>OU744352.1:2500000-3750000 GCA_916610135.2 Macropis europaea | reverse complement strand
ATGACATACTTTCTATTTCATTCACCTTAGGAGACTATATAAGAAATCTTTAATTTCATCTTGAATTGTGCTCAGTTTACTGCAATTAATATTGTATTTCAAATAAGATATACTTTTATGGGACAAAGTGGCCAGTATCAGATGTCAGGAGCAGATGCTGTTTGGAGAGACAATAGATCTCCAAGATATTGACTTTTTCTAATAGGCAGAGCTACAGAAACAGAATTGTAGAATTATCACAGGATATTAATTGATTTTACTATTATTGAATTTAATCAGTATGAATCTTTGACCATTCAGTTATTTATACACGTAGAAAAATAATAAAAGCCAACAATGAAGATGTTAGAATAATATATTTACTTTCTTTTGCTAAACTATTTGTCAAGAAATCAATAAAACAAAAAGTATAAGATACAATAAAATTTGTTTATAAGATGTTAATAATTTGTGATGTTATTTGTTGCAGGCTACAATAGGTATAGATTTTTTAAGCAAAACCATGTATCTGGAGGATAGAACTGTAAGATTACAGCTATGGGACACTGCAGGCCAGGAACGGTTTAGATCTCTGATACCCAGTTATATTAGAGATTCTACTGTTGCGGTTGTCGTATATGATATTACCAGTAAGTATGATTCACAGCAGAAGTTATTGACAATCCACTGTCATTGCATCAGCTCAAGTGAACTATTTGCACAGATGCAAACTCATTTCATCAAACATCAAAATGGATTGATGATGTGCGGACTGAAAGGGGCAGTGATGTAATTATTATGCTAGTGGGTAATAAGACAGACTTGAGTGATAAAAGACAAGTATCAACGGAAGAAGGAGAACGAAAAGCCAAGGAATTAAATGTAATGTTTATTGAAACTAGTGCTAAAGCTGGCTACAACGTAAAACAGGTGTGTCCTTGTTGTATTAATCATTGTTTGTATTCCACCTATGACTGTACTATATCACTTCTGTTCCACTTATTTTTCAGCTATTTAGAAGAGTAGCAGCAGCTTTACCAGGCATGGATTCCACTGAAAACAAGCCTCCTGAAGACAGTATCCTTTCCAGTAAGATACATAATGCACACATTTGCATGGTATATTTACCTAATCATATTTCAGGAATTTTCTTTCTCTGAGTATAGCAGTAAGAAACATATCCTACATCCTCAATTTATACTATAATTACGTTCGTTACACGATCTTGAATTTAACATTATTTCTGGAAGTTTTCTCATTTGTGTTGAACATCATACAAATTGCTTACGTTTCAGGTTTCTTTGTTACACCGTGAAATCGTATTTAAATCTCATAATATTACAACGAGATTTCTATCTCTTTTCATATATACATATCTATGAAGTTTTTCATAACTGTTACCGATTTTTGTACATATCATTTTCACCGTTACGTTCTATAATGTTATTATTTAATGTTTCAGTTGTTTCTGTTCTCTTTTGTGTTTTCCTTAATGTGTTGCTAAAACCTGTAGTGCAAGAAGTAGTTCTGAAGGACACACCGATTGAACTGAAAGCATCGGAGAGCAGTTGTGCATGTTAAGCCACCGATCAGCCTAACGGTAGACAAGACACTGAACTAAGTTAAATTATATGAATTGAAGTCTTAAGGCTAGGACAGTGACGTTCAGTCCGTGTCTTTCTTTCACGAGTTCCGTACGCGGAAAGTTGCATAGCACTGTACTGAATAGCTACGATTTCTTTTGTTCATGGAATATAAATATCACACGGTAGCTTAGGCGGACCGCTTTTACACAATCACGTACTCGTGTGTATTAGTACGTTATAGCATCAACATAATCCAGTTTATTTCAGTTCTCAAACTCCATCAAAGCTGCCCGGTTTCTTCTTTCTTTTTTAAACGAGTCGATAGTCGATCAATCGTGGAACGAGGTAGTGCATCAACCTTTCCAACTTTTGGTTTTAATTCAATCAACAATTTTCGTAACAGATAGTTCGTTTGTCGCGTGTACTTATTGTCGTAACTTTTTTTAAATGATGGAACCACATGTGTTTTTTGCATTCTGAAGAAAAGAAAAGTCTTTTAAAGAGATACTAGTCGTATGCATGTTCAGTGCTGCAATTGCATGATATATGGTGCACTTATATATATACTTAATAGCTATGTATATATAAGTTGCTACGAGGTAAATTAAAACGGTGAATCCGTGGAATACCGTATTGCGTAAATGCAGTCGTTTGCAATCGTTCATTAATTTTAAATAATTGCGGATATCAGCAATAAGGTTCTTGTACACTTAGCAATTCATTTGATTTCAATTTTCGGACTGATATCGTCGAGGAGAACGCTCGAATCGAAACAAAGAAAAAATATTTAAGAAACGAATTGCAATGATGCGAACCATCTAGCCGGCTAATATTATCTCACTTTTTCAACGAGTACTTTAAGAATACATTGCTCACGCGTGAAGGTTTAATAAGGTCATCGGGAAGGACCAGTGCATCTAGCGTAAATTAACATATTGCATTTCCTGTTGAAGTATTATTTATACACTTGGAACTGAATTAGATTCATTTGTCAAAAATAGAAGGAAAAAGGACATGATAGGTAGATCGTGTTTTTAGCAAGAAAGAAGCATACTGACGAAATCGAATTTGTAAATATATTAACTTAAAATTGGGATACGGATAGACAGAATGCTATTATACCTAATATTACGACACTTTTGTTAATAATTATTGTAATAATTTAATTTATATAAAAAAATCTCAAATAGCATTTATTATTATTTTTTTTTACATTAATTTCTTAAGAACCAGAATTTTTCTTGCCATTCTTTCCTCGTTGCGTATTTATTTCCTCGTTTGACGAAGATTTATACATTTATACGGTCTGTATCATAGTGAAAGGATACAACAGACAAAAAACAACAGCACTCTATGTAGATCTTTTCATTAAGGTGCTTCGTGGCTGTAAATTTCACCACAACTAATATTAGGGAATGCTCCGTCCCGTTTTTGAACTATTTAAATTTTATACGCTTTTTAATTACAGCTATTCTAGCTTCGATAAAATAAAACTACTCAAACGTAATGGGACTAAATTTACATTAATCTTAAGATCCATATACGAATATGTACTGCAAAGTGTTTCACTTGTAAACGTACTTGTGTGCTGCCTGAAACGCAAAGAATAATTTATACACAGGGTGGGCGGAAATCAGCAGGTTGTGCCACGAATTTCCTCCCACGCTTGTGCCATTCAACACATGTCGTCTTCTATGGCTCAGTGTTCTTTATTTTTCATCAGACGTGAGATTGCAAATTCTGATCAATCTCTCATTGAAGAAAGGTAGCGTTGATTGGATGCACACAGACACGCACACACGCATCCACACGCCAGATCAAACGCGATCCAAAACGAATAATCGATACTGTGATAACACCTTAACACACGAAAGCAGCTGTCGACTTGCAGAACCAATCACCGATGCAGAACGGCTCCGAATCCGAGGGAGAGAGCGGCTGTATCTGCTAGGGAGGTGGCTTATCACTCTGCAGCTAATACGAGAACATAAAAGTAATGCTAACTCCTTGAGACATTCAGAATACGAACCAAAATAATGAAAGAATCATCACGTAACACTGTTAAAGCAAGAGATGCTGCTGGCTTCTTCTGATGTCTACCACGTCGTGGCCGATAAAGCTTGTGCGACGAGCGCAGAGGAAAAACCAACAAAAAAAAAACAACAAGCGAGCACGTTTCATTGTAACACCGTTCTTATCGACCACTTCTGCCCCAGTAACTCATTTGGAACTCGTTAGTTAGCAGGATTCGTTGCTGTTTCATGTTACTTCCGCCGCCACACTCTTCAACGATGATAGGGTGGCCTCACCCACTTTCGACGATCCCCGCGATACGAAGCAGCTTTTCAATAACGCCGGCGACATATCAAGATTCGTCTTCTCACTTCTCCCTTGGACAAACAGATGACAGAAGAATTTTGAGAAATGATCATCCTATCATCGTACTGATTTCGAAATCTCTACCCGACACGCACAACACAAGCTTAACGACACCGGAGAGGACCTCATCGAGCGAAAAAGAAAAGAAACGACTGAAAGTAAACACAACACGTTTATTACTGTAACGATCCAGATCGCACAGATGCGTACACATTTACACATACATACATACAGACACACACACACACGGTAGTTGCGTGAAATCGAGCGACCTATACTTACATCTTGTACGATCAGTTCGCGAGCAATTGTAACTGTACTCGACTAGAAACGATTTATTATCGGGCCGGTGCGACGTTACGATACGGCGAATCGTTCGAGGTTTATAATGTAATCGTATTAACAATCTTTATAGACGTTTTTTCGATATCTCTTGATAACGTAAGCGAGCGAGCCGCGTGATTCGTTCATAAATTGAGAGAAAAAGAGGTGGATCGTCCTCGTTAGTCGCGAGAGAAGGCGACGATGTAAGCGAGAGCTCGGTTCACGGGTCAATTCATGAACGTGTCCCGCGCGTATTCGAAACACCTTCCTCGTGTTCTCACATCGAGGTGACTGAACAGAAAATGCTTCTAGTGACACGCCAGTATCTTATAATTAATTAAACGAATTAACAGAAGGGATCTCGAGCGTGATTGATAGCGATACAACGAGAGGAACGTGAATTAAAAAAAAAAAAAAGAATGGCGAGCGGGATGATCGAGATAAAGAGTGCCACGAGGAGCGGGCCAATTTTGCACCTGCTGATTTAGAAACTTAGACGAGCGTAGACACGAGGGTGTTGTACATTGATGTGATAAGGCTTTCGAGGAAAAAAGAAGCGAACATTGTACGTTGTAATTCATTGTACGCCGTGCTTGAAAAAAAACGTGAAATCTACGCGCCCTAGCACCGTTTTTTGAACGTTAAACTGTCTCTCTAGCGCAGCCCCTGTGTATAACGTGTCGCGTAGCGTCGATTCGCACCGTATTGTATCATGATACGAGGGTCACCAGGCCTGGATCACGCGATTCTTCGAAGAAAAACGATGATTTAACCGTTGGATAGAATCGTGAACACCGTGCGTGCGGAGAACGCCGACGGGCGTTCAGCGGGTACGGCTGATAAACGCGCTGGCGAACGGTCCGCACGCGACGCAGGGTTCAACGACGGTTGGCGAATAGAAAATTGCGAAAAATGCCTAAAATTCGAAGAACGATCCGTGGATTGCGCTGATCGAAGCCTGGACACCCCCACAGCCTCGAGAATCGTGCACCACGTGTTCCAGGCCAAATGTGTTCTGTTATTTTGTTTTACTATTTTTCGTTAATTTTCATCAGCGATGGAGGAGACAAACGGTTTCGTGGACACGCGAAACGGAACACGAGCTCCTTAGCTGGACGTAGGGTAGATCTTTTACGACTTTCCATACCGAGGATAATCGCTATGTTAATCTCGCCTAGAGTGTAAGACTTTTCACGCCTAAGTATCACGCCAAAGGTACTTCCGGTTGCAAGAGGCTCTTCGGTTCGTGGCCATTGTCTCCTCTGTCGTGTTGGTTTACCAGTTTAGGACGATCTAGTCGGGACGATCGACGACGTGATCGTTCAGCGATCCACGGTGCTTGCTTTCCGGGGCCCTGTCGGTTTGATCGTTTCGGTTGCGGCTTAATCCCTTCGCTACGAATTTCGAAATACTCTCTTGTGACGTTATTTGGCTTTGTATAAGTATTGGTGAAAGTGTTTGCTTAGATGGTACTTGATGGACCCCTTCAAGTTCTGTATTTCTTACATGTAACATTATTTGTCATCAGTTTTTCTTTTATACACTGCTCAGAGATATTAGATCATTCAGTAAGAAATTCAGTTTTTGTAGTTTGTAAATTAAGAGTATTATTTAATTAATTCTTCAGTACATACTACGTTTGTAATTTATTGTTCATGGATATCACAATTGTTTTATAGAATCCATTCATATGGTTAATCATAGGCTACTATTTTACATTTATCTTGCTATGTAACAACTATACTGTCAAAACAATTAGAGGTTCAGGATTTTTTATAATTTCAGATAATTTGCCAAATATCAGTAATGAAGGAAACAGAATTTGTATCTGATATAATAATATTTCTATTGGATGTTCACTGTGCATTATATTTGGAGCTTTATACCACTGGATACCTTAATGAATAATAAATCACTTAAGTGTGTGATCTGATTCTTCTGAGCAGTATCTTTCTGCAGACTTATTTATATAGAAAGCACAACGGTATTGCTAGTGCAAAATCTACTGTCATCAGGGGGTTGATATTTCATTGAAGCAATAAATAGTAGACTATAGCGGAGAATCTTGTAACGCTTTGTCAAGCGATTATTTAGACGTTAATTTACAATGTACAGATTTCTCAGGTATAAGAAGAGAGCAATGCGAATTAGAATGTAGAAGTGTTTCACCGTTTATTTCATTAACGTAACAATTGTGTAAGGGAAGAGAAATTTCGGTTATTTATTCTATTAGGGTGTTTGTTCGTAGCGAAAGGGTTAATGTAAATTCGATAGTACGATAGTGACAATGATTTGTAGCGTTCCGGAAGATTCTTGTGAATGTAATTTGCAAGGCAGCCGCGTTCTGTGGCAAATGAATTCTTGTAGCCGATGTTTCTTAGTTAAATAGACGTATTTGCTGTATCGTCTCTTTGCAATTAAATTGTCAAACTTAACGTAGCAGTAGGGTGCGATATTCATTAATTGTAACGTTGACCCTTCGAGTCTCTATACCAATCGACAACCAACAACCCCTTCTTATACATCTCTTTTATATCGTACACAAAATTTCTCATGTAGTTTTTTTAAAAAGAAAGAAAGCAGTTCTCGAATTTTGTATATTCTTACTGTACGTTCATGTCTCCATTTTCGTAAGGTAGTGCGTGTTAGTTGTAATTTCGTTTTCGTGTAATTTATATTAGTGATAGATTAGAGACTCGAGGGGTTAAATATCGAGGCTTTAAGTTTCCGATACATGATATAAAAATAGGAAATAATGTACGCTTTTGTTTAACGTCATCAAAGGAGATCTTGCAGAAATATAATTAAAAGTAAACATCCTGGAGTTCTTTCCTTTCCCTACTGATCATGGAAGGATAATTTTTAACGAGGTACCGTGACTGAGAAATAAAAATTCAAATTGCCAAATAATATTTCAATTTTCGTCTATAATCAGTCTATGATTTTCTGAACGTTTGTAAATCTCGAAAACTACTGAACCGATTGTTATGAAATTTTCACAATAGCTTCTTGACATCTTCCGGAGTGTCATGGGCTATATTTTATCGCGAAATAAATAATATATCAAGATAAAAAAGATGGGACTATATTTTGCGGGCGCGCCGTCCTCAGGGGCATAGTTCACGCACAGCCGCTAGATGGCAGAGCTTGGCGTCCTTGCGCTCAAAAGAGAATTCACCCGGCCACAACAGATGAGAAAAAAAAATATTCCAAATTTGATACGCAGAAAAAATCACGAGCGGAGGTGTGTCTGGGGTATGCTAGTCATAAATAATCGCAGTGATCTAAGCAAATAATCATTCTTGATGTTTTTTTTTGTTAATTAAATATATTTGTTTGCTGTAGCTGTAGGTAATACAGTGAACTACCCACTTATAGTTCGAAGGATTTACGTGACGCAAAACATTCGCGAAATTGGCGTCTTTTATACCGGCAATTATTATAAATAATATTTCAGTCAGATGAAATATGAGACTTTTCTTTCGAGTTCACATTCGAATAAAAATTGGAACCCTGTAACGAGTCAATACATATCTATTTTTTATAACGTAAGATCGATTATGCTAGTCACTGTAAATTAACCCTTTGACTGCGGCTTTGTCAAGCGTTAAATAGTTCCAATTGAAATAGTCCATCGTTAATAAATATATATTTATGTTTCCGTTATTTTTCAACGCAGACTGCATTATATTATTGAAAAAAAAAACAACAATGAAAATTAACGATGATCCCTCAGATTTATTCGTATGCTGTAATTGAACAAAAATTTGACAAAAGAATTGCGTCGATTTGGACAAAAACCGTTTTTCAATAAGTCAAACCAATAATTCCGTGAAGTTTTATTTTCAATCACCGATAATGTGTTTCGAACTTACCCAATTATTCCCTGCACTCGACCTACGAACGTGTTTCCCATTTAAAAAGGGGCTCCCTTTAATTATGCTCTCGTTCCGACCGAAGTCACACTAAAAAAACCCGAGGAAAGGGAGTTTGAACAATCGTCTCGAACGTTCTCGTGAAACTTCGCTCCGGTTGCAGAAGTTCGATAACGAATTCGATGGATTCCCATCGAACTTCGACCAACTGGAATTTTCGGACTCCTGAGTACGTTCAGGCCCTTCGTGCAACGAGATCAATCGGCTGTGGGTTACATACCTCTCTGAATATCTGTTCTGTTCGTTCACTCAATCGTTAACGCGTAAATGAACAAAATTACACACAAATGGAAACAGAAGACGCGAAGAAAATGATAGAAGATATTTTGGGGACGTTCAAATAAAAATAAGGCCATGGAAATCTGTTCTTTTTTAATCAAGATTATTTAAAGGTCAATATGTTGTATCCGCCTGAAATCGATTCATGCTTACCTACAGTGACATAATAACAAACATGTTATTACTAGACTGCGGATGTTTATGCAAATATACATCTTTAGAGTTCAACAATTTTTATATTGCTGTAGTCGAAGAAAAGAAATTTTGACATAATTATTAGTATATTATCTTTTTCTTCTTCAATCTTGGTAACTCAAAAAGACGACGGCGAAGGTAAAGATTGATGAGCAAAATATTTTGTACCTTTGAAGGAAATAATTACTTTCTAATATAGTGTTTTCAGCACTGCGAAATAATGAAGATATTAAAGTGGGCCAGATAAACGAAACATCCTGTATAATTTTCAGAAATAAATCGTTTCGAAAAAATTTAGTCGATTATTTGAGTCACTATGCTTACCATGATCCTTGATAGTGTAATCAATCGTATTATTTAATACGTTGACTGCCACCAAACTGTATTTCATGAAATAAGTACTAATTTTAGAGAATGGAAGAGTTACATATTTTTTTTCTTCATGATTTGTGTTTGAAATGGGATGTTATAGTATGTCTGACCAGATATGGGAGTTTTCACTGTCTCAACCTGTTAACACGTTGACTGCCACAGTGGAAACTGCCATACCTAGTCAGACATGTCATAATGTCTTATTTTAAATATAGATCCTACAGGCAAATAATATTTTACTCTTTGAACGTATAAGTATCACCTTATGCTATCATTACAATATTACTATTATCCCAAAATTTTATAAGAATTATTAGTTATTTAATGAAATAAAATTCGAGGTGACAGTCTCCACGGCAGTCGACGTGTTAATTATTTAACGCCAACACGCCTATACTTACGATCCTAGAAAATAGTTCACCGTCTGCTACGAGCCACCGCACTGACCAGTGTGAATTCACGTAGTCGAACGAATTATTACGTCAGCGTGCTCATGAAAATATGTGTGTTTCATTAAATGTGTCCCAGTTTACGACACTTAAACAATTTGACAAGACATCGTATCTATTAAAATAATGAAACAGTTAGGACAAGGTAGAACAATTTCAGCACACGGTGTACGTTCTCCTACTGAAGTTTCAGGGTTGGAAGGTTTCGAATTGAACAATTTGGTCAGGGGGAACTTCATCACGAGATGCGATGGTAATTGTTTACATACTTTATTGTAATGTCAATTATATACAAATTTAAAATTACGTCCAGTGCTTCTATGCTGACACACCATTTCGTTATTTTCGACGTGCAATTACGTTCGTGTTCCTCGTTTCACATCGTCCGATCGTTTCGCAGAACCACTAAAGTAGAATTATTCGTCTATGTACAGTCTGACGGTTTCTCGTCGAGCCGAGAGTCCCACTTTCCAGCATTCTCGAAA
This sequence comes from Macropis europaea, assembly GCA_916610135.2. NCBI lineage: Eukaryota > Metazoa > Arthropoda > Insecta > Hymenoptera > Melittidae > Macropis > Macropis europaea. The sequence continues at coordinate 3,740,017 of OU744352.1, read as the reverse complement.
AAAACAAGACAACAGTTCATACATAAAAACACCGTGTCCATTTTTTAGACCCCTTTTCTGAAGCTTCCACGAACTTCGTTCCTCGTGCACACGATCGACGACATCTCGCTGCAGATCGATCGTTATCGAAGCCTCGCATCGACTCGTCCTGCTGTCCGTGTCCTTTCCAATTTGGCAGTATGCTGTTGTATATTTTTGTTTAATGGCAAATTAAGTTTTGAACGTCCGTCTCGCTTCAAAACGATTTTACATTTTTTTTTTTTGGGTTTTAGAATTAATCGATACGAGACGCGCGAGCAGATTTTAATCGGTGAATTATTCTTTTATTGAGCATTTAGGCGATCGACTTCCGGTGAGGCGTTCTCTTGTCGTCAGACGGCTGCCAGATATAATAAATAATTATTTGTGACGTTAAGTGTTGATGTCTGATCGAAGAGATTGTTATGAAGGAGAAATTAATTTGTTTTCTGGGTTGAGAGCGATGAAAGGATTTGTGAAGGGTGAAAAATTGGTTGTGGAGGTTCTTAGACCGGAAGTCGAGGAATCTTTCGTTTATCGAAAGATCGATTTGGTAATTGGGCTGTACAGATCGAACGGAGGGTTTTGTTCTCCGAAATTTCAAACTGGCTGCCGTCTACGAACGCAATAATTATCCCTTTGCGGTCCTTTGTGTAATCAATTTATTATTGTAATTAATCAGAATGGATTTCTGTACAGGAAGTTGCAAATTCTCAACCTTACGAATGTTTTTAGACAAATCGTTTCAACTTAACAGAATTGTTAAGCTCTGGAATTAAAATCACTGTTATTACAATCAAAGTGATTTTTTGTAAATTTCAATCATTTTCAAATTTGACAAATATTTTTTAATCAAATTTCTATGCTTTGGGATTATTTATAAATTACTTCCCTGTTATTATTAATTAATAATGCAATCAAACAAAAATTATATTCACCACTATGTAGAGCAAATTCTTTTAATTAATTTCTCTCCCTTTTAGAATATTTTGCAGACAAATTTCTGTTCACGCAAAATTCTTATTATTCTTTTGCTGAAACGTTACCACTCAGGAATGAAATTATTGTTTATCGTTAATACAAAAACTCCTAAAGTTGAGAAACAGCTGCGGGTGAATTCGTTCGATAAATTCACGTCCCGTGGTGCGAAAGAAAAATCTTCCGGACCGCGAAGGGTTACATAAGGTACGGCCCTGAACGTTCGTCCCTTCCCTGGAACGCAACATCGCTCGTTCGTGAAATCGATTGGTCGATCGTTGGGAAACGAGCCCCGTGTTTCCCCAGCGATCGACCGTTCTACTTACATCTCGCTAGAATATATCGAAGACTACACGATTTTTCGGCAGTTGGTCGCATATTTTTTTGTCTTTTTTATTTCTTGTAATAGGTAGAAAACGATAACATTTCTCAGAGCAATTCTGTTCCCCCTCAGACTTCACTTTCGTGTCTCTTCAGCATGTCGAACGCTTCGAACCGCTCCACGAAGACACTGCATCGACTCGATGCATTCTTGGTGACTTCCAAGGATCCGTCGGGTCGTCAAGAATCCCCAAGAATTTACGCAACGTGTCAAAGACCCTGTCGTGAACAATCACGTGGAACAGAAACATTGCAAACGGCTCCTCAAGGTCGCAGCTCCGTACGAAGGCAGAGAAATAAAATTCCTCAAGTTCAACGTTCACGACGGAGCTCCGTTCGCCAGCCCGTCACGGTTTCTCATGCTCCAATTTCATCTCCGTGCGATCACAGTACACCCAGAAGGCCAAGCAACACCTTGAAGCGTTCACCAAGGCTACCGAGCGTCCCAGACAGTTCAGGTTCCCCGGAACACACCCGAAGTCAGACCCTCAGCTCGTCCATCACCTGCTGCTGATGATTGTGGCCCTTCTTCAAGGTCCCAGTGCCTGTCATCGCCATGCTCTCCTGCTGCAGCTGGTTGGGACTGATGATCAGGTTCTGTCCAGGCTTCCCGGGTTTCGTGTTCTTCGGCGGTGGCGGCGGCATGGGCACGTGGCAGCTGTTGTTCTGCAGGTCCGCAAACTCTGGCGGTGGTATGTGCTGTATGTGATGTCTCTCCGCAGTCTTGGTCTCCAGGTCGCCGCAGATATTGTTAGGCATCTGTCCATTCTCCTGACGCTTCTTCGAGCAGTTGTGATGGTTGCTCTTGTCCCGCTGATAGTAAACTCCAGCGAATATGAGGACGTTCAGGATCAGCAGGCTGCAGCCTATGGCGATGGTGACGCTCAGGGCTGTGGAGTAGGCTGCGAAACCGTCTTCAGGTTGGATAGTCGAGTCCTCGAAGGCCAACTCGCTTGGGATGGCCGTGGAAGCGTTCTGAGGCTTCTCCGGCAACGTCACTTCCGCCGTGGTCGTCCGCGTTGTCGTTGGTATCCTTTGGATGAACCTCGGAGGCACCTGGAATTATAGATTTTTTTATCTCCTATTCTTGTTGCAATTGACTCTATTAAATTAGCGATTATATAAATAAATAACGACAGTCAAGTGTTGAATCGGATGCTTGCAGCCACAAACATGGACGAACAGTAGGGAAGAAGGCCGCCTGAGGGCGCCATCTACGAACAGGCCCACCCCAATCATTCTCTAACAAAGGAATATTCAAACCAAGGAACAAACTTAAAGTCTTCATCAATCCGGATGACGAATCAGAAAAGCTACGTTTGACCTGATCATCCAATCAGTAAATGATATTAACTTCGAGTGGTCCAGTTACCTGTTCAGTGTCCAGAAGATGATGGGACCTGGGGACGTCGTCGGAGCCGGGTTTGTGTAGATCGGGCACCAGGTTCAGCCAGAAGGAGAGTCTGTGAGCCCTGTAGTGGTTCTTCAGCTTCGACTTGAGGTCTGCGGAAACACGGGCGAATTCTCAGCGGGCAGGAAGAACACGGCGGGAGAAAGAAGGCTATTTAGAACGAACGAGGGGTGGCGCAACCTCGAAAAGGGTTACGGTTTCCGAGAGGGAGCCCTTTCATATTAACAGCGGGGTAATTAATTATTGTCGCGTTGGTAATCTCATAGAGAAGGCAGCTTCGTTAGTCGGTGCGGCTCAAAGTTCCAAACTGGCTTGCTGCAGCCAGACAGGCCTGGTTTACCCTTAGGCTGGCTTTGCCGGGACTTTTCCGCTTGCGGCATAGTTTGAGCCGCACTGTGCTCGAGTGCACGCGAACTTCCCGTTTCCAGCCAACGTCACACCGCTCGCACCGACGATTCCCTGTTCCCTCCGGGGATTTCTTCCCAGGAAACGGGAATTCGTTGATTCCGCGGCTTTCGCAGAGGAATTTTTTCGAAATATTGCTGCCCAATGCTCTGGAGGCCATCCACCGGGGACGTTCGAAATTTCGACTTCTCCGTTAGGGGATCTCTTCGTCAGAACTGATGGAAAGGGACTTTTTCAACCCTTTGCACTCCAAGCAATTAGGCTACACGTTGGTAGTCAACTCCAAGGAGTTTTTTCTTAGATTTCTGAGAAATTATACATTTCTTCAAAATAACAATTTTTAATTTTTCGAACTTTAAAGTTTATATACTACTAATTAGGATAAGAATAGAATAAACATAGGAAAGTATGAACACTCGATGATATGGATCAACGAACGCGTATAAACATTTTTGTTTATAAATGATGAAATATGGGCAGTACAGCTGGCCTTAGGAGTGCAAAGGTTTAATTTACTGGACTTAGAAAGGAAATTGAAAATAGAGAACTGAATTTTTAAATTCAATCTTGTGTTCGTTTGAAGTATAGTAAAGGTGTCTAGATTAGGCTGTGCAATGTCCTAGTCCTGCATTAGGAATACTTGAATCTTCCTTTCTCATTGGGGGTGTCCTTTCCAATTACAAGGTTACTTTAGTTTGAAACGTTTGAAGAAGAAAGTGAAAGTAGAGAGGTGTTTCTTTATTCATTCTTGTGTTCATTTGAACTACAGTACAGACATCTAGGCTTGAACTAGGTTGGGTTAGGTCATAGCCCTATTCTTAACACGATCTTTGATTCTCGTCCAGTGGTTCTATTCTTCATTAATATGTTCAGTCTCACACTATTGAATCATTAAAGAAGAAACTGTACTTTGGACGAGCAAATGATCTTGAACACAGTCTACTTTGTACCATTTTCAAGAGGTCTATGGGTTTTGGCCTATCTCCACCTAACCCTGGATTTTTTAAAAGTTTGCACGGTAGTAGGCTTATTTCAGAAGAAATATTCAGGCTGATGAAGGAGCGAAGATGCCATTATGTGATTTCAGTTGCAAGAGATTTATGCATTTATGTCTATCTTCACACGAACCTTCGATGTTTTTCAAATTCTGCATGACAGTAAGTTTACTATTGCTGTGGCAGCATTCAGACCGCCAGAGGAGTGAAGATGACAGCTGCTAGCTAAGGAAATATTCAAAACGTAATAACTTCTTTTGCAGCGCAGCTATTTAAATGAAACTTGTTTCAAAAAACGAAGAAAAATATGCTCTTTGATCTCACATAAATTACACGAACTAACTGCGAACTGCCAACACGCTCTGAACAATGTAATGATTCCCACGCGCATCCAGGCGGCGCTAACAAGCAACCGAGGACGTAGTCGACAGAATGCGCATTTTCCTCGCATTTGTCGTCCCCTGGACGTGTATTTCATTCCGCGGAGGGAAACGATAAAAATGGAGAATCGAGAGGGGGGTGAGAAGGGACGCATGGAAAGTCCACAGGGGACGCAGGTGACGCTACGTCGTTGGCTTTTCATTGAAAACTCGCGATGCAATTCGAGGCGCCGGCAGAAGCGAACTCCCTCGCGAGGGAACTCCCCGTTTGTTCCCTGACGAACTGCCATTCTCATTTCATCGTCGAGAAACGAGAATTATGCAAATAAATCTTCGCTGATCCTCTTAGTTACATGTAGGAACTGCGTGCGAGTTCCACGGGACTAAATTCATTATACTCGCTTTAGAGCGTAATCGGATTAAATAATAATTCCTCGGTTCTGCCGGCGAGAGGAATGCTCGAAAAATGGGGAGGATTCGATGCCGGACGCGAGCCGAGGGCCACCAACGTCGGCCATGCCGAATTTTCAGAGAGACTCAGACCCCTCGTCGAGGAATTTTTCCTCCCAGCTGCAATTTTGATCTTCTCGAGTGCTGAACATTCGAATTTCTGTAAGAGCGTTCTTATTTGGATAGGGAAGAGAGGATTGTGAAAGTCTCGTTTTGAAATTTTTGCTATTTCCTGAAGATTCGAGCTCTCGCCTGTAGCAGAGACATTTAGTCTTCAACTAGGCTGTTCGAGATCATATTGTTTGCCCTAAACAGGCTCCCCATGTTTAACACGTCGATTCATCAGTGAAAACTGCCATACCTGGTCAGGCCCCTTATGGTATGCTACCAATTTATTTCCTCCCTTGGAGGCTTACAGTTACATTTGTTTTTGCCCCGACAGATGGCGCGTCAAGCGTTTTACTCTTACATTGCCCAACGAACTACAGTCTTACCAACCCCCTTATAATTTGTTATTTTGACTATAAATCTTTAAGTAAACTATTTTTTAACCTTTCCAATAATAGTCATTCAGTAAAATTGAATTAGTGTCGCCCATCGCTGGTGATCCCCCCACCGTTCAACCTGTCGACCAGATGTTTGCTATTTTTGGCCAATTGCGAGGCTTTCGATGGTTTGAACGGCGACAAAATTCTCTGCAGCGCATCTTCCAGTTTGTAATTTAGATAAGATCGCTCACCTATGCTCAAATATCTCTTGTGCACGGCCTCGTAGGCGATCCAATCGATATTCTTGAACTTCGTCCGCTCCGGTCGCATCGGTCCGAGATCCGGCGTACCCTCATTTGGATTCCTGTCGCGGAACAACGGTTAATTTCTTATCGATCCGGGGACAGTTTCCAATCTCGCGGCGGGAAATTGCTGTTCGACGACTCACCCGGTGCGTGCGAAGTTCGTCAAGTACAGGATCACGCTCTCAGAAAGCGCCACCTCGGCCCTCGTGTAATTTTTCGGCCAATGGGACAATCCGCCCACCAGCGGCGCCCCAAAAAAATATGGCAGGTCCTCTCCGTGTATGCAGCCCGGTTTCTGTGAACAAAAACGCTCTTACAGTTCTATTGAAGTGGACTTGCAAGCTTCTGCTGCTAGCAGGTGCCATAGAGATTGATTTTATAATCGTTGTCATCCTGATAGATGAGTAGTACAAAGAGTGGAGCAGTCAGACAGGAATTGCCCTGTATACATCAGCCTCTAGATCTCCAGTCCAGTTCTGACCAAATTACAGAGACTCCAGTCGCGACTTTTCCTCCCACCTCAGCTGTTTCTGGACACATTCAAAGGAACAGAGTCCCCATGAGCTCCAGAACATCAGAAATCCGATCACACATCCCTAGTTGTACAAAGAGTGGAGCAGTTCGTTCAATCCTGTATACATCAGCCTGTAGATCTCGAGTCCAGTTCTGACCAAATCACAGAGACTCCAGTCGCGACTTTTCCTCCCACCTCAGCTGTTTCTGGACACATTCAAAGAAACAGAGTCCCCATGAGCTCCAAAGCATCAGAAACCTGATCTCACATCCCTAGTTGTACCCCATCCATCCGCTAGCTGCAATGTATCGATTGCGCCAGGTCGACCCAGCCGGAAAGGGCCTGGAGAACAAAGGGAACCTCGGAAATCTGGCGCGTTATTCGCAAAAGAAACCCGCGAAATAAAATTCAATCCGGTCACTCGACGAGGCGGTTAAACAATGGCGATTCGTAATTAAAACGGACGAACCGGCAAAGGGAGCGAAACAGAGTGGCGGAAGATGAAAGCGGCAGGGTAAATAGACAGCCGCGTCGTAATTAAGCAAGCCGCAGAAAGAGAATGTAAAATTATTTAATAACACCAGACGTTCATGCGAACGTGGAATTAGCTATGTAGCTTGCGCGGGAAATTCCAAAGATAATAAAACGTCGAAGGGCAAACCATTCGATCTGTCTTCATGGATCACGGGATCCCTTGCACACCTGCTCCCAAACTGTTCCGGAATCTTGAACTGGAAACTTCCAGGAAGATCCCAGTTGGCCAAGTTCCTCCAGCGGAGCAGACGATTTGTAACAACCGGGGCATCTATCGTCTGATACATCGATATTCCTGAAGAACTTGTGTAAAGGACAATATCGTCTGATGGATGCTTCCCGACAGTCTGGTTTATAGGCCTCAATAATCACGAATACACTTTGAATTCATCCAGATAATTAATACAGCTACCACTGAACATCCGTACTGCAAAGTTCAGACTCTACACCAGATACTAGAGTTTCATTCAAACCGCAGGTGTCCTAAGACTTTTGAGTGGGGCTGTACATTTTCACCAGGCCAATGTGCACCTGTTCTCCCAAAATGCTAATTGGACAGTGGTCCTTCCTCTGCCAAGCTACAGATTTCATGCTGGGTGCGTCATGGCATGCAGAGTTCTTCCTACAGGCCTCGAGTTTCAAAGGACGATCAAATACGAAGAAGAGTCGTTCAGGTTGAAGTCTCTGGATCTCCAGGTGGAATCCTGCGGAGGTTCTTTGATGCTAACCGGAGTGCAACGAATTTTCAATTTTCGAGAGACACAGGGGTCCAGGGACACGGAAAGGGACGTCTCATTTCCCTGGCGGCCGATCGTTCGGAGCTAACGAAGGGTTTCGAAAAGAGGCTGGGCGTTTTTTTTTTCTCTCTGTCGACGTTGAAGTCGAGTGGACGAGAGTAATCTCGAAGCCGTGGGGTCGAGCACATATCATGCCGTGCTCATCCGGCTTTTTCCCTCCTCAATATCCCCGCGCCGCCGGAAAACTCTTTCTCCCGTCGTTTGAAATACGAGCGACGTCCCGCGTCGTTAAAATGCCATCAATACTTCGGCCAGGTCCGCCTTTGTGGACCCTGCCTTCGTCTTCCGACCGAAAGGGAAGGAAAAAGTGTATTCAGATGATCCGGGATGAAATTGGGAGGACTCTGTGCAGGGTGTATTGCGTAACCTGTTACGTCCTGTATTGGAGACGTTTGAATGGGGTTGTTCAAGGTCGTGGCCTGTGAATTGAATCACTGTAGCAGCTAGATTGCCCGAATTACAATTTGGAACATTGTAGCAGTGTTTACCATAAAATGATAATTTTATTTAGGATGTGGAATAGACAGTGGTATCGCATTAGGTACACAGTGGACTTGATGATAATTGTAGCTTGCAATTAGGGTGAACAATTTTACATTCTCAATCACCACGTCATAGAAGATGAACTTTTATAAATACACCAGATGTCCAGCATTTAGTTATCTCTTAGTCGTGCAGTTGGCAATAAGTTAAGGGTGCCTCCGTCAACTCTGAAACTTGCTTAGACTCTAAGAATTACGAGTGCAGTTGTTTCGAGGAATGTAACATTGTCTGTAGAAACGGGAGATCCATGGAACCCGATACATTTCGATGACATTAGCCTCCCCAGTCACCCTGCTCTCCTATGGCTTTTTCCCCAAGTTGGAAGCCCTTGAACGCAGTCCCCTCCGAGTTGAATTTCCCCCTGGTCCTTTCATTTCTTTTCTAACCCTTCTTTTCATCGGCTTCGCTCCCTTTTCGTCTCCTCTTCCCCTTTTGCATACGAATACCCGACTCCTCTCCTCCACGAAGAATCGACGCTGCTGAACTCGCAATTTTCAGCGAGCGTACCAACGTGACGACAATGCGAACGGCGAAATGAGTGCGAGTTAAACGTCGCCCGCGTTCCAGAATAATCGCGGGCGAAGCCTTTCTTTTTAATTAACGAAACTGACGCCAGGAAAATTCAACAATTTTTTGTCAAATTAATTTAATCAATCCAGCGATTCTTTCTGAACACATTCACTGCCGTTATGAAATTTACCATATCTGGTCAGACGCACTATAAAATGCCTTTTCGAACACAGATTGCTGGGAATGAAAGTAGTAACTCGTACCAACCTATACCTATGATTTTTTACTAGTATATTAACGTTACTAATTTTCTATTCAATTATTATTTCTGTTTGCAGTTTGGTTAGGAAAATGAGCTTGCTCAGGAAATGTTAGAGACGGAGGGAGTAAATATTAAGAAATTTTAATACGATATGTTTGTAAAGTGTGAGCACACGGTTCATCAACGCGGTTATTGCACGAAGGTTCGAACGACAGGCAATCGATGATCTAAATTTAAATTTAAACACGATCCTGGCCGCCTTTGATGCTCTTCCGTGCATAACGCGACAGTCTTTCACGTTTTTTGCAGCTTTCCTCATTTTTTATCTTTCGTCGCGCGCGAACTAGTTCGCTGTGCTTCGTACGCCTATAATTATTCAATGTACGGTCATTTTTCTTTTTAATTATCGAAACATCATTTACAGATAATCTGTCCGCAGTATTCTACCCATACGACAAGAATTCCTCTTAAATTTTACGTGGAACGCGTTATTTTTCGATGCAGAACATTTGGCGGGAAATTTGAAATCGATTTCAATTTTGAATATCGAAAGGTTCAGGAAGCCCTTTAATAGAATCGTTTCGGTTTTGGTTTACAGGGCTCGTTGGAAATTCTGTGAAACTTTTGCATGTCGGTCTGACGAAATCTCTTTCGATGTTTGAAATTTGAGGTTATACGCGAGTCGAGGTGTCACGTTGCGTTTACGTGACTAAAAGGATTATGTTCGCCTCGTGCACACTCTGACCTCGTTAAAATCCCTAGGGGCTTGTTAATTTTTTCCTGATTACGCGTTGCTTCGCGTCGTTATAGCCCACCGTCGTTATGATAATTAAGTTTATTGTGCTCGTTATCGTTACTCTAGGCTTCGTGGATTTTGCAAACGCATCGTATGCTCCGTTTAAAAGCTCCCGTTCCCATCGTGCAGGCTCTCCTCCGATTTTTAGGTCGATAGACACTTGCAAACTTGGCAAATACGCCCCAAAACCTGATTCAAATCAACGTATTTATTCTTTCGAATGAATATTGTCACTCCTTTTCTGCTTTAGAACTATCATTCAGACTGTACTATACATTACAAAAAAAAATTATTTTGTTACTGTACCTGTTTCCTTTAAAATTTAATTTAAAATTAATTGTGTGGCTGTTTTATGTGAAAAATGACACTGCTAGATGGTACTGCAGGCCTAGGAGAGAATATACTGACTGAACTACAAACATTTGGGTGGATGAACATCTTTTTGTGGTGTACGTATATGTTATCCAGACTATACTGTAAAATAGTAAATATTAATATTGTAAATTAGGTGATATAAGCTCGTAAACAGTTCTGAGCGACTTCATAATTCTTTCCAATCTTTCAGCTGAAATTCTTTGGAGAATTTAATAATTTCTTAATATATTATGTGTAGGATGACCAAATGTTTTTCGAAAGGGAAATCTCGGTAAGAAAGATGAACGTCGTCGAGGCTGCTTGTCGCCTCGAAAGTTCAATCGGTTCCCGTGAAATAAAAATTTGGTTTCCCTGGTGGAAGTTAATTACAGCTGGAAAATAGGTAATGAAATTCCGCGTAGCAACGTTTTCCAGGGGGGCACGATGAATTTCTCGCTAACTAACGCGTTCCATTGAAAAGTTCCTCGTTGCGCAGTGAAAAGCAACGTAATGGCGGCGGTAAGTTAATATTATGCAATTTTCCTCCCCGTGTACGTAATATTCGGCGGCATTCATGATATACTTGCAACAACAATCCATAATATTCCACTGAAAGGTTCTTTATAAACTGTTACGTTAAACAAATTACGCGGTGAACTTTCCGACTGCTTCTTTTTCGTACGCCACATTTTAATTGACCCTTGCGAAAAACATCGTTCCACTGATTTTATACGCTTTCATTATTTCGGCGAGCTGATTTTTTTAAAATAAATGTCACTTAATGCTCGGGTCGCTGCGAAACGTGAATTGTTGCCTTTTGTTAATTATTATACGCTGATATTAAAATGTGTTTTTAACTGCAGTTTATTTTACGATCCCGAAAACCGTCGAACTGTTGTCACCATTAATTAATCCTGGCAAAAAATCTTTTCAGTAATTTTACACGCGTTAATTATGTCGAAGAGCTGATTTTTTAATAAATATAGTTTATCGCTCGTGTCGCTGTAAAACGTGAATCGTTTGTTGCGGTTTATTAATCATTATACGACGATAGTAAGAAGCGTATTTAATTGTGATTTGTCGCGCGATCGTTAATACCGTCGCTATATTATTATAATTATTAATTAAACGGGAGAATGTGAAATTAATTTCCTGAATTCATTTTCAGCGATTTTATTTGGCGTCGATAATACCACGAGCTGTCGACATAATTATTTTAATTCTCTCGTCACGCGAAAGTCGATAATATTCATAAAGAAGACCGTCGAATTTATTAATTAATTATGCGCTCACAGAAATCTGACTAAATGGTGCATTCGGCTATTAAAAATCCGCGTCAGGCTATTCACGGTGTCCGAATAAGTTAAATCGAAACGAATAATGGTGAAATGAGCCGCTCATATCGAACGTTGCATTATTGTGTTTAATATTTAGTCCATCGCCCGTTCGTTGAATATATTCATAAATTAAAACGACATATTCGTCTTCCCCCTTTTTTCAAATTTGTCGGAGCTGTGAATGCCTGCAGCTTTCGAGAAAATAGTTCCGTATCAGATATTTTATAATTTGTTTAAGTAATTCCGAATGAAATTTTTGTTAATTTTTGTTCAAACGATTGCATGTAAAATATGTTGGAATTTTTTAAAATGGTCCTCTGCATTTTTTAAAATAATTTTTTATCAAGCACTTCACAATCGATGATACAATAAATATTTTTGCTTTCATCTCTGCTTCTTCCGGTTCCATCTTTGCCAATAATTCTTCAAAGGCCATTTTCAAAGAAATCGGACGTATAGGAAGTTTCCGCGTCGATACATTTTCGATATATGGACGATTCCTTCCTCTTTTCTTGTTTGCCTTTACAAGTTCCTGTTTACAAATTTCTTCAAAACTCTCCTATCTTTGAAAACAATTTTTGAAGGAACCGTACCAAAGGAATCGTTCAAGAAATAGTCAATATTTGAACAGTAACATGTAATGTAAAGTTTTGCCAGACTTTTTAGACTTGCGTGGGTCATACGCGGCCCACGTATCAAAGTCTATTGCTACAAATAATTTTTATATGATATTTTCAGTAACTTGTCGAGAATCCCAGTAGAAATAACCATAACCAGTCAGACAATCCATAATTTCCTATTTTTGCCTTACGTATAGTTTTATACCTCGAAATTGGGTGGCACTGTGTGTGATTTATATTATAAATATTCGTTGCAAATAAACAAAAGATGGTTCGACGCCACATTTTTCCATGTGTCGAGCGAGCAACGCTTCCCTATTATTTTTCTTTGTGTATTTCCGTTATTAACACGTTGAATGTCACAGTAAAAACAGCCATACCTATCCAGACACGATACAATGTACTATTTTTTATATAAATCGTAAAGAACAAAAAGACTTGAGTACTCAATCGTGTTCTTCTGTTCCTACGTTATTGCTGTAGTATGAAGTTTGCTCAGAATTTAGTGACAATCAATAATTATTTAGTTAAGTTAAATTTGAGGTGTCGGTCACTGGTGACCGACACGATGTTCAGCGTGTTAATTAATAAAATTATCATTAATAAGGGCGACTACAAGAATGGAGAGGTAACAAATTTGGTCAGAGTTTTGGTAAAATCGATACTAATGAAATGAAATAAAAGCCGAGGTGTTCTGTTCGCCACCATCGCAAGCTCGTCGAAGCTCGTCCGGTGACTTCTAACAAAATTTCCAGGGGCGGAATTTTCCGTCGCTCGTAACGAGGAAACGCGATCAACGGGCACACGTTTGTTTCCCGTTTCTCGATCACGTTTCGCCCGGGCGGAGTCTGAAAAACGAAAAGATCGGATAACGAAGAAGGAGCACGGCGGTGGAAAAGCGTCGCCGACAGTTTCCTTTTCCGTGAAACTTTCCACGGGTGGCGGGCTGAATCTCCAAAAGCGGTCGTACCCAGTCAAAGCGGACCCTATGTAAAGACGGACTGGAAGCGGAATTTAGATTAAACTTCCGTTTGCCGGTTGCGTGTGTACAGACACGTGCACACGCGTGTGCACCTACACGGGGAACTTCAGGAGGACCTGGTAATTGAGGAGAAACATGTGGAAAAATTCTCAGGCCCGCATACGTCGAGTACGTGAACTGATTGCTCGGTTGATTATTAAAGATTGACTTGTCGACCGGAAGTGGAGACGAGAAAGTCGGGGAAGATGTACAGAGACTCGTGGAATTCGTTGAATTTTTTTCTAATTATTTCGGTGCAATTACCGCCATCACTGGGGGTAACCAGTGACCGACGCATCTGGTTTTATTTAATTAAATGATTATTAATTTTAATATGATTTAGAATAGAATTAAGAGTGTGATAAGAATGGAAGGTCCAGGCTGTGGAATTGAATGGTTATATAATTGTTTCCTTCATTATTTTTCCTTTGAAATGGGATATTATAGCATGTCTGACCATATATGGGACTTTTCACTGCGGCAGTCACCGACGTATCAAGTTTTATTTAATTAAATGATTATTAATTTTAATATGATTTAAAATAGACTTAAAATTGTGATAAGAAAGCCGAGGCTGTGAAATTGAATAGTTATATAATTATTTCCTTCATTATTTTTCTTTGAAATTGGATATTATTGCATGTCTGACCATATATGGGACTTTTCACTGCCGCAGTTAAGGCGATAATATGTTCAGTATCAGTGGTATACTCAGTCACTAGTCAGACGAGGGAAATATCTTTTTATTACCATATATCGTTGAATATATAAATATTAGACACTATCTACTATTTATGAATAAATATGAATACTATCATTTTAACATAAATGATACTAAAAATTTCATGGGGGTAGTTACTTGTTTTATGAAATTAAAAGTAATGATAATAGATCTGATGATAAATGTTCATTTAACCCTTAAATGCATAGTGTTGACATTGTATGTTTACTGCATGGAGTGTTCGAATGTATACAAACTACCAACGAATATTGCATCAGAGTAAAAAATAATAAATAAATTAATAAATATTGGTTGAAAAAAATATAAAGAAGTGAAATTGATTTTTTAAATCATCTTTCTATGATTTTTTAACACATAAGTATTCTATTTTTTCTAAAGAAATCATGCATTTAAGGGTTAAGGCTGCACTGCTTTTCGCCACAATAGAATGACTCTCCATAAATGTCTACGTTCCCAAAATCTCCAATTATAGTTCTCTATAAACAGCTCCACATTTTCGAAAAAAAGAATAAATAAATATATGTGTCGTACATTTCTCTTATTTTTTCCAGTTTGAAGAAGAACGATTCCGAGTAGGTGTATTTAATTCGAGCGCCGGGCAACAAATTTTCACGAGCTTTCCGAGCGAGGCGCGGGCCGCGTGGAAAACAGGTTTCCCCGTTTGCGAGCGTAATCGTTCGGCGAATTTAATTTGGCGACGAAGCGGGACTGCAAAGAACGAACTTTCCTTTCGAAAGGGAAGGGTAGTTGTTGCGGCCGTGAAATACGAGCTTTTTCTAATTACAAGCGCCATCCTACCGGCCGATCTTACGATTTCCTCCGTTTCAATTAACCGAAACGTCGACCAGCCGGCAGCTTGTAAACAAATTACGGGCCGAACGAAAGTTTCTCGATCTGCTTCGAGAGCCCCGTCGAACATCCCGTCCCATTAACCGTTCGAGAAATTTTATCGTCGATATAACGTCCCTGGTAATTCTGTTGGATTTTAATCTTCTCTGCAATTTTCTTCGTGTCCGTGCTCGACGGGAAATCCAAGGAACGGCGAAAATTCTCGTGTAAATCATTTTCGTTGATGTAAATCCGCGTGATTGCGCTCGTGCAACTGAATTACACGGTAAATGCTATTTGACTCGTTTATCGAACGTTTTGAAATACTTAAAGTGTGTATGAATATATCAAAATTGGCTTTTTAATTGTTTATTAAAATCGAGGTTGTAAGCTTCAAGCGATTACTAAATTATATACAAATATGAGTGGTCAAGTTATTGAGGCGCTGAGGGCGTGGTCTGACCATAGCAGGGCAATTCTACTTGCTGCGTTCTGCTGAATATAGCAGGGGCAGTACAAGTAGGCTTCTCAACGTCGATTCTTTCTTTACTTTTAAACCACCCAGAAACATATTTTCAGGGTTAGGTTAATAAGGTTGTGTTTTAACATTTTGACTGCTATGTCATCGGTATGTACGTGGGTGACGCTTCAATTCAGTTATTATTTATCTGACTGCGAATAGCATTTGCAAAAATATCTGAGAAGGTCTAACGGAACCAGTAAAAAACTATAGAGAGTCACTAACATTATTGATTAAGAATGGCATGATTTGAGATCACACCCAGGGTGTATCCAAGTCTAGAAAGGTGTGTCGTTTTCAGCCTATATAGTGTGGCACTCAACGTGTTAAATCAGTATCTTACTGAAACTTGCCTGTTCAGCAGACTTGCACATGTACGCTCAAAATGATTGACAAGACTATACGTAAACTTCTGGTATAACAACACTGTTTAATACATAATATTACACCGAAAAGTTTGAAAACGTCTATTTTGTTTATAGACCACAGATACACAACTGGGTCCTAGACAGATGTTCGTTTTGCCATCAGACAGTTGTAAAAATACATATTTTATTTTGCACGATGTACATGTTTTGCATATTTTCGTGTTCTGCACATTTTACATATTCCATATTCCGTGCATATTTCTCGCCTATTTCACAATCAGGCCACAGAGCAATTAACAAATAATTTATTAATATCTTTCTGGTCTTCCAACCCGCCCATAGTCGTCCATTTTTCACGTACACCTATCTCGCAGCGATAATTCATCCGCGAAGACTGCATACGTTTTGCATATTTTTATGTGTCATAATTGCCCGAACATCCGCGGTCTAATTATTAATTCACCGGGCGGATACGTTACGCGGTGGATCAGAGGCGGGAAGCGGATACGCTGGGGGAAATTGTAAAATTACTAGGGAGAGGCGGCAGCGATCGGTTCGCGTCAGGTTGGGTCCTTTCGCGTTTCCGTTCTCGGCGCACCGCGGATGCAACCGGTCGCGTCATCATCCCGATAACGTTACGATTTCCGTCGCGGCAGGGGAAGAGACGGTGGTGGGGGCGCGGCAGGGGAAGGCGGAGCACGAACGTTTTCGGAAATTGCCGAGATAAGGAGCGGCGCGGGGTTTATTTAAATGCGGCCGGGAAGGATCGAAAAAGGAAACGGCGGAGGAAGCGACGACGTTAATTACGCGAGGATACGTCGGCCGCATCGCCGCCAGATAACGACGCACGGTAATCGAATTAATTCCGAAGTGGAGCTTCCGGATTCTGGAGGACGTTCGTGAGAACGGAGTCGAGCTCCGAAATGAACACGCCGGAGGTTGGAACACCCCCGAGGGGATGAATTCTGCAACGTTTTCCGTGAAATTTCATCGGAAAATTTGTGTTTGTCTTGGTTGTGCGCTTTGTCGTGTCTGCCGGTTACAACGAAACGGGTTTCAAGCGGTTTTGTTGATTAAAGGGAAGATCGCAGCAAGGTCTCGGTTAATGCGAATAACCTGGCCGCTGGCTATCTGGGTGAGTCGGTCTGATGTCTGTAAATTTATATCGTTTCTAATCTTTTTATTTTTTTTTCTTCTTCTTTTTGAACTGTCAAATAAATAAATCTCGTGAACTGGTCGCATTATTCGAACTTCCAATTATATGTAGAGTGTGATAATTAGTTCTGGTTCGATAGAAAATTGCACTGAAAATGTTTAAAGATATGTTCTCGTCTATTTATTAATGCAATATAGCGATAATGAATGAGAGTTTGAATTTCGCATTAATCGAGAACTGGCACAATGAAATAGGTTATGTTTCTACGCTCCTGCAGGACATTACTCTAACCACTTTAACATATTTAGATAGTCTATGATTTTATGCAACTTATTAAAAATTAGAAATAAAAGAACAATTCCAGATCCGAAGATACAATATTTTTCTTCAATATTTATACGATATACTATTTAGAATTTCCAGAATATTTTATATCATAATGAACAATAAATAATTGAAATGTGCGCTCCTCTGATCACTTCAACGATCGTGCTAAAGTCGAAACAACCGTTTCCAGTACATCCCTTAAACATTTCAGGACAGTTAGGTTAGGTCCTAAAAAGTTATTTTGTCTTCCGCCCTCACTATAGCTTATTCTCTGTTTATTAATTTTTTGCCCAGCCCCGAAATTAGCTCGAAAGCGTTGAGAATTCAGCCAGCCCGGTCGTTTGGCGCGTTTTATTCGAGGGAACGATGTAATTAGGACGGAGCATAACCGAGACGCCATTTTTGTATTACCGTACCGAAAAATTTGCCCCGCGGTTGCAGTATCACCGGGAGCACACACCCCTCGGCCATATTGGATGCGTAAGTGTTGTGAGCCACCCTT
This sequence comes from Macropis europaea, assembly GCA_916610135.2. Classification (NCBI taxonomy): domain Eukaryota; kingdom Metazoa; phylum Arthropoda; class Insecta; order Hymenoptera; family Melittidae; genus Macropis; species Macropis europaea. Next base: position 3,722,475 of record OU744352.1, on the reverse strand, counting down.
CAGAAAATTGCCGAGAAAGTTGCCCCTATCGGTGCTCCCATTTTTGAAATGGCGTCGAGCTTCTGGCTAGAAATTACTTCCCCTCGCCTCGCGAGAAAATTGTATCGCTGTGTTAATAATCGGCCGTGGCTCGTTGCATCATGGAAGAGCCATCCTCGCGGTTACAGCCGCCGGAAGTTTCGAAAATAATGCATACATTTATGGTACTTACGCCACTTCACCCGCTCAGTGAAAATATTTCTCTTCGAAAATATTTTCCAAGGCTCGTTCACGCGAGAGGAAATATGGTTGTTTCAAACACAAAATAAGTAAACAATTTTCAACATTACTTAATATTATAAACATTTTTTATTATTTCTACTGTTTTCCTATTATTTTATTGGACGTTTTTCATTATTTCAACCCCTTCATTTTTAATCAATTTTATATTGTTATATGAGCATACAAAAAATGAGTAAACAATATTGTTATATAAATTGAAAAAAAATTCCTCGATGAATCATTGAATCTACAAAGAATAATAGAGTTGGATCTGCTGAAAGAACATTTTGCAAAATTTGGAGAAAAGTGAATACTGTTTCGTGGTGGTGGAAATTAGTTTATAAAAAAATTACTGTGTTTTGTTTAAGTGGACCGGTTAAAAAAGCGTAGAAACGGAAACAGTAACTCGACCGCAATGGTAACGACGTACAAACATTGTGTACTGAAATTTGTTAGGCTTACAAAGCTGTCCGCGTTTTTCAGCGCGAGCGTTCGCGAACATTATTTTCTCATTTTTATTAAAATAATCACCGGGGCCGTCGTTTTCTCTCGGTTCTGATAAAAAGTTCGTAAAATGCGCGGGTTTACTTTCGTTTATGAAAAAAAAAAAAGAACACGTAACAGCAACGGAAGTACGTTGTAATATTTTCTGCTTTATGTTTGTTTTATGAAGTCCCGTTGCTATGAAAAAAAATTTGTCGCGAAAAAAGAGTGGCTTGTTTTAGTCACGGTTTCCTGGGACTGTTCGCTGTGATTTACATTACGTCGGCCAAGATTGTAATTATGATAATGTACGAACCCCACCCATGGAAAATTAAATGGTTATGTTCACCCTAAATTGTTTTACAGCAAAACAGAAGCGGCGGTAACTGCTTAAAATTTTACAGTAAAATGAGCTAAAATTTCTTGAAGTCCCTTTATAACTCCCTTGAAACAGCAACATCTGACGGCGATTATAACAAATCAGAAAAAGATACAAAATTAATGCAGTCCATTTGATATCCCAATTCGATAATATTTAATTATTTCCGTTTGTTAATAATTACAGAGATATTTCGCAGTAAAATCTGCCATAAAACTACACATCCGTTTTTAAACATTTCCCTTACATTTGATGTAAATGATTATTCACATAATTAATTAATTCCAGGATAAATGAAAAATATTATTTAACATCGAGGATGCTTCGGCGAGCGAGCGGATAATATTTCAATTTGCAAATGTTGCGTATCGTATAAAATATGCAACGCGAAAGATATGTCAGTTTTCGAATCGTAATGTAGGAGGGAAATAAACAAATAAATAAATGATTTATTCTACCAGTGATACGTCTGCAAATTTATATATTTATTTTTTATCGATGCTGCGCGATGGTCGCCTGAATGTATGCACCGCCCGGACGGTTCAGCGGCTGTGTTGCCGCGAGACGATTTAACGGGTGGCCGAAAAACACCGGCGCGGCGGTTTCGAGTTCATCGAGCGGACGCAGTTTTTCCTTAATTTCGCGGCTTTCGCTCGGACAATGGAGAAGCATCTTTCGTTTTCCACGACGCCGCGAGGGGGTTGGGGGTGGAAACGTCAGCGCTGGGAACGGACGCGGCCGGTTGAAGAATGAGATTTAAATTTGAATGAACGAGGTATACGCGGTGAATACGCGAAGAAATAGCGCAATGCATCATCGTTAGTAATAAAATATGCGAGATATGGGTTAATGACCGTCTCTTTGATTAAATTACACACGAATTCGACCTGATTCCGCGACCGGCATCGTGCGATCTGTTGCTTTTCATATTCCTCTCTTTCATTTACAGACGGATCTCGAGGGAAATTTAAGGTTATGTTCAGTAGCCTCAAGTACCCTCTACAGCTACCTCTCTGGTCTTTGTATATTTATTTTCCCTCAATTTACGTTTACTAATTTTTTTTTAGTTTCTACGACGTACTGTAAAAAGACCAGAGTGTTCACACGATACTCATTTGTCATTTTAATTGTTTAAGTACTATGAGTAAGTGCGGTCCAGTGTACTTAGAATGGAGTGTATATCTTTGTATGTACATGTTTTCAAGACAAATTGTACATTGTATATACATTGTTATACGATTCTTGCTCAATATACCTTCACCTGACATATTCTCATGAATGTAATTATAAAAATATGTAGAAAAGTTTAATCTAATGTTTTTAGGGTAAATAGTACATAATTTGAAAACGTACCGGAGGGTAGTCGCCAAACTTCGTCTGGTAATCGAACACGTAGAGATAGGAGTTTCGATGGGATTGGCTGTGAAGGTCTGCTGTCCTTGTGGCAGGTGCCACGGTGTTCGCATCCCCTAAAGCCTCTAAAGTTTCGTCCCTGAAAAATGGATCAAAACACCCTCCTAACATTTCACCATAGAAAAAGAAAAACCAAACCAAATTGAAGGAAAATAATTTCTGATTCTGGTCAAAGAACGCATCGTGTACTTTCATTATTTTAAATAAATGTTGTCAGGTTACTTTATGTTGACTGGATGTTGCACAGGCCGTTCCCAGTCCGTGTACTCGTTGATGATGGTCGCCAGAATTTCTGCTTGATGATACGTATAGGTGTTCCGAACGAATTCCCGTAAAATTTTCGTTCTCCTGTCCGCTTCGATTCCGTACTGTACGTCGTCAGCGGTCAGCGAAAAGTATGCTTCCGATCGTACCACGCCGATCATCAGATCGTACCTGTAAAATTAATAAACAAATCCATATTAAACTGTTTCTCTAACAATCCGGCAGGGTATGGTAGGCGCTGGGCCGCCATTGGGTGAGTAACGACACCCCCGAACCCGAGTTATATCCCATGCTATGCATGGGGGTATTTTTACACGATTGAGAAAATCGTATGCTACGTCCTGTAAACGCCCATGGGCGTTCGATACATGTACTGAACGCGCAACCTTATGGGCTATCCGCACGCGATGAAGGGTCGCCTTCTAAATTAACATCGAAGAAGCTGCTTTTTTCGAAATCGTTACCTGTAGTGTGGACGACTGTACTGTTACAGTCTTGACAGTTGATAGTCATAAAATGGTACATATATCTCGGTATTTTCGAACTTGTTAAAGAGTCAACGTGGATAGAATTCTCGAAATTTCTTGTATACATCCGGAGATGTAATATGAATGCATACACCTGATCATTCCGCTTCATTAATGCTATACTGTTAACAGATCGTAATGACGCAAATAATTACGCTTCATTACGGTGGACGTTATTCATATTTACGTATCATTCCGGACCCCAGCGACAAAATAAATGAATAACACGGGCGCGGCTTATGTTTCATAAATATTCAACGCCAGGTATGCTCAGTTAACGCTTATTTTCGTGTATGAAGCCTGCTTATTATCTGCAGTCCTATAAATCCATAAAATATTACAGATCCTTTTTTCAAACAAAATTGCAAAGTAGAAGTTTAATATTTTTTTAATTATTCGAAGCTATTTGTAAAATTTCTTACGTCAGGAAATGATAGATTTCAAGGTATCAGTTGAATGGAGATTTTTTCCGCTCGATTTTCTCGTTCATTGAGCAACTAGCATAATTCCTCGACTTCCGATCGGTTTAGAGGTTCTTCAGCAACGTTCACGCGGTTACTCGAGATCCAAGGCCATTCAGTGATGCCGTCACAGAGTCTCGTCACGGTTACCAGCGTCAATTTTCTTCTTTTTAGCAACGGCTGAGGTCTGGTCGCGTGAAATCCCGCTGGAGTATTTATTTATCGCGGGAGAGAGGCAAATGTGGCTGCGAAGTGCGGCGAAAGGCGCGAGAGAGTGCGGAGAAAGGACGAAAAGCGACAAAGGGACAAAGGACGATACGGAAGAATGCTGAAAAGAGGACGAAAAACCTGTTTGAACAGGGAATTTCACTAGAACGATGAGACGCCACTGCTTTTGTTACTCCCTCGCCGGTTGTTTCGCCTCAATCGACGTAATTTGGTAAAAAAAGCAACTTCATTATAACTTTTGCATAGAAATGTATGCACTGTAACCTCTATCACCTCAGTGTCAATTAATGAGACGTTTTATTACCCTGGTAGACTCATTTGAGATCATAAATGCAGTCATATCATGAATTTTTGCGGAAAATAGTAACTATTCTTTTCAGGTATGTCTCTTGGTAAATATAGTCTGTCCTGGAATTCTTTATTTTCATACAGCGTAGGATATTTAAAATTAAAGAGGTTTTACCTACAATCGGCATAATAAATAGAACAATAAGTGTTAATAATATGTTTGATTACGAGGCTGTCAATTGCGCGTTCGTTTAAAGGAAACCGTGAGTCGAATTTAAAAAGGAAGGAGGGTGAATCAAGCGGTCTCATTCTCCCGAAATGAATAACGCAAACTACTTTCAACGAAGGTAATTTCAGCTGGGAACGAAGCAGAAAGACAACCGTCCCAAAACAACAATTTCCACTCAGCGAATTCTGCGCGGCTCTCCGCGGAGAACGCCTGAAACGCGAAAAATACACGCCGCGGAACAGAGAAAGCGAATTAACTTTTCGTTTCCTGCGAGCTTTTGTCTTAACGCCTGAAAAACTGTTTCTAATCTGTATTTTATTTGCACGTTCCTCCGCTCCTTCGACATTCCTCAGAAAACTCCAGTCTCCTCTACTATTCGCTAAAAAAAGGAATAAGACAGAATTAAATAATAAAAAACAAATAATGTGCTTACAATTACAACCAAAAGTTGACCAGAATTCAAGCGTTTGCTTCTCAAGCAAAAATATTTCTACGATATTCCATAAATAGCGAATTCGTCTTGCGTGCGTTGAAGTCACCCGACGCCACTGTAAAATCGGCCACGTGACCGTACCTGGCGGGAAAGGGGAGTAGAACGAAAACGTCCACGAGGGTGTACAAAATAATAAAAAAACAACACAAAAACGCCAGGACAAAGGGAGCAGTAATTAAAAGTAGTACACGCTGAGGGGGTGAAAAAAGGACGGCGTCGAGACGAGGGGCGGCGAAAAAAACTCGAGCATACGATCGCGGCTGCTGGAAATGAATACGGACTATTCTAACGGGGACAAAGGGGGAAATCGTGTCCTGGAAGGGTTGCAGGAGCAGATAGGAAAAAGAAAAGGGGTGAAGGTACAAAGAATTTAAAGATAAAGGACGATATGGAGGAAAGAAGAAAGGACCAAGGGCGGGACAATGCGTTCGAAAAAAAAAAGAAGCGATACGGGGTAGTCGAGGGTGAAACGAAGAAATAGGAAGAATCTATAGAATGATGGGAGGGTGGAAAAAGGGGTGGGTCGCGAAAACGCTCTATTTATCACGGCTACGAACGAAAGCAACCCCCTCGCTTCATTCTCACCCCCTAACTCAAGTCCGGTAATGAGTTTCCACGCGTTAGCTGATCTCCTTTCTGCTCGACGTGCTTTTTTGCATCCAACGAGAAAAATCGGTGAATGCAGCACGAAAGAATTACAGTAATCGGGGTAAAAGTTAGAAAATTCAATTTTCGAACGGATCACGGGGGAGGAAGGAGTCTGTGAATAGTTCGTGAGGGTTGATGCATGAGATGGAAGTAGAAAGTGAGGTTTTCACCGCTTTAAAATATTTCCTCATTAATTTGGGTCGTACTCAGGTGAATTTTTTAGAATTTTTTCACTGGTATTCTGTTTGCACGGTCAGTGAAAACATCCATACTCAGTCAGACAAGGTGCAATCTGACGAAAATAAAATGTGAACTTAGTAGAATTTTTATCTGCTCCTCCTATAATATATAAAAATTGTCTACGTATTAATTTCGACCCTCAGAAGCTCAGTTCTTTCCTGAAAATATTTCCCCCTACTACTTGTAGCCTCAAGCAGCTAAATGTCGCAGATTTTTCATCTGGTCCCCTCTAAATTAATAAAAACTGCCTTGCTTTCACTTTTTTTATAGAAGTTAAATTTTTTAAATTTTCACTTGTCTCCCTATTAATTCCGATTTGAAACAGTGGCAATATCTCTGAACACCCAGGACCGTCTGACAATCATTCTTCTGATTCAATTTTCCAAGGGGTGGCCTCGCCGGGCCATTTAATCCCTCCGCCAGAGAGGTCCAAATGAAAAATCCGCCCTCGAAGGAGGAGCGGGATCCGGCAGTCCGCCGAAAAAACACGTTCATAGGGCTGTCGTAATAAAGTTTCATTTGAAAAAAAGGAGCCGTCGTCCGGCGGAGTTAAGCATGCGTGAAAGGTAGCCCACGGGAAAATCTAGATTTTATCGCGTCTTGTCTCGCTGCCAGGAAATGTCCCTGTATGCCGGATAGTCCCGGAAAAAGTGTCGTGCGGCGGAAAAAACATGCACGAAAAGTAAAAAAAAAAAAGGAAAGCATAAATGGAGGCAGGCAGTGGGAAGACACGTGCGGAGGGAACCGCAGGAGGAAAAATACGAAGAGCAAGATAGGGGCGCAGTGAATAACTTGGACAGATAGAGAAATAGAAAAGCATGAAGGAAAAAAGTATTACGCAGACTCATAGAGAAATTGATAAAGGACCGCCAGAAAAAAGGGGAGGATTCTGCAACGGGGCCATTTAAAATTCCATGCTCCATCAGGTACCAAACAGAATGGTGTTCTTTCGTTTGGAGACACCCTGTAGATAGAGAGTGAGTTATGGAGGGTGTAAAAAGGTATAAAAGATGGCGACGGACTGTTCTAAGGGTCTTGAAAACGCCAGACTTGGACACTATAGACACCCTATATCACTCCTAATAGAATTGCTGCTAGGACTGAATACACTTCTCATTTCAAATAACGAAGGTCCACCTATTGCTATGGTAGATACACTTTCTTTAACCTTGAAGGATCCCCTTCTGACATTAATCAATTTACAGCAAGAGAGAGTAGCAGACATACAAGACTATCAGTATTCTTCCCCAAGGATCTCCTATTGTTAGGGACAGTTTCACTTGGATAAGAATACTTCTTAACTTTGAAAGACCCTGCTCCAACCCTAACCAGTCTACAGTACGAACAGAAAAGGTGATCGATATACTGGAGAAAGAAAAAAATATTAGTAACACAGTGTAGTCTGTTAAAGAGACTGGGTCTAACTAGAGTCAAAATGGGGTTCTTTTCCTGTAGTACATAATTTGCTTAGTGTGCAACGGTTGCTCGTTTCAAATTTTTCGGACCCGTTCATATTGTGTCTTCGACGGTCCAAGTGGTTCCTACAACGCTCAAGCACACTTCAATCCCGTGTGCAACAAGAACCCATGGTTAACCATGGAGAGCGTATCGGTGATCACGCGGAATGAAGCAGGAATTCAGCCCGAGGTATTTCGAAAAGAGGGATGGCTGCAATCGGGACCGTTGAAAAGGTATTCGTGGAATCGGGCGAACGTTTGCACCCGAAATTCGTCACAAAATTACGGGGAACTCCCTCGCCGACCGCCGATTCAATTGGCCCGACTCGTTTTCGACAAAATGGCTTACTTCCACCTTTTTCCACCATTTCCCTGCGGTCCGGGAAATTCCCTTCTCTCCCGGTTGTGTAAGATCAGCAAAAAGGCAAAGAAACACGAAAAACTCGAATAGAGGTGTCTTTATCCTACTAGAAGCTCTCCTGATGAACTTTTTGGACAGTCTGCTTGATGCTTCTTCAAAAAGTTTGATTACCGATGACTGACATCAATGTCTTAGCGTTCAGGGGTGATTATTATTATTTACTATTCAGTCACAGACATCAGTGTAGTAACAATCTTGAAACAGACCATTCTCTAGGACACTTCTGTCTTAGCACTCTTTAGATATTGTGTAGAATATGCCCAGCTTCTCACTGATGCTAGAAAACTATATTTAACAGAATGGTAGGCGATTCCTCTTTTCCAACGCTTGCAAGTTGTTAATTAACTAATTGTACAAGTTACCTACGTCGTTATACAACCGAAAAACTGACACAGGCAAAGTTTGCCGGTCCACTTCTCTGTCCACATTGAAACAGGGAGGGCTCAGGATAATAAAGCTCGGTAATGGAGAAAGATAAAGCGCAAATACCTCGAGAGTTTGGCTATGACGTCCTTCCGCAGCAAAATGTTGTTCAGCGTATTGATCGTGTCGACTTGCAGGGTGAAGTCCTGATCCTCTGGATCTCCAGGATCAATCACGACGCCGTCTATACTTGGGCCGAAAGCAGGGGCGAATTCCAGCCCCTTTACCGGCACCGACACCAAAGCGCTCAGTGGCACTTCTCTCAGGCATCTTAGCAATGCCTGCGGATCACGTGCGGCCTGGACAAACAAAGCATGTTAATGGTAATCAGGCGAAAGCATGAGAGCAAGTTAGATCAGACACGGTCACATTTTGCCCGGCCGGGCGCTCGCCTTCAACTGCACACGGCATCACGTGATCAACCACCGATCACGTGTCGTTTGCAGAGCTACTAAATTGTGAGTGGTCCGAACGTTGTTGTTCCAGGAGTCATTGATATGGAACAGTTAGCTCAAACAGTGAGGGAGCTAAACGTTGTTGTTCATCGGAACAATGTATACGAAGCAGTTGGCCGTTTCTTGCGTTGGCCTAAATAGTGAGGAGTCTCTGAACGTTCTGGTTCGTTGAGGTATAACGTATGAAGCGTTGTCTTAAGTAACGAAGGGCCTAAACGTTGCTGTTCAACGGAATTCAGTTGGAGGATGCACGGTTACACGGATTTAATTCGTCCGCATGCGAACGCATTGTTCCAGCGTCCAGCTGGATAATCGGCTTTGGAAATCTGTTGGAAGGCAGGCGACCGCAATCGAATGTCGGGCAGGTTGCCGCGTTCGAGGATACGCCGCATCCTCTGCAGCGGAATCAGAGCTGTGGCAGTCACTGGACGCCGATTCAACGAATTTAATCGTCGGTTTAACCCCTTCCACTCACGCGTAACGTACATAACCTGGAAACGTGGTCTAAATGGCTTCGATAAGAAGGTTCATTTTATTCCGAAGGCGCTTCTTTCGGTATCGGAGTACTTGAATACCATTTTCGGCGATTCGGAGAAAATAGAAAATTCGAAACAGAAATGTGGTGTCTCGGAGACTCCGCTTGAGAGCAAAGGGTGAATAGGGCGGCGAATGGCGACCGGAAACACCGAGGACTTTCCAATTTGCGATCGATGGACCTGGCTGGTTCGGTGGGGGTGATTCGACAATTTCGTTGGGAATTTGTCGGTGTCGGTCTGCCGTTTTGCTCGCCGTTCTTGCTTTTGTTTTTACTCACGGCCCGTGCTTCGATCCTCGCGGAATTAAACCGTAAAATTAGACCGACCATCGGTTATTTTTTCCCCCCCGTTCTCTGCGGCTGAATTCGAATTTCCCGCCGGACGATTGGGGTGGAAAATTGAGAACGCGATTCGAAGAATTTTTGGCGTTGCGGACTCTCGACGCTTTGAGCTGATAAAAAAAGATGTATAATATTCCTTGACCAGTAGACGATACGCTGAATCATCTACACAGTCCCAAGTATCGTAGACGCGAGCAGATTAGGCTACTCAAGGTCACTCCCACCACCTTGCATTACTCGACACTCTCGCGTTTCATTGTTCTTCCTTCCATTTCTTTGCTTATTCTACCAATTATAACCAGACTGCGGATGTTTATGCAAACGTACAATTTTATTTCATACAAACAGACCGGCAGTCTGATCATAACCTCCGAAACGGCGAATAAAATAAAGATTCAAAGGAACGATAGAATGCGGCCGAAGGTTCGCCCGTCGAACGGTAACTTTTTTCCCCGATCAATTTCGGATATCGTTTCAAATCCAACCGAACAATTTTGCCAGGAGATAGCAGCGGCGCCGTCCGCCATCGTCGAAGCCTCGAAATCCTGCGGCGAAATTAATTTCGTCATTTTTCCCGCGACAAATTCAATCAATTCGGGTCGGCTCGGGAGTATCGGCTGGCATAACATAATCCCATCCCGTTTTCCATTTCGTACGGATCTACACTTTTTTTTTTTTACACCCGTCCACTCGTTGGGAACCACGCGAGCCTGATTCTAGCCGACCGGAGTGGTGGGGGCGGCGGAGGGGAAGCGAGAAGGGTGGGGGAGAGAGAGGAGAAAGAGGACAATCGGCGGCGCTTATCCCTATTTCGCGTTTAATCGTTATTTTCAATCGGCTGCAAATCGAGAGGCTGTTTAGGCTCGTCTGGGCAGAACGTGTTTCCACGGGTAACGGCGGAGTGTCGGCGTCGATATTGCCTCTCGATATCGTTCGATAAAACCTCGATCACGATACGGCCGAGCCGTGTCTCGACGGTATCGCGGCGTTGTTCCAGTTCGGACTATCGAAATTGCTGGACAAAGTAGGTCCAGTGGCCGGACTGGTATCGAGTGGTTCTCGTGCTTTTCCAGTTCTCCTGCAAACGCTTTTGTTTATCGAATTCATTTGTTTATTATACCGCGCGGAAAATGTTCTATCGCGAATACAATAAAAATTGTTGTGCGTAGCTTTTCAGCCGGGGTACGAAGGGTTTTCTGGAATTTTTAAAGCGTTGGGTTGGGTTATTGTTTAGTTAATTATTCAATTTTTTAGTGTTTGTTTAGACTTAGATAGTGTTCATCAGACTAGATCAACAATGTCTAATGGACTTGGGTAGAAATTTAAATATTAAACGATCTGCGGACAATTTAGTGTCGACAAGAATTTGTCAATTGTTTGTAAGTTGAAGAGTATTGATTTTTTGACCCATGTTTATTCTACAATTTCGTATTCAGTTTATTGTGCACCCTGAAAGAATAATAATAATAATAATAATCGTACACGTATATAGAACGTTGAAGAAACTCCTCACAAGTCAGAACTTGTAGGTTGGATAGTACTCGTCCAACAGAATAAAAGCTGTTCAACAAACATTGGTCGAAAAGTATCTACTGTTCAAACTGTAAACTATTTAATATTAAAAAAACTGTTTAGACAATTCTTCATGCCTGGAAGAATATTAATTTCTCTATCCACGTTTATTAGACATTCTTTATACAATTCCAATGAATATAAATTCTTTATTCAGTGCTCAATAGCACTACCTACCCCTGAGGTCCGCAATATTTTCCACCCCCTTTATGTAGCAAGAGTAATCTACAATAAATAATTTCCACGCAGAAAAACCTTTCAATTCCAGAAATAATGATTGTCCTTCATAAAATAAAGCTAGCGCCATCGCAGGACGTAAAAAATATTGTCATTGAGAAAAATGGGGGGATGAATGTTGTTTCGCGTCGGCGTTGAAGCGGATGTTCCGCGAATTTCCCTGCGCCACGCGAACAATTCGCGAAACATCGTGTCGACGTTGTCGGGAACGGTTACACGTAACTGGGCCCGACATAAATTAAACTATCAAAATGAAACCGGCGGGGAACGATGTTTTTACGTCCGTTAGTTAACGCACTAGCAATTATATTAACGGTGCGTTTCAATTAAGCTAATACGCGCCCCGGGAGCCGGCAGCATTTTAACGCTACGAAAATATCCCGCCGTCGAATAGAATTATACCGAATGCGATATACGATTACGAAAATAATGCCCCTGGCACGTCGTTTCGTCGCTGCTCCACCGATAAGCCGACTTTACTCGTTTTCATAATACCGAATCACGTGTTACCCTTTATTTTTCATCTATCCGCTCCTCCACTTTATTATCTTTTACCGCAATTTCTCCTACATTTATTCGCTGGTCCACAGATTTTCGCTCTCCAAATTTATTCATACATACCTAATCCATCCTTTCTTGCTTTTTGAACTGATCTTATTCTTTTCCATTCATTTTTTTTCATTTTATACATTTTTGTTTGTAATTTTATGTATTTCGTACATAAAAATATTTCTTACACGGGTGATATTGTAAGTGCCAATTTACCTGTATTTTTTATATGGACTGGGAATGCACATACAAATTGTACAAAACTTTATCAGAGAAATTAGAAAGAACGTGTTATTTTCTAATATAATTTTGAAACAATCGAATTTCCTGGAAATCTGTTTACATGGACGAGTTTATTTAAAAATACACAAGTCATGTATTTAAACTCTTTCTCTACAACAAATGGCTCCTGAGATATTTGACAAAATATAGTTTGCAACCCCAAGTTCAAGGGCTGCTATCACCCCTTCAGAATGGATGATTGGAGATAACAGAAATATGTGTCGAATATTTTTATAGACGCTACATTATCCTCTTCTTATGTTTTCTGTAATTTTTTCAACGTTCAGTCTGTATGATGTACCGGTACGGCAGTACCGAGACGCTAAGAGCCACTGTACTGGCTCCGACTTGAGCAGGCATCAGCAGCGCGGCATTTCTAAATATTCCTCTCTCTCGCAGCGTTCAATTTTCTCGACTTCTACGCGTCCATCGGTTCCTTCCCAGGCCCTCGTTTTCAATATTTCATATTTCATTCTGTTCTCGAGAATTCTCACCGCGGCGAATATTCAATCGTCGGGGGAAGCTTCTTTTCGCGGCGGTCCGGTTCCGGCGACGTTCGCAGAAATCCCACCGTAAATTTTTGCGAGCACCCGGCTGCGAGCTGCGGGGATGAAATATACCGCGATGCCGGGTGTACCGTGATACGACGGCTGGGAAATTATTTCCCCTTCGTGGGGAAAGCCTGTCGGTGGTTCATTCGCCACGGAGTTGTCAGCGAGCTGCAGGACCTTAATGCAATGCACTCACCCACGAGCAATTCAGATGTTTGGCAACTTGCAGCGCGTAATTCGAGGCTCCCCTCACCAGTGCCCAGGGTGACAGAGCGCTGCCGGACATTAGGACGCTGCGATGGAACAGCAAACCTGAAACAATCCAAAACAGAATCGGTTTCAACTCCAAACTGCCTGACACGAAACATTCACATTTTGGACGATTTTATTGTACGTCTGATGCTATAGGGATCGATAATGTGTGTTTTAATCTGTTGAGAGGGGAAGAGGAGGTATATTGTCCTTTGTAAGTAGTTCTAACGTAACCTCAACCTGGTATACTATTGGCTGAGCCACTTCTCATCACATAGTGAATTGTTCTAGTTGTCTGGTCCTATAGGTTTATACTGTTTGACTGACCACACGTCAACATATTCTACTTGTCTAACCATATACCTTCTATTTATAACTATCTGATGATATACTGACTCATTTGTCAAATTGTTTGACCATATCCCGATTTAGTTACCTTGTCTGATCATATATTGACTCATTTACCAAATTGTCTGACAATATCCTGACTCCTTCACCTTACCCGACCATATACTGACTCATTCACCAAATTGTCTGACAATATTCAGACCCATTCGCCTTGCCCGACCATATACTGACTCATTTGCCAAATTGTCGGACCATACCCTGAGTCATTCCCCTTGCCAGAGTCACAGTGACTCAGTCTAGTAGCTCGACCACGCATTGGCTTATTCTACTTGACTGAGCACACAGTTGGTCGGCTACATTGTATTTTATTCTACTTGTCTGATCATGTCTTGATTTATTCTACTTGTCTGACATCCTAGTGGCCCAGTCTGTTCGTCTGAATACACTCTGGATTATTCTGCTTGCATAGTCACACACTGTCTTATTTCTGCTTGTCGAGTCGCATACTAGCCTTATTCTAGTTGTCTGCCCATATACTGTCTTGCTCTACTTGGCGAACTATGAGTGGATTTCGTCTGCCTGTCGTTTCTGTATAAAAATTTCTACCCTCACATTGAGACCTTACAATTACACTCAGGGCGAAATGAAAGTTCATGTTTCATCATTCAGGGAAGCACAGGCGTCCATGCCTGCTGGGGAAGTTATTTATATCACTTTCATTGTGAATCCAACATGGCGTAACAAGGATTAACACCCATCACCGACGGCATCACGGCTAAGTTACTTAAATCTCCGAGGCCGTTAATCTTCGTATCAGGAAGTCAACGTTGTTTCGCCAAGAGTAATCCTATCAGGACCGTTCCTAACGATACATCATCAACCATCAACAGCAATGGCGGCGTATTTCGATAATCGATTTTCCATTTCTGAGACGGAATTTCGGTGCAAGTCTCAATGAACAATACTGAATCTGTGACAAATATGTGTTACGGATTGATAAAATTCTAATGTCACCCTGTTTGCTGTGTTTGGATGCATTGTTGCACAGTATGAGGCAAGCACAGGTTAGGCTGTCGCGTACACGTCGACCGTTTATTTTCGGTCACGCGGTTATCGCGGTTTCGGCTGGCTTCGTTAGAGAATCGAGATAACGTTGTTCCAGCAGCTTAAGACAAAACCGTTAGCCAGCATTTTCCTCGGTTGCTTGTTTAATCTGAAACTTGGGAGTCGTTAATCTTCATATCGGAAGCCGAAGGATTCCGCCTCGGAGATTTTCCTGCTGGATATCCGCCCCGATGCACGTGAACGTGCGAATGACCGTATAATTGTTTGAATTTCCCGCGAAACTGCTGTTCCATTCCCAGTGGCGTGGCAAACACTGAAAATGGCGCGCACGAAAATCAGTAAAAACCCAAACAAAATTCTTTTTATACTTTTTGTTATAATATAACGTGCACAGATCAATGGAGGAATTAGAATTTTGTCAAAATCGTTATGAAGAAGTTTGGAAATGATCGAACTATAATAGGTATAATCAATAATCAGGACGTCGCAATGACGTCAGACCCTGATGACACCGGTTTCCGTGAATGATTTTGTCGCGATGAAGCCTGTCGATATCCACACGAGAATCTTACGGGAACAGGATACTTATCGGCTCCCAAGCTGATCCATTAGCATTGGCTATCGTCATTGTCCATGATCCAGCAGTTTAGAATGATCTCCCTTTGCTGCGTCAGTAGACGTCACTCATGGCTTACACGATGACTGACGGTTTCCCTTAGCTAATGCACATTTCTCCAATTTGCATATCACCGCGAATAATATTAGACTACTACGACGTCAGAGTCGAAGCGAAACGATCGAGAGACTGTCTTATTAATTGTCATAATTATTATGTACTATATTTGTCTCAATAGTAATTTTTAGCATGCTGAAATGAACCATTCACAAGAATAATATTTAATTATTTAGTCCAGTAATTGCTACTATAAACTGCTACCGATTGACTTCAATTAATCACTGCAATGATAGTTTGGGTTAGGTTGGGTTTGATAACACTGAGTTAGTCAGTGAAATGTTTGAAATGGTCAGGTTGGTTTAGATTACTTTAGGTTATATGAGTGGGTTAGGTTAGTAAGCTGTTAGTATAGTTTAGCATGTTTTTCTTTAGATTGAGCTAATTACTACTATCTCAGGTTGGCTTAGGTTACTTCAGACAACATTACATTGAACTAGGCTGATTCCTGAAATTTTTATGATTACGAGTCTTATTAAATTAATTTGGGTCAGACACGGGTGACCATCGTCAAACAACTGACGTTTCAGTAATATTTTCCATTTTGTAAAATTAATAAAACTTGAATTTTCTTTCAAGTAAATATTTGTAGCTTTTCTTGTAATTTACCATGAATCTCGGAGAATGGTGGATGTTGTTGAAAAATAGCCTCGACAGTTTTCATTTAAGCGAAGATTCTGTCTGAGTAGTAATACACGTCAGGGCAATGTTCTGCGCCATGGCTGCTCGATATCCAGTCATGGGAAAATTAACCTGTCAACTCACCCATTAATATGCATATGTCCCGTTAGGTAACAGGCAAGATGGCGGTACAGCAACATCCGTCACTTACGAGTACGTCCTATTTTAGGACGTTCGTCAATTATATTCCATCCACTATAAGCTGCCAGATCAATGACAATTTTTAACAAACCTCAAAAAGCAAAAACACGATGCTCGTTCAGTCATTGACTCGCACTACTGCTCAAGCATACGTTTCATAATTCTATGAAATATTATTTGACCAGAAATTGAAGCTAAAATTTGTAAACAATAAATTCCTTCCTTATTTCTCGCTTTAATGTTAAACTACAAAATACTTTGAAGGTTTAATACATTAGGTTGTGTGAGCTTTTGGTGGTGTCTCATATGATTTCATTAGGGTAGTATTAAACTTTACGTGAACATTGATACGCCATGTTGCTCGCATTTGCACTGGCCGGGGCATAAACACAACGGGAAAGGAAGCCGTGACACTTCGTAACTAGTTTCCACGGCATACATTATCGTGATAACCCACATGACGTAGAAAAATGCGAGGGAGTGTAAACATGAGCGATGCAACACGCGTGCTATTACCGTACGTATGCTTCAAATTGTCATTTAAACTGGCGCCGTCAGAGAAAAATATAAAACACTGTGTCCACAGAACAATGCACTGACGTACGTTACATTGTGCTTCGTACCGGAAATCAAATTCTCAACTACTCAAAGCAAAGGCTGCTCGACAAGTGGTATTAGTCAGTCGATGGCCAGACGCGAATGTCCCAATTGATTTCATCTATTTGAGATTATTGCTGTTTAAAGCTTTTTAATTAAAATTAAAACAGACCTCCCAAGAATTCTTCAATTTCTGGTTTTCCTGTTGTAGATACGCAAATTTGTAGTAGACTGTTGTAAAGCTCATGAAGTTCTACGAAAGATAGGTATGTTGGTAATGGCCAATCAGCACGTCCCAAAACAAAAATGAGAGAATTGTCGGACAAGTGCAAAGGCGAGCAATGAGACTGGAACTCGGACATCCTCGAAATTCTTTAATTATTGGCCTTCCTGAAATTTGTAGCAGACTATTTTAAAGCCCAGCAAATTCTGAAGAGTGCCAAGTAGTATCAATGAATCGATTGTCATGCGTCTGGCAGCACGTAGTCTGTTTCTACTTAAAACGGCTTAATATCGCCACCAGTTTCATTTCAATGAACGACTGATCGACTTTCATCGTCAATAGCAGCGAAGCACATTAACTTATCAACCGTGACCGTTATCAGTATCTCTGTTCTTTTAAAGGACGACGAGGACAGTCTTTCCTCTCAGACAGCGAACAAAACAGGAAGAAAAGGAACGAGAAAGAGATTCAGAGCGAGAGAGTGGAAGCTTAAGTCCGCTGGTAATATTCATAACTTGCAAGCGGCTTACCGGAAGCTTTTCTCTCTCTCTGCTCCAACCTTTATGTTTATGCGGTCGATATTTAAATTAACTGGCCACTCGAACATGTTTTTCCTCTTTCCCCGAAGTTAAATACAATCCACAGCATGAACATTCGCGATTTCGAGCATTATGTGGAACTATGGCGCCGTCGAGCTGCAGAATCCAAAAAGCCACGAAGAAAATTTTCACAAGAATGTCAGGCTTTGTTGTCCCTATGAGACAGGTCATTATAACAATTTAATAATTCAGTGTGAATACGACGTATCTTTATGTTTATCATCCCTGGAACATTCTCCTATCAGTTGATCACTGATATCAGACTGTATGAGTATAAATACAGATTGTCAAAGATGAGGGTGGCAGGCACAATTTACAAATTATTTCTTACAAAATTATGACGACTTGTATAAGCAGAGTACTCTGCCTGCACTATTCCCTCGTGTCAATTCTTCACAATTCTCGAAATATTTTCAACCCTCTGAACTCCTTGTGACTCTATATCAATTTTATTCACAGGTACTCCTATGTCGTGCCACACTCGACACTTTCAAATTGCCAGTTTAAATATGTATTATATTTCGCAATATTCTTTTTTACCTAGATAAGCAATATTACATGCATATGACCCTTTTCTGTAACAAAAAAGGTCCTTGTAGTGTTCAGGTACATGATTGTTTGTACCTAATTGCTTCCTATCAACCAACTGTCTTTTGAAGTACACTTCTAATAAAACACTTAAAATAACAGTGAATTATAAGAAAGAAACTAAAAAAAAAATGGAAGTCAGTAGAATAGTTAATAGAAGTGACAGAAAACAAATTTTTCGATACAATTCAGAGACCACAGATCGTCTGTTTATCGATTAATAAAATCGTACGGGGTTGATTTTGACACTTCTGCAACTTTCTCCGAACTGACGCAGGAGGTCACCGCGTGCGGAGCGGAAATGAACGCAACGAAGCCGAGCGGCGGGGCCAGCTGCATTAAACAAATTATCGCGATGGCCGCGTCCATTCATCGGGGAACGGTAATTCATTAGCGGCGACCTTAAAGAGTCCAGGCAGTCGGAATCGATGGCCGCACACGGGGCTCGCGTGTTGCACACGTGCAGGCGGACGGTCGCGTGTGTGCATGTCTCGTGCTGCGCTGGCAGCTATATGTCATTCCGCAGTACGGTAATGGCCAGCCGAACGTTATACAGCAATATCGATCGCCTCGTTTCCTTCCACATCTTCCATCCTCTCGCCTGTTCCTGTTCGAAAGTGCCCGCAGCCATCGCGACAGGGCCACGGAGCTTTTTCCAACAATCGTCTTTCATCCGTTCGCATCGTTAACTCGACGCTCTTCCGCGCCCTTCAGCCTCTCTTTGTCTTCCTTCTCGACCCCTTTCCGCCCTTTAGACCCTGTCTTTCTCCCTCTAGCCTACACCTGGTCCATTCTGATCGCATATTGCAGGTTATTGTAAAATTGGAGCCGTAGAGAGACCAGGGTGAGGTTTAGCGATCGATGAGAATTGTTTACTGTTGGTTGTTAATTTTTCACCCGGTTCTTCCTCTTCAGTTCGGAATTTTATTGATCAGAAGATAGGAATCCCTGTTCTATGCAGTAGCAAAGAATGAAGCGTTTTGTTTCTTCCTGCATCCGGTGGGAATCGAACGCACGGTGGACGCAGGTGGCGGGTAAATCCAGCCACATCTGGCCAATAATAAACTTCCGTGCCAGCTACGGTCTACTTTTTCCGAAATTTCGACGGTGCATGGGAACTCCGCGCGGCACGTCCACGTGGTCCGTGCGGTAGAATTTTCTGAAGCGCATGCAAAATTCAGGGATCCTCCATGAAGTTTAATGCGGCCTCGGTGTCATGGAATCGCGGGGACCTTGCCGGAATTTTCTGGCCTTTCCGGTGGCGTCTGTAACCAGATAGCCTTCACAGCCGCCATTGTGCAAAGTTTCTACTCCGCGTCATTGAATATTTCAGAACGATAAGACTCCGCGGAAGTAGAATGAGGATGCATGTGGTCGGACAGGAGTGTCTGACCACACATCGGCTTAGAATTCCATATAACTTTCGAACATGCGACCCGTCATGCGTCTGATCATCGATCGACGCACACTACTGAGTGAAAAGTTCACTTATTTTATTCGATGTACAATGAATGTCGCTGGAACGAACTGTACAACTTCTCGTTTCCTTTTCACGGAGAAACCCAGTTTCCAAGCTGAAGAATCGCAGCAGTTCAGGCATCAGTCCGGATGGGTTCTGCGAACTCTGAAGCGTTCCAGAGTTCTAGCAGAAGGCACTCGAGGTTCCCCTGAAGAACGAGGTATACAGCACGAACAGAAGAATCCGCGACTTAGATCTCCGCGTCTTTCATGCGAGTGCATGCGGCGATGAACACATGGACCAGATCGCTTCCCTAACGAGGTCATTTCACGTTCCTGACCGTCGGAAAGGGAGCAGAGGGAGCGAAAAAGGGAGGCAGGAGGAGAGCTCGAGACGAAACGATTCCTTTCTTGGTCGAGTGCCGGCTCGAGAGGAGAGCCCTCGCCAACGAGCGTATTCAATAAAACATGAGGATCCCGTCGTCGATGTTATCGGCACAGTTTCCCTTCCCTCGATTAACCCTTTAACTCGGCGGAACGATCGCGATTGTTGCTGCCGAGGATTATGGTAAAGCCAGCATTACCCGTGCCTGGAAAATTCTCTGAGTGAGAACAGCGACTTATTAACGTTCCATCAGGGCGACCAATTGGACATAGAACCTTGCCTGACCGTATACTAACATATTATCATGGAAAATTCTACCTTATCAGACTGTTGCTGTGGTCTATACGTCATGAAACTTGTCCTACTTGTTTGGTACCAGACTGACTTACTCAACTAGCCTGACTACACTGTTCTTTGGTATTTGCCTGGCCGTGTGTTGACTTCCTCCACTTTCTTGGACAATGTATTATCTCATTTTGGTTGTCTAGTATACTTCGTTCTATTTACCCGACCATCGACTTCCTTGTTATACTTGACCGACTACAGCAGCCTCATTCTGCTTACACGAGTATAGATATCGTTATGTTTGCCTGTTTGTACACGATCTCATTCTACTTGCTTGCTTATATACGATACTAAGTTAGTTGTCTGACCACAAACGACGTCACTCTGGTTGTCTGCCCACAGAGGACGTCACTCTAGTTGCCTGATCACTGATGACGTCACTGTGCTTGCCCGACCACACACGACGTCACCGTGCTTGCCTGACCACACATGACGTTACTCTGGTTGCCCGACTATAGATGACGCCACTCTAGTTGTCTGACCACAGATGACGTTACTCTAGGTGCCTGATCACTGACGACGTCACTGTGACTGTCTGACCACAGATGACGTTACTTTAGTTGTCTGACCACTGACGACGTCACTGTGCTTGTCTGACCACAGATGACGTTACTCTAGTTACCTGATCACTGACGACGTCATTGTGACTGTCTGACCACAAATGACGTTACTTTAGTTGTCTGACCACTGACGACGTCACTGTGACTGTCTGACCACAGATGACGTTACTTTAGTTGTCTGACCACCGACGACGTCACTGTGCTTGTCTGACCACAGATGACGTTACTCTAGTTGTCTGACCACAGATGACATTACTCTAGTTGTCTGACCACAGATGACGTTACTCTAGTTACCTGATCACTGACGACGTCACTGTGCTTGTCTGACCACTGTCGAACAACACGATGTGAGCTTTCTATGGCGAGTTGTTGAGGGAACTCATAAGCCACCCTTATCAAAACTCGATTTCACTTTTCCCGCGTTGAAGGATGACGAATTTCAGCGTGGAGTGATTGATGAAAAAACTGATTCCCGTTGAAATTATTCCACCCCGGTGCCTGGCCGTCCAGGTTTCCCGAGGACCCTATCGCGACTCGCATAAATTTCCACGGAACTGGAGTCACGCGTGTACGCCACGATCGGCCGGGCGAAATTAATAACGAGAAGCACGCCGGAAACGGTTTCCCGAGCTTTTTCCTTGGCGACGATCGCGTGAGCCGTTCCACCACCCCTAAAGACAGATCGATCCACCCCCGTGGAACGGGAAAAACAACGAAATAATCTGGCCAGAGCTTATCGTTAACCCGACCGAGCCATAACTCACTACAGCTGGAAACTGTCAATGAGGGTTCGGAGCAGTTGATTCCTCGGTAATTTATTGCATCCGGTAAACCACACCCCTATTACTCGCGACTTCGTATCATTAGGGGTTGGATTACGGTTCGATGCCCGCGTACGATGCGCGGATAATTCGATAATCGTGATTCGTTTCAAGTGCAATCGAATGGTGTCCATAAAAATTGAATATTTTCTTTCATTTCGATTTTAGAGCGACGGTAAGAGATGCTTCAGAGGGTCAGTATTCTTAAAAATGTAAAATTTCAAATTTCAGTACAGCAAAATTGACTGCCAGGTAATAGAAACGGGGTATGACCCTGAACTGCCTAGTCAGGCTATCTTCAGTTATAAAAAAGTAATTCACTCTCACTGATATTCATGGAGTATGATGAAACAAGACTCTAGGAGGACATCTATCATCCAAAAGTAGATGAACAAATTTATAGCAATGGACCAACTTCTATGAGTCACTTAGCTGTGTCTTGCAAGCCTTCATACAAGGTCACGCAAAGTCTTCAGTGGTCCTATGTTGCTGTATAGACACATAGTAGCTCTGAAACCATCTAAAGCTGTAGCTTCTCCGGCTAATTGACTGTAGATACGAAGAGGAACCGAATCATGAATATTAATAACAGAAACAGCGATGCATGATGTAGCCAGGACATCTAAAACCTTGACACTCAGTCTCCACGAAGAAGATTTCCTCGTCTGTCAGTCGAGTGGCTTCACCGTCGCATCTAGTCGGTTCAGGTGACGACCCAGATCCTCCTTGCGGTTATCCTCTCTCGTGGTTTCGCATTCTGATCCTCCAGGACGAACTTTATCCTCCGATGTGTCACGCGGCCAGGAAAAGTCGCGTTTTCGCAGTTGAGCAACGTCGAGAGACATTATCCGAGGAGAAGTCGGTCTAATGAGGCCACGTTCGCCATTCAAAGTCGTAAAATGCGCGCATACTTCAGGCTGATGCCATCATGGTGTCTATGAATCACGCCAATCTTCCTCCGGGAGAGTCGTTATGGTTTCATCGGTTGTTCCCTGGGTTTTTAAGGGTCCCCGATTTTCTGAACGAAAGGATCCTTCGACAGGTTGGGTTTGCTGGTCTTTTTGGCCTACCACTTCAGCTCTGAGTAATTCTACGCTTGTTAGGTTCTTTGGAGGACCCTAGCGGGTTGCAGAGATTCCACGTTGGTCCTCATTTGAAATTCCATTATCTGTTTTGCAACTGCAAAAATAGAGAATGTTGAAAAATTGCTCTCTTGTACAATTTGCAGTCTTTAGCCACACTGTAAAGTTTCCGCGAAAACGCCACGTTAGCTCGGAGCTGAAGGGGTGGAAGGCAGCTGGACTTCCGTGCTTTTGGGATAGCCGGCACGTAAAGATCGCATCGATGCTTGTTATGGTCGCGAATAAATCACTGGGAAACGGTATGAAAAATAAAACGGGAGTCGCGATAAGCTCGCGGGTTGCCTTTAGATCCGCTGCGCACGCATTCAACTCCAGAATGTCGGGTAATTAAGAAAAATGCATAAGCTCGCCGTCGTACGAGATTAAAATGAATCAACGGCTATGAAATTTATGTAGAATGCAGGCCTCCTTGCAGCGAGGGGTGGCTTGTCAAAATGTCCACCGAGCCAGGCCATTAATTAAACTGTCCGAGTATGAATCAGATAAATCATGTTAATCATAAATAACATTCACTTCTTTGTTCAGACAAGTCGAAACAGAAACCACCCCCTCGATCTAACTTGCTGGAAGATTAGAAATAATAGAGGGTTGGCTGCGGAGGGCTGTTTTCGATTCGATCACGTTCAGAACAACGCTTAAAGTCGGATCGAAAATGAATTTCAGTGATGGACGCCGAAAGTCTTCGGGGGTAAAAGGGTCGCATAAATCGAGGGGTAGTTAATCTTGGCCAGGCCGTGGAATTTATCAAGAGCTCTTGCCGGAACTTCCATTCACGAAAGTATCCGAGGCATTCGGTCTCGCAATTACTAAAATGCCTCCGTGAAACGTTAACGTTGCCCGTTCGAAATCAGATCTCACCCCTGCCTCCACCCTCTGCCCGTCTGTGTTCGAGAACCACCCCCTCGCTCGGTTTCATCCTCCTTTAACAGCTCCCTCCCTCTTCCGTCCCTCTGTGCGATGGGATCTAATCCGTCGAATTTAATCTACGCGGAACCGACGGAACCGAATGGATAATGACCGCGGTTAGGAACTCTCTATCAGCTGGCGGACCAAACAGAATCACTATCAGATCCTTTGGAGGGGCAGGCGGGGGTAGATTTTACATGAATCCTCCGTGGTGCCTGTCTACCCTCCTAGGCAGCCCCTCTTCGATTCTACTGTATTTGTAATCGAGAAAACTGTCCCCTTTTTGCATTCTACAGCGTGTCCTTAAAGTCCTGATGGGGTATCAAACTCTCGAAACACCCAAAGGAATCCGAATCCACTTCAAAACAGTGTTCACAATTTTCTATAAATTATCATCGAATTCTGGAAAGTACTGGAGCTTCCAGATCTTTGTAATTTTTAAATTTATCCAGCAGGTGGGGCTCGAGTGAAAAATTTCTCTCGCGTTTTCCGAATCGACCTTCGAACCGCCGCGGTGGGAATCAAAGAGATTTATTTGAATATTAAAGAAGCCAGTCGAAGACTCGGGGCACGCGCCAGGAGGAAATATACATGAAAAACGCGAAGATCAAAAGAATTTCCTTCGGCCAGGAGGAGGCGAGCGGTCTCTTTAATCGAGTTACAGGTAATTCACCCCTCTTCGAGCGTGTCGGGCGCAGGACGGCGTGTGTTTTATTTCTGTCGTGCGCCGGCCCTTGGAATAATTAACGCCGGGTCACGCTAACCCTTTTAACGGGTCTCGTCTAGAAATAACTGACGGAGTATTCGAGATTAAAGCGTTGGATGTAAACGAGGGGTGAATGGTCCCTCCGCCGGGGATGAACCAGCCGGCAGGCCGCAGAAACCGTGGCCAACTTCCGGCGATATGTTCGTGCAAGCTCGCTGATCAGGCTGCCTCATTTTTTCGTCGATTTAATACACAGGGTGTAAAATAATATTCAGGGGTGAATTCAGTAATCAGAAACGACAGACAAATTCGTGCAAATGGGCGCAGACTTCACTTTTCTGACAATTGGCCCATTCTACTTGCCTGATCGTAAACATACTTAGTTTGCTTCTGCTTGTTGATCACAGGCGGATTTGATCTGCTTGTATGACCGTATATTAACAACACACTGACTGATACTGATTACCCGGCCATATACTGACTTACTCCAATTGCCTGACCACAGACTGACTTGAACTATTTACAAGATTGCATAGTGAGTTACATTATTTGTCTGACCATATACTGAGTTACAGTACTCGTCAGACATCACATTGGCTTGTACTACTTGCCCGACTACAATGGTCTCACATTAGTTGTTTGATCACTGACTTATGTTATTTGCCCGACTAGTGTTCGATCGTGCTATTTGCCTGGTCATTGTTTGCTCTACTACTCATTTGATCGTTGTTTGTTCTGCTACTTGTATGACCCATGTTTGCTTATTCTGCTTGTATGGCCATTGTTTGCTTATCCTACTCGCCTGGCCATTGTTGGCTTGTGTTCCTTGATTGACTTTACAGTGGCTTAGGCTATTTGTCTGACTGTACATTGACCTATACGACTTGCCTGACTTTACATTGACTGTACTACTTGTCTGACTTTACATTGACTGTACGAATTGTCTGACTGTACATTGACTGCACGACTTGTCTGACTTTACATTCACTGTACTACTTGCCTGGCTTTACATTGACTGTACTACTTGTCTGACTTTACTTTGACTGTACTACTCGTCTGACTTTACATTGACTGTACTACTTGTCTGACTTTACTTTGACTGCACTACTTGTCTGACTTTACATTGACTGTTCTACTTGTCTGACGTTACATTGACTGTACTACTTGTCTGACTTTACATTGACTGTATGCCTTGTCTGACTTTATATTGACTGCACGACTTGTCTGACTTTACATTGACTGTACGACTTGTCTGACTGCCCATTGGCTGATGCTACTTGCCTGACAACCCGATGTCTTATTTAAAGAAACCTGATGTCCTATGCGAACAAGCTGATGTCCTAGCTGGTACGAGTTTGGTTGACGAAACTTACCATCGGGCACCGCGTGGCTGGTCATCAGGAAGTTGACGCATGCTGCGCCGGTCCCGTGGCCGATCAACGTGACGTTCCCCGGATCACCGCCGAAGTACGCGATGTTCTCCTGGACCCAGTGCAGAGCCGCGATCTGATCCATCAGGCCGTAATTCGCTGGCGAGCGTAAGTGGGAATCCGTGTTGGCATTTAGAAAGCCTGCAATCAAAACAAGCCCGCTTATGGTCGGTGCGGCTGTCTGTCCCCCGTATCAGGGTGCTCGTTGTAACCGAAATTACACCCCACCCCTAACTCCCTCCCGTCGTAATCAGGATTAATTCGAATCGACGCAACCAACGGCCCACGGATTACCCGGGCCACGGTTGTAAATTATTCTTTACGAGCTTCTTCGGTCCACGAATCGAATGGAGCTCTGCACCTAAACGCTTTGGGCCTATCTTGATCTAAATGTTCATGGGATTAATCTGGGCTAACGTGTTGATGGTTGCACTGGTTTGTTCAGTTTTCTGCGCTTTGTTAGTCGGCTGAGACTTGGTCTAGGTTTGATATGGACTTGAAAGATGTTTTGCATTGATTGGAACCTCTCTCATCTACTGTGCTATGATCCACTTTAATGGTTAACTTGTGCATGGTCCCAGTTGTTTGTTCATTCTTCTGTGCTCTGTTAGTTGGCTGAGACTTGGTCTGGGTTTGATATGGGCTTGAAAGATGTTTTATGTTGGTTGAGAACTTTTTCGTCTACTGTGCTATGATCCATTTTAATGGCTAATGCATGCACAGTCCTATGAAGCAGGTGCAAGTCCAGCTGACGTTTACTTAGGTGTTTGTTGAGTAAATGAATAATGAATAAGTACAAATGATTACTAGAGTTCTTAGAATCTGTTCTCTGTATGATTATTACAAACAATGATATGGTTCTAGTTTTCTGTCCTCGAGGTCTCTAAGATTCCTTTTTACAATTCTAAAAGCAGCTAAAAATGAAACTCCCCATTAATTAATCTGGAAATAGCTTAGGATCTCCAGTTTTTACTTAACAGTCAGTCCAAATGAGACTCACCATTGTTTTAAAAATAGTATGAACCAAATTTTTCTACTGAATCGCGGTACGTCAACTGTTCTTGACCCACAGACCAATTTAGGACACACTGTATTGTTCGGAACCGTCTGTGAACGCGTATATGGAGCCGACAGAGCACAGAATATTCCTTCTTACCGTCGAGTTCAGAGTGAACTCCCTCCAAAAAGGAAATGAAGCCGGCTCCCGTATACGAAAAGACACTTTTGACCGAGTGGCTGCGGCTTTTCCGGTCGCGGTGCTTCCGTCCGCCATAAATACCATTTCAATGGGCCCGGCATCGATTGATAGCGATATCTCGCGGAACGATATGCAAAATAGAACACGTCGGGGGAATCGGTCGAATAAATCGTCCGATTATTTGATCGGCGAACGCGACGCTACCAGATTCATTGTCGTTTAATTGCACCCGGTTCGTTTCCATTATTTCCGCACGATTATCCTCCGTTCCCTATTTTTTCCCGCTCGGAACCTGGTCCGGCAAACAGATTTTGCAAATATTAACGGACCCGTCATTTCACCGCATCGACGGAATTTTCGTTGGCCCCGCGGAGCGTTTTTGATTTCGTTAACGAGCCTCCAAATTCATATTCGTGAGTTTCGGTAGCGATCCGGCTTTGCTGGCCCCCAACGCGGGTTTCAGAATTTTTATAACGTTTCAGCATGATCGAAGATAATTTTTTTTCTGTTCCAGTTGTATCTGGAACTCCGGTATCGTGTTTGTTGGGGAACTAAATCGAAACGCGAGAACAACTGGTTCCAGATTAAAATTTGGACCACGTCTTTGGCTCGGATGTCGGGTCTTCGAACTTCTTGGCTCGAAACAGAGGTTCCAACTTCCGAGAACGGTTAACCCTGAATAAATAACTTTCGGGACACCTTATATACATGCTGCCACTGCATCGCATTGCATTCTGCTATAAAGTTCGAGTCGATTTCCTTTGTTTCGAGTTGTATTGTTAAGAAAGAATCTTCCAGCATCTGCCACGGCCCGTGAATATGCAGACGTGGACCTTCGGAACTCTGCATGCCAGAAATAGCCAGCCATATTGAAAATTTCCTGTACCTTAACACCGTGACAGGACAATTTAATTAAAAAGACTATCACTTCTGTTTGGAGACTCTGGATTAGTTATTACTATTTCTAAAACACTTTCTTCAGAGTACTTTAACAACTGAAAACTTCTCACCTAGATTGCGCCACTGGTATTTTCTCAATTAAAGTACTGAATAAATTTACGTGTCGTTAAACGTTTTCTCGTGGTGTACGTTAGAACTACGTCACACACCTTTGTAAGAGAACATGAAAAATCACATAGAAACACTATTTTGAATAGAAACTAAACAACTGAACAATTCTGTTCAAGATGCAAAAAGGAACGTGTCTTCCTTCGAATGGTCCCTGAAAGATTAAGAACAGTGGCCTATAGCTGACAAATTGTCCCGTGATAATGTTGCTGTTCTGTTTCTTTATGTTTTGGTGGAAGAGGTATGGGACATTGAAGAAGTTCGCGAGGATTTGTCTGTTTTTTTCATGCGATACACTCGACAGAAGTATTTCGCGGCGACGACGTTCCCACTCGTTCGCAATTGCTCGTTTGCGCGACTATAAACGGAACGGCTCGCCCCTCGCTTGGAAATTCCTTTTCACCGGGCTTCCGGCCGTGCGCGTTTTCCGACGAGCTTTCCAAATTATCGATTTGGCAACGGTTCCGGACAACGGAACGACGTTGACCCGTATTCCGGCCGCGGAAACACTTCTTCTTATGCACCACCGTGTTACTCCTCCAGACGAATTCAATAACCCGCGATACCTATGTACCGGGTGTCCAGAAAGTACTGCTATTGGAAATTTCGCTCGATTAGATCTTTCACTGTCATTTCTTTTTTATATTTTTCTTTTAGGTCGGGCTACCTTGGATTGGGTTAGGGGTAGATCTACAACTGGACACGTAGGTACAATAGTGTCACGTACTGTAGAACTCGTACATAGGGTGTCCACAAAGTAGTGCTGCTGGAATCTTCGCTCGATTACATCTATTTCTGTCATTTCTTTTCCACACTTTTCTTTTAGGTTGAACTAGCTTGGGTTGGGCTAGGGTCATATCTACAACTGGACAATTAGGTAGGAGAACACATACATAGGGTGTCCAGAAACTACTGCTACTGGAAACTTCGCTCGATTACATGTTTCACTGTCATTTCTTTTCTAGATTTTTCTTTTAGGCTGGGCTAGCTTGGGCTGGGTTAAGGGTAGATCTGCAACTGGGCAATTAGGTACGATAGTGTCACCTACTGTAGAATTCATACGTAGGGTGTACATGAAACAGATGAATTCTTTAAGTAGAATGATATTTACTATGGGAGTTACATTATACAAGGTAACGATGGCAGAGATTTATGAGAAGTATGGTTGAACGAAAAGATGAATTTAACTTTGCAGAGCCTACTCCTGATACCACTGGAGTATTTTTGTACCTTTCATCGTTGAAAAATTTTTGAATAATATTGAACAAAAGTGACAGCCTCCAAAAATAAATAAAAATGGCAATGTCTATGCATTTTCTACTCCAATAAATTTTTTAATATTCTCAGAATTTTAGAACAACATTAAATAGCACAAAAATAGCAAACCACGTTGCAGGGTCTAATAACAACGGTGTACATTAAAAAACGACCTCCAGGAGCCCAGTTTCGTTGCATCTGCAGTATTCTTACATTTTCTGTCATTGAAAAATCTCAGAATAATACTGAAGCGAAGCGGCTGCCTCCGAAACGGCGCAAGTATCGACGGAACGTTCCAGAAGCTAATAAAAGCAGGCTGTTTAGGCGGTGTGTACGAAGCCAGCTAATAATTTGGGAGTACACAGGGAACGGCCGGGGCGCGATATCGCGTCGGAATTGCAGCGAATATTATGGGAATTTACATTTAATTTCGCGAAATGGAAGCGCGGCCGGAAGCAGTCGCTATATTCTCACGGACAGAACGCGAAACGTGCAGCGAATTTTCTTTCAGCATGGTCGGCAGCCAGACTGAATTTCCAGACGATCTTCGACGTTCCACGATCGTCGATAAATTCATTTCCTCCACCGCTGACGGGGAAACACGTCAATTATATGATCCCTTCGAAATGGAATTCTTTTGTTCGATTTAGCCTATTTTCAGCTTTGAACTTTGGCAACGTTAATAATTCCCTTTGTTGCACGACGTCGCTTAGATTTTAGTAAAAATGAATATTAATAACCGACATTGCTATAGAGAATGTATTCTACAATGTAAATGGTACGAATTGTTGAAAGGACACAGATATTGCATTTGTAAGGGATACGAGTCAACGATAAATCTGACCAAATATTTTCTTCTTGAGAATTTTATCATTTAAAAAATTTGTATGTGTTATTTATTGTTAGTTTTCAAGGGAAGAGTAGGTTGCTGGTTATATACTCTAATTTTAAGCACCGTAATCGCTGGTTGAATACGAGCACGAGTAGAAACTGCCAGTGTGCGGTCAGACGAGCGAAACAGACTCACGTGAACGCGCATTAAATAATATTTCAAATAAAACTCTGTTTTTTTTGTATAAACAATCGCATGTCGAAAGAAACATTCATTTAAAAGTTTCAGATTATTTTTAATCACGACGTTACGTCTTTCACCCTGTTTCTGCACTTATTATAAATGTTTAAAAATTCGTACTTGCAATGCTACATACGCAAAGGAAGCTACAATTTTTCTAGTGTTTTTTAACTGATCATTGCAGAACGGAAGATCTAGAAATTGCTTTTTCGCGGTGAAACGAATTCAGCTGTCCGGGGGATGTAATTAAAGCCGTTTTCAGTTTTAATGGAAAATTAAAACAAAAAAAATTGACTCGGTGCAGAAATTAACGTGTATCTCGAAAGGTAGAGAAAGAAACTGGCGAGTGCAACGTGGAAACGTTAATAAACGTTGCAGTATTCATCGGTCTATCGTATATTGAAGCTGTCACGCTCAATTTTAGAACACTCCGAAATGATCGATGAAAACGAGATTTAAAGCAACGCTTACGTTCTAAACAATCCACGCTGAATATGCATGGGAGTTTCTCAATTTCTCCCCGGATAATATATCGCGGTGCAATTTTCTCTAGGCTTCGCGAATGATGCCTCGAACGATCGAACGTTCTCGACCATGGTATCTGAAAACACTTCCTCCAATTGCATTTTGAATTTTTAACAAATACGAAACCTTCAAATTCAGTACTATATGAAGCTTGATAGCGACAGTATTAAAAAACTATAAGAGAAGGGCTCGATTCGAGATGAGTCATAGTATTCAATTATTTACAGTTAGTTAAAGATATAGAAAGATTAATGTATAATTTTGAAGTGTCAGTGCATGCTCTGTAAAATATAAATTGAAGTATTAGATTCGTGAATGTGAATTGTCAAATTCGTACGATATTGACTAGGACACATTCTTTAGTAAAAATTATGTAACCCTGCAACATAACCTCTACCTGATTCTATACATTTTTGCCAACAGTTCTGTTAAGTCCCATTTTTTAAATAAATTCTGATTTCTATTTTTTAGAATTAATAAGATCGTTAGGAAATCCGATATTACAGGAGCTCTGCACATGTTCTGCCTTCTTTGTGCGTGGGTATGCTGTCACGTGATCAGCTGTATGCCCAGGCACTGAGATTTCAATATGGCGGCCAGAAATCAGGCCCTGACTTTCAATCGCTAATATCTCGATAACGAGGCCTCAGATTGCAAAGTGATAAAGGACTTTTCGATAGTGTTTCGCACGAGGAACCGCCACTTTGGCTTTTAAGTTATTTTCCCGACACTGTGTACAAAATATGTATCTGTTCATAATTTTCGACAATCGCAGAGACTGTTTGGGACTTCCGACGTTTCAAAGCTTCGACTGTCTATCAAATGTCCGCCGTGTATGTCCGCCATCATGGTGGACGCTAGATGAACCGGTTCGCGATCGAGCAGATCGAAAGTGCTCCTAATTACACCGGCCAACTATCGCGGCAGCCACTCGCACGCATAAAATACCGCCGATACGATCGTGTTCGCAATTTTTCCGCTGGCTATCGCGTCGAAACACGCAATCCTGTCACGCGAAAAAGAGAGGGAGGGAGAAAGAGGGCAGCCGGATCGTTATCGCTCGATTTTTGTCGTCGAACACCTCGATTCGTGTCGAAAAAAAAGAACCGATCCAGCGATTGGGAAAAAACATCTGGAATAACGCGCGAAACCTGAAATTGTTATGCTGTCATTCGTTCAGTTGTTCGTGCGAGAGCAGTATCCTGTCTTCCTCATTTCTTCACGACCTGAACTTAGTTTGCCTAACTTCGCCGCTTGGCATCGCCACAGGTATATTCTCAGAGAATAGACTGAAGCTACTATTGTATAGACTTAAGCAAAAATGATGTGAAATGCAAAATAAAAGATAATATTCCAAATGCATCGTTGTTTATACATATTTTAGAAATGATTTACAGACAGCAACCATATTTTACACTGAATCAAGATAAATCACTTGAAACAATATAGTGTACAAGAATTGCGACGTAACATATGTTTTATAATTTGACAGACTTTCAAACATTTTGTCTTTGCAATAAACCAAAAACTATTCTTTGCAGGTGTTGACAAAGATGTCACTATATTTTAGCCACACGTGTTATATATCCTCCTGATCTAACCTCTCCTTTCATCCCGGTCGAGTTTCTACAATTCATAGATCGAAGTGTCTCTCAATTTTTTTTTTTTTACGAAAGAAAGATAACACGATCGTGGCTGGAATTAGAAATGGCGGGAACAAATTTGCGAGTCGGTGTAAACCAGCGGTCATATCCCACTTGATATTCAACCTCCGGCGTATCTGTCGCGCGGCGCTTCCGTGTCTCCTATTCTTCCCGTTACAATGGAACTGCTGAACGTTACTCGTTGATTTAAATTTTCCGGTACATGGCCGTGCATGGCCGCGGTTGGATATCGCTATGGTCTCCCCTCCCCTCACGCCGCGGCAGGGTGGCCGCTTTTCCCCTCCGCCCCTCCCGCCGGTTCGACAAAGCACCGCGTCACTTTTGCCGGTCGAAGGAAAAACGAGAGAAAAAATGAATGATGCGAAAATTGCGGCCGCGAGAGCTACGTGCTTCCTGAAACCGAGCCTCTTCCGTTTCAGTGGAGTAACGACGCAATCAAATTTCGATACTTTTCGCATCTACATCGGCCAAACGCTCGTCGACTCTATATATGTATTCTTTTTTTTTCCACGAAATTTTTAGACGACCCATTTTTTTTTGCCGCTCGACGCGCCAATTTTTCGCCGCGGTACCAGTTGGTTCGTGGTTTCAATTAGTTTTTGTCTGTTCAGGATCGACGAAAATAGTTTTTCCAGGCCTTTGTGTTGTTTTTGAGGTTACGCGAACTGTTGTGGCGTTATTATTGTTGCGATGGTGTTATTTTTGTGGTAGCAGATTTTATTTCTCTTTTAGGTTTGTAGAATGTAATCGGATTGATCCTGTTTGGCTACCTAGCATTGAATTTGTGGAGAAACTATTTCGGGGGAATCCAACCTAACCTAGGTATCGTCAGCGGGACAAACGTTACATTCTTTTCAGGATTTAATACTGAAGTATTTCTTTTTTAAATTACGAAGAAAGATATAGGCATTGTTATCTATTTGTTGCTTTTGGGAAGTGTTTAACTGTAGGCTAGGTGTTTATAGATCCCTTTGGTCTTGTAGGTTATGTGAGCCTGTAAAAAGGCGGGAAGTTCCAACGAAAACACGAACTGGTCGCATGACTCACTGAACATTTCGTATTTTAATCACCGAGCAATGTAGTTACACGAATTATTTTTAAAAGGCACCGTGGAATGTTTTACAGCCCTCGAAATTTTCTCGTACAGTTTAAGTGATTGGACTGGCGTAAATTTTTTCGTCGTCCCGTAATGCAAACGTACAAATCCCGGTGGTGCACAAAATGTCGGGACCGTAATTCAAGAAACAGAATTTTGTTATATCGTGGAACGTGCGCGGCCGCGTCGCTTCCGCAGGGACGGAAAACGCATGAGTAAAAAAAAAGCACAGATGGCGGAACGTGTGTATTCGTGACATCGTGAAACTGGATTCCGCTTCATTTCCATGTAAAATTAACGGCGGACGAGCTTAAAAATTCGGATTTGCCCGCGGACCCTCTGCTCACCACGGAAATTACGTTTGGAGAACGGAAACCCTCTACCCTGTAGTGTCGAATATCCTTTAATTATAAATTCCACCATCACAACGCGAATATTTATTTAACGCCTGAAGCTTTCGTCCTGGTCGATTTTTCTGACCATCGGCGAAGGGTGAATTATCAAAAGGGGAAAAAGGATGGAGGATCATCAAAGGGGCTGAATTCTGATGCAAGTCCATACAGATAGAATTACCAGTCAGCTCCAACTATAGTCAAACAGTGAACATGACTGCCATGAATAGATTTCAAGATCTCAAAGATCGAAAATGGTCAAAAATGATGGAGGGTGATGGGGGTGAGTTTGGCTCCAAACCCATCAAAAAGGAATTTTTAGTCAATTCAAACAGTCAACATGATTACCATGAAGAGTCAAAAACTGTCGTCTTCGATCAGACTCAAAGATTGAAAAGGGTAAAAGAATGGGGAAGGCTGAAGGGGGTGAGTTTGCTTATACTTTCCTGCAGTAGAGTTAGGTTGGATTGATAGATGTGTATTTGGATGCTGATGACTTGATACTTAACCCAACCAATTAACATGAGTACCTTTAAGAGTCAGAAACTTTCGTCTTCATTTATACTCAAAGATGGAAAATAGGAAACACAATGGAGGATGGACAAAGGGGGTGAATTTATCTGAAAGACCACACAGAAAGGATTCCTAATCAACTCACACCAATTCAAACGATTGACACGATTTCCAGGACTACAGAATTTAGCCACTGCTCAGACACATCCAAAAGGGTGAAACCCAAATAGAAGACCGGTTGAATCGGACTCCGAGTCCATGCAGAAGAGATTCCTAGTCAGTTCAGGCAATCAACATGTCTACCATGAAGAGTCACTTCGCCCACAATCAGACTGGCAGATCAAAAACGGCAAAAGAAAGATGTCGAAGTGTGAACGAAGGGGTTGAGTTCGGGTGCAGGTTCACGCGGAGGGGATTGAAAGTTCAAGGCGTGGTTGCCGGTGGCAACCGTGTCAGGGCAACCAAATCTAATAGGAAACTCATTACGGCCGGGTCTTCCGTTTCACCAAACTAAATTCTTGACTCTGCCTCCGTTTCCGTGACAGCGGCGTCCGCCATTCTCGCAATATACGCCGTTCGCCCTGGCGAGCTTCTTCGTGCTATGATATATTCCCGTGACGTCAGCGCGATTCTTCGACGTCCCTCTGTGTTCGAGGGAGCTGAGATGGCTGCTGCCGCTGCCAGCGATGGGACACGTAGTCCTGGAAATGAAGCCGACTTCAAGCCTTCCCGCCTTCCACGAGATTAATCGGGAGCTGGTACGCTCAGCCA
The DNA here is from genome assembly GCA_916610135.2 of Macropis europaea. Taxonomy (NCBI): domain Eukaryota; kingdom Metazoa; phylum Arthropoda; class Insecta; order Hymenoptera; family Melittidae; genus Macropis; species Macropis europaea. The sequence continues at coordinate 3,687,201 of OU744352.1, read as the reverse complement.
ATTGTCGAACGGAGTTAACTTCGTGTAATTAGGGAACATCGTGTTCCCGGCGAGCTGCGACGAGAATAGGAACGAGCTTTTTCGACCGACTCTCCGACCGAATTCATCTCGGTTACGTTCCGCTGTGTTTCGTCTAAACTTTCATCCCTCTGTTACCGTTTGTCCTTTAACAGGCTGACTGACGTGGAGACACCCAACTGAGTGTTAAGTCGGGACAGCTGTGGACACTGAAGTGGCTCGTAGCATAGCGAACAAGGTGATTCAGAATCGTAGATCATTATTTATGTAACTGAAGAGCGAACAAAATTTAAACAAATATCTTTCTCGATTAGTGTATTAATTAATGGAGCTTCCTTGGTTTCAATCATTTTTCTAAAAAACATGGCGGTCGTGTCGAAACCGTACGGGTAGTATATTTCATACGCACCAACTGAATCATTTTTAAAACGATTTTCACTTCTCCTGATGTAATATTAATTACACTATCTGTCTCTATTATTTACACACACGAAACAAAGAAGGTGACCTTGAACAGCCTAATACCAGCGTCCCTACGTCAGTCAGACACTCTAAATTGGAACAGCCTGTACAATTGTAAGTTTTACAAGAACTTGCGGATGTCGCATCGGCGACACTTCGAGCCGCCTGCCCGGAAACAATGTACGCGAGCTTTCGAATTAATTTCGAAGCTTTGACGATCGTCGGACGAATTAAACTCTGTCACCGGGTTGCCGGGGAATTCGCGCAGAGGCCGATCGTTAGCGTTTCGAACCGGTGCCTTAATTACGTGCGTAGAAGTTCTCGTCGAAGGGGGTCGGGACGGGGGGTGAGAACAGGGGGCTGCAGCCCTCTCTCCGCTGATGAGACGAGGATAGTCATTAGCGTGGCGACTGTATGTATCCGAGCGGAGTCAAGTGAAACTAGTTACTCGTTTCGAGCTTTCCCGCTGCCTGAATATGTCGTGTAGAAGCGAAAAACGCCTCAGACCGAAGCGCGGCGTGTAATATCGGCGGCGAAAGCTCGAAATTATACGACCGCTTGTTTAACCAGCCCTTTCGGCTGGTCATTCGGGGCCGACACACCCTGCGAATCCTCTGATCTCTCTTTTATTCCGCGTTTCGTCGTCGAGCTTTCAAGTTCTGAAGCCTTTGGGGGACATCAAAACTTCTACAATTATTTCGGTGCGCTTTTTCGGAGGAGATTTTATTGCAGATGCGTTAATTGGGCGAGCAGGATGTTTCGCAGGCGTTGGTTGGATTTTAACGCCCATACCTGGGTGACACATACATTCAATCAGTGTTTATTTGAAAAAAACGGTAAGAAGTTATGAAAAATTATTAATATTATTGATTAAAAAGGATAGAATGTATGATTATACTCATTTTAGATGAAAATTTGCCATTTTTAGCTAATGCAGCCCAGCACTAAGAATGTTAAACGAAGCGATGTAGTAGATTGATGGTGATTTTGAATTTTAGCCAAAATGTTGGGACCAAGCTCAGATAGCGAGAGTTAATCTTCTGAAGTTTTCTATATATAGGGTGTTATTAAATTCGTGGACCAAATTTTAGGAACAACAATTTTATTATCGCCCGTATTAACAGATAATTTTGTAGACAGTTTGAAGAAATTGTTTGAGTATGATTGTTTGTCAGACTTACCCAAAATGCCGAGTCTGTAGTTTATGGTGACGACGACGACACCCCCGTAGCTGGCCAGCACGCTGCCGTCGTAAGGGTTGCCGCTGCTCCATTCGTAACTTTCCCCATGCACGAACACAAGCACGGGGTATCTCCTTCCACCCCCTTCCCTCGAGCCGGCTGTAATCAATAAAATTATCTGCTGATCGATCGTCAACTCCTGACACTTGATACTGCACGTCGCGCATCCTTAAAGGGCCATTTTTCAAAGGCGCCGCTCCAGAGAGCTCTTTGACGGCACCGTAAAGGATTATCAGCGACTCCGCGCGTAATAAGGGTTGAAGGGGAAGGGGTTGCTGTATTGGGGAGGTAGATCGGTCTGAATCACTTTCTTAACCTTTTTTTAGAATCTACAGGGTGATACATAAACGTGGAGTCACTTTAAGGGCGGACTCAATGCCTAAAAACATTAAAAAGAAGTTTGTATATTTGATGAATGTTCATGGAATTTAAGGGTGTACTCAGTGCTTCAAACACTGTTACCATTTAGCATTTATTGGCATTGTAAATCCCTCTCTCATCTATTCTAAAAGAGAGCAATAGAATTTTTTATTTAATTTCAGTTTAGGAACTTTTATGATCACACTTTGTATTCGACTGTTGTGCCGTTGTTGGTTTATATAATTATTGGTAATTCAAGCTTCTTATTTGTGCAATGAATGAAGAAAGAATTGAATATTTTAGTGGTTATGCCTTCAGACTTGGAACTGGAATATAGTACATTGTCTTTCACTTAATTTTAGGCACAGGACCTAACCTATACTCTGTTCAAAATCAGACATCCTTTGCTTACCTCGACTCAACTCAAAGCTTAATTATTCCCGCAAACCTGACACTAAAGCATTCAATGTTGCCTTTAAGCAAACATCAGGGACATAAGCTAACCTAACCTATACTCTGTTCAAAATCAGACATCCTTTGCTTACGTCAAACCAAGACAAAGCATAATTATTCCTCGAGATCTAAAACTAAACTATTCTATATTGCTGTTAAACTAATATCAAAGGCGTGAGCTAACCTAACCTATACCATGTATAAAATCAGACATTATTTTCTTGGGACGAGTAAATAAACTACAGAAATCGGACAAATAAAGTATGAGCCAGGCCAGAATGTTGAAAAACAGGACTTTTAGCTGTAAAGTGGTAAGGTGGCCGGATGTTTGTAGGAAAGGAAAATCGAATGTTACGGTATGAATAGTATTAGCCAGGATGGCGGTGGTAACGCGTGATTTGTTGAATTATGACCGTCGCACCGATCATGCTCACGTGTGTTTCAGCCCCGTATTAGCATACTAAATCCGATTGACGTACTCCGCTCGCATCCGTGAGCCCTCGTTTTAATTACCTCGAACGCGATACGTCGCGTGTCATCAGATAATGCCCCACGAGCTCCGCTCGAAGGATCCGATCGGCCAGTAGCATCGTTTCGAACCCCTGAATTATACGAATTCCACAAATAATTCGAAAATTCCGGCATTCGAACAATACCTTTCACAATTTCCAATAAACTCGATCGTTACAATGTTCAATTAATTGTAACGCTCCTTACACTGAGACCTCACACTGAGAAATTTTGTCTAGAACATTAAATTTAATCTAGTTAAATAATTATGTGAGTTTATAATATTTTGAGCAATGTTATTTATGCGATAGCAGTGTATTATAAAATAATTAAACATTGTTAAGTATTGTGGAAAATGCTTTTTTCGAATGTCTGACCAATGGCAGGGTTTTCTACTGTGGTCGGGAACATGTGAAATAAAATGCAGTAGCTTCCATATATTTCGAGTTAGAACTGTAAAATTTTGTAGTAAATCAATGCATTAGATTCGAGTATCGTTGGTACAGATTGAGCACCCAAAACGAAAAACATAAACATCGTCATACGATTAAAAAGTGCCATATTTTTAACATATTAAATAAATATTCAACATCAATAAATTCGTCCTTAAAGAGGCTAAATTGTCTCAGATATATCATTTTAAATTACCAACAGACGAACCTAATTATCTCTGCCATTTGTTCTGTTGTCAAATTTTTAAACATTTCATGTAATTTCAACTTAGTTTCCACCAGGCTCGCAGGAATTAAATTCAAAAAATTATCAAGCTTCCAGACACAAAAATTACTCATGGAATCTCCTGACGTACATCCGCGTCACATGCACACAAAGTTTCGATCACTATAGTACGCGCACTGTCAGAGAATTCATGTTCGACAAACAAGCGACAAAGTTCGTAAGCTCCGCTCGATCCATAGCTCGAAGGGAATTAATATTTCACCGCGGCTCAGCCTTTTCTCGCCAGCCACCCCTTTCAACCCTTTGAATGTTCCGCGATCGTTGAGTGTCGATTTATCGACACCACCCCCTCCACCCTCGACGTCCATTTACTTTTTTATCGAACGAAAGCAAAAGCCGCCTTCCGCGATACAACGATTATTCAAGGTGCCTTTGATTTTCCCGCTTTCCACGGACGTCCGTTTCACGATCGGTCATTGAAGGTGCTTACGGGTTTCGAGATATCGAGATGCCTTTCGAGAGTCTTCCTTCAACGGCGTTATTAACGAGAACCTTTTCAGAAAGTATAGAAGTGCCAATTTCTTTTATTTATATTGTATAATCTATACTATGTATATTATAGAGCAGTGATGGCCATCAGGAGCAACGCCTGGCTCCGCCATACCCCCAAGCCTTGCTCCGGATGGCCATCTGTGTTATAGCGGGTGAACAGTTTAACGTGGTTATTTTAAATTATTTTGTTGTTATTGGAGCGATTGAAGCTTTCTTTTCTTCAGTAACATGGTTCATAGAGGGCTACAAGATGATTATAGTGCATTTTTTCTTATAATTAGTTCTGTTTTTCTGAATTTTTTGCGGTTGCCCTTCTTTTAGCTGATATTGAGATGAGGATGGCAAGCATTATATATTTTTTAATGTGTACAGTGTTTCCATAATTAATTTACTATTTTAATTCAGGTTGAACTGACTGACTGAAAATTCTTCAGCCATTTTTAAATTGTAATTTGTTGCATGTCCCGTAACCATGTTGCAAATGACAGTGCTTTCAAAATGTATCATTATTATTATTTGAAATAGAGTATACATTTGATCAACTTCGTGAGTGGCTGTATATATTTTTTAAGAAATATTTAAGGCGGCCAGGTTAACCAATTCACCCTGTATATACGGGGGGTGGTCCAAAAGTCTATTTAATTAGTTTTCTTTAATTTCACACCCCCAAAATCGCACAGCTAAATCGAAACGTGAAAATTAAACGGACTTTTGGTCCTCCCCTCGTAGGTTGGCAAAAATTAAAATACGATAAACAAAATTATTGAAATATTTGCATATTTTAGCACGAGCCTGGAAAAATAGCAGAAGGATCCGTAAACCTGGGAATACGATCTGATTTATGATACCCAACAATAACCCAACGAGTTTAAAAACCCTTGAAGTTTTATGGCTAAGCACCATCCCGGCAGAGCTTGGCGTTAAATACTTTTTATGCTCTCGAAAGTTTTTAGAATGCGGTTAAGATAAAAAATTATTGGCTATACCCTACGGAAATTTTCACTTCCTGGAAAAAATCGATTAAGCCGTTATTCACGACCATAATAAAATTCCAATATTCATGATATCGATGATGTTTACGCAAAATGTGTTAACGAAGAAGGCAAAAGTTTATGAAGACGCTTATTAATCTACCGAAATAACAAAGTTTCCATTATAAAAGTATGAAAGCTTCTGTTTCTTATTTCGGCGAGAGGAACAGTGTTAATTAAATATTTAATTTAACCCTCTGGTATTTCGACGATCATTATGAATTCATTTACTGTCTCTTGAAGAAGGAAGGGATCGCTGAGAAAGCGTTTCTGGAAAATGCAAGCTTTTAATAAAAACCGACCGTATAATAAGCGAATTGAACAGAAGATATTTAGCGCTCGTTTGCATTTCCTTTCTTCCTCCGTTCTCTCATTTCCTGTTAATAAAAAAACAGTCGCTGGTCTAAATTGCTCTTAGTATTTCATTTCGTGCACTCGACGAAACTATAGAAAAATTTCGTACACTAACTACATTTATTTCTACAGCGCCTTCCATTTTTCTTAAGCTTTCTTTTCACGAAATGGAGGTTACTAATTTACAATTTATCTGAACAATTTCCTTTATATGTTATTGTAAGTTCATTCTGTATTTTCATATTACTTTCTACACCCATAACATATTTTATTGCCACTTTTTTCTTTTGTAAAAAAGTGTCTTAGACTTTTTATTATAATAAACAATAAATGACAATAAGAATATGAGAAATTGCAGTCAGAATCGTACGGCGAATGAGTGCTCGAACAGGGAGAAGAAGAATTAGAATTGAGACGGTGCAGAGGGGTGAGAAGCTCGCGAGCGCAATTTACACTCGAGGAAGAATTCTTAATGAAATAGCAGGCGGCTTGATAGCTTATCTTTCATATCTGTAATCGTGTATTTCCCGATGCTCGTTCCCCAGTTAGTTACGCTCGCCAGCCGGTTTTATCTTTCTCTTACGATAGTACATTTCCTTGCGATTGCCTTCCCCTGTAACTCGAGGCTTCCCTTTGATCTTGTTTCCGCTATCTACCCCCTTAAAATCGTCCGTTGTTCCTTTTTATTCCGTTGTGTTTCACTGAGCAACATTTTCTGCAAGTGAATGTGTGTGTTTGTGTTTTCGAAATATATGGTTGAAAGCTTCAGGAGGCTTTCAGAGAGACATATTTCCGGTCAAAGCTAGGAAACTACAAATTTCTTGTTATTGTGAAAGATTTTTTGTGAGATGCTTCAAGGTCATCTATAGTTTCAATTTTGGAAAGTTCGAATGACGGTGAAAAGGAATATTTTGCTTCAATTTTTGTATACTTTTCAGCACAATAACAAGTCTGCAATCAAATAATTAAATATGTGTGTCTTTAAGGATTTACTTTTTCATGTCTGACCGACCGCGGATTTTTCTACTGTGGCCCAGAACGTGACAAATAATGTTCTATAATTTCTACAAACTTTAAGCGAAACTTTGAACGATGTTCTAAAGTGGTTAAACAATTTTAGCAATATGATTTCATGCTTTTGATCAGCGGTGTACGTGCTTTTCCAATTTTGCCTCGACTTTTATTGGGGTTGAAGGAAAAGCACGCTTTTTGCGACAATTACTTCGCGTTTCTATTGTAGAAACGTTTCTAAGGAAGGGAAAAGTTCCATTTCCGGAACTAACTTCCCTTCTTTTCCTGTTCTGAGACGAAACGGACATTACTTACGAGTATTAATTATTTCTGCGGAAAATTCGAGCGTTCCTTTCAATCTCATATTTTCTTTTAGCGAAAGTTCGCTGGAGCGTTCGGTGAGTTTCAGCTGGAAAATTTATTAAAACGTGTAACGACGAAAACGTTTGCTGTAAAAATAGTGTAAAAACGATACGAGTGAGTGCACTAGGTTTATTTGCCATAAAGCCAGATAATTATGATGAACATCCATAATCCGAGAATTATCTTCCCCGGAGGATTGTAGTACCAAGATGGCGGGAGAAATCGCTCTCGGAGCACTATTATTAAACCATAATACCTTCGCCATCACTGTTATCGTTATTTTTTATGCTTTCCTCGGTGTAATGTTTTAGAATGACGCATTCGTGAATGTCGTGCTTCTGCAGCAGGAAATAGCATCATAAATCAAATTCCAATTTAAAAAATTCTTCCTGTGAACAGTTACTGTATTACATCAATTTTATTTCGAATTTTATTATTATAATTTACACTGTGTGTTTCAGCAAATTGGAACATGCCATTTTACAGTCACTTCTTCGTCAAATTTTTATTCAAACATTTCTTTCAGGGTGAGGTATAAAAATTGAGTATCAGAAAATTCTTTCAGACCGTTGTGTAGTAGTCGCAGAGAGAATCCAAAATGCCTAATCAACGAGATTCTAAAATCGATCGTTTAAACGATAGGGACACTTGGATTCGTTCCATACGTTTTCACATTGGTGCGGAAAACGCCTGTAGGCGTTCAGTCTGCGCCTATATTCTGCAACCATCGCGACATTCGTGCATCCAACGTTCAGCTTGCGCCTATATTCTGCAACCTTCGCGACATTCGTCCATCCAACGTTCAGTTTGCGCCTATATTCTGCAACCTTCGCGACATTCGTGCATCCAACGTTCAGTTTGCGCCTATATTCTGCAACCTTCGCGACATTCGTGCATCCAACGTTCAGTTTACGCCTATATTCTGCAACCTTCGCGACATTCGTGCACCCAACATAACAGAAACTACTACGCTGAAGGAATTACTCCTGTCGAAATTCATTAATTAATTCAAGAACCCATGCGATCGCTTCTGAACCCTTTCCATGCTTCACCCTGTACAAAATAATTCAGTATCTCTGATATTACTAACCCGTATTTCGTTTTCCCCGCCAACGGGATATCCGCGAGTGCTCGGCAAGACGCACGTATCGACATGATCGAACGTCGGCGACACGTCCTGGAAATAAAGTGATTCTGGTGCAGTTCGGAGTTCTCGTTTACCGTCTCCGATCAGACGTGCGGCGCACGCGGCTTTATGAATATGTAAAGTCCGTTAGAGGCGTTCCACGGCACACGAAACTGTTTGCACATCGTATCAAATATTGACAGTGCCCCGGCAAATTTATTCACCGGCTGAAATAATGTATCGCGCGACGCCTGATAAAATCGAATGTCCCGCCATACCCCCACTCCTCACATCACCTGCCCCCCACCACTATCTCAGCGGCCCCCCACCACTCCAGCGTCTCAACGTCGGCCCTGAATTTATCATCGTCGATCGCCTCCCTGTCCCGACACCGCCGAAAACTTCGATCGAGTAAATTTGCTCAACGATTAAATTCCTTCTACCAGCCCTCAGGTGGGCTTGTCGGTTTAAGAGCTTCCGCGTCTGGAGATAAAAAGCTTCCACGCCATCTTGTCCCTCTGCAGCGCTGAAAAGAACGGCGACGCTGACGGAAGCTTTGCCTAGGTGTTCGGTTTCTTGGAACAGTCCCGAGGGGATAGACTTTTTGAGAAAGTCTTGCGAAAACAGTTTAGTCTCTATTTGAAGATTCATGGACGAGGCAAAAGAGGTTCGGTTTAGTAAGAATATTGTTGAACCTTGTTCTTTGTTCATTTGTTCAATGAATGAATGAAAATTAGATTGTAGAATTGGGTCCTTTATGATCGTGGGTCCCATAGTCTGTCTTCTTTAATTTTTCTAATATTTTGACAGTCAGAGTTGTGATTAATTATATGGTATTGTGTGTAGTATAGTTTCTATTCGCTTAATATTTTGCGAGCTTTGTCACGTGCAGAAAATGGTAAAAATCGTCTTTCTCCTAGGTGTCCGTGAAACAAAGGCTGTCCTCCCGCCAGAGAAGACGATTTTTCAGGGAAATAAAAGAATTTCCCGTTGGTTCGGATGAAAGTTTCACGAAGTCCCTATCCAGATCCTGTTCCCTGGTAGAATGGGGACGTGTCTGTAAGGTTTTCTTGAAAGGGCAATTCTGCAAGTAAGAAAAGCGGAAAATGTAAGGAACACGGGGGAACTTCGACGTTCAAGCCGAAGCTTTATCTCTGTGCAGCTTTAAAGCTTTCCAATCCCTTAAAATGTTGCTTAAAATAATAGTAACTTATACAATTAAACGTCGAGTCACATGAATGCTTCATCCAAAAGTTAGTTAATTTTCTTTGTGTGTTGACTTGGAAAAAAAATAAAAATCATTGTCAAGTATGGTTAATGTAGACGTTGGAGGTTATAATTAGCGTAGATGACGCTGACATTCATCCGAGAGTCACGTGGCACACGCAAGCAACGCAGCTTTTGCTCTGAAATGATTTTCTAGGCTCCTCCAGGCATCCCTTCGTGTAGGGACGTTGATAAGGGACCGAGATAAGGGAAATCTGCCACGACGATGCTCGAGGGGCGACGAAACTTTTATAACTTCCGAATTGAATTTCATAAATCCCGAAATCGTTGTCTCGCGGAAGTGGCTTCGTCATTTCGCGATTTACATCATCCCACGAGCGTGTACAACGAAACGCTCGCCCTTTTCGTTTTCTCCCTCAAGAAAAGGACATTCCATTTATACCTTGAAGAGAGAGTTCAGTATCTTTTTCTTTCACTGCTTTGAGCCATTGTATTTCGTTTATCCTGACAAAAATGTTCTTATTTTCGTTCTGGAGGTATAGTGTAATAATCCCTAGACATATGGACAGCTTGTTGCAGTGATCCCTGGAATAACCCTAAGGGGTCTTATTAATTATACTGGAAGAGAGTAATTTCTATTTGTGTATGTATTAAACAGAAATAAAGAATTGAAAAGTGCCATTGTTTAATCCAATACAATGAATTCTACGATTAAAAATCGATTTGGATGTACCAATATTTATATTTCATTAATTTGTTAAGGGATGACGTATTTCAATATTTTTCATGTGTCAACCAGGACGGAGAAATGTGAAAAATTGCTGAAAATCTTGATCGTTCGCTGAATAAACGCCAAACAAATGTCCGGAATGCCTGGATTTCTCGAAATTAAACGAGCTTTCCGCCCTCGGGTGTCGCTTTTTCCTAGGGAATTACGTTGAACGATGTTGGCCAGGGGGCTGAGAGCGTACCGAGCTCGTTCCGACGGAATAATTCGTTCGATTTGATGGGCTCCTGGCTGGCGATATGAAACGTCAATATTATTGAACCGTTCTCGTTAAACAGAACGAAACGCGCCGCGCGAGAAATCTGGTTTCGAAGCTGCGAAACGGTCCGGCTATTTGCTGGTATTTGTCTGTCACACGGTGCAATCAATTTGTACCTGTATTCGCTTCATTCGGATAAATAATAAATAATAATTAAAACGCCAGAAAAAAATCTCTTTACCAATTTTCAAAAATATGAATACTGCAATCGTTATATTCATCCCCCTTCAACCCCCAACACTCCATATAATACTAAAATCATCCTGTAGAAACTCATCAACACAGTGGGGACATTTATCCGAACATATATTGTTATACTGAAATATTGTTTCTGCTAATGTGGTTAAGAAAAGGAAACTTCGATCAAATTGTATTATGTCCTTCAAATATTCCAAAAATGTGCTTTCTACTTTCTTTACGTTATTAACACGTTGAACGCCGTGGCGGCCACTCAAATTTGGTTTAATTAAATAATGACTGATTGTCGCAAAATTCTGAGCAAACTTAATACTGAAACAATAATGTAGGAACAGAAGAATACGAATGATTACTCAAATCTTTTTGTGCTTTACGATGTATATAAAAAATAGTAACTTATGTCGTGTCTGACTAGACATGGCTGTTTTCACTGTGGCGTGCAACGTGGTAATATCCGTAGTCTCATCAGTTTTCGATTTATAAACATATATACAGTTATTTAAATTATCTTGGTGCCCGATGGTATTAAATTCTTCTCCAGAACGACGCATACGAATTCTCTTGGCTTTCCTTTCATTTGAAACCAGAGAATAGCGTGTCCGTTATTATTTCGTCGCGAGTTCCCGCGCATTCTGTGACCTAACCTCACCGTCGCGTCCCGCTGAAACTCCCCAGCAGTGCAGCGGTATCGCGAATGATATCAATTCAGCCGAACAACGGGATAATGCTGGTTTCTAGCGATGGGGTACCGAACTATCTGACCACGGCACTGTTTCATCCCCCTCGCAGAACAATCGGGCTCCGTGTGCGGCCGCGTTTTCATCGGCAGCGTCCTTTCCTGGCTCGCACACCGACAATGTAACGCCGAGAATATTACGAGATATAAACTGGACTAACACGATGTAATTCTGCTTAGCATGCTAACTGCGTGTTCGCTTGTAAGTCCAGGGTGGCGGCCCTCCCTTATCCCGGAAACAATCTGAAACTGCTCTATGTATTCGAATGTCTACGACTGCCTTCTAATCTCACGATTCGACCCAGCAGGGGTCGTTCTACAGGGTGTTAAAAAAATTTATTTCACAGTTAAGGGGTAGATAGTCTTCCACTGGAAGATGAATCACGTTGGACTTTGACTGGTCGTTTGAGTAACAGCCCTCTTTCAGGCGTAAATTAAGGGTAGATACCTTTGAGAGAAATTGGTGTCTTGTGTATTTTAATGTTAAAGTAAGAATGTTTTGACTGAAGAGTTTCGTTATCAAATTTGTTTTATAGCAGCATGGTAGTCACCCCCTATAAAGGGGTGGTTCTTGCTGAAACTCGTTAACTAGACATAGTTAATTTAGTTTAAGGATTGCTATCTGGTTAGTACAACCTCTATCCTGTTTTAAGAACTCTGGAGGAGTGCATGTACATGTAATTAGTGTAAGCAACATCCCCTTATTAAGGGTAACTTTCCATATTTCTGACATAAATTACTGAAACTTTTTAATACAGAACTGGTCTAGTATTTTATAAATTGCCAGGTAGTTCTGACAGTATTATGTTCAGAAAGCTTGTTTGTCGAAAGTGGCTCGTGCGCTACCCTTTTAAGGGGTGTGCTTTTTATTCACACACATTGCTTAAGGATACTTAATTTAATTTAATGAATACTGGTTACCACATACGCCCTGAAAGCGTTTTTAGCTCTCTGCATACGAAAAACCGTGGAAGGGTGAATAAATTCGGGGTGTGTTTGCGAATTTTTGCGAGAGGGGGTTGGAAGTCGAAGAGATCGTTCGGAAGTTCCGTGTTGCTCGATTTTTCCGACCTTCTTCCCTCCGATCGCTGTTTATTCAACCTCCACCCTACTATTCGGCGTTATAGGTCGACACGGGGGTGCTCACCCCCTAAGCTGGTAGATATGTAAAATGATGCGGGCTTGTTTTCTTCTCCCCGTGGAACTTTTTCCCTGGGAGATCGTGTTATCCGGAGTTGTCGTTTTTAATAGTCCAGGGGAAACGGTGGTTCATTCGTTCACGAGAGATTTAGCTGGCTTTGGAGGGTTCCTTTTTTCCCGGGGGTTACGGCTGTTTACGTCTCCCAATATCTCGAAGCTTCTTATCGCGGAACATTATTTGAATGGATACAAAACATTTTTTTTAGTAAGTGTTTAAAGTCTCCCCAACATTCGGCTCACTGAGATTAATTTTTGTATGAACTGTGCAGTTCATTGGTGTATTTTCAACAAAATTTAATTAGCTCTTCCCTGCTTTTTTAAGGGTAGACAGACTTGCTAAAGAAATTGTTAGTCTTCACAATTACAAGTACACAATGATTTCATTTTGATCATCATATTCTCCCACTATTTCTTGAGGGGCCACCTAGGACTCTACAGTGTTGGGAAGGTTTAATTTCAGCCTCATTGGCTCAGAGTAGTCCAATTTCAGTCTCCAAATTTCCCAGCCTAGGATTTCTAATCTTGGGATGGTCCTACAGAGGTCTACAGTCCAAGAACGGTTCTATTTCAATTCTCAACTCGCAGTCTCTAATTTTAGATGTGAGGCCGTCCAATCTTAATTCTCCAACTTCAAAAAGACCCTGGCTTAGAACACATAGTCTGAGATTAATTCTATTGGTCTCCCAGTTTGCCAGCTCGGGATCTCAAACCGAGGGATGGTCCTATTGGGGTCGCATCTGATGCTGCAGTGGTCTAATCTTCATCCTCCAACTTCAGGAAGATCAAGACTTAAGACCTGTAGTCTCAGAGTACTCCTACTGAGACATTATGACTTTGAGATGGTCCAATTTCTGTATCCCAGTTTCTCAGCTGAGGAACTCCAACCTGAGGATGATCCTACTGGGGTTCCATGATCCTTGGATAGACCAATTTTAGTCTCACCACTTTCAGAATGATCCTAACTCTAGATACACAATCTCAGGGTACCCCCGCAGGGACTGTATGATTTTGATACGGTCCAATTTTAAATTACGCTGTCGGGACTAGAGCATTCGCGAAAACAACCCCTACTCGTGTATCCGACTGAGAGATCCGCGTCTAAAAACGAACGTTTTCAATTTTCTCGATCGGAAGAGAAAAACTGTTGGTTGCGGGGTGACGCCGATTGAATCGTCGACTCTCTGGAAGCCCGGGGGAAGATCCGTCCGATTGTTTTTCCGGAATTCTCGGGGGTGGCTTTCACGAAACGACCTACATTTTGCTCGTTCGCCAACACACCAAATATAGAGACGTTTCTAACCTACCCCCTGTATCCAGATTCACCCCTAACAGTTCGTGAATAACGATCGCCCGCAGAAGTATCTTTGTGTATTCGAAAATTCTTAAGGGTGGTTTCATGGACCTTTTTGAAGCTCTACGAAACAAATTCGAAGACTAAAAGTAATTAGAGAGCCTTGTTATTTTTTTTATTCAGGTCACAACTGCTCCCTTTGTTTCATTTTCTCTCGTGTCTCGCATGCTGAGGGGGTGATACAGAATTTATGGCGCAGGGGTGGAATCCTGATAAAGATTTCTTCTTTTTTTTCATCGATGGGGCCGAAAACGAGGGAAGAGACACGTAACGTGGTCGCGTTCTTTTGTTCTCGATTTTTGTTTCATCCGATCCGGCCGGAACGCTACCCTCGCCCGGAATTTGGGGTGAATTTTTGGAAACAGAAATGAAATGCGGATGAATATATAGGAAATGGGACGGATGAAAAATGGCGCAGCGAGTGGGACGGGTTCAGAGAAGATCGTTTTGCAGAGAATTTGAACGCTTTTGCGGAACGCTCGATGTCTGTAAATAAAAAAAGAACCTGAAAAATCAAACGACAGAATGTTACATCGTCCAATTTTTAACGAATGACGTTGTTTTTACAATTGAAGTTCCTCATATATCGAATAAATCTTCCGTATGACGTTCAACGGTTTGTAAAAATATTTTTAACGACGGCAATTCATTTGCAAAAATAAAATTCACCCCCAGAGGTGCATTAACTTCGATGTACCATAATATTTTCATTTCAAATTTTCTGTTTTGTATAAACGACTAAAAATTGTGTCACTTGCATCGATTGTACAGTCTACACATTTTACAAGCATTCTACTACTGAAACAAGTATACTTAGAATAAAATTCACCCTCTGATTGAAGTCAATCATGCTTGCTATCAGTTGTTCAAGGCTTCGAGTGCAAAGGGCTAAAATCTGAATTCTTCTTTTCAATTAATTTTCTCAATTTTCAATTCCCTTTTTATCGATTTATTATTCAATTTCTTCCTTAAAAATTACTATTATTCAAGACACCCCTGCTGAACACGGTATCCTTCAAGTTCCATCAGAAATAATTTGATTGATACCTCGTTCGATCTTCCCTCGAAGGGCTCGTAAAATAATCGACAGTGTAGGCGGGACGTCAGAATTAGGGGATGCTTCTACTCCGAGTACCACTGAACAGGGTGAAACTTTCATCCCCGTGGCGCGATCGATCAGAACTCATGTTTTCGCGATTCTTCTCGTCGGAGAAGATGAAACGAGGTAACAGATGGTCTGCCACCAGCGTTAAACGAGCAGCTCGAACAACGGGAACAACGTTGCGCCGAATTTTGTTTATAAGATGAGGGCGTGGGGTGTAGGGGGACGACAGGCTCCCGTGCAGGGTTCCTTTCCGCTTCCGGTGAAATAAGGAGAGATGAAAAAGCAAGCAAAAGGCCCCGGAGGAAATGTCAACTTTTTTATTAAATATCTCGTGCACCGGCGCCCAAGAAAACTGGATGGAAAAGCAAAACGAATTGGATCCGCTCCTCCTCGCCCCCAGTCAATCGAGTTTCCCCTCGCCGCCACCCCGTCGACGACGTCGACGTCGCGACGCCCTTCGATTTAACGACACGCTGTGACCGTCAACGTTTCAAGTAATTCTCCTGATTTTTCCTGAAAATCTTGTTATGTAAAACAACCTTCGACTTCTTAAACCTCGACCTGATCTTCACACACTAGGTTAATTCAGCCCGTTAGGCGCAGGCAGTGACCTGGGTAATTTATTTCGAAGACCACGTGTACTTAATAGTGTTTTTGTAATCGAAACTCATTTAAAAATTTGATGACATAGTGAATGACAAAATTGATCAGTTGTTCTCCATCGTTCTTACGATCCTATTATTATCCTATCTCTAAACAGGAGATCGGGATCAAAGGGGCGGAGGATTCGGAAATGTTCCGGGTTCAACGATTCTCTGCAAGTGGTGAAGAATTTTCACGGTGTAAAGGAAAAAAGCAGTTTTGCTGGGAGTCGTTTATACTGGAGAACACTTCAGCCATTAATTAACTCTCGCATTACAGGATCCTTTTTCCTCTGGCCGGCAAGAGGCACGGGGGGATTTCTTTTTACCGTTCGCGACTTCACGCGACTTCGCAGCTTTATTCGAAGCTGCACGGTTAACGGTAGGTTTAACCGGATAATGACCCGCGAAGCAAAAAGCTCGGTTGCAGCTGTAATGCAGTACTTTATACCGCACAGCCTTGCTGTGACACGGCGCAGGATTATGGCGTGCAGATAAGGATGATGACGGTGTGGTTATCAGCCATGCGATCGGACCATGTGGGCGGATGGGCGTGTGTATGCGTGTGCACACTAGGGAACCACGTTCGACCAGATGAGGCTTGCTTATTGTTGCGGTGTGGATACACTTGGAAAAATGTAGTCGCCTTTGGGAACGCAGGAGCGCGTGTCTTTTGAATTATTCATTTTGAAGAAGATGAATTGGAATTCTTCGTAGGGAGGTCCCTACTGTTGAAAGCATCGGATGGAGAAGTGGGCTGGGATACGATTGGATACAAGAATACCTGGAGAGGTAATGTTGGGGTAGAACAGTCGCTAGGATCGCAGTTCTATGGAAGAATAGTATTTAGAGGAGCTACACAGTGAAATAACGGTACCTAGAGCAGCTACACAGTGAAACAACAGTACCTATAGCAGATAAACAGTGAAACAACAATACCTAGAGTAGCTATACAGTGAAACAACAGTACCTAGAGCAGCTATACAGTGAAACAGTAGTACCTAGAGTAGCTATACAGTGAAACAACAGTACCTAGAGCAGCTATACAGTGAAACAACAGAACCTAGAGCAGCTATACAGTGAAACAGTAGTACCTAGAGTAGCTATACAGTGAAACAATAGTACCTAGAGCAGCTACACAGTGAAACAACAGAACCTAGAGCAGCTATACAGTGAAACAGTAGTACCTAGAGTAGCTATACAGTGAAACAATAGTACCTAGAGCAGCTACACAGTGAAACAACAGAACCTAGAGCAGCTATACAGTGAAACAGTAGTACCTAGAGTAGCTATACAGTGAAACAACAGTACCTAGAGGAGCTACACAGTGAAACAACAGTACCTAGAGCAGCTATACAGTGAAATAATGGTACCCACAGTAGGTACACAGTGAAACAACGGTATCTAGAGTAGCTACACAGTGAAACAACAGTACCTAAAGTACCTAACTTTTTCCTCCAGTACTGCTCTTACCCACAGCATCGTGCTGTACCGCTAGCTTAACCCAGTTCAACGTAATGCATAATCCAATCTAATGGAAATTAGTGAAACAACTGTATCTGCAGTACTTAATTCTTGTTCTACCGTTGCTGTATCCCCGACATCGAGCTACTTCGCAGTTCGAATATAAAACAGTTCGAGCATAAACCCTGGCAATCGCGTTACGTATTCGCGTTTTTCTCCCGCATTGTCGATGCAACCGTGGGTTACAATAGCGTCGAAGTTTAGGGTCGAAGGAATGCGAAACAAAGTTGCGCGACAGTTTCGGTTTACCAGTCGCTCGTGGCGACAAATCGATGCACATCTATCGCTCCTCCAGCAACTCCCTTAACTTTATGTGGCCCCGTAAAATCGTCGCGGTTCCGCGAGACGTTCACGCTCCGGCAAATCGATTCCTCGTAACGCATCGACGCTGGAAAGGAAAACTCGTGGAAATTCGCGGAGCCTGGCGAGAGAAGCGGCACGGATGCTGAGATTTCGAGCGACTGTTTCGCGATGGCATCTCGGAGATTTGCGTAACTTTATTGCGCCAGTTTCTACCCTGTATCACGTCGCGTGACACCAGAAATGTTGGCTCCCTTATTCTGTACGTGCAGAAAAGAATTTCTTCCGGAATCAAATCAGACGAAATTTCAATCTGTTAATTAAAACAATTCGGAATTTTATGCACAGCTGATACCCGCCGGACGGATATTAACTTTTTTGTTGGGTCGAAGGTGGAAATGTTGGAGTGACCAAATCGATACGTGGAAACGGAAGAGGAATACCAAGGAATATCATACGGATTCGGAAATGTACACGTCGAAATTATACCGGTGATTTATCGCATTGAAATTCGCTCGGGCTGACAAAAGGTCGGCGCGAATAAAGGAATCGATGGAGTTTGAAATTTGGATCGAAGCCAATTTACGATCGCGTGAAATATGGGACGGAAAGATTTACAATTGTATACTGTAGCTGGCATCGACAAATCGCCGCTGACGTCAAATAAAAATTGAATAATCTAAGCGCGACTCACGGTAGTTTTAAGAAGACACTGTAAGGAATTGCCATGATGTTCAGCATTTTTAGCGACAGACATATGGTAGGTAGAATACTGTGCTCTAGAAACTCACGACGGTTAGAATGCCGCAGCGACTACAAAAATACCATAAAACCAACTTCTGCATAAACATATGTCACTGTCTAACTAGGGAGTAGCACCATGTGGGTACATAAATGCCATTATAAACTAAATAAAAGTTAATACAAACTTCCAAATCACCTATATTACGTAGTATAGCATGCTCTAAACACCGGTGGAGGTTAGAGTACCATAACAATTATCATAACGCTGAAAATCAAACTTTCGTATGACCACCTGCAACACTCCCAATTCAGTAGACATCATCATCAAAGGACACAAGTCGCGATATTTTCTTTATCAGACTTCCTACGATCTTCAAACTCACATATATAACGTAAAATTTGATGCTCTAAACGATGGAGAAGATTAGAATGCCGTATCTTTATCAGGAGCACCAAGAATCCTAACTATGTATCTGCACATGTGACACTGTACCCCTCCAATAAGCTGACAGTCGAAACATTCCTGCTTTCTATCCTCATAATTACACAATTTGTTGTTGTAATGTGAATATCGTTTCAAGCAGTTCTTGTGGCACGTATTTGTTTATTTGATCGAAATTCACGAAGAGTCCCAAGAACGCAGGAGGGACTCGACAGGAAATTTGCCGGCGCAGTACAAAGTGAAGGATTCAGTGCGAAACAGGACGGTCTCGAGCGTTCTTTTTCACCTCTTTTTATTCTTCTCCGATGTCATCTTCGTCGGCACCGCCTTCTCATAGCCTTAGGAAAATGGAAGATCGCCCGAGGGGTGGCGGAAAGGGTGAGACAGAGGGATGGGGTGGTAGGTAACGTCGAGTTTTCTAGGGTGCGCATTTTCACGGCAATCGCGGTAATTTCCCCGAGGATAGGGCCGCGCCTTTCGCCAGACTTATGCTAATTAAACCTGGAAGACCACGATGAAAGGGATAAACGATGAAAAACGAAATATGCCGTCCTATTTCGTCCAGAGAATTACTCACCCCTTTCTCGCCCGGATCTCTCGAGCTTCCCCACCGTTTCGCTAAGCAGACTAAATCTAGGCTTATCAGGTGAGAAAAATCATTATATATTTATTTGTTCATTATACACGAACTTGTAGAAGGGGTAAAAATAATTAGGCTATGGATGTTGATGTATTTATATTTTTGTACCATTAATTCACTCTTCTACGTCATCTGACTTTAGTCTGTGGAAGGATTCTGTGTAAAGTGACCTTGAAGTATTAGAAAATTTCGAAAAATGAAGTCAGTGACTCAGACATTTAGATCTGCACAAATTACATTGCAGAAATGTGCTTCTAGATTGCAAAAAATGCACTCTGTTTTATGTAACACTTGTGCTGTCCTTGTTCGGTTCTATAAACTACATCAAACATCATCAAACGTCACCAGGTTTCCTCAAACTCCATTCAGCTTCATCAAAGCACGTGAAACGCCATCAAGCTTTCTAAAACATCACGTAATTTTATCCAGTGCGACCAAGTTTCGTCAAATTGCATCAGATTTCCTCAATATGTTATGAAACGTCATCAAACGTCACCAGACTTCATCAAATTCCATTTCGCTTCATCAAAGCACGTCAAATGCCATCGAAGCTCTTAAAACAACGTCTAAGTGTATCTAATGTAACTAAGCCTCGTCAAATTGCATCAAATTTCCTCAGTATGTTATGAAACGTCATCAAACGTCACCAGACTTCATCAAATTCCATTTAGCTTCATCAAAGCACGTCAAACGTCATCGAAGCTCCTAAAACAACGTCTAATTGTATCTAATACAATTAAATCTCGTTAAATTGCATCAAACTTTCACAAAGCGTTATCAAACTTCATACAACTTGGACGTACTGTTTTAATTAAACTCGCATATCCCAATGAGGCGCGAACGTGCTTCATAGGTACAAAGTAAACGAAATTTTCTCCGTTTCCACTTCGTGTCGCGAGATTTCACCCCAAGCCGGTTCTATTTCACAGGAACTAAGGGTGCTCTTGATTCCCTTTATTTCTTTCCCTTCATATCGCATCTTAGTATCTCTGATCCTTCCTCTGTCTCTCTCTTTCTCCAACTGCATCGTTTTATTGTTTACATTTCTCTGCGTTTCCGCGCCGTTAACGTTTCTCGCCCTCCACCCTACTCGTTCCTCGCCCCTGCAACCCCCGGAGGGTGAAGGGGTGCCGTTTCTTTGGGAAAAGGCGGATGGTCGAAATGCAACGCAGCTGCACCGACAAATGGAGATTATTCGGTGCCGTGAACAAGGACGGGACGATTCCTTACCATTTTCCGTGTCGTTGCCGTCTTTTCCAGCGAGATTATCTTTCGCTCGATCTCGGAGGATTACAGTGAACGTCGCTGCAGTTTAGAGCGTCGACGACGGGACATCCGTCGACGAAACTGCACCTCCTCCAGAAAAGAATCCATCCTCTCAGCCGTTCTCTTCAATTAAACTTCAATTATTAGACAGTGGTTTTGTTTATGCGATTATACATTTCAAGATTGAAATATTTTATTATTTATTTGAACGTAGGGACCGAAATTAAAGTATGGTGAAACTGTATTTCCGTTTTCAGGGTTAGAAAATTAATTTCTTAAGCCTAGTTCAGACCTACATTATTTGTTCACGTGCAAAAATGTTTATGAGCATTTGCTCGCGTGCGAAAATAAAATAAATGTATATAGAAAATTTTAAACGCGCCCACACTTCTTTGTTTGTATTAAAAGCATGTGTTTTCCATGCTTAATGGAAAACAACAAACACGGGGAGATCTGTTCAAACGTTGCCAAACGAATGTTTGCAAACAGTTTTTATAAATTTCATCCAGTGTTTACCGGCAAATATATGTAGATGTGGCCTGGGCTTTACTTTACATAATATGTAGAATGTGTTTAAATATGTTAAATTACACAAATTTATTTTATTTTGGAGTTGAATGTCACTAAACTTTGTTTTTTTTTATGGGAAGTTTATTTATTTAGATGGGGGCAGTTGAGAGCATTTATTATACTAAATATTCTGTTTCTGTGTTAGGATTTATTCCCACTTTAGTAGTCGAACCTCAGTGATTTCTGTCGTGTATAATATCTTTTTCCTTTGGTCTGAAACAATAGAAAACTGCACAATCTAATTCAGAGATTGATCTCCAATTTATGGTACCTGTTGCCCAATCAATATATTCTCTTTAGAATGTACTTAATCTTACCATTATTTTTTATTAAATCTATGCGATTTTCTTTTACACTAAGATGTGAATTTTCTTAATGATAACATGTTCAGAATTTAATTGATTTAGTGTAAGGTTGGTACCTCACGTTTCTAGTGGAGTATCTTCTATAGTTTCTTGCTGAAAAGGCAAGAGATTCTGTTATGCAGGTGACTGTCTCGCGAACTGTCGTCCCTTTTCGGCGATTTAGTGCGTGGTTAAACGTTTGGACTGGTTAACCACCGGAATTTATGGTCCAGTCGTTCAGGTCTCTGAGATTCGGTGAAATTTGCGTCACGGGAGACCAGGGGAATTTAGATCACAATTCCATTGGGAGTTCGCGTTCAAGAATATCAATGTTAGATCGTCTCGCGGTAGTCTGTTATTTCTATCTTCGGTTTAAATTATCTTCAGCCTACGAAAATCTGCTTATTTCCAGACTCTGAGACAAGGATTGTAGAAAAAGCAGAGAAGATACATTTATGAGGAAGATTACCTGATAGATCCATTTTTCAAGAAAAACAGGGGTTAATTGGAAATTAATACATATCTGGGAAGTGGTATCTTTAAATTTGTAACTTTAGCATTTCTAATCGAAAATCAGTCTGCATGTAAGGACGAATATTTGTAAAATTTGTCAATTTAGAGTTTGGTACTAAAAATTACTACATATTCGGTTATTGGTGCTTTTAAATTTTTAATTGACTATTAGTGTAAATCTGAGGATCATCATTTTTAAAACTGCTGTTTTAGAATTCCCTATTCCAAATTAAGACATACCCATGGGCAAACATTTCTGTCATCTGTCATTTTAGATATCTTGATTGAAAATTAACACATATTTGATGAGTGACATTTTTAAATCGCCAAATTTCAGAATAATATAATTCAAAATGAACACATACCTAAGATCTACCATTTTTTAATTTGTAATTCTAGAATTCTCAATCGAAAATTCATACATATTTGGACAGTGACGTTTTTACATCAGCAATTCTAGAAATTAAAATTAAAAATTGATATACATCTAAAGACTAACGCAACTCAATTTTCTCTCCTAGCACCCCTTACTTAAGAATTGACACGTAATCTGACAGTGGTATTTTTGAATCTGTAATTCCAGACAAATCCAGGTCTGAAAATTCACCCTCTCGACTGTGAATTATCAAACGACCGACTCACGAATGAAAACTCGATTTCCCTCGATCGTTCAGAGACGTTTCCTCGATTCTGATAAAATGGCCTCGCGACGGACGGAATAACGAACGTTACGCGGAATGAAGTGCCACAGGGCGGATGAAAATCGCGATAAAGGGCAGACGCTTGTTCCCCGGTTACGAGCACGGTGATATAAGGGTAGGCGAGGTTCGCGATGTAATTTCAGACTGCGTGGTTCAGGGCTTCCTATTTAATTCGTCGGCTCCTTTCATCCTACCATGGACTAAATTAAAATACACACGACGGAAGCCCAGTTGAAAACGCGGAAGCGCTGCACCGTTACAAGGAAATTTAATTTCGTTAAGACATCGTTGTTCGATCACTGAATACATTTCATCGTTACGGGGTGGTTTCAATGGGGCGGGAAATTGTGCCGGAAATAAATAATGTAGAGACTGAACAATTAAATTACAGTTCAGCGTGACAGGTACAGAATGTTCAAATGTGAGGGGTTGAGTAGAATAGAATTTTCATTGACTGCTATTAGATTTGTTGTTAGAGGCTGGAAGACACTAGACGAGATTTCGAGAGCCTCAAAATTAATTTTGGATACTTCACTCTGGATATTTTAAGTAAATTTTATAATGACATTGGAAATAGTTTGTTCCTCACCATAACCAATTTGTATTTGTAATTGCATTCGATAAGGCAGTGAATTCTATACCTCGGCTATGCCTACTATCATAAAAAGAGACAATTTCCACTATAGGATCTCTTTTTTTAAAACCATAAATCTGATTTTTGTGAGCAACATTTTCTATCACTTCAAATTACGTAGATTAGCAGAACAGAGTTATTGGACCACCCAGTACATAGTAAAAAGCTGAGAGGGTTTCTATATCCTCCCTTGGAACACCCTCATGCCTGCCCCCATAAAAAAACAATTTTCGCCACATTATCTCCACCTCGAAACCATCTAACTGTTGCAATTGTAAGTAATATATTCTACCCTCATTCGAATGATGCAGACAAGGAGGACTGCACTTATTGAAACGCCCTGTACATAACTCAAGAGAAGACCAAATTGTTACAGAATGGTCAGGCTGGAAGATCGAACGACACCAGGCAATAAAGCATAAACGATAGGGTGATATTAAGGGGCTTAGAAGCCTGCAACAAAATTAGTCGACCACCACCCCCGAAGGGTTAAGGGAAAATTCGGGGGACGCGCGGAGAGATCAATTTCGGTGTAGTTTCAAAGTGAAGCCTATTAAATTCCGGGGCCGCGTCTCTGGAGAGGCTCAAAGAAGCCCTGCATACACACTCTCACTCTCTCTCTCTCTCTCCCTTTCTCTCTCCCTCTCCCTCCCTCTCACTCTCTCACTCTCTCTAACTCTCTCATGGTGAACGTATAAACACGAGATTGCCGCAACGCCCGCAGCAGGCCGACGGGAAATTTGTAATCGGATAACACTTCGATATAATTGCCGCTACCTTCGGTATCGTCGACGATGTTCCCCACAGTGCGTTCACTGCTTAGGCATCCAACAATATTAACGTTTCGGATCTCCTCGTGGGAACCAAAATAGCAACCATGAGCTTTGGACTTTGGAGCCGGCTTCATCCATCGATGCTATGCATTTGTGAGAGAGAGAGAAGATCGTTATGCATTTGCGAGGACGAGGGAGACCGTGCGCGCGCGAGCTCACACTTCGGTGGTTGATCAGCCATCGGCAAACGTCCCCTGATCCGCCATACCAGCTATTAATTCCGTTCGTTCGACCGACCCGTCGTTCGATGGAAACTGCACTTCGTTTAATGGACGGAAATTCTCGTTTACTTTTTGATTCTAGCGATACCAAAGTATAGGGGAGCCGGAAGATGGTTATAGCGACAGAAGGGTATTTTTGGGACATTGTGAAAATAGAAGTGGCAGTGAAACGTGTTCCTTTTGATGTAAAAAATATTTTAGTGGATTGAGTTAGTCGATTTCAGGTAGCTTTGAGTAGAAAGTTGAAAGTATATGATCTGTAAAATTGTTTACTATTTTTGGGGCGAGATGTTTTTTTTTAAAATAGTCTGCAATTTTTAATTGTAATGCAAAAATAGGAATGGCAGTGAAATGTGGTTCTTTAATTTGGAGTTAGGTGTCTATAGAAGACACAATGAGGCATACAAATATTTTACTGAAAATGGCTGATAAAGGTGAGGAGTATCTGAATAGAAAATTGAAATTATGTTTGTTATCGTTAACGAAACATATAACAATATTTTCTATACTTTTGAGGTATGATGCATGCTTGAAATTTCAGGACAATTTATTCTATTGACCCGAGGGAGGGTTGTATTTTTAGTTTCGCAGATAGCAGTTACATAGCTCACCTGAAATTTATACTCGATACGTTTTCTCTATATATTTTTCGGATTTTCGAGTCTGTCCAACAGAAATGGAATTTCCATGGTAGCAAATAAAAAATGTTAAGCCCACAAATCTGGTGGAACAGTAATTCAAGGGAGACGCTGTTTTTCGCTTTCCAAACGAGAGATTTAATCGCACACCGGATTCAAAACGCCGTTTCGCAAACTGAACCTTCATTTTCATTTCCCTTCCACTTTCACAATTACCCGACACGGGCCAACCGGTAACTTCCAGGCTCCAACAATTTTCAAACAACTTCCCTGGCTCTCCAATTTCATCCGCGCCGAGCTGCCTAAGCATTCTCCCGTTTCAGCCTAACCACCCTCTTCAGCCCCCTGTCTGACGAAGAGACGTTACAAACACCGTCGAGGCTCTCGATGCCGATGACAAATGGATCCACAGTCCAGGAATTGGCTGTATCACATTATACAGGGTGTTTAAGCAAAGAGGTTCGAGCACCATAATGCTCCGATTCATCTAATTTCATCTAAGCAATCACATAAACTTTTTACATAGAAATTTAATGGTGAAGGTACATTGCTATTATAACTTGAGATGACAATTGTATCATAACATTGTCACAATATTCTCTTGTAACAATATCTCCGCCAGACCTATAGGACAATTTTTTTAACAACATTTAATTCATTAAATATACTCCACTTTGTTCTTTTTACCACCTTCCTTAAAGATACCATTTCTTTCAGTCACATTGTGATATTTTTACCGAATCTATGTTTAACAATATTTATTTTATTAAATAAGTGTAGTGTACACTATGTTGATAAGACATTTGTTATTATATTCTACATTGTCTAACACTTTCTTCAACGTTTGCATATATTTCAGGGACACCCTGTATATACATTAATACGAGTGCTACAGTGACAAATTCCGTAACTAGTCAGACACGGCATTGGTCGCTATTTTGAATAGAAGCCATAAAGAATATAAATCTTCAACATATGTTCTTCCTGTTTCAGGTAAAAAACCTAGAAAATTTCATGAATTACCTAATATCTACACTAAAATGACAACAATCATAATTCCTCTGCTCTGAAAAAATAAGTTGCTCCACAGACTTGAAATACATTATTTTAGAATTATATTTTCTACTTCCATTCCTAACGTGATGCAAAATCGAAAATCTTTATTCAACCTATTGCTGTTATTTTGCATTCATAAGATGTTCAGAGGTTCGTGATCGGATCAAGATTCTCTTGGAATGTTCTTTGATCCCGTTTCCCGTATCGCCGGTGCAACGGCGGTGAATAGCAAAGCCCGTTCTTTCTGTTTATTATTCAGAATCTTAGAATCTGGGTCGAATGATCCGGTTGAAGGAATTTTGACGGAACACGGATGTTCAGCATCTCTGATGCAATTTGCTGGATCGATAGCGACATCCATATGCAATGCGTGCAAAGGGGCAGACATCACGCGAATGCGTTATTGCATGCTAAAGATGCAGCCGAATTGCGACGGTATTACCTGCGCCCTCTCGAGTCAACCGAGATTCCGGATTTTGTATCAAAGTCGCATGCAAATCGTTTCGGTGGCACTGTCTAATCATTGATACACCGATATCGATTCATCGACGAAGTCCTCCTTCGAATCGAATTGCATCTTTACCATTCATTATTAAATTAAATTTGAATGAGTTAATTACTGATTCTTGGAACATTCTGAACAACTGCAAGATTCCAGCAACAGTGTTGTACGTTTCAGTATGTAGTATACTCAAGAATGTAGTATGTAGTCTGCTCTATAATATAGTTTGTAGTATGCTCTAGAATGTAGTATGTAGTCTGCTCTAGAGTGTAGTATATAGCCTGCTCTATAATGTAGTTTGTAGTATACTCTAGAATGTAGTATGTAGTCTGCTCTAGAGTGTAGTATATAGTCTGCTCTATAATGTACTTTGTAGTATGCTCTAGAATGTAGTACGCAGTATGCTCTAGAATATAATACATAGTATGCTTTAGATTGTAGTATGTAGTTTGCTCTAGGATGTAGTATGTAGTATGCTCTAAAATGTAGTACGTAGTATCCTCTGGAATGTAGTATGCAGTATAGTATGCTCAATGTAAATCAGCAATTGCAATTCACCCATTTTGCATAATCAATCGATTGAAATTTTCACATATTTTTCACGAAACTCGCGCCCCGAATTTTATTTAATTAAATAACTATCGATTTTTACTATATTCTGAGCACATTTAACATTGAAACACTAATGTAAGTACTCATGCACAATACTGAATGGTAAAACATTTTTTCCTTCAGGATTTGTATAGAAAAGAGAAATTTACGTCGAGTCTGGTTAGCTATGGCTGTTTTCACTGTGGCAGTCCACGCGTTAGCGTTTACGCCCTCCATAGAATTTTCTGAAACTCGAAGCTCCCCTAAAAAGTTAATACACATTTAGAGGGCGGTTTACAGGGATCCAGTAAGGGATACTGCGCTACTTTCGAGGAATTACGAGTCGACTGAAAATTGCGTGCGCATTAAGCGTACGCAAGGGTGGCTTACCCTGTGAGCTGGACGCGGGTCACTTTAAAAAGCGAAATGCAGGATTACGTGAAAGTGCAGGGAAGCACCGATGAAAGGAAACCGAATTATCGGCCAGAGTCGACCAACATTAAGGCCAACGCAATCAGCACGGTTTCTTTTGCCCTCCCACAACCACTGTGACACCCTTTTTTCGCCGTCCGTGCCTCCTTTATTCTTTGCCACCCTCGAAAGTGTAACGTCATCATAGAGAAAGGGGACAGAGTCGATTGACTGAAAGTTTCTTTTCTTTTCGCCGGACACCTTCGAGCTGACGATCTTTGTTTGAAATTCTCATCCCTCGACCCGCAGACATTTTTTCCCTCTGCTGCCGTAAGATGATCTATAGGGTTTCAAGGTAAAGGTTTTAGAGGGAACAGTATGATATTTTAGGGGGCTTGGAAATTATATTTTCAGATTTGAAGAGGCTAGTTTTATTGGTTACTCCCTTGTTCAGATTTGGAAAATTAAACATCAAGATTAAAAATAAATGTAAATTGTATGTTCAAGGGTGAAGTTCATCAATTCATTCTGACAATCTGTTGGTTAACGTTTATACAAAATTTATGATTTTGTTATTCG
Organism: Macropis europaea; assembly: GCA_916610135.2. Lineage (NCBI taxonomy): Eukaryota > Metazoa > Arthropoda > Insecta > Hymenoptera > Melittidae > Macropis > Macropis europaea. Next base: position 3,659,029 of record OU744352.1, on the reverse strand, counting down.
GTTGAGTTACAAATAATTCTCCAAAAAATCAAACGGTTCACCTAGACTATTGATTAGAATTCTTATTAGCAGTTAATCATCCCTGAGACTCACACATGCTGAAGAGCAACAACAAATAATTTTTTAATAAATTTACCAAGACACACTGGAAGGTACTTACAACTCAATCCAATATCACATAAAATGTCCTTGAGGTTCCAATTTCAGTGTTTCCACGAAACTGCAAAATTTACAGCAGCAACGAACATAACCTACCATTTTGCAGAGAGAATTTCCGCGATGCTCGATGAATTTCGTCGCGTCGTCGGATGAAAAAAAAAATCGTCGAAAGAAAGATGGTGCAGGGTCGGTCTGAGACGTCATATCAAGGAACAGGAGCGGACAGGACTTCCGGCGAGTGGAAAATTCAAGGAGGCAAGGAGCCGGAAAAATGCGAACCCGGTCCGGTCGATCGGCACGCTCTTAAGAAGATTACGGCTCCTTCCAACCCTCTTGCGCGGGGGTGGAAACGCGCCTCGAAGATGGCCGCAGGAGGATCCTTCAGAGACTTACTGCCTTATGAAAGTTACGCTCGAATACAATCTCGATTTCGTGCGACTGCACGATCGACGATCGGGGGGATCGTTACCGGGAATTGTTTTGAAACGAAACGTTGCAGAAACGTCCGCCATTGAGGAAAGATTGAACGATACTGTGGATGGAGGACCATGAACGTCGTGGAAGGGTTTTTCAGCAAGCTGTGGATGAGAATGGATGTCACTGGTAGAGGTTTTGGAAGCTTCCACCCCGGGTAGGGGTGCGAGAGCTCAGGCCCTCTTCTTAAATATATAATTAATTTATGAAATATTCAGTTGGTGCAGAGGAAATTTTGGATTCGAATGAATTTTTCATTTTGTAGGAGTAGAGTAAAATTTGAATGGGGTGGAGCATATTTTTGTTAAAGTGTATTTCGATACAGTCAGCATGTTCCTTTTCGCTGTCTTCGTATTAAATTACATTTGAAGGAAAGAATTCAATATATTTCACTCAAAATTTTGACTTATGTTAAAATAGCAATTCTTACTTATGCTGAAATATAAAAATATTGAAGCTTGAATAGGTATTTCTGTGAAAATTTAGACTACTGCAGCAGAGACACTGACCTGAGGCTGTTCGTGATCGTAACTCTTATTGCAAACTGACGTACCGTTTTTTTCATGCATTTTTCAATTTTTATTATATTGTACTGTATCTTATTTGTTTTTTAACTTCTGTCGTGTATTCAGTGTAACGTCCTTTAAGTATAAACTTGAACTACATATGTAGTCAGACACACCCTACAATTTTTTAAAAATACAACTCCTTCAAAATAAACATTCTGTAACATTGATATCAGCCAGAAGTTTCTGAAAATTAGCAATTATTTAATTTACGCGTTAAACGCTACATCAAGCTTAGAACTGTGAATACAGTGACCTCTTACTTGCCACCCTCTGTGTGCGAAGAGCCACCAACGTCACACAGTGAATATTTATCATCCAGTAATAAAACAAATAACATTTTGTCACCTTTAGAAGCTAGAATATAAAAAATAAAAAACAGTAAGAAGAGAAAAATTGTGTACACGTGCAACCAGAGGGTTGAAAAAAATTAAAAATTTATCCATCACGTTCGAAATTATTTATGTCTTATAAAAACAACGAAATGAATCAGTTACGTTTCTTAAATTTCAGTTATCGATGTTAATTAGGGGATCGATCATATAATTTCGCGTAATCATTCGCGTTTAATACACGCACAGCTGTGTTCACGGGGTAAGCACCCTCGAAAATCCACACGGTGTCGTGTCAAACCGCTTGACGGCAATCGAAAAGTCCAAGCGAGATCGTTGTTAGCCTTATGCAAATACGCGATACGCCCGAACGAGCGTAGAAATTTCGCGGAGCGAGTGTTTCCACGAGCGGAATCAAAACTCTCACGTCGAACATCAAACGTCGAGACACTCGACGTTTTCGGAATATCTCGAGAACGTTGTCGACCGTTCTGCCACACGCTCGTTTCCTCCCTAATGTCTCTGTATCTGGAACGTCTCTCGAACGGTCGATCCATCGTACGTAGCTGAAACTGGGGAGTAATTTCTCTGGATCCCGGAGAAATCGGTGAAAAACGTCACAGGAGCGAAACATCGACAGGAAAATTCGTTCCCCTTCCTGGAACGGTATTTTTTCGTCGTTGCTGTTTTAAATAAAAGTCCATCGACGTTATAACTCAATTTAAATCACTGAATCCCGCGGCAGGAGTCAAACTCGATTCGATAGCCGCGACTGCTCGGATAAGCTTCCCGAACGGCTATCTCTAACGAACTCGTTATTTTTAACGGCCCATCTCTCTTTTTCTCTCCTTGTTTTTTTCGATTCGCGTCCCTTTTTTATTATTTTTCACGCCTCCGCGGGGCCAGTATGTCTCCATCGTTGCACAACGGCAGTTCTGCTTCACTGTGTACCCCTGTACGAGGAATGGCCGCGCCGATGCCAGAGGGAAAACTCTGTGGCCCTTATGAATTTGCTGTTTGTTGTATGGTACCATGAACGGAGTTATTATAGAATGTTTAACAAATTTCTGCACCCGAAGTCCATGGTACGGAGAACGAAAAGAAGAAGAGGCTCGGTGCAGCAGGCACACCATGAAGAATCTATGCCTGAATGTGGTCATTAAGACTGCGTTCTGAAAAAAAAAATTACTGAATACCCCGCCCTCTCGAGAAGAGCGCGGAGTGTTTCGAAAAAGGGTAAAAAGACATTAATTTTCCAACTTAATTACCATCATCGCTCTGCGTACGGCTCTCGCCGCGAAGCCACTTGGCAAACGAATTCGGCTGACGCTCAATTACGCACCCCCCCCCCCCCCCCCCCCGCCGCACCCCCGCGTAATTGCTTAACAAAATAAATTCAAGCTCGAGTGTCCTTTTCATCCGCCGTTAAATCATACGGCCGGCTGCTGTTGTCCATGAACGAAGCGCGATAATTTATTTAATTTAACAGTACGGAGGCGCTTGGAGAGGGTCGAGGAGGCGCGAAAGGGGTTGAAATAAGCCAAAGGGTTCCGACGGGAGGAAGAGAGACAGCCATAACAGGGTCGGACGTATGGCACCTCCCTTGGCGTGTACCGTATTAAATTTATGCCACTCGTATAGCCTTCCAGAGGCCGGGAGGGAGCCTGAGGGGAGGAAGAGGGTGAACAGGCGTGTAAATGAGAAAGACGGTGGGGTTGGGTGGTCTCCTTCAACCCCTGCCAGAGACGTGTACCTTAATTCGTTCAATTTCGCGGCTGCTGCAAGAGTAATCGCGGCAGGTTGGATGGCATTACCGGATCATAAAGCCTCTAAGACGGGACAATTATGATAAGAAAGTAGGGCAGCGGTGCTGATGGCAGCCACGCACGAAGATACGCCGTTACACTGTGCACATAGTACAGGTGACACAATGATCAATTTTAGATCGAACGATTCGGTGATCTTCATCGTTATCGTCTATCAGCGCTAAAAGTGCAATAGAGGGTGGTTCAGCTTGTCACAATGTTAATATGCAGACAAGGGATGAATGGTGGGCTAGAGAGGGTAGAAACAGGGGTGATCGGTAGCTCCTGTCAGAATTTAAACATTTCTGTATCAAAATAAGAATTTCCTTCCCTACTCCATGACTCCACTTAAAACATCCCATATCTAACACATGAGTAGCACCAACCAAGCTACTCTTTATCCACCACAAAGAATCCGTTTAGATTACCCTGTACACACAGTCCTCAGTTCTAGCTCAAACAGTTCGATGATCCTCCCCAAAGACCCCATGTCTATCAGTGCTAAAACTGTAACAGAGGGTGGTCCAGCTTGTCACAAGGTTAATATGCAGGCGAGGGATGAATATTGGGCTAGAGAGTACAGAAACAGGGGTGACCAGTAGCTCCTGTCAGAATTTAAACATTTTTGTATCAAAATTAAAGTTTCCACCCCTATTCCATGACTGTACTTTAAACACCCCATACCTAATACACGAATAGTGCCCACAGAAGCTACTCTCTATCCATCACAAAGAATCCCTTTATATTATCCTGTATACACAGTCCAGATAACACAGTCCTCCATTCTAGCTCAAACAGTTCAATGATCCTCCCGAAAGACCCCGTGTCTATCAGCGCTAAAAGTGCAACAGAGTGTCGTCCAACTTGTGGTAAAGCGAATATGCAGATGAACGCCCTACGGTGGTCCAGGGAGGACAGAAAAAGGGATACATGAAGTAGAGATAGGGATGGTTGCATGGGTGCGGTCTCCATGAGGCTAGGGGTGTCGGGGGACGTTCGGAGGAGAGGTGGATCCGAACATACGTGTCCGGAGTTACAAACGCGCGCGGAGGATAAACGACTTGACATATTAGCTAGTAGTTGGAGCACAGGCCGATGCTGGCCATATCAAACCGGTGTTCCGAACGACTCTGACCGCCGGCTAACTCGGCGTTAACTTTGTGCCACGGCTGTTTCGTTCGTGTCCGCTGTTTCCAAGTGTCTGCAGCAAAGGGCCAGACGAAGCCTGGTGTCATCGATCCTCCATTATGAACGCCCTGGATCGACTGCTGTCTCGAACAATATTCAAATTCTCCAGCCCTGTTTCAGGTGAAACATTCCTGCTTCGATACCGTGGCAACGATTCACAGATTACGCGTTCCGTTTAATAAATCTTCTGTTTCACCCTCGTAATCCCAGGATTCCGGCGAGACACTTTTCGCCGGCCACACAGGATTAATTCGGTGTGTGACGAGGCCGGGTTACAGCAAGCCACGCAACACAGCGCAGAAGTTTGTCTTTCGTCGTACTCGTTACACGACCGACAACAACCGCACCAGGGGATGGGGAGCGGGGGCCTGGGGGTGGAAAGCACGGCGCATCGAAACGCGACGTTTTATCCCGTGCGGTTAGCCCCGACGACCCGGCCGGCGATAAACCAAAATTCCGAGGTAATCCCCGCGGTACCGCGATTCCAGATACATATCTTCAGTGCGGCGGGTAATTCGAATTTCGTCGCGAGAACGCCGGCTGCGCGACGGAATTTCGGCCGGCGACCGCGTCTGGTTCATTTTGCAACCGATCGATCGAATGAAACCGTGAAACAAACGGATGCAGGGCAAATCGTGAATGAAGAGACCAGAGAGGTTGGAGATTCCAATTTGTATGAGCATTTGTAACTTCAGGAGTAATTTATGCGATAGTAGCAATTGGTTCCCTCAGATTTACTGTTACAAGTCATTATTTATACTTCCTGCTGGTTTTCTAGATCTTCTTAAATATTTTGTTAACAGAGTTCGTGTTCTGAACAGGATAGGCAGTCTCCTGAAGATTCCGGGGTCCACACGACTGGAAACAGGGCGTCCCGACGTTGGACAGTTTATAATGCAAACGAGCGTGTTCCTTCGGGTGGATTGTAAATCCTTCAGCGCGAAACGACGGGTTTCCGCACGGTGTCGGCCGCACGTGGCCACTGAATCGCGGAATTTTTCCCGCGGATTTATTTTCGCATTATGTTCGAGCTTTGCCGCGGCGGAATGTTTCGCGGAACTAACGAGTGCCCATTCTTCGTTCAGCCGTGCCGATTATATCTATCCTCCTCCGTTCTCGTTTCGAATGCTATCCCGCTCGATAAAACGCCTTTTATTCTCGCGTATTATTCACGGCTGATTTGACCCGTGCAATCTTGCCGCGCATGCGTCCGAGAAAATTACGATCGACGAAGGAAACGATTTGCATGGAAAACTGTCTGATTTATGGCGCTCAATTGGACCAACGGTCATTATCGTCGGCCCTTTCAACCCCATCTTACGACCTCTTCGCACGGACCCATTATTCGTCGACTTTCCTTTCTACTTCACGTCAGTAATTATAGTTTTTAAACCAACATTCTCAGGTCGTTCAGTGCGCAACAAAATGAGAAAGCATGTCTTAATGAATAAATTTAAAAAATTAATACTTCCTGAGATTATCTAAGGATTTATGTAGATTGGTAACTGCATTGAAACGCCTGTAACTCAGTCAGTATTGATTTCAGGGCGAACATTTTTTGAGGGCATATAGCACTCGAAGAAATATGCGAAAAAGTCCTAATAAACATATGCCCTAAACTCATTACTTACTGAGGTATCGTGATTTATTTAATAATTCGTACAAAATTAGCGAAAATAGGTAAAATTCTCCACAGCTCAGGAAGTATTGATTTTAGAGTACATCTCTACTAAGACTTTCTTTCTTATTTTCTCGAGTACTGTAAGCCCTAATAGTTTCATCTTCTTCCGAGGTTTTTCACGTAATTGTCCAATCAATGGACGATTCCAGAAATTCGATCAAGAAGCAGCGAACTCGCCCGCAAAATTCTAAGCTTCGTCCGATTATTATTTCAAGCTCGCGTTCACCATATTCTGCGACTATTCGAATGCATTATGCTTCTTGCGTTTCGATGAGTTATACCGCGCACGCTTATCGCACGTTTCAACCGACAAAACCCGTCGAAACTAAGTTCCCGGCCGGGGGAAAATGTCAGGGGTAAAATCCGACCGGTCCGAAATCAAATTCCAGCTGTTTTTGAGCGTGTCACGGCACGAACGAGCTTGCTAGCTCCATCGAAACTGGGAACAGAATTCCTAATTCGGCCGCCACGAGATTGTTATTCATCCTCCGGCCCGAGTCGAAGCGTATTCATCCTGTAAATTCGGGGGTGGCTGACGTACGATCGAACCGCATCCCGTCTAAGAATATTATATTAGGTCATACGTTATCTGGCCGCCGCTTTTCCACCCCCGTGCTGGCTACTCGAGCCGAAGTATATCAGCCCTCGTGATATCTTGACTGTTAGACGCGAAGGGACACGTCCTTGAGATTTGTAACTTCTCCGACTGAATCTCGAACGATTTGGGGGCGCAAGATGTATGCCAGATCCGTGACACCATGGCCCTAACCGTTGCATTTCGTGGTTGGGGGCTGAGGAAGCTGTTTTGTTCTCAGACGGTCATGGAGGGAAAGTAATTTACTATTCATACATGGGGTGAGTCGAATGAAATGAAGTTTTGAGAAACAGCTTTTGGGGTGAAGAATAAATATAATACTTCATTTAGAAAAGCAACGGAGACCTCAGGTTCTAATAAGCTACTCCACCTGAAAAATTTTGAATGCCACAAACAACAGGACACTTGAAACCATTGTTGCGTACCCTGGTCTCCAAGATCCAACTTTGAAGAACTCGTGGGTACTTCGCATTCAGAATTAACGACGTGTGAGATGTTCTGGGACGAGTTGTTAAAGACAAGAGTTTTCTGTGATGTTCTATGTGTGGTTTTAATAGAGTGAAAGTATGCAGCCACTGCCCTTGCTCTGGGTACGGTCAGCTTTGAGATGAGTCATCGTGCTTACTGGTTCTGTGTTTTGCTACATAGGGAATATGATCTTCAGAACTCACCCTGAAACTTCAGGTCAATCAGCTAAATGATCAGAGCAGTCGATGCTAGCTTATATACAGGAGAAAAAGGAGTATTTACAGGTTATGTTAGACGTAAGGACGTGACATCTTGTTCTCTGTTCTTCTGTGTTGCAGTATAAATACATGGTGGTTTGGAACACAGCAGAAGCTGTAGGCCCTCAAACTAATCATAGCTGTCGATGCTAGGTTATATACAGAAGAAGAATGAATATTTGTAGGTTATGTCAGACGTAGGGACGTGACACATCGTTCTCTGCTTTCCTGTGTTCCCACACACACACGTGGTGGTCCAAAATTGACTTGAAACTGTATGTCTCCTGACTAAATGATCCTAGCAGTCGATACTGGGTTATAAAGAAGGTATAAAGAAGAAATAATATTTATAGGTTATGTTAGAAACAGTGGACGTGACACCTTGTTGTCTACTGTACTGTGTTCCTATACAGACACATGGTGGTCTAAAACCGACTTGAAACTGTATGTCTCCTAACTAAATGATGACAGCAGTCGATGCTAGATTATATATAGGTTATGCTCGTAGCTTGTTACACGGTAGCGATTTCCAGGGAATTCGCAACTGTATTAAAAGTCTGAGACGTTGTCGATATCCTATTTACCGACGATAATAGAGCATCGATTTGATGGATCTTTCTATAAGGAACTTTGAAAGCTACGGGCGCTACGGCTGACACCCGATTGACTCATTTCACTAGCGAGAGCTAATCGACCTGAATGGAGGACAAACTTCTCGTTTCACAACTCCATTACTTTCCTGTCATTTCATCGTGTGCGATTAATGAACCATCGTTTTACACGTCGCAATATGCTTCTTATAAACAGTGTTCTCAAAGTGGAAAGAACTAGCTTCCACAGTGAAAACAGCCTTTCTTAGCCGGACACGTTTAAATTGCCTTTTTTAATATAAATCAAAACGGCAAACATGTACAAGCATCCAATTCAATTTAAATTTTGCAGTTCCATCATCATTTTAATTGGAAGCCATTTAAAAAATTTTGTTTCATAGTTATTTTATAGACACATTTGCGATAAAGATATGGGTTTGAATATGTAGTGTCCTTTGAACCAGTCACATGTTTTCTCTAACATTTTTTCGAAATTGCAATAAAAAAAGAGTATAACTTGTCCAGTTTCGTGGACCCCGTGTATTGAATGTTCTAAAATGAGATTATCATATTTATATTTCAGTCATCCTGCTGCTAGACGCAGTTCAGACAACCGAAGTTCTATCGCACGTTTCAATAAATACAGAATTCGAGATCCAACGATGCGATTCAGCCAATCAGATGAAACGAATAACAAGTTGTCTATTAACAGGCCTGCGGGGGTGAGCGAGGGTGGCGGAAAATTCTAATGAGAAATCTAATCCGTTAGCCGGGGCAAAGGCAAATGGGGAAACTTTTGATGAAGTTTCTTGAAATAACTGATGGTTAAGCCGTCTCTCTCTCGGCTTTGACCCGGGGAACTTGCTCGCTGGATAATACAGCGGATGTCGCAGCCGGTGTGCAACGATGAAATAACGACGTATAAATAACGAGCCCCGGTGCACCTCGTGTAAACACATCGATAGCAACGCGAAAACGAATTTTCCAGCCGGTGAAATTGAAGAGAACTGCGAGCGAGGGAGGGTGGATATCAACTGAAGTAATTACAGCGCAAGAAAGTTCGCCGTCTAGTAATTTCTATCTAGCCTAGGGGATTGCGCATATTTATGGAACACGGCACCGTGGAGATGACACACGATGATTTTCATGAAACTTTCGTATGCCATAGCGCTCGAAAAATTGTATACGGTACACTGTATTGATCAGCCATCGTTTAAGTTTGAGGGGTGAAAACAGCCCCAGAAGTTGAGGCTGGAAAAATAATTGGCTTTAACGTTTTTAATTTAAGTACGAGCAGAGACTACAAAAAGTAAATCGATCAAAAAATTCTCCACGAATTACAATTTCGATCAGAATAAATTAAAAGTCTAAAAGGGGTAGCGGTGGGCGTTATATTACTTGCTGGAGGTTACTTTAAAACAGAGAACTGAAGGGGTTTCCAGTGTGATCGAAATGAGGGATGAAACCGAAGCGAAGGGGTTGTGTTGGGGGTGAAACAGACTGTACAAAGGTCGCCCATCCCCCGGATAAAGGTTACACAGTCTGTCGGACCAATTCCGTTGCGGCTGCTGCTTTTTGCTTGCAACGTCTTCCTGCGAAAGGGTTGAAGGGGGTTGGAATTCCATCCGATCGAGCGGTGGCTGCGGAACTTCAATATTATTCAATCGAATAATCCCTTAGCCGGCTCGTTCGACGCCCTACGGAGGAGCCACCCCCGCCTGATCGAACCAACCCCTTCATCAGCCCCGAGAAGAAAACGGGAGGCAATTTTACTGTCGACGCGTAACAAGCCGTGGATATTGCCTTATCGACCTCGATACTCGCAGGTCGTTCGCCACCCCCTTTTCGCGAACGACAGCGTAATTAAGGAAGGAGCCTCGGTAGACTGTCACCCCCTTGCTCGCAGGAAGAAATTACGTTCGGCTAGTTAAATATTAACGACGGGGGCGGACCGGAGATTTAAATTGATGGCGCGTGAAAGTGACGTGACCGAATCGAATCGATACGCGGTGGAAAATCTCGATCAACCCCCCTTTTCGGTTTGATTATTCTTCTCGTCATTTTTCAATATCGCAACGAATTTATCGCAACGAGGTTTGTAGCGAGATATATTATGCTAATGGACAGGGAAGAGATAATGGTACAAAGGTATTTATGAGCAGTGTATTTTATATGCTGAAACTGGCAGAATAAAATGTGGAAATATGTTCACAGTTTCGTAACTATTGATTTCGAGGCAGAGGTTTTTGGAGGGTATGCAGAATTCAATGAATTACTTAAAACAGTCCTAGAAATATGTATTAAAAAATGAATACCGGCAAGGATATTCTATTTTATTTAAAAATTCAGGTAGAACGTTTTAACTTCACGTAAAATTCCCCAACCTGTTGCAATTTCCATGGGGAAAAGACACTCTGTATATTCCAATAATTACGCACCGTATTGTTTATCGTTCCGTATAAAAACTAAATACAAATCTCTCTCTTTAAAGAAACAAAAATATTTTTCTCTTCTCACGAATATTTTTATGTTCCAACATTAATACTTTCGATCTATTCGGTATTCCGATACTCACATCGTACAGTCCAAATATATTAACTAAAGAAAAATCTCCTTGAATAAACAAGCTCTAGAAAAACTACCCCTGACGTTAATGTCTCGACACCTTTCGCTCCGTTGTGTGATCGTGTTCTCTATTGATATTTCGATACCGTTGACGGAAGTAGGGCCGAGGGACAAGGGATGCAAGCGGACGGTTCGAACCTCCGACGTACAACAATGTTATCGCTGCGTGAGACAGTTATGCGAAATTTACGCGAGGCAAACAGGAGTCCTGTAAGTGAGATATATCTCGAGCGTCCTGCAGCAGGCAGCATGGCCGCTATCATCGGGCCCGTTCTCCCCGCAAGTCCTCCGCGCGTTTTAATTTTCGCGGGCTGATGATTAAATGCGCGGCACGCCCGACTTTCCACACGGCTCACTGTAAATTATTCATAAGCCACCGTCGAGAATCGTTCTCTTATGGAGTGCGCCGCGGAGCAACGGATTGTTTTGTTTCGTTCGTTGCGTCTGATTAATCGCCCAACCGACGCGGCCGCCATATTTGACTGCCCGCGCTTCGTCCGACCTGTACGGTCGGAATCGAAATTTCTTGTATCCTCGAATTTGAATCGTACGATTCCTTGTAACTTTAGTGTGACACAGAAAACGTTCAGGGAAGGATATTCTGTTTAGAAGTTTATAGAATTCGTAGGTTACTTGTTTTGTGACACCCTGTATAGAGTATTCTTATAACGGATATCTCCTGATTGGTATACAGTGATTTTTAAGAAATTTTGGTGGCTGTAGTATTTGAGAGAATGCTTGACACGTGTTCGTTTCTGTTGGTAGTTGTCCACATTGAGAGGTTCAAAATAGCTCTCAAAATCGCTGCTTAAAAGCGGGCTTTTTTAAATATCTTAGATATTATTGGGCATCGACAAAAAATGTTAACATGAAAATTATGTGTTTTTGCATGAAGAATTGGTCTGTGGAAGAAAATCCGCAGAAATTTATTTGTTTGAAGAAATATATTAACATTTACCCTATTCTTGTAAATTTTCTGCAATTTAATAATTTGTATATGGGAGCTATAGATCAGGATCAAAAATAGGAATAAATTAGAATCTTTAGCTTCAATTCTATAATAGATATTATTACATACGAAATATATTCACATTTTTACGATATTCTAGCGATTGAATTACACTGCACGTTATTAACCCCTTTCCCACGATTTTATTGATCTCCAAGTATATATCAGTTAATTATTTAAGTGCTTTAATATTAATAATAGAACGTACAATTTGCCTTTAACTATCCCCTAACAGTGAAAAAGCTACCTCTACCGTAATTTTCATAAATCAGTACACGTCTGCGTTCTATTATTCTACTGCATGGGGCAGAACCTACGTCACGAGTGTGACTCGTTATTGTAAATCAAGAGGTTAACGGTTCCCAGCACGGTGAAAATCGACGCAATCTGTAAAAAAATCCAACAGTGTGAGTCTCTGGCTTAACTAAAAATTCGGGATCCTAAAATTGCCTTGATTAAATATGAAATTGATTAAGGACAGTGCTTCCTCTTTAGGTCATTCTGACCTCTGTATTTGCACCGCATTTTATGGAAGATTGATACATCCTTTCGACATTTATATACCTTCGTCAGTGTTCTGTTACGGGCACAATGGAGTCACTTTGCACGTCCGCGGAAGAATGTGCATGCACAGCGTCGAAATTTGTCACCTCCCTATCTGGCGTCTTTTTACCCCATTCGGGGCCGATCGATCGGCCGGGGCGAGGGGCAGAATGTTATCGCGAACGGCGGTTTTTTATCGCGGGAAAATACAGCGGCGAGAAAGTACACGGCGCGATTCATCGTGTCGGCTGGGAAATTCGCTTGGAACCGGAAACAAATAACGGGTTTCGCGCTTTAACGAGCGTTCCGTGCTTGCGCGCGTTGTCACGATTACTCGCCGCCCTTTGAAACGTTTAACGCGATATATTTAACGCCACTCGTTGCCGCTTTTAATATCCGCGTCGTTTTGTTCGACGGTGCTCCTCGAAATGCCCTGCGATCGGTCATTTCACCCCGTCAAGGACCCTCATTGGAACGCTGAAACGTTTCTGCATTCTTACTAAATCACACACTAATAAATCTTTAAAGATTATTCATGTACATATTTGGGTACTCGCTAAAAGACGAGCATTTTCGGTATTCTGCCAAACGGGTTACAATTGAGAGCTGTAATTTCGGGTACGTATAGAATTCGATGAAATACAGAAGAAAGTTTCAATACATGTTCTCGAAAAATCAATAGGTTTTTGAATAAACGAGAAAACTTGAGTGTTTGGTAAAAGTGGAGAATTTTTTGTTTTCTACCAAACGGGTTAATATTGAGGGCTGTAATTTTGGGAACGTATAGTATTCGATGAAATAAAGGAAAAAGTATTAGTACATATTACCGAAAATTCAATAGTTTTCTAAATAAATGAGAAGAACTGATTTTTCGTAATAGGTGCTTGATTATGCGAAATGTTTTACAATTTACGGTATTAACTGTGGATACACAGTTCTTAGTGAAATAAACAAAAAAGTGTCAACGAACGTGGGTCGATACTTTAATATTTTCTTAATTATAGTGAAAAATTTGGTTTTGCAGATGCACTCAAATATTTGTTTATATTTTCGAAATTATCGATCCTCCGACCCATGTTTACTGAATCTTCTCTGTTTATTTTGTTGAGTGCTATATGTACTGAAAGTCATATCGCAATATTTCTGGAACATCCCCTATATTGGACGTCCCTCGTGATGTAATTGAATTTTTATTTGTATTTTGAAAACTGTTGACTCACTGACATATCAATTTCAGAACACCCCGTATTTATTCAATAACACATTTAATTAATTTCACCCAATATTACACGTATCCCGAGTTAGGACAACCAGGTTTATCGTAAGCCAATTTTTATGTCATCCCTTCGGTTTCTGTCAACCCCTTAGTTCACGATTTTATTCGTTCGACTAACCACTATGTGAAATAAATAAATGTGCACTCTGTGCCTGACGACAAATAAATATTCAAATACTGATAAGATAGGAACTGTAAAATCTTTCGTTATTTAAGAATTTTTGCATGAATAGTCAAAGACAATTCAATCAGATGAAATCCATATATGACACACCAGGTTTTGTCGTCTGACCACAGAATTAAATTCCGCAAAATATTTGCGGTCGTCAGAGCGGTGACAATACGTGAAATCAAGTGACGAACAGGGTGTTTTCGTTCGCCACAAGTGTGACAGTCGGTCGAATCTCGGGTTCAGGACCCGAAAAGCTGATAGAACCGTGGATCGGGATCGCCACGTATCTCGTTCTCGCCGGAGGAGTGATCTCGTCGTTTTCTCCATCCACCGATGCCACCGAAACTGATAGCGACGTGGATTCGGCCGGGAAACGAGGAACCGTCCTCGAGAAATCGGAGGAAACCCGCAGGAAAAATGAACCCGTCACATGGGAGCGTTCTGAGCTTCAGGGTCGAAAGCTCGTTTGCTTCCTACCTCTCGTTTTTTATCTTCCCGTCGCTGGAACACGCGACGCGTAAGAATTTGCAAAACTGGTACACGTAATTCTTATTTTAAAAATACGGGCTGCTTCAAATTAATTTTAATGCACGCACAGGGCGAGTGACGTAATATTTGTCTTTAAAAGGTGTCCGTTATTTTCACTGGCACGAGAAAATGTCTGAGGAAAAAGTGTATGGTTTAAAGGGGCAAATATTATGAGAGGAATGGTTTCTTACTGTAGGTTATATTTTCTGAAATTTTTGTTTAAATGGGTTGACGTGTTTTCACTACTGTAACATTCACCCTCGTCGGTCCCTTGTGTCAATCTGACACATTTTTCTCACAAAAATATGATAAATGTAAATTAAAGAATTTACAAATTTTAATATTTATTTTCATCATACTGATGTTAAACCGCATGAACATCCGTTGCCCAGTTACTATGATGGTTTATATTTACTGTGTCTCCAAAAATGTTAACATTTTTTGAAGCACTCTGTACAATTTACAGAATTAATTCTGGCAATGATTCAAAGTACCTCAGCTTTCTAAGTTATTCAGATTCGTCTTTGTTTCAGACTGAAGAGGATAGAAATGAGGGGGTGAGAACGAAGGGGTTGCCGATTGTCATCGACGAGCTTCGAATCGATTTTCGCAAAATGGAGGGCAAGGCACCGGTGTTTCTATTGTCTGCCGCGAAACAGGTTAATAAACTGTGTTTAAATTTAAATAGAGGGCTGCGGTTCCACCGCGGGGGTGCGTGACTGACAAACGCGTTTCCACCCCGCCGCACGGGGGCTGGAGCGGGCTGAAACGCCGGTACCATGCAGTATTTTAATTGGAATTTGTGACACGGTTTTTTTTATTCCCTCGAACATCACGTTTTAGGGTTGCCTGACTTTTTGTTCGACCGGACGGCGACAAAATATGCGTGTACATGTACATTTTTTTCCTGGTTCCATCTGTATGAATGTTTGAATAATTTTCTCCCCGTAATATGTTCACGATTGACTTTCCTGTGTGAATTTTGAAATTCTCATATTTCGAGAAACATAAAATTTCATACTATTAAATAATGAATACAATAATTATTGAGAAACAATTGGAAATTAAAATTTCTTTTTTTCTTTTTACATTGTATTTTCCTTTTTAAGTTATTCCAGTCGTACGTGTTATTCATACGAATAGCAGGCACGAATTCATTTTCACGCTAAATTTCAAAGTATAGAACAGAACGTCATATAGAGATTTAAAAATGCAATTACGTTTCTCGTGATCGCAATGGAAACTCATATCAATCGTATCGTTCGTTTCCGGGCGAAATCAGAGAACACTTCTGGCGTCGATAAAATGTTAAAATTCGCACACGTACAAACGTATCGCTCCCGCATAATATTTCCCGTCGAAAACGTTTTCGATTCAGAATATCCGCGAGAATTGAACATTTTTTTTGTTGCCGTTCGTTTCGAGGACGGGCTTTGTATAGTATTTCAAAGGACATATATTGCAGGCCGACGGCTCGCGTAAATATTTTAGGAGGCATAATTTACAATATCATATTTCGCGTCGAGAAGGCTATAATAGAAATTGAGAATTTGAAAAATCTGGCCGACAGAAAATTCATGGTTACTAGCACGGGAACAGTTTGATAAATTCGATTAATTAATAAAACAGCCATCACTAGTCTGACGAAACATAAATGTCTTTCCTCTGCATAAATCGTATATGAAAAAAATGTTTAAATATCCAGTATTTCACATGCTGACCTGTATTAGTATGGCAGTGTTAAATTTGCGCAGAATATAGCAAAAATTCATATTAATTTAATTAAATAAAATTAGAAACTCCGGTCTCCGGTGACGCCCACGGCAGCGAACGTGTTAAACACTTCCTGTCCGCGTCCTGATTTTCTTGTTTAATTATCCTTTA
This sequence comes from Macropis europaea, assembly GCA_916610135.2. NCBI lineage: Eukaryota > Metazoa > Arthropoda > Insecta > Hymenoptera > Melittidae > Macropis > Macropis europaea. The sequence continues at coordinate 3,642,877 of OU744352.1, read as the reverse complement.
TCCTATCTCATCGTGCCACTTCCGTTTTGCGTCCTCCTCGCTCCTTTTCACCCTCGTTTCTCTTACATCCAATCCGATCGCATCCACCCTTACGCCCCACTTTAATCTCCATCTGTTTCTCGGCCATCCTCTCTTATCCCTGCCCATCTACCTGTCCACCCACTGCTAGACTCCCTCTATCCACGTATCTTGTTCCACGGGTCTTTGTGGACCTAACCCACCCTTTCGCAGGTTCATGAAAGAGAATCGAGATTATCTCAGCGGGCGCCGCATGGTCACGTGCGTCGCTTCCGTTCCGTTAATTATCATTTAATTATCTTGTTTATCTTGGCCCACGCTCCACCCTGCAAGTTGTTGTCGGGTAGGGAGGATCAACCCCTCGAGCTTCCGCCACCGTCAGGTGTTCGAGAAAATTGAGTCCAAGTTGGGTGTAGGAAGGAATGAGTTAGCCGGAACATTTTGAGAATGAAGATGAGGGTTCAACGTGACTCGTGGGGGATGCAGAAACTTATTAACCTCGTTTTTTAACGTTTGGGGTTGAGATTTAATGGGTTTATACGAGAAATGATTGACAAGAGGTGTTAGTAACATTAGGACCTGAGTAAATGTTTTGTAAGGTGCCTTGCAAGTAGGGTATTAGGGAGGGTGAAACTTTTTCGAAAAATTATGTAAGGGATTCTTTGAACCCCTATGAAACTTCATGTAAAAAATTCAGTAGATTTTGTTTGAACTATTCTTTTGTATGACGAATGTTTCAGGCTGTATCAAATCGGTGAATTCTTAAGGGGTGCTTCACTCCAGAATATGTCTGACTATGTGTGTCACTTTCTACTGTGACATTCAACGTGTTAATTAAATGAATTTTGAGAGACCAGTCACAGACGAACTCTATGGCAGTCGCCAGTTGATTACATGTCTGTATGCCGCCATTTTCAGTAATTCCACCCGAAGAAAAAGCTTTTCCAACCCCTTCCATCTGGCCTGTTTCGCCCTTGAGGTGGAAGCAAACTACGGCAACGCGAGACACTTCGATCGCTCCGCTCTTCGTGTCCTGAATCGGCCCTTACGAGGGTCGCTCGAGGATCGTGGACGATTTTCTAGTAAGTCACGTTTGATTGGGACGTAAATCAGAGTTTACAAGTTCACTGGCGGCCCTCTCGCTCGATAAATCCTGGCCCTGCGTCGGATTCAATGTCAGCAAGGTGACGCGCACGGGGGTGGAACTAACATCGCGAAAGATGATGAATTTCGGCAATCAACCCCCTGCCGTCGGGCGTGGGAGGGCCGGAGAAAGAGCATGTCACCCGCGGGCCATTCTCGAAAACATGGTCGGCTGAACGAGCAAAATATGTGTTCGCTGCGAAAGCAATCTGCAAGGTGCTCCATCGAGCGGAAAAGATTTCCATATCGTAACACGAGACTTCCGAATCGCCGATGGAATTACCATGCTCGAAGTATGTTTCTGACGCAGCGAAGGAGCTTTCAGATTTTGAAAATAATCTTCGTGCTGGTAAATTGTGAGGTTTCCGTGCTCCTCTATGGTCGGAATACTCCGACATCCTTGGAGTCTTAGGACAGCTCGATGTCTGAATCTAAGAGATGTATCTGCACAGCAGAAATCTTGTATATTACAGAAATATTCTTGCTGGACGTTCAATAAACAATAATTAACAGTCAAGGAGAGAAGTTTGCACGGTACATGTTAGGAATAGAGGAAAAAAGAGATGAGGAAACGTGTGGGGAGTTGGCTGTGAGGAATTAGAATGAGACAGAATTTATTGAGCACACGTCTGACTGTGAACTGATATATACTACTTGTACCTCCTGTCCTCGCTATCGGTTCTCACAGAAACATTGAACAGTGTGGGTAATTATTTATCAGTATCTAAGAAATGATTAGCTTGTAAGAAAGTAGACTAGGACTGTATTCAGTCAGACCACCGTGTCTGTCCATAGATTGACTTGCACTACCTCATTTGACATCGCTTAACAATCACCTGCAAAACAAAGAGAATTTCTCATGGAGAAATGAATGTTAAGTGGCATAGCCCAGTCAATGGTCAGACCCACGACTATAATGTCAATGAAACTTGATTGTTTTAAAACAATAAAAACAGTCTAACATTCGTCCACTGTTACACATTCCTCATCATAGTGGCAGATCCACCAAGTCAAGTATCTTTCTAACATAGTCTTCCAGAATTACCTAGCCACCTCTTACCCTCATACTATAATTTCCAAAATGAGAAAAAATCCCTCAGAAGTTAGTATCTATTTCTCAAAATGAAAATACTTCTACCAAAGATGCTATAATCTCCCAACAAAGAATTCTTCAATATAAAAAATCACTGAAACCCAAAATTCATTTCTCTCCGTCCCTGACAATCCACCGAACCACAAAACTGAAGAGACTTCGCAGCTCTCGAACTCCCGCGGATCGAATAATAAAAATCGCTGGTTCCCGGGGGCCCTTAATCCACAATAAACGCTTTCGAGAAACTTTCGCCGGTCCACGGAATAATCGGCAGGAGCCCGGTTCTCCGGGTAAGCGTTTCCCTGGCCCGCTATCGATACCCGGGAGGCGGTGCTCGAGATAATCGAATAAAAGGGGAAAGGAAGCGGCCTTTCACGCCGTCCTGGGCCGGCTCAAAGCCGGAAAAAGTTCTCGGTCGTACAACAACGTCGGAGATCGTAGAAGGCCGCTATGAAGCCGTGATCGAATCCGACTTCTACGTATAAGCTTAATCGAATGGCTGTATATACATAGATATACGCACGTACGTGTGTACGGTATAGTGAACGAGGCCCCTCGAAACTTCTTACTCGGCGATCTCCTTTGCTCGTCGGTTTACACGCTCGCTGATCCGCGACGGAAATGAGAACCAGAAATCCGACTTTTCCCGCGAAAACATCGCACTTCCATTTTCCCTCCATCCGGACGCTCCCTCGGAACGATTAGCACGCTCGATGAAGCAGATCTCCGTCGGGAGTACTTCGAAATTTATTTTCCACTGGAAAATGGAATAATTGTTGCAGAAATTGAATGGCTGGATCATCTTGCCAGTGAGAGTGTCTGATAATTTTTTGTTGCCTTAATTGATGCCTGGAGTGCCAAAAAGAGCGACGAAAATTAGTAATATTTGAGAAGGAGCTGCGGTAAGTAGTATGAGTCAGTCGATGATCATGCATGCGGCTAAAATTAGACTGCAAACAGATTTTTCTATCTAAGTGAATTAAAGCGGTTCTTCAGTTGTTCAATTAACAGTATAGAGTACTCAGAACCGTTTGTACTTCTTTATGAAGCTTTTTCAAAAATGTGAATAAATATTTTCTCTACAGTCTACTAGAGAATATCTTTTTTATTATTCATCGTCTAAATAAAAATGAGTAAAATTCTCTCAGTGTTGAAATTCTTTGTCTACGCAAATGATGGGTAATAAATCATCGATTCTTCCCTCGAGCAACATCCCGCTTCATCAGCAAAAAAAAGCCAAATTTGTCAGTCGAAGATCTTCGACTCACCCTCTTTCAGCCTGAAAAATTCCGAATGAACTTCCGAATCAGCGTCACATGTCAAGCAGACGTTAAACGACAACGTTTCCACCGCATAAACGCCGAACATCCCCCAATCGATCAGGCCACCCCTAGCGTTTAGACGTTCGCTTCAAAGGAATCGCTCCATAACGATCGCGCGTCATGGCGTCCCACGGTTAAGTCGTCGATGGCGTCGAGAGGACCGCAAGAAGGGTGTCCAAAACGGAGGGGTGGTTTTTTCCTCGGTGACACGGTTGGCCGGCCCGGTAACGAGGCTTTTCAGGGTCGATGGAAAGCTCATTTTTCACTTTGACACGCTGCATGACAATGCCCCTGCCAATCGTTAGTCTCGTGCGAATTTTTGGCCGGAGAATGGGAAATACATTATTCATTCGGCTGGTTATTAACTTTTATAACTTTACGCGGAATTTATGAACCCTCGATCCGCTTCTTCGTCAAATGGGATGGAAGGGGATGCTGAGGACCTGGAGAACATCAGGGCTTTCTGAAAACGGGGCGAGCTTGGTCCTGTGAAGAATTGAAACCAGAAATTTTCAATATACAAATTATTAAGTTTATGTAATTATTGATATGGAAATTTGTGAAACTCTGGTGTTCTGAACAAGCACTATTAAGTAGAAACCTTGAACACTGTTAAATAATTATTTTGTAGAATATTTGCATCGTTATGTTGCTTATCTTACTCTGTGCAGATGTTATTTGCTTTTCGGAATATTTGCCATATGATCAAATATGATTGATTCGTGAAAAATTGCAAGCACTGAGAGAATTTTGTCATCTGAATTCCATGAATTTTAATTGCGGGGTTGCAGAACGGTTTGCAACGAAACAGTGTGGCGCCACTGTGTGTGGCGGCGACTGACAGTTAAAATAACGCGACAAACATCTGTTGATATTTACTTTCGTGAAATAAACACTCTGCGGGCGTATTATGTTTGAACGGGTCACGTTCGACTGAAATTGTTTCGCTGGCCATGGGAAATCGATGGTGGAAAATACGTAAATATTATTCTGACCACGCTCCGCGACGTATCGGGTAGCCGTGGCCATACTTTACACCATTTTAATAATATACACACATACAAATATCTGTTAAAAATTATTACAAATTCCAGTGAACATTCCGTTACATATTATAATTTAATATTCTATAATTACCAATAAAAATTCTGTGCAACGTACTGATTGTTTTTAATTTGGCGAATATAAATAATTATTATATATTTATCATTGTTTAAACAATTTCAATTTGAATTCTGAACAATTTCAAGAATATGAGTACAGTGATAAAATTGTGTACCTGGTATTATAATAAATTCGTTCGATGTTTATTTACAGAAATATTTGATAATTTAACAATAAATTACTTCAGTGCATAATCCTTTAATTATTCCAGGTAACGAATTTTCAACCCTACAGTTATTTTATTTATCATAATTTGATGTGCTCGAGGGTACACATTCGTTTTAATTAAATTCTATGATAGTCTACGTTAAAAATTGTCACAAAAATTAATAGATTATTTATGCGGTTAATTTTCAGTACGAAATAAAAATATTAAACGGTTCAAGGACGACATTCCCATGCAGAGACAGCGGGCGAAATTGGAAGAGAGCAACGAACGTGTGCGGACACATTTCGAGCGGCTCGCGAGTAAATGTTACTTAAGGGTAACCGGGGTGAAATTTTCCCTGTGGGAAAAATTGTTCTCTCCTCCGGTTACCGCGGAGGAAAGGAGCGCTTTTATTCCACGGGAAAACGTAAAAAGCCGAGGTTCAGTCAGACTTTCGAGCCGCAGGATTATGAATGCATACGAGGGAAATCTGTACTCGTTTTTCCCTTTAAATGCAACAAGGAAAAAAAATTAACGAACCGAACGCGTGGCTTGTTTCGTTGAAAATAACGAAATGTAAAATTCCTTGAAGCTCGGGAGCCTCTTCTCGAATTTTATTATTTACCCTCGATTACTCTTCACAAAGATAATTGAAACAAATATTTTGAAAAATTCTAGAACCTCATATTTTCGTAAGTTTTTTTTTTAAAAAAGAATAAGAGGTACACGCTGTGATAAAATTTCGAGAAATCCATGCGAGGGTTGTGATAAGACGCCACGTCGATACTTAAAAACATTAAGGCGGAGCGGAGCGTGGAGTTCAGGCGAAGTGTTGTCTGAAAAAGTTTAAATTAGCGAACTTACGGAAACAGCCGATGTACAGCAATCATTTAGAGTACCCTAACCTCTCGAGGGGAGTGAAATTAAAAAATAAACTAGTTATAGGGGGTAATTATCGATGCAGCGTGGATTTCGCATTCTAACGGGAACCTGCCACTTGTCGCGAATTAAAAGCTATTAAAAACCACGCGAAAAGCTCTGTACGCTTTACAAACTTTATCGCTGGATTTTCGTTCCCTCACCGGGGGGAAAGAATTAATCAAACGGCGCACAGAATTTGTTATTATACCGCGTTGAAAGTTGCAAAATAATTTAAAAAGTAATTATTATGGGACTGTTATTACTATGGAAACAATTATATTTAATCCGTATTGCTCTCATGATTTAATCTCAGAACGATTTCGACGTTTTCCGCAATTTCTGAAATTTAACAAATTCTGCCCGAGGTGAATCCAGCCGAAAATTGACTGGATAAGCGCTATTGCTGAATCGTTGCTCCATCGTCGGTGTTTGCTCGTTTAAAAGGACAATTTGCAATCCCCTCGAGCCGCGTTCCCCCTAAATTTCAGCGTTCCTTCTTTTCTCGTTCCGTGGCAGGGCTTTTCCAGCCGTCGGACATCTTTATCGCGTCGGTGCTCGGTCGTTAGAGGAATTCCATGGATCCGGGGTACAGTTACGAGGAGAATAAGACTCGATATGCAGGGGTATTTTGTTATCGGGTAATCGGGTGTGAAAGGCCCTTGGTAATTCTCCTTTGAAGAACGTTTGTTCGAGAAATTATAACATTTCCTACATTTCATTGAAGCAATTAAATGTTTATATAATACATAGATGCATAAAATAGTAATTGGCATACGGTATAATATTGTTCAAAGTAAATAGTTGCAGTTTACAATAAAAATGGTAGAAAAGAAACTGTAATCTGACAAATCATTGACCAGTACTACTGGCTGCTTAGATAGCGTTTACATAAGTCAGTCGATATCTGAAATTTTGTTAAAAAAATTAAATGTACCTATAAAAGACATATGAAATAATTACAGCATCGTATCATAAGGAGAATAATATTGTTAAAATATAAATATTTACAATTGTCAGCAAAAATAAACAAGAAGCTGTAGTCTGGTTAATTCCTGAGCGCTACTACTGATTCAATTGTAGAAATTAGACCTAGCAAACGAGCCAAAAGCGTCGTCTGATCTCCTCCAGGGGGCGTGGCCTGATTCCTGCAGCTGCAGCGCCCGCCTGGGCATCGCTCGCACGCGCCTGGTCCACGCATCAATCTTCTCATTCACGATTTCACTATACTTCCTCCGGACAGCGTACAAACTTCTTGACGTAGTCATTCGAGACACAGAGTTTTTCGAAGGGTCTCGCTGATCGCTCGGCTGACTTTCTTCCGTCTGGCTCCTTCAGGGCTGGTGAGTCGCGTATTTCTTCGAGGACGACGAGCAATGTGCCGTGAAACGACGCGGCAGTAGACCTCCGATGACTCGGTCTCTTCGATATCGCAAAGCTACGCAGCAAATGATACACCCACTCCATTGTCATGCAGGATGTCACGCTGAAAAATGAGTCCACCATCGAGTCGGACCATCCGGAAAAACCGTAATCGTTCTCTTTCGTTTTCTCATCAACCCGGCCACGGCTTGCCGTCTGACATCTTTATCGCCGCGGAGATAAAGGAACCGGGTCGTTATAGGAATTCCTTGGACCACTTAGACTACCGCTCGAAAGCCCGGAACAAAACATTTGAGGCATTTCAAGGAACGATCGCTTTGCGTTCAATCGCCCGGCGAATTTGTGGCGCGTCCACCCGGTGAAGATGTGGTAAATTGTTTTCAAAATGGAAGGAATTCGGCGATTTCACCTCAGATCGTCGGTTAATGTGATTTAAGATCGAGTCTGAGTGGATGGTTTTCGGTACAGGAGAGAAGAATATTGGTAATATCATTTAATTGGCGTGATCAGGTTCGTCAGTAGTAGTGGTCGATGTCTTGCCAGACTAGAGCTTCTTTGCTGTCGGTTTTACTGGTACTACGATTTCTGTTGTATCGAAGCTCACTATGTATATGAAGCTTGAAAATCATCCCCTAAGAAAAGCTTTTAAGGATGTCGTCAGAGTTTGCTTACGCAGGATCAAACCTTGAAAGCTCGAAAGCAATGAACTGAGAAAAAATATTCTTTCTTTGCCAACCAGCTCAATATTCGAAGCTTGAAAATCATCCCCTATGAGAAGCTTTTAACAACATCTTTAGAGGTCGTTTACGCAGGACCAACCGAAGCCTTGAAGGGCATCAGAGCTTTCGTGGGCGGAGCCGAATCATTAAACGTCAACCGACCAGCAAAGTCCCTCGTTAATTTAGCGGAAAGGATTTAATTTGCGGGCGATTCTGTTCCCGCGGGTTGCTTCCCTTTAATCTTCCGAAACAGAATGCCGCCTTTTCGGGGGACACGGCCTACTTTATTTCGTCGAGGTTCGAATTTCGGTGTCACCGGGCTTTCCCGGCCGATTTCAAAGAACCCAATCTCCATTCCGTGCTGCTTCCGTTCCCACGCCACCCTCCGCCGCCCTGGAAGACTTTCTGTTTCGTCTTGGTCGCGGGAAAAAGGGATCGCTTTTGTGCGGCGCCACCTTTGTGCCGGAGCTTTATCAAATGTACACGTAACCGTGCCGATCTCGAATCTGTCGAGAAAATCGGCTACCGATTTTTCAGCGTTTCTCCGGCTACTTTCGGGGTCTCTTCGGCTTCCACCGACGGGCTTCCATTGTGAGCCGTTGGAAAAATTTGGTACGTTGAAAAGCGGACGATTCTTCAGGGAAGCCGTTCTGCCCGACCGATTGTTCGTTCGTACTACTGCAAACACCGCATCAAAGTAATCCATGGAACATTATTGATAATAATATATACATTTGGGCATTCACTGTTAATAAACAAGGATCATTATATTGCAAATTAATGCGCGAAGGGTGAGACTGATTGTCTCCTTCGATGGCCATGATTTGAACAGGGAAATTCAGGTTCGTTGTTAATTATACTGTTTGGTGGTTGATCGGATTTAATAATATTAATGTTACATCGATTTAGACAGATGTCCTGATTTGACACGAATGCATAGAATACGTTCGATAAATGACCGACTTATACTACTTACAGTTGCAACGAAATTCAATCAGTGTAATTATACAGACTAAAACTTTTTGAAAACGATATGCATAAGCCATGTATTTGTATTATCAATTGCTGTCTACAAGTTTCAGTCACTGTATCGTAATATTCAATAAATCCTGGTACTTCAATTATCACTTCAAATGTCACTTCTACCCACCTGCAACCCCTCCAACAGCACTACCCCAGCCACAGTTCCACCCCTGAATCCCCGATACGCTGCATAAACACCGCAAAAACATTCCTCGTTAAACGGGAATCACACTTACCATTAGACCACCCTTGTTTCTATCTCCTACAACGATTATGCGACGGGGACTTCGAATTCAACTTAATCGATCCGCCGGCCGAACTTAATTAACGCCAACGGTCTCATAATGAAACCGAGTAACCGATCCGCGACGGAAATCGTAAGCTAAGCTCTCGATCTCTTTTTTATTCCGCTCACGCCCCGCCCACTGACCCCCCACTACCGCCGGGCCCCTCCCACCACCGCGGGCAAGTGCAGCACGCTCCATCGGACTCGTTAATTAGCCGATCTCCGTGACACGCGGCCTCGGTGTCTCTGTCACTAACGATTATTAGCTATACACCGCAGTGTAATACCACGGGATAGCAGCAGACGCGGATGGGGAGGGAGTGGGGGGGTTAAAAGAGGGGCAGGCAGTAGTACACGACCGGGCAATAGGAGTCGGAACCACTACAAGCTGTTACCGAATTACACCCACGGCAATCCCGTTGACCATCAGACCGTGCGGGAGCAGTTAGACAAATTATGTAGGTACGTGCTCGTGTTGTCGCACGTTAACCCCCTACCCCCACAGCCAGCCACCCTTGGACCGCCTTTTAGCCTGGTCTCCTTTGCTCTTCCAGTTTCTGCCGCTTCTTTACCGCTGCCCTTTCGGCCCGTTTCTTTGGCTTACTGTCTGACCAACCGTGGACTTTAGCTACTGCGGCTATAATGTTAGCTAAATGGATGGCACTGTGCTTGCGGAGAGGGTTGTCTTCGGTTGTTCCTGCAGCGTGCCAGAAATAGTTGCTTCAAGGCTGGGTTCTAAGTGTCTTTTTTAATCGTACAGCGTAGGTGAAGCTTGTCGTATAACAAAAACGGGGGTGGTTCTATGTTTTCAGATTGGTCTTTAAACTTTTTGGATAGTTTGAGATGTGAAGAATTTTTTAAAATTGTAGACTTAAACAACATTGTACAAAATAATGTAGGTTTTACAGTACTGACAGATTTTTCGTTGTTTCGTTTGTATGAGGAAGATGGAGAGTGTTGAGATGCTAAGAGCCACTGTACTGGCTCCAGCGTACGGCATCGCCTGTGCTGTGATCCACTTCAGTGACTGAACTTAGTTATCTGCAATTTTTATTGGTTTATCGTGAGTTTAGAATTTAATTAAAATCATTTACAATAATGTATAGCTTTATTCAGTTACAATAATGGTAGAATTTATAATTTAACCGAATTGAATGTGCCAGTAGAGATATTGTTTTAAATATTCTATGTGCCTGGCATGTTACTTTTAACTTTTTCTGCTACTTACCCGTTTTTACCTTTTTATTTATAAACATAACCTACTTTACGTACTGTAACTGGCTTATTCTGTTTGAGTCCTTATCACACGGTTCTCCATTTTCCCTCCACATTCTCCAGACATTTTATTCTTTCATACTCTCCCTGTCTTTCCCTTTGTGACCCGTCCTTTTCTCCGCCACCCCTTTAATTCGTTTTTCATACTCTTCAGTTTGCTGCCCTTTGAACTTCTGTCCTTTTCCCTCGTCTTTTCTCCTGTATTTACTTGTTCTTCTTATCGCTCTGCCCTCCTCCTTTTTTTTCATGTTTCTTTTTCAACCACATTCTGTCGCGTCGTCCGAAATCCCGTTCGTTCGAGGAAAAAAGCTCATTGTCAAAAATCGACGTGAACTTCGTGAAAAAATTAATCCCCCTCGGACGTGGATATTGCCAGATAAACCTAGTGTCCTGCGGAAAAAAAGCTCTACGTAGGAAAAAGTTTGTTGGCCCGGGGTAGCAGAATTATTTTCGTACTCCAATTTTCGCAGAGATTTTTTCTACGAACGATTCGATTCCGTCCTTTGTGTTTTTCCGTTCGCCGCGAAAGTGACAACAGTGCAAAAAAGTAAAAATGCTTTTTCGTCCGCTGTACGCGTATCAGTTAATTAAAAAAATAATCTAGGCGCGCCGGTGAAATATTGAATTTATACTTTCGGTTGAGCCCGCGTAGAAAATTGGTGAATTTCAATTTTATGAAAATAATTCACCCGCCTCGCCCGATGTTCTGATAATACAAAAATGAAGTTCTCTGACTTTTTCATAGTACGAATGAGATTTGACTGAGTTTTCAGAAAATGACGACGGAATTTGTTATCTGGAAGAAGATCGAGATAAATACTTACGGCTCATCGCGAACAGTTTCATTAATGAACCCACGTTAATTAAGTATTTTTTAATCAGCTCAGAGTGTATGTAAGCCGTCGAATTTTTCACCCTCTTGAACGCACGGTATAATTCGATTTTAATCGCCCCGGTAAGCAGAAATTATTTTCGTCTCGTTCGATTTCGGCGTCGGGGGAATTAGAACGTCTGGGAATACGTGCTGTTATGTGTTTCCTCTGTATGAATTGGTGCCCCGCGTGTGTATAGTGTCCACGAAGTATCGATTGACCACGGACGTTAACGAGCGAATATTAATATCTTCTGTAGCAGCGCATTGTAAACCTGACCACGGGTTTTCGGTTCGCGACACGCTTCGCGTTCGTTTGTTATTTTAACATGTAACGCGCGTTCATTTTCACGGTTCTCCTTTTCATATATAAACATATTTTTTTCGATAAATCATAAAGCTAAATATATATTAAAAATAATGTGAAAGAACTTTCTGTCGAGCATGGGCATTTTATTTCCTTTCGAATAATTTTAAAGTAGGTGTCTGGCCTATACGGAGCCATACCACTCATATGTCAAATCATGCAAATTTTCATGTTTTATTCTTTTCTGCTATGTTTCTAAATACATTAGCGTAATTTATTATACACTACGATTTAAATAAATTGCTTCATATAGAATTTTAAAAGGACAACAAATTTGGAGAGGGGAATTTTTAAAATATTTGTTTGATCCGTGTTGACTTATACTACTGAAGTTTCTAATAACACATATTTTCATACTTGTACCCTTCTGCTACATTTCGAAGTGTATTAATAAATTTATTATAGGTAATAACTTTAAAAAAACCCTTCAGATTCCATTTCTACAAAGGTAAAATTTAGAGAGGGTGATTTTTAAATATTTTTCAACGTCTCTATTAATTGCACCGGGGCGCATATCTGTACGCATAGGTATGCAGAAAATGCAATAGTTCTGGAAAAGATATCGCGAAAATAAATTGCTGAATAAAACCGAATCTCTGTTTATGAGTCGCAGCAGGCGTTTTTTAAATTTTATTCCAATGCAACAAATTTTATTGCCCTCTGGCACGCCTAGACCGCGGAATCGTGGAGTCATTCTGCTTCATTTATTTGGTACAGAACCAACGGGAATGCGGCAATGGGAATTTGATACAAACGTAATGAATCCTCCAGTAGCAAAATAAAATTGAACAGTTACAAATCTCGACATTCCCGATTCATTTGCATGCTTTGTGCTCAAGTGAACACAATTTCTCGGGTGAAATAACTCTTAACGATTCACCAAAAAATTCGTCGATGCCGAAATGGCGTCGTAAAAATTGTATTGCACGAAATTTCATAAAATTATTAGCAGTTAGAGGTTAAAGCTGCTCTCACAAAGATAAACGCTCATTTCCATGCTCTGTGCCCGAGTTAATAGTATTTTACAGTTTAATTTGCTTCTAACAATTCATCAAAAAATTTCTCGATGCTCTAGAAGTGTCTTCAACATTTACAGGTTAAAGGTGCTCTCACAAGGTGAGCGAATTCCCGTGGCACGCGCGTGTATCGAACACGCGTGCAAATAAAGTGTCTTCCCGGATTGATGATCCTTCCCCCGTGTTGTGCCGAATTATCGAACGGTAAATTATTCTCTGTGTGCGCGTGACATCAACGCTGTTTGCGACGCGGTCGAAATGTGGATTAACGCTGCAACGGCTTGAATTATTAATTTGAACATTTATACCGGCACCGGGCCGATGCTTCTCTCGCGCCAGTGTCGTTTGTCCTTTAACCCCTTGTCTTGTAACAACGAGTCACCCTCGTGACGTAATCCTTACAATTTTCACGTCATTTTTTAAAATTTTCTATTACAGCACCCTTGACATTCCTTGGATCATTTGAAGCAAGTTGTACATATTGATTCTTAATTAATTTTATTATTAACAATACTATTCCGTTACTGTGTGTTTCTAGTATGTACTTATTAAAACTGTAGGCACGTATAAAATATAAAATAGTGGCAAAAAATCCATGAACACGTCTCTTTGTTAATTGTCTACCTAGATTGTTTAAATTGGCCACTGTTCCACGTACAGGAATAATTACCATATTTATTTATTTCTAACGTTTTGGGTGATTTGTAAATTTCATGAGGTTCGAGCAGTCGAGCGAAGTTAGGCGGTGATTTCCAGCCGAGGGATGTAATATACTATCAGCCGACGTCATCCTCAGGATTCTTGTAGCGGCGCCTTGTGCAACGGACGCCAATTGCACTGTTCACGGCTGACAGTTACACCTGCACATATGTCTGACCGTCGTGCGCCGTAGCTTGAGACGGTGGTTCGCCTAATGCGCCGTTCTTCATCGTCTCCGTGGCTGTGGTCGTGTCAATGGTCTTCCTGTTACAGTCCCCGAACAGCACAATGTACCCGGGAAAACGTAATGTCCGCTTTGGACACCTGCGAAATTAGGGCTCCCGGCTAGGCTGATTATCAGACGTGTACACCGTCGTCCAAAAGTATTGGTACACTCGCAGATCTTAAGACGTGTACACTGCCGTCCAAAAGTATTGATACATTCGCAAGTCCTAAGATGTGTGCACTGTCGTCGAAAGTATTGGTACACTCGCAGGTCTTCAGACGTGTACACTGCTGTTCAAAAGTATTGGTACACTCGCAAGTATTAAAGCGTGTACACTGCTGTTCCAAAGTATTGGTACACTCGCAAGTATTAAAGCGTGTACACTGCTGCTCAAAAGTATTGGTACACTTGCAAGTCTTAAGACGTGTACACTGTCGCCTAAAAGTATTGGTACACTTGCAAGTGTTAAGACGTGTACACTGCCATCCAAAAGTATTGGTACACTTGCAAGTTTTATTGAACATGTGATATTTCTCCTGAATATTATGTTCCTGCTGTTCTATGTTAGATTGAGCATGCACTTCAATTTAATAAATCGTTATATAAGGTTGGCAGCCTCTGAAATTCTTCCCTTTAACATTCTCTAAACTCTAGTGTCACCGAGTCAAAAATGTTAAGTTTTTTAATGCAATAAAACTGTAGAGTCTGTTTCAACTTCTGTTTCTTAGGCTTGTACACGGTGTCCCAGTGTTTCTGGCCAATCTTTGTCAGAGTACCCTATGAATATAAATAAGGAAAAAAATATTACATGAAAATAGGTCGTTTGAAGTTTTATTAAAAATTTACTATTAAAGCTTAATCGACGTCCTACTGTAATTTTATTTCAATTTACCTATCCACTACAGATGAACCAGCTGCAATTCATTAATTTGGCTGCCGAATTTCGAACGAGTGTCCTTAATTGAAAAACCCTTTTTTCTACTGTTCAGACGGGAGGCAGAAATTCCAGCAACGTTTCCTGAGAAAGCGGTTATCTCGTCGCGACGGAAATTGGCGAATCGTTGGCAGAAACGTGGCCAATAATAAAACCAGACCGATCGGATCGATACGTCCGACGAACGAAGCATATTAATTATCGAGCCGATGCGTTCCATTCCGTGCGCGTAATTAACGCGGTCGTTAATAATAATTTGATTAATCGCGTTTTCACGTAATTGCCCCGGCGCCCGTGCGACCATCCGAAACGTGCGATTTTCGGCGGAGAATGGGAAAATGAAAAAAGAGAAGCGAGCAACATGGCGACCGTGAGTCTCGCGCGTCTTTCGACCGCGTAACGCTCGAATTAATCGTCCGCCATCTTGAATAAAAACGTTGATCCACTCGCGAATGGTAATGGTTCTTTTCTACGGCGAACCGTGTTCGTCATCGTATGGTTATTCATCAAACGCTTTTTTCCCCGGGGGCAAAAAGCTTGCGATTTTTCGAGGGGTTGGAGCACCCGCCACCCCCCGGACGCTGTCAGACCAAACGATTCGACCGCCATTTTCTCGCATAATTTCTTGTACAATTACCGAGGACGCTTTGCAACCCCTTCACGCGACCGATTTGCCATTCTGAGCGATTTCAAAACAGAATTATTCGCATTTTCTTCTCTGGTATGGTTATATGAAATGATGGGAAATGAAATATTCAAGTGCCATTTTTTCACAAAAATTCTTGTTTCATTACGTAAGCATCCCTGTGCCCTGATTTTATATGTCCAATTTATTTTTCTCCACGACTGAAAAACATATTATCTCCTCTTTTGGAAATGGTAATTAAAGCGAATGAAAATAAAACGTCAATGGGCCATTCTATCGCATAAATTCGTGCGCATTCATGAAAAAGTCGTTATTCAATCCTCTGCTGGTACATTTACTTTCCTGAATGATTCAAGAGACGAATTCACAACCGTACTCTCCCAATAATAATTATAACAATTGCAAAAGGCAATTCTGAAAATATTAAAAAGTACCATTCGATGCCCCGTTAATTTTTACCAAACAATTTAAACGCTCAGTTTTCTTTTATTAATATATTAGAACCTATTCTCTCAACAATCATCGCTATTCAATAGTAACAAATAAAATATTTTCTTTTTCAACCCCTCTATTTACAATTTCTTATATTGACGTATGTACATTTAATAGTTGTTCGTTTAAACTACCAATTTTTCATTTTTCGTTGCTTCATGAAACAAAAATCGATCGAAGCTAAACGCCCAGAAAAGTGTCGCATACGTTGCAGCTTCTGTCAGAGGATTAATGAAAATAAGATGTATTAAAAAAAAAAGTAGCGCGGCACGGTCGAAAGTAATTAAAATTTAAAATCGCGGAAAAAGTTCAAATATGTATATGTGATGTAATATATATGGTAATCTATGTAAATCGTCCTCCTCTTTGGCGGACTAAGCGAATGTAAATTTCCCGCTGCTAATTGCACCGGCCCGTTAATTCCAAAATAATTTAAATTCTTTCAAGGGTTTTATCAAAATCTTGTATCACGCTGACCGCGAAGAGAAAATAAAACATAAGAGGAATCGGATGAATATTTAAAATTAAAGTTACCTTCGCTTCGAGCTGTCCCTGCTCGGGTCGCACCGCTGAAAAGTTTATAAATATGTACCGTAAGCTTAATTAACTTCACCCATTTAACAGTCTCTTTCTCTCGTGGACGTCCGGCGAGCTCGTGAGCAATTCTCGATTAACGTACTCGAGGTCGTTTCATGAAAGATTTTTGAAAAACCAGGACTGACAGACTGACAGAATTTTAAAGGGTTGGGCGATTCTTCAGAGGACGAGTTAATACGTCGAGTACCATGAGATTCAGGTGACAGGAACCTGAAATTTAATTTGTTTAAATTAATAACTGTTTACAATTGGAGTATTCTGAGCAATCTTCTTTTCGTAATAATAATTTAGAGACACAAAAACATGGCTGAGTACTCGAGCATTAATTTCTTTATGATTTATACCAATAACAGCAAATTACATTGTATCTGGCTAAATATATTTGAACATGAAATGGAATATTTTTCTTAATCTTCAAAAGTATTCATATTTTTCACCTATGTTTGCTGAAAATTTTTAGTATAATCTGTTGAGCACTGTATACAACCAAACTTGAGACCATCAGATTTAAAACAACCAGTATACATGTATGAGTACTATAAGATGAAGTGAAATATTTTCCTCTACCTTCAAAATTATAAATTATCTAACGAATGTATACTAAATCATGTTCGCTCATTTTGTCAATCAGTGTACGCACACAAAGTTAAAATCACCAATTGTGGATCAGCCTATATACGAACTCCTAACACTACTCCGCAGTCAATCACCAGACTTGGAAACCTCAAATATTCATAACAGGACGAAATTATAACATAAATTAATGTGCCAACCTTCTTTTGTTTCACATACGACTGTCCAAGCTATTGTTAATAGCAATATTTTCAAATATTAGCAACATTCTCCCTAGAAATGCAAAAAGTCGCTTGCGAATGAATTTCTGGGTTAAAATTCCTCTTTGTGAACTGGTAAGCATCAGCTCACAAGCTGTCGAGGTATAGTAACATGGAGGCGGACTGAAATTGGTGCAGTTTCGCGAAAAACAGCGGTGCGTGACGGCGCGTGACACTGTGTGTACGCCGCTTAATGGAACGAAACCGGCGAAGTCGTCGCGCGTCGCTGCAGCTCGAAGTTTCCATTATATTAAACAGAAAGTCGTAACTCATTCGACTCGCGCAGCCGTGAAACGCGTAAGTTCGAAGGTGTGAAAGAAAGAAAAAAAAAAGGAGACCGACACGCGGATTGTTTATGACGATTGTTCGCCAGCTTTATCGGGCCGTGTCACGATGCACGTGCACACCGTGAAAGAGAAACGAAACGAGCCGCGGGTGACTCGGCACGATTCACGTCGGTCCTGATTGTTTTCAAGCTGATGGATGGTTTCCGGTGTAAAACGTTGATCGACGGTATCAAGACATCACCGGCTCGCTCTCCTAACCTAACCCAACCGAAACCGGCCACGTGGAAACTCCTTTTCCCCGGGAAGATTCGAAGAAATAAAAGCTTGATTCTCTGAAAAAGTCGCCTGCCTTCAGCGACGGGTATTTGGGTTTGGTTGGATTAGGTTTGGATTCAAACGTTCTCGAGTTCTGAAGTATTTCAATGGTTATTCGAAGTCAAGAATTTTGGAAGATGTTGTAAGTTTGGAAAGATTTGATGGTCGTATTGGATATGGTAAGCTTGAAAATTCTAAAGCTCTTGGAAGTTCTTCAAGTTGTAAAAATCTAGGAAGCATTGAAATATTACTGATTCTTGAAAATGAAGGATTTAGGTCCATTATGAGTATTGCATTCCTTGATTACCGCATACGCCAGTGATGGCCACTGGAGCTGCAGTTTGAGTTCCCCCCCTCGTTTCAGTTCCCTCCAGTTAGCTCCTCGTTCCCCTTCGACCAATCGTCGTCGCAGATCACAGCCTATATGAGGGGAATAAACCTACAGTGGGGGGAGGCCGCAGCTGCGGTGGCCATCACTGGTATACTCTTTCAGAATTGTCGGGATTTTCATGTCTTTCAGAGATTCGAGATGCTCGGAAGCCCATCGTTACTCGTCTTCCGGCCATAACCTTACTTTTGTGAAGCGTTTCACGTGTCTGTACAGTCATATGAGAGACAAGACAAAATTGCATAAATTAACCTACGGCTATGAAGCTCTCTTCATTATCTGGCCCCTCACAGTGTAGATGCGTGATTCATTTCCTTAATTAAGGAGCGCAAGTTTAATGAGATTGTCAAAGTTCCTTGCTGAGAGTGGTCAAATTTACGACGTGACGACTTGTTGTAATATTTTTCCGCGAGACAACGAACAAATAATGATAACAAGCGTTCGTAACGAATTTTCCAGAGAGATATTGATAATTCTCGTTGGGGGCACCAGATTTTCTCGTTTTCTATCTTTTTTTCGCTCACGCTGATGCTTCTCGTTAGCTGCACTAAATCCGGACGTTTCAGCATATTAAATACCGACATTTCCAATTACAAGCATCGCGACCACCGCGTTTTCTCTCTGTTAATTAAAACAGACCACGTCACATCAAACTGGGCCAGTCTAACGTCGACTTGCGTGCTCTAAAGAATGGAGTAGGTTAGAACAGAATAGCGTTTGTGCTAACTGCAGCGATTTAACTTTTAACACTCTGACTGCCACAGTGTATTCACCCAAAATGACAAAATTTCTAATTTCTACTATACACTTTTAAAATTCGGTTCACGAATTTAAGGACACCCTGTATGCAGACAACTTCAGCTATCTAAGCTTGATCACAATAGTTTGGCGAGAAATTAAAAAATTATCGTCAACGCCTGATTCATTATTTCATTTAACACTTCCAGTGATACGCTGCGTTAGCTAAAAACGGCAAATTTTTGTACAAAATGAATATAACCTCAAATTATAGCACTTTTAACTAACAATATTAGTGGCTTTTATACTTTTTGACCGGTTCTATTAGACCTTATTACATCTACATATTTCTCAACACTATACAGAATCAAATAAATCATGATTGAGTCCAACTATCACCCACACATGGCTGACATGGCAAAGTGTTAATCGCCACAGTGATTCTACTTTGACCAGACCAACTGAAGATTGCAATTTCAATCGGAAGTATCTATGCATTTTTTAAAAATTACTATTTTCAGCGAAACTGTAATCCATTCTCCCCATCTCTTCATCCTCCGCCATGAGCAGGTTCCGAGTACCGGTTTAACTATCGCCACGGAGCACGAAAGCTCGTTGCACGAGAAACTACATCCGTCCGCCATTAATTTTGCATGGAATTTCGTTCGTTTTCAATCTGGAACTTCGAATTCAATCTCCGGAGCTCTGTGATCGCGCCAGATTATGCCACCGCGAGGAAGAAAAAATTGTCTGAAAGGGTTCGTTGCTGAAAACCGCTGCAAAGCGTCTCACCGTGAATTTACAAAGTCGTCCGACGAGAGTTCACGCTTTCGTCATCGGGTGTCCGCCGATAAATAACCCGATGAAAGAGACGTCCGCGTCCGAGGACGGAAAATCGATTGTACGTCCACTGGAGCACCGCTGGCCGATAGAAAGCTTTTCTTGCCGCGAACGGATCGCTTCCGGAAAGATTTTTCGAGAACCGGACTCTCCCTCGGCTTTCCATCGCCCTCTTTCTCTGTTTCTTTCGTTTTCTGTTTGATGAACGATATCCCGGCCGTTGTTTGAACTGCGATAGCAGGAAAAATGAGCTATCGACCCGCCGTTTCAATTAGGTTCCCTTTGCTCTCGCCCGAGGATTCAAGGAGACCGTCCGTTCGATGGCTCACGGTGAAACATCAAGCTTGAGTCGAACTGAGCGACGTCGCATTCAGTTTTCAGCCGAGGAAAATTATTTTTGAACGTGGATATTGATTTGGAGAGGTAATAGTGTGTTGCTTTTTATGTGAACACCCTGTATATTTGAATATTCTTAGCATCGAATGTCTTAGAGTGAAAAGTATTTTATTTGTTCATCCTCGTTTACTTACACGTTTTCGTTTATTCTGTTGAGCAATATATGTGCTCTATGTTGGAGTTGTATATTTTAAAGCACCCTGTATATACGAACATTTTGAATATGTCTCTTTAAATCGACAATTATTCATTCTTTTATCAATGTATTGTGAAATGTTTTTGCTTATTTTGTTCGATACTATATGTATCCAAAGTTGGGGACTTCAATTTTGGAGCAGCCTGTATATTTTGCCATTTTAAACATTTCTTTTCAACTCGAATACCTTTCGCTCTTCCACCAATGTATACTGCAATATTTTATCTTATTTTGTTCAGTATTACATGTAACCAATGCATAAACCGCCAATTTTAAAGCAGCCTGTATATTTCGGCGAGGAATTTTTCTAGGTAACTGGTTTGAAAAATTAAATTTTGCAAACGTGCCTGCGTCGAATTTTTACGAAACTTGTAAAGGATTTCGAGATACCAGCAACGTGCGGTTATTTCTCCCGGAACGTTTCGTTCATATGTTCCCCGCGGCCGGCGGATTCGGTTCGTGAAATAAATTTCAAAGTTCGCCCGGAGGAATAAGTTGAAATCGCCATGGGGAAGGAAGTGTCCGTCGCATCTGTCGAAATATTTTCGAAATCGATTGGCATCGCTGGCTGTGGGTGGTATCCGCCATACTGAAATCGAGCTTGTAGTCGAGAGCTCGATTGACGATACTCCCGCCTGACGTACGGCTACGACTCTTCTGAGTTATTCAACTGCGAAGTACGATGAGCGTGCTGCAAATCCTACGAACCATGGCTCGTTTCGGACATTTTCTAAACTTTTCAGACTCGGCGCATATGTACAGGATGTTCACATTTCAAATAACTCCGTTTCCGTACTACCGCCTACACTTATGACGTTTCAATAAAACTGTGTGCGAAATACAGTTTAAACGATTAAACGTTTGAGATACGTATACTTTAAACAAATCAATACGTACAATTGTCTTATTTAAATAAAGCTGCAAAAGAATTCGAGAGAAACTGAAATTAACCTCAAACCCTTTTCTACGCGGTCTGGTGTAGGATAGGCCAATCGAATTATGCAGGATTTTGGGATTATTTTCCAAATAAAGAGTGCTACAAACTTTAAACCAGGCTTGTCTAATGTAAAAGTGGCTGCTCTAAACGATGGACTAAGTTAAAATCATGTAGCGATTGAAATTACGCTAAAAAACTAGTTTCAGTATAGTCAGATGTAGAATCAGTAAGCCAAGTGATGAGAAATTCGGAATTATTTTCCAAATAAAAAGGGCTAGAAACTTGAAACCAGGCTTATCTAATGTAAAAGTGGCTGCTCTAAACGATAGACTAAGTTAAAACCATGTAACGATTGAAATTACGCTGAAAAACCATATTTAGTCAGATTTGGGACAACTATAAAGGTAAATTAGGTATTCAAGTAGACAAGATGGACTGCATTTCAAACAACAGCAATTGTAACCTTCCAAACTATATACTAAATATACATAAAAAGAATTCAAGAGAAACTTAAGCTAACCTCAATTCACTGAAACGTACAACTGCCGTCTTACAGAAAATTTCGGGCGCCAATTTTCGATCTGACGGACAGTTCAAGCTGAACCGCAATTAACGAAGATCATAAGTACGATTCGATGTCGTTCGAACCGCTACACCGTGAAAGTCCCATTAAGTTTTCACCGGTACCCAGTGAATTAATCGTCCCTAATGATCGTGAGAGGCGAAAAGGAGGATCCTGCGGGAGCAAGGGGATCCAAGGATCGATCGAGAAAGTCGGAAGGATCCTCGAGCGACCAGAAAGATTAATTACTCGACGGAAATCTTCGAGTGGAGTCGTTGACAAAGGGTTCCATCGACTCGTCCACCACTTCATCCTTTCGAACCGGGGGATGAGGGGGGCTGAGATAACGCGTCCCCAAAGTCTGCCTCGTCCTTCCGCGAGGATCGTCGTTAATTTTAATTAAAACGTTATATCCAGCTTCCGAGGAACCGGAGACTTTTATCTCCGAGAAAGTTTCCGTTTATTTTCCTGCCGCCATTTCGCGGCTGTTTCTTTAACGCCGATGGAAACTGGGACTTCTCTGCTTTGCATCGAACCTTCCAAGATGGCATCTCCCGGAGAACACGCTTTTCTGAAGATCGGGAAAATACTGGAAGAGTTGAAGTTAGGGTGGTTTTATGAAGGAGTTTGTCAAAATTTGGAAATTTATTCTCGGGACATTACTATGTTAATTTTGGAAGAAAGTTAGGATGGATTTAGAGGGAGCCACTGATGCTATTGGTATTGTTTCCTCAACATTGGGCCGAAGGAAGTTAGGTTCTTTACTTTGGGGTAAATATGATGTAATAGGAAAGATGAAAGAGGAATAAAAGAAAGAATTAAGTATTCTGTATGAAGGTTGGAGTAGGTTACATTAAATTAGATAAAGTTGTATCAAGCTTGGTTAGGCTGAGGCAATAGGTAAAGCAGAAGCATCTCATAATAAACAATATCTTTTTTTGAAGATTACTGCAATATTAATCAACTTGTATTATCTATGTTTTTGTCGATGATAGTTTGTTATACTGCGTTGCACTTGGCAAGTATACAGGGTGTCCTATAACGAGTAGTGCAACTCAGAACCCAGGAACCGAGGCTCAACACAATTCCCATGATGTGAGTTCCACTGTAATTATTTAATTATCTATTTACTTGCAATAAATTTGTGTAAAATTATATAATATTTTCTTCGCAAGAAAATTATCCTGTATTGCAATGAAAGGTTAATTTCTTCGAGATAAGTCTCTGCTCCTGCATCTTGTCATCTCTAGACCTAATTAGCGAACCAAACCTAACCTGATCAAATCGTCCTCGTTTCTTTCTCTCTCGTAAATGATCATCCACCCTGCAACCGTTTGTTTCTTCATTTTTTATTTAACAGTATAACAGCGTGAAATTAATTTCGCGATTCACCGTTCGTCCTTCGCGTTATCATTAATCTGTTAATTTTTAATTTCCACGGTTCCGCGGTGCAACGGGAGAGCGAAGACACCGTTGGCCGCGTTAAAACATCCTGCCCGAAAGCCACGAAACACGGGAATTTTATTCCATTATCTCACCGGCCGTCCCCGGGAGAAATATCGCCCCCGAAAAGGAGCGCGACGAGTTTTTATTAAAGGAACGAGATCCACGAGCCCTCTGCCCGAACGAAATTATCGCCGCGTTGCGGCCGAATAAATGAGTTTCACGAGTGCCAGACGTCTGAAGTTGCCGAGATAAAAGCTGCGCGATCGTGGGCCCGCGAAGATTCAAATTTCGCGCCCCTTTCGCCACCCCGAAAGCGACCGACTCAAAATAAATATAAAACAACCCCTTGTTCTACTACTGACTCGTGAGTAGTTGTATTGATTCAAATTACTCAGGGTTGTACTGTAAAAAATGGGCATTTCAGTTCTCCAAAAAGTACTATTATTCATTGACACTTCAGTTTAGTTCAATTTAGTTCAAAAATTTCAAAATGATCAGTGTGAGAAAAGAGAGAATAGAACTGCACGTATCCAACCACTGTGTCGGATATCGATCGACTTATACTACTTGACCCTGTAAACACTTTGATAAACTATGGAAAAATTAAAATAGTGGAGTGTCTACTGTGCCCACCTATCGACTGACTTATATTAATTAATCGAATTAAATACTATCAAGAGCTATTGGAACGTTTTAGTAGAACAGTGAGAAAGTAGAATGGGCCCGTGTGCGTGTAGACACTAATACTCTATCTCTGACGCAATTAGGCTACCCGTACATGCTAAAGAATCTTAAAATATGAGAGTGGAAACGTAGAATGTGTGTGTATGTAGCAAAACGCCCGTGTCTGACCGCCGATCGGCCTACACTACTTGACGTGGTTTGAACGCGGGGATGGGAAGTGGAGTGAGACTATACGTGACCAGACTCTTGTATCTAACCAACGACCGACATAGACTACTTAAGCTGGCTCCCCGACGATCAGATATGCGGATTGGGGGGTAGAATGAGAAAGTATGTAGCTAGAAACGCTTGTCTGGCCACCGATCGACTTATACCACTCGTCGTGGTTATTTCAGAAGCAATTGGACTGCATTCAAAAGTTCGTATCAATCCAAGAACACTTTGGGAAATTGTAAAAAATGTACATGGTGAGGCCTCCATGTCTGATCCTCGAATGATTTATACTACTGAGAAATACCACGGTTATATTATGTAGGGCCACCGTGTCAGAAGTCTGCAAGATAAATTTTATATTGTTCCATAAATTCAAGATTACCGACTTGTCTGACCATCGATTATACGCCCAGAGTGTTCGTCACGGCAGCGAGTTTTCTTGTTTCGCGAACTTAAAAAATATCGAGAAGTTTCACGCACGCGCGCGCGCGCGGGACTTTCTGTCGCGTCGCCTAAAAAAAATTTTAATTAAAACAGATAGCCCGTGGAGGGGACGAGCGTTCGCCTATTGCGCGGCGATTCTTTCATTTTTTCCTTAACGGAAGTTCGACCGGAAGCGCGGCATTTTATCGGCGAACATGTTCCGCGCATGTTTGCCGCATTAATTAATCCGTCGACGGAATTTCTGGTGCCCATCTTCCGGGAAGTTGCTTTCGTGAATATCTCATTGCTCCCTTTTTAATATACGTTCAAGAAAAAGCAATCAAGGTGCTTCTGGTGGGGGTGATTGAAAATGAATTGGGGCGTTTTAAAAATGATGAATTTGATATCAGAATGGGGGAGTAATTTCTTGAAATATTTCGCGGATGGAAAATATTATTTGCGAAAACAGATTGGTGTTCATTGGAAGAGTCCTTGGATGGCACCTGGCTAAGTTTCGCCAGGTGGGAGCATTTTAAGATGACGCTGAAAAATTTTGTAATTCTCCCAGACTTCCAAAAAATCGTATGGGTTATGTGTTATGGTAGGGTGTCCTAATCACCAGTAGGAGATTTTGAAATATTTTCTAGAAATTTGTATATGTCCTCTGGAAACTGGTGTAGGTCCTAAGATCAGTGACATACCTGGGCCTATCATAGTCTAATTGTAGTAAGGGACAGAAGATTCTAACTCTACCACGTTTTGAGTTTCAAAGATCGTACCATATCTCTAGAAATACCTATAAAAATTCCAAATGACCCAGACAGAAAATAACTCCATACCCTACTTCAAAGCTAAAGAGTCCAACAGGTAGACCCCCTACATCACATGTCACACTGTGACCTGTCTATCAGCAGACCACAGACCACACTGCACTAAGTGAAAGCGAACCTACCTTTCTGAACTCTTCCAGGACAACCAGTCCACATTCCAAACATCACATTCTTAATCACCATACCACAAAAGGTACACAACTCCATATGTAGCAGCCTAACGGTGCAGGTGTCCAGCTCCCAGTCAGCTGCAATTCATCCAATTCGCAACACGCGACAGCTACTCCTCCGGCATCTCTTCAGACACCCACAGAACAACCCACTGGACAACGGAAGAAGATCAAACCGGCGAATATCCCGAGTGCACTGAAGCTCTCCCATCTGCACACTCTGATGGGTCGCTGCAGCATGGGGGGTATGCTCGGTGAGCGGTTGGGCGGCGTGTCTTTCGGCATTGTTTCTGGAAAACGGTCAGCAGGGCCGCGAATACGTTGCGAAGCGTGGAAGGCGGAAATGAAGGCGAAACAAAAGTGTTTCGCTGACCGGAACAGGAAATAGCCGGTAAGCCAGGCGGTG
Organism: Macropis europaea; assembly: GCA_916610135.2. NCBI lineage: Eukaryota > Metazoa > Arthropoda > Insecta > Hymenoptera > Melittidae > Macropis > Macropis europaea. The sequence goes on along the minus strand of OU744352.1, from coordinate 3,616,873 downwards.
GTGGGGGCTGATATTGTCTGGAATTGAGGAAACGTTTCGCGCTCGGTGGGCGAATGGCTCGCGTGTATCGATAATTCGTAGCTGGCTCGTTCCTGAAGAGCTTCGGTGCTGAAGGAACGCGCTAATGTTTACTGGACGTGTGCGCATTGTGCAGCAACTCCGCCTGGTTCAACTCGAAATCGACTTCGCTGGGATTACCAATCGACTTCGTGGCAGCGGAAGCCATTCGCCGGACCCCGCATCCGACCTGACTGGGAGAAAATTGTTTCGACGAGGGTATGAACGCGGATGAAGGCAGTGCGGGTGTTTAGACGAGAACTTTGATAACGGATTTAATGAGAGAATGGGGTTCGGCGGAATTTTGAGCTGACGATACGTCGGTGTAGGAAATTTGATGAGAGATGGGGGGTTATGTAGTGTGTTCCCGAAGTCAGGGTATGTTTCTATGAAATGGGGTGAATTTAAGGAAAATTATATACTGGTGTGATTACTGGTCTATTTTTCCATTAAGTCTTCTTTCAGAAGTTCACCTTGTTTTATTGAAATACACAGTGACTTTTGAGACGACCTGTATAGAGGGTGACCCACGAATTTGATGGAATGAATGTAAAATATTCCAATGTCCTTCTGTTTCACACTTTTTCAGATAATTGTCAATTGGAAAGTGGTTGCAGTTTAGGTAACTAATAACACTTTCCAAAATTTGTAACTGGTTAGTTATATTTGAATTATGGAAAGAATGTTAATGAGAAAATACTTGTTCAATCTCGTGAGTACGTGTCAGAAAGTTGGAAAGAAGCTGTCCAATATGATATCTCATGCAATCACAGAGTATGCTTGCAGATTTTAAAGGTAAAACTTGCGAATTCTGCACTCAGTGAATTTGTTATAAAAATGAAGTTTGTCGAGCAATGGAAACGGAAATCCAAATATGGGCGCGGATGAAGATACATCAGAACAGGACATTACATTTCTAGCTTCCTCTGCAGCGAACTTTTCCAGTCCCTTTTTACGTGCTTCCGTTCACGGGGAATTAATTTCTAACGAAATATTCCATCTTTCGCCGGAAATAGTATTCTCGCTGTTAATAAACGAAATGGCTCCGAGGATATTTCCGCTTCGACTCGTAACATTCATCGATCTGAACTCGTTACTTTTATTACGATTAATCTAACAAAGTTAATTGTAAATCCCTGCAGAAGCATTTTTACACAACCCTTTACTTTTCTACCCACCACTCAGTTATTTATAATTTACTTAACCTGTTTCATGATACTACTAAATTTAGTTCATTATAATTTCAAAAATTTCGAAGAAAATTGAAGAGCATCATTGAAATTATTATTTCAGTAGTTGCTAAAAAAGTTCTAAAGATTCTCAGTGCAGCTTGAAGAGGAAAAAAGAGGGTTTCGATATGTTCAATGTCGAAAACGGATTCGCAAACTGTACCACGGTGTTCCTGAATTACTTCGCGGGTTCGTAAATGGTCCGGTTGATTTTCGGTTTTCCTGCAGGCTCGGAGAGTCGATCTGAAATCGAATCTCGAGGGACTGTCGACCGCATCTTGCTCTTCCTTGACGGTTCGCGTGGAACTCGAACACGGCACTCACAAAATCTATAGATCAGGTCCTTGAGCCGCACAAAAAAAATATTTCAAGCCCTACAAAAGATATAAAAAAATCTGGGAAACTAAATAATAAAAAGTTCAGAGTATTAGCCTTTCACAAATTTCATCAGGACCAATTGCAATTTCTTTTTCACCCTTTTTTAAATTAACTAGAAAAGGGGACGCTGTTCAAATGGATTGAAAATGTCTAGTATCGAACAACTGCTTCGTGGAGGCCCTTCTCGTTCGAGAGAACGATCGAAAGCTCGAAATTCCATCGCGATGGCGACTCGTGAAACTCTGACGATCGAGGAAGAGGCTTACACCGGGTCCTGTTTCGCTGAACGGCTCCATACACTCTAGAGATTTTACTGCTTTTTGAGGGCTCGTTTTACGGGGCTGTAAAACTGACGAAGCTACGGAAGTTAAGAAACGATTGCGTGAAACGAGTGGCACGGTGAAGCGTACGTGGTCAATAGGAGACCATCTTGCCGGGAATATGAGGCAGCGAACGAACGAGTATGAAAAGAACGATGAGGATGAACGGACGGATAAAGAATTCGCGTAATTTGTCGATTTCGCCGGCGAACTTATTTTCAGGAGAATCGAGATCCTTTCGACGCTATCAATCGAATGGTTCGAGCAGATGGAGTTTGAAAAAGTAAATGAAAAAACGAGTTTCTTCAAAATTGTTTAAAAACGGGACTGAAAACTGTTGGAGCATACAGTATTAACTAAATTAAGCAAGAAAGTTTTAATGAACATGCGCACCAAAATCAATATTTACCGAGCTGTTGTTACTTTTATGCCTTATTGCTGCTGTTTTACGCGAATACTTGAAAAAAAACGTCATATCTCAGTGAGGTTTGATTTTTCAATGTACGTTTATTAATACTTTTTTGCTCATTTTCGTGAGTACTATATGCTCCCAAAAAAAACTTTAAACTAAAATCAATATTTACTGAGCTATGAGTATTTTTACATCTGCAACAGCTATTTTCAGCAAATCTTCAAACAAAACGTGATAGCTCACTGAATTTTCATTTTTTAATATATGTTTATACAGACTTGTTTATTCGGTTGAATTGGTGTTGTATGGTGCAAAAGTTGCCGATCCTTTCTATCGATGGGCAGCAGAAACGAACCTCTGACTATAGGAAGCACATTTCCGCGTGGATGCACGCGGAAGCAAATTCGAACTTCTCGACGCACCTCTGAAGCGGTTTCCGAATGTTTGCACGTGCAACCGAACTGCCTGCGTTCCACATTAAAGATTCAATTACTATTTCCCGCCAATTAGACTTTGTGTTTAAATATTCATTACGTGCGCCGTCGAAACAACGGGACCGATGCGTGTGCCCAGCGAGACAGAAGCGAATTTCGATCGTTTCATTTCGCGTATTTCACATGATTGCCGAACAAAGCGGTTCCATTACCTGCAGTTCCTCTGATGAATCGTTTTGTCTTCCTCAAAACATTCAGGAAATTTGAACGCCACTGTCGCCACGAAATATGCCGCTTCATATTTGCTCATCAACAGCAGGCTGAAGTTTAATATTTAACTATGAATTTTGTCCACAGATCGTGGTTCTGTAGAATTTATTTCCGAATTAAACGTACGAAATAAAGAATCCGCATACCGAAAAATCGGTGAAATTCCAGAAATTCCTCTGAAAGCGATGTTGGTTTGTTCAATGAAATTCCAGTACGATAGTGTAAATATATTTGGATGTGCTTTCATTTGCAATGCAGATAGGAATTAGTATACGCACAACGAAATTCGTGCTGCAGTATTATTGTCCGTACAGGAAATTTCTAAAAATATTTCTAAATTCTTTTGAGAACAACTCGATACGGACAACTGAGGACGACTTGTCGTAAAATTCGGCCGCTTTTGAAGCACGATTTCACCGTTCCACGGCGGTTCTATCGAAGAAAATTCATTTTTCCACGGAAGCAGCCGACTTCCGTCGTTTATCTTTTAATAGCGCTCGCCAGACCAGAGTTAAACGGGAAGCTTTATCGACTTCGACTGGTCCGTGCCTTCGTTACGACACGGACCGCTGGCGACAGCTTCGATCTTCCTCGTCAAAAAGGGAATTACCGATGTGTGAATTAAAAATTGAATTTCAATCGCGCCGATCCCTCGTACTCCCTCGCGAAATTTTTCGCTCCTCGACACCTCGCACGTTCTCCTCCCCGTTCGATCGCGATCCTCTGCTTTCACCTCGATCCTCGCGTTCTTCTTTCTTCCGTTTCACGCTACCTCGACCGTGAAGCCAGCAGAAAAAACTACATTACTGATTTCCGGGAAAATGGGATGAGATATGAATAATTAAAACTGTTGAAGTGTACGTGAAACTTTGCGCGGAAAGATCGAAGGAGATAGCTGCTGTATCTCATTGTGAAAATTTACGTATTTAATCAGATATACAGTGACTCACGAAATTGTTCAAATATTTTCATAATTACTTTTCTGTCTTAATTCTAGCGCAACCAACCAACTACACATTTTTCAAGCGTATTTAAAATGTTTTTATCAGAGATGCCATATCCTTGCATCAAATAACACTGTTTTAAAAAAGTGTTAAATAGAAGAATATTGAAGCAACATAATCATGTGAACAAATTTGTGAGTCACTGTATAATACTATAATTTAAGAAAAATAATTGGTTTACTATACCATCGTATCCCTTTTATTTTTCAGAATTAATTTGTATACGAGGAAATGAAATTTTTGTGGCTAAATATAAATGAAGAATCTCTTGTCAATACGTTGTGTGCTGCAGTGAAAATAGTAATGATTAGTCAGGCACGCTATAATTGTAGGCAAAATATGAATTGACTGCTCAATCCTACATTTTTAATAACTTAAATATTATATTCTCGCCGATTTCTCAAAATTTTGTAAGAAATAGTAAGCATACAAATAAATTTAATTCTTCAGGGGAGTGAATTCAGATCCAGTAGAAACAGACATACATAGCCAGACGCAACAGTTCACCTTATTTAACATAAATAATAAAGGGTTCAGCAATTCGCCTTATTTAACATAAACTATATTATCAATTTTATAAACCCTCAGAATTTCCCAAAACTGAACAATTATTTATTTAAATAAAATTTGATACTCTACCGGCCTCAACGACAGTGTACATGTTAATCCGTTAACTGTTAATTAAACCTCCCGTGCTAGTTAAACACATCTCACCCAGCTCATCGCACGCCGCAACCCTTAAACTCCCTAAACCTCAAACTCTCACCCTTTCATAACCTCTTTTAACGCCGTTGAAGTGCCCCAGGCATAAAGGAGGAAATAATCGAGCGTCGTATCAGCGGCAGAAGCATCGTTTTCATCGTCGTCGACGAATGTTTGCTGGAAAGGCACTTGATGCTGCAGCTCCCGCGAAGGGTTAACCCCGGGGTAAATACTTCATTACAACGAAGAAGGGTGCGGCCGTCCGTTGGCGGGGCATGGAGTCGGCCGAGGATAAGCACGAGGCAGCTCATTTGCGGCTTTAAAAAATTCACCGGTACATTTCGGCGCGATCTAATTTTCTCCGGAGGTGAAAAACGGGATTTACGGGCATAAGCGAAATTTATGAATCACGCGGCGGGGGGATACTTTATCTGGCTCCCGAGGGCTGCACCGGAGAGGATTAGTCATTTATTATTTCACACACGACCACGCCAGGCCGATGTGTGCTTACCAACACGATTTTCTCTGGATACCTAAGTACCGGTTAGTTGGAATTGAGTAACACTGATTAAAGCATACACCATTGTTCAGAGCTTGGGGTTCATCCTCCAAATTATTAGGTGCTGGGGCAAATTCTTCAGCTTCTCTGCAGATACTGGTGTATTAAATATTAATAGCGTTGAGGATAATTTTTGGTAGTTTGAATGGATGCTAACATTGAGACACACTCATCTCTTCAGGGTTGTTTCAGAGAGGATTGGGCGTTTAAGTTTTCACACACTGCCATGCTACTCCAATGTAAAGTTACAAATATGATTATGGCCTGATAGCTAAGCACCACTTAACTGCAGTTGACTAGTACTCATTAAAATATACACCACTGTTCATAGCTTGGGGTTCATCCTCTTTAACTATTGGGTGGCAAGGAAGATTCCTCAGCTTCTTTTCAGGAGTTTGTTTATTACTCTTCAGTAATGTTTGGATCCCATCCTTTAGACATATTCATCCCCTAAAGGGTTGCTCCAGAGAGGACTGGTCATTTAATTTTTCAAACACAGTCATGCTACCACAATATGAACTTACAAGTCTGATTTTGAGTCAGTACCTCGGTACCAGTTAGTTGGAACTCATTGTCAGTAATACTCATTAAACTATACACAGTGGAACCTCGATTATCCCAACTATAATTGAGAAAAGAATGGCTCATATCGTAACTGTGTTTTGCATAACAATTATAATTTTATTTTAGAATATAAAATATGTAGCTCTTGTAACATTAGATGCATAGTATCACTAATAATAATGTTAGTTTCTAACTCAAATACGAGGATTAATTTTCGGATGACCAGTGTTTGGATAATCGAGGTCCTACTGTACTACTGTTCCAAGCTAGTCCTTTCAAGGGACAGTTCTTCAGGCCTCACCCAGAAGCTTTCCTGAAGAACTGATGTATTTCTAAACCACCCCTACTTATTTGTGTACTTTCTATTTTTCATCACAGTGCGTCTTCAAGGTACTATTTCGGTGTCCCTTATAGCGACGGCGATATACAAGGGAGGAGAAAAGCCCGAGGCTGTAGGTAATCGGTGTCCGTGCTCGTAAATGATAAATCGCACGGTTTTATCGCCGAGACCCACCTTCCTTCTAATGCGACGAACGTACGGCTTAACTGTACATATATATGTACGTATATAGACAGCCTTACGCAAGTCGATTTTATTTACAACACCGTCGTAGCTTATCTTTACGACCACTAAATCAATTCCGTTTTATGCGTCTCGCATTTCCTTATGGGCCGGACGTGCCCCTGCAGAACGGCCACCTCGTGACTTCTCATCCCCTGACTTTTCCCTATGAAAATCGCATGTCACCTGGGGACTGACTGTAGGTTCAGCTACGTTCGAACTGAAGTAAAATTATTAATACCACTCGTCTTGTTTCTCCTTTGTTCTGGAAGAACAGGGCTCCTAATTTTGTTTGGAGCTAGGAGGATCCGAAGCAGAGTAAATAAATAAATTTGGTAATCGTTGCTTTCAGATGCTGGCGAGATCATAGAAATTTGAGAAATCAGAGAATGATACCCCTAACTTGCATATATAAAATATTCCATCAATCTTCGCCTGTGTCATACTTCATGGACTAGACCTTGAAGTACGTTCACTTGGGCTACACGGGCACTGAAGCAGCTGATCCCAGAGTTATGCGACTCCAAAAACTGTCCCCCTAACCTGAATCCATTAAACATTCAACAATCTTCTCCTTCGTTGTATCTGAGGCCATCCACTTTGAAGATTCTAATTGTAAGATCAGTCTCTCCAGACTCTATCGAAGCACAGTGAAACAATTGATTTCTGGACCTGCGGGACGCAAAAAACAGTTCGCTCCCATTCAAACATCCGGACCATCATCTCTAAATACCGGCCAGCGGAGGAGTAGCGGAAGAGTAAACTCGGATCACGAGGACGGAGGAAAAAGCGGGAGGAGCTTAAAAAGATAAAGACGAGGTGAAAGGCTGGGCGAGGGAGGAGGATGGAAACCGACAGGGAGAGAAAGAGGGAGACGAAGATATATAGGGGTTCGTCGCATGGAGTCTGCAGGCCTGTTCGCTTTTTCGTGTCCGATCGATATCGGCCAAGTCGTTATTGACGCAGTAGGCGAGTGCAGCGGAGAGAGAGAAAAGAAAATGGCGGGCCACGGACTTGGCTTTTCCACGGTATACAAGACTTAATGGATTAGCTGCATCCGGATCGAAGGCAACGCATGCTATCGCCTCGGACGCGCGTAGTCACCCAAGGACGATCACCGGACTTTTCGAACATCCACCTACACTATTTTTTGCGAACACCAGCCCGTCCGGCTTTGTTCCTCTCGGAAACAAGAGATTACGACCCGAAGGGCATGGCCGTGTGAAATTCTAACGAGCTGCTACGGAATGCGTAACCCACCGGCTAATTGGCCTAATGGATCTTCCGAGAATCAAGTTGTTTCGCGGAACACCGTGCTGGAGACTTAAAGGTGCTAATTGGTTGCTCGATTTTGGCTGTGAGGCTGTGTAAACGCCCTGAATGTTTAGGATGAAACCGTAGAACTTCAGCGAGGCGGATTAAAAGCGAGGATTATGGCATCTGCTTGTAGAAGATTATTTAAAGATCACCGAGTCGCTTGTGATTAAATTTCTCAAGCTGTCAGATGTATGACTAAAGTGGCGAACATGATATTTACAATTAAATTCTGAAGATTGAACCAGAAGAGTAAAAAGGGGAGGGATGTGGTATTTTCTTGCAGAAGGTCATTCGTAGGTCACTGAGTCACGTGGAACTATGGTTGTCATCTTGTTAGGTACATGAACAAAGTTCTGAGGTGCAGATTCAAAATTAAATTTTAGAGATTGGACGAAGCGAGTAAAAAAGGGATGCATGTGGTATTTAGATGCAGAAGGTCATTCGTAGGTCACCGAGTCACCTGTAACTAAATTTATCATCTTGTCAGGTATATGAATATAGCCTTGAAAATGATATTTAAACTCGAAAGCCTGAAAGAAGGGAGTGTAAAAGAAAAACAAACAATGATAATATCTTAGCCAAGGTCAGTAGAAGGTCACCAGATGCTGTATACAACTAAACGCATCATCTTGTCAAGCATACGAATATAGTAATAAATACATATCACTTCTGTATAGAATATTACATCATTGACCTCGAATAAAACTTTGAAACAAATGACCTGTTGCACCACCTCCATAATCGTCAATCATCTCCACAGACAACGCTGCCTTAAACTTCAAATAATAAACGAGTAAGCACTTCAGTAAAATCAACGACTGGACAGGCAGCAGTACTAAACCCACAGTGAATCGAAGTGAGTCTCCTCAGGATCCCTCATCATCCCTAACATCTATTCTCCTGACGAGCCAAACGCCAAACATTTCCTCGCCAGAGCCGAAGTTCCATCGATATTCATCTTCATCCGGTTCGGTCGGACAGAAATCGTGGTAATCACCTTTCTAATATCCTGAAGAGCTAATTAACGTGCCCAGAAGCGGGGAGTTTCGATGAATTATCGGAAAATCGTTGGGAACGGAGATTACAGAGAAGATTTCGGTTCTATAGAGTCGGACGGCTGCTCGTTCATCCGCTTTTTTGCCGGCATTTCGCGGCGGCCGGGAAGGTGAATGGAATTTCGAAGCGATGGAGGACGTCGATCTTTATTATCGAATGTCCAGCGTTCGCGACGAGAGCTGCTGTTAAATGAAGCTTCGCCGATGGCTCATTCCAGGCTGCCGCCCTCCATCTCGGCGTCCCCCGTTTCTTCAGGGGCTGCGCCGGGGCGAGCGTCGTCCTTTCGCCGCAGATGTTCGAGCCGGAGGAAGCGACGAACCGCGAGAAAGCCACGGCGTTTTGTCAGTTTCATCCGAGGGCGTTTATTTCGACCACTCGAGCAGGTTGTCCGGGGAAACTTTCGACCGCAGAGACAACGATCTCTCGAACTTCCACGTCCACCTACTCGATGCTTCTGTCCTTTGGGAAGAAAAGTTGCCGGTGAAAGAATGCTCGACCTCGATTTTTCATTCTCGGAGTAATGTAGATTCTTCTAAGCATCGTTCAGGAGAAAAGCTGCATTTTGTTTGACAATAGAATTGTCTGTAGTTGTAATAATATATTTATGAAGCAATGGCAGTTCGAAGAGGGACTTTGACAGTAGCAGGTGACCATTACAGTGAGTTGTCGTAGACAGGAATAATTTCAGCAGATACTCATTATAGTGGCTCTTCGTACACAGGAATAACGTTACCACATATCTACTATAGTGGTTCTTGGTACACAGATTTAGCCTAAGGTGGCAACTATAATGATTCTGGATACACATAAATGACGTCAGCAGGTACAGTGTTCCACGGTTGACTGAAAGAGCATTTGGTATCGAGAACTTCCAGCCAACCGTGGTACACTGTACCCAGTATAGTGATTCTTCGTGTACAGGGAAAGTCTCAGCAGGTGTCCATTGTAGTAATCGTTGGCACACAGAGAAATTTTCGTGAATGTGAGTCATAGTGTCTGTTCTTGGACAGAAAACTTTTTAAGGACTTCCACTAAGGTGGCTGTTCGTACACAGAGAAACTTTTTGAGTCGTCCACTATAGTAACTGTACGTACACAGAGAAATTTTCGTGAATATGAATGATACTGTCTGTTCATACGCAGAACAAATCTTATGAACATCCAATAAAGTGGCTGTTCGTACACAGAGAAGTTTTTGTCGAAGCCCACTACAGTGGTCGTTCGTTCACAGACAAATTTTCGTAAATGTTCCCTAGACAGGCTACTCGCATACCAATTTTTAATCATGTATCACACTCCCTGTATTTCTCCAAATAAAATTTTCTAAAATCTTGCATTCAGTCATACCGATTTATTTAAATTAAACACACAAAATGGCGACGTCTAACTGAACAGAACTGTTGCACATTCTCTGTACACCTGTTAAACTTCCGACGGACATTGACAGTCTGATAATCGGAACTTGTTTCTCGGGATTTATATCGAAATGGAAATATTGCCGGGGGAACGCAACTAGTTCCCCGGATCGTTGTTTTTCGAAACGGAATCACGTCTCCATTCGAAACTTTCGAACCCGTAACAAGTTCTTGTAGTACGGTAAATCGAGCCACAATATTACGGAAGAGAGTGAAACGTTCAATATCGCGGTATAGTTGAACGCGGACGATTAAAATGTATGCACCTCCCGTCCGTTGATTATTAATTAATCGGAATTCAAGAAAGCCAAACTTTTCCCCGGCTCATTGAATTGCAAACTCATTGAACTTATTTCGCGGCGATATAGAGCGAGAATTAACACGAGCTCGCTGAATCATGAAAAATTAATTAATAATTCGAGGGGCACGAGCTGCCGTCTGTCTTTCATCGATTCGCCAACTTGCCGGCCTCTTCAGGTACCGATTTATTAAAACTGAGGGAAAACAATATATAATAACTTCTGTCGCGGCTAATAAAAAAATAGAAAGGGCACTTGGAAACCTCTGAGAAGTATAATTTATAAAATTGGTTATATATTCGTCAACGATATTCGAATAATAAAAGTAAATATTCACGTGTCAGCATGCCTGGAGAGGTTATGTTTCTAAAAAGGGAGAAGTTAATAGCGCAGATTGACTTATTAAAAGTAGGAGTAAACAATACAACTCTCACAGCTAATAAAAAGTAAAAAAAAACTTAGAAACCTGTGAGAAAAATAATTTATAAAATTGGTTATATTTTCATCAACGATCTTCGAATAATGAAACTGAATATTCACGTTTCAGCATGCCTGAAGAGGTTACGTTTCAAAAGAGGTTGGGAATAATTAAAAAGAAAAAAGTTAATAACGCAGGCCCTGCGAATTTTATATTCCTTCCATTTCGTTTCCGTCGCTGAAGAGGTTAGGCCGTTCAAGGACCTCGAGACAATGCTTTAGCCGGCAGATTTCATACGTTTCCGGCCTGTTTCCGTGAGAAAAGGGGGTTGACATCAAAGGCCGCCATGTTTAATCAGAGCTTTCAGGCATCGTCCGGTGATTCGATGAAGTCTAATTTTTCTTTCGCGACGCGTGACGCGGCCATTCTTTCCCTTTCATCCTGTTTTTGCCACTCAGCCCCCACCTGAAAAACTCACTTCCGCTTTCCGTTTCTTGGGGGACGAGAATTCCGCGCGGGAAAAATGTCCGCCGACGGTGAAACGCGGGGACGTAGGACGGAAACTTGGAACGCGAACGCCTGCGGAAGTGAATTACGAAGCTGGGAAATCTGGAACGCGTAAATCAACGTGTCCTTTCTCTACGGGCGAAATTTGTAAAGCTTCCACCCTGGAACGAATTGTTTAAGAGGATTACGAAACTTTCGAGAAGCTCCCGGCCGGACGTCACCGGGACGAAAGATTGAAAGCTGGAAGCAGCTGCAATCTTTAAGCGTGACCTTCAAATTACCTTGCACAGATGAATTTCAATAACATGGAACAATTTGGATGTTTTGATCAACTTTTTGATGATGACAGGTTCAGTTTTTTAATAGGAAAACAGCTTATAACCTTCAAGTGACATTCAGTGCAAAGAAACAATGCAGTTGTTCCGAGGTTCTTGATGATACTATTCAAAAAGTGCGTATGGAAGGAAACCACCCTTAAGAAGAACACGTTTAAATGACCCTGTATGTATGTTGACCTCAGATTCCTAATGACAATGTCCAGAAAAATTTTGTACGTGAAAACTGCGTGAAAGAATGTGACCTTCGAATGATTTCACAGAAAAGAGATCGAGACACAGAAAACAGTACAGATGCTACCCTAAGATCCCTGATGATACTTATAGAACACCTTCTTCGGTAAGAATACACCCTATAGCAACCTGCCCTTCAAATGACCTCGAACAAATAAAACTAAGTAACAAGGAACAACACAGATGTAGTCTCCTAATGCTTGACGATACTACTTGAAGATTTTCACAACAAAATAGTTAATAATAATGTGACCTTTGTAACACCTTGTGTAGGACAATTTCACATACAAATAATCGAGAAATTACAATAGGTAAATTTCGCGTGATGGCACAAGAAGCAAAGCCACGAATTTTTTGGATGACATAAAATAAAATTAATATTTTACGTGTTACGATCAGATCACCCTGTAGAAATAATATTAATGCACGGAAAACGTAATTTTCCCGGCAACTTCCCGAAGTTTCTCGAGGGTACACATCGTCCGGCTGGAGGAGGGAAGTTGTATCGGCGCGTTTGTTTTCACGAGGAAAGTTGCCGATTCGATCGGCGCCGGCTGAAATATGACGCGATGGAAAAAACTTTCCCTCGACGCGATGGTAACGTAATTGAGAGCCCGAACACGGCTTCTCCATTTTTAACTCGATGCAAACTTAATGAAAGACAAACAGCGCGGAAAGGGAAAGTGTCGCTCCGGGCTGTTGGATGTCGCGCGAAGGGAAATTCTATTCGTTCTCTCGCCAGCGGAAAAGGGGCTGAGAAAAGTGTACCCAGCCCCATGAAGGAGGGGAGTTAATCACTCGACGGAGGCACGAAATCCTGAGAAAGTTGCGTTTAGGTTAAGAAGGGATATTTTTGAAAAATGGCGAGACAGGGAAGTGTGTCCACAAACAGATTCCGTGGGTCTAGCTCAGAGCTTTTAGACTCTGGGTATCTTTAAGTCAGAAGGTACAGCAATGTTTCTTGAGTACTCTAGGCAGTTTCATCAGGAGTCAGAAGATAGGCTAGAAGTGGCACCAGTGTATCAGTTATTGTACCAATAGCCTCAAATGGTCTGCTGGAAAACTGGAAAATGAGGAACACTTGGTACACCTGTAGGTAGCCTAGATAGGGTCTAGGTGGTGACCAGTGTTCCTAGATTTTCTAAGAAAATATTCCTTAGTCGTACATCCTTGCTTGGTTGAAAATGATCACTATCCTACTCAGGTGCAAGACATGTTTACCCAGAAAATATATGGAGACCTCTAGACACTCTAGCTACCATCTAAACCTTAAGCAGATCATCCTCTGTATACCAAATATAAACCAAACTAAAGTGATTGATCCTCACTCGCCTGTAGCACCAGTCCAATTCATAAATAGACACCAACTTTAATCTCTTTGAAGTCTTCCAACACTGACAACATTAAGCTACCAGCTCCTGAAATCCTCAAAGGTACCCAAAAGATTTGGCATCCAACTCTGAACGCAGAAGATTTTTGCTAACACAATCTAATGATCCAGTCTGTACACCAAGGAGCAGAAAATCAGCCGTGCATATCAAACGAGCAGACTGATTCGAGCATTGTGTGAACTGTGCGGACGCATCAGGGGTGCACGTGAACCGGTCCCGAATCTGCATAAGCCGAGTCGTAGCATCCGAAAACAACAGGTAATGAACCGAGAAGCCTGACGATTACGCAAAGGCAGTCAGAAGACGTTGTGGAAGCAACGGGCGCATGAAAGTCGGCTGTTGCTAGAATTAATGGCGGGCACAGGATAGAACATTCCTTATGTTCTCCCTCCTTTGGCTTTCCTACTGACAACAGCGCCGGTAACAGCCTTCCTGTACTTCGTCCTTCGCCAGCTCCAAGGAATTATCGCCCTCCGCTGCTGCAGCCACACTCACACTGCCCCGTGTGTGCGTGTGAGCCACCCTCATGCGACCATACCGGGTGTGTCACTTGGCAACCCCAGCTAACTTCTGGCTCGTCTGGTATGGGACACAAATTTTCGCAACGTGAAGAACCCTGGAATAAGGGGATTTTGTGATAGTCTAATTAATCCTGAGACAAGAATAGGAGGGTGGTGGAGTCTGCAGCTGAGAATTTTGCAATCGCATGGCAAATTAACACATTTACATCCACAGTGAAAACAGACATACCTGATCAGACGCGATATAATAGTCTGTTTTAAATACAAATCACGATGGACACCAACCTTGAGGTGTCCAATCTCTGTGTCCATCCAACAGTACCCTACAATATTCTCCAAAATTCTGACTCCACTTTCATATTTTCCAATCCATTTAACAGACACTCGGAGGCAACAAGTAGAAAGTCCCCTGAGTAGTCAAACACACCAGACTGTTTGTTCATAAACATCTACGTACCACAGGGATGAAGACAGCTATTTACTAGATAATATACTCCGTACCTTGTACCACCCTTGTGATATGGATGTTAATTAAAATTTTATAGGGGTCCGCAGTTGGTCCAACGAAACCATGCACAGCATTGCATTATTTTTCAGCTCCAACTGGGTTAGAGCGATTCAGCTGGCACAGTTTCAAGCGGGACACCCGGTACGTGGCTGGCACGACTATATAGAGGCGTCGAAGCCTCGCGGCACTATGCGACCGTATATTTAGAGCGGCGTCAGTACTTTGTCTGACCGAATGAATGGCTGTACTACTGGCGGAGTGGTGGATAGAGGGAGTACCTGGTCTGGTATCAGTGGCAATAAAGGGCAGACGGGAGTGTCGACTGGCGTGGATGCGTACACTCCCGCGAATAACTGGCCACCGGCGAGGATTAATATTCATTTCGGGGAAATATGAGGCCGATGACGGCCGTTGATGCATGGTTTCACTGTTTCCGGACGTGTAAGGCCGACGACGTTTTCACTTTGCCACTGCCCGCTTCGGGGATGAGGGATCGATCGATGCTCGCCCGCTGCTTCGACAATCCTGGCTCAACTATCACGAAGAAGAATACTACTTTCGCCTTTTTATTCATTGCCTGAATTTTTCGACAATTTCGTTTCTATAGTCCTCCTTTTCGAATGCTTCATAGAGCTGTTTCTTTTAAATATTTGCAAACTATTTTTGGCTAATTATGAGATTCTAATTTGTTTTCGATAGACTGCGAATCATTATGCAGTGTAACATATTTAAGGTCATCAAGAATGCACATTTTATAGAGTAAGTGAAATAAAAATGTATTTTTGAACATTTCAACCCCTAAAATGCAGTTCTGTTGTAGTTGAGCTTTAGGAGCTATGAGGAAATAAAAAATATTCAAGCGTATACGTGTATATTTGCATAAAATTCTGCAATGTGGTTATTGTAATAGAATTCTGGATCCCCTTAGTCGGTGTTCTACCACATTTTTCATCGTTAAATGTAAAATTGAAATAAAAAATGAGTACTGTTTTATCTGGCAAGGAAAGGAGAATTTTTGAATCAGTAGTCAGTCGGCATCCGCGGCGAACGTTTTAATAAAAAGGAAGACAAAGGGCTGGAACGTACAAAAAGAAAGAAAACCAGAAGCCTTCGTTCAGCGTTTCATAAATCCGTGCATTAAAAAATGACCCTCGAAACGAGAAAAACGGGGCGAGTACGTGACGAGTATCCGGCCAATGGCCGTCGATCCGTAATGTATCATGAATCAAGGGATGTTTCTGCCTCTACGAAAATTCTCACCCCCGTTGAATTTCAGATATAATTCTCGTCGAGAGTGCGTAACAGTGTTTCCAACGAGACGAATAAAAAGAAGCACTCGTGGTAAAATGGAGTCGAATAATGAGGGTAATATACCCTCTCACCCCGTTCCACCCTCTCTGAATCTTCGAGGATTGGTCGAGGGTAACGCGTGTAACGGCTTCACACTGTTTCGCGATAATAATTCGGAACAATGCTTTTATTTCACCGGCGAAGCTCACCTCTCTCACCCCTTTTCTCTTTTTCTTTCACCGCCCGGCACCCTCTTACCCCTTCCGTCTCCCTTTTAATCCTTTTTCACTTTCTGCCCCCGCTCCTCTCACCCTTTTGTTTTCCAGCCCTTCCCCCGCCTCGCTCCCTTTTTCTCCACGGCTTCTTTTCACCACCCCCTCCGGACTGCTTTCTGCCGGGCGACAAAGCGTCGCAACGCTTTCGTCGAGAACCACCCTCGACCAACCCCCTCGAACACTGCTCCTCGACGAACGACCGAATGTATCAATTTGCAACTTTCTGAGGAACTGGTCGGGGGATTTCTTAATTTTTTTATCGCGTAATCTGATAGGATTCTGCATGGATGCTCCTGCAGGGGGTGAAAGCTCTGCGTGGAGATCATCAATGTAATTTGTGCTTTCGTAAATCTGTTCTATAAGAAGACTGCGGATGTTTTTGCAACTATACATTTCTGGAGTCCAACAATTCTTATATTAATATATCCGAAGATATTAAATTTTGGTATAACTATATTTTGTGCTTTGTATGCTTAAAGAATGTACTTTTTGGTTATCTTATATAATTACATATTTCAGAACATATTTCAAGTATGTGAATGTGTTAGATTGCATAAACATCCGCAGTTTATTTATAAGTGAAAAATTCCGCACATAGTCAGACACGATACAGACTTCTCGTCCATATAATATATAAGTGAATAGTTCCGTACATGGCCAGGCATGCAAGTATTAATTTTCACAAACACATTCAGTGATATCACCACAAATCATTCATACTGACACCCGCGCAGACGTGCCAGCCGCACAGCCGCAATCACCGCGATTCAAAGAAACATCATCGCAGCCCAAAACAAATTCCGCGAATTGTAATTGCTCAGGGAGCGCCGTACGGTAATTGGAACGAAACGTCGCAGAAAATGACCGCGGCTGCCTTATTATTAATTCACCGGTCGCAGAAAAGTTCCCCGGAATTCCGCGGGAGCGCGCGGTTAATTGAATTCTCCGCGTTTCGTTATTTTCCGTGTGGACCGGCGGATTCAGGTCAGCCGGCGCTTACGGTCAGCAAACTTTCCGCATGCGCGCGAGCCGCTGACTTTCAACGACGTTTGAAAATTCATTTATTTTCAATTACCACGGTTTGTTCTTCGCACGGCCACCACTTGACCGAGGTAACAGTAATTAGAGCCACCCAGCGGAAAAAACCTAACGAACCACTGAAACGACCCGTTCTCCTTTGTGCCCTCCCGGATTTTTGCCTCTTGTTCTTCCTCGTGGATCCTTGTTTCTTCAGGAGAAAGCTCTCGGCGAACCAGACAATGCGCCGCCCCGTGATTTCTTCATAATTGCGACGTCTCGACAAGTTTACAAATTGTTTGTACGGTCTCTCGTTTTCAGTGGACTGTTGGGGGCTTTTTTTACCGGTCCGGGTGAAATGCACTTAATTGCTTCTTTTGAAGGCCGTGCTGTCTTTACGGACTTAGGTACAGCTTAGTATTTTAATTAATAATTTAATGAAATTCGAGATTCCGATTAATTCGTACCGCGCCACAGTAGAAAATTCTGTGACCAGTCAGACAGGTAGAAACAGCCAATAAAAGTCCCTAAAAATTTTTTAAATTGTCGAATTTACTATACTATGTATATTCAAAGGGTTCTTCTATTTTTAGTTAATTTTATTCAATTTGTTTATTGGAGAATAAAATTTTCTTTGCTAATATAATTTATGATACATCTGCAGAATTATTTCTGTCTGCTATATTCTTTTTCAAGGAGCAAGAACGTAGTAATTGAGTTAATTCCATCGGGTTAGCTAAACAAAGTTCTGCAATCATTAACTAAAGCGAAAAGTGCTTGGTCTGAGATACTTCTTCTCGGAAAATTCTCTGATATATGTGTTATCCTCGTTGTTTCTTTCGCAAACTTTAAACCTCCGTGGAAGTTTAAGTTAAGAGGCAGCTTCTGGTTCATCCCTTGAAAGCTTCGCAAGCTCGCCGGCTCCTTTACATTATTGAAGTACGATTCAAACGAGTAAAATCGGTCCTTATATCTTCTTCTTTAAACTAATACCCGGAAAGTAGTGGCTGAGTATATCGTAAAACTGTTCATGTTCACAGGCTCCGAGATAAATGTGAAGCAACCGTATACTGGAGGAACAAAGTATATTCTTAAGGGTTGCAGCGAATGAGAAAAACTGTTGCCCAATTTTCATTCGTCTACTCATGCGAAAATGAAAAAAATACTAAGCTACGAACAGACGATTTTACATAAAAATATTCACCCTAATATTTACCATCACTTCCATGATAATTAAAAATATATAAACTCTACCATCAACAATTAGCATACAGGTCAAAATATTATAAAATTTATCAAACAAAATTGCAAATATTGATCCCTGCATATACATCTAGCCGTCCCCTATAAAATCAGTAGAATGGAGGATTCACGAAGCGTGCAGAGCTTTCTGCGCCATAAATAGAATCCATTCGAGCACAAGTGTCTCCATTCATACTAAACGCGGCGTCAGAAATGGTCAGAGAGTTGTCGAGACACAAATATCCAGGCAATGTGTGCGCAGGATATCGAATTGCACGTGTCCAAGCATTCCGTCGAACTCCTGATCGGGATTAACCTTCCTTCTAGGTCGTGATCGATCGATTTCAGATCGCACCGTCGCCGTAATGCGTCTCGCACATTCGATAACTCGATGTGCCGCAGTCACGTTCCACGCGTACCATCACGGGACCGTACGTGTCGCGATCGCCGCGTATGGTCCACGTGCGAATTCGATATATATCGACTGCTTGAGTCACATTCTACTACTCCTGCCATCCGCTTCAATATAAACACTGTTTCTGCAATGGCAACAAATTTCTCATGAAAAAGCTACGCGGACATTCTGAAATTCTATTTTTCTTCAGAGAATGTTCTCAAGTATTTAAGTACGTCCCATTAATTACTAACGGTCAATTGGACTTGTTTGGGACCCTCAGATTGAGTAAATGTTGTGCATAAATTGTTTTTCAGGAAAATCAATGGGAATATACAGTTATGTATGTGGTAGGATTAAAATAGAATGCATGACTGACAATGCGCTGACATGTACTACTTGTTTCTCTGTGCATGTTAAAATTAGGAGATGTTGGCATACTGGTAGAGGCAGTGCTCGATGTAAACAGGATTGCGAGTGGTTGAAGGGGAATGTTTAAATAAAAATGATTTGAAATACTGTAGAAGGCGAGTCTGGTCATGCACTGACTCATACTACGAATTTTCAGGACCTTCATGTGACAATCGACTGACTGATCAATATAAACAGCGCTGATTGAGCTTAAGAGGGAAAATTCAATTTAAAAAATTCTACAGTTAAACACAATGACGTCTGGCCAGATACAGGCTCATACCACTGCCTTCTCATTACACGGATCAAATATCAGAGACATTCATACGCCACTGGAGTCAATCACGCATCCAAACAGTGCCCTGCGTGGTTAAATACAAGTATATAAATAAAAAATACAATGAAAATAAATCATATCTGACCATACACCGGCCCACACTACTGACTTCCATATAAACAAGAAGCTTAAGAGACATCGTTCCTGCACGAGGATAATGGGATCCACCAAATGACCATGATATCAAATTTAACTTGATCAATGGTCTGATCATAGCTCGACTTATACTACTGTCCGTCCCATATACAGTGCAAATCTCGATCAAAGTCAACGGGGGAAACTTTCACACCTCTTACAGGTTCGAGATTACACTCCCCCCTAACCGCTTCACAGTTCACGCGAGCAAACTATGCAGCTGGCAAACTTGATCAAAGTGCGACCGCACGACTGTCCAACGTCGCCGCTGATGGATTGAGATCGGTGCGGGTGTCCGCGGGCGTCAAGACGCTTCGATCATCGCCGTTCGTTGACCTATCAGGGGTGTCGTGTAAGTTCAGCCGTAAATTCCGATTTGTCCGGGGGTCTAATAAATCCGTGGCAGGGGAGAGGCTGGTACACGTGCGTGCGCGCAGTATATCGGCCGAGCCCGCAACTCGATGTCTCGGCCGTCTCTGCTGCTACATAATCGTGCATAATAATTACGACGTCATCAATTAGCGTGCCGCCGGTGACATTAATGCGCGTCCGCACGACCGCGACAGATCCCCGTGCCGCGGATTAACAGAGCCGGGCTATCATATCGTTCCGTAGCGACGAATCGAACCCTCGATCACTCTGTGTTTACGGAGACCGGTTCGTTCATTAGCCGCAGAATCCAAAATTTCCCAACCTCTCACCCCTTGCAAACCCCTCCGCCGCCCTCTGCGTCCTTCTCGCTCTGCCTGGCTGTTTGCGCAGCTCTCCCCTTCGCTGCGCCCCGTTTATGGTTTCCATTTTATCGCGCACCACCCGTGAAATCGTATTAATCTCTGGCATCCGAAATTCGACGAGCGAGCGCACGCGCTTTTTAATTATGTTAACGTATGCGCGGTCGAGATTTTAGATACGAGCCGATTGTAATTTGTAGCCGGCGCTACGCTGCCGCTGCTCGTGCGGAATTCGGCGTCGCACCGTTGTTATTGTTTAAACGACAAACAACGTGACGCATTGCGTGGATACTGTTTCGGGTTGTGTATACAGGGGTGCGCGGTTGTGTGTTCATTGTTGATTTGTAAGGTTTCGAGTTAATTTAGGATGTTGTCTGTACGGAGGACACGAAAAGCAATGATTTGATGGGTTAGGTATCCTGACGCAGCCAATTGTTGAAGTGAACGATCGCTAACACCTTTGGGTTCTTCGTGGAGACTCCTAAGTTTTAGTCTTCAAATAGTTGGAGACTGAATTCGATCATATTGAAAATACACCGGGCTGCACTGATTTCAGTGTAAACGAAATTAAACGCAAGTGAAGGAATACTGGAACCTAGAAAACCAGTCGTCTACCAGGCTTGAGGACTATCAAAACAGCATCCAAAGCAGAGAATAAGATTAGCCAAATCCTTAGGTCCACCTAGGATCCTTATCCGCATCTCTCAACAGTGGGTGTCTACATATCGTTAAGTCCACATCAAAGAAAGTGGGAGGATGGTGAGTGTAAGACTCAAGCAACACGAGAGGTGCATCAGAGTAGGGTACATACAATAAGCTCTTGCAAAACATAATTGACCACATTGAATAAGACACTGTTCGACACAACCAAGATCTCAGCCAAATGCAAGGAAACATAAGAAACAAAGAAAACACCTGACACCATCAATAGTGATAGGGGGGATTACCTTAACGTTATCTGGAACACCATTCTCCGAATTGTTCAATTTACTAGTTGACCAAGTAAACCCTGGTTGGTTGATCAGTGATCCTGATCAACGATCAATGATCCATCCGTGTGTCCACATCTCTGATGAAGCTAGCTGCAACGCTGGCGAAACGTTGGGAGTATTTTCCTTCTGTACACGGCTTACACCCGCAAGCCTCAAACAGTATTAATTTCGAACAGTTGTTTGCTTTATTATTTTCTTGCCCCGACTGCAAGCTCAGGTTCGGTTTCGATAATCAAAGCGTCGAAGCCACCCATTTCGGGCACCGTGTGCCTTAGTTCTTACGGAGGGATGAACCTCGCGAAAATACACTCGGGCGAATCCCTCTCGCTCACAATATTATCAGGCCAGGGGAGCTTAATTGGCAGCTGAGAGACTCCGTGGAAGTTCGAGGCCTTTGGCAAAGCGTCCGCCACCTTTGCCAGGCACGATCCTGCGGAGACCATTCAATATTGGATGATAATGCGCTCGCCAGGCTGCAAATGAACCCTCCCCGTTCAGGCGACCCGCGAAAGAGCGGAGCTACGCATAAAACACGAGGCTGTCGGCTCATCCCCGCCTCCGTTTTATGTCTCGGCCCCTTCCACCGTCGCCTAAACGAGCGATGGTTTATGTGTTATCTGCTGAAGTTTCGCCGTTGATAAATTCTCGCGACGAAGGAGCGCTCGAACCGTGCAAGCTGCCGTCTTGTCCCGGCCATTCATCATGATCGTCCGCTTTTACGCGTTCACCCTTCGACGATGGCCTGTCTCTCCTTCGGTCCCTTCGCCATCACCGTTTATGGCCGCCATAGCGGGCGTTAAGTGCGATCGTTTTCGCGTGTCCATCTGCGCCGATCGAACGGCGAAGCAATTTGCGAGACATGAACAGGGGATAAATGTTTGACCGGAGGGTTCGACGAGGCTTTCGGAAAGTAGATTGGCGTGATCGCTTTTTGGAAAGAATGGAGCTCGCCTGTGGTAAAAGTTTGGAATAATTGGCTTGTGTACAATCTGGGATCAGTAATTTAGACATCAAAATGGCTAGCAAGACGCAGAATGAACAGTGTCAAGCTGAAAACAGCGCTGGCTCGTTTATTGCGAACGCATGGACCGAATTTTTCGCAGTAATCGAGTCACTGACGCACACCAGGCTTTTCCACCGAGTGACAGTCTTCAATGTACAGTTTTCCATTCAAATAAATAATATTCTGGCTGATGTGTCGCTGTCGAGGTCATGCAGCGCCTAATGACGCTGCTTCATTAGGGTCTGATGAAACTCCAGATCCTGTAGCAAGAAATTTAACAAAATCATCGGTGTCTCTGTTCCTGACGCCCTGATTCGTGACACGACAGAAGCTACGCGTAGGCAGGAACAACGCGGCTAATTTACCCGACAGCGGCGTCGCGACGCGTTCGTACGAGAGATAACCGATGCTTTTCACGTGCAATTCGAACACACGCGCCGCCTGTGTTACCCGCTAATGCCGCGTCTCGATTTCGGCTTCACTGGATTCTAATTAATAATTCAAAATCCATTGTTCGGCCGTGCGGCTGCAACTCACGTCGAGATTCTGCGCTGGACGCGAACGGACGCACGTGGCGTCGCATGTGCGCGTGATTGTGCCCGATTGTGCGGCGTCGCGACGCACCGTGCTTCAGTTCTTGAAAAGGACTTGACAAGATTTCATGGGGGTCGGTACGCAGTTGTCCATCGAGGTTTTCAGGATGTACTCAACGTCTGACCGAGCACTGACTTATGCTACTTATTGAGAAGTTCGTATTAATCTGGAGATGGTTATTATTAATATGAGAGTCCAATCTATCAGAACAGTTCGCCCACGTTTCAAACAACTCATGAGGACCGCTTAAAAATTGAAGCAGCGACTCCGTCTGACTAATCGCGGTGCCATACTACTTGCATCCAATTGTATGTATACTTCCACGATGAATAATATTAATATGACGCTTCTACGTTGCAGAAGATTGCATCGACTCTTCAAGCAATTCATGAGAACTATTTTAAACACTCTGATGGAGCCCGTGTCTGGCCAAACGCGAGTTTATTCTACTTGATAATAAGTCTATGCTAACCCCAAGAATTAACCAGAAACACTATCACATGATGACAACGGGTCGGACCACTCAATCAGGAATATTTATAAAAATAAAACGTTATTCTCCCACAACAATGGACAAAAAGAAAAAGAAATAAACCCCCAAGTGAGACTCGGCATTTCGCAGGATAATTTAATTCTTTCCCTTGTTTGTTCTCGGACAGACGCTTTCTGAACAAACGTACCCCCGATATTGTTGCCGTTTATATTATTTCAAGGTTTGCATGAATGTCTCCCGCTGGCGAACAGCAAAATTCGTCTCGTTGCGATCGATTTCGGCTTGCATCCGTTTATTTTAGCTAGTTCTACACGTGTAACGCAACGTAGACTCGCGTCACGGAACGTCACGGCTGTTGAACAGTGTCCTGCAACTTGTTGTTGACATTCTTTCATGTATTATTCAGTCTCATTACTTTTGTAAATGTCCCGCGCACTTCGTCCGCAGTATTTAACGTCCATTTGCATACGAGCTGTTTTTGGATTCGTCCGCGGAGAATACATAAACTGTTGCACTCGTCAGGTTCGCTGAGCGGGCCGAAAATGAGCTTCGAAAAACGTCGAGACATTTCTGCCAACGAAGATTAGCCTAACCGTCGTGGAATATTGATTATACCGTCGTGAGGCGAAGTTTCTTTGCGGTGGCTTGCAGATTTCACGCGATCGCCGGATTCAGCGTTGTTTCTGCGCTTCCCGCGTCATCAGCGCCGAGTAATTAGCGTAAAATCTAATTCGTTTGCAGACAGGCGCGGCGAGCTCGGCGAATTAATGAAAGCATTACTTATGCTGTTTATTAATGAAAATTGCAGAGCGGTTGTTTAGCGTTTCCGCGGTGCCGCAACAGCGGCGCAAACAACCGGAGGTAAGAACCCCGGCCGCCGACGGAATACTAATATTCGCGCATTTTACGACGGTAACAAAGTCCGTTTGCCGTGCAAACATGATCCCGCGCCGTCGCGGGTGTATCAGCAAACGAAAACTTCCACTTCGTTAGGCGGCGTGGATTAAGTTCGCCTAATTCGTCGGAACACACGGAATCCGCGCCGGTGCGAAGCTCCTCGCAAAACAACGGCTAGACAAACGTGTCAGCTGCGAGGAATATTCGTTCCTCCGCCGCGGAGAGCTGTGGAAGTTCCTCATGGTAATTCGTAAAAACTTGACGGATGTATAGTAAGTTTGCACAGGCTTTTGGGATGATGCATGGAGAGACGGAGGTGTTAAACAGGCGTCTAGAGATTTGAATCTGTTTAACCTCAGTAGCTTAATTATACTCTTAGGAACTACGAAGGATTTTCCATAAGAGTACCTCCCAGGTTGAAGTATCTGATTCAACCTAGACCTAAATGAGACTTTTGAGAAGATTTTTAATCGTAGGAATGTTTAGATACCCCAATTCTATATTAGGGACACATCCCCAGTTTGGTGTCTTCCTCTAAAGATCCAGTCTCAGATGATGAATCGAAGTAATAGTAAGGATAAAGAGTCTGATCTAATCTGGACCTAATGTAGACCTAAGTTGGACATACGCAAGACGTTCTCAAAGATTCCTCATCACAGCCTAATTCAACTGTTGCGATTTGGACTTGGCAAGTTGGTCTAACCTAGAGCTAGCAGCATGTTCTAACTTAGACCATCGCAAAGATTCCTCTTCCTAGGAATATTCGCACACCTCAATCTCATTTTATAGAAACATCCTTTATCTGATCTCAAGACCCAGTATCCAGTGATCATCTTTACGGATCCGTCACGATGAAGACGCTGATCCAACCTAGACCTAACCCAGACGTGAAACAGAGCCCCAGTGAAGATTTCTCATCATAGGAACATTCACATAGCCCAACTCCATATCACAGAACCATCTCCTACCGGATCTCTCCTTCTGAAGTCCCAGTTTCACTTTATGAACTCCCACCAACAAGCCGATGACTCCGGTCGATGAATCGCCCGTGTAATCCGTGCTTCGTCAGAGTCAAGAGACCAGGAACTCAGGTGAAACCTCCGCTAAGAGCATCGGAAATCGAGGGAGCATCTACCAGCCACTTAGACGTCCTCAGGGCGAACTTGAAATCCGCCTGTCCGGCTCCCCGGCTCTGACTTTCGAGTGAGGAACCTCGAAGTCGAAACAGAAAATCGAGCAGGCGGTTTCGCGAGAGGTCGCTTCGGCTGTCTAACTGCGAATGATCCGGACAACGAGTTAGGGAAGTTCTTCATTGCGGTGCTGGCCGGAGAGGAAGCACCGGAGACAGGACAGCCTCGTCAGCCGGAAACTGGACTGTCCCGGGCAGAAATCGTTTAAGGGGACGTCCGGGAACGGCTGTGGATCACGGAAACGATTCGACGTTCACCGAGGGAATGGGGTAGCAATTATCGTGAAGTTGTCCCTCAGAATGGGGCACTGCGTGTGCACTTTCGCACAGACCATGGATTCCGGTTGCATAAGCAGCGAGAACAGCTTCCTGCTTCAGTCTGACCTCACCTGACGCGTCTGATGAAGCCATGAACCTGGTTAAACGTTGAACCAGCGAAAATACTAGGCGTTTCTAGAGTATCCTAGCTAATCGCGGTCCTGGTCTATGCTTGGAGTCTGAGGACAGGGTTAATTGCGCGAGGATTATTAAAGATGAACTCCTTTGATGTGCGCGAGGATCAGGACTGCCTCTGGTCTAGGGTACTCTTGATGAAATGTTTGATTTCTTTAGAAATAAGAACGTCTGAAGGGTTGGAGTAATTTGGAAGAAGTTAATAATGACTCTTCTTCAAGGATATTTTAATCTCGCGTCCTGGAGGACTCAGCTACTTCCATGTAAGAGATTTTAAGCTTCTGCTTAATCGCTGTAGATATAGATGTCTCTTTAAGTTAGGAGGGTGCAAGTAGGTGGAAAGTGTTATGACTGTCGTTTACACCTAACTTCATCCAAGAATTGCTGGATTCTACCTCGAAGGGACGAAAAGCTGAGATTGTTGCACGGGATACGTTGTCGATTGCTATTGGAGCAATCCTCGAGTGTCGAACGAAGTTTCCTGCCCTATTTGCTGAATTGCTGCTTGCACAATTCGAACTGTAATCAGTGGTTGATCGATTCTGTCGTTTCTACCGCTGTCTGGCAGTTTTTCGCGAAGCATGTTAACATTATCCTCAGTGATTGCTCATAGATAATTATTGCTGAATTTTGTCTGGGAGTCTCTAAAGAAGAAACTAGGAGAGGTTCATCTCTGAGGGGGATGCGCTACCTGCAATTACCTCTTTGTGTCATTTTCACCAATTTTGTTCCTCGAGAATTATGAAATTCCTCTCCTGAGCTTTTATGAAGCTTCTCCAGTAGGCATTCGATATTAATATCTGAAGGGTGGTCTAAGAATGTGAACAGTCTTGACAGTTTTGGGGCCCAATAGACACTCGAACTGGAAAATGTTGAATTAACAAATTAACTCCATTATCCTAACACCGGTCATCCAGAAGCCCCCCTTCTCTATTAATGACAAACTAAAATAATCATTAGTGACACTGTGCACTTAATTTTATTCTACCGTGTATTTACCTATTCCAAACCAAAAGTAGCATTTTTATGCGAAGCGTACTTACACCGTGAGTCATCTTCCTAACAATTACAGTCAGGGTACTCGAAGTTCTACTGTACAATAAATTATCGAGGCTCCCAATTTGTTCTCAATAATTTTCCTAATAAATAATTTTTAGAGCTACAGCCACATTATATTCCAAGATGCCGTTCCATTGAAGACACCCTTCACGTCATCCCCATTTCCACACCCCCGTGTCTCGTTATCAGCGTGAAGTTCGACGAAGTCGAAAGCTCCCGTTGCCCGAAGCCGCGGAAAGCTCCGAACGGTTTCACGAACTGGAACTTTTCTTTCACCGACCGGCTGGTAAACGTTCTGTAACTTTTCCGCCCGTGATAAATAGCACGGTCCAGAGACGTGTGCCGTTCGTTGACACGAATTTTCATTTTATTCACGGCACGCCACATTGTCCGACATTTCCTATGGCGCGGCACGTTCGCATAAATCGCGAGAAAGCGCGCCGTGACCGTGTGTGCGTGTTACATCCTACACGATACAATAATGCTCGTTTCTAATTTGATTTATAGAACACGGGCCGCGCCCGGGGAAACCTTCGAACGATTATTCCGCGACGATTTCCAGAAAAGTGGAAAATATCGTTGACGCTTGCTCGATATTATCGGAGAGGAATAAATTTTTCTTTCTCCGGCGGGAATAGGTGCAACAGGAATCTGCAGTTCATCATGAACGTTTCATGCTCGATTTAGGCGTGATTTCGTGGAAATCTTCGCTGGGAACAGTTTGTTTAAATGAATAATCATTTCAGTGAAAGGAATGTTTTGTTAAATAATTAATAATGACACGTGAATTTTGTTATTTTCATATAGGCTTCTACGCTTTAAACATTTTGGTAAAAATGGGCTGGGTGGAACTCTAATAATTAGTTTATTAATAATGTGTAATATTATTATGTAATAAATATATGTACGTAGAAATTAAACAATGTCACTGACTAGCACGTATGTAGACGTAAGAGCTTAATCACTATAGCGGTGTTTTGCCTTAGACAGTATAAAACGTGAAAGAGGTGAACCATTATAGTGGCGCTTCGCACTAGGGACTTGGATTGAATTCACCCCTCAACACATTGAACAACATTACAGGTACAGAAATTATTTAACAAAGCTCTACAAACCCAGCTCGATAGATTTCGGTGCACTGCGCTGACACGAAACCCAACCTCAAACTGTGACTGTGTACCTAACCTTGATTATTGGCCATGAAGTCTTACAAATAAACAAACGAATAACAATTGAGTTGAAATTCTTTTCAAATCCTGACCAATCCAATAATAAATCAATCTTAACGTTATATTATCTAACCTCCAATTGCAACCGTATACTTAACCTCAATCACAGATTAACAACCCTTACGAATATGCAACCAAATAAAAATTCAACCGAAAAACCTAAACAAATTCTTGTGGATGACGCAGAATTTCATGAGCTTCAAGATGGTGTACCTCAAATCGTCGTAGCTGTAACACGGACGCCAGAAATTGAAGGAAACAGAGGAGGTACCTTAAAGAGGCACATTTCCGAAATCGCTACTTGTCCAACAATTCTTTGTCTCTTGCCTCTGGAAGGTGAGAGAGATGGGTATCAGCGTACCTATCCGACGCAGAATTTCACGAGCTTCAAGATGGTCTACCTCAAATCTTCGTAGCTGCAACAGGGACGCCAGAAATGGAAGAAAACTGAGGGCGTCAACTAACCATAACTCAAAATTCCCACCTAGTCCCCGATCTGTCGTTTCCGGTAGCAGTCGTATCCGTTCGAACACCCGTACGAAAGCTAATTCGCGACGTCCTGGGGTCCGATAAAGTCAGATCCGGTCGCAGTGATTACGGAGGAGCTTAAAACAGCTTTTAAAACCCTCCTCCCCCACTGCACCCCCTTCGATATCGGAAAATGTAAATACGCTGGGAGCTACGGGCTCGGGAGGTGGTGTGGCGGTGGCAGGGCAGGCTGGGGGTGGGTTTGCCATTCGCCTTTATTTGTTTCGGTGCCGTGTATATACGCGCAAGCAAGTGGATAGCTGGACGCTCGGAACAAAAGAGAATGAACCGGAGAATATCCGAAAACAATGCATTGTGCCCGCGATCGAGTGACTTCCAGCGAACCCCGCCACGATACATAAATATCCAAAGCTGCCTCGACTGTTCCAGCATGATGCACTGCGAGCTTGCCCGTTCCTTGCCAAATGTCTGGTCGAAAATGTTCATCGACCCGGCTGCACCGGCTTCCATTTCTTTTTTTTTTTCGATCGCCGTCACCCCATGTGTGTGTGTGTGTGGATTTGCTCCACACACGCAGCTTCCGAAGATGAAATATTTACGAAATGGACGATAAGACTGCAGATTGGTCGTTTATAGAGTTGTTGTATATTTTTAATATTTTTATTTCTTGAGGTAGAATTGTTTTTAGTTGGAGACTTTCGTCAGAGAAAGTGGTCCAACTGAGTTTCGATCTTTATGTTATTTCTGACAGGTGCAATTAGAACGAGCTAAGTTTGAGTCGAACTGGCCACCAGAGATCGTTCGATTATGTCACTATAGTGGCATGTAGCAGACTAACGGTTGAACAAAGCTGAACACTCCCATCTACAAACGACCCAGTCGACAGGGTAAATTAGAACGAGCTTAAGTTTGAGTCTCACTGACCGCGAGAGATCGTTCGAGTATGTCACTATAGTGGCGTTTAGCAGTCGAACGGTTGAACATATGTCACTGGCCCCGTCGATGAACGACCCAGTTGACAGGGTAAATTAGAACGAGCTTAAGTTCGAGCCGAACTGGTCGTTCGAGTATCAATTTCCGTGAAAACGGTCCCGATTCCGCTCGTTAAAAAGCCAGGCTCCGTTTGATCGGACCTGTCGCGAATTTATTCTCGTCGATCGAAGCGTCATTAAATCAGAGCACCTGCGCCGGTCCAGACGTTAACGAACGAATAATTTTTCACGATGCATCGACGACAGCCGATGCCGAACGAATGGTACAAAAAAAAAGAGAAGAAGAACGGAAATTCTCGGAACGAACGAAACGGAAGAAGGGTCGTCGTTATAACGATTACGGATCGTGACCTTACTTGGAGCTTGCGACTTGCAAGTGGAGAATTTTTGAGATTCAAAAGGCGGTGTAGATGTTAGAGATTCTCTGCGAGGAGCTTAAGTGTCACGTGTGAGGCTGTGGGACGATTAAACTCGATTTAAGCAATGGGAAATACAGGGATGGGTAAAAGAAATTTGACCTTTAGCTTCAAGATTGACGTTGAGGTCGAAATAAGCACGAGCTTTAAGTAAGGATTAAATAAATTGGAGCTTGTACATGCGACTTTGAGGCCAACATAAATTGAACTTTCAAGCTAAAATAAGTTACACCTAATAAGCTCGAACTGGAAGCTATAATAAATTGTGCAGCTTTGAATTTTGTAGCTTGACCTTGAGGCCGAAATAAGCTCCGCCAGCAAACGTAAAAAACTGCACAACCGCCTCAATGTGTTTTGAAACGCACTCACGTCGATCAGTAAACAAATGAATCCTTTGTACGTTGTGAAAAACGTTTTCTGTGTGCAATTGGTCAAAACGGAGCAGAGTTGAAAAAGTTCAAACGCAAGAGCAGAAAGCTCTGACAAAGGGTAGGTACTTCTCGAGCGTGCGTCCACACAATGGGCGCTGAAAATAAGCAAAGAGCGGCGTAGGAAATAAACGAGGCTGCGATTCGTGCGTAGACGGTGAAATGGTGCGAGAGAATTAATTTGGAGAAAACGGTGGAACGTCTCTGTGAGATGCGTCGAGGAGGGAAAGCCGGAAAGGAGCGGAGGGGATGGAAAGGAGAGCAGGGAAGGAAATAAAAAACCGTCAGAGGGGTTGAATTTACGGGAGGGGAAGTACGAACGGCGGCGGTGGTGTTTTCAGGCGCGGCGGACTCGTAAACCGGTAGATTTTTTATAGTTCGTCTGTTTAATTCCGGCTGCCACCGATTCCAGCGTGCTGGCTTTTTTTATGATTAAAAAATCCCGAATAATAATTTCCCGCGTATTTGTTGCCCGCTACCCTCGGAGTATTTCTCCCCGGCTCCGAATATTTTTACGCCGCGATATGCACACGGCGCTCGCATAAAGTCTCGATGGAGGGAAACATATCGAGCTGCTTTGGTTTATCCCTGTTCTCGGACAAACGTGGTTTGTGTTGCTTCAGAATTCATAGTGCATCTTGATTTTCGCAGAAATGCAAAATATGAGCTGGATAAAATAAATCTGACAGGATAAAAACAAGAATTCTTGTCTGAGACTGGAAATGGCGGAAAAATCGTTGACCAATGCTACTTAGAATTTTATTAACATGGTAAGATCTTTAAGAAGATAGCTCAAGAAATTGTGACACTTTGAGAGTGCATTGAAGGTGGCCTGATAAGTGATATATATTTTTATCTGCACCCCATTTCACTCTGAGGGGGTAAAATTAACCCTTGAATGGTACGAAGGGGAAGAAGTCGAGCATAAAGTGACTTGACATTTCTGCCTCGATCTTTTTCGTATACTGATTTCACTTACTTCACAATGAAAATTGAAGGTCAGATTTAAAGCTCAAAATGAAAATTTATACCCTCCGAAGTTAGACCATTAAAATTTGGGTTTTTACTCTCAACAAAACTTCTACCTCTACTTTGAATTTTTTCAATGAAGAAATAAATCAGATTCGTAAATTCATCGCTAATTACATTCGAACATCGTCGAACTTGATTGGCCTATTGACCAAAATCGGCCGGGTCGTTCAATAACATCGATCGAGACTTTCCGCGTGGACACGAATGGGAGAGCTCCACGAAAGCTCGATTGAAACATTAACCCGCGTCACCGTCGGCAAATGAAAAACAATGAACGGCCAAATGAGAGGCAATAAACCCGGAGGAAAGCTCGGGACTTTAATTTTCGAACCATCGAAACGTATTCGCCGTTTTACGGGTCGAGCTTGCGACCGAGCCGGGAAGCTTCGATTGAAAACGAGATTAAACCTCTCATCGATCGATTATTTCAAACGGCCCATAATTTTCAACCCTCCCCGATTTTTTTTACTTCATTTACGTAATATCGTGGCAATTAAAGCTCGGCTCCGCGGCGACGACACTTAAGCGCCGCGTAATGGCGGAACTGAAACGACGCCATTACCAGATACGAGGCTCTATGAGATTTTGCATAGCCGACAGCTTTTCAGAAATTTTCGTTCGGTCCGATGGACCTGATAGGGGGTTGAAAAACGCGAGGAGTGCGTGGCGCACGAACAGCCCGCTCGTTTTCAACGAGCCCCGCCATTTTGAAACGTAGCTGCCCGCTGCTACTCCATTTTCACATAATTGAACGCGATTATTCGCAACATGCCGTGCAGCCCTGATATCGGGTCGCATTTACGGTACGGAAGAGATTTGAATAGCTTGTTTTTTTGGAGCTTCATTGCATGCGCATTCATGTTGATAATTCGATGAAAATTGTTCTCTCGTTTTGTAAAGCTCTTCTGAAACGTTCACAGCTAAGCCGACAATCTGGATAAACGTCCAGATATATAAATAACGCGGGACAATTTTCAGTGTTATTCAAATTGTGAATAATGAACGAAACTGATTAATAAGCTATGAATTATTCGCAGATATTAAGTTCCACTTTTTGGCATGAATTAGTAATTCAATAGTACCTAAAACTAATCAGAAAATTATAAAATACGCAATAGGATGGTATTCAACGTTCGTATAAAGTTACAGATACTATTAATGAAATTCTAAGTAGTAATGCTCAGCCATATCTCCGACATCCAACTCTGAAAACGAAAATAATTGTTTCCATGTACTCAGCTGTCGTTTATTTTACATTTTGATGAATATCTAACCAGAGTACGCACTTTTATATAACATAAAGTATATTTGTTTAAAGAACCAGATAGATTAGAGCTCATAAATAATTTTACTTTCTTCTCCACTTAAAAAAATCTGGACTGTGCATAACCAAAATTCTGGCCTGCAGAAGCACACGGTGACAAACAGCTATAATTACACGGGGTTGTATTCTCATTTCGAGAGGGTTAAACGGTAATTAGAGGGGTGAAAATTTATTTTAATCGCCGGAGCTTTCAATACAGGCGGCGATATTTTCGATCGAACCGCTGGAAGCTGCTGATATTTATGAGGCTCATATTTTTCCCGGCCGTATCTGAAACGCAAGCGATCGCTCTAAAATAATTCTTCATCGCAGAGCTTTTTCTTCTCGTGCTACTTTCACGGGCGCGGAATTTACGACCGGCGAAAGGTTCGCGAAAGGTTCCTAGACGACGTTAACCACTTCACCGCCTTCGTAAATAATACTCCTGATACTCTTTCCTGTATCTGGCTGGCAATTATGAAATCGCTAAACCATTTCTTTGATATTTCATATTGAATAATTGTGTGGACCACCCCTAGCGAACCCTTCACCATCTTTTCCCTGAATAATGTTCCTAATATAGTTTTGTATATTCAGTTGACAATTATGAAATTGATGAGCTGTGTCTCCTGCATTTAATATTCAATAATTGTTTAAATCGTGTCGGCCATACCTAGCGAATTTGCAACCCTGTGTAACCAGAGACTTCTCTAATAGGCTGTATGTCCTGTCCTATAATAGCCATAAGGGA
Organism: Macropis europaea; assembly: GCA_916610135.2. Classification (NCBI taxonomy): domain Eukaryota; kingdom Metazoa; phylum Arthropoda; class Insecta; order Hymenoptera; family Melittidae; genus Macropis; species Macropis europaea. The sequence goes on along the minus strand of OU744352.1, from coordinate 3,583,230 downwards.
GTGTATGCGTCATCATTGGCGTGTGTCTGCGTGATCATAGGCGTGTCAGCGTGGCAGTAACGAGTGTACGAGCGGTTTCGTTTCGAAGCCGCTAATTCCCCGCGGATAAACGTGGCCGTTGATCGGCATTGTTTCGACGATGATTCCGCAAAAACGAATTCGACGGATTAATTAAACGGTAATCCGTCGATGATTGACCACGATGGGCCGCTTTTACGCAGGCTTACCAGCGCGTAAACGCCAGCCGCGTCGATTTCGATACAATCGAAATCGCACCGTGAACGACTAATCCGTGATCGGACAAGCGATCGAGACTAGATCACGATCGAATTCACGATAATCCATAAACGAAAGATATGCAACATGACATGGTCGTTCGCCCGATATGTTTGTCAAATTTCTGCCCGAAAGCAGGAATTTTCATATGTGTCGGTGAAATCGTTGACTGTTACTACTTAGAATTTTATTAATAAGAGAAAACCTCCAAGTAGTATGTAGTGGACTTTCGTGGAAATTGGAGGGACATACACAAAATTAATGAAACAGAATTCGACAGACTAAATTCAGTTTCTCTTTTGATAGTCGATGGCGGTCGAATCACTGACCATTACTACTTAGAATTTCATTGAGAAGGGAAAACTTCTATCCTGAATTTTATTTTCTCTTCTCTTAGAACAGAAGTGCTGCTTGGTTGAGTTACCAGACTCACCCTGTGAAGCGTTCAACAAAAATCCTGTTGTCCAGTAGGACAGTCCGGAATATTCCCAGAAGCAGGTGCATCGGAGTCCCTGGATGCTTGAAGATCCGTATCGGTACCACGGAGAATTAATTACTTCGGGGTCGGTGATTTCGCGACACGCGCACGATAAATACCACGAAGTCGAGCAAGGCGCGGATAATTTATTCGGCAAGTTAATGCTCCGACCTGGCAGTCCTCCCTATGGACCACCATCTCGACCTTCTTACCCCTTTCCGTCCTGCATCTCGATGGAAACTGGGTCGTCTGGGTATCCGCGCGCTAAGTAGTATCCCAAGCCAAGGAAATTCGTGCCTCTGAGAAATCTCTCCCCCGTTCACAAGCTTCTCATCCCCTCCCTGCACCCTGGATGTCCCTTTTTTCTTCCTTTTCCATCGAGTCGTCGCTCGGTTCGCTTTTGCCGGCGTGCCAGGAGCCGGCTGCGCGTAATACATCTCCGTGCACCAGAGAGTCCCTCCTTAATGAGGCCACTTCGAAGCTTTCGCGAGCTTTAATCGACGGGGCTGAAGGATGCCAAGCGCACTTGGACGGGCTTCCAGTAAATATTTATCGAATATAATTGTCTGAGCGTAATAGAACAGCGAAGTTTGGACGCCTGCGAGGAGTTGCGGAGGACCAGTCTCGTGGACGAGGGATGGGATCTCACAGGGGTCATCCTTGGATGTTCTCCTAGGCGTTCTAGGTTCTGTGTGGTTATTTAAGGATTCAGATGCTTTTGGGTCATGTGATTAGCAGTCAGGGGCCTAACTCTTTGATAGACATAGGGAGTATATTTAATGTGGGGCGTATATCGAGGCGCCCATAGTCTGACTGCTCAGAACTAGCTACATCGAATCTTCTGACAACAACGTAGAAACCTCTGTGACTCGAAAAAAGTTTGGACCGCATGGAGTCACAATATAAAATTGTTCTTCTGTCCACATGCGATGAGGAGACATGTTAAGCGTACAGGTGGACCCTGTAGATTAAGCAGACGTCAGCTCTGAGTCATGTCACTGAATATCGTACCTAGTAGGATTTATATGGGTTTGAGTCTTAAATTTAGCTGACAGTAGTATAGCCCCGTTACGCGTCAGACCTCGCGACTGAAGAAGCCAGCGCGGATCCACGTTGGAACGGAGACAGTTGAAACGACGTTTTCAGCGGATTTAACGTAACAAGAGCGCCGAGATTGTGTTCAAGTAACGTGTTTCGCGAAAAAACGGGAACGTTTTGGGCGAATCTGGGTCGGGATTCGAATCCAGGCCTGCAGCATCAGAGTCAAGGGCGCTACTCGTTGCATCGCCGAGACACTTTTCATATTTTACGCTTCCCTTCATCCCCTTGCCTCCGGCAGTCCTTCTTAAAGCGATATAAACATGTATGAATTTAAAAATCACAAGAATTTCACGTCCACGTTTTATCACTTACACGTGCATCACGTCAAAAATGATATCATCCGTTTATGTTTCCTTTTCAATTACAGATTTACGATCAACCGAGGCTGTAGAGACCTGAACACGGGCGAAATATAATTAATGTAAACTTTAGGTGAGAATTCAGCTCTCTACAGTAGTACAGATCGAGCATATGTCAGACGTTGCATGTAAAATCAAAATGCACGTACTCTGAAGTCTTGATCCTATTGCAGATCTTCAATGATCCTTGATAAAGTCTCGGTAGATCCATTTTAATACTGGCACAGTCTGCCACGCCAGTACAGCCGACCACACGCCAGAAATCGCTGTACCAGAGGGGAATTCTCGCATCAGAACGCAGTTTAATTTTCATTCGGAGTCACAGTCGTTCTCAAAGGCTCAATGGTACCGCCTCGAATGTGTTTGCATCTATTTCTGCTGTATAAAATACTTTTACTCCGGGTTTAATCGTGAATTCAGCTCTCGACAGTAGCGCGGATCACTCACATGTCAGACGTTGTTGCATCAAAGGGACCCGCGCGTTCGTAGCACGAAACTCGTTTCCCTGTTTCGTAACTTAATAAAAGCAGAGTTACCGTTGCAACGTTAAAATATTCCCCACTGGCAGTTAAGAAAATAATCATATTAGCCACGAGGTATTTTTGCAATACACGGACCGGGGGTGGTTTGCGGGCCACGAGAGACGCCCGTTAGTCCAGAAATTCATAATCACGTTATCAAGGGGTTAATTAATCCGCGGTCGATTAAATCGGATTTTCTGCTTGCAACCCCCCGGTTTGAGCGTCTTCAATTACGTAACGATTACGCCCACTCGTATTTTAGGGGCGCCATTAGCGCTGCAATCCACAATTCCGGGTTTACACGTGAGCAAGGCGAAGGACTTTCATGAAAGTAGTAATTTACGGGTATTAATTGATTTGGACGTCCGGCGACCCGGTCTGTTGACCCCAGGGGCGGTTAATTAAGAGAACATCCCAATAAATTTCATGATTTTTCGTTCAGGAGATTCTCCACCCCTTCGCGATTAAAATCTTGTTTAACGTTAGTAGAATAAATGCACTGGCGTGTCTGATCTAAAAATCAATTTTTCTGACAAGCATGTGAAATGAAAAATACTGAGCTTAGGGGGTTGAATTCCAAGGCAGACTCCTGTTCGCTTTCATGGTGATTAAAAAATGTTTGTACGGAGTTAAAAATTCAAGAAGTAGTTTAAATATTGCGGAATGAATTTGTTATGATCCTTTGAGAGTCACAGGGTTGGGAATAATTCCTGGAACAAGGAGAGAGCAGAAAAGTCGAAGTTGGAAGGCGATCGGAGACAGAGGAAGGCGAATGATATTCCAGAAATATTTTTGCGACGAAGCATGGAGGAAGGGGCCCGGTGAGAGGATATCGAGAGTCGCTGCAGGGAATAATCGATAGCAAGAGACAAGTGCGATATGACGGTGTCGGGTCACGTCGAAGCTCTGAAGTACAGACCCAAGCGTCAAACATCTGAATCTCCGCGTTAATAGCGGCGTTCTCAAAGTCGTTCGTGGAGCTTTTCCACTGAAATATTGTCTCTCTTCTCTTCGTTCTCATCTCTTTAATCATATTCGTTCAAATAGCTCGGATATTTTTCTTTGAAGTGCCCCGATAATCCTGTAACTGGTCGTATGCTTTAAACGAGAATTACACGTTCAGAATAATTTCGAGAAATTAGTTACGTCTAATAATTTTGGGCTGAGAATATGTTCGATACGGTCAGTAGATTGGGAAGTCTGTTTCAGAAGGGTTAATCCAAGTTCGGTTAATGAACATTTAGGGTGCGTATTGGGCGTTACCCAATAACTTCTCGTATCGGAATTTTATTAACGAAAAATATCGGTTAGCGAATTTTGACTGCTGAAAAAATTTTAGATGCCCGAAATTCTGTGACCGAAAAATGTAGGGTGCCGAATATTCGGTGACTGAAAAACATACGACACCATTCTCATGGTAAAAGAATATCAGCTACTGAACTTGAGGTACTAGAAACTCACATTTCGTCTGCAAAAAAAATTTGAGATCTATTTTCGAACTAGAAAATTCGTATACCAAAAACCGAAAAATAGTAAATACTGAAGTTCAGTAACCAAACGCTCTGGCGCACCAAATTTTATTGACCAATGAAAATTGACGTGCAGAATATCGTTTACCAACAATTTGTTCGGAAACCGAATTTTTCAAGGCTCTGAAAATTCGTATACCGGAAATTGAGAGCTCGCACACACTGGAGTTACTAAGCACACTGACCCTCCACATTTCACTCGTCGAAAAAACTATGCATACAGAATATCGCTTACCGAAAAATTGTTCGGTAACCAAATTGTCCAAGACTTTAAGCCATCCATCGAAATTGATGTAATTACCGTCCTTTATCGTGGCTTTTAGCGTGCTCGGAAGCGTCAGCGAGTAAATATCGGGCGGGGTTGAAAAAATAATCAAACAGCCTCTTGGAATGGTCAGTTAATTGAGTTCTCGGTCGAAAGGCAGTCTATTTTCGCAGAAAATCGCCAGATAACTAGTCCGGACAAAAGGGGGATAACATAAATCGTGTACACGCGAGGTGCTTTCCGCCCTCCCTCCTCTGTCCGCGAGCGTATCGAACAGTCGCTTCGATACTTTTGTATACCCCGGGGAAGGCCGATCAACTGTAAATCGAGGCTGGTCGCGTCAAAAGGTCGAATCGAATTTCCCGTTAATTACCAGAAGCAGCGCGCAAACATCTATTACCGGGCCCTCGATCTATTCATCGAGGAAAATTGCGAAAGATAAGCGTCCACGTGGACCGGTGAACGAGTTACAGAACAGACGAGAACAGAGACGGAATCGATAGTATTTCAGCCTGTTTGCGATCATAAGCGCTTTCGAGCGTTGCCGCTTGTCGAGCCCCGATCGATCGACCCCGTTTTCTGTCGCGCTCTATATTTTCGTTTCGAATTATCTGCCAATCGAAACAGTTTCAGGGGAAGAATGGTCTACTAAATATTTGATTACAGCGGCCTCACTACTTCTGCATTGCCTGCAATTCAGAGTTTAGCTCCTCGCAGTAGTCGGGATCGCCTATATGTCAGACATTGCCGTATCAATGAATACTTTTCTGTAAGAAAATATCTTAAACCTATATTGGAGCGGTAGTTCGTTTTTAGAAGTTCAATAATTTGGTTTTCGATGTAATTATAGTCGATTAAAATGATTACGGTGATTTTACATTGGGTGTAACAGAGAATGTAATGGTTCGCAGTAGTTTAAGTCAGCTATATATCGGGCATTGCTGTACCGAAGACTTCTGCACTACATTATAAAATATTCAAATGTGTTTCAGACTTACAATCTGCCTTCAGAGCAGCAGTAATTATGTTTACAGCATATTTACATTCGTCTACAACGATTATGGTAGTTTTAAATAGGTTCTGATGCAGAATTAAGTCGTTCGCAGTAGTGCAGGTCAGCTGTATATCAAACATTACTGCACCACATTAGAAGCTGTACTCACATGTGCCAGAGTTACAATCTTACTATCTAAAATATTAGTTCCATTATTAGTTATCAACAGTAGCACAAGTCAGTCATATGTCAGACATACGTGACTTCACTGTAAACTGAATAATTGAACCCCTTTTTCCCGTTCATTCGAGGTTGGAAAAAATAACAGTGCCGACAACCGAAAGCTAACGTGTCACCGTTAATTCCTCGATAGTACAGGCCAAAGAGGATCCGGCCTCATCAGGATTTTTTCGCTCATCTTCTGCAGGCACGCTCCGACTAGATTCCGCTGGAAATACAATGAAATCCCATTTGGTCGACAACTCGCTGAAAATTGTAAAATATAATTACTCCGCGACGAATCCGTTAAATCGCCGTACCCAAACAAGCGAAGCTTTAACGAAGCTCGCAGCTAATTACAAATCATTTTCGCCGATTAACGGTGCAGCAGAGACACGTCGATTCTCGCGCTCCCCTCCATCCCTCGCACACACGCGGGCCTCCTACATTTTCGAGCTGCGATCTTTTTCAGCTCGACACAATTCGTCTCTTGTTTGCCTGGGTGTAAAGAACACGGGATTGTTGTAACGTAGCCGGGCGCCACCGATTCCAAACAACTGCGCCGGATTTTTTCCACCCCCAACAGACACGAGCGCTGATGTTTCGTGCGGGGGTGGAAATCGCGGTTTCACGCAAACCAATCGTCGTTTCGCCGTCGCTACAGGTTGAAACAGTGACACCTGAAGCTACAAACATCCCGTTACGTATTTTTGACTGCACCCCGCAATTTTTTTATCGACTTCTGTTTCATTTCTCGCGCGGCGAGTTAAATGATCGGCCGGTTCGGCGCGCGGGGGATCGTGGAAAATATTTTTCATGGGAGGTAGAATAATGCGTCGAGCGCGGGCAGAAGAAAGAATTCTTGGGATGGCGGAGATGCTTTTCAATATTTTTTTAAGCAGGAATTTTTTATATTGATTTAAACGCACAGTCGTCGCGTTTTTCGAATTGTTTTCACCGTGCGGATTTATCGCAGCAGAAACTTTTCATCGAAATTTCTATAAAACGTGACGACTCCGCTCGTTTTCGATAGCTGGCTGAAACCGGTGCAAACGGAAACGCGAGAAACAATATGACCGGGGACGGGCTGCATTATAAAATGTCGCCGGCCGCTGAAAGCGGCGTGATTGAATTTTATTCCGCCGACACGGCGACGTATAAAAATGCGGAGCAAGTGAGAACGAGGCACGCAATGAACCGTTTCGCGGTTCAATGTTCCTTTGACTGATTTGATTTATCCGGGGCCCCCTAGATTTATCGACCGACAGCCCTCCGCCGGCGATTTCGTTTGGTTTCGGTCATTTACAAGCGAGCCAGAAACGGTTGCACGTTCAATCGCTGGAACAATTAATCGAACAGGGTATTCAGAAGGGTTGGAAACTCTTCATGTCACGAAAGAACGTCGAATCGCACCCTTTCTTCTCAATATCACCCTCTGAACTTGAATATTTCACATTATCTTGGAAGTCGTTTCAGATTGCAGATTGTAACTTTGGATATATGTAGACCATAATGAATTAAACGAAAAAGTATTAGTCCATATGGCCTGAAAAATTAATACCTTCGGAGATAAAATATAAAAATTCCTTTGTTCGAATTCAACTTTCTTGAAAATTTTACATCATCTTCCAAGTGGTTTAAGATTGAAGGTTGTAACTTTGGATACATAAAAAACTGTGTGAATTAAGCGAAAAAGTATGAGTACATATGGATCGGAAAACCAATAGTTTCCGAGGTATAAAGGAGAGTTTTATTGCAATAGCCGTTTGAATATACAGGATGATTCAGAATTGGTGGTTTGAACTGTGGGTGTGTATAAAATAGAATAAAATAAACAAAAACGTGTACACACATATGGATAGAAAAATCAATAGGTTCAGAGTTATAAAGAAAAATTGAATTTCGGCATAACAGGGGTTGAATCGAATATATTCTTTTATCCTGGAAAATATTGATCCTTAGTCGAATGTGTGCTGAACTTTTATCGTTGAATATGTTGTGTATTGTACGTACATAAAGTTACAGCGAGCAACTCTAAAAAAGCTTTACAGATAATGTAAAAATTGTCAACCACTTCAAGTAATATTAAACCTAAATTTTAGCCACTGCTAAATTGAAAATTGAACCCTGTCTCGTGCATAGAAAATTTTCACTTTCAAGTGAGCAAACATCTAGAATAAAAAATTTGACAAATCAGACCTATATAATTTATTATTGTGAAAATTTTATTTAATCCTCTGTTATTTAATTAAATACACACTAAAATTGTGTGCTACACAATCTTCAAAATTTAACTTTAAATAAATAAATTTTCACAGATTTTTATTAATTTATATGAGAAGATATTGATGCCAGAATTTTTCATTAGAAAGAAATAATTAAATCATACTTCAAATGTAACTCAAAGAATTGATTGTCGTAAATATTTCGTAAAGTAAATCCTGTATTATTTAATGAAATGTATATTAACAATCTGTGGTATTTTTATGTAGATAAAATATTGATATCAGCCGATAAAATATTCCACTTGCGCGTGCAGCGGCCTAAATCAAAATTCGGCATCGTATTTCAATTACAGATTTCCTCCGGGCGGAAACTTTTTCAATTACCGTTCCAATGGTTCTCGATTTCCTTTAATTCCGCGGTGTTCGAAGGTCCTCGAAACGGTGGAAGAACAAACCGAGAACTCGGTGGTAGCACAGTTCACGGAACATTATTTAAGAATTATTAAGTAGTTATAATAACTTCTGGGAGCACTTCATGGAAGAGTAAACAACCGTTTCCCCCCGCCCCGTCCCTCGCCGTCGTTTGTCGCGAATAAATTACCCCCCGGCCTCCGTGACTTCTTTAAATTTATTCCATCTTGCCTCTTGATGCAACTTCCACGGACACTTCTTCCGGTGTTATTTCTTTTAAATGGCCTCGTTCTGGGACACCGTGTCGATTTAACACAGACGGACTCGTTGAACACCTTGTAAACATATTCTCAAGTTTTAGGGCGGTTTCATAACCTCTTAGCCATGAATTTGGCACAAAACAGTCAAACATTTATCTTTCGACGATGGAAGCGAACTGTGTGATTTGTTTAAAGATTGCATTACTAATTAAATTGCAAGATATTTTCTGATTTGTTAATTTCTGATGGAGAAAATTTTTGTTGAATACAATAAATATATTTTATTGATTAAATTTGCAAGCTTTAAACCCTGTGTGCTGAACAACATTTTAATCGGAAGTCTGCACAAAATAGAAAACATTTATCATTCGACGATGAAGGCGAACAACCCTTAAATATTTTCTGGTTTATTGAATTGTTCATGAAGAAAATTCCTATTTAATATTATAAATATGTTTGTTCATAAGTGTCTATTCTTAATTTCTTGCTTCAAGTTTGTTGAAGAGTTTTTATATGCTGAATCACATACAGATATATTTGAAACTCCCGCCAATATGCAAGCTCTAAAGCCTATGCGTTGAATATCCCCTTAAAGTCTGTTTCTATATTTCCAGAACACCTTGTGTATGACGTAACGGAGACTCTATTTATTCCGTCGATTTGTCGACTTATCGATAGATCAAACAGAGCTTCCTCGAGGGTAGGACGAGGGTGAAACAGGACAAAAGAGGGTGGCGATCGAATTCGAAAAAGATTGCAGGATTACGAAACAACGATGTACTGCTCCGATATTGTCCATCTGTATTCTACTTTATCGTACCATTCTTTTTCACCCCTAGAAGCTCCACTGTAATAGTAACATTTAAAATCATGAATTCGAAATTCCCTAGACATCCATTCTCCTTATTTTTGTCTTGTTAGATTCATAGACGTTTATCTAAATTCTAAACAAACCGCTGAACGCAAAATTACTTGTAAAAGGGGTTGAAAAATTCTGTTTACAACCCAGCAGCTACCCTAACAATAGTCAGATGAAAATTCATGAACTAGAAATTTACTAGACATCTATTTTCATCGCATCTATTACTTTAGATTTATAAAGTTCTTCTTCAGCACTGAATGGAGCAATCGAACTAAAAATTAATCTTAGAAGGGGATGAACCAATTTTTTAAGTCTCTGAAAACGCTCCTAAGACACTTTATATTCGCAAACGGGTGTGCCAACGTTAGTTAAAACGATCGAATTAAAAATCAACAGCAGAAGGGGGTGCAAAAATTGGTTAAACCTCTGAAGTCACCCCTAATACAATAATGTTTTTAACGATGACTTTGAAAAGTCACCAGACACCCGGTTTTTGTCAGTTCTGCCACTTTGTATTCGCAGGGGCGCGTGTCAACGTTAAATGAAGCAATCGTACTAAGAACTATCCTCACAAAGGGGGTTGAAAGTTAGTCAACAAGGGGTGGTTTATTTAATCCGGCGTGGCGAAGTTTCCTCGATTTATTGGTTTCCTTTCATTCGCTTTGAACCGGTCGAGAGGACGAAGAAACGTGTTTTGTGTTTCGAGGGGTTGATTTGTTAACGGGCCCTGGAAAGCGGAAAGGGTTCCGCCATTTTTATTCCGCCGACATCGCGTACAGAGAAACTAAACTACCACTTCTGAAAGCATTTTCAATGTTCATTGTTCGAGCTTGAAAAGGATTTTCTCGATCATACGATTTCGCGAACACGTCCAATGAACTTTCTGCGAAAAACAGAGAGCTGTTCGACAAAGGGTGGCCTCTGTGTATGCGTGCGTTTGTAATTTTTGTCAGAAAACATTTTACAAAGATTAAAATATTTTCCATCGACTCTGCGTCAAAGGGGTGCCTTTGACAAGGGATACATTTAATCTTCTGTAATACATAAAGCCAACATTGAATATTAATACAATTATACAAAACAGTTCTCTGATCCAGATAAAATCAGAAATATTCTTCTTCACAACCTCTGAAGGTTAGAAAAATTCGACAAAAATCGGTGAGAAGGAACAAATTAAAATGTACGAAAACAAATAAAAAAATTCGAAGTAGAAGGTTGGAAATTCACCGAAAATAGTTTCTTGCAGCGTACTATGATATTCTGGAGGAGAAGAATTGACTGGCCACTGTTCTCAAGGGACCGAGTTTTGGCGGGAACATTACGAATTGTCGTCGCGATCTTTCCGAACACTCGTTCGTTCCTTTACGATTCCCTGATAAACAGCATCTCCGGTAGCGTGAATCGGATTCTGCGATGGTTTTCGCGTGTGCAACATCCGGAAAAGAAACATGTACAAAGGAAAGGTGGAGCACAGTCTCGGTCCAGCAAGTGCGAAGTTTATGGTTTACAGATAACAGCGGTTAAGTGCTCCCTTTTCTATCGGGCCCTGCCCGCCGTTCCCTTTTGCCGTTCTGATTTTATAACCTTTCCATTTTCTTTTATTTCTTCCGTCCTATTGATTCTCCCGCCACCCCCTATGTTCTCCTCGCCACCCCGGCTCCGGGAGCACAGTCGGTTCGCACGCTTCGCCATAATGTTTTCCCGTTTATTTTTCTCTTGCTGCCCCCGGTGAACGTTCCGCGAACGAGTTCGACTATTTACTGAAGTTAGGTTAACGTCGTTACGCTATTTGTTCTCTTCTCCCGGCACGATGTGGGCCGAAGCGAACGAATTTTGACTGCGCAGGGAGCATTCGTCTGTTGGACAGTTTGCCACCACTGAAATAACTGAATAATTAACAAAGTAGAGACTACAATAACGGAATGTTCAACCTAACCTGTAGTTCAGCAAAGAAAATTGCAGAACAGGGTGTACGATTTTTATTCGAAAGTTTCAGAGCTGAAATGGTGAATCCGTAGAGTCACTTTTTGGCCCACTCTGATTACTCCCGACCCATCAGAATGAACAAATTAATTTCGTAGATATTCCCACGTTCACCAGATTCCCTTCCTGCTCCATTCTGATCACTCCCAACCCATCAGAATGAACAAATTAATTTCCATCAAGTTCCCACGTTCACCAACCTCCATAACATCAAATCACACGAACGATCCGTAGAACCGTTCGACGTCTACGTCTGCAGGACAATCAGCACGCAACAGTCGAGACACATTGAGCGCCTTCAAGGTAGAACAACTCGTTTTCAGGTGACAAACATCAATCCTGCAGCAGACAACAATGCCGCGCCTTAATGCTTCTGTGTGGAAGCTAGACAGAGGGAGTACTCCCTAGTTTCCTATGAAACGCCATGGGTAGGTTGCCTCTGTGGGGTTCCTGCACGCGTACCAAGCGCAGCAACAGAAAGAAATGCGCTTTGAAAGCGCGGAGAACGAGCAACGAGGGTTTATGGATTACAAATAACGAGAGGTCTAGTGTTCTCCACTTGACAGTTCGCATTGTCTTCGTTCCAGCCTCCATTTTTATCCCGGCAGTCTCAGCCTGCGCCACTGGGGTCCCAGCTTTTTATCATCCCGTTCGGTGAATCGGCTCGCGTGAATGCGTCTCTCGTTCGACGATTACATTGATTAGCAACGTCGCAGATAAACCGTCTGGATCGTCCGTTCACGCACAATGACGTCGCTGCGCTGCCATTAAGTCATTCAACGTTCACGTGACTGTCACCGGAGCAGGACGTCGCGACGTCAATGCGGCTGATATCCGCAAGCTTGTTGCGAGCAATCTCGCTGGTATCGCGGTGCAAGTGAATTTGTCGGGGCGAATCCAGGTTTTCGGATTAATTCCTCTTGTCGTGTACATCCTGAGTGACGTCAGCTTTTTTCTGTCCCCTGTTAATCCAATGCATCGAGCTGTACACTTCAGGATAAGGTTCCCGTGTACGATACGTCCCTTATCAAATAATGCACCGTTCCTTTCAGCGATGTTTCGCTATCTGTTTGCTGACCGTGTGATCTTGTTTTTAAGAATATGGGTGGCTGTGTGTACAGCTCATCGAGGGAGGGGGTGGAAGAATTGCTCATTGGATCATTGAAATTCGCATTGATGGAGATACTCGGTGCGGAAACTGTCGGCTCGATTGGGTGTCGCGGTGATTTTCGTTCGAACTTCCCCGAAACTCGAATCGAACAATCACGAACACGCGGTTAGGTTAAACTTTTCGCCCGGAGCTCGGCTGTCTGTTTTCCTTAGCCAACGATCCTTAATATTCACGGACGTTCGTTTAACGACGCGCTGCACCGGACACGCGTCATTTATCTCGATTTTCCGGAACTCGACAAAACATTCGATCGATCCCTACCCTCCAGCTCGCAGCCAGCGCGGACAAATGTTCTTTGATACGGTTTTTCGTCCCGACGTCGGAAACTCTTCCGTATCCATCGCTTCGATACCGGATCGGTTGCTTTTTAACCGACCGGTCGACGATAAAAATCGATAGAGAACGTCGTATTCCTTGAAACATGACGTCGTGTTCCGTATATCCCGCCGCGAAACGAGCACCGTGTCGATCGAAACTGCCGTGCACTTTAATCTGTCGTGAATTTTAAGTTATGCCTGGTTGGAAGCACGATTACCGACAAACGTTTATGTTGTACTGTATTCAATCGCAAGGGGTGCTTCCTGTTGAGTCTTGCAAGCTCATTTTTGGACACCATACGTCCCCAGAAACGTTTTGTGTGTGTTTAAATTGTTACAGCTTCGGGAGATTTAGCAGTTCGTTTGAGAATACACCTGTGGCGCGATCTGGTGGTACGATTTTCGGTGAGGCCCCTTAATGCGAGGAAACGTAGGTATTTAAGTTTAATTCGGGGGTATGTAGATGAAATTCTGACGGAAAATTGTTCTTCAGATCGTCATTTGCAGTAACGAGATTATTTTTAAATTTTATGTGTTATTAAATTTACATTAGAAGTATTATAGTTGTTTAATTGTAAGGCAATGATTTTTTTAAGATTATCTATTTAAATGTAGATATGTCCACGCAACTGGGCTTTAATTTTCATGCAAGTGCATGTATTTAAATATATGTTTCCTGTTGATTAGTAATAAATTAAATTGAAATGAATAAATGTCGTGGTTGTGTTTCGAGGACACTCTGAATACTGCTGAATTATTGTATAACTGAATTGTAAACACGTTGTAGTCGAATCTGTTTCTCGAGAGCTAATATTCAGACGGATGAGTGGCAGAAGTCGCGTTACACCGCACCAAATATTTGCCCCGCGTTTCCATCTGATACAGGAGGCGCCATTTCAATCTTCCGATCTTTCCGTCGAATCAACATGGCCTTGGTCGCGAGCAAGGGAACCATAGTAAACAGATCCTTTACCAGAAATTTCATTGCTTCTTCATTTCGTGTCCTGCTATATCTGTTTGCTGTAATGGATTGGAATAAAGCCATCTTCAGTTAACCATGTGTTTGACGTCAAACCTCTCTATAGCTCCCTTCAGACAATTTCAGAATACTTCACGAATTTAGTTTATACAATTGTTTATTTTATCAACAAATTTAATTCAGGTCCATTTTTGTGAACTGTGAGTTTATATGGACATTAACGTATTTAGTTCACTCGGATAATTATTAATATTTATAAAATTCCACTGCACTCGATGTTGTCTTAAATTCCTAATCATGATAAAAAAGAGAAACATTAACTACCTACATTTTTCTGGAATGTTTTACCTTAAATTAATAAAATTCTAACGAAGCAATCTTCCACGTTAATACATAATTAGTGTCCAAAACAGAGTGGGAAACAGTACAAAGTATAACTGTATTATATGTATACGGGGGGTGTCTGACCAATGGTGGTGCGATTCTACTAGCTCCTCTTATATTCAGGCTTACGGTGTACGTGCTGAAAATTTGTGTTTAAAATACGCATTGTTCAGAAGAATATTAATGCACAAACGATATAAATATTCATTCAAGAACGTTAAATATTAAAAACAAAGAAAATATACTCTTCAAGAAAAAAAATCATGCACTCTATTCTTACATTTTCAACACCTCTGTCGCATTTCTCATGAACCAAGTTTTATCTCATGAAGAAAATTGGACAGAGAACGAACAAATGAAAAATAATTCCATGAAGCACACCACGTGCTGCAAAAAATATTTTCAGAATTGAAAACTTTCGAAGATCTCGCGTCCCTGTTCATCTCTCTCTAGCCTGCGTGCACCTTTTGACCTATTCTCGAATCTTTCGGGCCATGAACGACTCCGTGAAGATTCTCGAGTGGCGGAAATATTTCTTTTCTTTTTTTTAACAGAAAAGCCTCGATCGAATAACAATCGGGTCGCGCAACGACGGAACACCGGTTGAATTGTTAGCACAGTGGCAATTATTTCGTATCAAGTGGCGGGAACTCGAGAGTTGTTAGTTCATCGATCATTGTCTAACGAGCTGCCCTGACATTCTTGCTTTGCGGTATTCCAGTCGTCGCGACCGAAAAAGAAATAAACGCGAAACTCGAGGTTTCCTCTTTTTAAATTCAGCGCGGGGTCAAGTTGACTCGCAGTGGCTGAACAATTGTGTCGCCGATTTTTATTGTATAATTATCACGTTATTCCAGGGTTGAAATATGTAGGACTATGAATATAGCAAACTGCTATACAGAAGTGGAAGTATAATAATTTTTCCCGCGCCAGTTGCATTTCTTGTCTGACCACGAACGACCCACTCTACTTACTCCGATTACTCCTGCGAGCACTTGACGCTTCTTGTAAAACAGTGAAGTGTAATATTTAAACAAGTTAGCAGTGTCATTGAAAAAGTGTCGAACATTATTTCCGTATAATATTTCCTAATAACGGCAGGATAATTTTGTCATAGAAATATTAATATGATTCCCAGCTCGTTAATTTTGCTCCGAGCGGCGAACGTGAAATTTTAGCTTGAATTTTTCACATGAATATTACTCGCCCGAGGGAACAAACTGATAGAACATGGATTCGAGTCGACTGATACAATTCTGAAAAAAAATAAGAAGGAGTACAAAATAAAACGCCCAGTTAATGGTACTTTTAGATGAGTCTGCGTTCATATTCTGCGAAAAATAATGACTGTTCGAACAAAGGGACGAATAAAATATTACTAAACTGTTCGTTCAACTTGTAAAACTTCCTCCATATTGATTTCGCCGGTTCCACCGTCTGATCTGTTAACTACGCGGATCACTGTTTCCATTGTCGCGGAAAAATAGACGCTTTTTTCCGGTTTGTCCGACGGGACTCGATGGAGGCTCGCGTGAAAACTCGAAATTTCGCAATCAGTTTAGGCGAACAATCCGATTCCGACGGCAATTAAGATTTGTGGCACGACCACGTGATCCGGCCATTCGGACGTTGCGGAAATCGCATTCGATCGTCTCGTTTTCAGGATTGGCCGCGGAAAAAAATGGAGATACCGCCGGATCCTCGAAACCAACCGGCCGGAAACTCAGGTGAACGTGATGCCATTTTTTTCTCACGAATACTACCTGATTTAGGGGGTATTCCAGAAATATCTGTAGAATTTTTATATAATATTTACGTAGACTTTACAAGGTACGTGGTACTCAATAAATTGAATAAAAAATGTCGAATAAACCAGAGATGAATAATATATATTATACTAACTACAAACAGTTCAATGTAAAAACATTGAAAACTGAATTGTTTATAACGTGGATGATATTGAAGTTCGTTCTGAGTTCAATAGATATTGCTTATCCAATTTGTTCATTACTCTAGTCAAGGTATTTGTCGATCATTTAAATTTTATTGCTAGATGCATTGAGTACTTATCGTGAATTAGCTACTCGAGCCTAATGCTTGGAAGTGTTCTAATTCGAGCGAGAAGGAATTGAGAAGCACGTGGGACTAACCTGAAACAGAAAGAATATTTATAGGTTAGGTTAATTACATAAGATAAGAATATATAAATTGAGGCACTCTTTTAATAACAGAGACCCTGCTTGAAAACTATTTTAGCTTATTGGTTAATATTAAACAATATTGGCGATGCGTACGATATAACCGGGTTACCCCAGTGAATCTAACCTGAAAATTGTAATCCCTTTCCCAATAACATTTCTCTAGATCTCTATTACACTATAACGTAAATACCAGCTGCACGAGAAAACAAGAAAGCACACAAAAAGCCGAAAAATCGAAGCTAGTCAATGTCGCCCCAGTAAACCTAACTCCAAAATCGCAACCCGGTCCACGATAACAATTGCCTAAACATCCAGCACGTATCCACGCAGACAGGGCTGCAGAGTGCATTTCCATTTTATCTATACGACGCAGCTCGCTGCCGTAGGGCTTTTGTTTCTTGCCAGTGACAGTGGCTAAAACAGGGCCGTGTCACTTGGCCCGCGCACCCTCGTTTCGTCTTTCTCCAACCCCCCGCGCTCACTCGACCCGTCTGTCTCCCGCTCCTAGCCACCCTTGTTTCGCCGGGTAACGACAGGGGTTGTTGCCGTGGCCCGGTACTTTCGACCGACATTTAAAGCCAGCAAGAAAGCAAGCCCGCCTAGCCTCACCCGAAACCTAACCTCACCCCATCGGTGTCCCAACCGCGCGGAGCCATACGTAGCAACGTCTGGCCAGCTTTTTCCGCGCTTTATCTCCCGGTTCCCCAGCCGGAGGCGAAATGGCATCCACGTTTTGGCAGTTATGCCGGCGGAGGGGGCATTCTCCTTCCTCGGCCTGTTTTCAGGGTACACTTTGGGAATTTTTTGGGGAAAAACTGAACAGCATATCTCTATGCAACCCCGTACATGTGTTCCTGCACGTTCGTGCTATGTTCTTGAATTTTTGTGCATGCTTGTCACGCGTTGTTCATGAGTTTTTGATTGCAGATCGTTTCAGCGGTCATCGTGCGTGCCAATTTTTCAACCCCTTTACTTCTCGCTGAGTAACTGCTATAGTTTTGACGATAACAATCTACAAAAATTCATGTATGAAGTATGAATATGTATGAATGAATCTGCCAAGTTTCATGCAGATATCTTGTTTAGGTTTTCCACGAAAAAATCGCGAAGTGTAGCCTTAAAATAGGCGGCGGAAGGAGAACACCCTCAAGGTCGTACGGCCGGCCGAGATATTGCTTCAGAGCTTTTTTGTCTGTTGTCGAGTGGGGAATCACCAGCGGGGACGAGGACACAGTGTCCGGAGCTTTGCTCCATGTCTTTTTCGATGCGTTCGCGATACGGTGGCTCCTTTCTCCGGCTATTCCGGGGCGTAATAAGAGGAGCAAATGAAGGATTCGATGGAAGTTTGATGTGTTGCAGAGGGTGTCCTTGGACCCTTTTTTTCTCTTGATGGGGGATTCGGAAGGAGAGTGTAATATGTGAGATTTCTTCGATATCAGTTTCAGCTGATGGCCAGAGGTTGCTGTGCGTAACAAGAAAAGTTGGACAGGCAGATGATATTGAGAGTTTTTGGAGACAGTGGTGATGCATGGCACAGGGGATGTTCTTCAGGGTGTTTTGTAGGCGTAATAGGAACATTGATAACAAATTGGCCACTGAAACTCAAGTTCCTCTCAGGAATATGTCTCAATACTGTTTGGGGCTTCAAAGCTTTGATTACGTTCAGTTGGAGGATGCAATCTGTCGTCAGCATTGCAGCTAGCCTCATCAGGGTTCACAGAGGCCCTGATAATGCTGTCATTTGGAGTATCTCTTCCAAGTAAACGGACGGACTGTACTTAGCATTCAATCATTTAAATGAGGAGCACTCTATTCAGTGGAACCCAACTACAGTGACAGTTCTATGGGCTAAAATGATTATAGCACTCGATGGAGTGTCATACAGGGTGCGCAATTTAAAATAAAACAAGCAAGCATTGAACAGCAGGTAACATTGAACAGCAGGTAACAGTATTACTTTTCAATCATTACTGACCAACCAGGGGTCTTCTGCATGGTCCTCTGGTAACCAGATACTAGCTATCCGATGCTAAATATCCAACAAGAAAATATGACATAGCCTCATTAAAATTCTGAACCACCGAAAGAGTCGTTTTTTCCAGTTTCCCCTTCAGCTGTATAATCTGACGAGGCAGGGCGTTTTCATTCTCCCGAAAAATCTGTCAGCCAGAGATGTCCAGGTTCCAGCTGCGTCTCGCTAATCACGTGCTCGCTTTTTGCTTCAACGGACACTCGAACACGGTGTATAGAGTCCCTCGTGAAACATTATCCCCGCATCAAGAGGACACGTATTATTCGCACACAGCGTCGCTCTTAATTTCACATAATCATTTCTAAGCGACAGGGAGACAGAGGCAGAGGCTCCCGTCTCGTTCGATTCGGGTCCCGTTGCCATGGCGTCCCTGTTTTCCCGGCCATTTCACTCCTAACCGAGTGGAATTCGCGTTCTGGCAGGTGCACCGGTCCAAACTGTTCTGGAAACCTTTTCTTCCAGGCCCCCTTCCGCGAGAACGGCCACGGCTGCCGACCTGACGGGACGAATCCTCGTCGGGGAAGCGATCACCTGGTGAAACGGTTTTTGCGTACACAGAACGTCGCAGACTCGACATTTCTTTGCCTTCATGAAACTCTAAGACGCCGTATAAAATTGATAAACATTCTGGAGAGAATCGAAGGCAGAACTTATGAAAATTTGCAATTAGGAAACGTTCATTATCCTTTTGTAGCTCTGTGTACACATTCTCCATGCACGTACCAGAAATAATTTTTTAGATTAAATACAATGAGTTTGATGGGCATATTTAATGTGACATTAACCCTAGCGCGGTCTTCTGTTGACCTATACACTCAAGGTTTTTGGATGAAAACTGCCCTAAATGTATGGAACTCATAGTTTAAAAAAAAATAATATAATGAAGGGACTAAGGAATATAGGAATAACCAGTTGCATGTTGTATAGTGTCATCATTGCAAAAGTTTCTTAAATAAATGAAGATGCAATGGGACAGAAAAGACCCAAAGGCCGCACTAGGGTTAATGTCATAGTGTTGACAGTGCTGTTACTATGGTTGAGACTAGGTGAATTGGCCGGTTCTGCTGACATTCATACGCTCACAGTCTCTCCCCACTCCGACTCCTAGGCGCAGTCTCTCTCTTTCTACGCGTCTATTGCCCCCTCTCTCGCACTCATTCAGGAGAGCTAAGGTGAGAGTTAGAGTGGGGAGTGTCCGTGTGTGGCGCCTTAGTGTGCAAGTTAGGGGAACTGCGGTCACTTCACCATGTACCAACCATGGACTGACACGTATTTTATGTTCAATTTTCTTTAGTTTAAACAATATTCACGTTGGACGTAACAAATATCATGCAATTCAGTTACAAATGCCACATACATGACAGTTTCCGCGAATATACGTTTTCAGAGTTCAATTCTTTTGATTTAATTTAATTGAAGATACGAAGCTTCGATAAAATTGTATTTTATATTTTTAATGTTTTTAACATTAAGCCCCATAGACTACATATTATTACTATTATTTGGCTGAGAGCTTCCTCAAATTTTTGCATTTATTTCTGCCTTATTATTTAACAGTTACTTTAGGCTGTGTTAAACCATCGGTTAAATAACTACCACCCACGAACTACACATTTTGCTTGCAAAAATAAATGTAGAAACCCAGAAAGGAAACAGAACAGCAATATCGAAGATTTTACAAAATGGGATCTCACGTAAGAGTATGTCCAAAGTTTCTCAGGCGTATCTTTACATTCGCCGTCGTATCGTATCCCTGGAAGTAATTCAAGATTCCCTTTCATCCCCTTCAGCAACGTCTTGCCCGATAACCGGCGGCGTCGAGAAATAAAAGGCCGGCTCTCCTGCGTCAACGATAGCCGGCATTTTCAGTCGAAAATCCGTCGGGTCGCGTTTCATCGGCACCCATCGATCTCGTTATCTCGTCGCCGATTGTTTACCGGCACAAAAGTCCTTTCATAAATGTTTCATTATCCGCCACTCGAGCGAGCAGAAAGAGGACCGGCCCCCGATAATCTCCACGCGATCCATCATCGACGAACTTGCAAGCACAATGCCTCCGCCACTCTTTCTCTCATTAATTATTTTTTCCCTGCGCCTCCACCCCAACCCTTTCGCCCCAGCAGCCTGATACCTGTGCGTTTTGTTCCCGAAAGCCATACGACCGGCGTCCGCCGTGTCAACCAGTCGAATGCTCGTTGCTCGTCGCTCGTCAAGCACCCCGGAAGCTTTCGACGTTTTAATTGGTCCCCCCAGGTAGGATGGAACGTTGCCAATCGATCATGCGTCCCGAACAACTTGAACACCCGAATCGCGTCGATGTAATTATTATTCTTGAACCTTTTGTCCGTCGTGTCGAGGCTGGATTCACTGGGAGTCATACAGAGTTCAGTCTTAATGTTTCTGTCATGTTCTAAGTGTCATTCGTTATTCAGCCATCTTGTTGGACGATTGTGACATCTTGTCAATAATTAATGGCTGATTGAAATAATTAATGAACTCATCGTATTGATCCCTTCGTCCCTGCTGCAACCATGAGGCTACGTATATTGAATTATGAAATGAAGTATGAGTGTGGTATATATTTTGATGCCTGTCAATGTACAGGGTGTCCGTTACGCACGTGACATGAGATCATCCTGTAAGCTTCTGTACCGGAAAAACTTTTTACGTTTCGGAAGCATATACCACGTTTGGAAGTTCTTAAATAATTTGGAAGTAAAAGGGTTAGCATACGTTTTACGAACCCAATCTAGCCTACGAGGCCAGACCGTGACATAACTTAGTTAATCGTACGAAAGTGGCGCGGGAATTCGAAATTCGAGTCAGGCGACGGTGGATGCCGAAAAAACAGTATCGCGAACGGAATATTAGCAGTTTCGTGGATCGACGAGCTTTCTCGGAGCTTTTTCACGCGGGCGTTTCGATGAAAACGAACGGAGGCGTAACTTAATGCAATTCCACCTCGTAACCGGCTTCGTTTTACGCGAATCTTTTGTTCTTTCTGCACCGTCGCTCGCAGGTTCAATTTATTTTGCCCTCTCCCCCTCCACCGTCCCTGCAACCCCGTCGAAACGGAGAAAATAAAATTCACACAAGAATCCGCTGATTGCCACTCGTTCGCGTTTCAAAGACGTCAACGCTACCTCGTCGATGTTCATTTCAATCTTTTCCTCCCTTCGGTTCAAATCTTCCACTAGCTCTCCGAATTTTACTGCAATTATTGCGTTATACACGGTGGTACAGGCCTGCTTGCAAAAGTTCTTGCGTATTAAATTTTTCTTTGGTGCATTGTTGAAACGTTACGTGTTATTTTATTTAAATATTATTCAGTTATTAAATAGGAATTGAATTGAGTTAAAATTGACAGAGAGAGTTGGAGCTTTGAAGTTAACATATTTTGTAGCGGAGGCTCTATTTTTTTTTAAATTTATTCTATGGAAAATATTGTGAAGTTCAGCGTATTTAACTTTTAAGCGAAAATATTTACGTCAATAATTTGTTTATTCATCCCTGAAATAGCTTTTGCGATGTTACATTATTTTATTATGGATTACTTGTTCTCTGGTGTGCTATATCGCATCGGTTTCTTTTCATGTGACTCGATATGTCAAAATCTCAGCTGAAACTTCAAGAAACTAATCGATTGCCAGCTTGTGTTTTTCTATAGGACATCGATCATTATGATTCTCCGCGTGACAGCTCACGGTGAAATACCTTTTGGTGCGACACGACACGTCGTACAGTTTTTCCACACATATTTCTTTTTCTCCAGCTACCTTGTTTTTTAAAACACAGTAGATTAATCCTCATTATTATATATCATAATTATAGATATAAAAATGATGAAAAACGGATTTGTTATCACTTCACCAGTGTCATTGAAATAAATTCAACATCTGAGTGCATGTAAAAGTTATTTAGAGTGTTAATTAAATAATAATATGGGTACTAATTGTTCTTTAAAAGAAAGTCTTTTACATTTTCTTTTGTCTTCATAATTTTCTAAATTTTCTACAAATATTCTTAGACGAAAATTTGCTGTTTCTGGTGAAATTGCTGGAAAAACTTGTCCTGCAGGGTGTTCCACGTGAACTGGAAGAGCAGGAAAATATCGAGTCCCGGACTTTCTATATTATCTATTATTTATTTCAGTCGGTGCGGTTTGTGCAGGCCTGCGGAACGTGATATCGATATGACTAAAAACGGAAACGGCTCTTTCTTCCTCTAGCCACGCGACTTCCGTTCGGGTCTCTGCAATATTTTATCGTCCAATTTTACTCAACAGAAACCGATCCGCTTTTGGCTCTTCTTGTCGGCATTTTCCTGCTCGACTCTGTCCCAAATTCCTTTTTGGTGCCGCACGTCAGCCGGAATATTTCGATAAGGTCGTCAAAGATGCATTTTTGTTCGTTGTTCCAGCAGAAATATCATCTGGCATAACTAATGAAATGGATTGGTAATTTACTTAATTCTACCGTCAAAGTGAAGCTTAATCAGACAGTTCCGAAAATATAGGACGAGAAATAATTAGCTGACAAAATGTACAAAATTGATAAACAAATTTTATTATATGTAGTTTGTTGTACTACAGGCTGAGTTACTTGTATTATTCTACACTGCTTGACTATACGTACTTATAGTGTAGAGATCAAATTATATTGAATTAGAATTCTAATAAATGTTAGAAAAATTCCTATGTCCTAAATGTTACTCCCAAATCTATAGCAGAGCAAAGATTCTCGTAAGAATCGTACTGTTTCGTGTCCGACCAACGGCAGGGTATTTCAACTTACTCTTCTCCCTTTAACCCTAGGATGTGTAAGGGAGGCTCAATAAATGCCCACAGAATTCGAAACGTTAGTTTGTTTTAAAGAGAAATTTGTGTAGGAGGCCAGTAGTCTGGTTTTGTCAGAAAGATATTGTATTCAATGATTGACATTTTATTTTTTTGAAAATAAGTACCTAGATATTTCATATTATATTAATATATAAACAAACATACTTCGAGCAGCAGAAAATAAAATTTTTAGCACGCTCGTTTGTGTGGACACAAGATAACCCTCCCTTAAGCTGACCTTAAACCTTCTCAACCCTTGAACGTCCTAGGGTTAATATTGTAAGAAACTCAGACTCGACAGTGTGCTTCACAATGTCTGACGTTTCGCTTGTACTATTTTCTAGCATGCAATTGGCACAAAATTCCCGAATTAAAATTCTCCAACCCCTGTTGTAACAACCCTTCCGAAAAACCACGTGATCAACGCTACGAAAAAATTCCTGTGTCCTAAATTTCAGTGGAAAGCCTGGAGCAGAACGATAATCCCCGGGAAAATCCTGCTGTTTTGTCGTTCGAACGGGAAAACGAGGCGCGTTTATCCCGTTTTACGAGTGACTCGGCTTGCGGAAAAAAAGCCGACTCGCGTTAAGTTTGAGTCCCCGCGGCCGCACGCGCGTAGATCAATTAACGTGCACCCTGCCCACGGTTATTCACCGTAAAACGATGAAGACTGCACCGGGATTTCTGGACAGATTAAAGGGCCGATTGTGCCGCACTATTACTACTGGTTAGCGGCGCCGCGTGACTGTTACCCGGGCTAGTGCTTTTAATCCCATTAAAATCCCATCATTCGGTGCCTCGATGCCCGACTACCCTCCCCGCCTCTCCCTTTCACTCCTGTTAACCCTCTCTCGCGCTCTCTCTGTCACTTTGTACGAAGGTAGCGTCGCGGCATCTCCCGCCAGGAGATTATCCGCTCCAACGTTCCTCCGTGTTTTATTTTCCACAGTTTTGCGCCACTTTTACGGGCCCACTCGCCTGCATTGCGGTAACGAAGAATGCAATTCCTGTCTTCGCTAATGAGACTCATTTCACCCGTGAAAATAAACGACTGCCGCCGCGAGATCCACCGGTAGATCGAAACCCCTCGTTTGGGCGTTATGGGGCCCATCCTTCTCACACGATGGACAGCTATTTTTTTTTTTAATTGGTAAATGTAGCGTACCGTTTCTTTGGGGATACTGACATCGCGTGTAGGCTTTAGTTCTGTTCCTATATTTAAATAATGGCAACTGCAGAATGCTTGAATTGAACAAACAAAGTGTATGTTTTTTTCTTCTGACACTTTGGAATTATGAATTGAAGTTAGTAAATTAATTTTTGTCAATTTTAATAAATTGAACCCTGTGGAATTGAACTTACTGTTTAATATACAGGGTGAGCTTAATCAAGATTGTCCGAACGATCTAATTTTATGATATTTATCTCACGTTTCATGATTAAATTAATACATTCATGCCTGGAGAATTTATTATAGAGTCTACTAAATAATTTATTTTATGTTATTTATTATAACACTGCAGATCGACACTTCGAGGTCGTCGATTATGTTTTTTTATTAGTACAATGTTATATTTCTTATTTACTTCGCAATGGCACGGTTTGAGACGAATATAATGAACGAAAAATTCCGTTCAAAAAATGGGAAATAAATATGACCTTGAGCTGCCTGTTGTGGATGCCTCTGCTATAGCGTTCATACTGCAATCATGTCGTTGCCATAATCAGCCCTGTATTCCGTTGTCTTCCATCCACTGAACGGCAGCTAAATTCACCCTTTGTTTCGTCGATTCCACCGCCCGCTTGCATCCCCCGTTTCGCTTACGCAAGAAGGTTCGCCGGTTCAAGTTATCGCTCGTTAAGTCACACCGCCATCTAGTCAGATTCTAATTGGCACTCGGTGCCACTAATTGCACCGGTTCGGGGTGAAATAAGCCATTAAATTGCCGGCGGTGGAAGAAGTTCCGAAAGGCGAACAAACGGGAGGTAAAACGGCG
Organism: Macropis europaea; assembly: GCA_916610135.2. NCBI lineage: Eukaryota > Metazoa > Arthropoda > Insecta > Hymenoptera > Melittidae > Macropis > Macropis europaea. Next base: position 3,557,829 of record OU744352.1, on the reverse strand, counting down.
CGAAGAAGGGTCGTAGGGTGACTCGAGGGTTGCGCCTAATGTCCTGTCTCCCCTCGAATGCTACACCCTGAGATTTATCGATATATTAACTTGTTAGGGGAAATTTATTTCTGTGGAAGAATGAAATATTTGAGGACTTTTTAAATATTTTTTTATGTACCACGAGATATTGTTATTTTATATATTCTTATACCAGACTGTTTTATGTCAAGATCACTTCGTTTTCTGTGATTCACCGTGCTGAATATTCATTGTTATATTATGTTACAGTGCTAATTGCAGGGAATACAATTTTATTATTTTAACTGGCTGAAAATGAAAATTCATTACTGGTTCGTACTGAAATATATTTTATTAATATGAAAGCAACGCTGAATGTTGATTTTTATTTTGTGGCACGGTTATTTGAAACACAGCTGCACTATTTCATTTATTAAAATATTTTTGATAATGTTGATTGCATTGGGTAACAGAAACCAAAACAGTTTTCCTGATTCTTGCTGAAGTATTTCTGATAACAGTAACAATCGTGCAATTTTATTTGACTAGTACTTTATATATACGTTGTTAAATAATTGTAAGCTTATAAATATTAATATAGTGAATAGGCGGGGTACATCAAACTGCTAATTTAAAAATCATTTAGTTTATACTGATTAAAAAGAGAATATAAGAAGACCAAGAGAACCCACATGCCTCAACATGATGATGAATTCCTATTCTCCTTATTATTGAATCATAGCAACAGAAAAATAATATTCAAGCTGGAAGTATTTAATCCATGGCAATGGTGCTACAAAAATATCAATGATCTTGAAAGATAATTCTTTTGAAAAGCACCCTGGGTATAAACGGATGAAATAAAAATAAAAATCGACGCCTATACATATTTGCTCAACGACTCACGTATCGATGCTTCGAACGTTCTGTAACTGTACAGCATTCACAGAACGTGTAATGGCCTCTGGAATTTGCAGCAGAAGATTACGATCGATTTTATTGCAACCTGGCCCCTTTCCCCCACCCCGCCCCCGCCACGCGTTCCACCCCTCTCGCCGCTGTGCAATTGAAATTTGTCGATGTTCAGCTCCTGCGAGTTGCGAGTTTCCTCGTGTCTATTCCGCAGTTAGAAGAACGTGAACGGCCCCCCGTGCTTCGAAGTTCCCGTGCCGGAAGCTCGATACTTAGTTTCGCACTTCGTTCCCAGCAAGAACGTCGCGTTGATATTTAGTCCCGCGTGTCTTCGAGTTACAACGCGCCTCCCGATATTTAGTTCCGCGACCGGGGAGCAAAGTTTCGAGGCTGCTCGGTCGCCTGAACTTCCGGGGACGGAAGCTTTTGGATAGTTTGGAATTTCGTCTGTCAGAAATTGCTGTGATCATGCGTTTCCAACGTAGAAAACTCCATGTCAGTGTGTTTGTAGCAAAATCAGAACCCGATGCGAATGAAGGAGCTTGAACTTTGGGTAATTGGTAAAAATTGAAGTTTATGGGCTGTTGGGTCGCCTGAACAGTTGGGATTAACTGAGGGGTGGTAGTTTTTGGGTAGTTTCGAATATCGTCTGTCAGAAATTGCTGTGATCATGCGTTTGCAACGTAGAAAACTCCATGTCAGTGTGTTTGTAGCAAAATCAGAACCCGATGCGAATGAAGGAGCTTGAACTTTGGGTAATTGGTAAAAATTGAAGTTTATGGGCTGTTGGGTCGCCTGAACAGGTGGCATTAGCTGAAGGGTGGTAGTTTTTGGATAGTTCAGAATTTTGGTTGAAATAAATGAGTCATTCTAATTAACTCTTCGATTGGCTCAGGAGTCAGAGATCCCTGAATTCACAGGAAAGGAACACAGCCCGGTCGGAGCTGATCAACGCTAGGGACATTTTCGATTGCTCCAGCAGGTTGGTCTGCTGACTGATTCGGAGAAAACGGTGTCCCATTAGCCGAGACTGCGAAGGATCGAGTTGATTCCGCGGCTGGATTAAATGAGTACGACGAACTGGAGCGTCGTTTCATTTATCACTGACTATTCGCCACCATATTTAACGTCTCCACTCACAGGTGGAGGAATCTAGGGAGAGACATAGACGGAGAGTTGCATCCGGTCTACACAGGGTGTCGCTAGAAACTTCCATCTTAAAGTAACCATTTGAGATAATCGAATAAAATATATTCTATTCAGAGAGCTCTGTGTGATAAATAATTTTTAACTTTTCATGCGGGTCATATATTCCAAGATTTCAAGGTGACCTTAAACCTGTAAAATCGCACGATGCATTACAGAATGTATAGTATTCAGCAAATTGAATGAAGAATGTCTAACAGATGTGGATCGAAAAATCAATATTAATCGAGCTGGAAATATTATTTGTAAAATTGTTTATAACTCAAATAATATTAATTTTTCAAACCACGTCTATTAGACATTTTCTGTTCAATATTATGAACGTAATTTCCCATCTACGTATTAAATATCTTTCTTAACACTGTATGTAATGTTAATAATAATTACTGTAAATGTACAGGGTGTTAAAAAAGTATTCAGCACTTACGAGGTAGATAGTACTCGAAGAGTACAACTGTGGGTAAAAAAATCAATATAATCTGGGCTGTAAAAAATTGATAATAACTCAAATAATATTGTAATTTCAGCCCCCATTTATCAGCCGTTTTTGTACTCAGTTTACGGAGCACTGTCCACCCTAAAATTCACAATAATACATAATACAGTTTAAAAATTTCTCAGGCCATCTTGAAACCTTAAAAACTGTGATTCTCGTAAGTAAACAAATTCTGTTATTACAAGAAACCCTCCAAATGCAACAAGCTTCGTTGAACAACTTTTCTCTAATGTTCATTAGTCACAGGCTACTCTGGACGGAAGTTTCCCGCGACTCACCCCGTATATACCCGGTGTTCGTGCTGGTTACACGAACGATGAACTCGAATGGGCTCAGCCTATTCTCCGGGGGATAGTCGTCGCGTGATAACCGAATAATTAATTAGACGGCGAGATTAATTTGCGCCGGGGAAACCGGTTCGTTTGGATACGACGTAATACGAGCGGAGCAGTCGGTTTCGCGGCAGCGTATAACACTTAACAAGATTTATCGTCGACTTGATGACTTTATTACGAACGATTTACGGGCGTTAACGACGGAACGTCTTCCCGTGCCCCTCGATCCTGGATTACCGGCGAACGAACGTGAGTCACCCCTCTTTGCTACCTGTTAATCGATCTCCACCCCCGCCGCACCTCTCCGACGAAATTCGCCAGCTGGGCGATGAAAAATTTCGAGACGAAATTGGACCGTCTCTTGGTCCAACTGTAATCGAACTGGGTTGAAAATTCATTCTCGGGGTTTAGGTTCATGGACAGTGTGACTGGACCATGGGCCACCCAGAATGTGAAGCATGAATCAACACATTTGCTATCAACGTCACATACGTGTGACAGGGATCATTTTTCGTTTTATAGTCTCATGAACAAGTAAAATCTGCTCTGAACTTAACACAGAAGCTTGCAAGCAACTGAACGTACCACTGTCACGTTTGATCGGGCTTAGACTGCTTTATATCAACGTACAGTGGCGCTCCAATTAGGGTTACGCCCTGACTAAATAGCAAAATGTAAATAAACTATCTATCATTTCGAAAAATAAAGTTTATGGTAACTTAATTATTCCTTAGTTGTTATTTTCCAATGAATAATCCATTCCTTTTTTCTAACATCGACGTGTCACGTACATTGTGTGACGTGTGGTGTATATTGAAAATATATAACTGGTGTCCTTGAATTTTGAACCCATCTCATATGGAGTGGCAGGACCTGGTCTCATGAAACTTGAACTTTTGAGATTAAAATCGATGTGGAATTTTATCCTACTCTGTCCTTTGGATCACGAGATTCATCCTCGGAGAGACCTGTGTTCTGATCCACAAGAGTCACAGTACAATCTGAGTGTCCTTGAAATAAACTGACGCCACTTGATGTACTCCTGTTCCTCTCCGGAAAATGCTCCACGTGGGGGATCAATGGACCATGGAACCGTCTGTTCGGTCTATAAATGAACGGATTGATGAGGTGCTTAACGGTACGTCCGTTTTGTAAGAGGAGGGCGGTTTATAGGTTAGGAGCGAAGAACTTTTGATTCACCCTTAACCGGTTAATTCGCGACGGCGATGCTATAACGAGTGGCCAATAATGCGAACCGGATGGACGATAAATATGCGGTGATAACGATCATCCAGCGGCCAACGATTCAGCCAATGGCGATAATAAGGTGAAATTGCACGGTCAGGGACGCGGGCAAATTACGACGCCGAGAAAATTAGGGGAAAATTAGGTGAGCGAGATTCGGTTTGGCAATCATTAACCGACTTCCATTACGAGCATCACCGTGGAGTGTATTTTAATAGGGGACATATATACCGGGTGACCCTAACGTTCTGTCGCAAAATACCCAGACGTATACTATATTCCTCTGAATGGACAAACGGAGTTCAATTAATTTTAGTAGTCTCGAAAGCTACTTGTTTTTCTGAAGTAGCATCCCTCTTGGAATAAAATATATATTTATTCAATAAAATTTATTTCTACGTTTAATAATATTTATTTTAGTACTCAGAATAGAAATATTTGCTTTGAAATTGGTAGTCTGAAATATAATAAAAATTAATGGTGTCAGGACTAATCTTACTCAACCTAATTGTGTGCAAAATCTGTACATAACCTCTTTCATTACATTCTTTGTTAATTCTAACCCGTAGACATAATTCTACAAATTTTGTGAGACGACTTGAGACTCCTCCCATTCTATTTCATATGGAGCATGTGCAATTTCGACTGCTTATTTTAAGGACCAAGTCTAGGTGATGTCTAGGTTAGGTTCTCCTAAACTTCACTCGAAGAATTCAATAATTCATTATAAGATCCCCTTTAAACCAAAAACATTCACTCGAATAAATTTGAGATGCAGCAGGGCTACACAAACTTTGGTGTCCTGATTTTAAATATTAGGTCCAGGTCATGTCTATGTTAGGTTCCCCTAAAGTACACTTAAAATCGCGCTGCTTATATGAATCAGCCTGTACAATCTAGCAACTGTATATTCCAAGGAAGACTATTCGAACGATGCGAGATCACCACTAATTAACCAAAAAGCATTACTGTTCTCGTTCAAGTTGCAAATTTGCTCAGATTCTCACGCGTTCCAGGGAACATCCCCCGCGTTCGGCCGCGTATTTACAAATACCATCCACGACGTGATTCCGGTGATGGAGTGGACACGTGGGCTGGCGTTAGGCTACGTTGCAAACGGGCCCGTTGTCTCGCGTTCCGATAAAACAAAGGCGACTGACCGATCCGGGTGGTGACCAATGGTCATCGTGTGTAATCAGGCGCCGTCGAGTATCGGGGGTAAATGTCACTCGTCGAAGGGAAAATTAGTGCTGCGCACGGGCGGTGTTGCCCTAAGCTTCAATGCATCATCGTTCGGGACCCCGGCTCACGAATATATTCGTCAGAATCGATTCCCAGGACTTCAGCGTTGATGAAACAGCAATTCAACTTGGCTGAACAGGTGCTGGACCTCTTCAGCTGCTACGTCAATTTTCCCACGTTTACTGGATGCCCCACAAGCGACATTTTTGTTCCCTTGGTTACTGTTACCTCTGAATCGAACCTCAAAATTCAGTAGCGAAATGTTAAACGTTCTGATTATGTTCGTATCTTGGTACACAGAAGTAGAACTCTGACGAAATAGGGATTCAATCTGAAACTAACTTCAAAATTCGGTACATAATCAAGACCCACCTTGCACGAAGCATACAGACAACAACAGTAGCTGTTAACGAGCATTAGCTGAAAGATGCCATTGAGCAGAGTAAAAGAAGAAGCTGAAGAAGGATGGTACTTCAGGGTAGACGTTCTAATTATCCTCACATCTCAGTAGATAGTAGTTGAACTCTGATGAAATTCTTCTGATGTCTACGTTTACTGGTATCTCCAAATCTAATGTCAAAGGACCCACAAAGAAAGCAGATTACACGAGTAGTTAATTGCTAGAGCGCATTACGTAGAATATACCATTAAAGAGGGAAGAAGAAGAAGAAGAAGAAGAAGAAGAGGGTCGTCCAGTGGATGATATTACAGTGCAGAAGGGTTGGTTATCTCGTTACCTCATAACACAGAACTTGAACTCTAATGAAACAGCCATTCAACCTGAACTTTTTCAACAACAGTTTCTGTTGTCGACGTTTACTGGAATCTCTGAACCCAGCCTCAAAGACAACGCGAGTAGTTACGCGTTAACGATCATTAACTGCAAGATGTCATTAACCAGAGAGAAAGAACATGAAGAGGGTCGCCCGGAGGATGATACTTCAGGGTAGACGTTCTAATTATCTTCACATCTCAGTACACGGTATTTGAACATGATGAAATAACAACTGAACCCATGAAACAGACCTCTTCTGCTTCTAAATAAATTCTCCTGGTTTTGAAGCATTTCAAACGCTTGCTGGTATCTCCGAACCTAACCTGAAAATTCGGTACACCATCAACGTGGCCGGTTTTGAACGGAGCAGACAACACGAGTAGATAAACGTTAACGAGCATTAGCTCGAAGATACCATTAAGCAGGGAAAAAGAAGAAGATGAAGAGGGTCGCCCCGTGGGTGATACTTCAGGGTAGAGTGGTTGGTTATCTCGATATCTAGGAACACAGAGGGTATATCGTCTCGGCTACGGCTGCTCTGTAATTGGGTCAGCTGCGATGTTACTTAAGCGAGCATGTACCGGCGTTCGGTTACGATTGTCGTTCCTGTGTAGTCCCTATGGATCGAACAACGATCCTGTTACCATTGCAAACTCTCCCAATACGAACCGTATTAGAAACTGGACAGACTGCGCTTTATTAACTTTCGCATTACACGAGTAATATTATGGTTACTGCACCACGAGGTGTTCTGCTAATAATTTTAATACCACGAACTCTCTATGGATATTAGAGTCCTCCTGACTAATCTCTAGATACATCCCCTGTTTGATGACCCTTCCTCTGCTACGCACCATTTTGGTTGCTCTCTGATTCAGAGCTTGCAGCTCTCCAACCATGTAGAAAAATTGATGAATAAAAATTCATCTAATGGGACGAAGATTTATTTATTTTGAATGGTTTGTGTCCATCATGTTTATGGATACGTCTGCAAAAATTGAAGAACTTGATCGAGAGAGGGAGGATTTAATCAATATTAATAAACGTGCTTCGTTAGTGCACACTTTGTCCCTTCAAGTTCATTATAATTCCTGTGACAGAGGATATTATCTCTGAATATTCACGATAGTAATGCGATTATGTTCTTGAACTGTGGGTCAATGTTTCCAACAATGTAATCTTCAAAGGGAATGCTAAGGCTTCTCTATTCTATTAATTATATTTGAACTGATGTTTGCTGAATCTATGATGATAATAAGGATGACCATTCATCCTGATTTTCGTGTTCGTCATCGTTGTTGTCGTAAGAGCTGAGACAGGCCCTTGCACAACGCTATTGCGTGATCAATCCTTTTAAATCGTGAGAGTGTTACGTAAAACGGAATGCAAAAACGCGAAAGTCCATTTAGGGGAACATGTCTGCATAAATAGGCTGAAGGCAGCGAATTCGCGGACGCGGTTGAATTATTCCGATGCTGTTGTTGCGACTCGAAGAAATTCAACAGAATTTCGCGAGAATTTAAATCTCGTTCACGCTAAACGACGCCAGAATGATTCACTGAGGTATTTTAAAATGGAGCCTGAATAAATACACGGTTTAGAGTGGAAAAAATGTTTCCACAAATTGAATTGACCTGACTGTTTGTAACTTTAATGATATTACAATATTCTGTAAGTTCCAGTAATGAAATCTGATTAAGTCACGTATTAGTGATGAGGTTCGATTAGGCGCCAGTAATCAGGTTGGGTTAGGATTCAGTAATTAGGTTGCATTACACACTTGTACTCAGATTAGGTTACGTACCAATAATCAGGTTAGGTTAGGTTTCTATAATTAAATCAGATTACATAGCAGTAATCAAGTTACGTTAAGTAATTAGGTTGGGTTATGCACAAGTAACCATATCAGATTCAGTTCCAGTCAGTAGGTTAGGAAGGTTAGGTTTTCTAAAGCAAACGCTGAGCAACTTCCATTGTTCCACATTTTTACTATTATTATAAGTAAAACATGTTGCAATAAAGTCTGGACAATCAAAATAATAATAAGGACAATATCAATAGTTGTTCCTAGAAATGAATTCCAAATATTATACTGCATTCTGTAAATAATAATGATAATGATTCAGCTTGGAAAGGAAAGGGAGAACAGAGGAGAGGCTGATGAATAAAACGGGTAAAATTATTCAAACTGACGATGTAGAACACTGTGCTCTTGTAAACATAACTTATACGAATATACCTGTACAGATTGCAATACAATCAAGAATAATACTGGATGTGGTTACGTCGAAAAATAATAAACAAATGGCGTAACAATTTTCCGCAAGGACATGGATGGACGGGATGCGATATTTAAAACAGTCTGGGCACGGGCAAACAGAACAGTAGAAACGCAGCGTTCAAACATTGCGTTCAATGGAAAAAAATACTGCATTTGCCCGAAGTCCTTTTTCACCCCCGCTTCCGCACTGCTACATGTGTCGAAAATCCTGCCTGAAAAAAAAACTAGTACAAAACAACGCGAAAGGGATGACGTTTTATGCATAAAGCAGTCGATTGAAATTTCGTTTGCACTTTGTGCAAACATCTCGCGGGAAACGGAAAATCCGTCGATCGCACTCTCCACCCGCGGGGGTATTTCCATTTCCACAGACAGGCTGGCCAACATTCTACTTGCTTTCGAGTTCCATCGTGTCACGATAAACTCAAAAATCTCACCTACCCCGCGGCATGTTTGTTGACCGTTTCTGTGAACGTGGAAAGCAAGCTGGTTGCATGTTTCCGGGTTGAAATTTTAGGATCAACGTTGAACGTTGACTGACAAACAAATTACAGTGTATGATAGCCAATAAATTAACGCTAAGTTTGGCTAGACAACTCGATGCATCGACAGACTGAAACGGTTCCGTTCCAATGTACGAAATTATGTTTGCCTATAGGTTAGGTGTATTGCTCGACAACTTAGTCGTGAGGCCTGAGGATGGTACAGATTAAGCGATGGCGAATTTGCTGTGCAGATAATGTATCACGCTGAAGAGCTTTAGGTTGGGGTGAAGTAAAATGACTGAAGTAAAAGCTTTCAAGTCTAAGTTGTCGGACAGTACACTTCCGACCTTATACACTATCGCGAGAAATTAACCAAGTGACGTTAGGTTTTACATCAGCGGCTTGTAGGACCTAGTCTGTGCATTATACTGATACAGAAAATCTTAAAATTATTTATAAAAATTATAAGCAACATTGTAGCATAACAAATGAACAGAGCCTAACCTCTATTCACCATATATGCACAGATAACCTCAAAATTCTTTGTAAACAGTACAAGTGAAGTTCTAGTGATGTTCCATTTATCCCAGAATATGGATAGCTACTTTTGGGTCGTTCCTCTTTCATCACCCAACCTTCCAGACGCCGCATCGAGGGTCCGTCCGTGTGATCACACATTGACTTTCATAATAGGTATCGTGTAATAGGGATAACCTATAGAGGCTGAGGCTGTCGCAGACGCTCTCAAGTGGCACTTGCCAGCTTACAAACACTTTGGCCACCATCGAGTGTCTAATACTACTTAATATCTCGTTACACCGTGACGAAGTGCCATGTAACACATGCACGCCCAAAAGGCTTGCACTCCGAACTTCAATCAGCCGGTATTGCGTGCCCGCCGGTAATTAAGACCTTCGAAATTAATTACGCCCGAGTTTTCGGCTTTGATATTGCACCGACAACTTTCCGCGGCCCCTCGAAAGAGCTTACAAATGAAATTAGTTTCGAACCCCAACGATAAGTCTCCCGCGGACACGTCCGCAAATACTGCCAACGAAATTGCCGTGCTCCCCTTGTTTCGTCTTTTTGTTTGACGTTTGCATTCGTTATCTCTCGTTGCTGTCGACGAGCACCGTGAATTTACGAAAACTATGCTGTTCGTTTAAGTGAAACCTCCCATACATGACCAGACACACTATAACATCCCATTTCAAGCATAAACGATAAAGAAAATGATTTTATAACTATTCAATCGCATAGCCTTGACCTTCTTATACTGGATTTCGTTTTAAACGATCGCTTATTGCAGGCCTGTTCAACACGTAGCCCGCTGGGCACACGCTACAGGCCAGAACAGGGCTGTAATAGCTGCTACAGTGTCTCCTAGCATATAAACGATAACATTATGAAAAAGTCTTTAATGAATCTTCTTTTTTCGTAATAAGAAATCATTTAATGCCTTCTTCTGGTTTCAAACTGTACATATTATGTTGATCGACGAAAAGAAAACGACTAATCGACGTACGATCGCAAGGTAGTCGTTCGAGAATTTGTTCAGGGTCCACTCGGTTGGCGGGTTCGCCTAATAAGTTCCCGCGTCGCTGTTTGCACGAAGAACTAAGTAAATTAACGCGGCAGTAAACCGGGGGAAGTAATAACGAGAGGCAGAAAGAGGCGGGGAGAGATGGGAGACGGAGAGCGGTGATACGACGAAATTTATTCATAAGCAAACTTCAGGCAACGATTATGCGAAAAGGGGAATGCTCGCTTGGGGAGCCGGAAAGTTTCAACCGGAAGATCGAAGTTTTATTCAAACCTTCCCGGTTGTGTGCCACGGTATTACTATGGGACCGTAGTTACTCAACAACCTACGTTATTAGTTAGACACGAGAGATTGATGCGTTTCCCTTCGCGCGACAAATAAATCTTTCCTTCCACCGGCGATTTACATCATTCTGTCGATCCGAGGATGTCCGTTTGTCTTGAAAGCATTATTTACGATTTCAAACTTAGTGCATTTTGGAAAAGTCGTCATTCTGAATGGACTGTATTCTAAATACACCAGATGGACTTTTTTACAAACTCTGCGTTCTCTATATAATTTTTCTGCAAGTTTTATAATTGCAAATATTTTATAGAGTCTACAGGTAGCTCGTTGAGGGTGGAGAAGAGAAGTTATGGGAATAATTAATGTTATTAGTATTGTAATGATGAAGAAATGAATACCATTTGGAGGATACAGTAAGGAGAAATAGTCAATTGCAGTCAGACACGCTGAGTGAGTGGAAATATATTTTGGTCCAGGCGTGGGCAATGGTTGCCCGGTGGGCAGTATAGACTAGAATACTTGGAGTTAATTATATCACTCTTTTTATATATGTATTATATATAATTATGTAAATGTTCGAAAAGAACTTGTTCGAGGTACATAAATTTATTTTGATACAGAGAGTAGGTGCTATTTTTACAGTAAAATGAATGTCCTTTATTCGTACATAGACCGACTATTATGCACTTCACTTCGTCTATAAATTCGGATCGTAAACATTCGTTTCATTCATTCCGAAAAATCGAACATCGCCGAAGGAGAGTTTTACGAGTTTGAAGAATTCGAAGGACTTAAACGAATCGCCTTCGATTTTCGATTGAAAAAGTGGAACGTATCATATCGAAATTCGGTGGATCGGTTTAAAAATTTAACGACCACCAGTTTATAACCGCTCCCGCTACAGATATTATTTTCGAATCGGTCGCTTTAAACGAGACACATAAATCCACGCTGTTTTTTTTTTGCAATTTAATACCTGACGTCGTTTCGAGCGAAATCGAATTCCCCGATCGAATTACGGCCGGAGAAATTTAATTAAAGTTAAACGGGAATACAATTAGCGAAAACACCGAGAACCGTCACACTCGCAGGATACTGCGAAAAAAAGTCAGCTGAATCTGTACCGAACAATTATTTCGAGCTGCGACGAAACAGGAATTGGTGCGACAAGGAAATATTGTTTCCGGGTGATTTAATTTTCAACACGATTCGCGATCACCTGTTTTTATAAATCCATGTTGTTTATTCATGTAATGTGATTGCTAAAGGAAAATTTTTCTCACTTGAATAATGCTTGGACAGTAATTAATTTTGTTACAGAAAAAATTATTTGGTAGCCGAGATTCTGGGCCTGTGAATTCGAGAAATTGATTTCCTGATGATTAAAAATATTGCTCTGACAGTGTCACTTGCAAAATTTCAATAATACGTAAAAGATTAAGAACCAAACATGTTTTAAACAATTAATTTCATTACGGAAGAAATTTTGCGATAGCCGAAATTCTATGCTTCTAAATCCAAAGTAATCAGCTTCTTAATCTTTCGAAATATTGCTTAAACAATTTGAACAACGCGTAAAAGATTAGAAAACAAGTAATTTCGTTACCGCAAAATTTGTTCGGCAGTCGAAATTCTATTGTTCTGAAACCAAAGTAATCAACTACTTTATCATTCGAAATATACCTCAGACAGTTTGATCAACACGTAGAAAATTAAAAAGCAATTAATTTCGTCAACGAAAAAATTATTCGGTAGCCGAAATTTCATGCTTCTGAATCCAAAGTAATCAACTTCTTAATCATTCGAAATATACCTCAGACAATTTGATCAACACGTAGAAAATTATAAAATAATCAATTACGTCACCGAAAAAATTATTCGGTAACCGAAATTCTAAACTCCTCAACCTAAGATCATTAATTTCGTCTGTGGTGCACCGCAGAACACTGCTAACAGCCATATAATTGTACAATATGCAAAAAAAAAAGCAACTGAATCAGTAGAAAAATTGTCATCGATTCACAAATTCACAAAAATTCAGTAAGTGATCGGAATAAAGGATACTCTTTCGGTGAGGTTTTCATAGTTTCTCGTCGGAGGAAGGCAGAGATCAAAACCGTCGAGTCGGGTACGTGAAGTAGCAAAACCGCAAAGACGTTTTCTCGATCGAGAAACGCTGTTCGTAAGCGATCGACCGGGTTAAATGTTCGGCGGCGAAAATATGTCGTACGGTTGGGCAACGGGTCGAAAAAGCGAGAGTTTGTCTGCAGGATTGATGGGTATGCTAATCAGACGGCGCCAGAGAATCGCGGAGACAAACCCTCGAGTTCCCCGCAAAGCCGAGGAAAACGACTGAAACGGAATGGATAGAGAGCCGTGGATGGAAGCTTGCTCGTTGAACAGCTCGTGATGAATGGAGGGATGAAGAACGCGGTGAGAAAATGCCCGAGCAACGCTCAAGAAGTCGATTCCCTCGTATTCGAGAGCGCAGAATTTCGGCTACCGCGACGATTTCCTCGTCAGCGATATCAGTTACTTCCGTTTGAATTCTAAAAAGTTCGAATCACATGCAAAAATGTCTCTTCAGGGATGATACGTGCCTGTATACAATTTATTATTCTTTTTCTCTGATGATCAGATGAGTGGAGTTCCTCTTTTGGGGAATTTTTCAATTTTTGGTAATTTTCCGTTTTGTTTAATACCTGTTGAGTGGTGGAGCTGTAATGTTGCTGAAATTGGTCATTTTTAACCATTTCTATAGAACACACAATTTGAAACAGAAATATTACGGTGTCCGAAATAGATGATATTCTTATCGTTGCTAATATGGGCCAAATTGTGCTAAATTGTTAAAAATCTGAGCAGAGAAGGGATTCTAACTTTCATAAACAGAAATTTTGGGTAAAAAATCGGAAAATGCAGTCCACTCGGCTTAGTCTGACCGAAAATGTACCCGATTAGTTTGGATTAATTTATCGAATAGTTAAATTACGTGCTAATTTCGGCTAATTCGAAGAAGCGAATAATTAAAAATCCAAATAGAGAATAAATTTTGAGCTACAAAACCAGAAATCGGAATAAAATAGGCGCAAAATGTGGCCTACATGCTTATAGAAAAATAAAAATACCGAATTAGGTTAATTCACTGAAAAATTTAATTGGATGGCTAGTTTTTGTGATTCAAGGATTCAAATTATTAAAAACCGACCAGATTCTAACCTGTACCTACACAAATCTCAGTAATAAAACCGAAAAATGCGGTAGACATATTCTAACCTTACCAAAAAGCTAAAAGTTAGCTTAACTCACCTAGGAGTTTAATTGCTCCGCGATCTCGCGTGGTACGAGCGATGCAAAATGGAGTCTTAGATCTCATTAAAGCCGTACTCGCGACCAGAAGGTTAATGAAGAAGAGAGACGAACGGCAGATTTCCCCTGTGCCCGCGGATTAAACGTCACTGCCGCCGGAAATGGATAGCGTGATATCCTATTCGACCGTATATAATCCTTACGGAAATTTATTCGACTCGTTCGTTTCGCAGTCGCGAAACCTCTGTGTTTGCGCGCCGGCGATAGATCGATAGATCCGCGGAGCGATAATGACAAACGATCGTTCCTCGGTTTGTTCGATGATAAAGACCCCCACGGAACACGTATCAACGTTTCAGCTGCGATCCTTCCTTTGTGCGGGTATTTGCTTCGAATGATTTGTCGACGCTTCGATGCACTCGCCGTTAATGAAAAACCTTCTGAACAACGCTCCAAGATACCGGGCTTTGATTCCTCTGCACAGTATATAGGGTGTTCCAAAAAAACATTTAGGACGTAAATGGTGTATACTGCAACAGAGAGCTGTACTCCACTTGGACATTTGATCCAAAGAAACATTCAGGACATAATTGGTGTATGCTTCAACAGAGAGCTGTACTCCACTTGGACATTTGATCCAAAGAAACATTGAGGACATAAATGGTGTATATTTCAACAGAGGGCTGTACTCCACTTGGACATTTGATCAGTGTCTCAAAGAAGTCCTGTACAAATGGGTCACAGTGTATTAAAAAGTATTCAGGATTATTGACACTGACTGCCACAGTGAAAACTCCCATGCCTGGTCAGACATAGTATACTATTCCATTTCAAATATATCATGAGGAAAAAAATATGTATTTATTCAATCGCATGGTTTGGAGATTTTGTTCTTATTACAATATTCATTCCATCCTAAATTTTCAGAAATTAGTAATTGTTTATTTAAATCAGCTTTGATTGCCAGTTATTGGTGACGACTGTCAACATGTTAAAAGCTGAGGATTATAATTGGGACTGCTTCATAAATATTAATAATTGAACACATTGAATGTCAAATTGCAAATTACCATATTTACTCAAACACACTGTATTGTTCTGTTTTACATATAAATCGCTAAGAACAAAAATATTATACTATTTGTACTTAAATTGCCATCATAATTTTAATACGATCCAAAATGTTGTAAGAATTGGCAGTTATTTTTACAATTTTAAGAAAAATTGGTCTAGATCAATGCCTGCCCGTCGGAGCCAACAGAACCACAGGATTCCCCCACTCTTACTCAATTCTCCTCACCATGAATCGCGTAAGAAGAGTAGAAAGGTGTGGGGGATGACTATTGTCTTCCCTTCGCCAAGTTCGTCCAATTTGTTCAATGTAGCATCTATCAATTCTCCTTTTTTGCGTGTGATCAATTTTGTTTTCAACCCCCGTCTCTTTAATCTGCTTTTAATGACGCTGTCGCAATATACATAATTTTATTGACCACTGTATCGTGTCTGTATAAATTCGACGAAATTTCGGACATACAAATTACTCGGGCGCATAAATACATTCGTACGGAACGATTAGTTCTCATTTCCCTCTCGTAAAACAGAAATGCATCATTACTGCAATAAGTAATAGGAATCGGTCCTTTCAAATTGAATCTCGATCAGAATTATTGCAACGCGATACTCCCTTCTGTGTCATTTACACGGCGCACCCTTCACGAATTTATTATTTCGTGAAATGAATTCGCGAATTTCTCTGTTCCTGATTAATCGATTAATTAGTATTTGCGTAATCACTATGTGGAAACAATTTACCAAATTTTCTCCGGTCATTGTGCAGCAGACAATTATTAAAGAAAATATTACACGTTTCAATTATTCAATTAAACAATTCGTATCGATTTCAAATAAATATATTCGTTGCTGGGAACAAAATTGATGATACCAATATTTATCAAATGCATGTTGCATAATTTTTTAGGCTAATATGTAACTCATAAATAGAAAAATTTATTTATTTTGCGCTGTTGCAAAAATGGACCGGTCATTTTTGCAATGAGTCTCACGTGAAGGTTCAGTTTGACTTATGACACAGCGTATCGCGTCTAATCTTCAATTTACTTTAATTAATACGACGTTCAGGGCTGGCGAATGTATCGGTTTACGTTAGTTCGGTGGTTTCGCGTTAATGGGGCTCCAACCCCATGAAACGTTTACCGAATTCGAGGCTCCGTCTAGCGTTACTCAAACATTTAGCTTCTTACTCACCGGCCACGTTTATCGAACAGCGGATCATGTATTACAGTGAATTTCCATCATTCTATTCTTACCTAAAACACGAGAAGATGTTATGTTACATTCTGTTTCGATGCCATTTGGTACTATAACATGTATCTAAACACATTACCCCGACAGTATCATATGTTTCGAAAATAACCATTCATTACAAATTCTGCTGTATATTCAAGGTGCATTAATATTGAGGATCCAAATTTTTTGTACACACGGTACTCAATAAATTAATCAAGAAATGTTTAGTGGACATTCGTCGAAAAATCAATAGTTTTTAAAATATAAAAAAATTGCACTTTTTGGTAGTGGGTGTTCGAATGTATGTGATGCTTTAAACTTGATGGTCCAAACGTTGGGTACACAAAGTCTTGAGTAAATTAAATAAGAAAGTGTTAATGAACATTGGCAGACAAATCAATAGTTTCGAGATATGAAGAAAAATTTGATTCCACTATAACAGGTGTGCAAGCAAAACGAAATTTATTTTTAATGTATTTTACTATGAGAAACTTTCTACCAGCTTCTCTGTCTTTCAAATCCCGAAGATTAGTTTGCTTAGGTTCCTGTATTTTGAAACTCGGATGAGAGGGTGTTATCTAATCTATAGAGCAGAAACCCAAGCCCACTTTGAGTAATGGCTCGATCCTGAGGACCTTCTGGCTTAAGAGAGCCGGACTTTCGGTGACCTAGAGCCTCAACAATAGATTCCCTCTGACCTAGAACCCCTCTATCTGATTTCTAACCATGACTCGGTACATTAACTCTCTTTGGTCCAGAGATTTGGAACTTTAGTCTACTCTAACCCGAGGTCTGCAACCGTAAGCTTGCTCTAATTTAATGGCAGAGAAGGTTTTCTTTTAAAGTAACAATCCCAGGTCTGAACAGGTGAGGCTTTCACTGAACATTTGGTACAAAAGTCATGGTACGGTTTAGAAAATTGGGATTTAGAGAAGTGGTGAACCCGAGGCTCCTGTGTCTCTAACAGAGAAGCAAAAGCTTCTTCTCTAACCAGAGACGTTGATGTGTAGACTTTTTTAGACTCTGCCAAGGAGGAAGAAGTTTTATTCGGGAAACTAAGGTCTGACAAGTGGAGTCCAGATTTAATCTACTGAAATTGGGGTGCCTTCAGCCAGACACTCAGGAACTTGGAGACCTAGGTGATAGGGTCATAATTTACTGTTTCTTTTTCAGGTTAAGAATGTAGGATTTCGGCTGAAACATTTAGGCACTTAAGAATGTAGATGTAGGTTACGTTTGAGCTAAGTGGACAATTCTAATTTACGGGTCCGCTAAACAGAATCCACAAATTAGATGTTCCACATTTAGATTCTAGATTCTGAATTACAAAACCTCTGATTCCCTGTTTAAACCTCCTCTTCGATAGCCCATCCTCTGCCAATAACCAACTACCTTAACTCAAAAATCCTACACTCGGTGGCCGTGCAATTTCGGAACTAATTCCTAAAATCCTAAAGCTTAAAGCTGCTCCAATTAAGCACCCCAACAATCGCCAGACCTCTACAAACTTTCCTAAATTCAGCCGATTCTAGACCTTCTTCAAGCACTCTGGAAGCTGCTCTTTCGCCGATCCTCTCATCGGAATCCTCGGCAACGTTGGCCTCCGGCCGGAACAATATCATTCACGCCGGGTTCGTTGCATCAGAAGAGAAAAAACAGAAACATTAGCCCGGTCTGCTTACAAAGCACGGGGGCCGCTACTCGTACGATTTACGAACGGAATCAAACAGTGAGGCAGCAACACACGGCACTCCGGGGTGGAGTGTTCTTCAGCGTGGAGCGTGCTTTAAGAGATCCCATGGCCTATATTTCATTTGCACGGACGTTACGGCCGACACCGATACGCCAGAACTCCGTCCAGGCCACGTAATGGATCGCCACGGACGAGCTTTTCAATTTCTTACCAGCTGAAAGACAGGGTTGCCAACGCTGCCACTCGAATGCTTTCAAGAACTCTTTCTCCTCCTCCCTCGGCCCGTGCATTACGAGATTCCTCGCGACACGCAACACCTTAACAAATGGACGCTCCGTCCTGTGGATCCTTTCTTCGGCAACGAGCTCTCTCCCCTCGAGCTTTATTCGAACGATCGTTTCGTTACGCAAAGACGAACATAAGGGATGTTTATGTAATTGAATGCACACGTGGTTCAGACATAATTTGGTGTTTTTTAGAATTGGGATGATTGGTGGTGAGCGGTGAGTATTTCGCCGCAACGTGGTGGCTTTCCAGTTGTGTTTTGCAATGAATGTTTTGTTAATTTAGGTTTTCTTATGTAGAGTGTTGCAATGGACACATGGTGCATACATAATTTGAGGTTTTGTACAGTTAGGGTGATTGGTGGGGTGCGTGGGGTAGTGCACAGCAACGTGGTGGTCATCAAGTTGTGTTTTGCAATGAATATTTTGATAATTGTGGTCAATTATGCAGCATGTTGCAACGAGAGAGTTTGACGTTTTGAGGGCTACTAGTACTCCCAGAAATACGCAAGAAATGTCGAATGAACATACTCTATAAAATTCGCCGTTTCAGAGTTGCACGCGTTTTAGTTCGTTTGAGATTTTCCTACACTCCCGATAGCGTAGTTAATTAAGGCGCTCGCGAATCCTCCGCACGAGACCTGCGACATCGACACATAAAACTCCTTCACAGTGAAATTTCCACAGTAATCCTATGTTACATGTGGAAATCTCATTTACTTCTGGTCAAAGAAACTCATTATCTCGATTAATGAGTATATTCGTGAAACTTATTAAAATTTAATATTATAATAATTTTTAAAGGCAGTTCTACTTCGGCAGACTCCTACTGGAAACCGTAATGCTGCAGTCGATAATTACAGAAGCAGGGTAAAATCTCCGGTAAATTCTAGCAAGAAACTTACAGGCGATAATTTCGTTTATCTTCGATTCATCGTTCTCGAAAGTCGAGGCTTCGTTTCGTCGGAAAGTTTGCACTCGCTGGCTCGCTGAACGTTCGCGCGCTAACTTTCGCAGCCTTGTTTCTCCATGTCGGAAAAAACACACCGATGCATGGCCCGAGGACTGAATTTTTATCCACGGATCTCCAATAACAGAAATTTTCAACTCCCAGCCAGACACCGGATAATTATCCAGCCGGCACCGAAATGTCCTCAACAAGTTTTTCAATTTTCTCGCCGGGGAAATTTCATTTAATTAGACCTCCGGGAATATAATGCGCATTCACGGTGATTATTAAAATTTCGTTTTAATGGTCAACCAATTACGGGCAGAAAATAACCGAACGCCGATGCCGCGGGACTACAGCTGATAAGAGATCGGCCGCGATAACAAACCGCCGTCGTTAGTGAGCTCACGACTGCCCGTTATTTATTGGAATTGCATGTTGTAAATAATCAGCGGCAAATTGTTCCGTGGCACGCGGCGGATAAATTGATTCTTCCTCAGGTGTTTCCGCATTAATCCATTTTTATCATCGAATCCCTAAGCGAATTTTCAATCAAATTATATTTACAAATTATTCGTGAGAAATTGCATACGAATAAATACATTCTTGCTGAAAACAGTGGGCTCGAACTTTTTGCATAAAATAGCATTCACAAAGCATTTTTCCATTTATGTAATTTCAAGCAGCTATTTATGGCGCAATAAATTAGAAACAACCCCCGTGTACACGAAGAAGATAATACTTAACTCTTCGAGTGTGCTGAATCCGATTAAACTGAAAGATTACAGAAGATTACCATTAAGATCAACTTCTACTCGCTTCGGAAGCTTATACTGAGCAACAGCTAACTGGAACACCTCTAGTGTGAACTTTTTAACACATCAATTACTCTTGGCATAGAGTAACTAATTTCTGTGGATTATATTTAAGAAATAGGAGAAATGTTCTACCATATTTCGCAGCAGAAACAAAATGTTCCTTCTCGACGGGAGAAGAAGTCATTGTCGAGGGATAGTGTCCGACCAGAACATCTTCTTTCGAATTTCCAGAAAAGCTCGAAGCTTCTCTTGGTGCAGCGGATCCGAAATACGAAGTTAACCGAGCCGAAGGGTTGTACCGTTCGATACTTCGTCCCTGGAAGAGGGAGAGACTAGTCTCGGAACGTCGTTTAAACTTTCAGACATCTTTTACAGTCAGTCGGACCCTTGCCGCTCCCCTTTCGTTTCTCTCGGGACATTCCACGGACACGTAATCGTGTACAAAAAGTTCCTATCGCCTAGGTATCATCGATTCCTCGAATTCCGAAACGATCGGAAACTCTCGCCGTTACGGCCCGGACGATTCGAAACTTCTCACGATTATTGGCGAATAAAATAACTCTCCGCGTCGTCACGGGAAACATCTTGCTTTCGTATTATCGAAATATTGTCTTTCGACTCGTCGGGGGAACCAATAAAACGCCAGACCGGAAGTTTCCGTCAGAAGTTCGCCGGTCTGACGGAGGGCCGTCTCGATCTACTTAAACTTTATTGGGAATTCTTCTGCGTCACGCCGCTCCTCGAACATTTTTTATTGCGTCACGTTATAAATACGTTCGGTGGCGTAACAGTAAATTATGTTCGAGCTGAGGTCGTAAATACTCGCGTCTGGCCATAAATAACTCGATCTACTTGGAATTGATAGACCAACATATTGTTATATACTATATTTTAATTACTGCTTGCTTTATGGATGGACGCCTCATGTCACAATGAAAAAAAATGTGCTTGACTGTAAGTGGTCAATAGACGATGTCTGACCACGAACACCTCAATCTACCTGATATTCACAGGTGACTAATGTGTTGTATATACTTTTTTTAAATCAGGTTCCATTTTTTTCTCTCCTGTACAAATACACTGTAACTCATTAGGAGTCACCTGTATTAAAAGATAATTTTTAGCTGCTTCCGCAGCACACGTAAATTTCAGGGATGATTACTTTCTGATATGAATAAAAATTAATAGTCCAGGTGTACCGTTTGATTCTTTTAGGAAGCATAATATTTATTATTTACGACACAACCGAATAACTTCAGCGCAGATTAAATCCTGGAAGCTCTCAGAATGAGCAATCCGATATTTTTTCCGCGGCGATACGAGAAATCCCGGTCCGATAAGCAATCCCGCAATTACAACGCGCCCTCGAGGAGAATTCATGAAGAACGAGGTGGAAAGAGTTCCGTCGCGAGCATAAACCGAGAGCCCAGAAACCGCGTCGCCGTTGGTGAACACTTTTTCTGAAGTAGTTTGGTCCCGGTCCAAGCCGGCCCCAACGCAGCGGGCGGGGAGGGCGAGAGGGGGCGGCGGTGGTTTTAATTAAAATTCATTTTGTCTCCGTTCGTTTCTTCAGCGGCGAGCGCAGCTCAGACGATCCCGCAGATGCTTTTGTGCGACAGAGGCATTCACCGCGACTTCTTTTTCGACTGTAATAAACTTTGCTGGCCACTGCTGAAGAGCTCCGGCCGTTCATTGTTGCGCCGTTCAGCGTTGAACGGCAAAAAGCTCGAGACCTCGTTTCGCGAATTAATAATACCGTGAAACGTTGTTCCGCGATGAATCGGTTGGACCGACAGAGACAGCTATTTTGTGACGATAATGTATTCTTTATTCTAAAATGACTGCTGTATGGTTCAAAGCGCATATGGGGCACGCGGATGAAAAGTTATTTACAGAATTTCACGGTGGAATATATTTTTGAAATTTATGACATTCAACCGAAGCCTGCACCGTGTCAAAGGATACGATAATTCATAAATAAAGGACTATAAATATCTATGACGTGGGCGAGTAGTAATATCAGTAAGATACCAGAACGATCAGTAGGTAGATAATGAAATTCAAGCTATCCTAATCCTCTGATAGGTTGGACCACTGGAAAGATTAATAAATATTCAAATTTGACAAAAATAGTTGTCAGTGTAAATGAAGTTCATCAGCTCAATTGTAATTGGTGACCGAACTATTGTAATCTCGAATGAGACCAATCACCTAGGACATCCTAGCTGTCATAACCTATGGCAGCCACCTAGCTACCTTTAATAAATATTTAAAATAATCCAGTTCAAGTGTTCGATGTAAATAAATTGATAAATAAATTCGTGTTCTTCAGTAAGTACAGTTACTGACCTCACCATGTGACGCCATGGCAATTAGGCTATTCTGAACACCAGAGACGCTTATCGCGTCGCCTGGAAGAGTGCAAAGCTTTCAGACATCGAGCGGATTGATCAGACGAGGCTGGCAGGACATTTATCTGGCCAGCTAGTCGGTCTCACGAAATTATCATACTTTTACATAATGGAATCAGGCGTGCGAGTGTGAGCGTGCATGCACAGCGGCGTCGCCTCCGAGGGAACCCATCGAAAATAATGCTATCGCTGGAAACGTTCCATGGGGGTGATGAAATTTCACTGGAAGAATTATGCGTGGAACGAAGTCGCTGGATTTCGATAAACGTAAGAAGGTAATAGTCGAAGAGCAGGCATCCTGATCCTTCCTTTCGTATTCACGCCCTTTATTCTACAGATCGATCGTTTCTCGACGTGTAGAAATTCTCTGCACAAAGACGTTGAATTGTTGAGATCGTGAATTAGTCAATTTAATGTTCTACATCAATGCTCGAGTATTTTCGAAAGATGTTCGATGGCGTAATAAAAAAATTCCATTTAATTAGAAGCCCCTGTCACTTGTATATTCATGTCTGACTATGGGTGGGAGTATCCACTTGCAATTTATTGGGAAATGTACTGTGGTCAATATATCCTATGAATATGTGACGTGCTTTCACAACGCAGTATAAGGTTATGTACAGGTGTATGTGGTACATATGCATGTCTGCCCATGGAATTCTCAATCTACTTGAGAGTGATGAGCAAAAATCTGCCGTTCCATATTATTCTTCGGTTGTTTCCAATCACATTCAGTGGCACGATATAAAATTCTATTTGAGCGAAAGCTCCTGTCACATGTAAGTGGGTCTGACTACGATCTACTCAATCTACTTGACTGTTATCTCCAAATATACTGTGTTATATTATTTTTTAAAAGCTGTTCTTATTATATGAATATATTAAGACGTTACAGCGTACAGTACAAAATTCTGTATAAGCATGTTTGTGGTAAATATATGTGGCTGACCATAAATGCCTCAAACTGCTTAATCTTGATGACCAAACCTATCACTCATCATTCTTTGATGACTCCTGAAATACGTTCTGGTACCATTAAAAATTCGAAATGAGTACAAGGCTTTAAGTAACATTGTCTGGTCACGTGTGTCTCGATCTACTTAAAACGTACATGCACACGTTCTGTTCTATATTTTTTTTTCTGTTGAATATAATCTCATCGGTTGGTTGCTGGTGGATCGTAGATTATCAGGACAGTCTACGAATTTCATGTTATTTTAATTTTAACTCTTCATTTCATTTTGTACTTCATGTAGAACTTTCGAGGAAAGTGTCTGATGTTACTTAAAAGGTACACAAAAGTTTGAAAATGAAGGATGGTCAGTATCGCGATACTAATTCATTAGGAAATGCGTTGGAATATTTTGCGAGGGCGTAATTGATGGCCAGTTTCATCGAAAACGATCCTCGTTGACAGTGGGCCGAGCCGATTGCCTAATAGAAATAAACGGCCACCCCGATATTACGCGATACTTCCATTTCATGCGAATAGACCGCCTTCGATATTAATTTGATTGGCCAGCTAATTTCGTGTAATTTCGATGATCACGCTGGCTACCAAAACGACATACACTGTGCTCGGTAATTATTTACATTTCTGTATCAATTTGGTGTCGCTCTGAAGCGTGGCCACGAAATTGCATCGGTGCAACGACACGATTACATCGTTGCCTAGTTTGATTGCGCTTTAACGTGCCACAAACGTCACAAAGCAGGTTAATAACCCCCGACAGTGTATTGTGACGATTTTTCGCAAATTTTGGCAACGCCCAAAAATTTATTATCGCAATCTCCTGGCGGATACCAGCAATGAAATTATATTTAAAACAATGTGAGGAGTATAGTGGTGGTCAGTAAAATTATTATGTCTCTTTCGGATTTATATTGTTGTTTACATTTTAAAGAAAATTCATGTAAATGGAAAATTTTTATTTATGAAATTCATGTACATGCAGGGAGTTCATCAAATTAATTTATTTATCTGAAGCAGCGGTTCCCAAATTTATTTTATCATCGACCCATTATACGATTTTCCAGAAATCGTGGTATTCATAGCTATGTATATTTTATGGACGCCCCCGCCACTCTAATTATAAGAAATTATTCAATGAAAAGAATTGTTTTAGATAGAAAATTTGATCATATAATAAATGAGACATTACAATAAAAAAGAGCTCTGTTTTTAAACTTCAGAAATTTGTAATGGCTGTAAAAAACAATTAGTAAGAAGAAGATCAATACGAAGAATGTTGCTGCTTCCTGGACTGCAGTAAACTTTTTAAATTACTCACTTTGAGAAACAATATTTTACACCAAAGTCATGTAAATGGAACACTAATACTCCTTATCATATGGCTAATTTGCTACAAAAATTGTCGTTTTTGAATTATTGGTATAGAAATAACGCTTTCTGCTTGTAGTTTTTATTGTCAGAACGCAGTAACTGGCAATGAGCTTCTGAAACTCCCCACAACAGGATAATAATTTTCATAAAATCGCAATGGTTCAAAACATTTAAACTCGTTTTCCTTTAATCGTTCCTTTCGAGTCACGCGATTTTCGCAGGAAATTCGCGATATGTCGATGCTCGATTACCAGGTTAATTCCACGGTGGCCTTTCTGACGTACAGACACGCAAACAGTTATGCTTCGGATTACACATGGCGTCAGGAGCGGAGTATCCGGTTAATACGCCGCTCCTAACGACCGAGTCAACTATAATTGTTATTATCACGGTTACGACGCGAGCCGGGAGATTTGCGGATGGGAATACGAACACGACGATCCCGGCCGGCGAAGGGGACAAGCCTAATCTAACCTGGACCGGGGCTGCACCAATGCGAAAATGGCGGCCAGCAAAAATTAAGCAATTACGCCTAATTACGGAAGTTTCTTAATTTCGTTACGATCGCTCGTTCTCGAGCGCGCACGTGACCGAGAACGATCCTTTCGCGGTACTTTTAACTCACTCCGCCGCATTATAATTATGACAGTGATAATGCTTATGCGAACGCGTTTTTTTATGCCGAAGGACGAAGTAACAGAGCCGTTTTAACGATCAGTATATTTTTCACTACACTTTATTGATTCAAGATTAGTGAAATAGTTCTTTTTAGTCAGTTCTATCAATTAGGTAAGTTTGTATACATGATTATGGAACACACTGTATACTCCACCGTAGGTACACGAAAAACAGGGACGTTTCTAGGGCGATTTTTCCGAGAAAAAAATTGTTTTCCGCGGAAGGTGGAACCGTTGTCGAATAACGGGCGCGGAAATAAATTCCGCATGCGTTTTTCTGGCCGCATGACCGAAATTCCGAGCGTGTTAACACGCTTTCGATAGAATCCCGTCGAACGAGAGCACGGAATCCCTCGGTGGAACAAGTTCTCGGTGATTTCTGCAGGAAAACTCTGCCAGCGTTTCCAGCGAAACAAAATCCCTGTCGGCAACGCTCGTTTATTATTATTTTTTATTATTATAATCTCAGGTTTATCTAACCGTTTAACATTTTTTAAATGTTTCTCCACTTACAGTCTCGCGGAAGAAAACACTGAAAAGTAACGTAGAAAATTAAATTCTATGGAACAAGGCGAAACAGAAATTTGTTTTGCATTTGCGGAACGTTCGCGGTACATTTTCCGCACGGTGCGTTTTCAATGAACGTCAACCGAGCGAGCAATTAAATTCATTCGACTTAGCGTGCTGCGCCGCGAGTCGTTCAGTTCGCCTCACAATGAATGTTAATTTCTTAAACGTCGCGCAGCTGCACGCATCGTCACATTAAAACACTTCGAACGTTTTGTGCCGCCGCGGGTACATTGTGAGAATTCGTTTTTCAATGGACATTGAAGTTCCGCGGAATTACAGCGACGATAGAATCGAACGCGAGTCGAGCGGAAGCTTCTCGCGAGCCGACGCGCAATTATTTCTCGCAGCTCGTTCGGTTCTTTTTTTACTGTAAACTACACACCGTCGACACCGCTCGCGATAATAATCGTTAATTGTATTTCAGACTCGAATACCGTGGATGCAAACGGCAAACGAGATTTCTCTCTCGATCAAATGAAAATAAATTTGTAGGCATTAAACGTTGCTGCGATGTTTAAACTTCGCATTTCCAGTTTCGATCGAATCCACAGACTCTGTGAACTCTTTTTAAATTACTACGATCATCCCGAATGAAATTTAGGAATGGCTGGAAAAAGTAATACAAATGTGTGGGATCTTTAGGCTGTGGAATATTTGTTATTTGCTTATTCGAAATATTTCTGTTATAGAAAAATGTAATTTCAAAATTTCGAGCAATTGAGTATTTCCTCACGTGTATGTGTGAGCTAACAACGAGTCACACTCGTGTTGGGAATTTTGCTCCTGATGTTAGAAAGACAGGACGCAGTCTTGCACTAATTTATAAGAATTCAGGTAAGAAAAGCTGTTATGGTTGTCAAAGTAACATCAGATGTAAATATCACGTTTTAAGATGGTACAAGTCAAAATTAGCCAGAGTCAACAGGCAAGCCACATATTTAAAAAGTTTGTAGAAGGTTCATGAACCCATCTCAATCTTACAATTAGTTTCACATCAAAAAGTAAACAACCCTGAAACTCAACAGGCTGCAGAAGTAACAGGAATTATTCCGTAATGAATATTTAATAAACTGAAGAAGACAAACTGGAAGTTATTTATGACTTAATCGAATAATTCCAAACCATCACGCCTTGCAATGTAAAATGGAGTCGAAAGGAATCAGCGACTCGGATGTCGACCTAAAAATATGGAACATAATCGTGACAACAGATCCAAAGCGTATTGAACCTTCAGCGCTTGGTCACCCAATGGCATTTCTGGAAATAGATGGTCCAGTTCGTTGAAAGGGAGGATGCGGCACGAGGGATGAAAAATGCACGGCCAGACGAACGATGACAGAGGGTGTCGTGCGTGAACAGGGGGTTGAACGGAGCTCCTTTGCTCCCTAAATGCGACGCTCGAGGAGAATTCTTCGGAGAAATATGACCGGGTGAATATTCTACGCCTCGTCGCTCGATCCGCCACCGTGCTGGATAAAGTTACTGACAGCGTTCGGGGGTGGAAAACGTAATAAACCTCCGGTCCGGGTGTACCATGACGTCCTGCTGGTTCGAACGGAAATGTTATTTGACGCATGGAACACTGTCGCTGCGTAAATGAGACTTCTGCGTTGGAAGAAAAGATTCTTCCATGATTTCTAGAGGGTGGTTCAGAACTCCCTGCGAGAAGTTAGGTAGCTGAGAGGGTGGACCGAGATGAATATTGAAAATAAAAAGAATAAAATAGAATATTACGGTCACTGCTATTTGTATGATAACCTAATTGGTATCCAGTGTGAATTTGAGGATCATTTTGTACAAACAAGATCAGACTCAACAATCTTTAACCCCTTGGACACAAATGACGAGCCTGACTCGTCGTAGTAACCTAATGAACTTTAATCTTCTATAACACTTTGTAATAATCTAGAGACGTGTGCAAAAAGCTACTTCTCATTTCATTAAAATATTTAATTTAAGAACTGAGACTTGTTTTCGTCTCGCCCTCTGTTTATATCGACAGGGGTAAGAAAATTAAGTCGTATCCACATGCAAAAATAACTCTAATTTAATTGTATGTCAAGGGGTTAATTAAAGAAAATATTTTACCATTCGTATCTAACGAACTCAAGAAGAAAATTATCGAGACGATGGAAACATGTTCTGCGAATGGCTCCAATCTTTCGCATCCCACCGTGTTACGTCTGACAGCACGCAAGCTGAAACACGTCACCCATAAAGTATTTTTGGAAAAGTAATATTAGGATAAAACATGATGAGGCCCGTAATATCTTGGAGAAATATTACCGTAGAGGGTCGGCCAGGAGTCCATGGAGGAATAAATTGTCGAAGTACGCAGGAGGATGCTTGTTAGGGACAGACCGCCGGCATATTGACCCGTCATCCTAACTGGAAATGATAGTGCCTAATCGCGTGGAACAGCAGACGGAATTGGGGAGAAAGAAATACTCTCGTGACGGAAGATCCTGGGGAGAGAACGCGCTGGTAAATAAGACAGGAGTAGAACGGGAGGCAAAAGGAAAGAAAATATGGCGGTACGGTGGAAGTAGGTCGGTTATTTATTGATCAGTAATCGATTATTCGATGAAGGCATTCTATATTGGCTTCTGCTGCCATGAATGAATGATAAATGTTGACACAGATTTACTGCGCTCACTGGATTTCCCCATCCAACTCTAAAAATTGAGAAAAATTTATTGCTTCAACAATTTCAGTGCTGCGGGTTCACCCTTCGCTTCTGATGATCCTGACTTACCCTTAAAATATAATCAAGCACCCTCGACGTTGACATAAACACACACAATATATTCCAATGCACGTATTCACTATGACTGAGCTTTCTAAAATCGATTTAAAAAATTCTATGGTCCAGTTCGATTCTACAGACGTCGTAATATTTTTTCAAATATCTGTGCCTCCTATTTTGGGTTGAATTTCAGGACTCTGTCGACGGCGTACTAACGTGGCCGAGGGGTGTCCCGAAGTATCGGATTTCCGCTAAGAATCAGCGCGAATCAATATTGTAGCGGGTTATCCAAGCAGACGTTCGATAATTGCGTCTCAATTAAGGGATCCGACCTAATTTCAGACGTGGCTCGCTGCCTCCTCGAGACCGGCTTCAAGATCTTCCGGCTCGATGCGCTTCCAGAAACGTTTATACCTTGGTTACGGTAAATACCTTAAACGCCGATGAACTTAGGAAACGATCCCCGCACGTAAACCGCGGTTTCATTATCTTCTGTCCTCCTAGTGGCCACCGACTCGACTTCTCTAAGACGCCCCTCATTTCGCATTCAAAATTACCCCCCGAGAATACCGATATTAAGTTCCTTCTTCCGCGCTGCTGATCGAATTAATTATACTGCGCCGGCTGGTTCGTCGTGTCGCCGCTAGGCGGCTACTGCCGCGGTCCCTTCTCGAAAGTACCCGCTGCAGTAATACCGAAACTAGGCTATTTTAAGCTGTTTCTTGTCTATCTCGACAAGTTGAGAGATAAACTCTGCAGAGCTGAATATCTGCAGTGATTATAGCTGTTCATTTCATTTAAATAATCAATTAAAATTCAGTGTAAATTTAATACTGTAAAAATACAATAATCGTGGGGTACAAGTTATGATTTAATATTTTCTTCTTTTTCTGTATGCTTTATATTGAAAACAGAAAATTAATAACTAAATGCATTATGAAAGGGTGCTGTTGAATTTTATTTACAGTAGCTAGAACCATACGCAGACTATCTGACGATTCCATTAACAAACCCAAATAAGACGATCTTTTCAAACTTCCTCCTCTCTGCATCTCTTTCCAGGGCAGCCAAAGTCCTATCCCCTTTCATCCTCCGTCTGCTCGTATCCTACGGTTAAATGTTGAACTGTTAGAACGTATTCACCGAGGTCACTTTCGAAAGAAGAAGAAGCTGAAGCTACTCTAGGAACCTCGAGACCACTCCAAGCGATCGCGTACCCTCGGTGTACATCTTAATAAGGACTTAATTTGCAAAGTATCCCGGGTAAATCTTCGCCGGGTTCAGCCAGCAGGCTACAACGGGGAGGAGTAGGTCGAGGATGGGCCAGCTGGTATCCGGTCGTCTAATTTGTATAAAATTTGCTCATCGCCGTTGGCTGGCGGTGCTCTTTCGCCGTGGACCAACTTAATTTAAGTTGAAAAGTCAACCTCGCACCCGTGGACCGTGACTCGAACACAGTTTCGCGATTCGCCGTCCGTGTGATCGCGTGCCTCGGCAAATCTTCTGGAAATTGAACCGAAGAGTACGTGCTGCTCTCAACGGAAGCTGTGGTCCGTTGTTTTTCGGGTCACCGATGCATTAATTACCTCACTGAACTCAAGACCGTCAATTTTTGTCTCTCGTTAAGTAATTCTGAGTGATCTCTTTGCATTTAAGGTCATTCGAAGCTGAGGTTCCAATAGCAGCAGGAGGATACGTTTGTCAGTCCGATGGCTCCACTAGTGGCGAGTTAGCCCCCTTCATAGCAAGCTACCGCCAATTTTGTGTCTTTCCTTATATTATTCTGACTGATCTGTTCGTGTTGAAGGCCCAGTTACAGTCTGAGCCAGAAAATATTTTTATAAGCCCAATTGCTTTACTATAGTACTTTTGTCTGCTTCATGTGCTCATCTTTGACACATTTTCTGATGTCTCTGGCACTTTCTGCGTGAAAGGCAATGTTTTACGTTGCCTGAACGTTGAACGGAAGTTTGAAGCGCACCTCTCGATGTCGATCGAACATTTCTCGATCGCGGAACGATTGTAATTCCGCACGCAACAATTCCTGGATAGTGTCCCGCAATTTTGCTACACTTTGTTGCCCGGTTTTTGCACGCCCCCGCGTAACCAACAGCGCTCCGCACGTGATGGGAATAGGAAGACCCGGGATACCAGTTAACTCCACGGAATGATGCCCCCCTTCGGGATGCGAGCGGCTAAATTCGTTTGTAAAAACTTTAGCCAGTTTCATGCAAACCTCGCCAGCCGGAACACCGAAAGAATTTACGATTCGGCTGAGAGCGTGCGCTCTGATTTGGCTTCGACTGTTTATTAACGGCGTTAATTTATAACACTATTTATTCTCTGTGTGAGTAGACGTATGAGAATATTCTTGAGTCTATTTATAAATATTGTTCAACGAAATTACTTCCATCAATATGGTCCCTTATTTTGGAGCAGCGATATAGCGTTGTTTGGGTCGCGCAGCAGCTTCGAATTTTCAAAGTTTCGCGACCTCCGTATAATAATAACGAAGAGAACAGCTCGCGCCATCTTTTTAATTCTATTTACGTTTAATAGGGAAACTTGCTGCCGAGATAGCTCCGAGGCCGGCCTCGTTTGTCGAACTTGTTAATAAAATTAACTTTGGAATTGCCGCGGTGGCGGTACGGTCGCTTCTGACCCTCAGAAATCGTCTGTGTAGTGATTTAGGGAACATGTCGGTGTACCATGGAACGTTTCCGACATTTCAATTAGAATTGTTTTAAATATTTACGGTAGTCTTGTGTTCGACATTTTCGTGACAGCGAGGTAGTTAAGAATTCATTTAACACGGCGAGTAGCAACAGTCAATGACTGACCAGACATCCATGTAACTGTACCCTGCAAATTCCAGCTAAATTACCGAAGTTTACAATGAATGTGCAAGCTCCTATCACGAAGCAGCTAAGTTTAAACGTCGAATGATAAATCGGACGGCACTTGGACTGACAGTTACGTATTGAAACGAAAATACCCGTCCGGAAATAGTGGCACGAAGCAGATCTCGAGTAGAGCCTCTCGGTCTATAATCAGACGATTGGAATATTCAAATCGATGCTATTTTGAAATAGCTGTCTCTTAACGAAATCAGAACTCGTGCTGGTGCGCGCCCGATCAAACATTTATACAATCGATACACGGATGCGCGACAGTGAAATGTCAGAGGTGTGTTCAGAAAGGATCGAAGGAGCGTCAGTCTCTAAAATACAGTTCTGAGACGCAGTAGTACAGGTCAACGATTCGTCAGCCACGCTCAGAGTAATGTCAGGCATCTCCGTCCATTTTTCTCAGCCCAATCAGCCAGGTGTTAATTCAAAATTCTGAGATATCCTGTGCACTGAAGCTGGACAGGATCGAAGGACCACGAGAGTGGGTTAGTTACACGAATCCACGAAGAGGCTGTCCAACGATAGGGCAGCACGCAGCCAGCGAAAACGACCCTAGACCCAGGGCTGATTCGAGACCACGAAGGTACGTGTCCCAGCACACGCTGAAGACTGCCTAGGTATCAGAGCGAATGGAATCGAACGGCGGCGGGTCTCGAAGCATCGGCTCGATTCAGATAGCCTTTCCACTCGGCATATTAAATTTATGGTATGCACGCCGCACATAACTCATCCTCCGAGCCTGCTGAAAGGACGCCGTTCTTTCCTCTCGTTTTGCTATTTCCCTTTTCACGGTTATTTCCACCCGCGCTTTCGGCCAGCTGAGAGAATGAATCCTTCGACGCTTTTTGCCCCGACGGATATTTACGACGCGCTCTTTCAGCCGTGATTTTCGCGGGATTTTCGTGAAAAACAAAATTCCCAGCTTGTCCGATCCCTGTGATCATTCGTCCAGGGAATCGTCATGAAAATACTGTTTGATCGGACTGTGAGCCATTTTTATCCGTCGATTCTGCCCTCTGCTGCAGACTGAAACGAGTAGAACAGAAGTATTTGCAGACTGATCGCACGCCCCGTGCGGAGAACTCGGCGGTACGCTTAGTACGCGTATACATTGAACGCCTATGGGCGTTCTACGCACGGAGTGTAGGAAATTCTCAATCGAACTAAATCGCGTGCAACACTCAAACGGTTAATTATAGAACGTATGTTGATTAGACAGAATTTGCTTATTTCAGGGAGTACTTTCAGTCCTGAAAGTCTCAGGCTTTCCTGTTATAACATTCTGCAGAGATAGCCGACTTTAGTAGGATATTCTATATATGAATACACCGAATTGCATGAATGTCAGACTCTCCAGCACGTAACACTATTATTTATGCACATACACCCTACTGCCCTAGTTTCACGAAATACCAATGTTTTTTATACCTCTGTTTTTCTTATTGAAATACCGTTTGATCTGACTGTGCTCAATCTTTATCGATCAATTCCGGGTGGCACCAGGACGTTTCTGAATCTTTAAACGAAGGTGACGCGAGGAACGAGTCAGACAGAGCTGCAGAGGGCGAATGAAAAGCTGTGGAGGGACAGAGAAGAAAGGGACAGGTAAAAGAGGCCTCTCGAGCTGGTCCACCGCTGTCGCGCTTCCGTAATTGAACTACTTCCGGCCAATTATAAAAACCGCTGACTAGCTGGGACCTGTTAGTCATTGGACGAAGATGGAAACACTCGGGGGCCATCGGTGTCCTGTTCTTTCTCTAAACGCATCCGTTTTTCCTCTTTCTTCCATCAGCGACGTCTGACACTCTGATTTCAGCAAACCTTCGCTGCTGTAAACGAGATTTGTCCTATTCATCCTCAGATTCCTCAGGCTTCTTATCACTGAGATTTTTCGACACTCTGGACACCATTCTCCCTGATTAGCCGCTGATTATGCTGATCGGTCGAATGCAAAAATTCATGGCGTCTAGAAATGATGTTCAAATGATCCAACCACCCCTGGACTATTTTTTTTATTAGATACAACTTCCAAAATATTTTTATAAATAAATTAAAATAAGATGCTCTCTGTTTTGATTGAACTGGAGCAAATTTTAACAATCTGCGTACGTTGGTAGATCGAAGCGATCTCTCATGTAACGAAGTTTCAGACACACGTAAGCAATCACGTCGATGACGTAGCCACTGTCGCATGTAACGCCGAAGACACGTTGTACCGTCGCATTATCGTCCTCGAGTTACAAACTCTAATGTCAGCAGTTTCTCCGGAAACTGCGACTACAAAGGACAACATTGTCATTCGATATCAGTACGTTATCCAGCGCGTGTGGCTCCCTTCCTTAAAGCAACGCCAAAATATCTGCAGTCGCGCGTGTATTAACGGGATTTCCAGCCAACGAGCCCGCAAACAGTTGTATAAACAAGACAAACGAGCCAGCTGGTGCGTAAGTGCATGCAACTTGCACGTTGCGTTGCTTTGACACTGATTCACGGTTGATTTACGGGCTACCGCGGGAAAATATCAGCGAAAACCACGCCATATGGTTCGAATGGCTAACAATGGTCTACAGCCAAAGTTTGGTAGGGTGTAGCTTAAGATTGATGCTTCCAACTGCGACTCTGATCAGATTTTAGGGGCATGGACATCAGATACTTTCGAAGCAGACTAAAAGTTAGACTAATTTTAGTGTTTCCTATTTTTTGTAACATCATCAACATTTGACTGAGACCCCCAATGCAACTGTGACCAGGTTTTAGGGACATAGACAATAGGTACCTCCCAAGCGTGATTAAACTTAGATTAATTCCAGAAATCATTATTTCCAGAAATATTAGGTAACAGACTAGGAGGATCATTCGCTGGATGATCATGAGGCAGCTGTCCAGCCATCCAGTCTCTTTTGGGAGTCCAAACGAAAGGTGATCGATAGCTTTCTACAGAAGCAACGAAAGCCGGGTGTTCTGAAATTAGCTTGGGCGGCAGATCAAACTTCAGCCGTGCCCCGCTGGGATCGTAATCCTCTGGAAGAACCGCAGCGTCAGGAGCGTGTAGGAACAGTTCTAGGAAATTGTTGACAGACCAGGGAAACATTTAGCCAGTTTTCCTGGCTACTAACTTAGAGATAACGTTAATTTTGCCGGTCCAATGTACGAAAACAACGATTTCGAGTACACTGTGGGAACTCGAACAAGCAACGCTCGAACAAAGCATCCTGCTGACTCTGAGTAATCCTGGATTGAGTGGACCAAGTTGAATCAAAACAGCATGTATGATACACACACCCAAACACTTGGCAGACCTAGGATAGGTGATAGGCTTAGCTCTAAATTAGAAAATATTCATATTAATTAAAATTTTCATAAGTCCTGTTGGAGGAGGGAGCAAAGCAGACGCACAGGCAGTCTGACAGTCAGTGTTTCTAAGTTTTATAAGTTTCTGCGTAGAAGTACGTGGAGCACTGTTCTGTCCATCAAAAATTCTCCATAATTTGTTTTGACGATCGAAGACAGTCTGCAACAGACGCGTCCAATTAACCTGTATTCCGTGGGTAAACTGAGCTGTACTTTTTGGCAACTAGTTTAATCAGCGCGTCTTGCACGTAGGAAGCAATTACCTACTACCCGCCGTGATCCACTTTGCCGAAACTGTTCACCCCCGGACGAAATGCTAGGAATTCTGGGGATAATAATGCTGGGTCCTGACGAGGAGGACAACAACACGTCGCTCTCTGATAGCGTTCCAGCCCGAATCGTTAATTCGAGCTCGAGACAGCCCTTCTCCAGGTATAACGAAGACAGAGGGCGCGACGAGAGATCCTGTTATTCCAATGGATTTAATTGCGACCTTCCTCGATTTCTATTAAGACGTTATTATTGTGAACGCTTGCCCTTTTCAGCTCTCATTGTTTGCTTGCCCCTGCAGCGTACCTTCATCAACCCCCGATGCTCTTGTTTGCCTCCGAAATATTGCTCTTTCTGAATGCATATCTGGGTCGGTGCAGTCTGAACAGATTATACGATTCGATGTAATTTAGGGTCCAACGGATTCTTTGTTTCGAGGAATTCCAGTTTCAGCACCAGTGGATCCTCTTTTATGAACACTTCTAATGATTTAGGGGTAATGCACACTTTTTAACCCACTTTTGTGAACGTTTGACAAATTTTTCTGTTGAATGAACGTCGAAGTTAAAATTCCAACCCTTCAGACTCCCATTAATGTGAAAAATATCGCACGAATATTCCTGCCAATAATCAAAATGATAAAGGGGTAAGGAACCGTCAGGAGCTTTCGCAGCCTTAAATTCAACCAGAAATTCACCACTTACAACCCCCTTTTCCGTCCACCAACCGAGTGTTCCGAAGATTATCATCGAGCAAACGAAGTCATATTTGCTGATGACTCGAGCAACCCCTTTGATCCGTCCCGTTTACCTTTGTCATCCCTTTTCATGCTCCGACGAGACTCTTCCAGCCCTAAGGGACTCGAAAGCAAACCGTTAGCTCATCATCAAAAGACGAGTCGCCTCTCGGTCAGCAAACGTTCCTGCGCCCCAGAAGTGGCGGAGCGCCTTCAATTTATTCTGCATCCCTTAAAATTTCACCCCATCCGCAGGTCGGTCGGTCGATCTAATAATCCGCTGATTGATCTGGCCGAGTCAGCGCGGGTTATCGATAAATTTCCATCGAATTCGATGAATTTCGCTCGAGCCACCCCATCGACTTTGGTAATTTCGAAAATTGAATTCAGCGAGTCAGCGTTCCGTTGAAAAAGCTTCAGGAGGGTGAGATCGCGCAGCGATGGTCCCTGCGGCTCGAGCAACCCTTGTTTATTCCTCCCCTTCGACGTGTCACCATAAACAAACGCGATTCGGATGGAACGCCACCCCTTTTTTTCAGGGGCCACAGAAGCTAACCCCATTTAAACGGAGGATTTAACCTTCCCTTCCAGGGAAAACATTTTTTCGGATTGATTTCAGCCCCCTGCAACGACACTGGAATGGATAAATCGCTATGGGCTGTGTACGGAACATTCGAAATTGTTTTACAAGGGGTGGAGGAATTGCTATCAATTTTTTTGAGGGATGAAGGCAATCGATTCTCAAGAAAATAAAGTACAGATGCTTTTTACGTCGCGTTCGAAGATCTGATTTTGTAGAACATCGAAAACTTTCGGAAAAATTGAATTAGAATTTAGGCTCCGTTAAACTGCACTTTCAAAAAATATTTCAAGGGTTGTACAGCGGTCTGAACAACATTCCATCGGTTCCGATGTTTCCCGCGAGTGCAGTGTACATTTGTTCGACGCTGTATTTGTTTATCGTTATCCCACTTCAAAATTTCCGTCGTATCATCGGAAACGGCGTGTCCACACAAACATGGATGGCTCGCTCTTGTCTCGAATTCGCGTTGAAACGGTTTATCCCATCACGTTCCGAACGATCCTCGTCAATTTTCACGGAGGTACACAAAACGTCCACAATTGTGCCGGCAAAACATTGCCAGGAATGATAACCATAACTGGTGAAACAGTCCTGTCACTGGAGTGGCTCTTAGTCCAGCGAGCACACAATCCAGCCACCGCACTGGCTCTTCGCATCGAAACAGTTAATTAAATCGACGATATGCTAAAAATAATTGGAGAAAACTTACTGAATAGAGAAAATTGTTCAGTTTCGACCAAAAATGGATCGAATAGAGATTAAATTGTGATTGTTCGGAAGTTTACGTGTTCGAGGGTTGTGGAAATGATTGACCGACCTGCTCCTCGAGACGGCTCGTCGATGTTTAATTATTTCCAGTGGCCCTCGACGATATTCGTTAGGGCGAAGTAATTTTAGCGACGGCCAGTTTGTGTCCCACGGAGTTCGGATTCCGGGCATGAAACTGAAGTTGTCGTTTAAAGCTAGTTAGTAAAGTAATAAAGTCCGGCGAGAGCGGCTAAGTGGCGGACTCGGGGCGCAATTGTTGGGATGAATGAGCGCTGGAGGGATGAAAAAGGGGTACAGTGACCTGTAGGGAGAGGGGATAGGGTTACAGTTGTCAAGGGGATAGGTGCAACACTATCTAAAAGTGCAAGCCACCTGTTCCCCGACTCATTTGCACTCTCCCGGATTTTATTACACAGTAAATGTTTCCGTTTCGTTTCGTTCAATACAGTTTTCGTTTTGGTTCAGCTTGGGAGAAGTAAATTTTATTTTTACTTGGCTTGGAACTCAATAAAACATACTATAAGATATTTCTCATAAATACTTCATATGTTTGTACCAGGAAACTGAAATAGTTGCAGAAAAATCGTACGTCCTGTGCGGATGACTCTGATGTGCACTTAATATGTACATATATTGACCGCCTATAGGCGTTCTCCGCACGGTTTGCAGGACAATCTCAATCGAACTAAAACGCGTGCAGCACTGACACGGTTAATTCTAAGACACATATTGATTAGACATTTCTCGCTTATTTCGGGGAGTTCTATTAGATCTCAAAGTCGTAGATCCGTCTCTCGAAATTAATTTGGTGTATAATTAAAAATAACTTGAACAATTGTTAATTCACGTTCTGGAGAATGAAGGGAGTCGGTTCGAGGGTTCAATGAGTCAAGAGCTCGTCAGAATTTCTGCCAGCGAAGGCAGAGGTCATTTTCTCGAAGAAAGCCGGAAAAATCTCACCGTGGTCGTTACGCCGCAATGCGAGCAACTTTTCTCCTCTCTATTTTTTTTTCCTCTTCTTCGAGCCCGCCATTTTCGCTCGTTCTTTACGCGCTTCACACCGGGGACCGTGAGAAAACCAGCACACCTTCGCACTCTGTGTTCCTTTTAAAATGCTGGCTTATCCTCTCCTTATTGCGTCCGTGGCATGCTCGTTACTTTTTTCGGGCCGAACCGGAAATCGCGGGTCGAGACGCGAGCATAATGGCGACCCGAGAAACGGGTCAACGGAGATACTGAAAATGTCGTTTCAGAAACAGCACAGCTCCTCCAGGAGTCTGTTCAATGCACAAGATTTAATAGAGACAATGTCTGACTAGAAACGATTGTTTTCACTGAATACTCAAGGTGTTAACAAAAGAAAGCCTACTTTGAGCCATAGAGCAACAAATCACGACTTCAAATACTAATAAAAGACAGATTATGTGACTCTGTTCATCTTTCTATTTCCATCTTAGCAACCTCCAACTTAGATGTCCTCTCTTTATCACCAAAGCACACAGTCTTTCCAATTTCCAATCAGACAACTGAAACTCCTACTTCCTCCTATATATATATAATACTCTCAAGTAGTACAACTGAACAATTGATCAGACATACGTACAACACGATACAATTCCCCATCCAACTGGGCGATAGTTTTTCCCAATTTCTCCTATGATTCCTTTCGTTTCTCGTAAAACGCCTGGGCGGAGGGAGCTCGATCATCCTTCCTGTCGCCATCATCATCAGCGACGTGCAGGATCGCGAAAATTACACGAGGCTCGCGAAACGGCCGATCGTTCCGGCGTCGCTCGAGGTGCGAGGCAATAATGGCCGGCCATCGACGGATCCCATAACTCGTCGAATGGCTGTCGATCGCCGCGAAGAGGGAACAGAACAACTTATCTGTCGGAAGCGTGCCCGCGGCGCTGCTATCGGCGTCACAATGTTATCAGGAAGGCGGGTTTACGGTGAATAAAACGGAGCGGAGCGTGTGAAGAACGAGCCTCTCTCGTACACGGGCCCGATAACGGGCTACTTGCGGACCGGCCATTAGATAAACAGATTTATTCGCAACACACGCGACCCTCGTTCCGTCGTGCACGAATTTCCGTGTACACGTCGTCGCGACGTGAGAACTTACCCCTAGCCTTACAGTAACGAGTTACGCCCGTGCTATAGATTGCATCGTAAAAATATGAGCGTGAGACGGAACGCGGATCGTGGACCAACGTGATAGACACGAGCCAGTCTCGTGGTTGCTATGAGTGCTGCCTCAGAATATTCCTTTTTTCCTAAGTGGTCCCTGATATAAAATTCTTCTATTATCTCCTCGTTTTCTACAGGGTGCGGTGAAAGTTTGGCAACTTTTTAAGTAACTGTCTTATAAGAAAATTTTTATTAGAAAGAACTAAAATGCAATAACAACATTGGGAAGAGCATATTGCTCTCAGATGCTTTTGGAATTGGTTGACCGATGATCGCAGCGTATTTTCATCTATTTCGTTCCAATCTTTCACCAAATCTTGCTTCAGCGACTCCACAGACTTGTGAGGTATACCACAAGCTCTGCTCCTTGGAACGTTTAATTGCTTTCACATTTACAGATTATTCAGCATTCGGAAAACGAACTATGTCAACCGGATGTTTTCCTCATACGTGCAAGAAAATTGTAGAGGCGCGAAATTCTTCACGACTGTTCGACATCTTGAAATAAAACAAATGCAGAATATTTATACAGCATTAAACAGACAATCGAATAGCGAATCCAACGATAATGAATACTTTCAGGAAACACTCGCTTTTATGAGAAATATTTTATTATACAAAAATTGCCAAACTATCATCGCACCCTACATTTGATACATCTCGATTGACATTTTTGTTTCGAGGGTTTCAGCCTCGTAGACGGAATCCGCGTTGGCAATTGATTTTCCATAATTCGCGGTGGAATTGTTCGGTCGTGTCGTAAAGTCGCTCTAAGTCCCTGAAAAGGAGGAATTCCCGAGGTCGGGGCGCCTGGAGAGATGAGATTCGATGTTCCCCGGCTGTTCGCTAATGCCGTCGCAAATTTCGTTCGCGATGCTGCCTCGTTTTCGGGAGTGGAATCGAAACGGCGTTTTCTTGCTCGGCGGGCATGTTCGTCCCGCAAAAAGCTCGTCCGGTTCCACCGAATATCGATTCCGCCGTAATTTCACGCTTCGAACGATTATGGTGCGACAGCTGCGGAACGTCACACACCGCCACGATATGCGATCTGACGCGGTGAACAATTTTTTTTCACCTTCCTGCTTCTCGGCAAACCGATCCCCGCCGTTTGGGAGCGGGGAAAAAGAACGACGAGAGTCGAGAAAGTGAATCGTGTGCATTGAAATGCACTGGGATGCTGTACAGGGGTACACGCAGCCTGTAAACTTGATTATAATCCATGGAGGAGGTATGGTGAAGTCGTGGAGCAAGCATAGACCTAGCTGTACCAGAAGTATTGGTTCCAATTTCTCAGAAGTCGTGGATTAGTGCCTACCGGGAATAGAAAGTGAGCGTAGAGGTGAGCAAGGATGGCCTGTCGTGGAATGAGGTGTACGTATTGAGACATCTATCTGAGTGTGGTAGCTCCAATAGGGAGTATAAGTGTAGGTGTGTAATTTGAATTATTTTTTTAAACCAGCAGCGTTAAAAAGTTCAAAGCGTAATGGCCTAAGTGATAGAGCAGACTAGAATATCAAAGTGTTTGTGATAACGTGAAAAATCAACTGTGGTGCTGTTGGGATGTCTCCAAATAGGGAGTCTTAGAGTCTATGTATATACATTGCGAAATTTTTGAAACATGGTCGACTGCGAGGTTTAAATTAGCCTATCTTATGCGAAATTTCAGGGTCTAAACGATGGAGTACGATAGAATAACATGGCTACATCGGAAGAGGTAAAAATACTTTACAGGAACCCTGTGCAGGACCTCTATCAATCCATCTCAATGGAATCTTCAAACGGAGTAATCCACAACTAAACGGACCCAAGTGTTCCAAACTCCATAACATCTAAACAAGTTCAGCAGGAATTTAAAATAAACTTCTCGTGAAAAGATAAATGTTTAAACAACCAAGACAGACGGAAAGCAGATTTATGAACGCATACTCCAGCTTTGAAGAGTCTAAATCTCCAGAGCTGATGCTCATCAAATATAGCTTGCCTTTCAGGAACTAGTCGCGGCAAGCGGCTTTGAGGAGCAAAAACAATTTCGTCTTACTTCATCTTGAGAACACCTTATGGAGGCTGAATATTCGCGTTCCCCAGAAACCAGGAACGCGTTTCGCCTTCAGCTACGGCGTACTTAGTTCCGAGAATCCTTTCGCCGCGCGTTATTTTCAATTTTCCCCGAGGGCTGCCCGGAAGATCCACCGAGACCTGGAAAAGTCGGTTGAGGCAACTTTCCTCCGCGGGATGGTTCACCGAAAATTTCCGCGGGCCTCTCGCGAGCTTAGCGGAGCTTCCAGCTGGGAACGACGGCGAAACTGAAAGCTCTCCGCTGCCGTGGCGAATTTCTGCGTTCGTCAGAGTTTGACTCCTCTCGGAATGACGTGGCTGCCGTATCGCCGTCGGCTGAAACACGCAGTTTCTCCTAGCGGACCAGTTTCCTGCTCTCTTTTGACGCCATGGAAATGCTTCTTGCTGGCTGAACCCGTAATGGCGTAAAGCAGCGCAAGAAATGATTTTTCGAACGGTTGGGGAGGGTTAGAATGATCTCAGCTTGCAGCGGAGACTTGGTGATGGTCAGAATGAAATTAGAAAATATGTGGAAATATATTCACAGGATGAATAGATGCTCCTGCATAAACACAGTTTGCTACCAGACTGTTAGGGGTCGTCTGGACCAGCCACATCAGGGTGATCATTAAAGAATCCCATGAAACATTTCCACCTTTTTGCTAGACAAAGACACCAGAGTTGGAGGTCCTCCAGCTGGATCTCTCGAGGCTTGCAATAAAAATAAATCAAATACCAGTCATCATACAGCGAGAACAGAAATCAACAGACTCTCCGTCAATTTG
Source organism: Macropis europaea (assembly GCA_916610135.2). Lineage (NCBI taxonomy): Eukaryota > Metazoa > Arthropoda > Insecta > Hymenoptera > Melittidae > Macropis > Macropis europaea. Next base: position 3,515,269 of record OU744352.1, on the reverse strand, counting down.
TCAACTTGTATTAATAAATGTTACACACTCGATCACTCAGCCTTCGTGTTTAGTAACCCCCCTATCGCTAGCTCATCAGTCTAACTTTCAGTTAGCAAAGTTTTGAGCGACCGGCAACGAAGCTGCGAATTTTCGAACACAATTTCAATTATTCCGTTAGCAGCGTGTCACGGTTGCATAGGGAAGGGGATCGAGAAGTTTATTGGCTATCGATTCGCTCCGCAACGACGATACTCACCTCAGTTCCATGTTTTATTACGGCCGCCTTCCCCGTTCGAGCCGCGTTTCTCGCGCCGCCATCACGCCCGTTAACGAACGTCGATTTTTCTCAATTATTCGATATAAAGATATAAAACCTTCCTTCCTTCATTAAACGGTAATTCGACAAACGAATATATATCGTGGCGGCGGTATCATCTTGCTCGTTCCGGCTTAATTGAGACGCCCTGCGAAACGAGTGCGCCGGATAAATATGAAAATATGTTCGCTGCTTCTCAAATGTACTGAGCAAACTACTGCAGCTACTGTTTCAGAGAGAAATTGATGAGAGAGCTATTTTTATGTACAGGATGGGTCGTAGCCTAATTTAACAGGTTGAATGCCGTGGCGGTCACCGGTGAGCGACACCTCAAATTTAATTTAATTGAATAATTCGTGATTGTTTGAAAATTCTGAGCAAATTTCATACTGAAACAATAATGCAGGAACGGTAGAACACAACTGAGTACTGAAATCTTTTTTTCTTTATGATTTATATGAAAAATAGTAAATCATATCGCGTCTGATTAGGTACGGCCATTTTCACTGTGGCGTTCAACGTGTTAATGAAGTATCGACAGACACACTAAATTGACCTTGAAGTTCATAGGTCTGAAAATTCGTTCTTTGTAACGATATATGTAACCCCTTTGCATAGTTTTACTTTAACACGTTGAACGTCGTGGCGGTCACCAGTGAACGACACCCTAAATTTAATTTAATTAACACTTTGACTGCCACGTTTCATTAGCTGAAAATTGCAAACTTTCTACATTCTTATACGAAATGAATTCATCCTCAAATTGTACCTATTTTAATGAATAATATTGGTAACATTCATACTTTTTCTCTCGCAGTATTAAACTTTATTAAGTATATTTATTAATGCTGTATATGATCACATAAATAATTATTGAATCTAAGTGTCACCCATGTATGGCTGTCGTGGCAATCAAAGTGTTAGATAATTATTCATTGTCACAAAATTCTGAGCAAACTTAGTACTGAAACAAGAACGTATGGACGGAAGAACACGACTGAGTACTCAAATCTTTTTCTTTTTCACGATTTATATAAAATATAGTAAATTATATCGCGTCTGAGTAGGTACGGCTGTTTTCACTGTGCGTTCAACGTGTTAAGTGTCCACAAAGAGTCCGCGCTTTAGCTTCTTTGATCACTGGAACGCAGAATTCCAACAGGTTCCTCGTCGTCCGGAATGGCCCCCGCCAGTCTCTCATGCCTGATCGTCGTTTCACTGAAACGACACCAATAATTGTATTCCTACGCGGAACAGGGATCGCCGGAAACCTATAACAAACTTAACGACACCCCGTGCTCGTCCATCGAGCAACAGAAACTGCTGGCCTCGTCGACCGTTCGCCGAACAATTTTCCGCTTTATCGCGTTCCGCGTGAAACTCGCCCGCTGACACTCCGCGCCCGAATATTCCCATCAAACGTCGGCCACCGTAAAACTTCACGCTGTTGAACCGAGTCCCGCAAACATCGTTTGATCTCGAAAACACGAGAACTCGTTCCCGTCGAGTGGCGGAGCAGAAGAGTGGCAGAGCCAGAGGGAGGCGGGGAGGGGAGAAAAAAAGGAACTGCCGAGCAGCTTGTCGAGCGAAACGATTTTCTTATCATAGTTCCACACTCGTGATAAAACGTGTCGCCGTAAACGGAAGGATTGTCCGAGAGGACATCCAACTCCACGGCAGATCTCACGCCTTCGACGCTAGAATTCAGGTGAAAATGATCAGACAACAGGAACTGATTCATTGATGCTATTCTAGCAATCGTAAAGAAGCTGTTGGATAACTGTAGGTTCCTAGTTTTCCCATCAAGTAGCTCCAACAGCTCCAGGAGCACCCGTTCGCCGGGACAGATGAACCCTGGTAGACCACGATCGTTTTGCAGGTGGAACACGCGAAAATCACACACGGTGCGGTCTTTATCTGCGGTTCCACGACAACCAGTGCCTCCGCAGCGATGGCTGTTCCTCGTCAAAGAGGTTGTCCTACAAGCTCCAGCCAGCTAGGTGGGTAGAAGCAGGTGACGCGGGGTTAGGCTAGGTAGAATCACGGTAGAATCGGTGGGAGCGTTTCTTGGAGTAAACTTAATTACTGGCTGGTGCTCGGCGGCCTGACATTTGGCAACGAGCCTCTAAATCTCGAAGAGGAACGGCGAACGGGGGAATGCGCGCCGTTCCAGATTGCATTCTCCGCCGAAGCAATCATGCGTCGACTGCAACCTGTGCAAGCTCGATCGTCTCGCGAGGGAAATCGTCCCCTCGTGGTTTTACGCGGCCGCTATGAATTCCCATTCGAGCTTAATTCGATCTGCAGGCTCTCCCTAGACGAGATTCGGGGAGAGCCGTCTGAGCTTGCGGCACGTTCCCAGGAGATTTCGGGCTGATCCTTTTTTCGTACTTCTTTTCTGATGTAAAATTGAAGGTTCACTTACGGGCACAGAAGCTCCGGACAAGCTTCCAGTAGGCACGCAGTTTAATGTTGTCGATTTCTTGGCGAATAACACGAAAATGAAGTGGGGAAGTGATTGTGAAGTAGTGTCAGTCGACAATTGGTCAGACAGCGGAGTACTGGGATGCTTGTTCTATTCGTAAATTAAAACACTGTGGATAGTCTGAGTACAGGAGGTAAGTACAGTATGAGGCACGTGTAGAAGCAAAACAAAAATTAATTTATCAGAGTTCGAGTAGAATGAGTCAGTAGGGTGTCAGACATCTGGTTCGCTTTGCGTTAAAGTAACATGGAAGTTCAATTTGGAGGTATAGAATTGACAGGGCACCTTGAAGTAGTATAACCGAGTATTAGAACATCCACGGTCTTTATGAAGTGACGTGCAGACACTTTGATGTACAATAAGTCAATACGTAGTCAGACATGTGTGCCACTGATAGTGCGCTTTCGTCCTGAAGTGCAGTAATCAATGGAACACACATCAGACACATGCGCATGGGCCTAATAGTAACGATTCTTACCATAGAATAACAAAATTTGAAGAATATTCTGAAGTAGTATGACCAAACGATAAATCAGACTGCAGATTACTGCAGTCGAATCCCATGTCCAATACCCTAAATCGTGCATACACGCAGCAATCTCAAATATCTGCATGACCGACTTAAGAATTTTTCTTGTGAACCGATGACGTTTGTAAAATACTCTCAAGTAGTACAACAAAACAATAGATCAGCCATTCGTACACTATGACAGAATTTTTCATCCAACACGCTAAATGGCGCATCATCAGTCATCCACGCTGTTCAGGTATCACTTTCTGCCGTGGACGAATCAAATGTACAGAAGCCTCCGGAGTAGCACAAGCAAACAATGGGTCAGGCGTTTGCATATTTCAGCAGGAATTCCCACCAGGCGAGTTCCGTGTAGAGAGGAAAGAAAGCCCGGCGGAAAGTCCGACAAATTAACCAGCGATTACAACTGCGGCGACAAAATCGCCCGGGAGAAACGTACTTCTGTTACGAGAAGGGCATTAACGTCCGCGCGTTGAAGGGGCACCGTTGTTCGCGTAATGGCGACCATTAATAGTCCACGGGGAGTGTCGGTTTAATGACATCGCGGCAGAGACAATTGTAAAAGCTCCGTGAGCCCGTGGAATCGTCGGGACATCGAGCTTTAAAGAGTGAAATATCACTTCGCACGCCCCCGATTTGCATACACGTCACATCCGTGTCAGAGCCGTCCATTTTGTTGGGGCACTGTCACCTCGAAACTTCTCACGCAGTTTCCGGTCACCTTTATCGGCCAGAGATCTGTTTGCGTGTCGCGCGCCGCCTTGGACTCGTGTGTCAGTTCATGCGAAATTACTGCCTTGAAAGTTTCACGTTTGGCATCATCCAAAGCGACAGAGACGTTCAGAATGCTCAGAATGACTTGAACACCCTGTGGGGAGGCCTGGATGATATCGTGGAGGAAAGGAATATTAAATTAATAGAAACTCGACGTAATGCGTGCGGACTTCAATTAAAAGTTCCGCGAGAGACATTCCCAGTTTCGTCTCCCTGCAGCCGAAACAAGCTTACGCCGTGGGCGTTAATACTTACAAACTGACGCGGAGCTTGCTGTAACGCAAGCACATTCAACTATGCAGCTGGCACAACTGGAACCAAGTGTCCAATTGTCCTTTCGAGCAGGAATTCAGGACTTTCCGGCGCATATTAAAACAACTTCGGATTGATGAAAACAAGCAGTAAACATGAACGCAGGAAGCTCCAAGCAAATAAACACAGGCGGTGCAGAAGGTTTTGAGAGATGTATTTTTCGAGCTTTTGGATGGTATGAACTTTGGCCATGGCATGGTACTCCAATAAATAGAAGAACATCAAGAAAGAAAAGTTTTCGTGAAAAATATTAGTTTTTTCTCGTTGACATGTCCGACCAATGGCGGGGCAATTCTACTCATATCGTGAAACGTTGGTCCTTCTCACGAATTTCCGGTCGTTAGGGAAATATTAACCGTGATATCTCCCCATAAAGATAATACGTCGCCATGAATACCAATTCAAAATCAACTGCTGAGAATTCGTAACACACGTCTCATTTGCAATTAAGATGCTACGTGTTTGTAACATGAGCAGACATTATCATTCCTATTACTTAGTTCGAGTATAATTTCACTGGCACTAATTAAATGGGAAACTTCTTAACAGCTTGTCTGTTTTAAGTCTCAAAGGTCATCTTCGACTTTTTATACAACTCCATCGTCGCATTGTCATTCACTTATGGGTAATAAAAATATCAGACACATTAAAATTGTCAAAATATTTTTAAGCGCCCGTTGGAAGAGCATAACCGGGCTCACGAATCGATTTCTTTGCAAGTCGATGTGCAAGCTTTATTTAATTATTGCAGAAATTTTTTCCGGACCTATAGGACACTCAACCAATCGCCGAACCTACACGACAGAATTCTAAAACCACTTAACTACAACTTGTGTCGTACTTAAGGGCTTCTGTGGACCTAGACAGTAATTATTTGACGATTCGAGAAATTTTTACCCACACAATGGCTATATTCTGACACAACTGAAGACTCGGGTGCTTTTCAATCTTTCAGACATCAGACTTGTTTTACTGTCGGCGATCTCATAGCGTTCTATATGGATCGACAGCTAATTAGAAAACCGTGTTTCGTGAGCAGAACACACGCAACAAACACAACAGATGTCACACACGCTGCATTATTCGTGGCCCTTAACGCGATCATGAGCGCGAACTAAACGCAGTCGATTAACATCCGTATTAGCCGGCAATTCGAGCACCAATAGGATTGCTGGCCCCCATCAGCCAATAAGCTGACCCCCGTGTAAGGGTTCATAATCGGCAAATAATGACGGCATACTGTTATGATAATGCTCGCATAGTTCTGCGACGGACAATGCCCGCGTACAGTGATAACCTATCAGCCTGTCCTGAAATGATTTTTCGAAAATGATCTGGATCGCGATAGTGATGATGAAATTTCTAAATTCCAACTTCACAGCTTCATGTTCTAATAAAACTGCCATACATAATAATTACAGGTAATGCCTACGTTAATTGTATAATATGTTGAGTACATTCTTAAGAAGAATTGAAATCTGTTGAACAAAAATTGAGAATGCTAAATTATATTTTTCTCTCCTGAAGAATGTACAGAAAATTGATAAGGGCTTCAATTTCGAAAGTCGCTGTGAGATATCCTCTGCAGTGGTGGTTTCCACCCTTGCACTGCCATAATAAGATATTGATTCGCTAGCAGGTGTCGTGACACTGTTTCTATATCAGATAATTCAAGATCTGAAATCAGAGAGGGTGTCAAGTAAAAAAACACAGAAGGATCCGGTAGCTCGTTTCGCAGAGACGTTCACGAAACGAACAATCTGAATCTCGACGAGGGCATTCGTGCGAGCAACGGAACCGGGGCGCAGAATTCAAAGCTCAGAGCAGACAGAGAGGAAGGAAGAGGCGGAAAAGCTCCGTCGACGACAAGACTCTGTCAGACGTCATCCCAGAAGCCTTATATTTTCGATCCCACGGCAAGGGACACGTTCGCCCTCTATTCCTCCCTCGTCATGTCAGTTCTCGAATAACAGGAAAAAAAACGCGTCGTTTCGTTAAATAACTGTCAGCGCAAGCTCTCAAGGTCACCCTGAACTTTTTTATTGGCCCATTGTCTGTACCTAGTATTCGTCAGTATCGGAAAAATATGTTGGTGAATAAAATTCGGTGAGTATTTTCAATTTACATGTGTCATAGACATCGAATGTTTATACAAATACATATTTTTAGACTTCCATACTTTTTATGTTAATAAATGAAACTTTAATAAGACTGTACTTGCTGTTTGAAATATTCAAAATATGTCATTTCTATGTTGCTGATTATAAGTTATTAAATATCCATTATGCAACTATTTGTATGTACTAAGTTGCATAAATATCCAGAGTCTAATCATTAAATTACTATGACGAACCAGACTCGTTGTTTGAGTCCAACAAGTTAATAAACAACGTACAATTAGTGTAAGCTCCTTCTCCGAAATATGTAACTCTTAATTTTATTAACAACTACGATGCTCTAGACTCGGCTTCGTTTTTTTCTCACATCTTATAGCCGGGTGAATTCTCTTTCGAACGCATGGACGTTGAGGTTCGCCACCTAGCGGCTGTACGTGAACTATGCCCTCGTGGACGTTTCTGTCTCGATATATTATTTATTTGGCGATAAAATATAGCCTATGACACCTTGGAAAATGTAAAGAAGCTGCTGTGAAAATTTCAACAAGAAACTCTGCCTCTTTATTATAATGTAATAGTAAGGTAAGTTACTAAATATTCACCATGCACTAATTTGTACATATTAAATTGTCTGAACAGCCGTAGTACGGTCATAATTTTTCCCAATTCACTCATATTCGTTTTCTTATTCGTTTATCGATTACTTTATACCTCAAAGACGTTACAGTAATTTGAGGGTTGGCTGTAACTCGCTCCGACTACGCATGACGGCGGAGCGTCTGCTGGCAGATTCGATTACACAAAGATTAACCGGAAACGGGACACGTTTCGAATCGATCCGATCGTTTAATAGAATCGCATCTGCTTTTCATTCCGAGCGTGGCATCCGTAAACGGAATACACTCGAATCGAATTCTCCTTATCGACGTTCGCCCGCTCGAAAGTCAAAATTCCTTGTGTTCGCCGTATCAAAGAAGGACAGGAGGGGCGTCTTCCTAACGACATCGTTAAGCTCCGAGCGGGTCGTTGGCACGCCTGATCATCGAGCTTTCAATTATCGAACCTTTTGATCTCTCGCCCGGAGAAAATCGGACTGCGTCGCCACGTTCCAAACACTGCAGTTTGTTTGCACGACGATCCAAAGAGCAGGAAAAACATGAAGCTCGTTTCCCTCAGCTGTAAGCTTCGGAATTTTTTATCCGTATTGTGTACGTGAAGTTTATGGGTCCCAGTGCACATTCTATGGGGGAAATATTTGAAATTTTGCTGGAAATATCGACGAAAAGCTGCAGATTTTAAAGGGTAGGTTCGATTAGGTATTTTCCAAAGAGACATGTATTACGATATCTTTAGTGTTACTCAAAATACATCGTTCATACTTTGTAAGTGTATAATATTCGACGAAATAAACCAAAAAGTGTGAGCGAACATTTAGTTAAAATCAGTAGTTTTCGAGTTATCAAGAATAATGTGCTCTTCTCGTAACATAATTCTAGCTATTTCCAGAAAACAGTCAATTCCAAAAATAATTCTCACAGACCCTGAGAGTCCCCATATTAAATTTAATTTCTCTTTTCAAATTATGCTTACAAGCTAATTTTTAATATATTTTATAAACAAACTAATTTTTCAAAAATCTGTTCACACAGTGAAATTTGTCATATAACAACTTTTTAGCTACACCTAATACTTTCCCAGATATTCGATAAAATATCTTTTTCAACCCCCCATGCGAGGGTTGTCTTCATTCCTCCCCCATGGGTGTTTGCAATTAAAAAGGAAACATGTGTAAAATTTTTTTTCAAGTTTGATATCATACCAAAATTCCATAAAAATCTGTGTCTGTCAACTGGGTGGTGTCCCTGGTTAGTACACCAAACATTTTGATCGGCATGATTCTACGAGGAGGAAGCTGCTAGCGAAATCGAGGGCGTTCGTTGCAGAAAATTGCAACAACTGGATCAGCCAATGAGGATCCGGCGCGAAAACGCGTGCATCCGGTTCTTGCACGCGGTGAACACGTATCGGCTTGGCATTAAATCATCAGCGCAGCGTGTAGGCATTAGCGTTTGACGAGCAACAAGGTTTCGCACTTTAAGCGTCCCGCTGTTCATCGAGGATGCCTAGATAGAGCATTAAGGAGCGGGAGGATCCGAAGGATTTGGTTTACAGCGATCCCGGAACGCCTTAAACTTCGACAGATCGATCATGATATCGAAACGGCACCCCTGGGTGGAGCAGTTTTACGAACAGCCCTCTGCCAGCTGAACGTTCGTGAATTTCTAAGGACACTTGGCTAACCGTAGAATACTCTTTCCAAATTGCTCCGTTTTGGTAACTGTTGGGTACCGTGATGTCTATTATGATCATCAAGATGTCACTGGTACCCCTCACGCCTAATTAAACTTGTATGAGTGGTTCATTTGTTTGATTCGAGAGTCGTTGAACCAAATAGACGATGTGTCAGTATGTAGTTCTGTAACTGATCTGATTTTAAAGTGCTTGTCCGCCCATACTTATCTAAATTTCGTAGCTACGGGTGACTGAGCAGCGGTTAGGGGGTTAGAAAGACACTGGGAGTTGGGTTTTGTTATTGTCGGATGTGTGGTTTCCTGGATAATGATAATTAAGGATCCAGCCTCTGCGTGTTGAACCCTATCTAGAGCATCCTCTTACTTTTCAGTTTGTCAGCTGACCTGGAACATGAACATGGATACTTGAAACAGAATGAACATTCTGACGCAGATAGGTATCAGGACATCCTCAAACCCTTGATGAAGCTAGCTGCAATGCTGGAGAAACGTGGGAGTATTTCCTTTCTTGACAAGGCTTACACGTAAGATGGATGACTTTTAGGAGAATCGAACCATATGTTCTTAAAATACAAGATTCCAAAGTCGTCTAACGACCTAACTGGGCTGCAGACGCAATCCTCTATGAAATGAGTATTGTCAGCACAGAGAACGAACAACGCCTAAGGGCGACAAGTTGAACCACTGTGATGTAAACCATCCACCTAATTGATGTGTTGTAAATTGTTCATTCCAGATTAAATAGTAAAATAGAAAGAAAATAGGGAAGCTGGGAAAGATTGCTAGCAAATGATGTTTCACGCAAGATGGCCGGAGACACTTGAAAGGTTGGTCTAAGCTCCGTCCGAGGAATCATGTTCCCCTCGACCTCTCCACCCACTTAATTCCCGTCTCATCCCCCTTCGCCCTTCGTTTCGATCTTTCCTCCCTTCCGTATTTCCCTTCGATTTCCACGGCGTCATCAGTCTTCCTCCGACCGCAATCTCGACAGTCGGAGCAGTTTTTCTGTTCGATCGACCATCAAGGACAACGTTTCGTTCCAACGGACCGCAGGACAGATTTTTCTTCGTGACGGACCTCCTCCGCGTCGCTACAAATGTTTCCACGTGGCTTTAGAACGTTTTTCAGCTGTCATTTATATGGAGACTATCAGCAAAACAATTCGGAAGATCTAACAGAGCCATCGAGAACTCTAGATAATTACCAACACTATTAATTAACCCCATACCCCCCTCGTTTTCTTAACTTTATTTTCCCCTCGGTGTAAAATTGAAAAGATAATATAAATAGTTAAAATTGAAAATTCCTCAGAGGCATACTGCTTCTTTACATTTATCAAATTTTTATAAAAAATGTGTCACGTTGATGCAAGGGGTGGATGAGGGTTAAAAAGAGTATAATTTCAGATTACTTTCATACTGTGTCGAAGACTAGCAACTCGTGTGCATTTTAGTCTATACAGTATATACCAGTGGACATGTTGAAAATGCTGAGACTTTAAACAACTTAACCCCTGTATTTATAAAAAATTATATAGTTTCTTCTGACTTCCTTTTCTCTCCCTTCTGTTCTAATTTCGTAATTTTTTTTAATGAGCGTCACCCACTGGATGAATAAATAATAAATGGTACGACAGGGGGCGAAGAAAAAACAACGGTGTAATTACGTGGGGGTAATGCGGTTAGCCTGACACGCAGGAGGGAAAATTTCGACGTGGGACCACGGTGAGGGCGTTTGTGTCCCGTCACATCGGCTGGACAGTCGAAGCAAGACCGATCGCTTTTTAATCAATTTTAAAAAGCAATTACACGCTCGTTAAGGGCTCGCGAGAAATGGATCGAGAACGAAATGTCGCGCCCGTCGTTCTCCCCGGTTATTATTTTTCAACCCCCACACCGCCGCTCCGTCCCCTCTGGACACGGTCCCGTGATTTTTTTTGATATTTTTTTTTTTTTGCACGACAGCGTTACATGATTGATGCGACGCAAGCAAATGATGTGCGGCTTCGATTAGTTCCGCAAAGTACAGTGTAGAATCAGGCCAGCCGGAAAATTGTATACTCCAGGGCCCTGGCGAAAAAAAAATGTTGACATGATTTTTTCTTTGGTGATGAATTCTTGTTGAAACGAATAAACTCGTACGCGTGAGTGTAGATTTGTGGATCTCTTACGAGAGATGCTGCGACTGTGAATTCTTGTAGGTTAGGTTACATTCAGTATCCTTGAAATCGATTCACCCTGAAGCCTAAGGGATGGACATTGAGATTCGTTTTTCTCGAAAACAAGGAATTTCGTTCCACATTTTCGATTTACTCTTGTAAGTCCTATAAGATTTCGTGAGCACTTATCAGAAAAAATATTCCCATAGAAAAATATCTGGAGAATTAAAACTGTTGAATAATTTCCATTTTGCCTAATTATTGTGCAAGTATTATCATAAAGGCTTTGCCAGTTTTCACATGAGTGTGATTTGCCTGAATGTGTGCGTGTGAGAAAATAGGTCCGGGAGACATTGTAAGAGAAAAATTTAACGAGGGACGAGTAGCGTGTAAAGAGTGCACTGAGATGTGGCTGTGCTTCGCGTATTTGCCGCCAGAGGGATCATTGGCGCAAGACTTTCTCGCAAGTCTTCGCTAGGGTTTCCATTCATGTAAGGCACAGGTCTGCTAGCACAATGCATCTATATAGTCTTTCTCTCTATATAGTCTTGTCTTCGCTATCTTCCACTCTTTCTTCCTGATATTATACATGACTCAACGAATGTGTTCTACTATACTGTGATCTCTAACCAAAAAAGAATATAGTGATTATGTTAAACACTTTTAGAATACGAAATAGAGTATATGAGTTAGAGAAACCTAGAAATAGGCCACTCAGTTTCAATATTAATCATAAAAAATTTAGTGTTCTGCTTACATGTGCATTATATACAAATTGTTATGTACTGATATTTTTGGCAATAAAGAATTTTTAAAAAAGCACGGCTTTGTTAAGCAGCTTTCTCCCTTCTTCATTTTTCCCTCCATCGCCATTTCTTCCGCAGCACAGCTGCTTTACAATTTAAAAAGTACAGAACCTTCATTCAGGTATGATCCCCACAGTATAATATTATTAACTTGCAATGATTATAATCAAACGAAGGGGTTGTTCGAAAGATTGGTCTGGGGGCAGGTCTCCCCCGGCACACCGAGGAAACTCATTTCCGTGGGAAAACCGAAGGAACCTAATTGCCTGGGAGTCTGGAACTTTATTTCCATTCGTCAGGTAACCGGCGTCGTTCGCCGGATTCAATTTTCAGGGACGCTGAAATGCACTTCCGGTCCCGTTTCCGTGTTCGATCCCGAAACACTCGAAAGGCGGCGAGGAGCGGCCGGAAACGCGCAATCGTCCGCCCGTTCGCTCGATTTTTATGAAAAGTTTCCGTGCGAGTGTTATTATTCGAAGGGGTTGAACGAGCGGGACGCGAGAGGCCGACATCTTCGATTAAGGTCAAGACAAATGGAGCCGGATGTCGGTCGGAAATTAAAATCTCTAGAACGAGAGGCTCGTTAAACCGGCGACGAGTTCGATCGGCCCGGAAAACGACCGTCAATTCCTCGCAGCTCACGAAAATTTGGCCATTTCCGTCTCTGGTTGCGTTCTCGAAAATGTCAAACAAATTTGGGGTGGAACAAATGATTCAAGTTCAAATTATCCAAATTATCCAGTAATAGTTTACACAGTTTATCAGATCTCAGCGTATACAATTTTTTAATCCTCAAAAGGTACCTGAATGAAGGTTATAATCCTGAAATTTTGATAAAATAATTGAAACTGTCCTTGAAGTTTGATTAGGACATAAGATGGTGATAGAATAAAACAGTATGATCGCGTAAGAAGCTTTCTGCTACAGTTATACAACTGATCGGGCCCAGACGCTGATCTGGCCCAATCTAACCTAACAGAGAGTGAAATCGTACGACAAGATGGCGGCCACGTGGCCGAAATGGCCGCCGCGCGTGCCAGCAATTGTTACGGTGGGACGAGCTGTCGGCCGAAAAGCCTGCGCGACGACTTAGTGAATTTTTCCCTCGTTCGGTGGAAAACTTTTTCTATTCCGGCGGCGTCGTTAGCCAACAGTTGGCAGCCCTTCTTTCCAACGGCGACGACCGCCAGTCGCGACGCAAAAGGAAGGGAAAAGAAAGTTCGACCGGAGTAATATAACGCTCGTCGGGCTAGCAGGCGGAACCGGTTCGTGCTTTCGCCGATTTATCTCGAAACTTGCGTTCGAGGGGGTTGGTACCCCTGCTCGAGGGCTCGACGAGCCGTTACACGCTCGGATCGGGTCGATCCCGGATCGTTGCAACTATTTTTCAGGTCGCTCGAGGAATGTCTGCCGGTCGAACCGCAGCTCTTGCACTCCGAAACGAATTCTCATGGGAATTCCGGAAAGCGTAAGGTCTGCGAACCGAAAGACTCGAATCTTTTGTTCTTTCCAACTGATCTGTTCGAAGGACTTTTCTGTCACTGCGTTCTGCTGTGATTTCCTTAACTTGAAAGTTATTGCTCTGTTTAGCTGAGTTCTTACTGACGCCCTCTTCAAATGTTCTTTCTACAAAGCAGCGGGTGACTTTGAAACCGTCATCAGATTTTGATATTTGAATTCTTTTACGGTTTCTCAAGCAGAGAGCATTCATGCTATGTCTACAATAAAATTTTATATGGAACTATTTATAATGAAATTCCATCGCAACTGATAAGTTGAATTCTAAATTTTACAATTATATTTAATAAAGTAAAACTACCAGTACGGGGAAAAATTCCTTTTAGCTGAACTTGAAATTGACAGCTGACCCCTGGACAAGTTTCGCGTTTATTAATAAACTAAAAATCGGAAAAACAATTTTATGATTAAATTAATTCTTGTCGGTTCAGGCGACACATTCAAGCCAATATAGTGGCCGTTAGCACTACGGTCATTTCAGTCCCGTCCGAATGATGTATGGAATAAACAATAAGAGAGTTGATGTCAGTATTATTCTTGTGTGTGGTAACAAAATTTGCCTTGCATGAATAATAAATTTTATGTTTAAGGGGGGTGAGTAGAATTCGCTTGAATTGAAAGGAAAAATTGCAAAACGCGACGGGAAGTCTATTTGCACGTTCGGTGCATAAAATAAACGGAATTACAGTGGCCGTATAAGTGCAGGTCCTGTGAAACAATTACCGGTGCAAACGAAGGCGAGGCGGTATTTGCATGAAAACCGCGTTCGCGTTTTCACGGTGACCGCCATCTCGAAAAACTGTTTCCCGAAAAACCCTGTACGTACTCACGATTGTGTTTGGACAAGCGACAGTATAACGGTAAATTATACCGTTACGCCTATGCTATGCTGGCATTCATTGTTCCGCGTTATAGTCGACATTCTACTATTTTAATAAACATTAGTGACTTCCATTGGATTTTTTTTCGGCACATGAAGTTAAGTATATTCAATCGGTATCTGAATGATTAATACTACGGTTTCGTAAGAATTAATGACATTTTGGAGACAGTGTAATTCGAGAGGAAAATGAAAATATAGAAAATATAGAAAATATAGAAAATATAGAAAATATAGAAAATATAGAAAATATAGAAAATATAGAAAATATAGAAAATATAGAAAATATTGAAAATATAGAAAATATAGAAAATATAGAAAATATAGAAAATATAGAAAATATAGAAAATATAGAAAATATAGAAAATATAGAAAATATAGAAAATATAGAAAATATAGAAAATATAGAAAATATAGAAAATATAGAAAATATAGAAAATATAGAAAATATAGAAAATATAGAAAATATAGAAAATATAGAAAATATAGAAAATATAGAAAATATAGAAAATATAGAAAATATAGAAAATATAGAAAATATAGAAAATATAGAAAATATAGAAAATATAGAAAATATAGAAAATATAGAAAATATAGAAAATATAGAAAATATAGAAAATATAGAAAATATAGAAAATATAGAAAATATAGAAAATACAGAAAATGCAGGAAATGTAGGAGATATAGAAACACAGTAAATTTAGAAAATATACAAAGTACACAAAATATATAAAATGGATGGCTTGCAAGCAAAATAAAAGATGTGTAAAAACACATAAAATACTAGGAAACATAACAAATGTAAAATCCTGCATTTACACTGCATGAATTTATAGCTTCCAAAAAGCAAGGAATTGGAAACAAAATCGGGAATATATGACAACAACAATTTACATCTGCACGTATCCATCGGCAGGGGTCCATCCAGACCTCATACATTTTTAACAATATTTAAATTAATAGAAAACGAACAAAACAGAAGATCAATATTTCCAAAAACGTTAACAGCATTCAATATTTGCTAACAAAAATATATAAAAATTTCATTGCGATACAATTCATCGCTTGTTATTAAAGAACCACAATAACTGAAATAAAAATCTCGTCGAAGAAATTCAACCTTTGCGTACTATCCTGCTGTCTTACGATATATTTGTATCGTCGGTTTTAAATGACGAAATTCCAACCTCCTCCTCAGCAACGTTTCGAGCCGGTGGAAACTGGAAATTACGAAAAAAGATGCGTCGAGGAACAATGGGTTCCAATGAAATCTCGAAACGCATGAAACCGGGCGATTTTACTGTTGCACGTGAGCACATGATAATGCGGAGAGGAAAATTCGAATTGCAAACAACGCAGCTTGCAACATTGTACGCTGGAATATTACCAACGACCGTGTAACAGGGCTTTCGAGATAGGAAATATAATTCGTAAAGATTCTGCTGGTAATGGAGCTACTAACTGTTTGTTGCCCTATTCCACGTCGATTTTATGTTTAAACATGGCCTACTCGCTGGTACCATGCCTCTGAATCAATATTCCAAAGGTTCCAGCTTATGTCCGATCAATGATTGACCTTCTTCTACTTAATCTGCCTAAAACTGAATTTCAAGAGCGTTATCTGTTAATTAAAGGACATTTAACAAGCTTGAGAAGTCTCGTTTTGGTATCCACGCAATTGTCGTAAGTCTTTTTTAGTTGTAAATTTTATTTTATTGTTATTGTTTTATAAACGATGAGGTTATGTATGTCACGATGATTGAACCTGTGCTGATATAAATTTATACAGAATGTTATCGGATCCCCGGTATGCGATACGGTAAAAATAAAATAAATTTTAAAATTGTGAAGATAAAAAACCTGACCTGTCTATTAATAAAATTTAGTTAAAACAGTAAACTGTAGAAACAAATGTTAGCAATAATACATACAATTCTTGAGTAAGGTAGTGCTAATAATAAAGCTCTATACATTCAAGTATTTAGATCATTATTCCTGACAAAATTTTACTGATTTTTGTATAAAAATGTACAATTATTATTTAACAGTAGCATGATAATGTTACTTCTATTTAAAGCACAGATTGCAATTATTTTATGCTGCTGCGCGCTGCTATTCTACCTGAGATTTAATTTTAATGCTTTCAACGAACAATTCCACAGCTAGAGCGCGCCACGTGTACATTCCCAACGAGAACACCCATTCTGAAGATACTTAAAATTGAACGTTCAGAACCATATTTCAAACTCCAGAACGATCTCACATTTCCAATACGATCTATAAAATTTGTCACTCTCTTCCTCCTACATTTACTCATTTATTCTCATGCTCTTTAAGGAAATAAAGAAGTAACACCGTGGATAGTACGACCCTAAGCTGCCTAATGGGAGCGCCTGTAAAATAATACACTCAATCTACAACAATCTACCTGGTGTCAAATATTTTTCCAGCTGAATACAACGAACGTTCCTGAAGATTTCAACCGATTTCGTTCTTTCTACTGTAGCCTTTTCGAAAATTTCAGAAAAATTCCTCCGTGCACCCAGTGGATGGTGATGAACGTCTACGAATTTCTTGAAACACACACACACACACACACACACACACGGTTTTCACGTGGTCGGAGGAGTCTTAAGCCAGGAACCTGTTGGAAAGTGATCGATGGCCCCTCGTCGAGAAATGTTTCTTTATTTATTCGACTGGCAAGTCGGCCAATCCGCGCGAATGGCTTTTCCCGCACGACGAAACGATAGCTTGCTGAGGAAATATTTTCACAGAGTCACCGGATTAGTCGGCTGGACGACCGTGCAATTAGCGGATTCAAATTACCTACATTTTAATGGGACTGTCCACGCGATGCTCTTTCCTACGCTGAAGGATGCACTTGCACCGACTGCATCTACTCATTATGCGTCTGTACTCTGCCATGTTCATTTCGACTTCCCTTGCGTTTCGCGGATGGAAGAAAAATTCTAAATTGCTCCTCGGTTTAGACAAATTGACGTGTGTACGCATGTGCATAGATAGCTGGGTAGTAATTTGTTCTGTCCGGTTGTTTCAATGCATAATAAATGAAATTTATACATGTTTTGTATGTTTGTTTATTTTTATTTAAAATTTAAGATTCTGTTGGGGTGAATATTGCATGCGTTCAGAAAAATGGGCCAATGAACGAGCAGACAATTTTGATGCGGCTGCAGAATAAGCTACATTTCGAATTTAGAACAATTCTGAATGTTTGCTTATTCCATTGAAAGTAATATACATAGCCTGCAATTGATAAAAATTTCAAACATATTCGTTAATAGATCCTAATTAATATTTATAAATGGACTCTGCTGGAAACATTCAGGTGTTCGTCAATTTTTATTTTAGATATTTTTAGATGGATCCGAATAATTTCAAATTTTTGCTTATTTTATTTAAACTACTAGAAAAACAATTCTGCAAAATAAAACACAGTCTACAGAACAGCATATCAATTTTTTCTATAAAATTAATAATACGCAACAATAAACGAAAAAGGGCACAGTATCAGAGTAGAATTAAAGAAGCTTCCACCATCAGATGATTTCACATCAACAAATTCAACCCCACCTGTCATACTCCCAAATGGATCATCCCCTATGCATCCACAGAGGACACTCAGAAACAAAATGTCCAAAAAATCCTACGGATCGCGTAACAATCATTTTCTCGTTATTCAACCAGGATAAAGGACAACAAAGGCGGTTCCATGGGGGCGGTGCGATTACAGGGTGTCGCGGAGCACCCTTTCATTATTATTTCCCATGAGAGGGGGCATTGTATTTACGTTGAAAGCGCAGTTCCCGCTGGGAGCGTATCTATTTCGCAGAACGGGACGATATCTCATCGACACGAAAGGAACAAGAACAACAGCCCTTCGCTGCAACCCCTGTTCGCTTTTCCTCAACCCCTGCATCTTCTTCCACCTGGACGCTGAGGAACTGTAGCATCCATCGCGAGACACGACAGGATGCTCACTGTTTTTTCTTCTTCATCCTCTTCCGGGAGGTCGAGGTTCGTTCGTTGAGTCGATTTTTTCCCCTCTGAAACGCACCCCATGATGACAGCCTTGATAACCGACCACCGTAAGAATTTAAGGGTGCCGCCATCTCGAGCAGATCTCGATTTCGGTCTTTCCCTGGTTCTCGATGATTCAGACTGTCATACTGTTGTTCTGATGGATCCTCTTTTCGTGAACAATGCTTGGAAGATGTTGATCATTTTTTCTTCCTTGTTTAGACGATTTTCGGGGGTTTTGTCGTTGTGAAAGGTGAGAGATGAGCAGAAATAGTAATGGGGTGAAGAATAAAGTGTAATCACGTTTGAATAATTTGTAGTTTCTTTAGATTATTTGGGAGAATTTTATAATTTTCTAAACTCAGTGCCAATTTGGAGAATTCATAGTGTAAGTTTCGACGACAGGTGTGTTAGGTTGACACCTGATTCGTGATTTTCCAAATTTTTTACGCTTCGATATAACCTCAACACGCACTGCCACGCAGTCAAAAAATTCCCAGAACCGTGACACATGAATATTCAAAATGAAAATGTGAATAACTTGAATAAAGAAAGTATTCCAAGAATTTTCATAAATGTTCCCATACAAAAATTTTCGAGAATGGTGAATGTAGTGGCCAATGCAGTGTTAAATAAAATTGCAGTTGCAGTTTCAATGAAATGCCAAGCCAAGGAATTAACACAGTCAATTAACTGTTCGAAAAATTTTACATTGAACATTAGACGAATTTTGCAACAATTTTGTAGAAAGTCTGTGAAAGATGCAACAGTATGAACCACGAAATTAATGATCGAAACGAAAAAATTTTTCGTTGTAGGTAACACTAAAAGTGTAAAAACGAAAAAGTTGTTAAAACTAAAAAAAAACGTGTCAGAACATGCAACAGAAATAGTACGCAGTGGACAGTTTCACTGCCTGTGACAGGTTCGAGAGTGAACTAGTAAAAGTTGAATTCATATTCGTGAAATAAAAAAAACATCCGTAGCGCAAGTTGCAAAAGTTCTGATGGGCAGAGATTGTTGCAAAAACCACGGCGACTGAAAGCACCGTTCAACAGGAAAGAAAATGTGCAGTGACTCATGAGATTGATCAGACAAACAGTTCACTTCGACTTTCATTTAGCTTATGTTCTTTTTATGGCATTGCTCATTGAAGCAAAGATACGACTTTTGTAATAAATTACACTTCAGATACGCGTCGAATATGTGTAGCTCATCTATTGCGGCAGAATTGAGTTAGAAAAGTAATTATGGCAACGTTTAATCAATTTCGTGAGTCACTGTATATTATTAATATAATTACATATTAATATTGAACCAGAAGATAATTGCTGATAAAATTGCAGCATTGTATAACGGAAAGATTAATTATATAAATTTAATAATATCCTTGAAATTGGCTTTTGCACGAAACTGTCGACATTTTGCTAAATAAATTACGAGGTAACAAAATGTGGAACATACGCGACATGAAATTAAAATAAAAAGTATATAGAATTTGTATGATAAAATTTATGAACAGGTGTATTATAAATGTTGGCACAAAGACTAGTTGGCAGTGGACGTAGTAAATATAACAAAATTGAGCAATAAAAAATTCTATAAAGTGTGCAAAGTGGAGTTCAGAATTCTGTTTTTAAATTTACGATAATTTTAATTTAAACAATTTAATTCATGAAACACACTTAAAACGACTACGTATATATAACATGATAAATATACAAATACAAATAATATGCAACATAAACATACAATAAATTAAGTTTCAACATTTTCAATTCTCTAATTTAATATTACCACAACAGACAATACATGTCAAACCTCCTCAAAAAAATTCCAAAACACACTACAAAATTCTACAACCCTCTAGAAGAAATACAAAAATCAGAATAAGACCAACACATTAAAAAAATATTCACACAGCATCCACCTCATATTTCTTCACTCTACCCATGAAAAAATTCAAAACATTTAATTATCCGATTACGAAACCCCCTCAAAAAAATTCCAAAACACAATATAAAATCATCGAGACCTCCAATAGGAATACAAAAACCAGAGTAACGCCGGAAACAAAAATTCCAAAAATGTTGACACAGCATCCGGCTGTGTTTCTGCGTTCTGCCACGGACAAACTGCAAGCAAATTCGCAAAGTAGCAAACACATTGCGAGCGTTCAATCGTCGTCGCGTCACGCGTCGACCGGAAGCTTGTCAAATGACCCGGGCTCGATAATAAACAGCGAGCGGGTCGTGCGATATCACCGGGATATTTTTCATCTGGTCCCGGGCATCGGTTTGTCGGGGCGCTTCATAATGCACCGGGGCCAGATGCACCCGGACGCATAATGCACGCGGCTGGTAAATAATGCATGTTTCTCGCATCAAGGGGACTCTATAAATATATTACACGCGAGCTTTCCGCGAGCTTTCCGCCAGGCCGCGCGAGCGTTGACAAATAATTCTACAGAGACGACGGTTTGCATGAATTAGAAATGCTCTACAGTCTATTCGAGCTAATAGCTCTCCGGTACTCAGAATATTAAAAAATAGTTCAAGACTAATGGTGCACACTTTCAATGAAAGTGCAGGGACTTTGTTGAAAACATTTACGGGTCTGCGAGCTTCCATTTCGAGGGTAAACTCCTACTATAGTCTGGACGTCGAAAGTACACGCTTCAAGATCATTTGTCATTCATTTGATCGCAGGGAAATATGGTACACGTGAGTTTCGGTGTTTAAGTTCTTGTCATCTTGAACGTTGAAGGGGATTTGATAATATCAGCTGGGTGAAGTGACCTTGAGATGACCACAGGTCTTTACAATAGGTCTGTTTTATGTAGACGTACAGGGTATACATAAAGTTACACACAGTGACTCACGAAATTTATCACATGATTATATTATTGCAATATTCTTCTACTGAACACTTTCTTGAGGTAATGTTATCTGAGGTAAGGGTATGGTGTTTGTAACAGATAACGTTTCAGAGGTTAAAAAATTTGCAGTTGGCTGCACTACAAGTAAGAAAGAAAAGTAATTATGAAAATATTTGAAGAATTTTGGGCGTCACTGTACATACATGGTGTATAAAAAGTGTTCAAGCATCAGACAGCATATGCTGCTCTATAAAGTCTACTTGCTCTATGTTGAAAACATGTACTGGTTTGTTAATTGGATGGAATGATGTGTTGGTTGATGAGGATTAATCATGACATTTCGTATAACATAACTGATAGTGAGTCAACGACTTACTAGACTGCCAATACATACATGACCATCGAAAAATCCGTTGCTATATGAACTGTACACGCTATAGTGGTCTCACGAAGCCTCTGGGCTGAGTGTCAGTTTCCCACAATTATGTCTTCCCATGTGCGTGTCCTTTTCAAAGTTTCCTTCTTCTTTTACGTAACCCAGCATCAACTATAGTCATTAGCAGGAGAACCTACAGTTTCAGGTGGTTCTGGACCACCATATGGTACACTAAAGACAGTCCACCCACCCTAGCGCTGCTCTATACCCATTGTACCTTACAATAACCTTCGATGATCAGATTACAGCCACTGTTCCCTACATTTTGGACTTTCGCCTTGCTGATTAGCGACTGAGTGGACAGATGCACAATGTATAATCTGAGACATCCATTTTTCCCTTAGGTGGGATCCCTGGACGGTCCCCCAAACTAAGAATCCTCCAACCAACATCCACTCTAACTGGTGAATAGCTACAGCAAGCTGCTATAGGTTGTTTGCTAATCATCGACCAGGCCAAGATGTCTCCGTGACCTGTCTTGGCCTGGGTGCAGGACTTCAGAATGTTCCAAAACGGAACATCCGCGTCTGCCTGTGGAGTGCACAGAAAAGTCGGGGAGCGAGAAACGGAACGACCCGCAGTCTCCAGGGATCACTGTTTTTCTTCAATGGAAGTTCGGTTTCAATGTTGAGCGCATCGATGCGTCGCGGACGCGCATCGACGCGTGAGAATCGCCGCGTATACGTGCGGGGTCCGCAATAATAACGCTGGATGACGAATAGCGCGGCATCGATGCATTATGCAGTAGACTAAAATATTCATGATCGCTGTTTCCTGGCCGGCCATTGAACCGTGGCCGGCCCGTGATTTGCTGCTCGCCCCGTACCGACTGTCAACGACGAAAAGTTCATGATGACGATCTGATCTCCCATAATGGAATGATACTTCGATTTCTATGCTCGACCTGAGATCAATCGAGACTTTTAACGCCGTTAGGGTTTTCTCGAATGGAGTCTGCGGTCTATAGCGACCGTAGGAGCCTCTGACACGACTCAGTCGATGTTCGTTAAGCAGTAATCAAATAATTAAATGCTGCTTCACTTGAAAGGGAGAATGTATAGGGTGTTCCAGCTCGAACAGACCACCTAGGTTATAAAGTATTATTTGTACAGTTAACTAGTAGAATTTTGTTTGAACTGCAGGATAGTGGGTATTCCAGCTGACAGAGGACACCTAATTATCTGCTGTGGTATCGATGGTATCAAAATTGTTGCAAGAATAACTTCTTTCGGTAATGTTTTTTTTCAGAATACGAAATTGAATGCAATATTAAAATAAATTGCCAATTAATTACGAATCGCGACGGTAGAATATTAATGCGAGGGTAAAATGGCGGCCTATTGTGCAGTTTGGAATCGATGAATGCTACCAGCTAGGAGATTCGTCATTGAATACCTGAAACGACTGTCAGCCTAGCACTCGAAACGGTGGTTCATTGTTTCCCGCAACGGTTTCAATTCAATCCTTTTATCCTTACCTGAAACAAAGAAAAGTACCGCGTTACTTGCAATATCCTGCCATTACCCGCGATACCGAAACGGTATAGAAAAAGCTAATAATGGCTTAACAACAAAGGAATGAGGAGAGAGACACACAGAGGAGGAGAGAGGGAAAGAGAGAGCTTGCAGTTATTGCTACTTGAAATGACTTGTACGCTGCTGCGAGAAAACCCTACATCGGGAATTCCCTACAATACGTATCCTTTCACACATTACTCCTCGAGATAATAAAAAAGAAATTAATTAACATATACTACAGCTCCGGGTAATTTTTAGAAAATAGACAATTAGAAGATTCACTGAATGGTAAGGGGAAAAACAAGGAATGTCACAAAACAGTTTCATTGAGAAAATCAATTTTTAATACTTTAATGCATCAGTGAAGAAACAAGGTCCAATGAATGCGACTGTATTGTTCATGGCACGTAGTTATTCTCTAATTAGGCGACAGAAAAAAAATCAGCAAAAATATAATTGTTTTACAGTATTTTAAATTGTTTTTCATCTTGAACACTGCAGAATAAAAATGGACGTACCCTGTTCTTTCCCCTTACCCGTCAATTGTTAATTGGATATAGAATTAAAACAGAAGATCATAGATGAAAATATTTGGAAAAAATCATCTAGGCCCTACTTTTTAAAATGACAATCATAAATAGATGAATATTAAAGGCTTGGTTAACCAGTCCTGCGAGAATGAGTATTTAATTATTACATCAAATTAATTTGTAATAGAACAGACAACATTGACTCTAAGAGTGAAGAAAAGATTCCAATAATTCTTTTTCACGAATATGTCTTCAGCTCTGAAGGAACACCATCGTGACAAAGCCCAAAGAAAAAATTCCAAAAATGTCTCCACACCATCCACTGCGCAGGTTCACCATACAAAGATCAAGCAAACTCACGAAGCAGCAAAAATGTGCCCGCGTTCGATCGACGTCCACTGACATTAAAACATTCCCATAAGTCTCTCGAGCCATCGCAGGATCTTCAGAACAAGTAGTATCGCCGTTTCTTTGTCAGACACTGTTACATCGCGCTTCCTCGTTGCCGGGGCCGCAAGAAACTAAGACGCGGCGGAGAGTGTTCCTCGCGGTGAACGCGCCACGCTTCGAGCTTCTTTTCACCCTCTTTCCCCGCTCTTCAGGAATTTTATTCCTCCGCGGAGGCAAAACCGACGGAGAAACTGTCTGGCAAGTTCCCGAAGCAGCCCGGAGTGCTTCTTCTGATCCTCGAGGCGAGTCGGTCGGTTCGCACGTCTACTTTTATTTGCCCGCAGTCGCAAAAACGTTCAAGGATACCCGGGCCGAGACGGGCGCAATAAATATTTCCTTTCGGACAACGTGATCGGACCTAGCCTGCCGCCGAGAACATCCCCTCACGTGGAGATTCTAGCACCTGGATTCAGGGCTCGAATAAATATCTCGAAACAGAATGCGAGCTGACACTTCGCTGGGAATGGAAGCGTACACGGTGTTAAGGAAATACTCATGGTTACACTGCGGATGTTTGTGAGGTCCATCGTACCCAAATGTTTGAGGAGGGCATGCTTAGAACCGTGGAGGAATAATAAGTACATATTTGAAACTTCCACAGAGCCAAATACAATGTACTGTGACTGCATTTATATGATAAGTATTGAAATCTGAGAACGTATATTTGCACAAACGTAGACAAATCTCTGAGAAACGTACATTTAAAACCATGAAGAAATAGGAAATATATTTTTTAAACATTCACTGAACCAAATACAAATTTCCGTAACTGCATTGACGTAAAGAATATTAAATTCGAAGAATATATGTTTGCACAAACATAGACAAATGACTGAGAAATGCATATTTAAACCGTGAATAAATGGCACAGAGATTTTTTAAACATTCACTGAACCAGGTACAAATTTCTATAACTGCATTGACGTAAAGAATATTGAATTCGAAGGATGTATGTTTGCACAAACATAGTCAAGTGTCTGAGATACGCACATTTAAAACCGTGAAGGAATAAGAAGTGCATTTTGAAACATTTACAAGTGTCCAAAGATTGTACAAAAGAGGAATACGGACAAATTGATTATGTTCTTAGGTGAAAGGCTCTTTAACAAAACCATAAACAATGTAGTGTTCTAAAGAACTTTCCAAAATATTGTTCACAGTTCAAAAAGTATGAATCCTTCAACCTACATTTACTAGACATTTTTTATTGAGTTCCCTGAGTATACTATAAACCGACAAATATTTTATTAATAATTTACAAGTTTAACGAAATTCAGCGTAAAAAAAATATATATAAATACCTCCCTTCATCGTCATCAAATTAATCAATTTCTTCGATCACTCCTTACTGCATTTACTTTCGAACAATTTTCTCTTTGCAGACCCTGCAAAATTTTCGATCCTGGCCGATGGCTGGAAACATTGTTTGCCTCTCGAACAATATACGCGTATAAGAATTGGATAGGATCGAGTGTCGGGTGGTGGGCAGCGAATCCCCGTGGAGTGCTGGCATCAAATATGGATTTGATAAATACCGGAAGCGTCGGTGTAAGCAAACATCGGCCGGAAAATTGCGAGCAGGATTAAACGAGAAAACGGGACGAAAAAAAAAGGATTCAGCCCGCGATTAATCATCCCGATAACTGCGACAACGTAACGACTCGCAAATTCTTCTATTTTTTATTTTCTCTATGTTTTTTACTTTCCTCGCGTGTTCTCGTTTCGACGAAAAAAAAACAAAAAATAGAAACGGGACCTCCAGACGGAGAAAAATATATTCACTGTGAAAAAAGGGATAAAGCAGGGGGGTAACACGCGTTGCAGGACGGAACAGGGAATAAAGAAAGGAAGGAGGCGGGCAAAAAAATGGAGGCAATGAATGTCACGGCGACAAGGACGTTTGAAGTGTGGCCGACATAATTTTCACGCTGACAGCGGGAAATTTTCGACTTTTGAGCCCTTTCTATTCGCCGCGGCTGTTTTCCGGCCGAACGTGGACGCGAGTATTTCCGTTGGCTGAGCCGTGGTTTATTACGAACACCGGAAGTCCGCTCCTCCTCCGAATTTATTTGCCGAGGACGCGAGGGGCTAAAATTTCACCCCCTCGCGCTCCGGCGTCCGCGAAAATGGACGTTTGACCGTGTCATGGGATCGCTTTAACAATTCAAATGGGTGCTCTCTGGCTGCACTTCCGGTTTACTTTTTTCAAAATCTTTTCACGCGTTCTGCTTCAGAGATAATTTTATTACAATGAAATTCAACGTTGTTAATTTTTTAATGAAGTGGGTGGAAGTGTATTAAGGTGTACGTTGGACAGGCGTGGGCAAACTATGCTCAGCCAGGAGCTAAGCCACGCCTCCTGCGGGCATTAAGCCACGCCTCCCGCGACAGATGAACCAAAACTTAAATAAATTAGTACCAATATTGACGTAAGAAGTTTCAGATTCTTTTTGGGAACAGAAAGTGTTACTAAAAGTAAAATTTTTACTGAAGATTGTTCTCTTATCTATGCTACGATACTATCTATATTTTTATTTTAAGTTACTGTAAAAATGGGGAGTAGTTTTACTGGAGTCTGACATATATTTATGTAACACCAGATTCTTTTTGACTGAAAATAAAAATTATATACGAATACCAATAACACTCAATACGTAACTGAATCGGTCATTCCGAAAAGGGGTCATCTATTGCATTCTAAATGTTACAGGCGGACAAAAAAGTATAGTGAAGGAATAATATTAAAGTTACCAATCTGTAATTCCTCGACTAATAACTGTTTAACCCTCCACAAATGAATAGTAGCTAAATTATAGAATGAATAAGAAATTAGAAATTCTTTTTCCCAGATCATCCCATCTCTCAACGAACCTGTTCAAAAACTAACCCCCATTCTCAGTCAGACATTTTATTTTCGTTATAGAAAGCAAGAATCGATTAAATTATTGAAATCACCAGTCTTTGAATGCCCTTTCGAAACCACCAATCAATTTTTGTCTGAAGAAAAATTCCTGTGCTTATTCATACCGTCTGGAATTCCCGGCGGCTTCATCGCGGCGGCCTACAGAATACAGTCAGCTTGCTGAAGAAGCAAAATCGCGACGAAGGGGAGTCGCTAGACGAACGGAAGGGTCCCTTTGTATTCCATCGCTTACCACACTTCGAGTCCGACTGCGTCACCGAGTTCCTCCGCTCCCAGACACCCCTTTTCCCTCGTTTCAACCCCTTGTGTGTCTGTCGCCACCCTACTCCCTCACCCAGGGCCTCTGTCTTCGCGGATGCATTGTCTCAGCAGCATCGATGGGGAACGGTACAGTGATTGTAAATCGTCATCGAGCCAGCAACGATTTAACACGATCACTGCCACGACTATCACCGGTGATCAGCACGTCATATTTTCATTAATTAAATAATTATTGTTATTAACAAAATTCTAAACGAATGAGAGAGGTATACACACGATTGAATGCTTAAACATATTCTTCCTCTGTGATTTACAATAGAGCAGCAATTGATATTGTGTCTGACCAGGGATGACTGTTTCTACTGTAGGTGTACCAATTACAAATTCTCAGTCAAAACTCAGAGTATAATTTTCTCGAAGCAATTGGTGACATCCGTTTCAGAATTGCGTGTCTTAAATTTCACAAACTATTCCTCAACTTTTAATTTATTATTCAATACTAAATTGACGAAAACTTCGGAGAAATTCTGATGAGGGGTTGAAGAAACAATTTTTTCATATCGTTAATTTCAAATTATGATTGTCTCATTAGAGCATGAAGAAACGTAGGTGAAGAACAATTAACAAACGAGCTCCTTCGAAGTTCCACGAACGTCCCGCCTATAATTGGAACAATTTTTCTGTCCAGCAACGGCTAAGGCTGCCTGACGAGGGTAGTTTCGCCGTGTCTTTGTACGTTTCTCTTAAGTGCGGACGGCAGTGAGCACGCGGATACACCGGATCTCTGGAGATTAATCTAGAGATAAGTACCCGGGGGAAAGATCCTGCGATGTCGTTAGGAAGTAAGTTGAACTTCGTCCGTGTATTTCGCGCGTAGTATTCTTTTTTCGATGTGCACGAAGTTTCCCGACGTCGCGACGGTAAATCTCCGAAAGAGGTGAAAAGAAAATTCTAGTTACTTTAGGTGAAGGAGGATATTTGGTAACCTTAGTCACCGACGGATGCTTCTTGATTATCGTTCGCAGTGTAGAGTGAAATTGGCAACATTAACATTGGGCACGCTTAAAAATCTGCACAAAAAAATGCTGCGGCACTCACGATTTAAAGAATTTATCATCAGGGACGTTTCAAGGCCACCGTTCACGGAAGCTCGCCTCTAAACCTTAAATTTCGGCGAGGTTATTAAATTTAATTCGTTGGAGAACGTGCTGCAAGTAGGCACAGTCAGTGGCTGGTCAGAAGTCGGGCTGGTTAGCTGGGTAATTTTTTTGTCGTGACAAAAATTGTTATTCTTAGTTGTTCCACAACTCTTGCGAAGAACATACACGAAAGTTCACCCCTACATCTTCAATTTTAACAAAATTATTAAATTTATTTCGTTGCGCTGCACGCAGCAAGGAGATGAAGTTAATAATTAATCGAACAGTGTGGTTCCTGTGTGGAATATTTTTGCTTAAATTAAAATTACTCATCTGACAACCTTCAATGAGGATGTACACAACAATTCACCCCCGAATCTTCAATTTCAGCGGGGCTATTCAATTTATTTCGACGGCCTTTCAGTCTCAAGTAGATAAAATCAGTCATTTCTCAGACATTATCTTCAGTTTGTTTCACAATGCTTTAGTAAATTAAAATATCAGTGTACTCTTTCACCTGACAACCCTTCAGAAACCTGCAGACTAAAATCTATCCTTAGATCTTCAATTTTAACGAAGGTACTAAATTTATTACCTCGACAAATATTGATCAAGTAGATAAAGTCAATGATTTTTCAGACCCCACCTCTTTCTCTCCACATAATTTTTGCAAAATTGAAAATCGATACCCTCGCTTATTCAGCAACCTTCAAATAGTATTAACACAGAGTTCCACCCCTGTAGCCTCATTTTCGACGAAGTTATTAAATTTATTTCAAAGCCATGCGTCTCCCAAGCAGATAGAGTCAGTCATTTGTCAGACGTCGCGTCAGGTAGACAACAACAACTCCCAGCTCGTTCGGGATCATCAGGAAATACGGTTAACTGGCTACCGGGTGATCGACGAGATTGTTTACGAAGAGCGTACGATCAGCAACCCGGAAGAATCTAATGAAGAAACATCCCCGAACTCGTCCCAGGCGCAAACTTACGATGCATTATAATGGATACCGCGTGGCGGCTGCATCAGAATCGAACAAAGTTGCGGTTAACCCCCTCTCACCCCCGGCTGAGCGGCATGGGGATGAAGCTGCCCCACTATCCCGTTCCCAGAAGTTGCTGAAAGTTCGAACTTCGTCGGTCGTCGACTTCCGGGTGGATGGAGGGTGCCAAGAGGCAAAAGTTCCTCGATGATAATCGGCCTTTGTTTAAATAATTTCTGCTTCATTATCCCGTGATTCTCGGAGGAAAATCGACGGCCGCGTTAAGCGATAGGTTGGGTCGAGGACCAGTTCACTGGACCAGTGAAATCGGTACGTTCTAGAGCACTTCTAGGAGGTTATACACATTACAACGTAACTCGATTGCTCGAAAGAGAAACCAAAATCGACAGAACTTAAATTGTTGTTAACATCGTCGGTATCTGCCATGTAATTAGCGTTTGTCTGCTAATGTTATTGCGTCTACTGAACAGTTAGCTGCGACAGACCTATATTGTCTGAAACAATTGCAAGCCCTCCTTAGGTCCCAAATTGCACCACCCAAATTGCGCCGGCGTGGGTGCACCGAGACAATGGGCGAGATTAATTAGGGCTGTAGCATCGTCGCAGAAATTGAACAATGGTATCAGGGGCGGCCATCAAATATTATTGCCGCGAAGGTGTTGCGGCGTTCCGTGTCATCGGCAAAACAGGCCGCGACGTAAGTGGCTTTTACGAGGGCAGCTTGAGGAATTTTATGGTCCTCCGCCGGCCAGGACCGTTATGGTTGTCCTATTCGAGTCAACGTACCGATAAATCGTCGAATTGGATGGGATTTCGTGTCCGTATCGGGGCGACATCGTCCCCTCTGCCAAAAGAATCTCAATGACCCCGCGACAAGGAGGTTTGCTGGAGGCAGCGACCTAATGCGAAGACTCGATAACCAGGGCAACGACGATCTCAACGATTCTGTGTACCTTGAATTGAGATAAAGAAGATCAAGAAGGAAAATTGCGTCGAAAGTGGTACGATCATAGCTATTGGGGGGATTTGCTACAAATAGAGGAGCGCCGTTTTTATGGAAACGAAAACGAGCTTCTAAGAAGGAGTCGAGGATCAGGAATTGGACCACTTGGGGGTGTTAGACGTGATTTGGAACACTCTGGAGTCCCACGTCACGATTTAGATCACTTGAGGGTCATAGGATCCATTGCGACCACTCCCAAGTGACCTGGTATCACACTTGGGACCTCTACCAATTAGCTGAACCTAGTCTGGATCAGTCCAGAGGTGTAAGATGGATTTCGGACGTCTACTCATTTAGAGGACTCGAATATAGTCACCTAAGTGCCCTACAGTTCTACATTGACTCCCTTGGAGCGAATTAGATCACTCTCAAATTGTGAAAACTGAATGGGACCACTTTGGACACCTAACTTACACCTCTAGCTGCCCACTGGGATCACACTGTGATAGTATCCTAGTCCTGAATTCTTCCAAACAGAGATTCACAATTCAAAGCAATATGATCTGGGTCTTCAGACCCTGGCGAGGTCCAGTGCAGTCTCTACGCTACCAAAGTAATTCAGTTTGAATTTCTAGGACTCAGAGTGACTAGTAAGGCTACCTTCCTCAATTACCAGTGCTTCAACTAGGTCAATGCTCAGTGTTTTCTCATCTGTGACGAAAACTTTCACGGCTGCTGGACTCGATGCATCTCGATCGAACAGTCCTAGCTCAAGGGCATTCATGTTGAACTCGTTCGCAGGTACGAGGTGTTCAGGGTGCAGGAAATTTGTCAGTCGACTGCGCCACGAAGGCCTGCGCTAATCGTGAACGAGAATCGAGTTCGTTGACGACGCTCCCAACGCGGATAGGTCGGTAATCATAAAACTCGGTCGAGGCAACCCTTGTTGCTGAAGAGCGAACGCGTTTCCTGCTGGCTGGCGTTATTGGAAACGCGACGAGTGGTTGAACCGAGCCACGCTTTTCCTTTTTAATCCCATCACACGTAACCAGTCACTAGGTATCGTCGTGAAAACCCGCGGGCAAAATCACGGTTACGAGGAAAAGCCACCGTGAGGGAAAGTAAAGTGTGTTAAGTATGTTGTTACTTAGGAGTGCTGTGAGGGCACTGTAATAAGAAAGAGGCATAAAGGCTGACTTAAGGGGAGACAAGGAGACTTCTCCAAGAGCTTCACGTCTGATGAATGACTGTTGAAGGTTCCATACCTATGCACCGCTGGATGAAACGATTGACTTTGTTGACTGGGCAATTAGTCGATGAGTTTGCGATTGGTTGGGTCATTGACTCTATTTGTACCTTGGAGGTCTGTCTGAACGGTGGCATTCATGATAACATTATTTCTATTAGCCAAATGGCGAGAAAAATAATGAGGATCCATGCTGAAGCGTCATGGACATTTAACTAAAAATTGTTGCATCTTCTTTACAAATAGGAATAAATGCATTAGCCTAGTTAAGTTTAGCTGGCTTCACAAAAGGCAGGACTACCTAAGCATCTCATAAGTTAGCATTGGGCACCATCCATCATCATCGGTGCCAAGGGTGAAGCTTTTCAACCTGCCCTTTTAAGGACTTTCTATTGAACCTGGCGTAACCTAAGTCAGTATCAGGGTTAGGAGTATACTGGACGCTTGTTATCAGCTAAAATGACAATGGAGACCATCAGGATCATTGGAGTCCTACCCTTACGTGTCAAAGTCCTGCTATGTTTGTCCAGACCCAAATTCGGCCATGACGCCATTCATCCTCACCATCAGTACCGAGTGTGACATTCATCAATTTTTCCCTTCAGGGACATTTGTTCGAGCAGCGCGTAATTTTACAATATCGCCGGCACGGAGGACCGACGCTTAGGTGTACGAAGCAAATGTTTACGCAGTGACAACGTTCCGGGGACGAAATTACACGAGGTACGAGAGGGACAGCGTCGCGACGGTCGCGTCGACACGATGTATCAGGAGAATTAAATTTAATGAATCCCCATAACGGCGGAGCACTGCATTAACCGCGTAGCTTTGTCCAGCTTATACGACCTCCAAGGCGAAAGCTTTCGTAATTTGATTCGCCAAATGCACCGGCAGCGCTGTTACGGCCCCCGGCTAATCCGCGAGCTTTTTATTTCCCGCTGCAAGCTCCGCGTGTGCTGAAATTCCCCACCCCTCGAACGATCATCCCGAAACTTTCGCGGATCTTCCTTCACGCGTGCCGGTTGGGTTGGGTTCACTCCGGGATTTTAATGGCGTCGCGGATAGTGCCGCCAATGACGGCAGAATGAACTTTTCTGTGAGGATTCTGGACGAACTCCAGGAAAATCCGGAAATAAATTATTTTTTATATAATATGGGGTGTACTGTTTAAACAATATCGAATTGTGTTTCTTGGGATAACTTTGACTTTGGTGTTCGATGTACTTGAAGGTCATGTAAATCAAGTAATTAACAGTAGGTGGCACCGCATGTCTTGAGGAAATTATCTTAAATGTCCTTCAGTTGGGGTAGCTGGACTCTATGCACTCATTTAATACTTGAACTAAGTTTCTATACAAAATGAATGTATCCCCAAATTCTATATTCTCATACTACTTCTAGTAGCTTTCATTATTTTTTTCATTGTCCTATTAGGCCTCACTAGATATATTTGTTGCTATTATACATGATCGATTCTGACAATAATCGTCATTCATACAGGGGTGACATGGTCGTCAAAGTGTTAAAGGCTGTAAATACCTATTCCATCTATAAAAAAACAACAATGTTTCAGCATATACAGTACAACCCTTCCCTTTAAAGATTCTCATAATCCGAAAATGATCGACGCACATAAAACTCATTAAATAGCCGCAACGTACATTAACTGATAAAGATTCTCTGTCGAAATTCGTGGGAATAATTTCGAGCTCCCCTAATGAACGCGGTGGAACAAAGTGACCACGTGATCAACGGGCACGTCAATGGCGGGTATCATTAAATCGTTCGCGAAAATGAATCCGTCTTAATTAGCGGCCGAATAATCAGAGCCTCGAATATTAAATATTCATCTGAATGGGCAGAAATCGGCTCGTTTGTCCGTCGCGTTATTTTCTGAGTAATTATATCGCGCGTTAACGAATACGCGTGTACACACGGTGGCGCAGACCGGTGGTGGGGGACGGCGGGGAGTGGAGAAGCGGCGGAGGGGTACATTGTCCGCAAATATCGACAGCGTCACCGTTTACGAACGCGTTCCTACGCGTTACCGATGCGACGCTTTATAAATCCATCCCCTCGTTTCGTGACTTACACCCCCGAGCACACTTTGGAAAATTAGCCGGCCATTTATACAGCGACAGACGCACTGTACACGCGGCTGTTGTATTCATTTCCGCGAAGTAGCACGGCAAACACTCCTCCCGCCGGCTGCAACGTGCAAATTATGCTTCATCTACGGGATGCACTGTATGCACACTATGAACATCTTGAATGTATTTCGAATTTTGAATTTTGCGTCGAGGGTGAGCTTACAATTAGTAAAGATACCGATTTTTAATTTTATACTGAATTATCTGTGAAATTAATGGCCGGGTCTGACAAACGGCTGACCTTAACTACTTACAAATTTAGTATCTCTGTTATTATTGACGATTTTTGGACCAATTTCTGTACATGCATGACTCAGGTGGTCCAGAATGGCCCAGTGTATCGACTCTTGTGATTTAATAAGTAGTCACATTTTTGAAGGGAAGAAGAATCGAGATTGAAGCGAAAGGAACAAGCGTCATCGTTCTGGAATAAATCCTGGGAGCTTAATATATTAAGACCCTTGTTCCTTGCCTGCAGGAACCTGGATCCTGACGTTCCTTCCGCCAGGATTATCGTTTCTTTCCCCGCAAATGAAATTAAGACGGTATCGTTGAATTCCCTCGAATTCTCTGGCTAAGTGCAATCCTGTGTAGCTTCCGTTGAATTTTCACGCAAAAAGATAAGTGCCCTCTCGTTCTGCTACATTGTTTTTATAATTAAAAAATTGTTATAATGCTCAGAGAATGGGTGCTTGGATTGATTAATAATCGATGGCGAATTATCTTCAGTTTGATCGGTTGATCGACCGATTGCCAATTCAATGGGAATTAATCACTAACTGACTGATCGCCGGCTAATTTTCAACTCACCGTTTGGCCGGCTGCCAATTGGCTGTCATCTGTTTAATGACTGCCATAGAACGGGAAACTTCGTTGGAACTCGTCGTTGCGTGGAAATCGATTTCTGACGTTTCTGGTCGTCCGACGGCGACTGACCAACTTCGCCCCGTAACTACCCCAGTGGGGTGTAATTGCACGAGATAATTTTCGCGCAATTTTATCGGCCGCGCAGTTTCAGTCGAAATAGCTTTCTGGCTCAGGGTTTCCTTTTGAAATCGTTATTTGCAGAGCTGGGTAATTTTTTAATTGTTTATAGTAACTCGGTCGTTGGACGAATCTTCAAGGTATGTCTTTCTAAAAAATCAGCCACCCATTTCAACCCTTTAGGCTTCAAATGGTGTACGCCAAAGATTAGATAGGATGGAGTAATTATTATTCTTATTATGGGAAGCATTAAGAACGATTTTGATTTTTTTTCCACCGTTCCAGAATGTAAATAAATTTATTTTGACTCGGCTGGAGAACTGCCTAGACGAGAATTGGCAAATTAATTCGCGACCCTCGACATTTTTAGTATTAAAACGTCTAGAAAAATTCTAGGACAAAATTTTGCATTCAAGGTAATTACAGTTGAATTTAGAATGTTCTTCCGTCATAGTTCTTTGAGTCGAGGGAATTTTGAGGCGAAGAAATTCGACAGATCACGAATTTATATTAATAGAAACCTCGCACAGCGATTTGTTTATAAATAAATGAATCCGGACAAACCAGCAGCTTCATCAGTGAAGAACGAAGCTCTCTAATTTCGGTTCACAAGTTTTTATTTCAAAAATCGAATTCAAAAATAAAAAAAATTCTTTACACGGATGGTAAATCCCCTACATTTGATTAATAAATAAACGAGACTGTATGAAACCCGCCCTCGACACCTGAATAACGTATAGCTCCGTAATCGAATAACGGAGCTCCAGATTTTCAGTCGAAAATAAAAAATGTATCTCGAAAATAGGAAAATTCTTTACACGGGTGAAAATTGCAAATAGAAATTCTCACGAGATCGACCGGAAACAGCGCAGTACGTGCTTCATAAAATGCATGGTAATAATAATAACAACAAGAGTCATTAAGACGGAATCACGAGGTCGACGTACGGGGAAAAAGCTCTGAAAAATCGAGATCGAACTTCCGTTCGCTGTACACACTGAACACACGAACATCCATTTACGAGACGCAATGAAGCAGCCCGATCCGATTTCCCCGTTCACTTTCCCCGGAGTGTTTTCCTTTCTCGTGGCGGTCGGATTAATTCTTTCCAGTTTATGTTGCCTGCAAAGGGCCCTCGATTTTCCGCGTGATTTCCACGAACCATCAGAGAGAGGGAGAGAGAAGGAGAGAGAAGAGGTTGGAGAGAGGGTTGGAGAAACGTGGAATCGAAGGGAGCCTTTTTAATTACCGCGATGTTCGTATCGCGAGGGCTTCAATTAATTTCCTTTGATACACCCCGCGAGGGCTTAATTATTTAATTTCTCTTCAGTGATTCGACTTTCCCTCCTGATCGAGAAAATTTATAATACCGATTTCCAGTCACAAAATTGTAATAATGTAGTGAATACGTTGCTTCTTCGATCGTATGATGTTGGCTTTGAAATAATCTGTAAAGAGTGATTGAAAAATTTAATTTCGCCGCTGTGTATAATATTACGCAGGATGATTCACCTAACTCGACCACCTCAAATCACTCGTAATCTGTATCATATATGAAACAATTTTTCAAACAAAAGTTGTTTGATATCAAAGGGGACATACTGTGTAGTAATTAGTGTCTTCTAATTTTGCTTTTTCAACGAGATATGATGATCACCTCGTATTTTTTTAATGCAATGTGCACCATTCACTCCGTCGTTCGTAATAGTATTGAGCACTGAGTAAAAAGCGATCGAGGTATGTGGATTGAAAAACCAGAGATTATTGAGATATTTTACAATCAAATGTAATGAAACTTCTCTGTGGGTGAAAAATTCGTACACCGTTTGGCTGAGAGGAATTCTCGAATTCGGGCAGACCTAGGCCCTCTAGTTACTCCTGCGCAAACTATTTTTAACTGCTATGAATAAATCAATTGTTGCATTACTGTAAAATTGTACTATTGATTAATATTTAGATCAGTCTCTGCGCTTCCTCGAGTTCTTTTCGTACCGATTCTACGACCTCCGATTCGATTCGCTCGAGAATCGACTCCATGGCATGCTTCCACAGCCCCGTGAACTCGATTCTTCGACAATCTTTTTCTTACACCCTCAAATCGTCCGATTCCCCTCGACTTTTTGCCCCCGCGCGAAAAGAATGGTAATTGTTCCCGTCCATGAGGCGTATCGAACTATTCCCATCGAAACTCGCTGCTTCGTGCTCGCTTCCTCCTCTTCGGGAACTTTCGTGTCATGGAAATTCCTGAAGAAACTCAAGCGCTTCCTCTTCTTCTTTCAGACAAGCGTTAATTGTCCGTGTTGACGTGCAATTTTCTGCTCACCCATTTTTGTTTACGCTTCTCTCCTATGACGGATGCATATGAGAAAATTTAAAGAAATATGCTCAAAACATTTAGGACACTTATTTTAATTGAAACTATTATACATTTAATGGAAATTATTTTTATTTGATTTTATAATATTTTTGCAACGATCAGTTCGCTTTATTATTTTATACGGATGACGATAATGTTTATAAAAAGTGTCTTAGTTGAAAGTTGTGCTGTTGGAGGGGTGAATATTTTAGAGTAAAAAATACACTGTGTCTGGATCTTCTACAAGGTCATTATAAGGATATTTTTTAAATAGTTATACAGCATCAATTTAAAAATTTATATTTACTACTTACAAGTCCATGTAATTAATACACAATATAATGCAGTATGAAACATGATGATGCTAGTATGAAAAATAATTTATTTCACCCTTTGGACTTATTCTAGCTTTTGTCATTGTTGAATATACACCCTGCATGTTTGTTCTACGTGTTTGCGTAGTATTTAGTGTTGTTCCCGTTTCAAATTTTCTAATTAATCAATGTTTCGCTAAATCAACGGCAACACGACCCGCAAACGTTGTAACATGACCTATAAACATGAACGACAATGTTACAGTGAAGATTTGTGGCCGGGTTAAATGATCAATGAAGCGGCAAACGTCACTGTACTACGTTCTGCAATTGACTGATCGAATCGTATGCCACACATGCATTAATTATTCCGTTTGTTAAACAATACATTCATTTCGAATGTCTGGACAGTTTTGGGCACGATTCGTGTAATTATAACAAATCTACTCGACGTAGATATTTTATAACGATTTCAGTATCAAATGAGCACAACAAATAAAATTGTATAAAATAAATAAATGTAGATAAAAAGATTTAATTGAAATATAATTACAGTATTCACACACAGTTAAAAAAGTATCAAAACTGTGATGACAGAACATAAAAAATCGAAATGTGAATAATTTGAAGAAAAAATTCATGAAAAAAAGTTTCGAGGGTCGCGAACGTAGTTGTCAGTCCAATAAATAATATGTCGATAATAAATACAACAATTTCGAATGCACAATCAATTTTAAAGTAATAATAAAAAATAGAATAAGGTTTGTCAACGAAAGAATTTCATTTAGAGCGAGCTGATTTTTTCCGGTCAAAATAAAATGGATCCGCTGTTTATTTCGAGCGGCAATAATTGCCAGCTCGCTTTGTGCGCCGACAGCCATTAAACACGAGGAAAATCATCCCGTTAATTATCATCCGGACAACAATTAACCATTCGGGAGCATATCGAGCGTCCAGCGAGTCTCGAATTACTTTCCAGCCCGGAAAAGTCGACCGAAACTATATAATACAGGACGATATATCGAATTTTACTTTTTTTCAACTATACAACTATATTATATAAAAAGAAACTGCTTCCAATAATACAGAAAATCTTTTTTCATTGATGTTGAAAAATCAATTTTTCACTGAATTCCTTTATAATAAAAATTTCACCGATTATCATAATCAGTTAACTCAATTAAATCCCTACACACGACAAAAGTAGCCGAACTCCCAGAGTATGGTCGTACATTCCAACCCCAATCTTCTGAATTCAAATAAAGTGCTTCTAAATATCATTTTCAAAAATTCAACTTCATCAATTTATTCATTTAGTCTATAATGTGGTCCAGGAGTACCTTCCCTGTATTTGTTGCAAATACATGAACTCAGTCATTGAAATATACTGAGTGAAAGGAAATTTTCGCTGACTATCATCTCAGAACACATTCATACCCAGAATTTCACGACGTTCGGAATTAATAGTTCGTGGGCCCTCGATCGTCGCACGAGGTCGCAGCTGCAATTTCGCCGAGAGAAGGCTTCGTTGCGAAGGGTGGTGGAGGGTTAGAGGGAGAATCCGAGGCAGAGAATTCGGCGGCGAGAAAAATCCCGAGAATTCCAATATAAAAGGCCCTCGAGAACCTGAATGCACCTGCGAATACTCTTCACCCCTCCACAGTTCGACGAGAACTGCATCCGTCACCCGGAATCCCTTCGCGCCGGCTAGTTCTTCAGGGAATACGAGTCCCGTGCATTTCCCTCGCCGTCTGCCTGCAGGTGCATGCGTCTTAAGTTCTTACGAGTGCGCTGCACTTTCAGTCCGTCTCGTATCTTACTGCTGTCAAGCTCTCCCCTCTCTAACGCTTCCCCTCTGCGCTCTACCCCACTCCAGAGTTTCTCCAACGTGCTCTGCCCCACTCTAACGCTTCTCCTCTGCGCTCTCCCCCACTCTAACGCTTCCCCTCTGCGCTCTCCCCCACTCCAGCGTTTCTCCAACGTGCTCTGCCCCACTCCAACGCTTCCCCTTCGCGCTCTGCCCCACTCCAGCTCTTCCCCTCCGCCTGTTTCTCGCTCTCGACCTCGTGTATCCCCGAAATGCGATCAGTCCACGGTTGGATTAAAAACTTGTTTCGATGGATGATGGACTAAATGGGGAAAAATTGGAAACAGAAATCATGCGATGGTGAAGAGAGGAAAGATAACAGGATGGTCGAGCACATGACAATCCATCGATCGAAGATGATTGAAGTATAGAAGAGAAAAGAATTAAGCGTTAAATGTGATGTCGAATAGAATAATAGAAATCTGTTTGGAATTTTTGTAAATTATTGTATATCCTGATAACTTTGAAATTTGGTGTCGTAATATTCAATTATTAATAACTGTTTTATGTAAATGAATTCTTTTGCAATATGACTGTTTATGTTAAGTGTTTCCTTCATTGAAAATTGCAGTGTTCAGAACGAGTTAAGTCGCCCGCCATTTCATTTCACACGAATTAGTTCGCCCGTTGAAATCGATAATCTCGACCGTCACGTTCCCTCGATAAATAAACTAATAAAGTTGCCGCGCGATTCCGTTCGCAATTTCGCGACGCTCCGGATCATTTTAATAAATTTCGAACTTCATGCAATATTCAACGAGGCTAATTATACTCACGAGCCACTTCCGCCACGGATAGGCGGGGAGTAAGGGGACCGTCGCGGGAGAAAATTAAAGAAAAAACGTCGATCCATCACCTTAATTTAGAAAAATTTTCTCCGAAATATCCGACGAGAAATTAGTTCGCAAACGTTGCATATATAGCGACCCCATCATGCTCAATTTGCTTCAATTTTTCGATTAAAATTTTTCGCAATAATGATTCCCGTGTCAAACTGTTATTCTGTTGACAAATTAATATTTATAATTGAAAACAATTTGTTAATTCTCATTGTTTTCGAAACTTTATTCCTGAATTATTTCACTGTTAAGTGAGTGTAAAATAAAATTTGAACACAAGCTTTCACACAAAATTCCAAGGTAATCATAATAATACCACACATTTAACTAACAGTAAGTACTTGTCAAAAATAAATAAATTAAACAAGAAGAGGAAAGTCGCATCAGTACGGAAGATAATATTGGTGTATAAAACGATTTTAAGTTAGGTTCTCTTGTGTCAGGTTAGGTTAGTTAAGTTAGAGTCAGATTAGGTGGGTTCAGTTGAATCCCACCAATTTATTTTCTACTTCCTCGACATCTGACATCTTCTATTGAAATCAACCATGACAGTTGAACTCAACATCATCCAAACTCCCGTTGATGTTGATACTTCAACACAAACCTTCAAACTGCAAACAACGCACTATCTGCAAGTCTGAATGAAACGCGGTATGCTCTTGCATCAAGAAAGCATGAAAAAAATTCAATGCACAAATTGAAGGGGTGTTCGCTGGGAGTTGGCTTTTGCGCGAGCGCCTCCACTTAACAAACTAATTAGCGGCGTTCAATGGCGCCGGTTTTAATCATCCCGCGGCGTCCAATTCCACCCGACGATAAGAATCACCGGTTCGGGAGGCAATTAGCCCCGGAAACCGCGAATCACCGGGTCAACGGCGTCGGTTCTTTTCCTTCCGGCGGAAGGAAGTCGCCCGGATTGAAACAGTTTCCAAAAGGGACAGCTGTCGTCGCGTTATGAAACTTCAACGAACGTAATCCGTTCTAACGAGTCCCTTATTGCGGGCAGAGCAGCAGAAAAGACACGACGAACGTCCCGAAAATGCTCTTCGTACGTGGAGCAACCGTTCGATTCGCCTACTCGAGGTCATCGCTGGTCCCCAAGGACCCGAGCAGACCTAGTTCGTGAAATGTTCCAGGATGTCCGCGTGTATCTCGTCGCTGTCGCCATTGATAAGGCCTGACTCTGGCTCCCGGTCTATTCAGACAGCCTCACCGCCCTACGGATCGCTCATAAGTATTCTAAACCACGCTGATGCTGCGACCAGAAGGTTCGAGGACGACCTAACCTCGTTTAGACCGCTGCTTCGACGCCGGGTCACTTTCATCCCTGTCTGAATGGCTCATCTGCATGCGAAATTTATGGAGCTGGTTTGGGTGCTCGCGGGGACACCTGTGGTGTGAATGATTCTTGATGACTACACCGAGGGTTTTTATGCAAATATACATTTTTTTATTTTAATATCTTTCATCTTCGTACCGCTGATGAAATGCAACCATAGCAGAGCTGCATTTTTCGGTTTAAATATTTAAAAGTATATTTTTGGATATGGTAAATTGCATGAGGATCCACAGTCTATCGATACGTATTATGGCAGTGAATATTTTTCAATGTTTTTTCTTGTAGATATTTTTACAAATAAATATGTAAAATTCGGACTGGGTGTTTATTTATTTCAATATTATCGTGTTAACATTGCTTCGAAATTACTGGGAAGCTTTTTATTGAAAATTTAGAAGAAGAAAAATATGCAAGATGGGTAAAGAAACATTGATAGTCACTGATAAGGACTGATTGGGTTGTTGGTCCATTCAGAGAAGCTGACTGTTCCCCTGAAATAATTTCGCAGTATTTTCCGGAATTTCTGCAGAATTTCTGAACGAATTTTTCAAAGTAACGAGCTCCATCACGGAATTGTGTAATCGTCGAAATTACTGCACGGTAATTTTTCAAAGCAACAATGGCGAAT
Organism: Macropis europaea; assembly: GCA_916610135.2. Lineage (NCBI taxonomy): Eukaryota > Metazoa > Arthropoda > Insecta > Hymenoptera > Melittidae > Macropis > Macropis europaea. The sequence goes on along the minus strand of OU744352.1, from coordinate 3,473,229 downwards.
GCAACGGAACGGGACCGGGAAACCCGGTAAATTAATTGTCCGCGGAGCGCAGCGATTCGGGAGAACCTTTCGAACACCCCCGACAACAATATTCCCGTAAAAATTATTCGAACATGATTTACACGGGCCGGCGCACGGTTTTGGAAAACAGAAAAAAATTTGCTCGTCCGTCGGTTATGTGCGCCGCGTTTTCGAGCTCTCGATCGATACATATTTCACCGGGTCGGTTCTAATTGTGCGAGTTCGCAGTCGTTTAGCCGGAAAAGCGGCGCAGTTTATTTGCGGTGGATTTGATTCATCAACGGGCCGCCAACGTTCGGGAGAACTATTTTTCAAAATTTTCCATTCGTCTTTATTTGATATCGTTCCATCTGGAGCAAGAAAATGAAAAAATTCACGTAATGGGCGATGAGAATTGCGAAATTTTGACATCGATCAATCTGGAGCAATAAATAAAAGGTTCACTGCAATAGGCAATGACAATTGTACATTTTATGAAGAAATATATAGAAAGAACGATTTATAATAATTGAGGGTGTAGAAGAAGAATATATAAAACGCTCCATTGCTAATAACACTAATAACATCAAATTTCACTGTACAATATCTCGGTAATTAGAGCTTTTTCAACCCATATACCTTAATAGTGTTTTACTCGATGTTTCAATACTAGAAAAAACTAATTACTACCCTGTATGTTCCCTTTGATATCGTACAACTTTCGTTCGAAAATGTTTTTCATATAACAAACTATTTATGAGTAATTTGAGATGGTGAAGTTACGTGAATCACCCTATATATAGCCATTTTCTATAAATATATGAGTCAACTCTAAATTGGCTTTGTTTAGGGCTTCTAGAAAATATCTGGAATGGTTAAGTCTGCCATAAGTTTAATCAGTAATTATTCATTTCAATACAATCTGACAGAACTTAATAATAAGTTAAATTTGTGCTGATTCAAAGTTATATTCATATTACTCATAGGTTGGGTTAGTTCTGAGTTAAGTACAACGCGCACCCACTCAATATAGTGAAATTCGATACACAGATCATGTTTTCAGACCAGCGGCTCCTTTTGAGTCAAACTTAACTCACGCAGTCCTTGTAATAAATTTAATTTAGGCCTGCATTTACTAGTTCCACTAAAATTTGAAAGAATTTAATAAAAAGTTAAGACAATGCCGTTTCAAGGCCACGTTAGGTACAATCAGCACTCGATGAATAAACTTAAACACCCAGATTATATTTCCAGGCTAGTTACTGCTGCGTCAGATTTAAGTAACGTCTGTGTTAAGTCTGGAAATATTAACCTAATTTAAATTGAGTTCGTCTTCGCGTTTCTTTCCATCGAATATATTTAGTTGCCAACTCGTCCCCGGCCGTGAATGCTATCCTTTTTGTCGCTGGCTGTAATTAAGTGGCCCCGGAGAACGTTTAATAAATTGCATCCGCAGAGACCTTGGCTGTGCGAGCTACGCTTAGAATTTTGATTAATGTCGCCATGGCCGCGCGAAAGCAATCCCAAAGAAATTTACGGACGATATCTTCCAGCACGCTGTGATTCTCCTCTACAAAGAACAACGGCTGCAATTTATTTCCCGACTGGAAATCTACAACGCGTTTCCCGCGAAAACGCGTCGAATGCTCGAGAAACTTGATGCCGAATTCCGGGAAAATATTACCATCTCTGAGTGGCTAGGTATTTTTAATTACCTTGAATATTCTCGGTTATGTATATGCTAAATTCCAAGCGCAATTATTATGTTTAGCCATCTATAAATTCGCGCCGAGTGAACCCTTGAAGTTTATGATCAATATTAGCTGAACTAATTGTAAGTCATTATCAATATAATTAATGTCTGTTAGGTTAGGCTACAGCTCTTGCCTCGCTGCATCATTCTGCGGACCACCTTGTAGCATATTAAGTTGATTAGAGTAACCTGACACGTTGACTGCGATGCAAATTTACTTTGGCCGAATCGTTTATGGCCGTACAATATATCCTTTATATGAATATGCAGTGAAACATTTCTTCCTTTGTTATTTATGAATAATACAGAATATTATAGGGTGTCTGACTAGGACTGGTAGCTCTCACTGTGAAATGAAATGTGCTAATGAAGTCTGAAGTAAAGTGAAGCTATTTGAGAAGTTAAGTTTGGGCTTTTATCTGTTGTAGAGGGCACCACCGTGGCAGCATGTTGGAACAATGCTGATCACTAAAGAAGAATACCATCAAACCCTCATGTCATAGGAATTATAAATAAGTATCTACGAATTGTAAACTGTAAACTGGTGTACGACAACGATTAATTTAAACAAAAGTGTAGGTATTCAGAAAAAAATAATTCACTTTGGAATACAGTTAAACACACTAGAAAATGATTGAAACTAGGACGTTCCAGAGTAAACTTTCCCTGCAAGTAATATTCACAGTTGCAATAAAAAGCAATAAAAATTTCCTAACCTAGAAATAAATGACCAAGCCTTCGAACGAAACACGAAAAAATTATGTCTTTTGGAACGCTCTGAAATTCACCCAGATCCAGTTAAAAAAGAGATCATAAAAACCATCATGTATCCGACTGTACAGGATTGGTTGGGTCACCGGTGATACAGTGACGCGGAACGTGTTGAACACGCTTCACATCGCCGAGGACAGCGTAATTTTGACAACAGAGAACGTCCCGTGTCGACGTACCGAGTGAATGGCAGAAATTTCGAGGATCCGACCGGCTGTATCCATCAACGGTACCTCCGTCCCCGCCGGAAGTCGCAGCAATGCGACAGAGATATTAACTGTTTAGAATTCCACGGCGAAGCCGCACCCAAAGTTTCGGTGTACTTAAGCAAGTATTTGGGGATGGCCCAAGGACCACGAATGAACTAAAGCCACGGAAGCTTTGGGGCAGCTTCCTTGCTCGTTCCTCTCACCCTCCGCCACCTTCCATCTCAATCTCCATTCCAGGATCCTTTTCCTCCCGTCGATACTAACGCTAAGTGATACCCCCCAGGTGAACTCTCCACCGCGAAAATATGGTCAGTGTAGAGGAGAATTCGTCTGGGAATTTATTAAGCGAAACTTCAACCGTTTATCACCCGATCCTGAGGTCTGACGCTGGACACCTAACCTCTACGCTCTGTGAAGCTGGTTGACACGTTGACCGTCACAGTGGAAATATCTATCATTTGTCAGACGCGACATAAATGTCTTTTTCTATATAAATTGTGACGAAAAAAAATGTTTAAATGTTCAATACCGCACATGCGTACCTACATTAGTGTTGCAATGTTAAATTTTCTCAGAATATAGGAAGAATTGAAGAGTTATTTAATTAAATAAAATTTGCAGGCTCGTCACTGGTGACCCCTATGGCAGTCAGCGTGTTAACGCTGCGATACGTCTGCAACTGTTGCAGTTTTTTCAGGATGTCTTGGTTGCACTCTCGTTGAAATTAGGGTTCCACAGGATCTTCCAAAATTGGTGGTCCTACCTCTAACAGTTTATGAAACACAAAGAAGTTTTTGTGTCTCCAAAAGGAGTCTGGTTTAAGTTAGACGCCCTCTATATTAGGCAGGAGTTGATAGAGGAATCAAGATGCTGAAAAGAAGTTACTCACAGTATCTAGTTTGGTTCTTGCGTATTTTTCCCGAAGAATAGAGTGCCCGGCGACGTATTTAACGGTGAGGATTAGGCAGACACCTGGAAGGGAACCCGTTAACCGGCCCTCCGGGAGCTAATTTTTTATTCTTAATCGCCTGGGCTTTCCGCAACCTCGTCGGCCGATTTAAAGGGGAAACTTCTCTTTTTCCCGGGCCAACAGGCCGATAATTATCGCGCCACGGGGTTGTTTACTTGTTGCCTGCTCTTTCAGCCTTTCGTTAGGTCCTCCGTTACCCACGATGCCCAAAAAATACGTACGAATATTTGTTCTGAGAGCCCCAGGTATATTCTTTCACAGACGGTAACATACGTTCATTGAATCGATTATTTCTGTTACTGACAATGAGAGAAAGCAAACGTAAGAAATGTAAGAATCAGGGACGAATAAAACCGTGGAAGCTTTCCACCGAAAACATTTTTCAGACTGCGCCGGGATGTAGAGTCGAAGAGAAAAGAAACGAAGGAAAGGAACAAAGGAATGGGACAAAAGGTTTGTCTATTTTTCGTTCTCGCGTGGTTCCCGCGTATTCTTGACACGTGTCACACGACCTCCTTCAGATTCGCAATACCCTCGGCACCGAAGGATTTCCAATCTCTCCCTTTCATAGAGTGCGAGAGGGTCGAGGGAATATAGAAAACGCTGCGAAACAGAGGAATTCCGATGTAATCCAGCCACGGAGACGTGCTCGAGGAAGTTTTCACCCTGATGCGCCCGCTCGCATCCATCGACGTTCCCTCAAAAATTGCTGATCTTCCCGCCGAACCGTGAACAACATGTCGACTCTGAATAAAGCGTACAACGACCTGGTTACCGCGAACGAGCTGCCTTGCTACGAAATTTGCACGCGGGCGTAACTCAGTCGCGACACGGCATGGGGGTTCCCAGACTCCGTGCGTGTGGACCCCGTGCGCGCGGACTCCGTGCCTGTAGGCCCCTACAGCGTTATTGCAACACTTAATTTTCTTCTGGAACTCTTACATCCTTCAGTTGTTTTTATACGATCTTAAAATACGTTTAGTCGTTCAAGATTACCACAGCGCGCGATAAAATGACAGAAATGAATTTCGAAATTGTTAGAAGGAGCAGAGAATTCGCTGTTATCTGAAATGGCGATAATCTCACCGTCCTCTAGATTCAGTTTCAATTAAGTGGAACGGAAGAAAACTGATGCCATCGCGTTTTCGAGATACGTCCGGGAAAATTTCGTAAATTTTCCGGCGGTATCGTGTTCGAGCGTGAATTGTTCTACGTTTCGCAGCGGAACAGCGGAATTATTCCGGAAAAATGAATGTATTCCGGACGGGGCGCAGTTCGAAAGAGTCACGACCACGGCATACATTTCGTTTTATTCGATAACATTTACCAAATGGTATATTCGCGCTGCGGCCACTGAAAAATTGACATTTATGCCGGTGTATTTATCGTTCGCGGATTCACCGTCGCGGAATTCACGTCTGATATATCTGCCCTCGCACGCGGATCATACGAAGTAACGTCAAGACGTTTCGAATAACTCCTCCCCTATCACATAATACGATTCGTCTCATGAATACACTTCCTTTTCCCGTGGAAAAACCTCTCCCATCCTTTTCTCTCTCGCCGCGAACAGACAGAACTGATTTCCCCGGGAAAAGGGGATGTAGACAGAATTCTTAGCTGAATATTTTTCTTCCGTGTAAATATCGAATTTTGCACGGAATTTTAAACGGTGAAAGCTGCGTTTTATATTACGCGGATGGTATTCACCGATGAGACACGCCTTATCTGAAAAGTAAATTTAACATTTTGTTAAATTATTAAATTTTTATGAGATTAACGATACAAGAATATATAATCGAATTTCTGTATATCTAGTGTTATAAAGTTCATCAGTTTGCCTTCTGAGAAGATTAAGGAACGCGGAAAATGATGAAGTCTTTAATATGGAGTCTCCGTGCGTGTAGACCCCGTGCGTGTGGACACCGTGCGTGTAGACCCCGTAGAGGCGTCACAGCTCTTAGAATCTAAATAAAGTGCACCTTAATATTTATCTCGGCAGTACTATAAATTCTCTATCCTCGAAGAACCCTTAGACATTGCAAATTACAGTAATAACGCCAAACTCTAATAAATTCATCTTTAACTGTCCTATCGTTTTTCATTCCTCCACTGACACATTTACTTCGTAGAGGAATTGAATTTGACCATCTTTGTACGCTTTCGTGTATAAATTAATTGCTGCGACACGTGTCAGCCGTTCGATCGTAAAAAAGCGGCGGTCCTTCGTACGACGACTGGCGAAACGACGCGACAGAACGCATTAGTTAAATCCTAATGCGATGCAATTAATTGGTCGGGCGAACACGTATGTTCGCCGAGATTTATACGTGCCCGTAAACCGCAAACAAGGGACGTGCCTCGTTGGAAAGAAACGAGTACAGAACAGAGAACTCCGAGAGAACCGGCCAAAAAAGAAAACCGTGGAAAACACGGGGCAACAGAGAAAACGTGGACGGAGAGAGCAAAACGAGGGAAAAGAGAAAGGGCAGCGGGACGAGTGAACCGGAAGTGAGAGAGGGACACACGACAAGGAGGCAGAGAAACATTTTAGCCGGTTATATGCAGTATGAGCTGTTGCCAAAAAATATCAAAAATCTTTTGGCTCTGGGCCAATGGAGGTTGAACACAAACCACACGCACGGCGAATAGCCAGCAGAATAATAGGACTTTATTGTTGGACCTGTAAGCCCCCATACGTGCACCCTTCCTATATTTTCGACTCAGATATTGCATTTTGGGAACGCTGATTGATAGGTCGATTAGCCTCCGGTTCCTTTAAAGTATTTTTAAAAATACTGACAGGTAAATAAAAAGTGGGATTTATACGCCATTGTCAGTGAAGTGATCCCTAGCACAACCGAAACATTTTTCCCGATCATGAATTCAAATAGAGAAACTGATTAGTATTAACAAACGCCTAAAATATTAAGAATTTTGCAAGCCAATATAGTGGCTGTTAGCATTAGAGTATTTGCTAAATAGCGTTTGTACACTAGGAAATAAATGATTACACATATAGAAATGTAAATGTAATTTTGGGATCACAGACTCGAAGAAGAGAAACTATTCTTTGAAAAGTATCTTGATTTTCGAGTACTCGATGGAATTCTAGCCAGATAGAAGCAGAGATCGAGCGGTGGCAATAAAGAGGCAGTTGTATAACTTCCTGTCCATCGAGTTAACCAACTTTCTTCGCTTTCACTGCAGCTCGTTTCCCCGACAATCGTCGTTTCAAGAACGGCAATGGAAACTTTTCTAGTCGCGAACAAGCATCCATAATTAACGATCGAAGTTGCGGTACGATGGGATCGCGAGCGTGAGCGTGCTCGCGCGCGCGCGCGCGCGGGCGGGCGGGCGTCTCGTCCAACCGACTAGGTATTATCATCAATTTCGTGTAATTGCATAACGTGGCCCTCTGTATTAGGGAATAAATTGACGTTCTGTGTCGTGTAATTTGTGCGCGCACGCATACTTCGAATTGTTTGAGCAGGTAATTATCGCGAATTTCTCGGGCACCGGTTGGTAATTAGTGATAAAACGTTATCAAGCTGCATAATTATCGAGGACGGCTGTGTATCCGTGTACGATGACGCATCGCCGGAAACCGGTACGCCATGTTTTCCCGCGAGCGACGCTTGCTTCTGTAGAACATTGCTTGCACAATGTTCATATATATCAACTGACGTAACAGAAACGATTCCAAAATTTATAGACACGCAATATTATCTAAATGTACGTCCACGAAACGATCTTACTAAAGATATAGAATTACGGCAGTTTTCAATTAATTACTGTGAGAGTACAAGGCTTATAGGCACGAACTCTGTACCTCCGGGGTTCGCACGCACGGAATCTCGACTTACGGGGTCCACGCGCACGGAATCTCGACTTACGGGGTCCACGCGCACGGAATCTCCACTTACGGGGTCCACGCGCACGGAATCTCCACTTACGGGGTCCACGCGCACGGAATCTCCACTTACGGGGTCTACACGCACGGAATCTTCCTTCACATCTCAGCTTCATAAGGGTGATTCACCTAACTCAGCCATCTCAAATTACTTGTAAACTGTTTCGTATATGAACAGATTTTTCAAGCAAACGTTGTATGATATCAAAGAGGACGTACAGTGTAGTAATTAGTTTTCAGGCCACGGAATTCACGGCGAATCGGCTCTAATGCCATGATTTTCGGCTGGCTTCCCTTCAAATTACCCTCCACACAACAATTTCACCGGCAATATTCTCATTCACACTATACCACCGACACTTTACACCTATTTATCAACGCATCTGAATCACCGACACTTTACACCTATTTATCAACGCACCTGAATCACCGACACACGTCTGCTCGACATTCTATCCATCAATACTATTCCACCGACAGATTGACTTTAACCAATACTCTGTGTATTTATGTACATTGTGTATGAAAAATTCTTAATGAACCAGTATACGTTCTGCCTTGCTACTTAAGCGTTAGCAGACGCAAGCTAACTCAATTAATTCGTCAGTATAGAATACTAAGGACCCTAGATTCTAATCTGTTGATGTCTCAGCACACGTGAAAGTGTAAAATGACCTCTGCAATTGACAGTACTTTAAAATAAAAAAAAAACAATCCACCGCAACATTGGAGGAGCTTTTCCTCTCTTCACTGCGGTTTCTTTCGCAACTGTGATTAACAAAGGTACTCTGGACTGTTTCAGCGATTTGAATGCCGAGAAAGGCAGTCCAGGGATTTCACCTGGAAGACTCTCATGGGGTCCGAGCGCAATTACGCCGCTCGCGGAAACAAAAGGCGAGAAGGATCGCGTAGAAATCTCGGATGTCGGCTGTAATCGTCGCGCGGGGCTAAACACCGTCTAAAACTGGCCGGGAAGTGGCGTTGCGACGCTAATTAGTTCCGGCAACGACGGAAAAATGTCGCAATTACCCGTGGACGGGTGGATACTCCGTGGAAAAAGGGAGCGCAGCCGCGCAGAAACGCGGACGAACGATAAATCTCGGCGAGAGCTTCGTCTTTCGTTTCGACAAAGCGACCAGAGAGCTTTGTGACGGTCTGCGCCCCGTAAACGAAGCGGAACGAAAACTGACACGACCGAGATACTCTCACGAATCACCCCCGACCCTCCCTCTGGCAGTCTAATTGACAAATTCACCTGCAAACATGGCGCTGAGTACTTGTTGCCTCTCTATGATCTTTCCACGGTGTGCATCTGAGCCTGGTGACCAGATTCTTGCACCATCCTAGGCAGAAACGCTGCTGATTGTCGCCGATTACCGTGTGGCAGGTCTGTAGGATCAAGTCTGAAGACTTTCTAGGTGTCAAAGGGAAGAGAAACAATTTAGAAAGCTCTGAGGGATATTAAACAGCGCAGCTACACCTCCATCATCTCCACGCAGAAATTTGCTGCTCCTACAAAAGGTCAATTAGCCTATCCACCAATCAGAAGACTATCACAAAACGCACCCTCCAGACACATCTTGCAAGTCCAAACAAATAGCCACCCTCCCAAACTTTCAATCAACCTATCACCACCCATCTTCCATTGTATGCAAAGCAATGCATTTTTTTCAGATTGTAACATGGTCATATTTGCTATGGATTGATTGGTTCAATACATTCTAAATCAAGCTTGGAAATTCCACTAGGTTTCGCAAAAAACTTGCACTAGGATTGTAACGGGAAGGCGGTATAGTTACCATGAAGAGAAGTCGAACGTGCCCCTCGAAGAGAAGTGAAATGAAACGCGTACACCCTTGCAGCGGCATCCTGGCGAGCAATTGTTCCATTACATCATCCCTTTATCGCCTGGTGCACGATAAGATAAGCCGTGCACCGAGCCACGTGAATTACGTAACAGACCGGAAGTGGAAGAATCCAACGCGGCTACTGGCTGGTTCGAGCAGTCCTTTTACTTGAGCAACTGTTTGAATTTAAATGCGTCAGAGAATTTCGAAACAGGACTCCGCCTTATCGTTCAGTATATTTTCGTCAATAATTAAAAATTATTGTTAATAACTACTGAAAAGGCAATATTTACTACATGCTTCAGAGATCCTCTGAATACTCCAAAATGTTTTATAACCTCTGAATAAAGTTCGAACATTTTATAAATCACAAAACGATAAACGACAGCTCAATGAATTTTCGATTTAATGAATTATCGAACGTTTCAGGACACTCCAAATGTCATTTGCAATTTTAAAAAGCCACTGAGCTGTCACATTAAGAGCCCGGAATAATTTAAAAGGAAAACGTCAGACCCTGCAGGGCTGTTCAATATTTAATCGATCGACAAATTATAATCGCAATCGCGGAACGGGATTGACATTTGTCAAAAATGAAAGTTTCAACGAATCGACCTGCGATAATGCAGCATGGCCGCTTTTTCGTATGTTATTTCACCGCCGAGGTGGACGTTTCGAAAGTAAATTTCATCCCTCTAAAATTTTCACGGTATCAGATCAGCTCATCAGTTTCACGCGAACAGTTTTCAGATCGCAGCAAAGGAACCGAGTTAAAACATTAAAAAAACGTCGTTGCATGCTGTTTATCTCGCAAAGTGACGGGAATCCGTGTTCCCTATCGCGCTACGAGCGTGTGCAATTAGTTTTCCCTTTAACGTCCCAAGTTTCCCGGGGAAAAACAGCCGCTAATGAGAAATCAAGTCCCGGCGACGAGTTGCTTTAATTAAAACGCTCGAACCAGCATCACGAGGCTCCCAGACTTGGAAATCCTGTTGCAATCCACCGATCAGACATTTTTTTAAAACAAGCTCCTCCATCTGTTTGCCTGGTGACCCCTCGAGTGTCTCCAGCATCTTCTAGCTTCTTTGGTAACACGACCACGTCCCTTTGAAGGAACTGTCAGCATACAGTAGACAGAGATGCTTCGTTTTAAGGAAACCTGACAGTATAGAGTCAGACATGTCAGCCTCAAAGGACACCGGAGACCTTTCACTGTCCTCAGAGTCTAGTGCACGGCTTCCCCGGGTACGTTCTTTCTCCAGATTATGCTCCTTTTTTTATTAGAGGCTGAACGAGCTCCAGGTTCGCGTGTGGTCCATTGATTTCGCCTAAGTTTCGCTGAAAAGGCGATTAATCAGCCCTCCTAGTTTGGTCTGTGGGTTGGAGGCTATATTTCAGGCTGAGATCAGTGGACGGCTTTCTTCGTGGACGGCCATTAACTCGAATTACGGTCGCTTCGATAGCTGGCCTGAAAAGATGAACTTCGAGGCCGGTCCAGAGACGTGAGTGCCGGCCTTTCACGCCTTTTACGAGTCCTCGCGATCGAAAAACGCTCTGCAAGGACGGACCGGATCCTCCAGGACGTCTACGGGCGCTGGAGCTTTAGGTGACTCGTAAACGTTGGCCCATCGTTCTACGTGGCCACGAGTTTACGCCCCTAACGTGGTGAGAACCTCTTGGATCACTTCGAAAATCACCTAACTACCCTCGTTTAGAACCGTTTTCATGACAGTTCGCGAGACACTAGCCCTTCAGTCTTTGGTTTATGCTTTCTATTTTATATGAGTCCTCTTTGGGCTTGATGAAGCTTCGCGGACACGTTAAGAGTGATCCTGAAGGGCATGCTGGGTGTTTTGGTTGTAGTGAATGCCACAGAAGTGATCTTCTCGGATGAAGATGATAGTGAAGTCGACTTGTGTGTCTGAATTGGATCTTTGAGGAGTTCTAGGTAAATGGGAGGATAATAGGTTCAGGTCGCAATGGGTAGGGTTACGTTACGTCGACCACCGCCATGTTTTTCACGATGACATGTACATTGAATCTAACGTAACCCGAGGTCAGTCTAGTCTAAGTCAAGCTCAACCTGACTCGGCCTACACTCAACCTGACGTAACCCAAACCCAATTTAACATGACTCAGACCAAGCCTGACTCAATCAAACCTACTCTGATTCAACTTAAACCCAACTTAAGTGGATCAGACCCACCCTGACGAAACTTAAACCCAACTTAAGTGGGTCAAACCCACTCGGATTCAACTTAAACCCAACTTAAGTGGATCAAACCCACCCTGGCGAAACTTAAACCCAACTTAACTGAATCAAACCCACTCTGACGTAACTTAAACCCAACTTAACTCAATGAAACCCACTCTGACCTAACTGGAATATCCCAAACACTACCAGATCTCATCAGATTTAATAAAACACGAAGAAATTAGTCTGTATGGACTCTGATAAGTAACCAATTTTTCTGTAAGTTTATTCTAACCTTCTGGAGGTCGCAAAAAATTTTATTGCAGCAATACTCCCTGGAGTGTCCGTGAAGAAAAATCTAGAAACCGCTTCTAACATTTCTTTTCATTACATAATTTTCTCCATGTTCCTTCGCGTAATATTGCGACTCGCCGAACGATGGGAAGTAAACTATCGGAAAGCTACTATGGAAGCAATAACAACAACAATTTAATCTCGTAACAGGCCCATGTTCCTCGCACTCTCTGTCCCGGAGCGGCTCTTTACGATCACGATTATTGTTTTCGACTCCACCGATCTTGAAAATGCAACTGCCTGTAAATTATCCGAACGAAACTGCTTCTTCGGTAGATGGCGACACTGAGGAGGCCTTTAAGTGTCGCCATTTCCAGCGAACGGAACCGTATTTATCGAACAAAATGGAGAAGAGTCCGTCGAAGGAATAGGTGCGACGAGAATCTCTTTTTGCTATTAATCGACATTTTATTATAATCGATTCTTTACGTAACTCCATTATCGATACTGTTGAACGAATAAAAGGAATTGTCTGAGCTTTTCAACGAGCTTCCGCCATACTGGCGATTTAAGAATCCTCTTCCATTTTGAACGCAAACGAAAAGTATTTTGCCACCTCGTTAACCTGAAAGCTTCTGCCTGATTCATGTATTTGATCCTTGATTTTACAGTTTTTGGAATCTTTGACGTTTTCAGTTACTTTCCGATACGAAAACATGACTTGTATATGTCTTTCAGTTACCTAAATTTTCTGTGTTTCTATACAGGGTATTCATAGGATTCCAAATGAGTCATACGACTCTGGAGCAGATGATTCCAGCTGAAAAATCACTTTTCGAAAAATGACAAACATCATTTGTAAAAACAAATAATTTTGAAATCTTTTTCAGAATGATTTTGCTAAAAAGAACAGGTATACTTCATGTTTGCAAGCTCAATGCAGCATCGTATATACTAATGTTCGTTTTTACTAGAACATATCAGAATTATGAATTATTTTTGCTCGCCAATTGTATACTTTATGTACAGATTTATTTAAATCACGTTTTGGAAAAAAAATGGAGACATTCTGTGACCCGAGAACTTGATCTGACCTAACCCAATTCAATCTAACGTAACCCGAATCAAACTTACTCAAACCCGAACTCAGTAACTCAACCCAAATCCAATCTGACGTAACCCAAACCCAACCTAACATAACTTAAATGAAGAAAAAATCGGAAAACTTCAGTGATACCAGAGCGCGAGACATTTCTAGAGGAGGTTAACCTGCGAACAGTTTCCAAAGAAATTCGTGAATCCCTAGGGAATTTTGCGAGACGAAGCGTTCGCGAGAAACCGCCTGCGTTTGCTTCGTTATCGCGCTACGTGACGGTTATGCGAAATCCAACGGATCGAGAAACCATTTTTCTCGGGGAAAAAAGGCTGATCGTTCCTACGAATTTCTGGTCGGGTCTCTGAATTGCATCTCGAATTCGGAAGAAAAATGTATGAAAATTCTACGAGAGAAACGGAGAAATAGAATGCCAAACCAACTGTGTCTTCTTAACAATCGATAGTTCTTTTTTCATTAAATAAATTCAGGCATAAAAATGGGGCATATGCAGGGTGGTTCATCAGCAACAGAGTATCCTTCAGTTCCTTGTGCCTCCATGAGTTTAGCCGACGTGGTAAAAAATTCTGTATCAGAGTCATTTATTCAAGAATTCAAAGTTATTACATTTCAACGAAATCGAACAATATTTTTAGATTTATATGCCACGACTTGATCGGTGAACGAAAGTTATAGATACAAACAGATCAAAGTTACTAATATTTTATAAACAGAACATTATATTTCTTAATCCCTCCGAAATTACAGACTTGAAGGACATTTCTTTCGAAATGGCCAAGGAATTATTTCACACAGAATTTTGGTCACACAGTTCTCAGAAACTGTCTGTCGGTTGGTCCTGTATATAAACGAGCAGACTGGCAGAAAATAAAAATATATAAACTCAATCAATCAACAGTAGAACAAACACTGTGGAACCCTGACTCTTGCCTTCTGCAGAGTCGATGATAAAAATCGGCTAGCCTGGGAGCTCGTGCGTTCCGGGATAATGAAAAGGAGGCGGAGGCCGGCGTGGTACAGCGGGGTGATGCATTATGATCGAATTTAATCCTCGGACAGACAAGTGAATTTCGCCCGGACCATAAACAGTTAACAAACGCGTACTGGCAAGCATCCTGGCCGTTGAAAATTTCAGTGTAACAGGCGGCCGCCTTATTTCCCTCGCGTCCTGCCACTCCGTGAAACCGGAATGTTTCATTTATAATATCCGTATTCTTTTATGTACGTCGTAAATGCGTAAAACGGCCCCACGTCTTTCAGCCGGAGAATTTATGCGGTCAATCCCACCGCCCTGCTGGAACCAGCGTATATTTCCTCCTCTTCAGCGTTCGCCTTTACATTTCAGGAGCATCCGGTTCCCCGCTGATCCGTGAGCCACCTCGTGACAAACCGCCACGGCGAACTGGCAACACTGCCGTTTCTATTATTCACGAATCTAATTACAGTAAGCGTTCGTCATATTTCCATTCTTCTGCGAATCGGGTTTCTGAGCTCCTGGGAGACTCGAGTCGTCATTTGGGATGTTTGTTCGGTCTGAAATGGGATTTACTGTTCGTACTGAGGATGCAGAGCAGGCTTGAGCAACTCTTGCTCGGCTGGACGGTTGAGTGTCCGCCCCGGCGGGCAGTAAGCCACGCCTTCTGCGAATTCTGAGCCAATAGGGCTCCCGCGACCTGCTGTCTTCGGTGAACGACACCTGACTGGGATGAGACTCATAAGTGATGCACAGATTATACTAAACATACTGCCCAGGATAATTAGAGCATCACATAGTTTAATTATTTAGCATTTATGGGACAGTTGAAACTTATAGAAGCTACGAAAATTATATTAGATACATGCAGAATATTTTTCTTAATTACTGATCTCTGATTGTCCATAATTAATTAGTCTAAGACTCCAAAAGAAACACTGGAAGTACACCTACATTATATAAAATGTCTTCGTCCATATACAGGGTGGTTTACAAACATCAGTATTGCAGATATTAATCTACATACTGTACAATTAAAATTTTCAAAACACAGTCGATTAATCAGAGTCTGAAGATTAATATAGGACACTCTGCACACTGGATTAGAGAATAAAATCTTTTCAAACATTGTTTAAACACTCCCAGAGCCTATGCATCATACGCGGCACGCTTTTGTTTATTGCGGCTCAGAGGAATTGCCAAATTCGAGTAAAAAAGTGGAACGAACGAATTCTGATAATCCTTCGGCCGGATACAATAAACCGATTTACGGTTTAAAACGTCGATCGTCCACGCTCGAACCGGCGATAATCGATTTCTGATAATAGCGCCGCGTACGAAACGCGGCTGGATTTTAATTATTCATCGACGACGGGCGAAATAATAAGGTTATTAATAACATTCCGGCCGACTTCAATGGGAGACCTTCGCGGGACCGTAGCCGCGTGACAAATGCGCCGCGTATCGATACCATTTAATGATTTATACAGCGCGTTTAAGTGCCGTGAAATATGGCGGGGATTTTCCTTCGGCTGCACTTTTACCGTGCATCCTTTTATTAGTTAACGAATGGCGAGACGCTCCAAGAAGAAGCAAATTTTGTCTCGATCAACCTGAACACTTTCACGACTTTTACCACGGCTACCTGGCACTCAAGTTTGTCACTCAAGTGCTCTAAGTGAAATCTGCATTAGATAGTACTCTGAAAATTAAGGGTGCTGTGATATAGAATTTTTAATAATTAATATTGAAGTGAAACTGTTGTTTACAACGCACAGGCTATAATGTGCAACACGAGTGTGACTCGTTATTACAAGGCAGAGCTGCATAACTGACGGCTCACGAGCAACAGCGGCTTGTAGTTTTCTTCTTGAGTTACCCCCACTATGGAGCTCAGGTTGAGTCAATCAAACCACAGTGGGAAGACGCAGGAAGGCGTCTTCGTCTTCCAACCCATCCTAACTCAATCTGAGCCCCATAGTGGGGGTAACTCATGAAAAGAAGCGCAAATCACCGTTGCTCGTGAGCAATCAGTTGTGCAGCTCTGTTATAAGGCAGAGGGTTAACCATCGATCAGTTTCAGAACTTCGTTTCCCAGAAATTAAGAACTCTCAAGTAGTACAAGTACAGTATTGGTCAGACTCCTCGCATTTCTGTCATTTTTTACGTCTCTGTTGCGGATACAAAAATTTGCAGGAGTTCTGTTAACAGAAATCGAATATGTCGAGAGTCTGTGGATCGATGGGGCTCCAGGTAACGTCCATGGTGAAATAATTCTCGAAATCCTAGTCACGCATCGATACCTCGACGTTTCGAGTTCGTTTTGGAATTTACACCGTAATTACTCGCAACGATTTCACGCACGTTGTATCAGCTGCAACGCCGGATACCGATGGAGGCGAAATGATCGGCATCACGAGACTTTCCGCGCGTCGCACGCGGAATTTCAAAATGAAGTCCTCGAATCGCGGGCGGAACGGAGAATGCCACGGATTCGCAGCCATAAACGGGCCCGGGAGGAATACTGCGACGCCGTCGCGTTGTTCGACGTTTTACGACTCATCCTGACCGCATCCGTCACGGGCTTATCAATATAGTATGTACCGGGTGGGCCATGTGACACTTCAACAATTACAGGATACAGCATAAATTTGTTGGGTAATTTTTACAGTATTTTAAGAGGAGTATATGCAGTGTTCAATTCTTTTGATTATTTGTAACTTTGAAGATCTGCCAGACTCTGTTTTTTAAATGACACACCCTGTACATTTGAAAGACAGTTAAAACAGTATTATACTGTGCTAGTGATGAAGAAGATGTTCATGGAGATATTTACAATAGAACACACATGGCTTGATCATTATTAAATATACGGGGTGTGACACATAATCAAAAACACTTGCATAAATATTAGTCTTAGCAAAAACTGGTTTAGTCAGCTGTTGCACGGTTCAAAAGACGTTATACAATGTTCAATACTTTTTAGTTCCTGTAATTTTCAAGATTTCAAACTCACCTTCCGTTTCTGAAATGGAACACCCTGTACATTTCAAAGAAAATCGACACAATTAGAATTGGACGAGGGAGCCAGTTGGAATTCGACCGGCTCCTCTGCATTATGTCCGTATCGCTGAGCCGCAGGTTTCATGCAACTTAGTTCGTGTTATTCAGGATGTTCTGCATATTCACGGGAAGGAGATTCCATATGACTTACATAATTTCCGACACAGAGGGATCGTGTGCAGAGAAATATTCTTACGCGTGTTCTGACTCGGCAATTTACTGCCGAAGGCGCTCCAGGAATTCGCCTGCCCCCCTGGCTAGTAGTACGAGTCAACCTTCGAATCAGCTTTCCCGAACTTTCCGTTAGTTAATAAATATGAGCTGAATTGCTTCGTGAATTAAGTTATAATAAACATTCCCTTTAATTTTCATTGCGAGTTGTTAGTTTAAATGATCCCATAAAGACATGTCTACTAGCGAATATACTGCAATTAATAACAAATTAACTGAGTTCATTTGAACACTAAAAAAACGTCATTTTTGTGCACGATGTGACAGACATAAACGTACATTGTCAATTTTGATTAATTGTAAATTTACATGTAATTTACATAGCACACAATATACTGCACGCACTGACAAATTTTACGATCAAATAAATAACATTAAAACAATACTGTCGGAGTTAATTTTATTTGTAGTTTATTTACAAGTGGAGAATGTTTTTCAAAAATGAAAGCATACATTTCACCGTGCAGCTGTTTATTTTCCATAAACAATATTGAAGGAAAGTTTACATAAACATATATATTCTGATTATTTGCATATCGATCAGCAACGAAATTAATTATGGATACCGACGTTGGTGTCACGAGCACGACCCCCGAAGCTGTTGATCGATGCGCAGATTACTCTCGAAATATTCGTATAATTACTTTCCGCCCTCCGTGCGTTAAGAATTCAGTAAATTAAAAGCACCACCCTTTTAAAAGGGGTTCAATTATAATTTCCATACACACACGTGCACGCACACAGGCACATTTGAATACGTGGAGACGCGGAAGGTTGTTTCGTTCGAAACCGCATGCATTAACCCCTTCAGAGAATTCGAAAATATTTTTTCCTCGCAGCGTGTCCGGGATGCAGTTAATTTCCCGGCGACTCAAATCCGTATGTCGCTTTATCAAAACGACGTTTTTGTATTCGAAACGCGACCAGAAATTCCGACTGTGTTTTACGACGAACGCACCCCCAACAACCCGTGCGCGACTCCACCCCGTTGCATCGTGTATTTTACGATTTTTCGATAAAGGATTTCCTGGGATATTCGAGCACAAAGGATCCGACTATTTTTGGATAATTTAAGCTTCGGAGGAGGTTTACAATAATTGTAAATTGTTTATTAACTCTTTGAGCTCGAATGATGAGTCCGGCTCGTTACAGTAACTTAATGACTAGATTGCGGATGTTTATCTAATTTAATATATCCAAATTGGTGAATGATGTACATTTCATAATTTACATATACCTCTACTTAATTGCAGAGCAATTACAAATTTAGTTGTACATTTATTTAATTATAAAGCGATTGCAAGTTTCTTTATATATTAATTTAACTGCATTAAAATAATTTGATTTAAAAACTAGAAGATGTTGATTTTCTTTTAACCACTATCCATACCTGTAGTCGCAAGAAAATTAAATCGTATCAATATGCAAAAATAATGTAAATTAAATTGTGTCTGAAAAGGGTTAAATAATGATAAAATGTTTGAACATACACTTCCACAGAAATTATGCTATGAGATGTTTAGATATTCGTTTCTGAATTACGATATGATATTTTGAATATTGAAGAGCAAAAGTAGAGTTTAATACTATCTCGTATCGTTTCGAAATCCAAGAAAAAGAAGCAGAAGAACACGGCGTTCGAGGACGACAGATTTCGAACGAAAGCTTACGCCTGACGAGCTTAACGCACGCTTGACGAGCGTGGTTAAGAATGATTTATTAGACACGACGGGAAAGGAAAAACGTAAAAGAATTTTGGGACGGGCTTAACGACATCCCTCTCGCGCTGGTGTCTCTAAAATGGCGGGGAACATTAGCAATTTCTCCGTCAAAGAAAAAAGAACGAAATTCTGTCACTGGAGCTCGCATCTCCCGTATACCGAGGATTTCGAAGAGAAAATTGTGCGAATAAATGGATCTGACTGACTCATTCTCGAAAGAGACGTATGCAGGATGCACGTGTGCTTTACGTTATTATTTACTGTAAAATTTATAACAAAATTTATGTATAATAAGCTTTGTTGGGGTGTCTGACTAATGACTGACTTTTCTACCAGCGTTGCGGAATTTTATAAAAATTCGGTTGCACAAATTGACCGTTTCTTACTGTAAAATTTAAACGGAACGTATTTGCATTGAGCTTTGTTGGGATGCCTGACCAGTGACGGGCTGTTCTACTAACGTCGTGGAATTTTATAAAAATGCTCTTACGTAGATTGAGTTTTTCCCATTGAAAAATTTCAATCAAACGTGTTTGCATTGAACTTTGTTCGCGCGTCTAGCTAGTAACCGAAACTTCTACTATCTTTGTGGATCTATTGATTTTATAAAAATGTTGTTACGGGTGAGAAGCGCGAGGGGATTTTTTGAAAAAGGAATTCTGATGAACTGGTGAGAATTGTTACTGAAATACGATTACTGAGTTGGCGAAATTGTTCTTCCTCTTATAGGTTCGAATTTTCGTGCTCCCTTCACTTTGTTGTCTAAATGTTATTGTCAACATCTTGTGACGTGATAATTTATGTATCGCGTCATATTTTTATATAATTTGTAAGTTCTGCGTATTTAAATTTCTCGAATTGTATAAACGTTTGCACTGCGGCAATAATAATACATCCAGAATAATTGAGGGTGCTATAGAGGAGAACTGACAGGAATTCGCTGGGTTCATGTGATCGCGTTCATCGATGGCTGTTGCCTGGAGGATCATAAAATTCCCGCGAGAGGAGGCTTCGGTATTCGCCATATTTAAAGCCGTCATAAAGTGTTTCTGGGCCTTGCAACCCGTCAAGATTCTGACAGGCTCGCGCGCAGGCTGCCTCAGCCCTGAAAACACCACTGCCAGGAGGAAAGGAAAAGTTCGTGCCGAGAAAAATATTAACTCGTGAACATGGCAGACGCGACGGTAACCGTGCAATCTGCCTCGCACAGGATTTGTCACTGTTCTTTTCGGGGCTTAGGTGGAGTTTGTATTTTGTTTGGAATCAAAGAAGTACTATTAAAACAAGCTAAATAAATGCTACTCAAACAAATTCAACTGAGGTGCCACTGAACTTAGTTCAACTTAATCGAATCTGAAGCTTATTTAATGGAACAGAAGTTCACATAATCCCACTTAATACAGTATAAACTAAGTATATTCCAGCTCATTCAACTTAAGTCTACTTGATCTAACTTGAACTAACTTAGCAGAATTGTGATTCATCTCCATCGAACTTAAACCAACAGAACTCGCTTATAGTTCAACCCAATGCAATCAAACCCACTTATAACTCAACCTAATGCAACTTAATCCACCCTAACCAAATTATAACCCAACTCAATCAAACTTAAACCAACTCAACCCACTTATAACTTGACCTAGATCAATTGAACCCACTTATAACTCAGCCTGAACCAGCTGAACCCACTTGTAACTCAACCTAATAGAATTTATCCCACGATAACCCAATTATAACTCAACACAGTCGAAGACTGCAGCTCTCCAAATCTCAGGCATGTCTCCATTAACTCTCCCATAAAATCGTGAATAAATAATTACATTCTCTATAGATCCGTCAGCACCTACACATACGTGGTACACCCAAGTTTGTACGTTCACTGCAGAGTATCCACTATTTTCTGTCGTCCTCCCCTGTCAGGGACCAACGTTTTAGGTGGTTAACAAAACCACCCCCCTTTTAGTCGCCTCTTACGACACGCAGGGGTTACGTCTGGGCTATTCTTTCCCCGCCCAGCAGGGGCGTAGTACAAACATCTGAATTTCCAGGAACAAACAAACAACACAACACAAAATCCGCGTTCCAAAACACTTCGTATATCTGCTTTCAGAGGAGGAATCTCGTGACTGGTCGATTTGAATTTCAAGGAAGTCGAGCAACGAGATTCCGCGAGGCGGTAAATGAATAATACGCGATAAATACCGACTGACATCGGTATTCACTTAGCGGCGGGGGTGCCAGGGGGCGGAATAAAGACGCGAGAACGAAATAAAGCGAAAACCAGCAATCTGTTATTAATTCCGCGGGGCGTTGCGCGCTCGCGAGTTCGTTTTCTCGTTAACCAAACCGTCAGCGCGGCGAAATTTATCGCCGACGGAATTATAAGCAATCCACCGAAAGTGATTTAAAAAGGGGACTAGACGCGAGCAATTTCTGTTAACCCTCCGAATCTCCGTTTGCAACCACCCCCTCGTTTCAGACACCCTCTCGCCTGCGTCGAACAGCGAACTTTGGTTACGCCATTCGGCGAAAGAAAGTTTCGCGAACGAAATAAATCCTTGTTGGCGGAAACATGGAGCAGCCGTGCTGATTTTTTAACTGCTTCGTGGATCGTGGAAATTTATTTTTCGCGAGAATGCACTTCAAATTGACGTCCTCGTTCTTAATTTATATTGAAGGATCCTTCTGGACCGACGTTTCTACATTAATATTTTTGCATTCTGCTGAAATATTTTTAATAAACTATGGAAAATATATGCATTTTTAAATAAATTATGGAAAATTAATTTTAACGGATGCTGCTTACAATCATAACAATTCTGGTCTGAAATAAAATAAACACTCCTTAAAATATTCTTCCTCTGATTTCAAGTGATAAGTAAAGTAGTAATAGTATAGTAGATATTGTTTCTCATATACAGGGTGATACAAAAAGAGAGTCTCAGACTTTAGAGTCTTATAGTACTCACCAAGAGGAGTCAGAAATGTTTATTGAACATAGATCTTTACATAGAACCGGTACTATAAGCCTCTAAAGTCTTAGACCCGTGTTTTATTACCCTGTACAATCGTCATATATTCAGCGTTCATTTATAATAAATACACCAGAAATTTTCTAATAAATTCGGTGTTTTCTACAAAGATAAAAAGTCCAGTCTGATTGAAAGACTCCATATATTTCAAACACGAGAATTAAATGGAGAACATTGTGTAAATAGTTTGATGCGCCCCATGTGTGCAGCACGGCGCATTTACATTATTTTTCGACCAGTTTCACGTGGTTTTCCCTTCAAACTTTCCCAGAGAACGAGCCTGCTATCTCGACGCAGCCGAATGCTCGAATTTTCACCCCTATCTCAGCGCGGAGAGAACAAAAAGAGGAGCCCCATCTACCGAAGGGTTAATCCGGAGGGGTGCATCGTTTCGTTTGCATTTCCAGCTTCCCGCTATTTAAATATAAAAACTTTCCGACGCGTAGCGAGCGCGTTAGCCATTTGTAAGGCGAAAGTTCGGCCTTATTCGACCGGCTGCAGGCTCTCCCGCCGGAAAAAAAGTAAGTTTCCCAGTTTTTCAGGGAAAAACTTTCTTATCTGGCGGGAACGAGATAAAGCACGTCGATTGTCGCCGCTACACGTTCCTTATACAGCCAGTGCATATACATATGTATGTATGCAGAGACGAAGAGAGAAACTTTTTGCGATTACGTTTCTAATTGCGGTTAATCGGACCATAATCCATAAATTCCTTTTCCCGCCCGAGACTCTGCCCCGAGGAACTCTTATCTGCAGTCGAATTCGGGGAAGGATTTTCTAAAACTTTCCGTGCACCTGCCTCTCGTAAAGACGGGGAGAACTGATAATAATATAGATCATATTGCCTTATACTTCTTTACAGTAAACAATCAATTAATTCGTAGAGGAAAAGATATAAAAATCGAATGTAACTCACGATAACCCAGTCATAAGCCAACACGGTCGAACTTTAACCACCTGAACCCACTTATGAGTCAACTTGATCCAACTTGCATCACTTTAACTAAACTTGAATTCAACTTGATCAAACTTAAACCTATTGAACCCACTTGTAACTCAACTTAATCCAACTTAACTCACCCTAACTCACTTATAACCTATCATAGTCAAATTTAAACCAAGCGAACCCACTTATAACTGAACGTAGCACACTTCAACTCAGCCTATTATATTAAGCCTTCTTCACACCAGAGTTAATACCTGCGAATTGTTTTCTATTCTTTCCACTTTTTGATGATCTGAAACGTGAAGTGAACAGACAAATTCGAGATGAAAATTCCATCGATATTTTGATTTTTCCACAGGATTTGCAATATGTTTGTGCAGCGTAATTGCATGTCATATGCAGCAGAGCGACCCGGATGCTTCAGTGTTCGAGAAATGCCCGGAAGCGACACTACTGATCACTGATTGGCTAATATGCAGCATCGTCGAATTCGTAATTACGACTTGTTAGTCTGCAACGATATTTCGATATCGATTCCACTCCATTATGCCGTCCTGTCATACTCACGTAATTTTTTAGCCGTTCATACATTTTGGCAGAAATTATATTATCAAGAATTACGCTGGACTCCATGTGGCTTTATTTTATATTTAAAGTGTTTTATATTAATACTCTGCTATATATCGTTAAAATTCATTTTTCATGACACATAATGCCGCGCTTGAAATACTTCCCCGTGAAATATTGGAGCAGTGACGTGCGTTTAATTCCTCCGTATTTATAATTTATGCAGCCACGCCATTTTCGACCGAATCTGCCTGATTATTTGTCGAAACTATTACGAGCCTTTGCAAAGAATATCCACTCGTGAATAAGTTTTTAAAAATGTTAAAAAACACATCGTCTTATGAAAAAAGTACGAAAAAATAATAGAAATATGTACACGTTAAGATCTGCGGGAAAAATACAGAAAATTCCCCAGACCCAACTAATTAGATTTTATTTGACAAATTGAAGTAACCTGACGTTTTGAAAAGTCAGGTTTAAATTTAATTTCGATTTTTCGCTGCTCCTAAGTCAACGAAAAAGACAATCTGAGACGGTCCAAGTGTCTCAGGAATTCGTGTACATTTGAACGGAAACAGTTCCCCCGGTAATTCTAGAAACTACGATGGCAGTTCGAGCGTAAGCTCGGTGGTCTCGAATCGACGTATATATCCGACAATAAGTCAAACACGGGAACAAACAGAAAGATCCAGCAAATAGAAGCATTAAGACTCGCGTTCAGAACATTTCCGGCGACGGTGGTCTTCAAAGTCAACAGCGTCTCTACTCCATAAATTCGAAACTTAATCGGGATCTGTGCCGGCGGCTGACCCTTATCATACCTATACTACTTGTGACGCTCGCGGAACCGCATGTGTCCAATGTTTGCGCCCTAAATTTCGATTCGAAACTTCGGGAAGCCGTTAGTGCTGGGAAAACCATCAGGACCGTCCCGTAGAACCTGGATTTAATCGGTGGTTCGATCGAAAATATCAGCGCCACCCGGAAATTCCAGCTCGATGGGAATTCTTGCCCGATATCGTTGCTCTGTGGTATTTCTGGGTACCGTATTCGAACTTACGGGCAGCGAAACCAGTCTTTTCGGTTCAGATCCAACGTATATTCCGGGTAGGTATATTTAAATTGAAGCTGCATCGAAAGTAGACGCTATACTGACTTAAATTAGGACTGAAGAAAATGTAAAGTGAATTTAAGCTTCAATTAAGGCTAATTTAAGTGAACCTGACTTGCATAGAAAGTAGACGGGAGCCTATGTAATGTATAGTACTTCTGACAGATGTAAACTAAACCTAATCTTCATCAAAGCTAGATGCAACGCACACCTATCCTCAGCCTGAATGAGATGCAACCCAAACCTAACTTACGGTTAAATTAAATGTTCCACGACCTAACCTGCATCTGAGGCAGATCTGGTTCAAACATAACTTAAGTTGAAGTTAGATGTAACTCAATCTAACCCATGCCTGAGTATGCTTTAGGTCAAACTAACCTAAAACTGAGCTTTTTTAACATAACCTCACCTGAAATATTGTTCTACCTGTCGCAATATGGAAACAATTACTCATTATGTCAACAGGTCCAGATTATCGAATTAGTATAACAGCAATGCACAACAAAATAATATCGAACATATTGTTTTATGTAATTTCTATTTGATTGTATATCACGATGGTTAATATACAATTCTACAAGTATATTCGATAGAATAATTCTCACAATATTGACTGCGCTTAATCGTAATTCCCTATATTTTGAAATTACAGCATGAAACGTTGATTGCATCGACAGGCCTACTTAATACAACTGGCGTTCATTAAATAATTCATTAATACACATTACCATATGAAACCTGTCAATAAATTAATAACGATTCTCGAAGTACCCAGTATATTATTTTCTCCGTGGAACTGCACGCAGTTCGAATTATTCTTGCAATAGTACTGTGTTCTTCGGTGGTGAAATACGTTGAAAATAAAGGGCAGAAATTTCACGGACAAATGGCCGTTTCCCGGGCGGCGTACAAAGCGGCGAACGAGTTGAAACGAGATATCGGTGACATCGAGATCGACGGAAACGATTCATTACGCCGCGACGTACTTGACACCGAGCCGCTCTAATTCGATCTCTCGCCTCGAATTTCACGCGTCTAAATTCGATCGATCGCGCATTATCCGCGGCGAGGTCGCGGAACAATGACCGGAAGTCGAGCAGGGACATCTTGACGCCAGAAAAATGCCGACGCATCCGTTTATTCCGGCCGCAGGCACTCGAGTATTTGAAAGAAAAAAAAATTGTCAGTCCTCGCTGCGCTGTTTCATTGTTACTCCGTTCTATAACACAGAATGAATGCATCACGAGGAAGTTTTTGTTAAATATTTACCGAAATGAATTTATGAGACAACGTACATTGTACTTTTCATCGTGGAACTGTGAAACGTGGTTTAAAATAGAAAGGAAAATATTTGAAGGGAGAATGTCGAGTAAGTAACCACAGACAGGCTATAGTCAGACGCCAGTTCCAGATATATGAGTATATTTTTGAGATTCGAAAGTTTTGTTTTGCCAGGGGATCCATTTAAGAATTGTTTGAATTAATGGAAATATTGTGTGCAGGCCAGAATGTGAAAAGTGGATGTTACAAGTAGTGAGGGCTAATCTATGATCAGACACGAACTAGATTAGCTATTTATTTATATATCTTTGTAATCTGTGACTCATGTCTTCTCGAGAAGAACTTTTTAAATATATGTGTAAATAGAAACAAACAGAAATGAAATTGCCCAGAAAGTGATATCGGACAGACTGTAATCAGACATGTTGTTGAGTAAATGTCTTCTTATAACTGTGTGTTAAACAGGATTAAATTAATGAGGGTGGTTAAGCAAGAATATGTAAGAACAAAAAAAATGTGTAAGTGAAATTCTACAGTCCACGGTCAGCCATGAACTCAATTAAATATTTTTGCCACTTCCTCTTCGATAGCTTTGTTCGAAAATATGCCTAATTAAGATCGAAGAAATTAATAGAAGCATATAAATAAAAATTGGTAACAGAAGAATTACATGTAAGTAACACCTGACAGTCTGTGGTCAGACATCCCTTGGACAGAATTTTATTCTGCTGCACCTCTCACTTAGAAGGACTCTCCAAACAATGAACGGTTCTTTAAACAAATGTAGACACTTACATAAACTTAATTGTCTTAAAAAATCAGAAATGATAAAAAAGATTCTCCACTTGTTATCACCACATTTAAAATGCAACAAGAATAAAATATACACGTGTTTAAATTCTTCATATATGTCTTCACATTTTTTGAACCGCCCTTATTATGCAGAGTAATAGATGTTCTTCATTTATAAATAAATACGTGGAACTAGGATGACTTCTAAGTAACACGTGACGGTCCATATTCAGACACCAGCATGATTCCTGTAACATTTCCCTCCCATCTTGCCGGATGAATCATTCCCAACAGGATTACCAGGTCGACTGGAAGCGTCGTGTTCATGCATTCATCAGCGAATTCTGTTTAAGATTCTTAACGCGTGCAAGCCTGAACGAATTTTCCATGCTTCGCCACGACGCAGACTGAAGCCACGCTTTTCAAGTGTACCACGTTCCCGGTCTAATTCATTTTGTATGAACAAGCGAACACAGCTGATTTTCCGTTCTGCAGGCGAAAAGCAGATGCTCCAAACTGGATTATCATATTAGAGCAGCCTGGCACGTTAACGTACCTGCGTCGTTCATGAATGCAGCTAAAAAATTCACGCATTATAAAATTCATGGCAATCCCATGCCTATCGAACCACTACTTGTATGAATGTATACAACTTGCTGTTGCATTGAGTGGACTCCATAATGCTATATTTGTGAGACAGTTCAGAAAAATATTTTCTTTAATTTAGGGTAAATGTACCAGTAGCTGACACTATAAGATTCATTGTAATTATTATCACAGAGATCTATTTTCAGTAAGCAACTTTGTAGGTGTATAATTTGATTTGCCAGCTGTTTTTAAATGAATTGAATTCATTAGTATTGACAAATAATCCTATAATAAGCTCTATTACTACACTTTCTACAATTCTACAATTTTTATATTTTTTAGTATCGTTTATATGAAAAAGCTGCAAATTTTTATGTATATATAGACTGCAGAGATGGCCATCCGGAGCAAAGCCTGTCTCCAGCCTACCCCCTGTGCAGTTTTATTTATTAAAATTCTGTTACTATTTCGTGAGCATTCCTAGATTGACTGAGAGTAGTTAAAATATTTGTTGCTGTAAAGATAAATAAGGAAATTAAATAAAATGAAATGTGCTGTCGTTCTTTGAAATAAATATCTCACATGTGGTTGCAGTTGCAATTAGGGAATTTTTTAAAGATGCTATCCTGATGGTAGATTGCTGGAAAAGTTGCCACGGGGTAGCAAAACGTGAGTATTTCGCAAAATTCTGTCCAGCATGCCGGAAAATGTTTCTCATTATGGAAACAACGGTCGCGACGTCGTATTTCAGACCTAATCTGACCGGCCATTACTTCCCACGAATTAAAAATATCAAAACAATTTATTCCGTGGCTCGCATCTCGACGATCTACGGCCAAATTACGCATGGCGTACCAAACACCACCATCCACCGGGTGTCCCTAAAATTTCTATTCAACCGGAACCACCTTGCACATAGGAATTACTTCAAAACTCAAATAAAAGGAAATTTTTAAACCCACTCACTTGTTTCTATATTTTTTAGTTAAATCGTTTCTAAAAATTCGGTAATTATTTATGAGTCACCCTGTATGTCATGTACAAAGAAAGTATTTGACATGTAATCTGTATTAGAAATTTGAAGAAATTAAATAATTGACTATAAATTTTGCCATCAGTAATATTCAGTGACGAACTTTAGCGTCACCGTGTATAACTCCACAGTTTTCTCCGTTCGAAAAGTTCGAAAAGAAGATTATTTGCCGAGTTATTACGGCCCGTTATTACGGTGGTCGCAGAATTTGTAGCGTCGCTGTGTAAAAAAAAAAGATTCGCCTGATAAGAGTGCCGGGAGTATGGCGGCACGGAAAATACAAAAAACAACTTGTATTTT
Organism: Macropis europaea; assembly: GCA_916610135.2. Classification (NCBI taxonomy): domain Eukaryota; kingdom Metazoa; phylum Arthropoda; class Insecta; order Hymenoptera; family Melittidae; genus Macropis; species Macropis europaea. The sequence goes on along the minus strand of OU744352.1, from coordinate 3,444,526 downwards.
ATCCGGGGAAAAAATTCGTTCGCTCGTTATCGACCGGTGGATTATCTTTATCGGAGCAGAAGACCAATTTTCAAGCGACTCTGCAAAATCAGAATTTCTCCACTGCTTTAATTTTGAAATCTGATCGAAGGTACAACTGTTAAAATGTCTGAAAAGTGCTTCAGCGTAATCCTCTTGATTCTCGATTTCTGCTGCAATGAATAATCCGACATTTTTTCAAATAATTACGGGAAAATTATGATAACGCCAGTATGTTGCATAATTTATAAAATCATCGAAAGTTCAGTATAAACATTGCGCTGGAGAGAGCACTCGCCAGCAAAATATTTCCATTTCCAGGTTCTCCATGTTCTTATCCGACGATATGAAACCTTTCTGACTTTCCCTGGTAAGCGCCATCTGCCCCAATTAATTAACTCTCTCGTTAAAGCAAATTCAAATAACGGAGAAAACATTGAAAAATCCACAGCATAATATCTACCCTTGATGCATAGCTGATAAACCACTCTCAACTGATTTGATTCATAAATATATTATTATCCCGGATGAATTCGTCGGTTCCAAAAATTATTTAATATTCTTTTCAGGGCACGGCTGATTCTGCACGATTATTTATGCAAATATCTTGCGGTTGAGGGATCAGAGAGCCACGGCTCGCGTTTACGTTAATTGGCTGTCAGATCGCGTGAACGAGAGTTATTAGGCGGAATATACGGGTGGAATAAAGTTGGAATACCGGCTGATAAACAACGTTATAAACAATCTGCACTCATTACACGCTCGAATCTGTAACGATCGATCCGACGCACCGAATTTCGAATATGCCCACGCGCTTCGGTATTAATGCGCGAACGCATAATCCGCGAGATATGCAATTGCGAGCTTTTAAGCCGAATTTACGCGATTTTCCAGCTCCCGAATGGATTCTCCTTAGCTTCAGAATAATTCGCCGAAATTTTCTGCAATTTTTAATGTAGAAAACAGACCAGATAACGGTTGAAAAGTAAAAGAACGAAATTATGAGCATACCCAATTTATAATATTAAATATCATTGTAAATAATGAGGGTCGAACAAAATGCTCTGACACGTGTCAACTAATTTTTCATACAGATTCACCATAAAAAAATTTGTTGAAATCGGTAACATCACTACCATGAACCTCCTTATGTCAGACATTTTATTCTGCAACAAATTTCAAGCTATAGTCGAGAGGAAAAAAGAGTTGAGTTGACAGACCTATCACCATTTCTATGAAAGGAAATTCTTCCCTAACTCAATGGCAAAAACACTGCAGATTAATAAATAAACTTAGGGTCGTGTAATATAATAAATTATGCAGTTTGGTAATCTGTTTACTATCCTAAAAGTATCCAAATATGTAACAGATATCCCAAATATTATGTTTCGATTTCTTAAAGCACCGTCTGTACAGTTACATGCAAAGACCGTGAGTAGATGCAGTACTCTCGAGAAAGAGCCTCCTGGTAGTAGCCACCTAGCGGCGGCTTACTCAACGAGCCACAGCGGTGTCCCCGTAAAGACCGTCGTCTTCTTTTTAGCGACAGCCTGCGGTAGTTCAGTAAGCTGGCCTCGTGTACTAGAATTCCGTTTGACAATGGCTTTTAATTGGTCGTTCACGAGGCCGCCGGAAGTTCCGCGAAAATTGGATTTACTCGTCTATCGGCGGCATTATCCGTCGTTTGCGCCTTGGCGGGGAGTTAGGCGCGGCCGGTTCCATCGTCAAAGTGTTTTAACGACTAAAGTTTCGGCCATTCATCGGCGAAAGTGGCTCTCGTTCGTCATCGCGTGCGAATCGATAATCTATAATACGGTCAGTCTGCCGGCGGTTTTCGGGACACTGTCGTTCGTCGGGTGATCGATTGTCTTCCCTGTAGAACCGTATCGGGCTGACGTCGAAACGCGAAACGTCAAAACCCGCTGCCGTCTCTGCACGATCGGCGTGGAAATTCGTCACAACGCTCCAGAAAACAGATCCCCTCCCTTTTTATTCTATTCCATTTTGCAATTTGAATATCGCGGACACGGTGGCCTGGCAAGTAGAGGCGCAACAGAAATGGTGTCGTGTAAATCATCAGGTTGTCAGGAATATATTCAGTCGCTGTCAGCAGAAATTTTGGAAATATTGAAAGTATTGTAAAATGAACGTTGATTAAGTACTGGAGAATAGGTCGATCTCATTGTCAGTGTATCAGATCAGAATTGGTACAGAGAGTACTTGCTCCGTAGGGGTATTCAGTAGAGGCAGACATGCATAGTCAGACGCAGTATAATGTTCTATTTTGATTATAAATCATGAAGGGAAAATATGTTCAACTATTTTATGGTACAGCTGCTAGCATATATCATAATTTCAATATTAATGTTACACAAAATTTTATAAATATTATTAATTATTAAATTGAATTCCATTTTAAAGGTTCATATCACGCACGCTGTAATATTATATTTTATGCATATTAAATATTTGATCATACAATTGCCAGGTTACACTATCATCAGAATTTTATAAAAATTACTGGTTATTTAATTAAATTAGAGTGCATACCTCCATGAGAGCGAAGATGTTAACTCAGTAACTGGGCACAGTCAGCCACAAAGCTCTACATACACTGCAGAAATTTACTATTTATTGCAAAAAGCACCGGCCATCAACATTAATTATTGTTCTCTGAATAGCAATGGACGATATTGCACGTAATTTATTTACTGAATAATGAAGAATTTTCTGCGAAAAATCTGCATAATTCCGCTTTCGACTTTAATTAACAAATACGACAGCCCTGATGCGGCAACCTGATAATTATAAATTGAGGATTAAACGGAGCTTAGTCGCTGGTGTGGTAGTAAAATAAGCTTATTAATTGTACTGTATGAATAAAGGAGTGCAAGGGTATCGAAAACGATCGATCGGACGGGAATCGAACGATCGTTGAAAAGTTGCGGACAATTCGAGCCGAAATTTGCCCTCGTCGCGTTGCGGAAATTTAATCCACAGAATAGTCCGTGGCTGAAAATAACAACGCATTTTGTAGTTCAGCCCGTAGCTTTAATTGCGTTTCCAAGTGCAACCGAGTGCATATTTCTCGCAGCTTGCGATTTTCAATCCCGAAATCATTTCGTTCGGCAAATATTTCCAGTCGAACTCATTACTCTCTTTGGAGTCTTGCAAAATTCAATAAATCAATTATTAATAAAATAACATATAGAAATTTATTAAAGGACTCCCGCACTCACCTGTACATTTAATAATCATTTATTCATATTTATTTATAGTATGTTTTATAAGATACAGGGCCACATTATTTACGAGATGACCTGATAGTTGCCTTGCCAGTACCCCAAACTCAACGATTTCAACACTCCAATACTTTCAAAAAAAATTGTCAACCTTCTCCAGTCTTTTCCAATTTTTATAAAAATACTGGACCACACAATGAACGAAAGAAATTCCAAAATTCTCCAACCAGCACTTTACACCGAAATAAAATAAATCCCCTGTCTAGGTGTCTCCAATCAGTACGTCAAATTCAACAATATCAGACTCAACTACTCCCCAAACAATTATCAACCTTCTCTAGTCTTTTCCAATTTTTATAAACATACTGGACCACACAATGAATGGAAGAAATTCCAAAATTCTCCATCCAGCACTTTACACCGAAATAAAATACATCCCCTGTCTAGGTGTCTCCAATCAGTACGTCAAATTCAACAATATCAGACTCAACTACTTCCCAAACAATTATCAACCTTCTCCAGTCTTTTCCAATTTTTATAAAAATACTGGATCACACAATGAACGAAACAAATTCCAAAATTCTCCTGCCAGCACAGTACACAAAGATGAAACAAACCCCCCGTCTAGTTATCTCCAATCAGACACCCAAAGCTCCTCCCATCCTACAGGACGAAAATTCCCTCCGTTTCCCCCAGAGATTAGAAATTGCTCCTTCCCCTTCGCTCATCGCGGTCAGAGCGATATGACGTTGTAATGGCAAGAAACGCAGCATGATTATTCTGCGATTATAGTATATGCAGCGATTGGCCCAATTTCCGCTTCCACGGTGCCTGGAACGCATCGTTAGGTCCGATGGCACTACGTGCCTTAGTTGCTCCGTGTGTCTAGAAAAGCATCATCCCTGGGAGCGAATGGAGCAAGAAAAACGAGGTCGAACGGGAAAACAGAGAATATGCGACTCGTTAGATCGATTTTCAACGGGATGCGGAACGGTTGCTCGCAGTCATTTGTTCGTTCGGCCCTGTGATTCGCCGGGGCCATATGTTACGCGATATCTGCACAATAACGTGCTAATGCGAGCTCGAAAGACGACGGAAAGGAGATATCCATCGATACGGAGCTTTTGTTATCGGCGCAACCTGTTCCACGAGCATCCCACATGCATCCGTGAACCATAATGGTCCAGTTATTGAACGGGGAGTAATCCGCCCCTTCAGCGACCGTTTGCAACTTCGTGGAATATTTTTCAACTTGGATCTCTTCATTCCTGACTCCACTATCTTCCTTATAAAAACATTTTCTAGCATTAACATACACCGCATAACAGGTGGTGTCAAGTTCTGGGATCACCGAAGAAGCAGACCTCTAGCCCCTTACTATGAATCCAACTCCCCAACCAGATATCCTTGAAGATCCTCCAATGATTTTGAATCGATATTCGCTCATAGAGTACATTTAAAATCCATTCAGGACTTCAGGGACACCTCCTAAAAATTCCTCCAGCATCACTGGAAACCTCGTCGTCAGTAAACGAATGGTATGGTAGCATCGACGAATCCCCAGACAGTCAGCGATACGTCAGAGTCAATTTACACTTGGACAGGACACTGTAGTGTATTTCATGGATAACAAACAAGGAAGCAACGTTAATCGGACTAGTGACTGGCCGTGCATCATGCATTAACAGCGAAATCCACAGATAGAGGGTCTATCGTGGAAAACCTACGCAGCAGACAGAGTCAGAGCTGCGGGGTGAGGGTGACAGACAAGTTTCCATTTCCAAGATGAAAGATAGCCGGGTATAATGTTCCCGGTGATAATAATTTTCACCCGGGGTCCAGCTCTGGTGGACCGCGGTCAGGACGTTGTCGTCGGTGTTTTACACGCGGAACGTTTTAAATCCTGCCGTGCGGATTCACCGTGGCCTCTCTTCTGCACTTTCATTCCTCTGCGGGAAGAAGGATGAGCCGTGGCCGTTGGCAAAAAGTTCCGACGTTAAGTGTGTCTGACGTTGCCCTCTTGTTTCTCCTTTATTGTGTATAATGCGCCACTTCCACCGCCGCCATTCCCTATCCCCTCTGAACGTCGCAGGGAGCTTTTTCTCTGGCGTTCGTGAAGCTTGCACGATTTGCCTGGCGATTCCACATAGAGTGAGCAGCTGTGAACAGACTGGTTGGGCTGGGTGAAGTTGTTTTTGAATGAATTAAATGTAGATCTAGGCGCTCTAGACTGAGTTTAGCGTTTCGATGTCCTAAACACTAAGGCTTCTCGAGGAGGGTCTGATGGGGATTTGTCAGAGCTACACAGGAGGCTACCAGATAGCTTGTGCATTGAGAAGCTGAAGTTGTACATAAAATAGAACCTGGATTATGTAAATACTGATCATTGGATGAGTCATGAGTGGTCATCCAAGGGTCATAGCATGATCGACAGCCTGAGCGACCTCATCAGGCTAGAACTCTCACCTGCTAGGTCCAAAAGACAGCACCTTGTTGCTGTTGTACTTTGAGAATATTTTGTATTTTCCTGTTTGAATCACAGAAATGTTTTAACACCGTGTTGACGGTCGTTTGAGATTGATCAAACCCGGTACATGTCCTAGCCGAGAGTATGGCGTTTCTATAGCTCTTCTACTACATATCAGATCTGAGAGACAATAATTTTCGACCTATACCTATTGAACGTTTCTCACTCTGTTTCTTGAGTACTGTGAATTCTATAAGAGGAATCGGTGTGTCCACGTTGAACGAAAATTAAATTGTTAAATGCAGACAACATTTGATTATAGAAGAAACACATGAAAGAGTCAAAAGCTATCGAAACGATCAAATTAGCGGCATCGAGTTCGAGCATTCGTCTCATCGAGTTTTAACGATGCTTCAGGACTGTCCAGTCGCGTTGCTGAAAAAACAACCGGCTGACCGAATAATTTTGCGTTTGTTCCTGTTCTCGTCCCTGCGGAGGGTGCTCCAGCAACGTTCGTTCACGGAACAATGGCGACGAACAAAACGGTCCGCACGATAATGTATCACGCTCGATTTCCGACTCGTACTTTGTAATTCCTGTGTTTGTTTATCCATTATGCGGGCTCGACCCCACCACGCTGAATGGACGATTCGATTTACGTCGAATTAACGATCGTTTCTTGTCCCCTCTACCATGAACGTTGAAATTTATACAATTCCGCGGGTAATCGAGAGCAAAACCGCAGAAAATAGAAAAATGGGCGGACAACCTTGTGTCTGCATAGCGCTGATTCGGAAATTCCCTCGTCAGACACGCAAGATTCCGAACTGAATCCATGAATTCCAAAAGAAATCTTCAATTCCCCATTAATTTTCATGAAATTTTTTGTGAATATTGTTTACACATACATGCTTGCGATTTTTTAATGCCATTTGAGGAGTGTCAGTGTGCTAAAAACGGTCAAATTGTGACACAAAGTGGACCAATGCTATTTTGGGATTTTTGGAAACTGGCTGACTAATGAGTAGACTGTAGTGTTTATGTAATTATACAATTTCAGACGTCCATATTTCCTATATTAACGTAATTAAATAAATAAAACTAGAACAAGAACGCAGTCGCTCTTTGAAAAGTTCTGAATATATAATTTTGTTTCGGATAAATTAATAAATGTCCATCATTTAGCAATTCGGATATAGTACATTGCATAAACATTTGCAGTCTGCTAATGACTGTTTCTCCCTATGTCTGTTGCATGTCACGCAGGAATTTTCAAAGAGTAATTGAAAAGAGATAACTGATCGGATTGTCGGGGCTTATGAAATACAGCGAGCTCGTAATGAATGGATGCGATATTAATGTTCCAGAGATGTTTCACGGAGATCGATGAGTCATTAGTGCTTCTTCGATGTATCGTTTCCAATAAATACGGAATACGAACGTACCAGACGTTGAAGAAAATTGAATTTTCAATTATATTAAGTCGTAGCGCCTAGGGTTTCATTTTACTTATTAAATGCGATCCGACTCTTCATAGTTTCAAGTTGCACAGCCACTGTAGAATTCCTGGAAACATGATGCAGCACTGCAGGATTTTTTATTTTCTTTCAATTCTATATTAATCAATTGCTTTTCTGATATTGTTCCTAGACGTACCGAATGATTCAATTTGTGTTTGCAATGAGCTGGAAATATCCATCCAACCCCTCAGTCATATAGAAACATCATAGCCAGGTGCATTTACAACTGCTAAGCTCTGGTCAAATTCAACTCTATTTCGAGTTAATTAAATAACTATTGACTTTGGCAAAATTCTGAGCAAATTTAACATTGCAACCGCAACGCAAAAGCTGACGTACAAGGTTGAATACTGGAACACGTTTTCCTGCTTGATGTATAATATAAACAGCAATGTATACCCTGTCTGACTACAAATGGCTGATTCCACTGTGACATTCAAAGCGTTATAAAAATGTAACAATAAAATAAATAAAAATTGTCTGCAATTCGTGCTGCAGTTCAACAACTTTTAAATCATCACGATACTACCTTTGCTATGCATAGATAATTATTTGCAAAACGTAGTTTGTTATTATACTATACTTCTCTCCATCTATGCAGCCTGTATCTCAGAAATTAATTAAGTATAACTATTTAGTGAGTTAAATTTTCATTAAAATTGTTCTGAGAGTTCCATTATGGTCTCTTTAACTAGATTTATTAAACAAATGATCTGCACAGTACGTTGTTGCTAACAAATTAACCAATTAACACGGTTATCTCAGAACAATAAATTTTCAAGTATCTAGTTATAATAATGGACGCATGATATAATGGGTAGGTAAACAATCAGCCGACGAAATAAAATAAAATTTGGGCGGGTGGTGGTCACCATTTTTGCAGTATAATGTCAGCGATCGCTGGATGGAACCCAGTTTCTCAAAAGGCGGCGTTACCTTCTCGACGGAAAAATCCTTTGTTCTTCCACCCTTTTGTCGAGATTTCCCGTTTCGAGACGCCCGGGGCTCTGATTTCCACTTAATCCATTGATCGAGATTTCATCTCTATAGTTCGAAAGACGATTAGGGAGTCTGAGCCCCCACTTTCGCGTTGCCTCCGGCAAAATTTCAGCCGGCTCCGGTGTCTTGTCTCTGTTGTTCTCTGATCTTAACCGTCTCGCGACCGTCCTGCCGGCATCGATTTAAATAATCGGTTTTTCCACCGTCGAAACCGCCCGTTGAAGTCTCCCCCTGGTAACCGAGAGGTAAATGAAACTGGAGCAGAATTATTCGATCTATCAATTAAAGAAGTCGAAGATGTTTAAGTGTAAAATTAGGTATGTACATTTTTGAGACAAGAATTAGGAAATTGCAGAATTAAATATGTGAACAAGCAAAGTTAAATATTTTGGGACACCTTAGACCAGTGATGGTCACTCGAGCTGTGGCCTTCCCCCACTCTAGGTCCATTCCCTTCCTTTCATTTTGCTTCTCTTCTCCCTCGATCCACCGTCGTCCCATATCACAGCCTATATGAGGGGAATGGACCTAGAGTGGGGGAAGGCCACAGCTCCAATGACCATCACTGCCTTAAAATGCCCAATGGGAAGTTTTTCTAACATTCCTGCACACCATCAATAGATGACAACCTTGCAAGATGCCAGAGTGTCCCAATTATGGTACGTCAATTGCTATTGAGAATCTGTGGACGTTTGAATCCTTGAAACTCTCTGGTGATATTTACAAGAATTTGGAGATATTGTGTCATGAATTACTCTAGTTGATAGAGTCCAGACATGACGCGAGGAAATCTTAAAAAACTCCAAAAATAGTAAGAAGTCACGTCTGTACCATGAACCTGATTTGTATCGGCGGCTTTAATTTATTCGAAACGTTCTCTGGAGGAAATTTTGTTTATCCCAGCCACCAAGTGTCCCTTCAGTTTTAAAATTTACTTAGCAGCGATTAACGTGAAATTACGTCTCTCAAAGGAGGTGGTTAGGTCGAAACAGACGTCGTTCGAGTCGGTTGGTTGGCATGTGTACACGAATTTCGCGGTTTTATTGCGTTATTTAGCGTAAATTGCGAAGGAACTCGGCGGTCGGGCCAGTGCATCGTGTGTTTGATGTTCGACGAAGCGTGGAACGATGATCGTTCCAGGAAGCCTGAACGTATATCCCGTGGAGTCTCGTTGGTGAAACTTTGCAAAAAGCTATTTTGCTTTGCGACGTTGCTATAGCGTGGCCGTGACGTTAAGTAGCTTCTGGGGCTTTCGTAACTAGTTCACTGTGACGCCATCGCTTTTCGGGTTGTTTTCTTTCAGTTTTGCTCCACTTAGGACCCGTTGGCCATTTTTCTTCCCGTCTTTGCTACCACTTCTCCGGTGACAACGAATTTCCGCGTCCCATTGCTCGCCTGGGAGAATTCCGCCGCACGAAATTGACGCGGACAGCCGCGTGCTTTGATAGAAAAGCAATCAGACTGAATTTTTATCTCTTTTCTGATGAGAAAACGTCCTTGAAATTCCAGTAGAATTGTCGAGATGCGTTAAATATGATGGTTCGACGACAGGCGCGGGCTAATCTTGCCCAGGTGAGCGCTTGCGTCCCGCCAGTGCAGCGATAGGCCACGCCCCCTGAAAAACTAGTGCCAGTACTGTACAGGGTGCTTCAGAAAGGTCCTGCAATCTAATAACTGTAGATTGTACAGGTCTAAATAAATCGAAAAGCCATTTAACATTTTGCTATCTGTGTTAGTTCTTGGAGACATAAGCAACTGAAAATTTTAAGCTACTTTTTAAAAACGAACTCTATGCATTGATAGAGGCTCTTCATTTATCAGGACACTTTAAGACCTGCACAGTAAACTTTATCTCACGAAATCGTTTGAAAGTCGTAAGTCAACTTAATATTTCTATTTTAATAAAGCCCCGGAGACTCCATTATACCGAAGCATCCCCTGCACAGCCCTGAAAAGCTTCTTTCCATGGTTTGTTAAGCCTGCGATCGAATTGGCAGTGTTTATCGGCGGCCAGGGTAATAACGACGGATCGTCGATTCGTTCGAAGCTTTCGACTGGTAATTAAGGGGAATTACGGACAGGTAAACAGGCGACGGGGCTAGGGGTGGAGGGGTGGACCGGTGATAAAGTAGCTTTCGCAAGAATCCCGAGGTACGGTGAGTCGGTCACGTCCCTTCGGGGATTCGGGAGATAAAGGACAAGTCCGAGTGCGGTGGAGGTCTCTCGAGAGCAGGCATTAAGCAGGAAGTCGAGCATGCCCGTGACCGAACTCTCCGTGCTCGTCTTGCCCACACCCGCCCCATGCAACATTAATCGATCCACGTTTGATCCGTTCCTGCTGAACGAAATGAATTTTTCACAACGTTGCAGGATTCTCTAAATTCTCATTTCGATTTTGGGTCAGCAGAGACGACTCTCAGACTCTGCGACGGTGTCGAAATCGTAATTAATGAAATTGAAATCCTGATTACAGTGCAGAGAGCCTCGAGGTCATTGTTTACTATATATAATTTACAGATGGTCACGAGGCCTTTGATAGAGTGCTATAAGCAGGATGATAAAACCAAAAATTGTCAGAAAAATTACAGTTCAAAGAAAATTCGAGGAAAATCCACAGAAAATTTTTAAAAATTCAAGGAAAACTCCATGAAAAATCCAAGAACATCCATAGAAAATTTCTAGGAAATCGAGGAAAATTCAAGGGAAAGTCCACGTATCAACAAAAGTAAGGCTTCTTAAGAACAAAATTCTCGTATCACCGCGTTCAGCAGCTTCCAAGCTCTTTGCCCGTGGCGGCAATTCAAAATCGCGTAACGGCGGTCGGGAAGTTGCGGCAGAAACTCGTTATAAGCTGACGCTGAGTATCAGGAGGCGTGTAATCGCGGCGACGTTGTGGAAATTACGCGGGAGCGTTGCAGTCGGAAGGACAGGGGAACTTCTGAATGATAACAAAGGGCTTAACGATGCAATAATTGCCGGTACACGTGAGGGTGCGCTGAGGGCCGCGGCGTGATTCAACAATGGCTCGGTTACTGCCATGGGCCGACGTTCTTTCCCGTTAATCTCGCAAAACGTGCCCCGGCTTAAAAGGAAGGCAATAAAACCCGTCCACGGCACTCGTTGCTCTTCTCTAATGAAATAACAATGACTATTATCGTCTCTTATTGCTAGACACCGGTCCACGACCGCCAGACGACCTTGGACACCGTCGAGGATCGAACCCTTTCGATCGTTTGTCGATAATTATTTATCGAGAGGGTGTCTTAACACCTTCTGAACGGATGACAGATATCAGGGACCTTTGACGTTTGAGTTACGTTAGTTCAGATGATGGTTGCCCTGAATTCAACATAATTGAGTGGCTAATACTCTTCATTGCTATCAAGATGCTGTAACAACTCGAAACTGAATAAAAAAAAGTCATATGCTTTTAAATTAACACAGTATACTTATGAGTTCCATTTGGTGACGTTGAGGATAGGTTAGACTGAATTCTCTCAGACGATCTCTGCCTTGAATTTAGACCAATGAAGTAACTAATAATGTTAAAAAGTAGGTACTTAATTAAATTGAGTTCGAAGCAAGGCCTATGTAACCAAACCTAACTTCAACGTCATGATGTGGACCGCAGAAGTATAATGGTTCAACCGTATTGTGTCTATCACGTAGAATTTCATCTTTGCCAGCATTGTAATTATTCCTCTGAGTTTGCAATGAATTTTCAATAGGCGAATTTCCAATTTTCCTAAGACAAATTTCCGCTACCCGGTTATAATGTGTAATTTACCGCACATTTGATAAACAGACTGTGAATATTCCCGTGAACGAACGACACTATGAAAGTGTGCTCCCGGTAGATCGGAGGAATCCAGTTATACTGCGGGAACTAATACCGCATCGAAATTTATGGACGGCCGGTATTCTTGGTGCAGAAACTATACATTCTCAAGTTCTCGCTGAACTGCTTCGCCCCTCGATCTCTATTACCAATAACACTTCATTTTCACTAACAACCACGGCTGATCGAACATTCCACCGCGAAGTTTTCGTTATATCCTGCGTTTTAATTAAAAAACTGTAAGACTCTTAATACATTGTTGGTCGGTTATTTAATGCAAACTGTAAAGCATGTTGGCTATTCTCATAAATGAATATTAAAGTGTAAAAATCTAAATAGGTAAATACAATCAATAACACTGTAATGATAACTTACAGATTCTTGTACTTTAATAGTAATATACTGCACAAAAAATTAAAAGATCACGTGTCTCGATCATTTTTAAAATTGTGCCAAATATTAGAAGAAGAAATATTGCGTGTAATAATATTATAAAATTTTCTCTCGATTGTAACTATTTTGTATACTCCGACAATTTAGATATGAGCCCTGTAGGCGTGTCGTATGGAGTGCAGTACCCCCACCAGTACCCCACTGCCACTCACGCCACGCCCCCAACGCTCAAGTGTACGTCATGGAACTGTACAATCTTTTTTCAGTAGAATAAGACTCTCAGTCGTGAAACATTTACTTCGATATTTACCCAGTGCACAGCCACAGTAGAAAAATAGGTACATACACATTTGAACGAATAATATTTGGTATTAAATTTCCCATTTCTGATCACTTTTTTCCTTCTAAATATATTATTGCTGTCCAACCAATTTAGCTAACTTAATTTATACTCCAAGCTTCAAATTTTTAACGCCTGCACGCATTTTTTATTACCAGTTGATGTCCAACAATACGATTTATCCAACAAAACGCGTCCCGGTGGCGCGGAATGCTTTGATATCCGATTTTTACGTTCCTATCACGCTGTACAGTGGCCCTTTATTCGACACCGTCTATTTACCGCGTGCACAACAGGTTCTGCGGCATTCTACGGCGCTCTTTATCGTTTTTATCGGGCTTCGTCCCGTTTACGGACACTTCGTGTGAACGCTCGGTAAACGCTCGACAAAACGTAACGTGTTTCGACGTGGTCGAAAGGAAAAATGGGTCCCTTTATGCACGGGCGGGTAAAAACCGGGCGCAAGATGGCGGCGTGCGTGCAAACATCTTCCGAGGCGTGAACGTTCGTCGGGGGTGTTTGCCGAGTCAAATTGCGAGTCTGCAAACTCGGTTGCAAACGTGCGTTTCAAAGGGGTTGCAAAACGCAGCGAAGAATTTCCTTTCAGGCGCCCGGGAACGTAAACAAATTACTTATTTACCCACTTCTGCTCCGAACGCTTCGGAGTGCAACAACAGAGACAGAAATACAAATTCATGCACGCAATTGTCATTGTGCGAGCATAAAATTCGCCTTCAGCACCGTCGACTGGAAAACAGAGAGAGGGGCGGGGTCCGATAGTTTCACGCCACTAATTAAACTTTTTTATCGCTTCTTCGAGCGTGTCCTTCTTCAGCGCCCTCGAGGGCGGTCGAGCGGGATCGAGCTGACGGTCGCGAAAAAATTCCTCGTGGAGGCGGAAGCGCAGCTGACGAAGGCCTGTACAAAAGCAACGAGGAAGAAGAAGAGGCAGAAGAGGTTCGAGGGTGGATAGACAAAGACATCGAGTGGAACGGCCCTCCTCCGCCGTGACAGCCCGGTCACATTTTTAATCCGACAAAAGTTTTTGAATTACGACGGAAGGGGATAAGGCGGTGGAGAGGGACGGAAAACGTCGTAAAAAAGATTATATTCCCGCGTAATGGTTCCTACTCGCTTGGAACGGGTAGAGTCCTCTAGGCTGGTGCCCCGCCGCGTCCAGGAGCAGTCATTAAAAAAGACTTTCCATGGCCAGTGGTCGAATGAGAACGCCCGAGGACAAGCTGCAGAGGAAAAAGACATTGAAGAAAATTCTTTGTCCGTTCCACCGCCTCCATTTTCTTCACTCCTCCTCTCTCTCTCTCTCTCTCTCTCTCTCTCTCTCTCTCTCTCTCTCTCTCTCTCTCTCTCTCTCTCTCTCTCTCTCCCTGGATGTTTAGGCTCGAAGCTGAAGGTGACGTTCTATACGAGCGAGCCGCGCGACCGCAAAATAATTGCGGCGGTGGCTTTAAAGGCTGGAACTCGACGGACGGGCGTGGAAAACGGGATTTCCTCGGGAAACTCGTGGCCTGTTTCGATTAACGCGGTTTTTAGCGGCGACTCTCTCGGGTTTCGCTGGTCTGACCAGGTTTTACGAGCACCGCCGGGAATTGATTGCGGGACGAGACGGCCCCACGGATGGAGCACCGTGAATTCAGGGGACGGTTTGACACACACGCGGTGGCGGCACAGGGACTTTTGCGGGAAACGTTGATCAGGGACATCGGTTGGTCAGGTTTGACATCTTGGATTGCACAATTAGACGTGGGAGTTAAGCTGAGTTGATCTGGAGAGATTTGAAGACCGAGAATTGGGTACAGAGCACTGAGACCTAATTTTGGAGAACAGGACAGAGGATTTTTGGAGAAAATCATTTGTTGACTACGATTCGGACATCTTGGAATGTTTGAATGAACGTAGAATTTACTGTTAGCCCAACTTATGCTACAGAATTGTTAGTAATGAAAAGATCAAGCACTGTGGGGTTTTATTAAGTGATCATAGCCTGATACACAACTCAGTTAAATAACTAATAATTTGTATGGAATTATGAACAACTTCCTAACTAACCAACAGATCCTTTATTGTCTTCAGCAATTGCAGATGAATACTTACTCCTTTCAAATTCAATTAACTAACTATTAATTATTATAGAATTCTGATCAACGTCAATGTTAGGTTTTACCCAGCCAACGACTCATTCTCCTCAGCACCTCCAGATAAAAATTTATATCTTAGAGTCCTACCAATTTTAACCAATTAGCCCCTTGACATACAAAGACGTTTGGGATACGTCATTTGTTTATTATGTCATTCTAAAGCTTACATAACTGTTAAGTTGAGATACAATAAATAATATGTTTTAAACGAATCGAGTTTCATTCTATTTGTATATCAAAGGGTTAATTTAACCAGACCTAACCCACCAAAGTTTTCACTACAACAAATGAAAAACATTCTTGAACGTCAGTCATCGTTAAGTTGAATAATTGATCGCTGGAGTCCCTCTGGCTGTAATTGATGAACCTAACCTAACCGAGTGTTCGCTACAGAAAGCGGAATTTTATCGAATATCGAGCATCGTATCGAATAATTGATCGCTCGAGACCTTCTGGCTCTGACTAATTCGTCCTGCTCGGCCTTTTCACGGATTTCAATTAACCAGCGACGTAAATTCCACGTGCACGCAGAAAACGCGCGCCCGCGGCCTCGTAGACGGCTGCGCTTTTCAACGTCGAATCGGCCGATAAATCAGTTTTCGAATCGTGTTACGCGAGTAATCCGCACGCGGACTCGTTAATCTTTCAGCCTGTGATTAATCGTCGCGGAACTTTCACTGCTTCACGATAAATTTCTCACCCGGACACTCGGTCCTCCGGTTCCGCTTATTATTTCGCGTTCTCTGGTTCGTGTCACGATAACAACGTCTTCATCATGGTCGCTCAGTAATACCCAGAAGTCTACGTCATGAAACTTTAGGGTGATTAACACGTTACTTACACGCCATGATTGACCCAAAAAATCCATTATTCAGCCTTCCATACAAAATCAACCCTTAAAGGGTGAAATTTCCCCCCTGATAACCTTTAAGGTTAACGTGATTTTTTTATGGTAGCTTTTAAGGGTTAATATAATATGAATTATTATACCTTAAATAATCTTATTTGTAATGGTCTGAAATTTTTACAGGGTCTGATGGAACATGTTCAAGTTGTTAATCATGTTGACACCCTTCAGAGTGGGCTGGAAGCATATCTACGGTTGAAATAGTGAGAGATAGATGTCTTGTTTCTGATGGAGCAACCAGTACATGCTGGTTAAGATTCAATAGACTGCAAGCTTGTGTACTAGTTCAGTTGTTCATAAGTAAAGAGAACACATCAGTAAATTGTGTTTGAAGCACCCCTGTATATCGCCTCGACAATAAGGAATAGTTAGATGGAGTAACCTGTGTGTATCCATTAGAATTGAATGGTCCTATAATTCTGAACAACATGACAACTCATTTGTTTCTATGTTCAAAAAGCCCTTGAAACTGATTTGAAGCATTCTCATGTATCGATCAAAGGATAAGAAGTGGTTAGATGTCCTGTTTCTGATGAAGCAAGCTCAGTATCCCTCAGAGGATTGGAGCCACCCCATAACAGAAGAAATGACAGCTTCTATATTTCATAGGAACACCAGGACGAAAGCATTTGACTGACGTTTTCAAAATTACAGGTCAGAAATTGTTTACACTCGGCAGTAGCCATAACAATGACAGAATACTCTGTGGCATCCTTTAACGCCTATAGCAACTGACAGCTCTAGAACTGCATTCCTCTGTAAGCAAGCTTTCAAGATCTTGGTATCTCCGAGACGGTAAATAATTTCAGGAGCATATGAAAAATGCAATGGGCAGGCAGTTCGGCGAGACTAATCGCGTTTAATAGGATGGGATTCCGAAGCCATACGCTTTGAAGGGGCAAGTTCAATGGAGCCGTAAGCCCCCCGACGTGTAAGCTGACTTCCAAAGCACTTTGAGATGCTAGCAGCTGAAAGACAACAATGGCGCTGTCGGGGGATACCTTAATCTGTCGATAATTCCGCGGCGCACTCAATATCGTCAGCTAACGAAGTTTGTCTAGCAACGACACGTCCAGCCACTGTGATCAAGGATTTACGAGCCGATGAAGAGTCCTCCAGCCACATTATACAGCGCGAGCTTTTTGCAACCGACTTGATTAATGATCGACCGAATTCTTGCTGGAGCAGCTCCTACCCACGTTAGGTCGATCTTAAAGCACACCTAAATCTATAGGGTGTCTATAGGGTGTGAGCCCTCCCGAAAAAAATTCCAGACAGACTAAAAGTGACACACTGGATGCTTAAATTTCTCTGAAGAAGACATCACAAGTTCCTATTATTTTTTTAAAAATTCTTACACCCTTTCACAGGTGACACTGGAGTGTCATGAGACTCGGTCACGTATATATGACGTGTGGTAGCACTGCTGGTGAACGCGCAGCTGATTTCAGGTGGCCACAACAAGGTACCTTTGTGATCGCACGGCAAGAACCGGTTGGCCAACGAGCCGCGAGGACAAATAGACCAAACGAGACGCGAAATCGATTATCACCGGCCGGTTCGATGGTCAATTAAAAAGCTTTTGACAACGCGGTGCGCGCGGTTACGTCGAATTTCGCCCCCTTCCACCCTCCGTGCGTTTATGAAAGCTCCTGCAGGAACCTGGCGATTCATATAAACGCGGCTGTAATTAAATTTCGGGAGGAGCGACCGGCCTGGCATCGCGACTAATTCTGGTGGACTGAGTTGGCCGACGTTCTGCAAGCTGCTTCGTAAACATTTTCTACTGACCAGGGCTAGAAGCTTGCCGCCATTGTATCTTGTTAGAAAATACAGCTGCAGTCGAACTAATACCGAATGCTACTGAGTTGTGGACAATTGCGTGTCGCATCTAGATCAGGCTGGCTCTGGTCGCCTGATCAAGTGCTGGATTGGGTTGGGTTGAACTTTATCATCCTCATCAGTGCTTCCATTAATCAAACCATGTAACTTCATCAGTCTATGCTAGAAACTGGTCTGATTAGATCGTCCTATATAGGGGTATACCCCTAACTTAGGTGTGGAACAGTGCTGACCTCTACCTCGCATTCCCACCATCATTCCGCAGCCTTCACAACACCGTGTCTATTACCAATTACTGTGACATTCATGCACACACCTTGTCCTGAATAAATGTACCGGTATAATGAGCACGAGTGGTCCAGAAAGTGCAGAACGTTTTCAGCTGGTTAGCTAATAGACGGCGGGACAGAGAGGAGCCTCTCGAAACAATCGATCCTCCGGCTGATGGGACGCCTCGAGAGGGGAAAAAAGAATAGAATGCACCGATCGATGCACAACAACGACACGGACGTAAGGAATAATTCAAAGGCATTGTGAATCGCGTGAATTCCAGTCGAGAAGCTTCTCTTACGAGGCGAGGCCCTCCAATCATCCGGGGGCCAGGCTGATGGAGCTGTCAGATGCAGAATCGCGGGCGAATCGGTCGTAATGGATTTTCCTGTAGGAGACCTCCGGCTAAAAGCGTGAAAGAAGTATCAGACAGATAAATATTTAAATTGGCTGAACACCTATCCGGGAAGCGTCGCGAACGGATCTCCCATTTTCCGGCCGCGCGTTCTGCAAATCTGTTCTCGCTTCTCGTTTATTTATAGAAGCTTCACCGCTTCCATGTTCGACGATTTTTCGCCTGGAAATGGAAAAAATCGCTGCAAATATGGAGCACTCGTGACGTACCTATTTTACACGTGCCGACTTCGACGTTTTTTCGTGTAGAATGAGTCTGGCTCAAAGTAGCACACTGTACCTCACACTTTGAAGTATAATTCTACTTATTTCTCCAATTTCAATCGATAGATGTGTAAGATGTAACTAGTAATCAGTTTTAGATGTGATTAATTGCAGTGCTAAGCAGAAGGCGAAACTAGTGGAAAGGGGCAGTCTATAGTCAGACAGCACACGTCTCTAACTTTGCATCAGCAGCGATTATAAATTTGCTTCAATGGGTCCAATTTATATATTCCAAGGAAATTATTTTAATATATAAACTATAAACAATTTTGTACTGCAACATTTGATGGTGATTGAAAACAATGTCCCCTCTTCAGAAGATTCATAATTAAAATGTTATTAATATTTAACACGTTGACTATCACAGTGAAAACAGCCACCACTAGCCAGACACTACATAAATTTCTGGTTTCTATATAAATCGTGAAGGAAGAAAATATTGAAGCATTCA
The DNA here is from genome assembly GCA_916610135.2 of Macropis europaea. Classification (NCBI taxonomy): domain Eukaryota; kingdom Metazoa; phylum Arthropoda; class Insecta; order Hymenoptera; family Melittidae; genus Macropis; species Macropis europaea. The sequence goes on along the minus strand of OU744352.1, from coordinate 3,425,405 downwards.
AAATTGCAGATGCGTACCTATAGCTGCGTTGCAATGTTCAATTTGCTCGGAATATCAATAGTTATTTAATTAAATAGAATTCGAGGCGCCGGTCACCGGTGGAAACATTCTAAATTAAAATAGGTTCCCCTCAAAAAAATCCATAGTCAAAAACATATTCAGACTGTAAAATTCCACACGAAACTGTAACATTTCTTACTTGTCGATCCGAGTTCGTTCTGGCGTTATTATTTCAGTTTATGGATCGCTGATGTTAATAGTTATTACTTTTATGTTTTATTTCCAGTCTGAGGGCCCTTTAAAACGAGCTGCTCCACAAAGAGGACATTTACATGCAGAGACGAAGCGCATAAAGTTACGCAACAAAGCTGGGAAATGCGGCACGGGTTTCGATGTTTCTTCGTTAATAAATCCGGTTTACAGCACGTCCACAATCTGGCTCTCTTATAACGTTAAGGACTCGGGCGATAGATATAATTCAGGTTATGGTCAACGCGAGTTGTTGCCGAGAATCTGGTTTCTCGTTTTATTAGCGCTACGTGCGCCGGCTCGTGAAACTTCTCCTTCATTTTCTGATTTATTAACTGTATTCCTCGGCGATATTTCTGTAATAAAATCCTCGCAGGACGTTGCGCAGGATTCCTCGAATAATTTCACGGAGAAATTTTTATCAAACTGAGCAAGAAGGAAACGAAATTTTCAATGCACTAAAAAATTATTGACACGTCGAGACTCTGTTTGTAATCATGAATGAAAGTAACACCGAAATTACAGTGTCTGAATGTTTATTTGCAGAATGAAGTGTTCTCTTGAGAATAAATTAAATCCGTATGAATAATTAAAGCGTTAATGACGGCTTCAACACGTAACAGTAAAAATATAATGGACAGTTTTTATGGACTGCATAAAAGTTGCTGTCGCTCCGTTAATAAAATTTTTATTTCTGGAACCATAAATTCGTTTATTTTCCAATCTAAGAGCATTACATTCTGAAATATTTCTTTGCTGCGTTTAATTGCCCGTTGCAGGGTTTTCCTCTCCATTTTGTTTAATCAGAACGGTAACACCCAGTCCGTTGTTCGAACAAATAACGGATAATTACACAGACAAAATGTCGTCGCATGACCGAAATTCCCCTGGAAACGAAGCATAATTCGGAACACAGACGCAGCTGTGTGTAGGTGGGACGTTAGACAATGCAAAACCGTGGAATAGTTATCGAACAAGTTGCAACGTTTCCCGACAATGAGCAGAAAATTAAGGAAGTTATTATTATGGTGCAGGCGAGAGCTTTCTCCGGTGTCTTGTCGCTTAATACTCCCACCGTGTATTACGAAGTGGAACGACCGCGTTTTGCAATAAAATTTTCCGCTCCAGTTTCCCATAACGACCACCCAGCGCTCGCTAATAAAGAAACTTAAACCCAGAGACGAACTCTACAGCGACCAGTTATATTCTACTTAATTTCCCTTAAAATCCCACTGAATAAAATACTTCTAATTTCCGCTGACATTACTGTTCCTACCCTGCGTGCGGAAGATTGGTAATCCCGTATACTGAGCACAGTAACTGAACTCCTATAGGCGTCGTCCGCACGATACCCTGGAATTTCTCAATCGAGCTAAATCGCGTAAATCTTTAAAACGGTTCATTTGACGACCCATGTTCATTCGACAGTTTCTGTTTATTTCTACGAGTACCACAAGCTGTCAAAGTCTCAGAAATGTTTCTTAATATTTTGTGTGTTCCTGCGAGTACACCGTGTGATAATAGTTAGTTGCTCATCCCTGTAACGGTGTCTATGAAGGACAGTGTGTTCAAAGGGGTCGAAAGGATAGTGCAGGGTGCCGGGATTCGGTAAATCATCCTTTCTGTCATGTTTAATGCATGTTTTTCAATTGTTTCAGGGGTCGCGTATTCACACGGCTATTCCTTCGGTGCAACCGATTTATGGCCGCCAGTCTATTGTTCGGATTGCGGACGTCGTTATCGGATTTGATGCTTTTCCTGTATCCTTGGACGTTTTTCGCCGTCCTTCGACCGACGGAAAAAATCCAGGCCGCGAATAAAAGAAAATTTATAGTAAACAGTAAACGATTCTTTCTTCCCCTGTATATTCTTCGCGCTTTACGATCTTCCGCGAAACGATGGAAATTGATTATCGATCCATCGGTTCGAGAACCGTTCCGTAGTCGTCATGAACGGAATTATTTGTCTCGAAACCGTTGAACGGGCTCGCGTTTCGTTCGTTAGAGCGACACGAATTATGGCAGACTCTCGCGTTGTATACGAGTGCCATTTAAATTCTCGTTTTGCAGTTTATCTCGCGGCCGAGCATTTTTATTCAAACCAACCGGCATTTACGACCGTTTGTTAATGAAGTGCCTGAAATGATATGGACGCGTTGAATCCTGCATGCGACCCCGTTTTCCGCGACCCCTTATTTGAAAATTCCCTGCAATTATGTGCAACAAGAGACCCGTGTACATTTCTTTCACTGATAAAATTAAACTAAACACCTGCGACCTTGGCTTCTGACACCTTTCGGTTTTATTCTACTTGCAGGCTCAATGAACCGTGGGAGGCACAGTCGAGGCACTCCAGCTGGACTTCTCAAGGCCATTTCGCCGATTTCAGTAGAATTTCCTCTGTAATTATTTTTTGTAATCACGTCTTGATATTTTTTTTAACAGAACTAGGTAAAATTTGTAGATTTATTGACTAATCTGTTTTGGTTCGAAGTTATTCTACGATTTAGTGTATTTAGTAACGTAATCGGTATGTTGGATTATTTTATTTTTCAAATCTGAGAAAGTTGTTCAGTTTAATTTTAAATCTCGGCTGTTGACGAAGCTGATAGGGGGATTTATTGGACACCCTGAATATAAATTCGATCCTGTCCTTAATAACAGGTACACCTGCTTTCTTTAAATTTCCTGCGCTGCTGAAAAAAGAGACACAAAAATTGCAGCAGGAGTTTATCCTCGGCGAATCTATTATCCGGATGATCCGATCTATAGCAACGCGCAACAGGATTCTCGCGTAACAGCAACACTTTGCCCGACAGCGTCAAAAAGGAGCAACGTTATTCCTTCGAAACGAGTTCTCCGTCGAAATTGAAAAATCCAGCCAGCCCTCTCCCTCTCTCTCTCTCGTCCTGCACGTGTTTTCTTTGCCGCACCCGACCTCCTCCATGTTATTCTGCGAAATCCATCCGATTGTGATCCGTAGAACACCTTCGCGGTCGCTTTTTACAGAAACATGTACCGATGGAAAAGTCAATGGGCATGTCTGCTACTATACTCTATACATTACTTCCCTGTGAGACAAATTGCATTCGACATCGGACGAAAAAGGGTTTGGGACTTTTCTTGAATGTTTTTGACACCGTGTATGTTAATTTCAGTCATACATTGTCTGTTATAAATTAATTTAAGGTACTTTTAGATTATATGACGCTTTATTGCATTCTTCAGAATAGGGCAGAGGTGTGTAAATTTTTCTCAACTTTTATGACACCCTGTATGTTAATTTCAGTCATACAATGTCTGTTATAAATCAATTTAAGGTACTTTTGGTTTATATGACACTTTATTGCACTGTTCAGAATAGGACAGAGGTGTGTAAATTTTTCTCAACTTTTATGACACCCTGTATGCTAATTTCAGTCATACATTGTCTGTTATAAATCAATTTAAGGTACTTTTAGTTTATATGGCACTTTATTACACTATTCAGTACAGAAAAGGGGGGATTAGATTTTTCAGAACATTTATGGCACCCTGTATATTAATTTCAGTGATACATTGTCTGTTATGAATTAATTTAAGTTATTCCTAGATTATATGATACTTTATTATGCTATTCAGTATAGGACTAAGGGATGTAGATTTTTCAGAACTTATATGACACCCTGTACATTGATTTCAGTCATACATTATTTGTCACAGATTAATTGAAGTTGATTCTAGTTCATGCGAAAATGTATATTTAAGTATTCCATCTTAAATTATCGTTGCAATGATGAATTTCTTCAAATTCTTGTACCTGTTAATCATCGATTAATTAAATTAAACCTGAGCCACGATGGAACGATCATCGAAATATTCTTTTCTGTGGTACATAGTAAATTTTATTAAAAATTATTATCGTGAAGGACCAGCGACGAAGGTGCGAAATTTATTCGGCCACGTCGAAGAAGAACAATTTTGTAGGTCGCCCCTTAAGGGTGAGATTTTCGCACGGCGAACCCTGCCAGGGACGCATAAATTTTGAAGGCGACTCACGCGAGAGGACGAGTTATGCTTTCATGGCTTACTGCATAATCGATGCAATGTGTGTAACGTAGCAGGCGAATAAAAGATGCATCCTACGGTTTCCTTTACCCTTGTAGCTTATCACTTTTCGCGCGAAACAATATTTCGAATTCCTTGAATAAATGACAATGCTCGCTTCTCGATCATACATTGGCTTCCTCTAATATTAATCCTACGCTTCGCCTCTCTCTCTCGACCTGCAGCCATCTTCTATTTTTAAGCAAACAGTCAATCCACCGGAGCAACAATAATTTCTACTATCATTCTGACAACGATTAAAGGATGTGAAAATATTTCACAAATTTCTGAAACCCCTCAGAGATGTATTTTTAAATTTATATCCATCAGTATTACATAGACAGGCGCCTTAACAAATTTCTCCAAATTTACCACACTAAACAGTGATCCCTATTTTCAGTCTAATAATCTGAAAGGGGTTTTAAAATATTTCAGAAGTTTCTAAAAGCCCTTTGGGATGTATTTACTCATTTATATTCGTTAGTGTTCCATAGACACGTGCCTTAAAAAATTTCTTCAAATTTACTGCATTAAACAATAATTCCTATTTTCAGTCCCATAACCTGAAAGGGGCTTTAAAATATTTTAAAAACTTCTGAAAGTCCTTTGAGACGTGTTTATCCATTTATCTCCGTAATTTTCGCTCCGAAACGTTCGACAAAAAATTTCTTCAAATCATCTCCACCGAAAGAATTAAAAAAAATTAGGTTAGCCTGAAAGAACCTTCAATGCCGGTTAGAACAATTTTCCATGGCACGTGTAATGTCAACGCCATTCAAAACGATCACCCGCGGCCCCTCTTGCACGCTTTACATTTTGAATGAGCTTTACACCCTTTTACCCTCGATTCATGCGAGCATTTCGTCCTCTTTTTCCGCGGAAAATGTCAAAAAGTGCGACACTGATTGCGACAGGAGATCAGGCCGGAAGAGGATGGAGGTCAGATTGCAAGGGACACGGTGGTCCCTTTCTGTCGGATAAATGAACGCTGAATTAGTGCGCCGCTAAATGGCAGCGCGCCTTCAAAAGCCGCACGCGTACGAGAAGGCGGAGCTTTAATTAAATTTCATAATTAGTCGCGGCGTGTAAGGCCGTTTACGGGGTTGGCCGACCCTTAATTCTCGCCACTCGTCAACCGTCGACCTCCTCGATCATTCCGTCCTCCGTTTCGACCTCTGAATCGAATCCAAGGTGGTTCGATAGGTAAACAGACAGGTGAATATTGATTTTTTATTTGGAAGAGTATACAGGGTGAAATTGTTGAAATGCACGTGATTCTGTGTGAAAGTATTAAACTGAAATGTAAAGTACAATTATTGCGCATGATGACGATTTTTTGGTGAACTTTTAGGTGTAGGTGTTTGGTAGAATTAGTTGTTTCTGTATAGAGTGCAGAGAAAGTATTTTGAAAAATGTCTGATAAATAAGGGTTCAAAAATCAATGTAGTCAACAAGTAGTAAATGGTTTTTGAAGCGAAATTATTTACAGCTCTGGTAATATCCGTTCTTTAATCTTTGGGTATTAAATATTTTCTACTCAGTTTGCTAAATGTTATTTAATAATTATATGAATGTAGCAGGTATTGACAAATATATAAATGTATAATTTACAAAATAAATAGTACTGAGCAGAGTGAGTAAAAAATGTTTAATAAGTATATACAAGAAAATGTATATTGCCAGAGTTTTAAACGATACCTCACAGTTATTTTAATATTCATTTTGCTATCTACGTTTATATAGGATTGGCGACCCTAAAGTGTTTGTATAAAAATATTTATTAAAATTTTTGGAATAATTTTTTATTCAAGTTACTCACATTTAAATTTTAAATATTCACTTGTCATAGTTCACGCAACTTTTCAACTTCGTAATAGCATGGTTGAGGGAGTTTTAGAACGAAGAAATTTGAATTTAGTTGCAAAACTAATAAAACGTTTTTTATTCAGTTCATTCAGTACTGTCTACTCCCTAATTTATTTTATTGTTTAATAATATTCCGCCGACTTTAACCCTGCATTCTTTCTTTATTATTTTGTTTAGTATGTAGCTGACTTTTATATATTTTATATAATTGTTGAACACTGGTCTCGTTACGGTTCTGAAATAACCAGAATGTTCTTCCAAAATTCTTGCAGCCGATATTTGATCGATCGATCGGGAATTTCGTGTAAAAGGTCGACGGTATTCGAAATATGAGGCGAATGAAGAAAAATATGCGCTGTGCAGGGAGATTATTACTTTCCCTTCGTTATTTCGTTGCTTGGTCGATGAATCCGCGCAACGAGCGGATGAAAAAAGTGATTGAAATAGGGAACGAACTCAATTGAACAGTCCGCTCAGTGAACGAGTTTTATACGAACCCGTTTTTTCATAGTGCTTCCAAAAAAAATGTAAGAATCTGTCGAAACGTAGCTGATCGGCTGCTCGTTTGACGAAAATTAGGCTTCATTAGCGATTGATTGGTGTCAAAGAGAATTGAGTATATGCTCCATGAAGCACAGAAATTTTTAAACATTCTATAGAGTAATTATTGACTAACTTTTATATGTACACTAGGATGACGTTCCACCATTAAAAATATAACCAATTCATCCAACCGCAAATTACAAAATTTTATAAAAAAAATATAATAATTTCTGCCTCTAGACAAAATTTCATTTTAATCAGATTGAAAATAAAATGTTATTTCAATGGTTTAAAAATTTTGCTTAGTGTTCATCGTCCTAAAAATAGACTAATTGGGGTATTTAACACTACTGTTTAGATTAAAAATGTGTCAAATTTATATATTTCAGAGATGTAATGTTAATCTGATTAGTTATGGCAGTGATGGCCACGGGAGATCCGGCCTTCCTGCACTCTAGGTCCATTCTAGAGTCCAGCCTAGAGTGGAGAAAGGCTGCAGCTCCGGTGGTCATCACTGAACTACAGAAACACCGATATTCAAAATGCCAAACTTAATGAATCCCCAATGGGTATTATCAAATTACTGAAAACAGTAGTCCTCGACCGATGGGGATGTATCACCAAAGACAGCATATAACTCTTATTTATTTCCACACTTAACATAGTGATACAGTAAACAAACAAAAATACACTGTTTCTTCCGCACAAAAAAATTCTTGCAGAGACCCCGCACGCATAATCGATCGTTCGTGCCCTCCGTATGAATCTGTCTCTTTAAAAACGAAACGGAAAGGGACCAAGCGAAGACAGGGTTGCCAACGATGATCCGGTCCGAGTGAAAGGCAACGCGATTAATGCACAAACAGAATTAGTTAGAGGAAGGCGAGAGAGTAAAGCGGAAAGAACAGGACCGTCCGCCTGTAGCGACGTTTTTCTATGAAGGGCCGCTTTAATGCGAGGCCGCCTTTAAGCCACCCCGGATTGCGTATTCGCGCAAATTCCTGATCGAGGAAAAAGAAATTGTATTTAAATGGACCATGCAAATCTGCGGGTCGGCCGGTGCGTTCACGCCGCTGCATTATGTGCGCCGGGGGAATCTTGTTATGCTAATTTCCGTGGCAACATTTTACGTTCCGCCGCTAGACGCTATTGTATGAAACTGCCGGTCGATGCTGCCTGTTGAAGGTTTCTCGAAAAGCTCGGTTCGATTCTTTGGGAACGCGGCACGTCTGCCACGAAAGCACTCGATGCTTTTGAATATTTGAAATTCATGGAGAGGGAGAATGCGGGGAATAATTTTTGGTGAAGCTTCGGTTAGGGTGACTGCTTTGAGCAAGCTTATAATAAATTGTTTACTGTTTACTTAGAAGCAGAGGAAATTGACAGGAATTTTTTGTGGATATAATTCAATAAATCTAGAGAATTAGAAAATGATCAATTAAATTGAACATGGTACAAATTAAATTGAATAGAATATAAATTAAATTCAACGTAATACAATTATTTCAGGGCACTTTAGCAATCGAAGTACATGTTAACCCGTTAACTGGAAAAGACGAGTTAACTCGTCCTCTGAAAGCGACTCATTGTCACCCATAAGTAAGGCGCCTGTTAATTGCTCTCACAGTATCTTTTGACGAATATTTAAACCTGTTAATTGAAAAAGACGATCCTACAGTCATTTGAAAATATCTCTGTTATTGGCAAGACGCAGTAGTTTTATGCAGCTTTAACCAGAAGCAATAGGGGTTTGTAAATAAAGAATAACCCAGTTAATAGGTTAAAGAATGCACCCACTAATTTTAGTCACAGATATTGCTATAACTCAGTGATGGCCACGAGAGCTCCAGCCTTCCCCCACTCTAGGTCCATGCCCTCATATAGCCTGTGATCTGGGACGACGATGGACCAAGGGGGAAGGAGGAACGAATTGAGACGAGGGGAATGGACCTAGAGTGGGGGAAAGCCAGAGCTCTCGTGGCCATCACTGAACTACAGAAACACCAACAGCCAAAATGCAAAAATTAGTAAATCACCAAAGACAGCATATGATTTTTAATTACTTTCCATACCTAATATTGTAATACAGTAATACATGTACATAACCTTATTGTTTTAAAATATAGAAGAGAATAGTGTGTCTCCGAATTCTCCTATGATTTCATAACATTTTCAAGCTTCTCCCAAATTTGATAACTGTCCTAATACTTATGGGTGACAGTGCAGCTGTATTTGCTCAGACGTCTAGAAACTAGACAGATAATCTGGACGAGTAGATCCGGGGTAGTAAATTTATGCGCGCGAGGACTGCGTCAGTCTGTTGGGTTAGGTCCTTCCACCGAACCCGTCCGCTTCGATTCCGTTTCTGCCCGCTTGTTTGTACCGTTCGCGATACTTACAGGGTAATCCGACGGATACGTGTTTGCAGATCGGTCGAAAACGTTTCCGTACGTGTAAGTAACACGTCCCGGGCATTTGTTTTAAAGGATCCACCGGTCGACTTCTATCTTCGTCGGCGTTCCTCTCTCCGCTTATCGCTTACCGACTCGAGAGTGATAAACGAGGAGCCTCCTCTCTGCGCCCGTGCAAGAAACTGTAGCTCTGCCTTTCGAGGTCAACGAAACGGGAACGAAATTGCACCGGGTCCTCGTCACTCCTTTGTTCCCTCCATTGTGATCCGGAGACAAAGAAACTCTTTTTTTTCTGTTGTGTTTTTACACGTTCGCGCGCAAATTTTATTTTGGAGAATAATTCTTAAATAAATATGAAAATAATTGTGATGCTAACTGTTGAGTGTCTTGAATCTGTTATTACCGAAGGGCTGCAGTTGTTATTTTATATTGTTCAAGTAGCAGAATTATGGAGAATTTTAGAGTTACGTTAGATTTAAGAATTGTTCAATTAAAATTTATTTTATAATTAATTCAGCCAGTAGGTGTTTTGAAATTGGTGTGTTTGAATTGATTTTGTTTCGTTTGGCTGAGAGATTGACTGAATTTGTAGCATAGTAAATAATTGAGAAAAATTGGTTATGTTACGAAATGATAGTTTGAAGTAACGTTCAAAATAATCGCTGAATTAAATATTATTTTTTAGTATTCATTGTTATTATAGTGGCACTGAGCCACTTCCTCGTCTATAATCGCTCGAATCAGCGAGAAGCCAGTATAGTGGTCCGTTGCATCCAAATGGCTGATTAAAGTAAACGTCACAGAATTTCAAGACCTTTATTATTAACGGAACCAAAAATTTTAACTACAATCCTAATATTAATCTAAATGTTCGTGTTGTACTTTCCATCTTACTTTGAACAATTTGTAGCAACAGCAATTGTTTTGAATAAAATGCCAATCCTCTCAATTTTCCACGTGAAATTCAGAATTTACAACAATTCGAATTCAAATATTCAAGCTACGGATATTCCTATAATTTATTACACTGAAACTGTAAAACATCGACATTCTGTGCAATAAAAAAAAAATTGTAGGTCCGCTATTTTTCAGAGACCGAACGATTTTTTCAGCAGTAAAACAATTTCTGCAATAGAAATTTTTAATTAATTTTCTGCTCCGTATAGACACCAGTTTACCGAAAAATTTTCATTATGGACGGCCTGCATGTCTGTGTGAAATGGAAAAAATAGACAGTTTGAGTGTGTGTGCGCGAACGTGCACGCGGTGGAAAAAAGTGAGAGAGACGGAGGGATGCATCGGGATGGCGGAGGGGAGAAAATGATCAGGTAAATTCCACGGGTGCAAAGCGATTTATGGGAAGCGAACAGCCGGCTATAAAATAACACTTCCCATTCAAAACGGCAAATTAATGGTCGTTTTCATGGATTCTTTGTTTGCGGCGCTCGACAATGGCTCGCTGCTGGGTTATTATTCGGAAATAGTACGACGAACAGCCTTATTCCACTAACGAAATCCATGGAACGCGTGCGGAGGCTTCCCGCTCGTAAAATTTTCTCTCCCACAGTCAAATTGAAACGAATTTTTTATATAAAATAATTGGATATTTTGTAAAACGTGCCTCAGAAAAATATTTGTACCCTTTTGAGTAGTACGGTGACTGTTTTGTGATAAAAATCATTTCAGAAGTATTTATTTTAATTTCTAAACGAAAATATTGAATAAATTTTGTAAAATGTGACTCTGGAACATATTTGCATGCTTCTGTATGAAATGGTTTCTAATTACTGATACAAATTATCCAATTCTGCTCAAAGTATTGAATAACGATGCTCATATAGTGAAGACTGACGTGTATCGAGATTTATGTATTTTAATCTCTGAAATCACAAAATCTAGGTTGTTATAAATTTTAGTGACGTTTAATAAAATCCTGATACACCCACTGAAGCAGGACTATACCATAATATTGCACATTTCAAAATTTACGTGCTCATATACTTCAACTCTTTCTCCGAAAACGACCACAGTCTTTAAAAATTCACAAACTACAAACTATGCTTCAACGCACAAAATATGCTTCAAAAACATTAATAAAATTTTCAGAATTGTGCCTCTGAGAATTCACGAAATAAAAAGTAGCGAACATTTTTAATTTAACATCATCGACGTAAGACACTCTGTTAAAAACAAAAGAATGAATGTGAGAGACACTTAATTATACCCGGGCATAAATTGCAAATTATTTAAAGCGAATTAGTCGGCAGTAGACATTTATTTATAAAAATTAAAAGTATCGTCGAGAACGACTTGCTTCATATTCACTCGCGGGGCTAAAGGATCTTCTTCTGTTCGCCATCCCCTTTCCTTCATCCCTTTATATCGAAATTAATCCATGTCACCATCTAGAGCTCACGGAAACATTTCTGAGGATCCTTTGACAGAGGCGGGAGCATCGATGAAAAGCTGTCGAAGAATTGGCATGCATTTCTGTCGTTCGAAAAGACTCGCAGGCACAAAAGGCCGAGCTGTTTGAAATGAAAACGCGAAAACTAGACGGAAAAGGGGAGAAAGCGAGAAAACGGGACAAAGAGGGAGGGACAGAGACAGACGTCGTTCGCGACCTTTGAACCTGCTTCAGAGAATCGACGCGTAATCCAGATTACGCCTACAACATAATAGAAGAAAACTGTTGATAAAGAACCGCGGAAATTGTCTGAAGGTACTCAGGAAAAATGCAGGAGTTTCAGTGCGAATGGAAATTTTTATTAACACGTGGCGCAGTGGAAAAATCCGTGCTTGGTCAGACACGTGAGAACAGCATGTTATTACAGCATGTGGATAAGTATGCAAATGTTTGTGTGTTTTGTATCACACTTCTTATTTGTACTCTGATCGTATCGTAAGTGTTATTTAAAATTTCACAAGGGTTGAACGGTTAGTTGACCAAATTAAAATTCTTACCTATTCCATCAATTTAAGTGAAAATTGTATGTATTCATGAATATTTCTGAGAAGGCTGAATACTTTGAATATAAAAGGGTAAACAAGTATATAAATATTAATAACAGACGATTTTAAAAGTACCATGAATTCTTTACAAAAAATTATCCTAGAATTAATAGAATATTATTAACAGAATAATAATTATTTATTTCCTTTTTCTTAGAAAGAAGAATTTTACTCTAAATGAAAATCACCAGGAACAGATATATATGAGTCCACACCTTATTAAATAAACCTAATGTTGCAACATATCAATATAATAAAAAACTCAAATAATTTCTTACAAAATTAATAAATACCCTATGGAGAACACTATCATTTATTAAATTTATTCGAAATAAAATTCTCCTGACTTTCTAAACGTATTTCAATTTTATATGTCTGTACCATACCTCCTAAATGTCAGAAAAAAATTAATTAATATTTCCTAGCCCCACTAAAAATAAAATTCACGCCTGCAGAAGTTAATATTATTCATAGAGTCAATTAGAAAGCTATTATTAAGAAAATAGAAATCGTTCAGGGCTGTTCTGAAGGGAACAGTGGAATCGGTGGTAGTGATGTAGCAGAGTTCTCATGGAAAGCGAGCAGTCGGGCAAGGGCGAACGTCGTATCCGCAGAAGGATCATCCGTGCATCCAGCGAATTCTATGCGGAATTCCGCGCGCGTCTCCGCGAAATAAAGGCAAATACAGCTGCACGGTATAAAGAAATTCCTCCGCCTTGAAGAGGCACAACGTAGCAGGGCGGAAGGAGGACGAACGTCCCTCAGTTTTCCATCATGGATCAGCAAACAGAGCGGCGGGTTCGATCTACACCGTGCAGACGAAATAGAACGATATTTCTCCTCGGATGATTGTAACGCAAACAAATGTGCAATCATCCAGCAAGCAAGCCATTGCTCACCCAAATTTACTCTAATCTTTTCAGGGCTGCTGACACGTGCGTATTCGAACGATTCAATTGCTTATTGAAAAGTTTCCTTGCATTTTCCAGTTGGAATTAGAAGTAACATTACAGAGATGCCAAGTAATTTTTATTAAGAAAAAATAGCAACACGGTAGCAATTTGTAATGAAATGGGTTATATTTTATACAGAAACATGGTGTTATGTTTCTTCAACAAGGGAGGGATGATAATTTTATTGAAATTGTGACCCTATTCACCCATCACTAGTGAATTACTTCAAAACACTTAAGGATCTCCATTGACCCATCACTATTGAATCGTTCAAAAATATTTAAGGAATCGTATTAACCCATCATGACTGAATTGTGAAATTATGTAAGAGATTCCAGTAACCCCTCACTTCAGAATGATTCCAAAAATATTCAAGAAACCGTACTGACCCATCACTAGTGAATTATGTGAAAATGTCCGACAGCATTGACCCACCATCACTGAACAGTGACAAAAAATTGAGGAGATCCCTTGTAACCCCTCACTACAGAACTATTTACAAAATATTCAGTAGTCAGGTCGGACCCATCACTACTGGACCATTGACCATATCGACCCATCGCTACAGCCAGCACCACGTGTCTCTTCCATCCTGTGGAAAATATTTGTTCATCGAATTCCAGAGCATTGTTTCATGCCTGATTCCCTTTTTTTTTCACATTGATCGCGCAATTTGATGGTCAGAATGCTTCTCGCGGTTTCCGCGCGCGGATTTATATATCAGCCGGCTCTTTCCGCGAACCGTTAATTCCGATCGAGCGTTTACGCGGAATAAACAATGCGGGACGAGGGTATACCGTGATACGAACAATCCAACCGCATAAAAACGCGCCACTCGAAAACACCTGCTCCCGTGTCCGATATTTTCGATTATTTTAAATGGAGCTTTTTCGGATCTCTCGATCGACCGCGCTGATGCGTTTTCAGAAATTCAATGAGCCGCTTCTTTCGTTCAAAGTTATTCAAACGATTTAAACGCAGTTACACTTTCGGGTGACCGCACCCGGGAATATTCATCTCCGAGCTTTTGAGCTTTTCCAGCCCGTGAGAAGCATTGCCTGACGCCTCTCACGTTCCTGTTATACGGAAATGGTGATTCGCGCGGGATTTATCTTAATTCACGGATGTTCGAGGGTGAGATCGTGAATTTCAGGGTTTCGAGAGCATTCCCCGGTAAATTGTCGCCTTTATGGGCGAAGCGGTGGGAAAGATCGAGAAATATCTCGAACCCTCGTTACTGCGGACGCGGAAGCATGAATTCGGTCAATAAAATTGTAATTCATATAAAATACTTGCTACTGTTTAAATAAATTTATTTGTAATCCACTATTCAATAATAGTATACGTCACATGACGGAGAACAATTTTTAAATTTGCACGCGTTAATTTGTTTGAATGAGTATATTCTCTGAATTATTTCGTTATTTGATTTCTATCTTTTTCAATTTTCGAATAAACGTCGCGCGACATAATCTTGCAAATAATTTGAAATGCAAAAATATGCAAATGTGGGGGCTATCTATTGTTTTACATAAGTCTCCGGTTAATCTAAATGAAAAATTATTTCGTAATCACCTGGTTGGTGTCGGATGAAGTTGAATCGTCTGAATTATTTTTAAAATAGCAATGTCATGCGTAGAAAGTAATTGATTACCTAAATATGGTACCAATGAAACAGTAATGCCTAACTGTACAGCATAATTCAGGGTCAAATATTTTAAACACAGACCAACAATTGAATCTGCTCTTTCAACTCTGTCTCCTCCATAAACAAACTACGAAGGCAGTATTAAATAATATTAAAGTTTGCAAGGGCTTTTGAGGTTGCAAAATGCAATTTATGAAGCGCCCTTAAACCTTAATGAATCCAACCACAATTCCAACGAAACGTCAAAATACGCTCCCTACAGGACACCTAACACCCAGAAGATCCAATTTCCTCCACGGAACCTGTGCACGGATGAGCTGTTTATTTTAACCCTCCCTTGTCCACAAGCAAATTATATAAGGCTACGACATAGTCTGCACCTTGTCAGGGTTGCTCTGACTGATAAAACACGTTCATCAATACGTTTTGATGAGTTTAACCAAATATCAGTAACATCCAACCAAATGTTAAAAGACAGCTGCCTTAATTCTTATAGAATACCTTACACCTTGGGGAACCGATTTTCTTCCTTGAACCATCACGCGGATGAGCTACTTCTATACTCCTCCGTTTCCAATAAATAAGTCCTGAAGACTCTATTAAGTAGTCTGAAATTAATCAACAGTGGCCAGACTGACAGAACACATCCATCAGTACGTCCATATGCTACGAAATATCAGTAGCTAACCGTTTTAATTTTAACTGTTCCGTTTCCATACGTTATTTTTGTTTCATTAAACTTTAATATTATTATTCAGCCTGTTTTCTGAATCATTTGTCATCCTCGATTAATCCCAGATTCTGCATCCACATGCTACGAAATATCAGAAGACCACAGTCCTCGTTTCTACATAACGCCATACACCCCGAAGAACCGATTTCCTACCTTGAACCGGCGTGTAGATGTTGAGGTACAGGCAGTCCTCGCTCTGGTTCCTCAAGTACGGCAGCAGTCTCCTGAGGTACTCGACCCTGCCCCTCGGCATTCTGTCGCTGAGTTCCGGTAGCCTCTGCGGGCAAACGGGCCCAAACTTGTCCGCCACCTTGACACCGTGCCAGAGTGCCCCGCTGACGGGCGGCATGAATCTCAGGGATCCGATCGGCGGTGACGCGTACGGAACACCCCGAAACACCTCGACGCCCTCGAGGTGGCGTTCCAGGGTCACAATAACGCCCGAAAGTTCCCCGTACTTTGTCCTGACGATCCTCGAGCTGAGCTCGGCGCTGGCCGATGCCAGGATGATGCCGAGCAGCGCCAGGATCGACCTCGTCATGGTAAATCGCCTACAAACCCCGTCACCTCGCCTCAATTCCACCCGGAACCTGTCATCCCGTGGGCCTTAGCCGCCCACCGAGGCTAGAACGTACGCGATCCTGGCCACCGCGTCACCACGAGCACTGGATGCATGTCCTGGATGCATCGGTAGCCAGAAACGAGCCTCCAAAGCCGATGATCCCGACGAAAGAACGTCGTTGATCGATAGGATCACGTCATCGTTCCTCCAAAGCCCTTTAGATCATGCTCCACCGTGCCCGGCTGCCTGTGTCGGAACAGGAACGCTGACTCTATGGGGAGTCAACACCAGCCAGACATGCTCCCCTCAGCATTCTGGAAGGTAAACAGAGGAACTTTGCCTGCTACGATTCCTGTTCATCCACCCAGTCCTGTGTAATCCTTTTCCGTTCACCAGCGGGCGAAAACGGTATCCTGATCACGCCAGGACACCTCGAGGCAGAACGAACGTCAACGTGGTCAGGCTTCGACACTGACGCGTGGGGGCATTTCTGAGTCTCATGAAGGCTGGAGAGGGGATTCTGCCTCTCGACGATTACAGAAAAACGATCTCATTTCTAATGGCGTGCTTGACGTGTCGGTACAGATAAAAAGCTCCCGCCCTAATCACGCCCAAGAGAAAACCACCCCTGGGATGTTTACCGGCTCGCTTCATGGCTTCGAAACAAGGCACAGATTGCTCCACTGTCCGGCCCACTGTCACGCTTCACCGATCCTCCCTCCCTGGACGGACCTATCGAGAATCTCATCTAACGATCACAGGAGAACCTATGGTAACCACGATTCAAGGACACTTCGATCACGACAACACTGTCACAATGGGATCATCGTTGCTCCATAGTCATCTTTGGAACCTTCATCCATGCTTCTTGGCTCGACTGATCAGTTGGGCCAGTCGCAGCGTGGATCGCGTGTACACGAGGCTAACTCGACTCAGCGGATCGCGTACGAACCGGTTCCTCAGCGTCCAGGTACAGCCACGAAGACGATCCAGGTCTCGAATCCCCTTGAAGACACTCACTCGATTCACTGTCACGCACTGCACCCCCGATCTCCACGGCGACGTGTGCCACGTGCTCGCTGACCCGACATTTCGCGAACCGATCCACGAAGATCGTTACGGGCGACGAGGGAGGACGAGCTGACACGGGAACGCGGCGGTTCTGACTAGCCGATGTTGTCGCCACCTCGACTTCGGACAGACTGGCGTCTAGCGGCTCCGCTCGTACAGGTTTGCGCATGCGCCGCGCAAAAGCTTCCCTCGGACATGGGCGGAAGGCTATGTTGCTGTCGGTACTGCAGGAGGGTCGATCATGGTCAAACGGTTTACGTCTGGGCTCGTACCTTTCTTATCTTCCCCTTTTGTTATCAGTGCACCCTTTTAACACTTTTACTGCCACCTTGTATCAACTGAAAATTGCAAGCTTTCTATATTTTTGTACAGAATGAATATACTCCAAAATGCTTTTCAATCAATAATAATAGTAAATTTTGTAATCTTTCTATTGGTCCCATTAGACCTGCTGAGATATGTTTATTAGGGCTACATATGAACAAATAAATAATTATTGGATTGAAGTGTCACCCTTATATGTCAGACAAATATAATTGTGTCACGAGGGTAACTCGTTGTAAGGGAAGGAGTTAACCCTCTGTAACGTCACTTGACTTTATATATCTACATTTTTAAGTGTTATTTCGTTTGTTAATTACTATATACCACTGTACCGTCTCTGAGTAATCTGTTGGATTATTATTATGTTTATGCCCCACGATCGATTTTTGTTATTTATCTGACGTATCATTTTCGTCATACCCCAAAAATTCTAGTTATAGAGGGTTAACCCTTTCTGCCCTGAAACTGTCTAAAAAAGGAAACGTTCGATGTGTGCTGACATTATCTATGGTCGCATCGCGTGACAGACGAACTATTTCAATACTGACACATCAATTGTTGACGTCGTGTCGATCGTTTACTTACTTCACTGGTGTGCATGTGTGGTATGTGCAAAGCAGAAATATTTTTGAATTTTATATTCAACTGTCTCGGTTGCTACACTGTAGAATGAAAAATGTTTGAAACTGCACCGTGTTGTAAGATGGAAAATGAAATTAGCTTCTCGAAGTACATGTTCGGTAAATTCTACGAAACTTCTGTATACCTCGCTCCAGTCCGTAGATATGAAGTTGAAAGCGTAAAATAAAGTGGCTCGCAGCGAATAATTCATAGGTAGAACAACACCGAAGATAAAGACAGCGCGATAATAGAAAATGCTGGACCGATGTCGTCTTGTTTCCAAGTTATAATCATGTTTGCGTTACAACGATCCTTTTGACAAACTAGTCCGGCATAACTGGATCCATTTAACTGTTTGCGAACAGAGCTTGATATCTCGCCTACGCTCTTGCTGATTATTTTGCAAACACGATCTCATACTGTTCCATGAGCCGTAAGCTATTTCGGCTTGCTTTCTTAGCGAAATCTCCAGGTGATCCTGTTTATTATTGTGATCCTCGTCTGCAATGTTCCGTGGCTATAAACATGGTGTATGGAGTGCTCCATGAGGGGCTGCATAATAATTTACTTTATATCCTCTGGATAACTGGAATATATAGAATTTGAGATAGTTTCTAGAAAATAGAATAGTTCTTTTTAGTAAATTTTCAGGGTTTATTTTGTTTATATGTACCGTGGCTTTTTTGTATTTCTCGTATATTTTATGCACTGCAAATTGATTCGGTTGTGTCGAGTTGGATTCGATTGAGTTAGGTTCAGTTGAATTTGTGTGGGTTAGGCTAGGTTAGATCGAATCAGTTTCAGGTTAAGCTGGGTTTACCCCCAATTATTTTGCATATGAACCTGATGTAATTTTCTTGTACATATTAGAACACATAGTGGTTGAACAGAAAATAACACGTTTCACTTTTTAAATTTAATATTTTGATAAGACGAAAAGTACACTGCTCAAAATAATTAGAGGATCATGTACTTAAATGATGTATTCTTTATCAAACTGTCAAATACTATAAACGCTCCATCTATTATATAGAATAAACATAGAAGAATACTTGACAGATCGCTCAAAATTACAAAAACCCCTGAGTCTCTAATAATTTTGAGCAGTATATAGCTCTAGCCCATAGCACATAGCTCTAGCCTATCACAAACTATTACAGGAGATCGACACTCATTAAATTCCTATTTTGAGCCAGGCTCCTCGTTTGAGTCCACAGGGTTAAGTTAAATTGAATTATAATGCATTAAGTCGGTTCATGTTGGCTCATTAAACATTGACTTTAATCACTTCATGTCAGGTTACGTGTACCATATCGATGTACACTTCGAACCTTCATCGATCAGAACACATGATTTGACTCCTGAAGCCTAAGACTCACTTTTTAGTAGCCTGTGAATTGTAATCATGATCATCGACAGTCATCAGACAAGCAGTCTCGCGTGGAACATCCCAGATGGACAACGTCGACGTTTTCGCAGGGTTATAGTAATTCTCTGGCGGCTTTTGCGCGTTGCTTCTTACACGGGACGGGTATTATCATGAATAATGATGCGGCGTCGTCATTAGCGGCGTTTTGCCCGCGTCTAATTTGATGCGCGTGAACGCAAAAAGCTCGGCGACACAGTCTGTTTTTAAAAAGGGAGCTTTCGGAGCGTCGAAGTTTGTTAACGAGGATAACTACGAGGTAAACTATGAAGACGAGAGTACATCGCGAAAACTTTGCGGGGAAACCGACCGCGCTGCCCCGCTCATTCTTCTCTGAAATTCTCGTTAAAAAGTTTGCCCGTCTTTGAGCCAGCTGATATTCCAATTTTGCCATCGCTCCGATTTTTTCCTCCCTCCCTCTCTCCTCTCTCCTCTTTCGGCTGCTCTGCTTGTCGTTCTCGAAATTATAAGCTGGCTGAAGTCATACTGTACCTATGCTTCGGGTTAGTTCGAAACTGAACCTCGGCTTTACATTTTTAAGAGAGACATTTTGGATATAGGGTGTTAATATTGCCATAAGCATTCTTGTATTTTTTGGAGACAATTTAGTAGATTCAATCAGTAATATTTTTAGTAATTTTAATATTATTTTATGTTGTGAAAGTGTTAATAAATGAAATAGTATGATTAGAATTTTAAATTAGTATTAGAGGACCCAAACTGTTTGCATTCATTTTCTCAGTGAATTTTCATCTGCATTTTTGTTGTTAGTTTACACTGAATACCACAGGGTTCTTATAATCTGTTAATAATAACAGCATAAAATGATATTGATGTTTTAAAGTAATATTGTTTTTAAATAGAAATAGTCATAATTAGACGGTGGATCTTTATACAGTTGAGCTTATTGAAGTTCCTGATGAACGCACATTATACAAAAAATGTACCATTAAACTTCTCAACCCCAAAATGCAGTTCTGTCATAGTTGTCTTCCATTAGCCACACAGAAATAAAAGATATTAAAATCTAGAAATGTAAAGTTGTATGAAAATCCGCAGTCCAGTTATAATACTTCAAAATTCGTCGAGCAGTCGTTGATCGATCGAGCGACATATTTGTCGAGGAATTCAGCACGGAATAAGCGGAAAGAAGCGCGGGAGTATCCGTAACAGGTAGTATCGAAGTTCGGATGAAAGGAGGAAGAAAGGCTTTCATTCACGGCGGATTTTTCCGGGATTAGCTGGATCGTTCGTATTATTTGCCGTACAACTATCCGGCAGTCTGTTAATGGCCACGATATTAACTGTTCTACCATCGCGAATGCACCGTTCCGTCCACTATTCTCCGGCTTCGACGCGAAACGATCGATGGAAAAACATCGGGCATCAGAGACACCGCGGGCACAGATAAATCGTGGCCGTACGTGTTTCCGCTTAACCGATGAAACCTCGTAATTTCAACTTAACCGAACAAAGACGAAGAAGAAAGGACGAGCGGGAGAGAAAAATCTCTACGATTGTTCCTTCCGGTTTGGTCCGCGTTCAAGAACGTACGGAATGTTCGGGAAGTGTTTTCATAACTTTTATAAATGCCGCGTCTCGCGAAGGAGGAAAAATATGGTTCCTGTCGATCTCGACGGGCGGTATTCAGACCAATTTTTATGAATTTTTGCAAATTTTTTGGAAAATATATGGTTGTGTTTCTTTTTTCATATTTTTTATAGGGTTACGTCACTTTGTATGATTTTAATCTTCTTATTTGGGAAAAATGAACGTTTCTGTTTTTAAATAAATTAATCTATAGTGTTTTTTTCTTTTAATTGACGTAACGCTTTCACTGTCACGCTTCGTTACCTGAAAATAGCGAACTTCGTGAATTTTTATGTAAAATGGAAATTTACATCAAATTTTACGATCTTCCATCAATAATATTAGTAAATTTTATCATTTTTTAATGATTCTGATAGATTTTATGTGACATATTTTTTAATATACGTGATTAAATAAATACTGAAACAATTTAAGTGACATGGCAGTCGAAGTGTTAAAGATTTAAATGGTTTCATTTCAGTTCTTGTCACATTGACTACGAATACTGAAATTCAGTTGTCGATTTAGCCAAAAATAGTATTAATAGAAAACTATAAAGAATTACTAACATTGTTAATTAAAACGTCCATCGTCCAAGCTTACTTTCACGTTACACGAAAATCTGCAAAAGTTACTACAAATTATTTCAACAATAAAACTTTATACTTTCAGTTCAAAATTAAAAAAATTCATAAAACAACCGTAAGTATAATTTACGATACTTTAAATATTTCTCTGTAAATCACAACGAAGATTCCATTTTAACTTTTTGTGACTTTAAAATTTTGCTCTGAGACAGAAATACTGATGGCAGAAAATTGATAAGGGGCGTTGAGACGCGGCCTCGAAAGATTTTGATAAATCGCGAGGATATTATCCGGGAATGCGTGACATTTTCCAGAAGTTGCTACACGTTTCTTCCCACCTTTTTCCCGAGCGTCGATTTGTCCCTGACGTCCAACTTCGCGGCCCGTGGAAAATAAATAGAAGTTAGGCAATTTGCGAACGCGATAACGCGATCCTCGATGTCTGGAACCGTGTCTGGTTATTTATGAGTCGCCTCAATCTTCATTTCTTCCAGACTCCAGTATCGAATTCCCTGTTAAGTAGGATAAGGTGTTCATGACCAGACGCTGCAATAATCAGACTTATCCTCGAGATTTACTTTATTGTTCACTATTGAATCTATAAAGAATATTTAGAACGCTTTTGCAAGCTCGAGGCATTCATTTTTCATTCATTCTCGATTGTTGAAGTTTGATCATGATGAATTTTTCGACATTTGTCCATTGAGAATTTCTTAATTGATTTAATGGCCATTAAATGTTCTGTAAATATATTAAATTTTATTTATTCCTTTTTTCTTATTTCATTTCGTCAAAAATATTTCCAATCCTAATTCTGCCCGTAACATAGTTTCTGCAAGCAATATGTACAGACGTTATGTATACCCTGAGATGTCCATGGGACACTAAAGTTACTCCTAACGCTGTTCAAACGTTTAGAAAAAAATCCTGATCGTCACCATCAATTTTGAAAAGCCTTAGAACTTGTACAGTCACATCTTCCACGGACTGTGTTCGTGCTGTTGGAGGCTAACTGTTTCGAAGGGAGTTCAGTGAGGCCCTGCAGCATCTCCGGTCACTGTAACTCATTTTCAGTCCAGCCAGATTTCGCTGGAGGGGTCTCTGTCCATGCGTAAACTCTTGCCAAAGCAGAGAAGTTGAGGATGAGCGGTGAATCGTAAACGCGTTCTCAGCGATTTCGGGATCCAATCCAGTGAAAATGAAATTTTGTTTTACCAGCCATCGGTGGAAGGACCCTAAAGACTCCCTCTCAACCCGTATTTTCTCGTATTTAAGCCGCGAGTGGCTTGAAAGTTTATGGTCTCCCTTACGATCGTATGTCCTACACGAAATGAATCCATATCGATTAGTTTCGAACTTCAGACGGCGGCCAGAGACTGGTACTTTACCTGTCGACCGATTAAGTGTGCTGAGAGCCTCATTTCTTAGCTTTTCATACAAAACTAAGTTCGAATCACATTATCTTTCATTTGATGCTGTTCAGTTTCAGAATTTAAACGTATTTCCTAATATGGCTCTTGTCCAGTCCATAAAATTGTCATTGGACCAGAGAACGACTTGGAGGTTATGTTAAACCAGCGATGGTCATCGGAGCTGCGGTCTTCCCCCACTCTAGGTCTATTCTCCTGATGTAGGCTGCGATCTGGACGACGATGGACCGAGGGGGAGCGCGGAGGGAACTGAGACGAGGAGAATGGATCTAGAGTGGGGAGAGGCCACTGCTCCGGTGGCCATCACTGTGTTAAACCCTTCTACGACTCAGGAGAAAATTCTTCTGATCTACTAACAAACAATTGAATAACTTCAAGCTCTGAAATTTTCAAAAAAGAACACACACAGTATCCTAAAATTTTCTATACTATGCCATGCATTAAACTGAACCTGTGACATAAATTTTTAAGTTATTTGAATCTTCTAAAATTCCTGAAAATATAACAAAACATATATGTTTAGATAAGACGCCCTTAAATTAGTCCAAATATATGGGTTTCTAGCGGAAAACAGTACGGTGGCTCGTAGCACACGCTGAACGCACATATAGGCTCACCATGCTCCAGCGGTTAATCGAAAAATAAAATTGATTAATTCAAAGCAGTCGGAGGAACGTTGTTTATGTTGTTGGCCATTGTTACCAATTTCACTGGACGATTATTCTAGCGGAGAGACTTGCAGCAGGTCCGTCCATCACCGATTTTTCCACGAAGGGAAGGACGTCCTTTATGCCGGTCGCATAAATTAATTTCGTCGCGTGCGCTCAATCGGACGACGTCTCTCGGCTGTCCCGTAAATTCGTCGAAATCCAACAGGACGACGCGGAGGAAACGCGTCGACGATCCTGGTCCCTCCTTCCGAAGCCAGTTTATCGTCGCTCCAACGGGAATCCCGTAGAACCGGGACGGGAACAATGGACGTATCCTGCAGCGAGCAACTTTCATTCTCTGTTGAAGCAACAATTTTTACGATCTGAATTGTTTCGATTCGTCGGGACTGAATCCCTTCACGTCTGTTTCTGTCGATAATGAATTTTTTCTGAATGAATGTGCCGCTTATAGGTTAGGTCTTCGTACAAATTCGTGAGGATTTCCCGAATTGATTTATTTTATTGTATTCGGGTCCCCGATGGATTCTTTATTTAAAATCTGCTATGTTAGTGATGCGATTGGAGAGGTTAGGTTTGAATGCATTGAATTGGGTTGGGTTAGGTGAAACTTAATTTTTGGATACGATTCAGTTAGGTCAGACTTAGTTAGTGTGTGCTAAGTTAGAGTATGAGTCAGATTAGGTTCAGTTTGAGCTGGATTAGGTTACAATTTAGATTGAATCGGTGTGGGCCTAATTAGTTTGAGTTGAACTGGGTTAGAATAGACCGAATTAGTTTGAGTTAGGTTGGGTTTAATCAATTTCAATCAACTCAACTCATACATATGATGTTAAACAAGTGTATATCTTCCTCTCTTTCAAGTAGCGCACATGAGAAGATTGAGTCGAATTCGGTTAGGACAGCTAATGTTTGAAGCCTTTACATTGACTCAACTTGAGTTAGGTGAAGTTTGTTTAAATTGAATTAATATGAGTACGATAAGGTTCGAGTTATAACTCTCGAATTTATTCTACCAACGCACGCAGTGACATCCTGATTTATACCTTCGTCTATTCTAAGTTCTATCTAATGAGTAGCAACCTGACCAACTCCACCATCTTAATTAAATCATCAGAACGAATGACGATGGCGTCACGGGCAGACCAGAGGAAGCTTGAAACCGTTATCGATCGGGCCTGTACTAGTCGAGATGCGAAAACGGAAGGATGAAGAGTGGCTCGTAAAGAACTGTCCGTTTCCAGGACAGCTCCTTTATCCTTATGGAAGGACCGTGGTGGCCTGGAATGAACCTCGTTCAGATAAATTCTTCCTTCCCTCTTTCCTTCTTTTCCAGCGACATCCACCGAACAGGGTACTTTAACGAGAATGAATAAGTCATTACGATTTGAATCCACCGGCGGAATTCCGTCCTCACCGCGCGTGCGCCGTGAATCATAATTACCACCCCGAATAGTTTGGTCCTTTTGACCATTACTGGGTTTCAAACTCTATTTTGTCGTTTCCCTTCGAACGTTTTCAGCTTTAATAGTATTCCTCTGTTCGAGCAAGTTCACAATAACACAGAAAATGAATTAGTGTCCAATACTGTATGTATTCATCCCAACAGTAATGGACGCATCTCTAAAAACGTAGGGAGTATAACACAGCTATCAGCAGTGATGTCTAAACCTTTTCGCCAGGATTCAAATATTTTCAGCTTTAATAGTATTTCTCTATTTCAACAGTTCCACGGTGACTCAGAAAAAGAATTCCCATAATAACAATCCTCCCAAGCATCACTCTCAAATAGACCCCAGTGTCCTATACTGTGCTCATTGATCCCAACAATAATGTACCCATGAAATTTACCATCTAGTGGATCATGCAGCTCCAAAAGAGTCTAACAGACACCGACTGATTTTCAGAGACACCGGGACATCGCTCTTAAAGAATCTGTGCTCACTATGTGCGATCGAAGGGGATGTATCAAAAAGGTTGACCCTATTTAGATACCTGTACAGAAGCTGCTTGCGCCGCGTACTTGACGTCATCCTTAATGATCCATGTTATCAAGAAGAGTAATCTGGAGAAACGTGATCGTGTAATTCAGAGGCTGGCATCGTATCGTTGCTCGAAGGCGTTATCGCGAAAGCTGTCGAGAGTAGGCTGCCTGTACGATGCAGTTTACTTAACGTCGAGATAACGAGGCCGAGAGTGCTTGGACGACCCTTCATGAATTACTGACTTAATTCTTCCGGGCACGAAGGTGTAACGCATTTAACATCATCCCCCACTCTATGGGGGTTCCAGTGCGTCAACTTTGTCAATGCTATTAGCTCGCGCCCCAAGGCGAACGTCAGCCTCCCCTGCTCACCCCTAAACCACGTGTTCCTGCCCCTAGACAGCCATGCGTCGTTCGATAAAGCTTCTTCACCTGCGAAGACTTCACGTCAGCTTCTCCGGTTCGACACAGTTTGGATTTAAATATTTCTTCGGGGTCTGTTCGTTCATTTTGATACAAATTAATGTTTTAAGCCCCTGAATGATGTGGGCTCATTCGATGACAGCCGTCAGAGTTTTCTTTATTCTCAACGCACGAACAAGGATGAATGTAATTTTCATTTTTATGTGTAATTGAAATTTTTCATTCATCATAGTTCAAAATTTAGACAATTCTGAATGATCGATTTTAATGACTGAATCGAGCATTTATATTCTCGTAATTGCAGGGTGCAGCAAAAGTGAAAACTGCAAATTCTTTGTAACAATGTTTAATGTACCGAAATTTAAAAATGAGAGTTCATTGTACGTTTAAACCCTCCG
Organism: Macropis europaea; assembly: GCA_916610135.2. Classification (NCBI taxonomy): domain Eukaryota; kingdom Metazoa; phylum Arthropoda; class Insecta; order Hymenoptera; family Melittidae; genus Macropis; species Macropis europaea. The sequence continues at coordinate 3,398,821 of OU744352.1, read as the reverse complement.
CTAGATACAAGGTATTAATCTTTTACTTCTGAATATATTATTCACTCAGAAAATGAATTCTTTGATTATCGTTGCCTCGAAGAAAATTTCTAAGGAAAGTCAACGATGCAATAGATCTGTTTATACAACGAATGTCACCGTGGAGGCGTGGCTTAGTGCCCACGGAGGCGTGGCTCAGTGCCCGCGAGCAACTAGTTGACCACCCAAGCTTCGAAGTACCAAAATTGAAAAACAATTATTACACGAGTTCGTGGCATATGTAAATGCTTCTCCTCAATTTATTATGAAGTCTCAAGCTGAACCCGTTCACCACTGTTACCTCGAAGGAAACTTCCAAGGAAAAGCAACGAGATAAGAGGATTGTTGTCCCACGAAAAACGTACGCGAGGTTTACAGAAGCTGACTGGAATATTTGCCGTAGGTTTTCGATAGTGACATCCATTTCCCGGGGCGGAAAGAAAATCAAGGAAAAGTCGTCGGCCAGCGGGTAGAGCCGTTCCAGCTAGATGACGGAAAATAATGTAACACGCGTAAAACGCTCAGGGGATTATCCACGTTGCTGGTATAGTAAGAACGACCATGGCTGGTTGTATCCTGAAGAGCGTACACGTAGATCCGGCGTGTTGAAACGATAGCTGCATGGAAAAACGTACTCTCAACACAGTGGGGAAGACAGGCTCGCCTAATCCGTGAAAAATCCTTCGTGAACCGACCACCCTCGCCCCTTTTTCATCCTCTACCCCTATTTTTTTTTCGTTCTCTCACACTGAACTGTACCAGGTGTCTTGGGAAGAAATTGTCGGCACTTAGTCAGTGGATTTCATCGAAGAATGAAATTATAGAATTTGTGAAGGTAATAAGTCGATTTTCTTTCACTGCAATTTTTAGAAATATTTTTCAGGATTGCAGTGCAGTCAAATTTCGCCAGGTGCACTCGTGGATTTCTGTAATAAAATTGTGTTTCGTCTGCGCCGATTTAAAATCGCTTAAGGAACGTGGGTGGATACGTTGAAGGATTTATTAAATCGAGAAGAAAATTTTTCGGCTGAGCTTTCCAAGGGAAATTACGAACGGTGAGTGGCGGAGGAACTGTGAAGGCACGTAGTGGGAAACGCCTGGAATGAGATGGATTCGAGATATCGCAAAATTTCTGCGATACCGTCTCGCCGGAAGCGAGAGAAGAATTTAAGTAATAATTCCTTGAATGCACCGGCCAGGTATTCGAACTGTCATTGATATTTGTAACGCTGTTCCTGTAACAGCTGGTGGAATATTAAAAATCACTATGTGGTGTCTTCAACCCGTTTGTCTTGGATCAAAATTGTTGCTTGCTTGAAGATTAATAATTGCTGCGAATTGAAGGCATTATGTAACTTTAAAGGAAAATTTATTTCCTGAGATCTATGGAATTGTAATGAACATAATTATTTTATTTTACAGTAGTTCCACTTTTTATTATAGCAGGATTAATTTATTATAACAGCAACGTAAAAGAGTACAAAACTAATTACCCAGAATCAGTATGAAAATAATCCTAAACTATCCCAAACAAAATATAAACCAAATGGACGATGCAATAGAAAGGAGAGTCCTCCATAAATAGGGCACGAATTTCTCTGAAACACAGTTCGAGCAAGAGCTAAAGAATTCCCAGAATAAACTCAAAAACCTAGTTTCTAAACACCCTGTAGAGAACAGAGCCGTGCTAGAGGAAGTGGAGCACGTTCGATCTCGATTCTTCAGGAGAACCGATGCAGAGGAACCGGAAGTACCTTCGGGGCGATGGTTATCGGTGCACGGAATCTTGTAAAGTAGGTAAAGTATAACATGTTCGGATCTTGAAAGAAACTACCACGGTGTTCCCTTCTTTCAACCCCCTTCAGGCTAGCCTAAAAATCCGTGGTTCCTTGTCAAGATCTCCCATCGGTTCCCAGGATTTGAATGTCCCACAGTCCAAGCACGAATTCCTCGCGTCACACTCCGTCGACTTTCTTTTCTTGCAGCGAATCCCTTTTCCACCCCCACACCCTCTCGTTGGTTCACTCCCTAAAGGTCTGTGTTTTTTTTCCCCTCGAAGAAGAAATCTCGATGTATCGAGACACTCGCGAGTCCTACGAGACCCACGGGATTTGAACTCGTGATTAATTTGTCCCTGGGTATCGATAAGAGGGGGTAGAAAGCGATGCGGGTGGAAATTTCGCAGTCCAGGAAGCTTCGTTCGAGGAATTTCAAAGAGATTTCGTAAATATTTATTCGTATACGCTTTCTTCGTGGTCGTCTTCCACTTAGACTAAGGTTATCCGATGTCCGGCTGATGTGGCAGTAATTTTATTGGGAGTGAAATTTCGTATCCTCAGATTTTTGTAGGCTTTGTAAATTGTTAGAAAGCGGATAAATAAACTATGCGAATCAAGATTCTAACGAAATGAATTTAGAAATTTATAATTTTTTGAGGGGATATTACTATATTTTTCGGGCCACTGTCACAGTAGGCAGTCTTTTATTATTTACACTACGTTCAATCTCTGCCAGGATACAATCAGTGTAACTGTCTCCGAATAATTAATTTTCTAATCAAACTATTGCTGAGAGACTGAATTGGTATAGTAGCAAAATAAAGTGGCCGCTTTCCCCTCTCTTACAGGCTTAGGCATGGCACACCCCCACTCTGACTTATGCCACAGCTCTAACGAGTGGGTGAGAGTGAGAGGACAATAGCGAGGGGGGTATGCGTCAAGCCACAGTGTATACGAGTGGGCGACATCGGCCAGTTTACCGTGCCCTGACGTATCCAAATGGCCTTAGCCGTCGTTATTCAAAGAACCTGACAATCTACGACAATTTTACTATAAAATTTGGGTCATACATTAGATACTGCATTACTGGACCCATAGTTAATCCTACTGTACTACTATTTATCGAGCTATAGATGATATCTGAATGAATATTCATCACGAACAACTTCTGACCGGGGTAATTTCTCCGTAAGTCCGGCAACCGTTTCACAGTGGTGGTATCCGCAGAAAAATAAGGTGATAATAACCGGTGGAGGTATTTCAGAGGCGGAGGAAATCGAGTCACCAAAGGCACTCCAACTCCGAAGTACTAAGTGCGTCTAATTGCGAAACGCCGTCTTTCCCTTGAATAATACACTTCCACGGGCAAAGCTTGCCGCGGTCAGAGGAACTTTCTTTTCTCGCCGCATAAAATATGTCGGCGGGGGAGCAGAGCGCGGCCGATGGAGGCCGTTGGGATAATTAACCTCCATTTTTAAGGCGACGCCGGCCGCGCGGCCCGCGAAACTTTTTTCCAACTCGCCAAGTCGCGTTATCAGAAACTGTTAACTCTTTTTCCGCCCTCCGCTCGTATTTTCGGTGTCAGCGTGAATCTTCGCGGGAGTTTCATTTCTGTTTCATCTCTGACGGTCTCCGGGGTTGTCCTCCGCCAACCCCCGACCCCGCCCCTCGTTCTAACACCGTCGGAATACGAGGAAATTGAATTACATTCTGGAGAGGATCGAAATTCGAGAATTTCACGCGGACTGAAATTTTCTTGAACCGCGGTGAAATTTTAGAAGTGAAATTGCAATTTCGTGGCGGTCTCGATGCTCGTCGAACCGACTGTAAATTTTTCTTTCCTTCCTCAAGCTGTGCTAAACAAATTGAGCAGGTCGTATTTCAATTCATCCGTCACTGAGCGTTTTTCCTAAATTTTTCACACTGGCAAGGCTTTAAAATTTCCATTTCTTGGTAGCCTTAACATAAAATTCAAAAATCGATTAAAATTGCACAGGAACCCTCTTTTACTAATACTTTGACCTTCAAACATCTTGAAAAAAATTTTATCCCTCTTCTTCGTTTTTGATTTCAGATGATTTTGGCTGCAGTTTTCCTCGGAGCCAATTTTTGCAACCTGTCCGCTTCCTCGGTGAATAACTACTACACTTCAGAAGATAACAGTCTATAAAAATTGATGAATGTGGTACAACCTTGTTTGAATAAATCTGTAAAGTTTCACAAAAATACGATGTTTAGTGTTTCTAAAAAAAAAATTCCCAAGCCTGAGAATACCGTCTTAAAGTAATCGAACTAAACTGAAACTCTCCCCAGACTCAATCAAGGGACTAATAAATATTTCTCAGCTCTCCAAAGGGAAATTACCATCGCCGTGTCCCCGTTGCGGGCGTCCCGCCCCTTTGACGGACGTCCAGCGTCATCTTTAAGCTTGTTTGCCCTCGTCGCGTCAAAGGACGGTCGCCTGAACTCGAAGAAGTCTCGTTTGGTCCCCTCGAAACCCTCCGGTTTTACTAACCGGTGGGACAAAACGGCGAAAAAGATGTGCTGAGGGGTGAAAAGCGGGTTAGAAGGGAGAGACGCGTAAATTGGGGCGGGCAAGAGCTGGGTGGAGCCTTTCGGTGAATGCACAAGGTTGGACCCCCTGTTCCATTTATTCTACTCGATTTTATTGGCCGTGTTCGCCAGCTAAGTTCACGAATCTTAGTTTCGAGAGTTCCGTTCGTTCGACACGGGGTTGCAACCCTCTCGCGACCAGATATTCGAGGAAACTTATTTATTTACGACGCCCTGGTACACCGCGAACGAAGAAGCTACTGTGCGCTCTCGAGCGAGAAAAGCCTCGTGCCAATGTCGTTTCCTTCTTCAATCATTCAACGAATATGATTTTTCTGGCAACTATTTTAATTGCCACTCGAGAGCGACGAGATTCGGTTGCTGAGGAAGATTGATTTTTCTCGAGAATAGGTTGTCTACGAGGAAACGTGACGCTTATCTAAATTACGTTCGCATCGAGAACTCCCGTCGACATCCTCCGCCTCGACGCTCTCCGATTTCGCGGTGAAATGCTCGGTTAGGATGATTTTTCATTCGTCCAAATCGCAATTTTTATCTTCCTGTCGTCAGTATATTTTGACGAATCATCAAAATGGAATTACTTGGAGCAAGTTTGCAGAGTCAGAAAGCAACTCTGTTTGTTTATAAACATATTGGCAGTCGTGAGATCGAGACTTAAGACAGTTTGAGAGTCACTGGTACGCGGTGCAATCGAGACTGTGCTGAATATCGAAGAGAAATAGATCTTCGTTTGGAAAACTATCGAAGCAATTATTTTCTTCGCTCATCTTTTTCTCCAGTCCGTAATGAAAATATTTTCCCAAGAAAATAGAACGACAAGCCGGATCGATTCCAGCAGGGACGAATGAGGCGAGCCCGAAGAAGGGATAAATTCTCGGGGGATTGGTACATATCACTAAGCGGACTGTTTACACGGTACAAGTTATTTGTCTTCATCTTAGAGTAGTTGGTTCCGTTATTGATAAACCAGGAAACAATGTCGTCTGTCGGTGTGCGTCTATAACGCTACAGATCGAAGAGCAAGCTGAGAAACGTCGGAAAGTTTCTTGCTGGAAATTGCTGAAATGAGACGCCGCGTTCGAATTAACTCTCCGGATTCATCCGAGGAACCCGAGGAGTTCATTATAGATATCTGATGAGAAATTCACTTGTTACAGTGGTTTGGGACTGTCTGACTGTGGGTACCTGGGACCAAAATGGGTTAACTTGGTTTGGGGAGATCTCAAAGGGATCTAATTGAACTGTTTGAGGTTGAATGATTCCACTTGGAGTAACTGGGATTTGGAACAGGCGAGTAGGGACTAATTTGAATCCAGAGAAACCCAGTTGTGTGGCTCCTCACGTTCTTTAGATTCCAGTTATAATATTTCAGGTAGTTTCGTTTGGAATTCGATGAGTCCAGGGTGATCTAATTTGGGATTCAGACACTTGAAGTGGATCAGTTAGTGTCCGTTGAATCATCACTCGTGCAGTATTAGTCCTCCAATCTCAAGTGGTCTAATTTTCATTGTCCAATCTTCAGGCGATCCTCAATTTTGGTCCATGGACCCTTTATGAGTCTAACTCGAGTCTCAGAAATTCCAAATGGTCCCAATTTAGATCTTTTAGGTCCCAAAGGGTCCAATTCGAATGCCCCAAATCGTGAGTGGGTTTTAGTCTCCCAAGTTTGAGATGGTCTCGACTTGAATCCTTCATGTATGATCCCAAGAGACTCAAATCTCAAAAGGTCCAATTAAAATCCTCCCAATTTCTAACTGAATCCTCGAGTGATCTCTATTTGGAGTCTTTGAACATCGAAGGGTCCATTTTGGGTGCACCAAATCGCAATCAGTGTAACTTAATTCTCTAGAACGTCAAATGACTTCAGTTTCTTTTAAGCTGTCCCAAGATGATTCCTTTGGAACAAAATGGGCCCATTTCAGCTTCTTCGAATAGGAAATGAACCCGACTTGGATTCCTCGAATCCTAATTGTCCAATTAAAATCCTCCCAATCTCAAACTGATGGTTTCTATATCCCCCAATCCCGAATTGCCCTCTATTCTGATGCTTTGAGTATTATAGAGTCCATTTGGAGTCTACCAAATCCTAGGAGGTCTAATTCGGAGCCCACCAGTTTTACACGATCCCAAATGGCCCCAACACGTCCCAGTTTGAATCCTACGAACTGTAAAGGGTCCACTTGGCGACTCCAGTATCCCAACTGCTCCCAAACAGAATCTTCCAAATTCCAAGTGGTCCAACTCAAATCTATCAATCTCAAATCAGCCAGATCTGACCTTCCCACTCACAATTAACCTAATTAGTGTCCTCAACCCCAAATGGTCAAGTGGAATTGCTGATTACAAATAAGCTGACTGAACAACTGCCTGCAGAATCTCTTCCACATTGCAAAACAATTTTTCCAGCGCAATTGGTGTTAATTCTCCAGCATCCCCCTAATGAAAAAAAAGAAACGACTGTTGCTGTGCTGGCTCAGGCACGTGTTCCGCGATATTTTTCCGTACCTTTGTTTTCGTTACACAGGGGCCATGCAATTTCGCCGGCCTGTCGTGTCCCCGGCAACGGAGTAAGTTCATTAACGTAAATGAGATGTTCCTGAAGAGGATCCACTCATCGGGGAACGCCTCGTGCCTCGAGAACCTCTCAAAGCTTTCTTATCGTTGCTTTAACACGTCGTTACGTGCAACGAATACTATGCTGCTGTTGTGTGTCCATGCAAAACAAGTCTCCACTAAAGTTTTTTATCTTCTTCTTCTTCTACTTCCGTTCTGCCACTCCACGAAGTTTCCGTGGTCGTTGTTTGCTGGCTTCACGTTTAGCGGAACGGTAAATTTTGCTAATTTAAAAGAATCCTGCAGATAAGATGAAATGCATACGTACATCCGGAGCAACTCTTTTGTTTATCGAAGACTAGCGGTTCTAGAGTCTTCAACATCACTTGAGGCACTTCAAGGCCAGAGTTTACTTTATCAGACATTTTAAAAAATAAAATTGGTGCAGTTCTGTCTTGATTGTACTGTTAATTAAGGATTGGAATGAAAGGTAGGAAGGTTAACACGTTGAATGCCACAGTGAAAGCAGCCATAACTAGTCAGACGCGATATGATTGATTGTTTTAAATATAAATCGTAATATAAAAAATATGCGGGTGCTCAATAGTGTCTTTATGTTCCTATATTAATGTAAGAAATCTGAAAATTGCTTTAAATTGTGTAATAATAAATAGTTATTTAATTTAATTAAATTTGAAGTGCCGGCCACTGATAAACCGCACGACATTCAACGCGTTAAACGATGGAGGCCACATACCAAAATTAATGAAGAAGAAATGACCTCGAGAGGTCTGGTTTTATTATCCCTGCAGTGGAAGCCCGATGAAAAAGGGACTCGAATACTCAGACAATTTTAAGTTTTGTTTTTCGAACAAAATTGCCAACTTCAGCAGTGTAACTAATTGAAATTTGTTAAATAATTATTCGTTTCAGTCTTCTCCGGATAAAATGAGTATAATGAGGAACCGACAAGGTGATCGATAAGTTCTTCAAGAACTTTTCCCCGGTAATTTGCGTTTCTTTCGAGGGTGGCTGCTCTAATTATTTTAATCTCAATAAACAGAGTCCCGGGGAGCCGGTGTTTCACTTAATCCAAATACTTCCGGCGTACACTAATTCCATTAGAGATAAAATGTTGAACTTCCCTCGGCAGAAAGAATGTGCTTCCAGAGTCTGTTCGGGATTAACCTAAATTGAATTGCTCTCGATCGATGATGCGCCGATCGTTCGAAAAGGGCGCGAAGGTTAAAAATGTCCGGCCCGCAGGAAGGCGTGTGGCCTTGCACCGACGTCTTTCTCCTAAAATAGCGCTTATGGTTTCTTTTTCTCCTCCGAAGTTACGTTCGCTTTATAGCCCAGAAGATGGCGCTTTAAGAAATGCTGTTATACTGCCCAACGGAGTATAGTCTTCGACTCCGAAAATAAAAAGTTTCAGCTCGTAAATCGGCCACACGGAGGCGCTTCCCTCTCTGAACGTTCTCGATTTAATTATAGCACTCACGCACTCAGTTCTCTCGCGAGTTCCATCCAGGCGAATCTGACTTCGTGCACACGCGAATTTTCTACGTTTCCGGGTGCCGACAGGTAGATCGTCGCGCGATTTCGCCGTGCCGGAAGTATCGGGACACGGAATCCACTTTCTGCTGGCTCCACTCGTGATAACTATGAAACTGAGAATTCTGAAATCTGAAACGAAATGTGTGGTTTTTTTATCGTACGTACGCTCGGTTGCTCTGTTTTTGGGAAAGTTGTTGAAGATGAGTTGCAAATTTCGGCTACTGGATTTTAGTTGAAATTGTATTGAGTGTTGAATATTTTTGGTACGTGAATTTTCTCACATTTGTTTCCCAATCATCTACTGCGTTGTTCTGTTTTTTGAGAAAGTTATTGGAGAAGTTATTGCAGATGTCTCGGAAACATTGGCTACCGAATTTTAATTATAATTGTATTAAATATTAAATACTTTTGGTACGTGAATTTTCTTAGATTTGTTTTTCAATCGTCTACTACCTTGCTCTGTTTTTTTGGAGTTTTATAATAGTTGTGAAAATTAATTTATTATACAAAAATTGGGCTATCGAGTTCTCCAAAATTAGTAAAAAATTACATTTTTGAAATTTTAATTTTGGTCTGATCTAAGTCTAATTTGATCTAATTTTCTGTGGATTTATTTCTGATTATCTTACTAGTCTGTGTCATTTTTTTGAAAGTTTTAAATATCAGTTTCCATTAAATTGTTATGTGCAATTATTTATCGCTTAAAAATAGAATTCTTCTTGCAGATTATTCATAATAATCGTCTATGCTCCTCTGTGGGGAATTTGCGTGCTTCCAGAAATATTCCGCGCATTTTCCGATTCGTTTCACGAATGATTGATATGTTTTTGAGTCTAAAGTTCGCTCTGATGTGTCAAGCTATTAATTCCTCGTTCTTAAAATTAGCAAACGATTGAAATGATTCAGATGTTTTGGCAGTGAAGCTTGTGATTATTTAAATTGTTTGTCCAGTGTGAATTTCCTTTTCTTCTCTTCTTAAAGGTCAAAGTATTCCATGAAAATTTAAAATATCTTCAGCTTCTCTGCGGTTCATAATAAATTATTATTTAACAGAAAGGTCAACTTATTGATTATCTTCTCCACGAACACTCCACAATAAAAATTACACAATTGCTTATATGAACATGAAAATTATAATACTTATATTTATATTAAACTTTGCTTCAGACTCTCAAGTGCGGTCTCGTATGACCGTACTTTTCTAATTAAACCATAAAGATTTCTTTTATTTCTTTTTCTTTCATGGCCCATTTACACGTTTTTGAAACTTTCGAGCTTTTATATAGCATTTTTACAAATTTTTATAACTCATTTACACCTCCTCTGGAAATGTAAATTTAATTTAAACCAAAGATAATAACTTCAGAATGTTAATATCTACTGAAGATGCTGTTGATTGAAGTTACGTGCGTGTATCAGTAGCTGCTTTCTGATTTTCTCGAGGAAATATCGGAAGATCAACGGCGAAACAGAAACGGTAGAACGTGGTCCAAGAATATCCGCGTCTCTTGAAGCTTGCAAGGGCAGCCAAAAGTTCAACATCCTCGACGAAAGCAACGTTTACTCTTCTCTCATCGCGTGTACTAACGATTTTTTCTGAATGTACGTCTCTTCAATTACATGCAGCTGCCATTCCTTCTCTGAACTCCATCAGAATAACTATTATTTCATAATTTAACTCTCCTTCATATTTACTTAACTGACTGCAGTCAAATGTAATTAGTTTATTAATAGGAAATGAGGCGTCGTACAGCTTAGGAGATCTAAAAATAAATTAGAGTAGCATCAAATAGGTTGAAACTTTTAATTCATTCTTAAAAAAAAGGGTAATTGTGCTAAATAAACAAATGTTGAATATTTATGTAAATCAGAGATGGTCATTAGGAGCGACGTCCTACCCCCACTCTGTGTCCATTCCCCTCACGTAAAAGGAAAGTTGATATGTCATCTCTAGATAAATCTGATGTCATGTATAAAAAAAATAATTATTCTCATTACATCGTTGTTTCATGAGAAACCGCACTTATCCACAATCATCGATGCTTTCGACGTCATACTTAGACCACAACCTACGTGAGGGGAATGGACGCAGAGTGGGGGTGGGCTGGAGTCAGGCCTTGCTCCGGATGGCCATCTCCGATGAAAATACATACATTTCTGTTCATAAATATTGTCGCGAGTTAATAATAATTCGTGAATTTAGAAAATGAGTGCTTCATGTATTCAGTTGTGATCTACTAATGTATAGAAGTGTAAGTTAGATCACCCAGAAAATTTATTATCTTCATTTAATAAAAATTTAAAACCCCATTGGGTAGGTGGAAAAGTCTTTTCATTTTTTGACATTGTGAAGGAAAGAATAATTTGTATGTGTTATCAATTTATTTAATCAATAATTTCCACTTCCTATAATCGCTTTACCTTCAAATTTACTTAGAGGTATTAAGGAAAAGACGCTGTCAATTTTACATTTGCGGGAAACCCACTATTTAAATAAAATTAAATAGAATTCTGTTAAATAATTCCAGAATCTGAATTAATGAATCCAAAAATGGAGACTGTACTTGTCAAGCTTCATTCTAATTTCCAGACGCCTGTACCTTCTCGAGCAAAAATTTTCAATTGCGCTCAGAATCGGCTGCCATAAAATTACGAAGCACTCTGAACAAAAAGCTCGATCAGTTTCGAGGCGACCTCTGTCCAACGATTTTCTTCGATGACACAGAAAGAAAACGGCACCGGCTGGACTAACGAATTTCGCGGAGTTAATTAAAAAGCATCGCCTCGGAAACGAGATGCGAAACACGGATACGGGGTCCGGAAAGGTTTCAATTTACTCCATTCACCCCTTTCACAAAGCAGCCGTCAAAAGCTTCCGTTTGTCGCCGCGGAGAATCATTCTGCGAAATTTACGGAAAAAAGGCGGAAAAAAATGGAGTGTCGGCCGCGCGGGAAAACGGCAAACCGGATTACGCGGCCTCGAAATAAAACCGACGCCGCTTTAACGCGCTTTTTAACAACGGTCAATAGCGTTAAATTATGAATGCCCGTGATTTGCATCCTAACTAATTGTCACGCCTCCTTTCTTCTCTATCGTATTCCCGTTTTGTTTCGAAATTCACCGCGGAGTTTCGCGGCTACGTGATGCCATTTTTAATAGCCACCGTCCGCTCCACGGACATCCATTCTTATTGAAAAAAATCGCAATTTCACTCGCAGCACCGGGCTGTGCCATTTTTTTGAATTTTTAGAAGAATATAAAACCGTCCTGACAGAGGCTAGGTAATAATAATGAATTTTCCATTTCCCTAGTTATCGTTGGATCGCGAAATATACCGGGTGTTTCACAGTTAAATGATCAGATTGCACTGACTGGATAAATAATAAATATAACTATATGAAAGAATAAATATAAATTTATGTAACACAGAATGGGCTATAATAATTTATGTTTGTGTGACATTTTTCCATTTTTGGTCCTGGAACATGTTGCTAGAGTTTACTGTACATTTCTATACTCCAAAAAAAATTACTAGTGACCAAAAATTGATCTTGAAACAAACTATACATATCTTATGTTAACCCATTAATTCCCTCTCTGAAATGATAATAATAAAATACTAATTATCGAACAAGGCACAATATAATATTCTGTTTTCTACATGAATCTTCAAAAATCTCAAATATTTCATTATCTATTACCATTCTTGCTATTTTATGCTGCTATTACAATATAAACATTTAAATAGAATGTTAAAAGTATTCTAGTTGAATATTAGTGAAGCTGAAAATAGTAAGGCAGCTTGTTTCTTGCAGACCACCCAGTATATGACCAACAAAGCATTAACACTGTTTCCAAATTAAATTTAGAGTCCCAATCAGCATGTTACCCAAAAAATCATCCCCAACTTAATTTGAAAACAATTTTAATGTTCTGTTGGCTATATACAGGGTGGTCCATAAAAAACAACCTGCCCTAATGTTTTCAGTTTGATTAACACTCAGCTAGAATACTTTTAAGATTCCATTTAAATTTCAATATATTAAGTACGTCAACTATAGTCTGCAGAGCTGAACGTTCACAAAATGTGGAATTTTCTTAATCTCAGGGAGAAAATTTTCCATTAGAGCAGGGAGGTGCACGAAGTTTACCAACAGGAGGATCGTTTTATTTAGGTCGAAAATAGAGTGCACGCACTCTCGTTCTCTCTCTCGCTCCCTCTCTCTCCGCCTCTCTGTTCGTGTACGTGCGTTCACCCTCGTGTCACCCAAGAATATCCCTGCTGGAGTGTCTTCTTCCCTTTTAATCGTCATCAGGCCGCTGGACGGTTGCACGAAACCGAAACCTCGGCGGTTTTCAAAGTCTGTCGGCCATGCTTGAAGTTAGACACGAGAAAATCATTTACAATAGTCTGAAACTCGATTTTTAACTCGATCGTACGAACGAGTGCAGTGGAAACTTGGCCTGTAAAGATTTTCGGTCGGACCAGCTGTGCCTTTCGTTCGCAGAAGCTAATTCAGGAGCAGAAACGTGGATTCTGTAAACAAGTCGGTGCGTGGTTTACCCAGACAGTGAATAACCGGACAGAATGATTTAATAACTAGATGTCGACCTTACGAGACTCTAACTCTGATTAATGGTGAAGATGAAGAACCATAGGACCAGTGAATCGTGAAGAACTGTTGAAAACTCTGTCCAAAGTGACTCATATGGGAGTATTCTTAATAGTGAGGAAAAGTAAAATGAATAACTGCTGGAATTGTTGGAAAATAAGTGCATCTGTTGATGACACGTTCCTGAAGTTGAAGATTGACTATTTGAAAGACATCTGTGTTGTAAGTTGGCTGTTTTGAGCTAATGACCTAATATAGTGTGACCGAACAGTTCATCAATGAGTACTTAAAAAGTTACTTATAGACTAAGAGTGCTAATAGTGTTACTAATTAATAATCAAGTTCATTGAACATCTACGTGTGCTTGGTGTCCTTGAACAATAATCAATTTTTCAAGTGGGCAAGAATAATTAACAAGAATACAAAATCAGTGACGAACGTTCTACAGAACCACTATTGTGCCTCCAGAGTATAGTACGTCCCTATCTCAAAGATTCAACAGTGTCAACATCGAAGGACCTAGACTATAGCAGCTCTTGATCCACCGCTCCAGTACTCCCAACATCGGAGGACCCAAACTTCAGTCACTGATAATTTCTGTCGAGGCACTTGAAATCAACATACCTGACCGATTACTAAAAGTTCGAAAGAGGAGGAAACATTGTCTGTGGACCGTGAAAATGTGAGATGATGAAGTCGATCATGAAGGGCGGAGATGATCCGTGTGTACCGGCGCCTAAAATGTGAGGCACGCGCGCACGTGGTGCCGAAAGTGACTTCGAACGGCTTTGGCACGGGTCTAGAAAGATCGTAAGCCTTTTACACGACCGGTCGAAACAGGGTCGCCCGTGACACAGCCTCCCCTCGTATCCGGTGCAAGCAAACGGCGGTGCATTATTTTTACTTTGCTCCCAGCACCAGTTCCCAACGAGCGGCCCCGCTCGTTCCAAGGTGTGTTGCGTTGAAAATTCATCGCCAGCTCCGGACAAATGTCGAGGATGCTGCGATTGGAGCTGGTGGGCCTGGTCCTGCTGGCCTGCACCCAGATCCTGACGGAACATCGGGACTTCTACGAGCCCAGGAACCAGCACGGCTACCACTCCAGGTTCCACGAGCCTTTGGAACGAGTCACCAGGGAAGTTAAGGTGAAACAGGGTCGTCTGAGGGGCATGGTGGCGCAACCTAGGTCCAGCTACGACCTGAAGCCTGTGGATGTCTTTCTGGGTGAGTTCTGAGGTTCAAATGTCTGTTCGAGCAATATGAATACACTTCAGCTCTGCTGGGGTACTTTGGTTTTGAATCTTAAGAGGATGCAAGACTCTAAGAGATGCATTGCGGGTTGTTGGGACAGCATCAAGTGTTTTAAGGGTGTAACTGTGATAATACTGTGATCAAGTGGCAAAACCTGATACGTCATGTGTGGATATATCACATTTTGCCATCTGACCACAGAATTGTTAGACTAATTGTTAGATCAGTGGTCCTTGAGCTGTGGGCAGTATTTTCTGCTCCCTACGTAGCAGACACTTTACCTGATACACTTGGAATGAAGAGGTCTAGTCGCTAAAGTATTCAAATTCATCAGGAATCTTCTAGTTAGCATTGTCCATTCAATGTGTATGACCTGATCCTCAATATAAGACTCGGTGTCATTATTGTAATAGGAACACCCAGATTAGGCTATTAGTAGCAATTTCCTTGTCTAATGCTCAATTTGTCTTGTCTCAAAAATTTACAAATGCTATAGCGATTCTATAACTAAAACAGAAAGACAAATAAGTAACTTTGTCGACTATATTATGGCCCTGAACGGTCCAATCTGAACGTCTCCAACAACAACTGCACAATTTTGCTCAAAGTAGCTATCAAGTACACACAAAGTAGCTAATAAAATGAGCCCTGCGTACATTTAGTTTGTCCTCAGAGGATTCTTCCACGCGATTTGCATACCCTTTCGCAAATTTCGTCCAGTCGAAGAAGTCGCTGCAAGAAAACGGGCCGAATACCTCAGGATTTCGTCCGAAGGGTCAATCACGGCTATTGAAATCCGTTCACAATGATCGCTTAACGTCGCGTGTAGCAAGTTTCGAAGTTCAGGCTCAATCACAGAGTCCGTTCCATCCACCCCTGCCCAATCGAACCACCCTGCGAGTCGGTGGACGATAACACGCCAGGATTTCCAGTTTCCGGTCGCCGATACGCTGAACTTCGCTCGGCCGGCGAAAGTTTCTTCGCAGCTGCATCAGCTCTCTCTTTCTGACCTCTCTTTCTCTCCTCTCTCTTTCTCTATTTCTCCGTCTCTCTGTGTCCGACTGTTGGCGTCCCTATCCGCCACTGCCACGATGCATCCGTGGATCGAGGATCCCGATACGTCAAAGGTTCCAAAAGGAGAACCGTGAAGGCTATTTCGGGGATAGACGATCCCCTACCATGATCTCGTACGAAACACGTGCACGTTTCTTCCCATTACAACGTGCGCACTATACACCGCGGCTACTGGAATTCCCGGAGAGCCGCTGACATTCCCTGGCAAGACACGATCAGGTGTCGTGGAAGTAGGTCTGAATGTTAGACATGCTGATTGATGTTATTATTATCTTCGACGCCGATAATGAGAGTAGTCTTAGGGAGTTGGAGAGGTGATAGCGTGAAAGGAGTTCGATTAACGCGATTCGAAAAATGAATATTAATATAGATAAAATGTAGGGTCTAATTGTTTAGGATATTGTTTATAACTAATAATAATATTCATTTTAGGTCGTGTGATGTTTAAATGTTTTCTATTCAGTTTGCCCTAAGAGTACTGAATTTTTTTAATATTGTCTATAGTATTCGTGATAATGCAAATTATCAGAACTTATGGGATAGATAATGCTCTCCAGACTGACTGAAAAATACCTAACAAACAATTCTCCAAAAATAAATAATAACCTAGTTAAAAACAATTATTCCCGAAGTTGACCTACCTACTCAATTATTAAACATTTCTGGATCGCTTCGCTGAGAGACCATCCACCCAGAAATCCTCAAGTGCCTCGTTCAGGTTTGCGTATTCGGTTCGTTAAGAGGACACTTGCAGTTCTCAAGGTCGTTCGAATTTCCACGTTCTTTTGTTTTTAATTTCGCCTTTAAAGCTTTTTGATTTGCGCGGTCGACCGTGGCGATTTAATATTTCACGCGGGGTGGAGTCGTGGCACGGGGAATCCAATTTAGCCGGTGGAACGGGATAAAATGGATCGGCGTGATCCTTGCCGGCAAATGTGGAACGTGTTAACACGAATGCCGGACCGGGAACGCGATCAATTTAATCGATCTGTTCTCGCGGTCCAATAAAACTTTACGGTGATTGCCTCTTGGACGATTCGCGCGGGATCATCCCCCGAATCGAGCCCTCCCCTTTCCGCCAACAATAAGGAGTCTCATTCGCGGCGACAGCTTCCGTTTGATATATTGATTATCGACTGTGATAAAATGTGTCGCGAACCAGGGCGAGAATACTCGTTCCTCGTATTGGACCGCTTTATACCCCTGGAAACGGTCGCTGAAAATTTGACGAGTCTCTTTTGGATTGTTCCTGAGCAAACGTGGTCTAACGAGGACATAAGGTTGTCTTTTGGAGAGTCGTATAATTGTTGCAGCACTTCTACGTGGGTTGAAATGATGCTTCGGTGGTGTTTCGTGTTTGGAACCGGGTAGGCCCAACTGGGTGTCCTAGAGAGCAGTTGCCCGCAGGAGGCGTGGCTTGAGTGACTGGAATACTGTGGTAATATTAGGAGTCACAGCTTTTGGATAAACCAGGCGAATTCGAATTTAATGAAAATAATTTGTCTCTGTTCTTTAGAAACCTTCTTTGAGTTATATATGACTGGCATAGAGAGCTACTTAAATTAGAAATTTAAATGAACATCATCTACATATCCTGTTAGGTATTCCAAGTGACGCCATTACTGATTCGTAGGAGTTGGATGTTTGTATTGGTTAGGTTGGGTTTATTGACAAATTTAAGATGGAGATACACTTGATAAAATCTATGGAGATACACTTGATTGCTCTAAACGATAAATGTGGTTAGAGCTACTCCATCAGACGCTACATAAATGTCCCTTTTCTAAGGTTAGGTTTGACAGGGCGAAACTAGTCGATCTAAAACTTGACAAACATAATATTCTCCTTTTTTTATAAATGGACTCTAGCAGCTGCAAACCGGTCCTCCTAGCGCAAAATCTCGTGCTCTCAACACTGTCTCTGATTGAAATACCATAACTATCGTAGTAATGCTAAAAATTCAACTTTCATCCACAACGTTCGCATCATACTGTCTTCTTTATTTTCTATAATTTTACCAATCTACTCACTCTTAAGTTGTCACCATCCTGATGTGAATCTTACAATTAAATACCCTTCCACACAAACTGAATCCTAGTTCAGAAAGCACAGTGTCCCTATCATAGTTCTACTCCACATTTCTATCCTCCTGAAAGTTCCACTCCACTTCGAGCCACTCGACTCGGTCTAAACGTCTCGTGAAAGCCAATTAGCCACCGAGGATCACAGTATCCTGTTCCTCTATGTTCCAGGAGTGCCCTACGCCGAGCCTCCAGTGGGTTCCTTAAGGTTTGCTCCTCCAAGATCACCGGAAGCGTGGCGTGACGTGCGACAAGCCTTGGAATTTGCACCTGTGTGCCCGCAAGTGGTGCCGAAACTGCGGGACGAGGTGAGACCGGTCCGCTACGAGTACCTGCAGAAGTTGTTGCAGTATCTGAAGAACCAGAGCGAGGACTGCCTCTACTTGAACATCTATGCGCCGCATCAGCCTGAAGGTAAGTGAAGATTAATTGTTTGGATCCTCCAACTCGATGACCGTTCCAAATCGAGTGTACGATCGATCGATGGAGAGGCTAGGTGTTTCGAACCCATCTCGAGTCTTCTGGGTACTATTCTTGTTAATTGTTCTGGGGACATCGAAGTTACTTCTTGGTCATATCTTTTTTTTATCGCGGAGTGAACAGTATCAAGTGCTGTGGGGATTTTGGAAGCAGCCTGCTACTTTAGGAGGATGTCTAGCTTTCATATTTATTTTTTAGGCTTCCAAAAACCATTTTCTTGCAGATAATATTGTTGAAAGATACTTCAAGGTCATTTCTTTTATTTAATTTTGATGAGTGATATTTATCTTTTATCGTGGTGAGTAGTATTGACTACTATATGTGTTTTAGAAGGATCCTACTGTTTTTTTTAATACAGTTTTTTAGTTTCTCATAGTAACATGATCTTCCAGTCTATATTGTTGAAAGTTTCTCTATTTTATTCATCTTTGATTAGAAGAAGATTTCTATGTTTTACCAGTGCTGTTTTTGGCTTCTTCAAGGCCTGAGGACGCAGTGATTACTTTCCTTCCTACTGTTTATAAAATTTATTCAAAATGGAATTTTCTTAGTTTATGTTTTAACCAAGTAAAGTAATTTTTACAATAGCCTTGAAGCGCCTAACTCCTGCATCCCTACTATAGTCAAACGCGAACACAGGGTGCTGTCATAAAATGAAATTTGAATTTAAGATAGAAATGTTGCTAACGAAATTTATATGATTTATTAATCAAGTTTATGGTTCGAAAATAATTCATAATAATAGAGTTTTTGTAAAACGGGTCACAACCATGATTTTCGATTAGCAGCGAAGCGTCGTCGGGGCGCCGATTTCCTGGATCAGCTCACGACTTATGACCCCGAGGAATATATTTTCTCGGTTTATTGCTGTTTACGATCGCGCGGTTATGGCTGTCAGATAACACAGTATCGTTGCTTAAAGAAGATTCGTGACGAATAATATCGCGGCCCACGTAGGCGTTCTCGGCAGTAAAAATGAGGAAACCCGGAGGATTCACGCGGTTAATAGCCGTTCCAGCCGCACTTTATCGATGGTTTATTAAGAAGATTAACAATAACCGGAATTTATGGTCTGAAATCTTTCCGCGGACCAAAATTGAAATTCCATTTTATTCATTGTTTAATGAGTCTTCGTACTACTTTCATTCAATTAATTGAAAGCCAGAAACTGTAGAAATTCTGTCCATTTAGAAGTAGAAGCTTCAATTCTCAATTTATTATTATTATTACTATCATTTACTATCCTCTTCAGTGTCTTTGACATATTTAAATTCAAAAAGTCAATAAAAACATAGTGTTTGATTGACACATATGTAAATAATATTTTTCGAGGTATTTTCTAATTTTCCTTCAATTTATTTTACTGTTCTTTAGTAGCTTTGCGTTATTTATTATTATATTTAACAAATACAATTTTAATCCAACTCCAATAAATTCGTCCCTGAAGGGAGTGAATTAACATAAATATCTCCCTGGCTATAGGATGAATAATAATATTGATGCACAAGGTATACTACAACAAGCTTACAAGGAAAAACAGGAAAAGAAGAATCAAGGGAATGGAAGGAAAATAATAATTTATTGTTTTCTACCACGATTTTAAAGCAGATTTTATAATATTGAATTTTTCGATTCGACAGCGTAATAAAGTTGAATTTCGTCGTTCTATTTCGATTTTATTTTGAATTTCGAAGAGGACTGTGTTGCAGCTGATAACGAATAGCATGCGGGACCTCTTTTCGGTAGAATGTGCGCCCGGTTCCATGCGTTCGGCTCATTTCGACGAAAACAATGCGTGCATTTGATGCATCTGTTACGTCACCGCATGCACAAAAATTCATAACAAAAGGGACCGTCTGAATACGCGTTTTTCATATAGCCAGGCGCATTCGTTATCCAGGAAAATGTAGAAAATTTCTGTGCCCCCGAAACACAGTTCAATTTCTCCTCTGTTTCTCTCGTTTTTAATTTTAATGTAAACGGGAGACTTCCCACTAGTGATAATGAATGTTTGAACATGAGTGCAGGTACATATAAAGATCAACATTTTCACAGAAAGTTTTAATACGGACAAAGAATTTTTAATTTCAATTTTTTAAAAATACGATGCTTTGAAGATGAAAATAGTAAGTTAAAACATCAAAGCAGAAATGTGGAATAACTTTTCTTCTTCAGAATTATAAATTACGAAATGATATACGTATGCATAAATATATTAAAAATTTCTGAGAAGATTTTAATGAATTTTTTATATAAAGCGATAGCGTCATATAAATACAGACGTAAAGAAAGAATATCAGATGCGCAAGAATTTTTGAAGAAATTTATTCATAAAACGGAGAATGCTAAACGGTATTCGGAAAATGTCTGGAAAACTTGTCGCTTCGTGGCGCCATTTTTAAGATATTGCTTTTATAATGTAATAAAGTTGCTCTGAAGTTTGCTGCACAACAAAACGATAATACAACTTTGTTATTTATTAATTGACTATGCATTCTGCATTGCTTTCCACATTTCCTTCTATTTGCAAATTTATTTCTATACGTCGTTAAAAAAAAGTAAGGTTTGGAATATTATCTGTGAAATGGAAAATTAATTTCATTTCTATATTTTCAATATACTTTGTACGTTTATTACTAAAAACTATTCATTTTGTAGCCTCTGTTAATGCTTGCTCCTGGTTGATATTTTGGAGTCAGTGAAGTCAATATTATCTCTTCAGATTAATAAAGCAATAATTTATATCATAGAAAATATATGAACAAACTTGTGATTCTTTATATAAAACAGCAAAAGAAAAATAAATGCCCTCATGCTCATGGAGGGCCCCCATTTGACTCAGTTTTCCGTTTCACCGCGGATGGACAATAATATTTACCCCTTGCCGCAGAATCCACCCTCTCCTTAGTTAATTTCCACCCTCATCCGTGGAACGGCGAAAAAGAAACGAACGTACTGCGCACGGTCTCGAAAGAGACGAGTAAAACGACGGAAAATCTCTAGTAATCCCCGAGGGGATAATCGGTGCCGTGCTCCACAATTTTTTTTCCCTCCCCCCTTAATTAACGGCTCATCGCAAACGCGGGGGATTACTTTTAATTAGCTTCTCGGAGAGATCGAGAGAAATCGAGGAAAAAGGGGTGAAGTTTGGTTGAACGTGCATCGACGCGTTTCAGTCGGTCAGAAATCGGTGTCAAGAGACCACTTTCCTTTCGGAAAGTTCCAATTTTCCGGCAATCATCGTCATCGAGGTTATTTCTGTTATTTCTTCTATCTAAATCACTGTCTATTAATTCCAATTAATATTTAATCCTTCGACTGATATCTGCGCGGAGGGGTGATTGACAAAACAACTCACCCTGAACTGCGGACGCCCATGGGCGTTAGGTGCAATGGTCCACTGTGTACTACCGCAGCTAGTCCGCACGCAGCGTTCGCCTCTTTTCCAAGTAGCTCGCAGTCGCAGTATTTTATAAAAAATGCCACTCTCATAATTTTAATTATCCAATATTTCTGAAACCTGGCACATAGGTAGAGCATTCGGAAATATTTGACACCTATTTTTTTTGTCAGCGTATATTCATGTTTGGAGGGTGAAACTTCTGTTCAAAGTTAGGGGATGAAAATCTTTTGAGCCGAATAACTCAAAAGCTAACAAACATAAAAAATGATACAGACAGAAATTACTTGAATTTTTATGAGGAATACTATGACGTAAGAAAATTTTGAGCCTAGTTACAGATGGCGCCACAGTAACCAAAAATTACGAGTTCAAACTTGACAAATCGAGTTGACTCCGTCATATATGATTTCCACCCATCTACCTGAAACCTGACATAAATTCTACACAAATTTGTTAAACATATCGATCATTCCAGGACCGTGGCGGCCGTGATTCAGCCTCTCATGTTTCAGGGATCGAAATAAAGAAATAAAAACATCGTCGGAGGTGCGTGGGAGAAAATACGAAAGGCCGATGAAAGATGCGCCGTTGCAAATAAATTGAAAGCGTCCGGCCACGAGTTACAGGGGCTGTTCCAACGGAAGATATACGCGCCCTCTTAAATACTGGACGCAGAGGGTCGAGAGGGGTTGGCAGACGCGGAGAAAGCCGCTTTCACCGAGCTTCTGTCTGCGATAGGGCGCGTAAACCCACCCCCGCAGTGCTTGTAAAATATCGGAAAATTCATTAATGCTCGGTTCCTGTCCAACGAACCAATAAATCTCGTATTTACAACGCAACGTTGCTATAGAAACAACCCTGTCGATTTACTGTTTTTCAACCCTTTGTTCCAGGTTGTTTGAGGAATTGTTCAAATTTTTAAGAACGCTTGGAGGATTGTATCTGTGCCTTGGCAGAAAAATGGTCAATGTACAATATTATTGCACTTGAATTTTACCATTTAATTGATTAACATACTCGAGTCCTCTAACAGTACTGACATATTTTTGTTACTATATCGCTGTGGTTAATAATGAATTGAATTCAAAAGTATCTGATCAACAAAAACAATCGCGATAGTTCGAGAAAAATAGGAAAATTTAGAAGTTTTATTTTACTGGTTTGCCGTGTCTGACTAGGACTGACCTTTTTCACTTTCTCCCTCGAAAGATGAGTGTGTGAGTTGAAATCTCATGTTTCAAAGCCACCATTTTTACCTCCAGGCTCAACATTAAAAAATTATTTAACACGTTGAACGTCACAGTGGAAACTGTCATACCTAGCCAGACAAGCTAATATAATATCCTATTTTAAACAGAAATCGCGAAGGAAAAGAATATTTTATTTTTTGAACGCATAGGTATCACCTTATACTATTATGACAATATTAATATTAGCCCAAAATTTTATGGATATTATTAGTTACTTAATAAAAGAAAATTTGAGGTTCACCGGGAACCCCTACGGCCCTCAACGTGTTACTAAATTTCTTTTTGTATACCTTACAAGTAGCTTAATAAATACAAAAAATTTGGCACTGTTATTCATAGTATTCACTCAGAAAAAATCCTGAACATTGTCGAACTTTTTGATTTCGTTAAAAGTCATCCGACACGATCAAACCAAAAAATAAATCAGTAGCTCCATCGAAGTCGACGTTATGCCATTTATGGAATACTTCTCAAAGTTATAGCGAGAGATATTGTTGTTGACAGTTTTGGCAAGAGTCCCTTCGTCTCGAAACGATATATTTTTCCGCGTAACTACATTATCGCTCGAATATTTACAGGCGTTATTTATCAATTCATTTTTCCAGCCGCAAACTCCGGGAATATTCAGTAAACATCACTGAAATAAACATTGCGTCGGAATATTACGTTACGCGGCAACTTGAATGCAAACATCGGATTTCAAATAATAAATTAAAAAGCGGGCACGCGATAAATTGGCAATTTACGGGGAGGTGAGGGGATTCATCGACGAATGCTAAGGAACATTGTCGATGATTCTTTTTTCATGATCATTTTTTCTATGCAATCAAACGTTCGAGATCGATAAATACATTCATATGTTTTGATAGATCAGGCTCCATGTGCTATGGGCCATAATAGTGGAACAGTCTCAGCTATTTATTTCTCGTTGTAAATCAATTTGTTCGGACAAATTATTGCATCTACGTAAATGATTGCTGTCGTATATGTTTTATTAAATATTTTGCAATTTCATAATATTTTACTAAAAAAACAATTGACGTTTGGAAATTTTCAGCCAGCAGTGAAAGTTTCATGGTTCAATGGGTTGGATTTATTGACCTGTTTTCATAGTGAAATTCACGGGATACTGTTGTGTTTTTCGAAAATAATAAATCGAAAAAGTTAGACGGGACGTTTTTTAGGTTTGGAGGCGAAATTTTTATCGCACTCGAGTCTCTAATCCCGAATTTATGGCTCCGTGGACGAACGTACACGATATTTCGTTTTAAAGCAGCCGAATGGCACTAATTTTTACGAGTAACTTCATTCCGTTTCGGCGGATTGAACCGCGGGTCACATGCTTTTTTTCATACACGCAAAACCCATTATAAAACGTCATGAACGAACGACGCCCGTGGAATAGCGAAAGAATTGCTCGTTTCTGCGTCACGTACAGAATTAGCGGAGAATTATTTTTTTTCTCTTTATTTGTTTCACGATGCGATTGAGTTCGCACGTTTGGCCGAGGCTTTCGTTGGATTTGCACGGGACTCGTTAGAGGCATTTCAGAATTGTGGTTGCTCGCCTCTTGGGCTGATTGGATTTTGAAATTTTTATTTAAAAATGATTCCGCCATGCGGAAAGTTTCGAAAATGCTTCAGAAGCTCAAACTGATATGAAAGACATTATATTAAATCTAATATTTAAAAACACCTTTTTATGACTGAAGAATGGGAGAGACTTATAGAAGGTTAGATAGGCTACTTCATAGGGAGGGAATGCAATGTACAGAGTGAAGACTCATTAAACCCAAACTGTGAACTATTCAATCAATTAGGATTCAATCTGTTTATTAAAATTTAACTGGAGAAATCATTGTGTTAACAAAATGTCCAATACAATACCCTTTTATGACTGGAGAATGGAAAAAGGTACATATAAGGTTAGATAGGCTCCTCCATAGGGAGGGAATGCAATCTACAGACTAAAGACGCATCAAACCCAACCTGTGAACTATTCAATCAATTAGGATTCAATGCATCTATTCAAATTTAACTAGAGAAGTCATAGTT
This sequence comes from Macropis europaea, assembly GCA_916610135.2. Classification (NCBI taxonomy): domain Eukaryota; kingdom Metazoa; phylum Arthropoda; class Insecta; order Hymenoptera; family Melittidae; genus Macropis; species Macropis europaea. The sequence continues at coordinate 3,374,134 of OU744352.1, read as the reverse complement.
TCAACAAAATATCCAATACAGGCGTTTTTTAATAATTGGAGAGTGGAAGAAGACACATACGACGTCAGATAGGCCACTTAATATGGAGAGAAAGGAATGCACAGAGCAACGGCTGCTCATAGGCCACCTATTGGAAATCCGACACCGTCACGGAGGACAGTAACATATCGGTCGCGCATGCCACGGATTTCGGTTCATCATTATGGAAGTCTCGAACCGTACCACGTCGAAGAAGCCCTTTCTGATAGCGTCGCCTCCTATGAATATCCGTCTATTCAGCTGGCCATGTTTACCCGCGGTTAGACCCCCGTAGAGGATCACGTAAGGAACCAGGACGTGAGCGTAATAATAATTGTGTCCGTCCCCCTTCATCATGGATTAATTCTTGAATCAAATGCGATCGAACATTGTGATTAGACCGCTCTTTATATCAATATCTTTTAGACTGATCGAAAAATTAACCTCCGTCTCTGTACATCAGAAACCCAGAGGTCAAATGAACTGGATGTGCCCAAAGTTCGTGGAGTGAAGCTGAGAGTAAAATTTTCAGGAAAAATAGAAGTCAGGTGCCGTCTGGTACAGCTCGACCGTTCAATCGTGATTTGGTTGCGTTAGGTTATTATAGAACGTAAAATACACAGTGGTACAGAATTGAGAACACAGAATCTTAGCTTGCAACTGATGTAGGATGATCAGTGTTCGGATAATCGAGGTCCTACTATATTATACAATATTTCGTCACTTGAGAATCGTCGTCAAAGTGTTTAGAAGTTCTGCAGATCTTTCCAATCCTTTCTAACGCGGAAATATCTTGAAAAGTGAGAATAATACCGTGACGAGTCTATGCGCGAAAGCCTGACGTAGCGTTTCGGCTTGAGTTCTTTCAGTGGCGATGGTAATTCGGCTCGTTAAGTCAGATTTCAATTAGTCACGGTTAATGGCCGTTCGACGGCGGCCTACGTGTTCGAGGTTAATACGATTTTTAATTTTCCGGCCTGTCTGTAATCCTTTAACGTAATTACGCGTTCCATTGGAAAAACCATTTGAGGTAATTACACCGTGGTGCTCGCGCGCGCGCCCGCGGAAGCTCTCGCTGATGCCCTGAGGCATTACCAGGGGCTGATGCTTTTAATCGAGTATTTAATAATTCCGCGTTTCCGTGATTCCGAGATCCGATCATCGGCCCACGGTTTTCATGCTACGGTGAATCCCATTCAACGCGCGCGATGTCTGCTTCACGTTTTTGCGACGCTGTCACAATTTTAATCAACGTGAAACCTCTGATTAATGCGCTCGATGCTGCGGCCGTTTCATAACGTCCTCCGCCACATTGACGAAATAGGTTACCGTTAGCTTCAGCTTCTTCGCCAGCGAAATAGTACGTGAAATAACGATTGATTCAACAAGATGTTCCGTTCAACCCTTGCCTTACGACTCTTCTGAAGATCTCCCCACTAAACCACACTTGGTCAATAGACACAGAACGTATTAAACGAAGATCAACCCAACATTAAATTTCTTCCTCTGAGAACAATCACCAAGTGGACCAAGAGTGCAGACGTTTTAACTACGTACAAATATTATAACGTGACTCTAACTCACGGATGACCACTGGAGCTCCTGCCTGCCCCCACTCTGGGTCCATTCCCCTCGTTTCAGTTCGCTCTTCGTTCCCCCTGGGCCCATAGTTGTCACAGATCGCAGCCTACATGAGGGGAGGGGACCTAGAGTGGGGGAAGGCTGGAGTTTTCATAGCCATCACTGGTCTAACTACATCACAGATAATACCAAGAGTCATCAACGCCAAATAATACCCAGAATCAGCAGAAATACTGGCAGACATTAAATTGCGCTCTCTGAGAACCATAACGATCACCAAGCGATGGACCAAGAGTCAAGACGGTTGTGGCGGTGGAAACAATGGCATCAGGTTCGTGGAGTGCAATAAGGGTTCGCGGATAAGCGTCAAATGATCGATTATAACGTGGGAGGGTGGCGGGGACCAATAGTTGGTAACGATGTGCAGCAAAAACGAATGAGCTTTCAGCCGCTATATATAAAATTTGTCTAATGGTTCGGAGAGCGTACCGGAGTCCCCCTCTTCCTACTTCCGTTCTTTCTTTGCTCTATTTCCAGCACGATACCTTCGCCCGGTACGGCTGACCTTTTCTTTTCCTTTTCCACGTCTCTTCCTTTTCTTCGCCCGCGCACCCCCGCGCGAGCTTCCTCGCCCTCTTCCTTTCGCCGCGAGTGCGCCGGAGAGTTTGAAAGAACTTAAAATAAACGGCTGCCGTTTCTCTCGCCGACCGACAATACTTTCTGCCGTTTCCCTCGTCATTGTTGCTTCTGCCCGGCCCGAAACTTTTGTCCACGTCCACGCAACCTGCCCTCCACCGTGACCACACACACACGCACACGCGTGCACTCTGCCACATTTTTATGTGATTCCAACACTCTGCGAACGCGACTTACGACCCTTCGTCCGTGTGTCACGCAACGATTCTCAGGAGAGACCGTCACATATGCGTGACAGGAATGAACTGTACAGTTATCCCGGAATATAGGTCACCCGAATGTCGTTCAACACTGGGACCTTGATTTAAATATTCATTGGCAGATTCTAACATTTACAGAACTCAGAATAGTGAAGTCTACTTCTTCCTAATTTCGTGGAAGCACGAAAGTGTATGCAGAAGACGGAGTTAGATTTAATTAAATATATTCAATTTTACAGATCTATTTAAATGTTCTCCATAATTTAATTAAATTTCTGTAGCAATCCTACATTCAGGTTAAATCTGTAAAATTGGTGAATTCTATAAAATTAGACCATCATCAGATTTTTATACATGCAAATAAAAATATGAAAAAATGTCTCCCCTTAAAATCGGATTATTTAAAATTCATATTACTTGAAATGTGACTGCGTTACCAGAGATTATCGAGATTTAAAATTCTATTCGATAAGGGATTCCTATCGGGTCCGCCCAATTTATCCCGCGGCAGTAATTAAAAACACGTTCCAATCGTGCCGGGGAACATGGCGTCCCAATTTCTGCCTCCGTCCGCAGGAATCAGACGCACACCGGAACAAAGCAAACCGACTCTCGCAGAGCTTTCTTAAAGCGTTCGTTAAGCAAAGAGCACTTTCGCAGCGTAGCTCATTAACCGGTAATAGTAATTTCCTCGAACACCGGGTGGCGTGTACCGAATCTCCCGGACGCGTCTTGGGAGAGGCGGGAGAGACGGTTCGCACACACGTCGACGAGTTCGCAGAGACGTCCGCAAGGGCCGAAACCAAACGCCTCACGGGATTCGCGGCTATTTGCATTCCCTATCTCCGTGGTTAATCGTTGCTCGGTAAACAACAGTCCGTGTCCTGGCAGCGCCGGTCCATCGAGATTAACGCGTATACAGGGTGGTCCGTTTTAACCTCCCCGCGTCCACGTCACGCTATAATGGTGTAATCAAGCGAGCTATTACGACCGGACAGTGTTTCCAAAACGTTTCCGCCGCTGGTGCTTGATCAGGGACGCCTGAGGAGCTGAGCAACCTTCAGGGTTGTTAGTTCTAATTAATTTACAATTATTCTTCATGGACAAGTCAAATTGATTACAGTGTAGATTGGTTGGAATCTAAGTTCTGGTGGAATGTGTACTGTGCTGCGCTAACAATAAGTAATTTGTGTGAGTTCAATTAAGGATCAGCCTAGTCTAGTCTAACTGTAGGTGCATCTCTTGGGTACACGGATAGAAGGAGGGGATATTGGAATTGAAGGTTGCCAATCAATTGTATTCGGGTGTGATAAACATGTTTTATAAACAATATTTGTGTTGATCCTGTGTGATGACTCTTGGTAATGTCTGTGATGTAGTTAAGGTTACATTATCATGGTCCTATGTAGTTGAAATATTGAAAATTGAAGTCATTTATATGACCCAGGGATGATTTATTATTAACTAGAAACAGAGGGTGAAGCAAAATGGGGTTCCTTTCAAATGACACCAAGCTAATCTGAAAGACTCCTGACTGAAGAAAGTATTTTATTTGAAAGAGTTCTTCATTGAACAAACTTTATTAACCTCACTGTATAATTATTCTATTAAATTATAGTGTGCACGAAATTGTTGCCTTGACACCTAACGTTGGATCTGAGGTGTAATTCACACTTCTTTTTTCTAAATTGTACAGAAACTTGGACATTCCCTAAATGCGCAAGTAGGTAACATTCGTCGCTGGTCAGACAAGTAGTCTGAAGCAATACATCAGACAATATATAAAAATAATACCTACCTCTCCGACACTCCTGTAAGAAATTTCTCATTGTGTCCGGCCAAGTCGTTGATTAATCAGGTGGGGCATAACCTGGACTAAATAAACGATGATTTGTGAACATCCCCCTTTCGCCAATTTCTTTACGAATCCCGCTGGCATAAAATATCGCGTGCATTCATTTTCAGCAGCAGCGTGATGAACGAGTGTATCACGAAAGCACGGGAATATTATCGAGCGAATTGAAAAATACTTTATCACGGGGAAATGTTTTATCCTCCACGACGATTTTCATTGCGTCTACATTCGACGTGATATACGACAGTCGTTCCCGTTCTGACTGGATTTTCAATTACCTCGTGCCCCCTTCCCCCACGCCCCCTCCACAAACCGTTTGAAGGACTCAGGTGGTTTAGATTTTGATCTATTCTCAACGCGACAGCTTCTACTCGGAGTTATTTTCACCGGCGAGAACGATGGCACTGCCGGGAAATGTCGACGAATTTTTCCATCGCCAAAAATCTTGCAATACGTTTGCTGCCTTTTCTTCAGCCGTTCTTGCGGAAAATAGTATACAGAACACGCGTTCTGTTCCACCGAGGTGACTGATAAAGAATAGAAGATGTTCGAGAGGCTATCTAATCCTAGCCATCCACGTACAGCGAGGAATATTCTTTGTACAAGGCCACTGTCTGCCAAATTTATTATTTTAATTTAAGACTGCTACCATTGAATGTCTAAGACCTATTTAAATGGCTCATTACATTAGTAAGCGTACCAGAGTCTCTACAAATTAATTAGTCATAGGGGCATCTTATTGCACATCACCCAATTCGTCTCGATGTCACCTACAAAGTCGCGTGGAGGAAAAATTTGTACTGCCACTTGGAGAAATATTAATGATCACGAATTTTGGAAAAGTATTCCACCGATGAAAGTATTTTGAATCAAGCAACTACATCCTGCAATATTTCTCAGATCTGTGGAAACAATGCATTCAAGGCGGTCAAGCGTACCAGGTCACTTTCTGTAACTGACATTCAGGAAATCCAGAAACAGAGAGGAAAGAAGGACATCCAAGAAAGGATGGTCGCGCGTTCTCCAGCTCGCTGTTTCGAAAGGTACGCAGCGTCGCGACGCCGTGAAGGGCCAGGCTCCCTTGCAGATTTAATATTGACGTTTACGTAGCGGGATGAAAATCTGAAACGCGAAGGGGGATGGAATACGCTCGAACGTCCACTACCCTCTCCCAGTCACCGCTCGGCCCCTCCTCGCGTCACGACTGCGGATATGACAAACGCACGTGGGCCCCTGAAGCCTATATGCACTGATAACGACGTTATCGGTGCGACATGGAGCACGGCCGTGTTGCCTGCGATACGCGCGCTGATGCGACCTGGTAAAATGTCATCCATTACCCCGGCCAGACTGATTTACTATTAATTAATAGTATCGACGGGGGCGGAAAGACAGCCGCGAAATTTCATTCGTTTCGAGGCGCGACGCCGCGCGTCCCTTTTCGGCGCCCGCCAAACGAATCGGTGAACGCTCGTGAAATGATTCACGATAGAGTTGATGGCCGGAGGATGCTCAATTAGCTGAAGTGTGAAATGACGTTAACATTCACGACTGGGGGTGTTTGGAACGCTAAGGGACGCGGGATGGTTCAGACACAGTTGAATACACTGATTAATATACTATTCAATGCACTCTTCAATATAGCGTTGAATGAAGTATTCAATACAGCGATCGATATGGTATTCGATAGACTGTTCAATACACTGTTAAATATAGTACTCAACACAGTGTTGAATACAGTATTCAATACACTGTTGAATGTAGTATTCAGTACACTGCTGAATATAGCTTTAAGTACAATGTTCAATATAGTATTTAGTACACTGTTCAATATACTATCCAATACGGTATTCAACACAATGTTCAATACATTATTCAACATAGTGTTGAATAAACTGTTCATTACAGCGTGGAATACATTGTTCAATACATTGTTCAATACCCTGCCCAATACTTTCTTCAATAGACTATCTATTGCAGTGTTCAACATAATCCCTAATATAGTGTTGAATACATTGTTCAGCATAGTGTTCGATATATTATTCAATACGTTCTTCGGTACATTGTTCGATAAGTTATCAAATACACTGAGAAGTACAATACACCATACACTCTTCCTTACTCTAGTCTGTACTCTAGTCACTACTCTAGTCAGTACTCTAGTCAGTACTCTAGTCTGTACTCTAGTCTGTACTCTAGTCTGTACTCTAGTCTGTACTCTGCTCAACATTGTTCAACACAATATTCAATACAGTACTCCAAATTCCATTGAATATACTATCCAATACACTGAGGCTGGTCAACAATTCTATTCTTAACAGCCTACTCATTCATGATCCTAAGATGTGAGATCTGACGCTGTCTGGTCAGGCACTGTGATCATCTACGTATAACTTACATGGCGTGCGGGTTACTCAAAAGAGGGCACGTAGAAAGAGCGTTACGCGACAGAGGATGTTCATGAAGATCCTGAAGAAGTCGGCCCCGTTAGTGGCGTTATGGGATCGCCCTGGAAAATTGGCTTTGTTAAGCCGTGCGTTTCCTCGTGTCGTCGGATGCTCGCGAAATTCCTGCACGCGCCTCTTAAAACGTACGTCTAATGGTCCGTGTCGCAAAACTCGTTTCCTTTACGAGTTTTCCTCGTTACAACAGTTCAGCGGCTGTCTTCGAGCTGTAACACACGAGTATTTACATTTCTGCACGCGTCGAGTGTTCGAAGTTGGATATTGAAACTCCGGTGACGCGAAGATTATCGAGCTGTCAGAAGTGGATACACAGGACAATATCTCTTGGAAACTCTTCGAAACCATTTCACTTGTAAACTATCTCAAAATAGAAATTCCAGTACGTGATAAAAAACGTATTCACCTCCACTTCTTATTTTATCCATTAATGCGGCTATAAATAATTATTACTGAAGAACCGTGCGATCCTGAGGAGAGAAGCTTCCGTGAAACGACTGCTGGCAATTTGGAAATTCTAAAAAATAATTTCCAAGCCGGCCAGAAGGCTGCTGGAGCAACTGTGAGAGCTCCTGCGAAAAGAACAATCAAATTAAAAGATAAACAGGGTCGGGCGTAAAAAGTTAAACACACTCTCCGGTGGAGAACTTCTTCCGCGATGCATTTTCCGCGGAAGCGGACAGCCTCGCCGTGCCTAGGCGGGCAAACAAGAAAGCAGCGGAACGCACGCGTATTTCCAAGTCAAATTCGACCCCCTGGAATTACGGAGCCCCGCACCCCCGAGCGTTCATCAACCCCGCGGGAACGACAGATAAGCGGACCGTAATTTACGACTCCTTATTACGAAGCTCGAGGGAAAATCTCCCGATTGTTCTTCCGAGGCTTTTCATCCGGTACACGTTGATAAACAAGTTTGGTTCGCCAAATGATTCTCCTTCGCTGTGTCGTGAGAAAGGGCCTCGAATATCCTTCAAAGTGAGCTCAGTCTCTTCAGGGTGGAATACCCTGTGGCTTAATTAAAATTGTATTCGTTGAAGCTAAATTTTATGGCTATTGAAGAAAATTGGAAACATCCGAAGATGTTAATATTTTCGAGAATTGCATAAGAATTAATGGTTATTTAATTAAACGAAGACAGTTCACGTGTCAGAGTGTCCCTTTAAGCGGTCGAATTCCGGAACTTAAGACTCACCGCAACAGCTCCAAGCTCCCCTTTCATTAGCCCGGAGAAATGCAATCGAAGAGGAATATTTCGAAAAGCGGTTGGATAAACTTCCAGCAAGATTTTATCGAGCGAAAGAGAGAGGCGGAGGATTCCCCAGGACATGGAAGGCTCAAGAGATGAGACGAGGAGAGGAGAACGCCTCATTACTAGCAGAGAGACGGAGAGAGGCCGTGCTGTTAGTAAAATAATAGGAACTTTATCTGGAAGTCAGCGAGTTCGCTCGGAAACAATTATATAGGGGTTCAGGGCAGAAGTAAGGTCACCGAGAAGGGAGGCGGAAGTGAAATAGGAGGGACACTGTGGGGTTGAGAGGTTAGGGGACGAAGAAACGCGAGGGGATGGACAGGCGGAAAAAGAAAGAGGGTGGATATTTATTTTCATTAGAAAGTAAGAAGTCGGGACCTAGATAGAGCACAGTTACTGCTTGGAAATGCTTAATGGGTCTTTGTGCCCGCGGCGGTATGCGTCTGGCGGCTATTTAGACAAACAGAAAACCATCTGTCCTCTTTTCGAATCCAGTTTGAGTGCATCGTAGTAGGATGAGTCCAAAAGTAGGCTACAGGGTGTGCCAGAAAAGTGTTGTTGGTTCAGATGTTGTCCAGGTCCAGGTCCAGGCAGAGGTACAAGGGTGCATTCTTGGGTCCACGTCCAGGTCTAGGTATAGGTCTAGGTCCAGCTCTAGACTGTGTCTAGGTTTGCACCAGATCCACGTGTAAGTGCAGGTCTATCACATTATTGCAAATGTTTCACACATTTTTAAGCTTTGACAGTTCAAGTTTAAGATCAGATCTAATTTCAGGTCTGCATTATTATTGTAAATACTTTGTATATTTATAAATTATGTCCGTCTAATCAATTTGATGTCCTAACATCAGGAATGCATACAGTAGTGTTGTTCGTTCTGTGCTTCAGTGATGTAGATAATATAGGGAGCAGCACATTGCATAGACGTCAAAATTGGGACTTGCAAGGTGTCCTCCCATATAATTAGATATTCTGTCTTCTTCAGGACTATCACATCGTTCCAAAAACGTTGTTTCTTTGCTGAGTCTGAATCAGCTCGGATGCTGAGGTCTCAACCTGGCTGTGTCACCAGATTCTAGTAGCAACCAGGCTATATCGAAGCTCGGTTTTCAGAATAACGCCATGATCGTTTCGTCGACCCAGCCAGTGGTCGCCGTTGTCGAAGATAAGAGACTCCAGGTGTCGATATATCTTCTCTCGCAGTCCTTCACGAGAAAGAGAACAGGTCTACGGTTTCTGGAAGTGCAGGCAGGTGCGAGGTACCGGAAACACGTCAACCCTGGTCAATTCCCTCCACGTCGTCCCGCGTTTACGGATTTCCGACGAATTCAATTTCTTCGCTCGCCCTTAATCCTTGCTTCTCGCAGGATGCTCGGTGATCCTCTTTGTCCGGCATCGGAGTATCGGAGCGACCGTAATCCTGTGCCAGGGACAAATTTAAGGCTACGGAAAATTTCGTTTCCTCCGTGCACTTTGATCCCGGGGTTCCCGTGGAAATCGTGCCTATTGCTTCAACCTTTTAACGCTTCGAGGACGTTATTGCATCCTCACCTTCTGGATCTAAGTGTACGGTTTCTTTTACATCGTACGACGTCAGTGTTCCTCAGCTTTTAGTCAATTGGACTGATGATTATGGATGGATTTGTTAACTGAAGCTTGCCATTCAAATATATTTATAATGAATTATTGTTGCACATGTTCTCCAGCTACAGTGATATTCTAGGTTGCTGTTAAGTTTGGATGTCTGGGTAGAACAGTATGAAATCGTCAAATCTCGGTTCAAGTCCAGATTCAGGTCCAGGTCCAGGTCCTTATTCAGACTTATGTACACGTTCAGATTAAGATTCAAATATAAATTCAGAACGAGGCTCAGGTCTATGTATATAATCAGGTCCAAGTCTAGGCTCCGTCTAGGACTAATTGTAAGATCAGATCTAGCTGTAGAGCCAGGTCTAAGACTAGGACTAGATCCAGGGCCAGGTCTCTACGACTGGGACTAGGTCTAGGTCCAGGTATCTACAAAAAGAATTAGTTTTAGGTCCAGGTCTCTACGACTATGACTAAGTCTAGGTCCAGGTATCTACAAAAGAATTAGTTCTAGGTCCAGGTCTCTACAATTAGGACTAGGTTGAGATTCAGCTTTAGACCTGGTTCTTGACACCAGATTATATCTAGCTTTAGGTTTACATCGTAGTCCAGGACCAGGTTCATGTCCAGGTTTAGGTCGAAGTGTACGTCCAGGTGATTTAGAAACACGCCTAACCAAATCACAGTTATAACTATGAAAAGTATCAGACAGCTGCAAACATTTAAGCAATAGTGTGTATTTGTCCCTGGTCTGTCAGGTTAACAGACCTAAAGAAACGTTGTCACAGATACCTAAAAATTTATCATCTTTTATCCACCCTACATTTAGATTCTCTCCTCTCGATTATTTTCACTAGCAACTACAAAATGCCCGTTACAATGTTTAGCGTTCAGAGAAGCCAAGTAACCCTTGTACACGCGAGCGTACGCGTAAACAATGTCGCCAGTTTCGATCAAAGCTGCGACTCGAACATCCTAACTTCGTAATAATCTGAAACAGGATGGAGGCAGAAGATTGGAAAGAGGAGAGGCGACGTCTCAGTAGGTTCCTTCAGCCGGAGCCGGGCGCACAAAAGAAATTGGAGCTCGCAAGGACGAACACGTTGTACAAAGGCGGTTCGAGTGGCACTCGAGCACGCGTTTCCCTGTCGAGGATCATCCTCGACCTGAAAACTCGAGTTTATCCGCAGACAGACGCAGGGCGTCTTTGATTAATAATTCGCGGAGGAATCGAAGATGCACCGGATCGGTTTCCTGTGTCCTGTTCAAGGACTCCTTTGACGCGACGCTTCCTCGAGGACCAAGCTCCTCGAGAGCTCGTTAACTGGTCATTATAGAGTCTCCTTAGCGTATTAAGCGACTTCGATTCGATTGACTGACCTACAACTTCGGTAGATGTGTCGTGTAGCTCTAATATGTGAACTTCCTCCTCTAACCTTGCTATTTTTGTAGTTTAAAAAGCAGTTCATTGGGTAGCTACTTGCAATTTCATAAAATTATGTGAGAATAAATAATTTCATATGTAATATTGTGAAGGTTGTTTAATCTTACTGGTTCATTTACATGTTTCATTAGTTGTAATATTTTATGAATAATATACAGTGGTGTGCAGAAGCTTCTGGCTATTTCTGATTCACAATTGTGGTTTAAACAATTCAAAATATATTTAAATTTATACATATCTAAACAGGTAGAGGGAGGATAATATTATGTTAAATACTAAATAGTACACTCTACGTACTATTTTTGTCAAGAATAAATTTACATAAATCAGAAGGAATATTAAAATAAATAAATTGAATTTTTGAGACTTCTGGATCCCCACTCCTGGAAAAATTAATTTATCGATCACTTTTATAAACAATTTATAGTAATAATTTTAACTGTATCTTCTATGTCACTTATTCTTTACCTCGATATTATTTAAAATTCGATTTAATTATTCTATTGCAAAATAAAAGTGCAGAAATTTTTGCACTCCGCTGCATACACAATTTTAATTTTATAACGATATCAATTTAATGTATCTACTCAAAATGTTCACCATAAATTGTTGAGTATGAGTGCATAAGTTTAGAACACACTGTATGTGGACTGTTTTTCAATGCGTCAGTTATTTTATATTTTCCTCAAAGAATATTGTCAGGAGGATCTTATTCTCTAGTTGAAATTCAGCTTGGGGGATATTATGTACGACAAGTCAGGGTAGAAAGTTAAGCTGTTGTGTGGTGGCATAATCGACAGCAAGTTCGAGCGACAACAAGTGACAATTTCGCTCCAGGCATCCAGATAACTTTCTTATTATGCAAATCTGCGACGCTGGAGTTCGAAATGTTGATCAATTTGACTGGGCTATTCCGTGGGAAATGAAGTTAAACAGAAAAATTACAAACATGAAGAATATGGGCTCGGTTACATTGTTAATCACACCATGCAAGCACAGATATTTATACACTCAGTGGACCACGTAATTTGGTATATACTATTCTCTAAAAATTATTAAAAATAACAGTACAATGTTTCCAGTGTTCAGCGTATGAAATATAGATAAATAATTTAAGTAAATATTATTTATTATTAGAATAATTATCTGAAGCCGTAACAATTTCTATGCAGTTCTATTTATAGCTGTGATAATTTATATGCCATTCTATTTTAAATTGTAAAAATCTACGTACTATTTTATTTAAATTTAATAATTTATTTACAATTATAATTTTAATTTCTGTTAAACCCTGAAGCACTAAAAACTTTAAATTAATATTTTCCGCAATACCTGTTATTTTACGTGATTTGCTCGGACACATTTAATAAGAGAATCTTAACTTTTTAACGTTTTGAGAAAACAATGTTTAACGTTCGAAATCGTGAGCTTTCTCCTTCGCGAGCGGTAAATGAAGAAAGTGATTTCTTTCGCAATTGTTTCAACGCGAGGAAGTTTCCACGAAGTTTCATAGTTGAAGGAGTAACGTGGCACCTCCGACTTTTTAATCGCGAACCTCTCAGTGCACTGAATTATTGTTATTATTGTAACTACTCGACGCGGTCTCGAACAATTTTAAGTCGAGTTTAATCGAACTTTCCGGCAGCTCGCAGGGAAGCTTCGGGTACGCGAATAAAATTTACACTCGTTACGGAACTTTTAAATCAATGATCGAATTCGCTGCGGAATCAACTGGCAAGGATTGCTGCGAAAAGATTTTTCTTGAAACAAAAAATAGTAAGGTTGCAAACTTTTAGGGGTGGGAGTGGTCGATTGTACATTTTACAGGCACGATTCTTAAATTTAAAACGTTAGATATCCTAAGTTTTTATATAAATTCATTAAATTATTTATTCTTGCAGACAGAACAGATTTTCGGTAGTCAGAAATTCGAATTTTTAATATTCGATTTTTAACAAACTTCGACCATGGGATTTTTAGTTTTCAAGGAATACGATTATTTATTAATTTTTTCCTCTAAAATACTAATAAGTGATTAAAAACACTCCAGTATGTATTATGGCGCTAATATTAAATTTTTACACTTGGTGGGATATTAAACAATGCATTAAAAATTTATGTACCCGGACTAGAAGCAAAATTGCTGCTTTCTAAAAGCCCACATACTCCAAATTTCCAATAATTAAATTATATTTCTACCCTAAAACTTTTTCAAGTATTCTTTTAAAAATCGAAGGGAATGCAAATTTTTAATTGTGCCCACAATTATTATGCAGGCGAAAGGTAGTGTCGAATTTTTGTTACTCGAACTACGTGCTGCGCGCATAAGCGACTTAATATATTAAACTCCGAAGTGAAAACAGACATACTTAGCCAGACGCGATATAATTCTCTGCTTTCAGTATGAACCCTGAAACAAAAGGTCTGTTTATAATATTAATGCAATATTAGTGCCTCTCAGAACTTTATTAAAATTATTATTTATCTATTGAAAGTAAATGGTGCGTTCATTAGTGACTCCAGGGACAGAAAATTCGTGGAAGGAGAGTACAAAACGAAAAGGTAGTCGAAAATTCAGTAACTAAGGTAAAAGATAAAACCAACAATACTATCAATTTTTCATCGAGGCGGTTCGTTGAAAATGTCGCGTCCTCCATCGACGTATCGACGGTTCCATCAAGGAGTATCAAGCTTAACGACACCGACAGACTTTTACGAACAGCATCAATTTAATAAATGTCTCTCCGGCGGACCATCGATGATTGCCCTGAATCTCGAAGCCTCCAATCGACGTAGACCTGGTTCTGAAAATCCTTTGGTAATTGTTTCAACCGTAGTGATTGATTTCAGAGACTTGTTAGACAGGATTCTGCCTCTGGGAATAATTACTAATTATATTCTATTAGCTGTGAAATAAAAGCAGTAAATAAATTGAATTCCATAAGGAAATAAAATAGTATTAAATATTTGTTGCCACTGGGAAAGCTCCAGGCTTTTTAATTGGCTGGAATTTTGTTTTACATGCAGCTGCTGATGTTCAAATTTGATTACAGAATTCCATGTGATATTTTATTATTAGCGAATACATAATAAATACATTAAAATAAATACTGAATAAATATTAAATAAATTAAAATTAATATTGAATAAATATTAAATATTAAATAACTTTAAATAAATTTAAATAAATATTAAATATATTTGATATTTGTTTGTTCCATCATTGTCTACTGTCAGTAGGTAATTGATTATTTATTTCTTCCGGTACAAGAGACGCAAGTTAGAAAAACGGAGATACATAGTTAATCGATGTGCCTTCAAGGCCGTGGAAACCATTAAACCATCATTTTCGGTGTTCACCCTGTCCGCCATGATACGAGAAAACCGTAATGCAGGGCCACGGGAAAAGGAAGTTTTCAATCTCGCTAATCGATGTCTCGAAACTTCCTCGTGGACTTCGAAACTTTCCGCTTTTCGTTCACTGTTCCCGCGATCGGGGGATGATTCGTGATCGAATGGGGTTTCCTAAACGAAGACACGCGTTTCGATTTTTCGTATGTTTCAAATACTAAGACACTAAGGTGGAACGTGACACAAATTCTTCCTGATTGAAGAAGTTCACCATCTTCAAGGTTATATTACGCTCCTTACGTTCACAAAAGTCTTCAATGGAGCAGGGTTAACCTTCTGAATAGAGTGAGTGACCTAATTTCTTACAAATGAATATTCAGTAGGACTTCGATTATCCCTACTGTAATTACCAACAGGGTGGACCACATTGTAACTATATTTTGCACCAACATAACAATTTTATTTGACAGTATAAAATACACAGCGGTACAATATTATAGCACAATGCCATCAATGAGAATATTAACTTGTAACTGACATACAATAGAATGATCAGTGTTGAGATAATCGAGGTTCTACTGTACCAAAATATTAAAAATAATTTCAAACGCTCCGTGTTACAGTAGAAAAAGCCACAACTAGTCAGACGCATATAAAACAGCTTCTTGTAGATATACAGTCTTCCAAAATAATGTTATTATTATTTTAAAAAGCAGATCTCCCTCTGTTCAAGTAAAATCCCTGCATGAATCGATTTAAACGATTCGAATGCAGAGTACGAATCAGAAGTTATTTATGACTCGACCCAATAATTGTAGGATCGACAGGGGTGTTCCCGAAGACGGGGGCATTGTTTCGCGCGTCATTTATGGCGACAAACGACACGTGTCGCGAAGGAACGTCGATCCATCGATCCTGCGTGCACCAAGTCGTCCGATCCGAGCAGCTGCACGTTCGTTTCCGTCCGTCACGCAGACGTTTCAGAATTTCTCCACGGAATCGACTGGTTCATGAATTTACAACAGGGCCGGCAGCGTTACAACCCTCGTATTGCCCCGATTTGTAAACGACAACCTCCACGGCCACGTCCTCGGCAGAACGACTCTCCTTGCAATTCGTCGCTACCCTGTTTCGATACGCCAGATCGACCGTCGTCGGCTATTATATTATCAAATTTTATTTTATTAAATAACTAATCACTCTTAGGAAATTTTTAAATAATAGCATAATGTGAGACCACTTTGTTCGAAGAGTAAAATATTATTTTCTTCTACGATTTATGTGTACTTAAAATAGGCAGTTATGTTGTGTCTGTCCAGGTATGGCTGTTTCCACTGTGGAGCTAAATGTGTTACAGAGGTATTGTCGGATGAGGCGATTGAAATTAGAGCACTCGCAGCTGTGACGAATTTTATTTGATTCGAAAATGAGATGCAATGATTTCGTATATAATTTTAATCCACCGTTTTGGATAGTGTTATTTAAAAAATTTGAAATATTCTATTCTTATTAGAAGATAGTCATCCCTGAAACTCAGATATACTGCAGACGCAGCATGAAAATATTTATTGACCAATGGATTTAACAATACAAATTGGAAATTATTTATGACTCAACGCACTATTTCTCCTAATAAAAGACAACGTTCATTCAGAATGTATTTCAAATACCATTACTTCATCATTAGACTGCGGATTTTTATGCAACTTAACATATCCAAATATCTGGAAATAGCACATTTAAAACCTTGAAAATATAAAAAGTACATTTTATAAACATTCACGCAACAAAATATAGTTCTATCAAAGCTTCATTCTTGTAGCAGCAATAGTATAAAAAATATTGAACTTTAAAAATGTATATTTGCATAAAAATCCGCAGTCTATTCATTATTAATAAATTACTCATGTCTATAATATATTCTAAAGACAAACTGACCTTTAAAGAAAACAATATGTATTTATTCATTCATCTCAAAACGTTCAGGTCTGATAGAAAGTTTCTTTAGCGACGTCCTGTGTCCAGAAGCTGTCAGAACGAACGAAATAAATAAATGCAAGATGAACGAACGACACGGTTCCAATTTCACATCGCCCGTTCGAGGAACGCCATCCTTCACGGCAGAATAATTTCAATTCGATCGGACGTCCCCGAACCCGTGAACCTTTTAATGGTTCACCAGAACCCGTCGATACGAGCGTGTATCGTCGATTGCCTCGGGGATTCTTGGTCTATCGATTCCTTCAGGATTCAGATTGATTCGTACTCACAAACGTTTG
The DNA here is from genome assembly GCA_916610135.2 of Macropis europaea. NCBI lineage: Eukaryota > Metazoa > Arthropoda > Insecta > Hymenoptera > Melittidae > Macropis > Macropis europaea. The sequence goes on along the minus strand of OU744352.1, from coordinate 3,357,412 downwards.
CCGAGCGGCGTATCTCGACCGGAAATCGACCGGCCAATTGCACGTGATGGACACGTTAATAATAGACCGCCGCCATCGTGGTCCCGTACGTATAAACTCTGAAGAATGAAATCGAATGACTTCCAGCAATATTTCTTTTCAATGTATCAACATGATTTTATTTATTTATTTGTGTACTTCGTGGGTGTCAGAAATATTTGTTCTGTCTCTTTCTTTACTTATTCTCTTTCGTTTACTTTTTTTTATTATTACACGTCAATACGTCCGTTTTTATTTATTTATTTGTGGAATTCATGGGTTTCCGACATACAATTTTTCTCTTCCTTTCCTTAGACTTTTCTTTTATTATTTTTATTATTATACGTTCTTATTGTATTCTTTATCAGTTATTGGTGAGAACAATGGTCTGCGATATTATATTTGTAAGTCGCTACAATTCTTTGACGAATTGGAGCAACTGACGTATTATTCTATGGTTGGACAATTCTCTTCTGAATTGTAGCTTATATTGTTTCTTTTTCGCATCCTTTCGAATATTTGTCGCAGTGCATCAGTAAGTGATTGACAGTTGTTTGCAGGTTACATTTGTTATAAATTGAAAAACTACCTTTCCAGATTAAGTATTAGTGAGTTGAATAATAAAGAAAAATAATATTCGAAGAGAAAAACGAAAGTAATAACCGAACAAAAAAAGGAGAACAGTTTTTTTAAAAAAAAAAGACGAATTTGTAGCACATGGTACGATTGTACTATCAATAGTTTTAATTTATTTTAATTTATTTATACTAATTAATTAACTTCAATTGATGTACACTTGTTAATCAATTTTAATGTATTTGTGTCAGATAATTAATTTTAATTCATTCACGCCAGTTGATTAATTTTAATTTATTCACTCCAGTTAATTAATTTTAATTTATTCACTCCAGTTAATTAATTTTAATTTATTTGCATTAGGACGACATACTATGAAAAAAATAAGGACACAGAGAAAATACTAATTTTAAAATATTACACACTAATGTTCGACTTTTTAAATAACAATTACAATAATAATATTTACAAGATTAAATAATAATGACGGGACAGCTCGTGTAGCTCCTGCAATTGCAAATGACTCAGAGTTTAATTCCTTTGAATAAGTAAATAAATGACGGTAGTTTCCTGAACTTTATGAGTGTCAAAAAATCGGAAACGATAAAAATCGAAAGATTTTGAGTCCGCCGTAATTCAAACGGATCCATCGATCGCACTGAGGGAGGAGATTTGTCAATGCACGTCTCGTACGGACATAACAACGGCGCTTTGTTAGTCATGAATTTTTATGACGCGGATTAATGGGTCGGGAATTTCATTTAAAGTTGTATTACCGCGTCGCGCTTCTTTAATGCTCATTCGAAACGAAACGGCGTCGGGACGTCGTACCGTCGTCACGTAATATTCGGTAAAACGATCACGGAAACGGTAAATCATTAGCCGGAAACAACAAATTTCATGAATCGAAAGCATTCACAATGGATCGTCTTCAGGAATATTCATACATATTCATTTGACACTATAGAATATTATTCAATCTCTCGAATTATGAATTCACATTAAATAAGTATAATCGGAAAATTATATCTCTCTTTCGTACCTCAATGAATTCGTTTCTGGAAAAAATAACATTACACGAATCAATGCTGGTTCGATGACAAAGAAAATCAAATTTTTCTCTGAGAAAGTTGCCCTGATCGATCAGTACGTTCTAACTGCCAGTTAACTAACAAATCCATATTTTAATAAGTATGAATATATTTATAGGTTCGTATACAGCGTGGGCGTGTGGCAAGGGCGTTTAATATCCAGAGATGTTTCACCAACGAAACGTATTCACGTTCAAAACTGTATTAAACGGGCCGTCCTCCATGGCTGTCGTAATTTTCACAATTGAACCCTTCCCGACACACGTCGTCGTAATTTCCAGGAACATGTAATTTCCGTAAATCGTCATGAAACGGCCGCGGTCGATTAGGAATAGCAGATCAGGGATGGCCAGCATCGGAATAGTTAATTTAATGCGAGTTAGGGGGCTTCGGTACCCAATCATCAGCCTCCGACGAAACCCAGTAATTATTTAACGCGTGGAAGCAACGATAAGCGGATAATTCTAAAAATTAGACTGTGGATGTTCAAGTAAGTATACATGTCTCTTTTCAAGCATTTATATGTTCTAATATCGATAAAAAGCTGACCTAAAAAATATGTGTTCATCATGCAAAGATTCCAAGATTTCTTTTACTTTTCCAAGTGCATAAAATGAACACGTTATACAAGTTGGAATACATTAAATTGTAAAAACATCCGAGATCGAGGAATAATTAATTGCGCACAAGAAGTAGATTCTGGCAGAATCTGTGGAATTGAAAAAAAATTCACATTAAATCATTCCACCAAATTAATTAGGGTGGAACGGCCTTAATGCGCGGCGTGAAAATCAGCCTCCTCTATTATGTATTCTCTTCGAGCTCACGACGCGGGACCGTCGCAGCCTCTGAGAATTTCGTTACTGGAATTTTTAATGCCCGCTGTGATTAATCCTCGAGAACCATTTGCAAATTAACCCGGCTGGGATGCATTCTGACGCCCGTATTCCCAAGTACACTGGCAATAATGACATCCCGGATAAAAAACAGTGACCATCTTACGTAGAATTTCACGTGACTTAAAACGGTCTACTAAAAATTTGCGTAGTTGCAATAGAAATTGCCAAAAATTATAGAACCCGACTCGCGACTTGTCTGACAATTATTTGGTTCTTATTTGGGCATGTCCCAATTGGCTTTAAGATTATATAGGTCAAAATTTGCAAGAGTCAACAGGGAAGCCACGAATTAGAGAATTTGAAGGAGGTGCGTGAGCCCCACTACCTGGCTCGCGACTGGTCCGACAATTCTTAAGGTTTCGTTTCGGGATGTGCCGATTGGCCATTACCAATATACCTACCTGACGCAGAATTTTACGCGCTTCAAGATCGTATAGGTCAAAACTTTCCAGAGTCAACAAGGAAGCCACGAATTAGAGAATTTGAAGGAGGTGCGTGAGCCCCACTACCTGGCTCGCGACTGGTCCGACAATTCTTAAGGTTTCGTTTCGGGATGTGCCGATTGGCCATTACCAATATACCTACCTGACGCAGAATTTTACGCGCTTCAAGATCGTATAGGTCAAAACTTTCCAGAGTCAACAAGGAAGCCACGAATTAGAGAATTTGAAGGAGGTGCGTGAGCCCCACTCACTACCTGGCTCGCGACTTGTCGGACAATTCTTAAGGTTTCGTTTCGGGATGTGCCGATTGGCTATCACCAATATACCTACCTGACGCAGAATTTTACGAGCTTCAAGATCGTATAGGTCAAAATTTGCAAGAGTCAACAGGGAAGCCACGAATTAGAGAATTTGAAGGAGGTGCGTGAGCCCCACTACCTGGCTCGCGACTGGTCCGACAATTCTTAAGGTTTCGTTTCGGGATGTGCCGATTGGCCATTACCAATATACCTACCTGACGCAGAATTTTACGCGGTTCAAGATCGTATAGGTCAAAACTTTCCAGAGTCAACAGGGAAACCACGAATTGGAAAATTTGGAGGAGGTGCGTGAGCCCCACTCACTACCTGGCTCGCGACTGGTCGGACAATTCTTAAGGTTTCGTTTCGGGATGGGCCGATTGGATGTTACCAATATACCTGTCCTACGCAGCATTTTACGAGCTTTAAGATCGTATAGGTCAAAACTTTCCAGAGTCAACAGGGAAACCACGAATTGGAAAATTTGGAGGAGGTGCGTGAGCCCCACTCACTACCTGGCTCGCGACTGGTCGGACAATTCTTAAGGTTTCGTTTCGAGATGTGCCGATTGGCCATTACCAATATACCTACCTGACGCAGAATTTCACGCGCTTCAAGATGGTTTAGGTCAAAATTTGCAAGAGTCCACAGGGAAGCCCACAAATTGAAGAATTTACAGGAGGTCCATGTCTCAGTCTCATTGCCCGACTGGCAACTTCTTCCACAACTGTTTTCATTTCGCTTCTATCTTCCACTTAGGAGTCCTAACCCAACCTATCATAATCCCACTAGACGTGGATATCTGATCAGAAACAATTCCGTACATGTGGAATCACTCACGCAGAGCTCCATCGCGTGTTTTGCAAGCTCCATGGCCTATTCTCTATCATTCATTGTAATCGTTCCGTTTCTTCCTCCACAGTTGTTTTATCAGTTTCAGTTAGCGTTCGTCCGTGAAATCCTCGGTGCACGTACCTGCGTCGCACTTTTCAGGCTGGCCAACCGGTAAATCATCGGAGCCATGCGGCGGTTGCGCCGGCTTCTTGCGAAGCTTAATGGGTCGCCATATATTCGCCGGCAATAAGTGGCGAACCCTTATCTCTGCTCTTGATGTACGGCCAAAAACGGCCTCGACCCGGATGGTTTACGCTTTCCGAATAAGGAACAATATAAAGCGGCTTGGCACGCGATTAGTCCATTTTGCTTCTGCCGGCGAGCTCTTCGCTCTTCTTCGACTACTCTGCTTTCATGTTTCGTACGGTCTCCTTTGATGTACTTCCCCCGAACGATCCACTTCCTCTCCCTTTGTTTCGTTCACTCGAGGCGGTCACGCTTTTTGAAATTACACACGTAGCGTATCGTTTGTTTCAGCATTGTCAACATTCGTTTGTTTTCGCTAATCAGGTTGCTAGGTGAAATATTTAATTTAATTTAATTTTTTTTAATTTAACCCTCAACTGACATGGTGGGGGTCAGATCGCTGCCACACATATATTTTTCATTTCAATTTTATTATAGTCAGCACGTTGCAAATATATGGCAAAAAATATTTTGAGTTTGCTTTACTTTGCTATGACAGACAGAGATAAAAATTCGGGGCAGTTTTACCCTCACCATGTCACTTATATGAGACGAATCCACTATACCACGAATCAAGCATACAGTATTGATTAAAACGGGATAGACCGACGTATCTTCGAAAATTTACCCTTTTAGATATATTTAAAAAATAACCCTCAGCAGTATAGTGTGTTTACTCGTTTCGAAGAATTTTCACGTTGGCAACGAAACGCTGGAACAATGGAGGCAGACAATTTTATCGAGTCTGTCTCGCAGGCTGCCTCTTTCCACGCGAGCATTCGATTAGTCGTTGATTAACGATTCGATTCGAATCCATCTGCGCGTATTTATTGCTCCAGAGATCACGGGCTACAATTAATCGGTCGTTTATAATTCGTAATTAATTAGCCCGCGGGGTTACGTGCGATTTTCTCCATCGTCCCCCTCATAACTTCTCCATCACACGTTTACAGAGGGGGGTGATCGATTCTTCGACCAGACGAGGCTTCAAAGAGCCATTAAACCCAAAATTCATCTCGTGTTATTAAAAAAAAAAGAAAGAAAAATTTCAGTATCGCTGAGAGTTTGCGGGTGGATCTGAAAATCTGGTGTAAAATGTACCCTGAAATACGCCGAGATTCACTCAGCGGTTCCATTACCGGAGATCCTGAAACGGCGGGGTGTTCCACGAGGACGCGACTTCCGGGCAGCGCGAGTTTCTTCAGCATGCAATTTCACGTTGGCGTTTCAACGCGATCGGCCGGATGCTACGCTCGTAATTTCGAACACGAGCGATCTCGTGGCTCGCACCACCCTCGAACCCCCTGAACTTACTCCTATGGGGCTGCTGGGTATACAAGGTGAGCCTGTAGAAACTATTACCTCATTTTTCTAAGTGTAGAAAACAAATGATTTAAGGAATTGTATTTGGTACCGGACAGGACAATAGTCTACTTTTTGGAAGAACTTTCTTTCAAATTATTTCAGACGGAGAGTAAACTTTTTCGTCGATTGCAATCTTTTATGTTAGTTACAAATTTGTTTAGATAAATATTGCTGACTTGTAGTGAAGCTATCTGGAAATGCAGAAATTTGGAAGCTCTTCCATTTAAGGGAATAAAATGTGGTGTACTGTCTGTTATACAGAGTGTTCTAATATTTGTCATACAATCTGAAGAATATTTGAGCTTGATTTCTAAAAAAAAGGAGCTTTATGTGAACGTATTTTATTCTATATTTCCGACTTTCTTTTTTATAAGGAATCACCCACCACAATTAATGGGACACTCTTTACAAAAGATTCCAATAAATAATAAAATATTTATTTAACACCACGGACCAAGTTTCAAACTCAGAAGAATAACATAAAATCAAATAGCCTCCAAATAATTAAAATGAAAATCTCTCCTGTGAATTCGTCGAAGTTTGAACTCACACAGGCTTCAAAATGCCAAAAAAATGCACTATAAATGATTTCGGTAGATCGACTTTTAACAGTGTAGCTTTAAAAAAAAAAGGTGTGGAGGTTTTTCGAGAAATGTAAGTGGCTCGTATAAAATCGAAGGAGAAGATACGAGCACCATCTCGAGGCGCCATAATCTCCCGTGTTTATGGAAGCGGGCGTAGCTGATGTAACCTCGATATTGGTACAGCAATTGCTATCGTTTCTTAGCTACAGGGAACAAAGAACGAAACGTCGAGAAAGTCACGAACACGCTGTAACACCGGGGAAATAATAAAAGTTCTTAAGCAATAAAATGGTCACGGGTATCCCGTCGTTCGCATTTTAAACCACCATAAACCATTTACATCCTCGTCCCTCACGGTTTCGTTATAACATGCTACCGCCTCCTCGCCATTTTGCAGTCCCTGCGCCCCTCAATCTCGTGTATTCTTCTGTAAACGATAGTCTTCTTGCATCACTTTTTTATCTGTTTGCTTCAGAAGCTTCTCTTTCGAAGCATCTGGCACTCCATTTGTTTATCTTTTTATATTAGGTTCGCAGCGTTTTGTAAAAATAAATTTCTAAACATTTGCAGCCTGTCGAATTTATTTGTATTAAAATTCATTTGACTCTGCTGTCGGGGAATGGCAGAATTGCCAGAACTATTGCAAAGGATTGTTTATTCGAATGGAATTTACTTTGTTATTTTGAGGACTTCAACTTCAAGAACGTTTCTTTTGTAAACAGCGCTCTAAATTTACACTTACATTCTGTAGCTCTAAACTGAGAAGAAAACTCAATGTACTTGCGCACACAAAATATATAATCTTGTGATACGGTCAGTTCTGAACCACAGTGAAAAACTCAGTGCATAGTCAGACATAGTAAAATCAGGACTTATGGATATACATTGCTTAAAATAATTACAGAACCACGTACTTCAATTATTCATAGCTCATTGAGGAGCCAAATACTGTACACACTAAACATGAAACAAAAATATTAATTAGAAATATTTAATTATTAATACATTGGGTTGACACATACCAATATTTGTCTGTACAAAAATTCAAATAGTTTACCTACAAAAACGTAAACAATCTGTAGAAAAAACGATGATCATCCTTTAATAAATCATGAATTTTCATAAGACAAATCGAAAGTTGTTTATCACTCAATCCACTAATTATAAACATACTGAATTACAGCTATTCAATCATTTGTTGATGCTCGGTATCACACATAGTGATAATAAGTGGCAGCTATTACTTATAAGTCACTACATCAAAACAATAAACAATTTTCAAACCAACAATTATCAAGACTTCCGCCCAAATGATTAAAAATTACATTAAATAAATTCCAAGCAGAGCAACAAAATTTCTTCCACAGTGTCGACCCAATCGTTCTCGCAAAGCTCCCGCCTACGAATTCATAGTGTACTCACCAGAACGCCCTGTACACAAAAATTTCCATATGGACTCGAATCAAAAGTCATTGAATGATTAAAATTCCCGTTGGAAAATTCCGCAGGACCGAGCTTTCGTAGCGAGCGTCCGCAGGGTCGCCTCGATTATTCGAAAAATTTTCGAAAACGCCGCAACCGGAGGGCGGCGCACGAGTTTCCCGGGGGGTGTCGACGCGCGTGTTTCCGCACGCAGCTATGCGACCATAAACGGAACGGCCGTTCTGTGTCCACTCGATCGCGAATGATCGGCTGTGTAACGGCGGCGGATCGTTCGGATTCGTCGATATTTGATTCGCGGCTCGTATGCGTGTACACCGCCCCCAACCCCCGACTCACCCTTAGCCGCGCGTTTCACGGCTATTTCCGAATTTCTGACCGCCGCAGCTGCTTCCAAACCGGCCGCCCCAGCTTCCCAGCGAAGCCAGCTGGGAAAATTCCTTTCCCGGAAGGAAAGCCACGGACCCAGCGAATCGTGCAACCCTCCCCCGCACCGAAGTTACGGTTAATTATTGCACCGCGAAATTTCCCACCGCGTTTCCACTCGAGAGACCTGATTCATCCCGAAGTATCGCTGCACCCTTGCCCACACTCAGGCACACGTTTTACGGATATCTGAGTGACTGTTTGAATGCGCTCGTGGAGTTATGACACGAGCGTGTCACCGTTAACCCTTTGGACCCGGAAAATTTTGGAAAAATCGTGCAGAATTCGCTGGAATTTTTAACTGAATATCTAATTGCAATGATACGGAGGCTGTAACTTGATCAATTGTTTAGGGTTATAGAACTGTAAAATATGTGACGAGGTGTATGTATTTTAGTACGGTGGCTCGTAGCACGCAGTGATCGATTTTCGGGAGCGCGTATATGAGTTCATCGTCCTCACAGGGTTAAGACCAAAGAGATTAACCGTGGATTGATTAGACTATGAGTTAGATTAAATAATTTCGATCTTAATTGAGAATCTTCGTTCTGTTGGTCGAGTATTATCTATCCTACAATTCATGTCACATAACGCAATATAAAAATTGTAAACTCACCGTCGAATCTTCCAAAATATGACCCTCATAAAGAATTCAATGTAGCATCACCCGAAGTCCTCCAAACAGAACATATTTCATTAAACAATTCGTGTGTAACCTCATTGAGTCAGAAGGTATCTTCGACTGCACTGTGTGCTGATGCAGCCAGTATTCACCGAAAGCGATACATCATCGAACAATCGGCAGAGAAGCTTAAAATTCGAAAATCCTTCCGAATCCCCGCCCTGTTCGCGCGCTTCCACCTGGAGAACGCTCTGACATCGTCGTAAATTCGGGAATCCCTCGGTTAATCGCGGATTTTATCGCGTCCAGGGACTCCCACTTTTATACACCCAATTAGCGGAAAATCCTGGCGGACAGGTTGAACCGATTGCACGGGGCAATTACAATAAAATTCACACGAGAAATTCTCTCCTGAATGCCGGAGTCTGACTTAAATAAATCCGGAGGTAATGAAATCCAAACGTCTCGAACGGTGGCCGTTTCCATGGGAAATGGAGGAGCGCGGCGGTCGGTGGCGCGGATAGAGAAGAAACAACAAATCACTCGTTTCTTCTCCGGGCCACTCGATATCTTCCCGGTCTAATTTCCCATGGAGCGAACGGCAGGTTGTTGCCAAACAAAAGAACCTCCATTCTTTTGTCTCGCGTGAAACGGCCCCGTTGTTTGATCAGCCCTCCGTCTTCGTCGCCACCGCTCGAGCGGCGTGTCTCGTTCTCAAAGCTCCGCCGGAACGGGTAACTTAATTTACCGAGGGATTCAACGAACGCTGAGATATCGCTGCAAGAGAGAGAATAATTAAATGGAAAGCAGCCACTCAGCGAATGGAAATACCTTTCAAGAAATGGGTATCGCCCGCCCCCGACGGGTCCACCGGAGCAGGTTCCTCCTGATTACTCTTCGTTATCTTTGCACACGGATCTCAGCGGAGCCCTGACCCATCCTTTGCCACCGGAAACCCTGTAGCCGGCCCATGGTTCAACCGCGAGTGTTTGTCCAAGGTTCTACGTAATACTGCCTCTTTGTCCAGCCCTGTCTGAGTGTCAGGGAACCCTCACGACCGGGAAGGAATTTTTAAACATTTTTTTTAGAAGTCTGGCGTCTCGAAGAGTGTTCAGATTGGGCTAGATGGCCGTTTGAGGGTAGACTGAATTTTTTAAAGGTATGGAGTTTCTTCTTTTTGGATGTCTGATGAAGGTTTCAGGAGCATTGATGTTTCTTTTAGGTGGAATAACAGAGTTATGTTGCTGCAGCTGTTGCAGCTGATAGAAGGGAGTATTTTGGGGGATGTAGATGATATTGTGTTGCCATAACAAGCCCATGGTTTACCTGTGAGTGTTTGTGCAAGGTTCTACGTAGTGCTACCTCTTTGTCCATCTCTGTCTGAGTGTCAAGGAACCCTCACGACCGGGAAGGAATTTTTAAACATTTTTTTTAGGAGTGTGGTGTCTCGAAGAGTGTTCAGATTGGGCTAGATGGTCGTTTGAGGGTAAACTGAATTTTTTAAAGGTATGGGATTTTTTTATGGGTGTCTGTTGAAAGTTTTAGGGACATTGATATTTCTTGTAGGTGGAATACGAGAGATGGGTCGCTGCAAGGAATATTATAGGTTATATGGATGATATTCTGTTGCTATTATATGTTAGGCCATTTAGAACACCCCGTGAACATAATCCGATTAACATGTTGCCTGCTATCAGGTGACTGTAGACTGACGACTAAAATTTTAGTTAATTAAATCAGTATTGATTTTGACAATATTGCGAGCTACTATGGCATTGCAACAATGATGTGGAAATTGATGTACACGATTGAATGTATAAATATTATTTTTGTGTATGATTTATATTAAATACCACACTTTATGTCACGTCTGACTCTGAATGGCTGGTTTCACTGTGGCTATTAGGGAAGGGAACTTTTTTTTTACCTGCAGTGGGATTGGGGGTTCTATCTGTCATTCAAAAAACCTGTCAAACGATAAAAATAAAAAAAAGGGGAATTTATCAGGTTCTGCCGATTGTCGACAGAATTATTTATGGACCACCCCCTCTATTATTAATTTTGAAAAAGTGATAACTAGGTTGCAGGTCGTCGTACGTTTTAGCATATCCAAGCATGTAAAACAGACTGATTTTGAGGAGTTAGCGAAATAAAAGGTATAATCCAGAAATCTTTACAAGATAAGACCATTTTTTAAGTCTCTTTTTTATGTACACTGCCGGCCAAAAGTATGGGACCACCTGGTCCGAAGTTACATTTCATAGCATAAGTAATAAAAGATGATTGCAACGGATTTAATGTTCCTCTGGAAGTTTGAAGAATGTATTCGGAATTTTTCTAAGATATTGAATAAAACAAATTAAAAATTAAAAAAAATGAAATTGTTTCTATATTTCTTTCAACAGATTTAAAAAAATGAAACTTGTCGTATTTATTGTATGGTAGTCCCATACCTTTGGAACACAACAATATGTAAGAATAAAAAAATATATTTGCATAAACATCCGTAATCTAGTAATACCTAATCTGTATCCAGACCTAACCTGTCCTCAGACTTAGCACAGCTAGAAATTACAATCATTGTCAAATTATACAATTCTAGAATAGACTAACTGTCTTACAAATAATCTTCAATGTTTTCTAACCTCAAAAAGTGAATCAGATCGTCTTGTATTTATAGCCTGCATCCTTGCGATCACCAGGGTCGGTGTTCAATGAATCGAGGACGATTGTCGAGATATTCGATCTCCGCCTTCAGGAGGAAACATTTTTCTCTTCTCGTCAGTGTAACGGGCCGTATAACAGTTTGCTCGGAAGATGGCGTCATGCTTCTCGTGACGTCAATCGTTTTCCACTTGGCCGGTTATGGCGAAACGTACACACGCAGCTTCTCTCGGTTTCCTTCAATCAGCCGAACCGTACCATCCCACGGCATCCCAGAACCGTTCGCAAATAACTCAGGCATTCCGTTTCAGACGCACGTACATTGTGAAATTAATTTTCAAACGCGCCGCCATTTGCATCGATTCGTTTTGCCCGCACGGGCAATCGTGACGGCTCGCGACACTGCTCGGCTCGTTTCGCGTCTTTTCAGATATTCTTCAATCGAGAAACTCGATATTTCATGCCCGCCTATCCGATAAATCAATACTCTCGAGGATCGTTGAAAAATTGCTGTGATATCTATGACGGAATTGAGTTGTTGCTAACAATGCATACGCTTCAGTGTTTCCGAACATGGAAGTAAAAGATTGTTAAGATTGTCTGAAAAATCGATGGGAGATTCATGTTGGGAGTATCGACAACTAGAAAATACATGAAATAATAAAATTTTAGAAATACTTGGAGTGTCTTATTTTTATTTTTTAATTCAGTAGACCACGGATGTTTATGCAATTACAAACCCCACGCCTACGTACTTTTGCCCGCAAACACTGAATAGAACGTATGAAAACTGTTTGCAAACATTCGTTTGAAAACATTTAAACAACTGCCCATGTGTTCTTTAGCTTTCTATTCTGGGTGGAAAACATGTTTTCAATCTAAACAAACACGTATAGTTTGTTTGGATTAGGATTGGCCGGGGTAGCGTAAAAATGAATGTGTAAAATACGTGAAACTAAAAATACGTTCTGAGAACCGTATGACGACAAACTAAATTTTTATCTAGGTCCCATTTCGTTATCTATATTCCATAAAAATATTTGCATGAACACCCACCCTTAAGTATTCATCTGGCAATATCTGTCCTCAAACATCTCCAAGAATCCTTACAAGCTCTCTAAAATTCTACCTTCTCCAGAAATTCCAATTTTCCTTTTTATACTGTCGTTCGATAAGCCCTGTTACCCGCGAGAGGAGCTCGTAAATCAAAATTGAAAGTCGAAACGTAAAAATTTCGTGCACGGAGACGGCGGCGGCGGCGCAGGAGGCCGCGAGGAAACAAACTTTGCAACGTATCGAAAACAGAGGGACGCGAAAAAGAGCTGAAGCAGAGAATAAGAATGAAATCCGCCGGAGTTCATTCTGCGTTTCGAGCTCTCGATCCGACAATCCCAGCGTATTCTTTAAGTTCTGGTCGCAAAATGAAAAATTGGGTCGCCGTTCCCTTCCCTAACCTCCTTCCGCTGACGTCATCGTTTCTTCTGCACTTCACGCGGCTGACACTGACATTTCCCGGTGCACCTGTGCGCACCGCCAACGGAATTAAACGCGTCGTTGGAGACGATAATCATTTTCAAGTTATTCGCCATCGAAAATCGCCCCGCAAATTGCATCGCTCTTCTACCCTCGTTTCCTTCCTCCTTTTTTTTCTCTCTTTCTGCGTGGTATTGATTTCTCTCGCGTTGTTCGTTTCGGGACGCAACGAGTCATCTCTCCGTTCTCGAGCATCCCTGAGAAATCTTGTAAATCTGCCTGATTACTTGGAAAAAAGTAAAACTGTTGATACCCGATCACTTGGATGCGGGAATTCCTAGGGTGTAACTTCATAATGATTTCTGCATGTACAGTTCGTTACGTGTACGAGCAAATTGAGTACTCGAGTACTGAAACACCTTGATATGTTAGACTGAATAATAAACGATGGAAGAGTTCGGGAGTTCTGCGTCAGGCGTGGGCAAGTGTGACGCAGCGGGCGAAACGAAAGTGATGTAGCGCCCGCGGGAGGCGTGGCTTAACGCCGGCAGTAGGCGTGGCTTAGCTCCACCAGCAAGTGTGCATTAATACTTTGATTGCCACGCTGTATTGCTTAAAAATGACAGATCTAAATTTTTATACAAAGTGAACGCAATCTCAAGTTACATTCTCTTTAATCGAGAATATTAGGAATATTAATAATTTTTGTATTGGTTTTATTAAACCTTATTATACATGATGGGTAATTTGCCATGTGCACCTATAAATATTCTTTTTTAAATTCCGTTTCTCCGTACAATAACGCTTGCGATTCGCCATTGAATCAAGCTGGACAATAACACGCAACATTGCTGGTCGATACGTTCAGAATTTCACGGGCTCAAGTCTACATAGCTGGGACTGAAGGGAGGGGTGGACATTTCAAAATTATCGACCATTAATATTAACCGGTCGCATTAGGAATTTTTACACGCCGCGGGGTTCGAACAATTATGATCTCTGCAACGGCTCGTTCGAAATTTGTGAAATATCGCGGCGTGGCGGATCAATGGACGAAAGTCGGCGCGATATATCACGGCAAAGTATGCTAAAACGGTCGAACAATTCGCGATATCGATTCCGCATCCCATTCCGGCTGTTACGGGATGAAAATTTTCCGCGAACGATCATTGTTGCGGCCGATAATGAACGGGACACGCGTTATTATCCCCTCCGCTCCGCCCACCGCCCCCCACTCCCGTCGCTACCCCTCCGTCGCTGGCTTCTCCTCCGGAGGCTCGCCGGCAGATGGCGACAGCGGACGCGTTTTATTTTGTCGCCGCGGGTTGAACGAAAAAGTTTCAATCTGTCGACGAACGGCGGGGATGGCAGTCCCGTTTTTTCGTTTGGACCGCCTTTTAAAGTGAAACATCGAAACTGACAAGTGGAAATTTCCAATTTCATAGAACGCAGCTAAAGGATTGTTTCATCCGGCTCTCCGCTCTCGCGAGGTTAATTGCACTTGACAACGGCTGGCCGATGCCCGTGTGTCGAAAGCTTGTTGCTTCCGTCGCTTTTTGGAACCACTGTCGCGGATTCTTAATTGTTTGGGGATTTTTCGTTCCGCTTCTCTGGAGGATACATACACGTGTGTGTACGTTTTGTTTTAGATACATTTGACAAAACGTGTACGCATAAATAATTCTGTGAAGTACTAAACAATTACTCCAACTTAAAAATATTACTATATATTTCTTTTTAATTTTACTGATGTACGTGTGTACTCTTTTCTGAATGTACAGTTTTGTGAATTATTGGTTAATAAAGACGATAAACAATTCTAAGTAGTTCCTTATTCTTTCATTAATGTGTAGTATACTATGTTCTAACGTGTCTGACTAGGTATGGAAGTTCCACTGCGGAGTTACACGCGTTAATATCATTTTTAGCTTCATCAATTCTATTTTGAAAATGACTTAATTCTAGTCTGTACTAATTTGAACATATAGGGTATTCGCCACAATTTTTCAGACACTCCTAATAATCCGACAAAAAATGTTACGAACAGAAATTAATCAGCACTCCTTCGACAACAAATTGTAATATTAAAAGTTTTCAAAACACAGTTTTTCCAATGGAAATTCAGGAACCACTTCGCTTTTACAAATGGCACCACATACCTTTTCCTACCCAGTATTGTAGCTTGTAGAAGCTATACTCCTGAAAAGAATTAGAAGATGACACACTTAAATAATTTATTGTTCATCGAGGTGTCTGATCTAAACATCGGTAAAAATATTACTATATCAAGTACAAATGATGCTTGCTTCATTGCAGATTATCCGAAATTATTGATAATTTTGAGCACCTAATTATTTTGACCAGCGTTAAAAATGACGAAAAATAAAATGAAGCGTTTCGACAGAAGACGACGCGGATGGCGTCAATTTCACGGTGCATCCGGCGCTTAAAATGCACCTAACGACGCCCGATGACACGAATTCAGCGAGGCGAGCGAAGAAGAGCGAAAAAGAAGCGTGACGCTGAGCGTCGCAAAGTAAATAACGTCGGAGCTCATTAATGCGTCGATCCATCGAAATGTCATTATGCCCGTCGCGGGTCGTTTCGGTTTGCTGCCGGCGATATTAGCGAGTTCTGCTGTGTATGCACGCGTTTATATGGATTCCCATGTATGTGCGCGAGTGTGAGTAGCGATTGCACGCGTGCAACGTTGCCCCGCTGATTATACGAAGCGTTTGATTAATTGCTCCGTTAATTCATTCGCGGCCACTCGACGATGCGCAATAACCGGCGGAGGATGAAGCGAGGCGTGAAAGGTCGGACACGTCCGATTGCCAAAACATTGGGAGGAATCGAGTGTCCGCCATTGTTGGATCTTCCTGTCAGCTAGCAACGTGCGAAACTGTCCTAGCTGGAAGATGCTAGCTCTGTTTTTGACGCTGTCAACATGTTCAGCGACTCGGTACTCTGTAATTTCATCTCCTATTATGAATTTGTTTTCCTCCTTCCTAATGACATCCTCCAGCCCTGATTCCTCGCGGCCTGATAGAGCAGATTATGGAGACCAGCCTGTAAACTACAAGCTACCCGCTGCCAGCCGCACTCTGTTCCTCGCTGCACGCCAGTCATCGCCCCTGTAATTTGCCGGACTATTTGCCACGGGCGGACATTGCGTCCTGCTTCCTGCCCAAAGCGTTTCCGGTGTCGAAAAACCGCGCAAGAACGATCCAACCCGACACGAACGTAAATTAGCCTTCCAGGTCTGGCTTGTAGCTTGATTATTACACTGGGTTAGGTCTGAACTGTACTTTGGGTAGATTTAGGTTCTGTGTTGATTATATGTGGAGCACAGTGACTGTAAAATAGGGTTAGGTTGCATTAGAACTAGGTGGTATTGTTATTGTACCTGTGTGATACGGTTGAGTTGTATTAAAGCTCGGTTGTGACTCCATTGTACCTCTAGAATAGGGATAGGATGCATTAGGAGTAGGTTGTGCCCTCTATTATGCATCTAGAATAGAGTTAGGTTGCATTAGGATTAAGTCATACCTCCGTGATACCTTTAGAATAGGGTTAGGATGCATTAAAATTAGGTCGTGACTCCGTGAAACCTCTAGAATACCGTTAGGTTGCATTAGAATTAGGTCATGACTCTGTGATACCTTTAGAATATAGTTAGGTTGCATTAGAATTAGGTGGCGACACCGTGATACCTCTAGAATAGAGTCAGGTTGCATTAGAACAATGTAGAGCTCCCATTATACCTCTAGAGTAGGTTTAAGTTGTACGATAGAGTTAAGTTGCATGATAGAGTTAAGTTGCGCGATAGAGTTAAGTTGCATGATAGAGTTAAGCTGCATTAGGACTAGACTGTACCTTCACTGAACCTCTATGATAAGTTTAGCTACCATTAAAACAAACTTCTACCTTGTTCGCACCTGCACTGTATTCTAGATAATATTCAGACCAGCTTGTACCATTAACAAACAGTGTAATACAATGAAACAGATTAAACTAATCCTCATTGCGTGTATATCATGATCAAATACAATATTTTTATTTAATCCTGATGCAACAGTCTATAAGACCAAATAAACGACCTACAATACGACGACGTTCACATGATTCTCAGCGGAGAATCTTTAAAGCTAACAAAGATACTTAGATGTCCTGTATCTCACAGCTACCTCGCGTAACTATCTTCCTTATTTCCATTCTCTGAACATTCTGACACATTTAGACCGAATAAACAGCTTGAATCTCCGTATGATATCAAGACCACCACCTGGAAGACCAAATCCTATGAACCAACAACCCCTTTTCAACCCCACGTTGAGCAATATTCGACCGACAGGAGCGGCTAAATCCGTGCTATCAAAAACCGCGGTAAATTCATTGGTGTTATTCGGAGGACGGGCGACGCGTCCGTGGTGTCTAGGCGAGTGATCTATTTCACCGGAAGTGGCGGCGATCGATTAGCAGAAAATATATAGCGATTGACGTGGCGCGGCGGTGCATCGCTCAACCGATTGTAACGGTATCGGCTCGTAATTTCGGAAAACGACGCTCTAGGCAGTGCAATACAAACAGCCACGAAACACACGAGTACACGCCGCCCCGTCCAAAATTGCCGACTCACCCCCTGGAACCACCCTCCGCCCCCGTCTCACCCTCTCGGCTTACTGACCTCACTTTACACCTTGTATCTCGTTCCTGGACTGTTCAGACACGACTTGAAGTCGTTCCTAAGTAAAAATATGTTACTTTCAGACCAGGATGTGTCAATTCTTCAGGGTGTTCAGCACAATCCTTGTGTCTACCTGAACTTCCTCAAAGAAGCGACATTTTTATCCTCTAAGCTTCATCTTCGTTCCAGGGAAGATGAAGAAACCACAGAAGGTTAAATCAGGAAAATAGGGAGGGTGAGGAACAGCAAACCTGTTATATTCATCTTCCCTAGTATAAAGACACAGTTCAAAGGTTGGTGTCTTACAATTAGCACAGCTCAGGAGATTCAGGAAGAGACGAGGCTGAAGACACAGGACTTTCAGAAGGCGTGCACCAATGCTCAAATCTTAAGCCTGTTGCCACAACTCCTAAGGGATCTATTTTGAGGAAGCAGGTGGCCACTGAAATGTCAGGTTCCAAAATTTGCCGATACCACCCAGTGAGTCACCAATTTTCATCATCGCTCGAGAGATCATCTTCCAGACGTTGGACCTTTTTCCAATTTTTACCCACAGAATCGAATTAAGTCTGAATGTGCACGTTTGAGGAGGCAGAGGCGACGTCGAACAGTGTCGCGGACAGACCTAATAATGAGCGGCGTTTATTAAGCGTAATAACGTTTTTAGGTTGGCCGTTTAAATGCATGAGACAGCGGGAGGA
This sequence comes from Macropis europaea, assembly GCA_916610135.2. Taxonomy (NCBI): domain Eukaryota; kingdom Metazoa; phylum Arthropoda; class Insecta; order Hymenoptera; family Melittidae; genus Macropis; species Macropis europaea. Next base: position 3,339,044 of record OU744352.1, on the reverse strand, counting down.
GCTTGCAGCGTGGCCGAGCTTGCAGCGGCGGCCGAGTTATCCGATATTGCGGCGGCGGAAAGCGGCGAAGGGCTTGCCAAAGCGTCCGGATATATTTACACGGTCCACGATAACCGGACTGTCCTTTTTAAAGCGGAGCTTAAAAGCTTTTCTGTCGCGTCGCGGAGGAAGCCGTCGTGGACGCGGAAGGTGACCAGGACTTTCGAGGAATACTAATGCGACCGCATGGGGAACGCCTTGCCAGTTTTGTGACATCCCCGAAATCGCCGAGACACCGTGTTCATTCTCCGGAAAACTGGACGAATCTCTCGTTGAGCCTCGATTTCGAAAATACTATTATAAATCTGCACCATTTGGTCGACAGAGATGTTTCTCATTAGGTTGCTCACAGCATCCGCTGTATTTTTAATATAAAATAACTGCATCATCTACGTAAATGTGTACATACAACATCCGATTTGATAATTGATCTCATAAAAGAAAATTTAGATTTTAGGTAGTCTCTTCAGGTTCTTCATCCCTTTCATCATGTTCATCATTCTGTATTTCGAGAGGAAATACAAGTATCGTGGGGTTGGGATTAAAGACAACAATATACCTGAATATTTTTTCCTTTATGGTTTACATGAAAAATAGTGTATTATGTAGTGTTTGACCAGATATGGCTGTTTTTACTGCAGTATTAAAGGTGTTAACGGGGGAGACATGGTTTAGAACGTTAAAACTAAGGTGATCTTTGGGATTTTTTTTCTAAGAAAGTATTAAGCTGATATTTTCGAAACACTCAGTGTATTTTGTTTCATATTCGGACTACTAAAATTAATTTTTTCGTTAAAATATAGTTCGTAGAAATGGATGTATATAAACTTGTTTGAAGGTCCTCGCCGCTCGAAGACTCGTTACACGCGTGGAGATTAACAGTGAAAATAGCTACATCTAGTCAGACGCGTCAGAACACTGTTAAGTTAAATATTATTTTATGTTATGGTTCCAATATTAATGGTTACCAAAGTTGCACAAAAATTGTTAGTTATTAATCTATTTCCCGATAACATTAAATTACTTTCTGGACTTCAGGAAAAAAATAAATTCAGCCGCGACTGCATTCTGCACTTCTTATTTATTCCCTACAGAACTGTCTCGGACAGGTTTCCAAATCAACGAGTAGTTCTACTTAATTCTTTTTGGAGCCCAGCGGCGTCGTTAAATCAGCTAGAAATTACTTTCTCCTTGCAAGTTCCTCTGAAACGCCATTACAAAACATACTTACCGGAGAGAACGGGGATTGAGCGATTAAATCGCACAATACGTTAAATTATCCCGGAGACCGTACCCTTTTCACGACTTCACAGTTGCATTTCGATACAATGGACGAATTGTATTTTAGAAGCACTCTGTGGACCGTTACTTAATATTTCTCTGAGTAATATTTAATGCATAGAAAACCAGCAATTTCACAAGCTAAAACCTAAATAATTTATTTTATTAACACGTTGACTGACATGGGGCTCACCTGTGACCAGGGCCTGAAATTTTGTTTAATTAAATAACTAGTAATTCTTTTGCAAATCTGCATAATACTGATATCGTGGTAGTAATATAAGCTAACACCTATACGTTTCAATAGTACATGTTTTGTTCCTTCTTAATTTATATTTAAAACAGGACAGTATAATATGTCTGACTAGGTGTGTCAGTTTCCACTGTGGAATTCTACGTGGTATTGCACAGTATCTATTAATTAAATAATCGGGCATATTTAAATAAATGTTGAACATTGTTATAGACATTGAGTTATACAGAGTTTTAGATGAATAAATATTTACCTTAATAAATAATATATGAGAAGATGTATGAGTATGTATATTTATTACATTTCAATATATTTAATTAAATTTAATAGAATTTTAAATTGTACATCATGCCTCTAGTAATTGATTACTTTCTAAAATATTATACAATTTTTTATTATTGTATTACTAACAGTACTGTATGTTTTGTTTCTGATATTGAGTCCATGAATTAATTTCTTTCGGAAGCCTAGGTATCAGGAGCTGAATAAATTTAAACGACGAGGAATTAATATTCATAGAAGTAAATTCTTAATTTTCGTTTAAAATGCATCGTGTTATTTAATGAAGCTATAAATATATACACGCTACTAAAATGTAGGAATTAAAAACTATTGCAGGCTGACCGCTGAAACATTCATATTCGTCAGGCGTTTGTTCACTTCCGCTTTCAGCGGCCCGTCGTCCGTCACAGGGCGATTGTTTATTTTTCGATGTTTATTCACGCCGTGATGTCGACAAAGAAACGCGTCACGCCCAATTTGAATAACAATTCGCCAGTTTGCAGAGAGATAATCTGACGTTTCTGACGTGACCGGGACAAGAACGAATCAGAGATAGCACTGCTATTGTTCCTGCTCAACAATATTATCATACGAAGCCTCTAATTTGCACGAAAATCGCACCTATTTTTAACAGGGTGTGACATGAATTGTTTCGTTTGAAATTTTCAGTTTTCCATATTCTTTCAGGTCGAATTACTTTTAGTTGTTGAAGCCACGAAGTGCTATTGCTCGTTAAAGTTTGCTATAAATTGAATATTAGTTAGAATCAAATATTTTAGTGTTCTCGAAAATCTAAAGAATCAAATAGAAGTGGTTATCGTTTATAAATAAATATACAAGCATTCACGTTATTATAAAAATTGTGAAAGGAAGTATAAATGTACAGTTGGCAATAAACAGTAAATAAATACATGAGTTCTACGTAATTAATCAAACTTTTTCATATTGCAGTTTTATTATTTAAAAAATTCATTCACATTGCAATGAATAATTGAGGAAAATAATTTGAATGCTTGAATGATAATAATGATACACATATACGTATACACATATTTTTTTAATTTTCTTTAACATATCATTTAATGTATCAGATGCAACAAAAAATAAAAAATTGCATACACTAATTTCTGTTTTGTTTAAAACAACTGCATGGTGATGGAGAAATTTTTTATAAACGCTGAAAACAATTACGAAATATTTCGACGAAGTAAACGATTCAGAATTGTCATGTTTCTGTAAAAATCGTCTCATAATTCATTTCGACGGTAAAACATTTCGAGAATTTACTCGGAAACGATTTCAACAGAGGCGACTCTGTTTTTCAGACGTTTTATTTGTTTGGAGAGCTCGTCTGCCCTGAAGGCGAAGGAAAATATTTAATTTCCGCTCATTAGGTCGTTTGTTCGCGCCGTCGAAGGACAAACTTTAGGACGCGCTAAGGAAATAAACAAACTTCCAGTGAAGCTTCAGACAGAAGAATATTTAAACGATGCTTATGATCTTTTTCAGCTTTTAATCAGGCAGATTCCTCATCTAACAATTAAAATTACATCTTCAGGTTTGAAAATGGCGAAATTGAATGGAGCACCAGTTGCATCTTATTGAATTCGCCTGTACAATGAAGATGACCCTGAAGAATTCTAGAAAATAATTCCAGCTTTGATAACAAATTTTAGAAATTAATTGCGCCATTTCCTGTCTCATTCCACCCTTGATAAACGCCAGAAAATAGTCAAAGATGCACTAAAAAATTGTATAACTAAAAAAAATTCATAGCTTCATTTAATTGAACATAACAATTGGTGACCCTGTCAAACGTCAGACAATAGTCTGAAGCGTACTAAAAAATTCTTACAAATAGTAAAAGACTCGAGAACACATACGAATAAAGCTGCAAGGCAAACAACATTTACTGTACACAAAAATTAAAATTCTGAAAACAATGTTCACCTGAAAAAAATTTTAGATCCTGCTCTGTCTGACTACTCCTCACCTGAACTAAAAACGAACAGTCTAAATGCCTGTGTCCTAAAAATAGCAGAGGTAGATGGCACCACACGTCCAGCAAAGAACCCAAAAAAGCTACCTGAAGCGCATCGATCTGACAGATCCAAAATTTGTTGTGACCTGCATTTCCAATCAACCTAGCCTATCGAGAAACATACCAAAGATTCAGATCATTGTGTCACCTGGATCACGAGAAATTCTCCGGAAACGATCACCTAAGAAATCAGATTATCGTCGGTGAGAAGAAGCAGGCTGTCGACAGATTGCAAATAAAGCATCAGAACGATTTCCGGTGGCGAGAGAGCAGCAGCGTCGCCGACGAGGAATATTTCAAGCTCTTCAGCATTGTTCCGGAATATCGATAGAAAAACGAGCACCTCGACCGCCAGCCGGGTTTCTTTCGTGCATCGCTTCATTATGCATGCGATTCTCATTATCCGCGGGATAAACGTTAACCGTCCGCGTCGTTAGAAGCACGTCTCGGTCCTTTTTGCCCCTGCTACACGTCTGAATTCGTCTTCTGAACGCGTTTGGCGTCGCCGAACGATTTGTTGGTCGCTGACGGACGGCTTTACAAAGAAAACGGCGCCACTCCTCGCGTTGTACTTCCATTCATCGAAGCAGACACGTCAATGTTCTTTCAACGCGCCACTATAGTGGCTGCTCGTTCAGAGCTTCACCCCAGAATTGTCTCTTAACTGTTTGCACATGGTCCAAAGAGTATTTTAGCGATACCATCGATTTTATTGATTATTAATCTAAATTTAATAGCTGACGCCGTCTCTAGATCCTGTGGCTACCCAGATGGCATCCAGTGGGCCCAGGACATGTCAGTTGTGATTGAGATACACGAAATGACTTCGACACTTCAGGGCTCTGTTGGGAGCTTTTAGAACTCTCCTGACTCTGAAGGATTCTGAATGTAAGAAGCAACAAAAATTCGCATCAGCATCGTGAACTGTGGTTCTATCTTAAGAAACTCTAGCATAGACAACAGAATATCCCTAGGGTCCGCTACACTTATTGAAAGTCAACCTCCTCTGTTTCCTGGCGAACGGGCCGCTGTATATTCCCAGACTTCCTCAAGAAATCGACAATCCTTTCCGCCAAATTCCTACGTTCTTCAAGTGAACCCAGTCATCCGGTGCACCGGGACAAAGGAGGAACGGAAGCACCGCTGAAAAAACGAAGTCAAAAAAAAGCAACTGAGACGCTGAAGGTGGAGACAAAGGGGAGCACCGACTCCGGCACAGAGAACGGACAAAATGGCTTTCAGCATGGACTCGCTCAATGGACCCTCCGGCTAAATCGCTGGATTCCTATCGTTAGACAAACACTATAGATCCTCCATGCAGATGCCGCGTAGGAATGGAAACCCGTTTGCCGTGCAGCCTGTTCTTTTTCTTCTCGGCTCCGTTCTTTATCTTCCTCGAAGGAAACAGACACCGTGAGAGATCCGAATGCTCGATAGGGACACTGCGGTGTAGATACATGGGTCCAGCAAAGCCTTCCATTATCCTGGACGACGCTATTCAATCCAAGCTACACGTATTCCGATGTATTACGCGAAGCGTCTCGAGCAGATAGGGCGTCGCGACCATCACTCCCCACCCGCGTATGCCCTGTCCATAAACAGATCCGTTTATCAGGCAGCCCGTGATAAACTCGGCCCGGGACATCCAAGATCTGTCAGCCGCTATCGAGACGTTTTCAACGATCCTTCCGCGTTCGCGAGACGCTCAGCAGACACGAGATTCTTCACGCGTGTCATGGTTTTCTGCTGGACGAGAATCCGCAGGATGGGAGACATTGTTCGAGGTGACAGCTTTGTGGTAGGGTCGTTGAGAGATCTGGTGGAGTTTCTGGAGTGGTTGAGAGATGTACAGGGTGTGCCAGAAGAAGGACTTGTTAATGTTTGGTTGGCGGACTTGGGATATTGTTAAGGGACTGCAGGGTCTGTAGGCTCTATGAAGAGTATGAAGACTGTGTGGAGTATGAGGACTTTAGGGACTCTGAGGACTATGGTGTCTATTGGGTCTGTGAGGTCTGTGGGGTATATGCAGTCTGTGAGGTCTATTGAGCCTGTACAATCTATGGAGTCTATGGGGTCTGTGGACCTGGTGTGAGCAATGGAGGTTATGAGGCTGTACACATGTACACACATTACACTGTTAGGAATACTCAAATGCTGGTCTTTAAAACTATACAGTGTTCACTCTGAACACCCTAAACCATTGGAGTTAGAGCGTAATCGATATGTACAGCTTATCATTGAGGGGGTCATGAGAGACTTTCACCAATAGCAGACCCTGTACTAGGTCCGTGTAAGCCATAACATTATATTTTCTAGATCATCCCTATTTATATTCAAACTTGCAAGAGACTTCAAACTATTTCAGAGTGACTATGCTACACAGGGAACAAGTGAATTCCTCATTACGTTTATCTCACCCTAACAGATTTCCTAGAATGGTCCAATCCAACCTGCTCCAAGACCCCAAGGTAACTGCTACCATACTGCATCCCTATTATCTTGATGCATTTCTTTCAGCAAAACAGATCTGATCAGATTCAGAGTTCCAAAAGCGGACCAATGCTCTGAGCATGTTGAAATGATCGCTCCGATCAATCGATGGGGATTCTTGAACGACACGAACAGGAAGGGATGCGTCCCTCGTTGCTACGGGCCCAGAAATCGGTAGTTACCTGAAAGGTGCACGGTTCTGCATAAAAGATGCATACCATCCGCTCGACTCGCACGCGAAGACGAATAACGACGGATTTCCAGCGGCTCCAAAGTGAATGGTCGAGGAACCTTCAAAGGGGGCATAATTCTTTGAGATGAAAATGCGGGGACGAATGTAATATGACGCTGCGTCCGTACATAGAGCCGTCTGTGCATTTTTCTCCGGGTGCCGCCGGGGTGGGCTGGAAAACGAACGATTCGACGGAATCCCCTTTTAACCCCCCGCCCCAGCGACGAGAATGTAACATTATTATGCGTCTGGACCTCTTTCCGCGAGTGAAATAAGACGGGGGAATTTTTCGGTGGCCCGTTTCTGGGGTTCGAGTGGAATTTGTTAGACGATCCTCTCTGTAGTAAGTTCTGGGAGATGGAGGACTTACTCTGGTCCGTGGATGTCCTAGAAACGAGTTCTCTTAGGTGACCTGTTTCTGGGAGCTTTGTGACCAAAGCTTTTTACACGGCTGTTCAACTCATTACTGTTTATTTTGAGTTATAATTATCGTGATCTGTGTCAGCTACTCCAGCATGCGTGAATGCTTTTTTATAATTATAATGGTTGGTACGTTTGTTGGTAAAAGAATCATATGGTGCGTTTATTGTTGACTCGTACTACTGAAGGAAGGAATAAACCCTGAATGCTAATCAAATTCCATTCGATTTTATTACATGTACTTCACACATGTAATCGTACAAATTATTACTAGAACAAGTAGAACAAGTCAATAATATATGAGCCAAGTGATGCTTCTGTTATCAAATACAAATATTTCCAAATTAATTCATATTTGACACTCCCACTTTGAATGTAACAAATAAAATAAAATTCTGAATAATTTCTTCCTGGATACTAACTAAATTCTGTAATATTATATTCTATATACTTTACATATGCAATTTCCTAAACTGTTGCCAGTATTCAATGCTTATCCTTACCATAAGTAGAACAAGTCAATAATGTGCGAGCCATATAATGTTCCTATTGCCAAATTAATTCCCATCAAACTAAACTAAAATTCTGAATAATCCCTTCTTCAATAAAAAAAGACCGTCAAACATAAATATTGAACCATAAATTAACAAAAACTTTTTTAAACAGTAGAAAATACTTCCACGTTATTGATACAGTGAAACGGGACACTCATACATTCAGGCTATTACATCGTACCTGTATCAGATTTTCAACTGCACAAGCAACCGGAGCAGTCCCTTAGAACTATAGTACAGTTCAGCCATAGTGGAGTGATACAATTCAGAGATTCAAGCGGTGAAGTCACGAAGGCAGTTGCTCGATTAAACGTTTCGCTGTTACGGCCCTGAACTTGCGTTTAACAGGCAACGAACCGCGAGAATTTCCGGCGGGGTGGTTCGATTGACAGAGACCTGGGGGGTGTTGCCACCCCGCTGTCTCCGGTGTTTCACCATTTTCCGACGGTCTCCCGATTCTCCTTCTTCCCGATTCCCGCGGCACGGCCGCCTCGTAAAAAGCGGACGACACGATTCCGCACTCTGCCCGCGAGAAACCGGAGGAGCTCACGAAAGTGCCTGTTGTCTGGGAAAATGTGCCCCCGATAAATTCATATCGATACGTACACGCTGATAACCTGATCAACTCGCGGAAAATTGGGATTGGGGGCAATTTTCGTACGGCGAAGTTCGTGTCGAGTGAGTTTTCTTTTTCATAATTTGCCGATGACAATAAAAATTCAGATAGGGGTGCTTAGATGATGCACAGGCTTTCAGTTTAGAAATTGTACTAAATATTTTTGATGGACAGAAAATATTACTCTTAAATTGGTGAAAGTTGTCATTTTGCATTTAGGTGACAGCAGAAATATAGAAATCATAGTTGGTATTCAGTGTTTATTCGTTCCTGCAGTGGACCAGTCAATGGTACACCCACTGTATAATATTTTCATTAACAAATATAAATAGTTGTAAGGACATTTGTTACACCACATTAGTACTATACAAACAAGCAAAACGAAAAATTATACCTCCGGAAAGTTAAAACATCTAACAATTATAATGGACGTAAAGAATATCTTGGTTTCTGCAGTAGTATAAATCAATAATAAACGCACCATCCAATGCTTCAGCTAACAGGAATAAAAATTTCAAACAAAATTTGTTACACCTTAATACCACTAACGAACCAAACAGCACGCACGTTTCTAATACTAAAAATACAAAATATTTTAAAAATTACAATCGCGGTACTGTGTACACTAGTTGCCCCAGTAGTATGAGTCAATAATAAGGTCTCCAGAGATTGATCCAGCTGCCAAATACAAACAGTTCTAATCAATCATATTTCTGAATAGCGTTACCATTACATTAAACAAGCAGTGCTCATTCAATACATTTCCGAACACATTGAAATTATAGTTACACACAGCGTGTATTCGTTTCTCCAGTAGTACGAGCGAATGATAAACGCGCCGTCAAGCACGGACATGTTCGTGCGATCGACAAAAAGCGCAGCCTGTCGTCTCGATAGATTTAAATCCATTTCCCAACATAGTAATCGCCACGGAGCGGCGGAAAAAGTGAATCTGCAAAAAGGGGGTGGCCGGATTAAAAGGTTTACCAAGAACGAGCGAACGATAATCCGTGCGTTACAATTACCGTTCATCGTGCCTTGCGCACACCTGGGCTCGATCGTACCAATTTAATTAGGTAATTAGCTCGTTTGCATATTTCAATAGACAGCGAGCGAACGTGCGAGAGGGCCGCAAGCCGATCGACGAAACGCACGCGGAAAAATACGACGATGGACACAAACCTGCTGTCCCCTGTGCTACCGGTTAATCCATTAACTATAAAATTAGGTATTTCCAACCATTCGAAATCAAGCATCTCTCGTGCAAATGCAGCATGCTCGCTGGTACGTTGCCTGGAGAGAAAAAAGGTAGAATTTCTTTCAGTTTTGAGCAACTTTTTCCAGGGTATTGGGTGCGATATGTAGGGCAACTGCCTCAGTGGTTTAAATTTTGAGAGTTAGGATTGTTTTTGTTTGGTTGGTATGAAAAAATTTGTTCAGAACGTGCTGAATCTTTGGCTCAGTCATTTAGTATTGACTTATTCTACTGGAGAAAATTAAATAATGTATGTTTACATGTTATTCTGCTCCTTATTTCATTTTATAGTGCCACAGTGATCCAAAATTTAATTAAGTGCTTCTGTTTCTTAGTTGCATCAAAAAGGCGTGTTTATTGTTGATTTATACTACTGTGGGAACGAATAGATGTGTAAGTACACATGCTATTGCAGGTTTATTTAGAAATTCTTCTATTTGGTAATTGTAACATTAATGGGCTGATTTATTATTGGCTTGCACTACTGGGGAGCCAGCAGATGGCTGTATATCGATTATAATTACTAGATGTTTCAAATAGCAGGCATTATTAACGTGGTTTGTGTTAGGTTTCATACTGCCATAATGGCATGAGAAATTCCTTTATGAAAATGTTCAGGTGTTGCCTGATACATTACAAGGTGTATGTGTCACTGAGTTGCACTCCTGAGGGAATGACTGCATACTATGAATTATAATTTCTAAAGGTTTTATTGTTATTGATAATCAGACTTCTGAGTAACATAATAAATGGCGAACCTGCTAGTGTATTTTCCTTGTTCATTTTTCCTTTGCAACTTTTTTTAACAAAATGTTTAGAAGTGAAAGTTAAATAAAAGTAAAAAATAATCTGGTACAAAAGATGCAGAAAATGTCGAACCTGAAGAAATAGTTTTGTAAAAAGGGGGTGGATTTTAGTCACGAACAATGTTGTCGCGTAAACATTTGCAGTCGGCCCCGTTGAGGTAGCTGGAGTGAAAAAGTGGTTTCATAAACGCGACGACAGGCACAACTTGAAGAAATGTTTGCCAACGTAGTGCCAAGTCGCGTTACGCCCTTTATTGCGAGCCAAATGAACTTCAGTTCCCGATGCTGCGAAAACAACCCTCGAGCTTTTCACCCCTCCCTGTAATTGCTGTAATCTTGTTTCCTGTAACGAGTGCACCGACAATAAAAATAATAATTAAATCCGTGAAAACGCGAGCATCTTCAAAGCATTGGAAAATTGCGATACCACTGTAAAATTATTAAATTTCCATTTTTAAATAATTATTTAAAGTCCATCACTTGCAGCAATTCCAGAAACTTTTCTGCCATATCTGACAGCACTGACGATTTTACGAAGTACTGTGGGAGTATGAAAAGTGCTAGTTTACTATATTCTCGGAAGAATACCGCAATGATAAAATTCTAAGAGAAAAATTTACAAATTGAAGATTCCTTTCACTTCGAAGTTTGATGGTAGTACTCTTCTTTCGAATTTCGTAAAATTTCGCAAACTCTGCCTTATCTCTCGAAGTCTGGCGAACAATGTAATGCATGCAAATTTGCAGTGTCTTCCACTCGAAATTCGAAGAAATATTCCGACGACGAAGTTACCGCACAGGTGGGTTACCACCTTGCCCCGAAATTTGGTAGTATTCAAAACTCTTTGTATAACATAGTCTCTGATAATCTTACGTGAGCTTCAAACTTTACACATTGCAAATTTGTAAGGCTTTATACTTTCTCGGCCGTTTCGCTAAAAAAAAGGCACTCCAAAGAATATTATGTTTACACCAGATTTTTATAAATTGCTAACAAACTTAAATTAATTGTTGTAACCTCACAATAGATTATGCAATAACAATATAATTACGATTTTTATAGTCAAGACACATCGTGTGTCCTTCAGAAGCCCACGAGTAACAATTACAATCGACGATGCAGCTCACAAAGCCGGCAAGTTACCTATTCACTATTTTTCAACCCCCCGCAGCATCTCTCAATTCAACTCAGCGATTTTTCACCCTCTGAAAAAAAATACCTGCCTGAAGATCACAATGAAAAACCAGTCTCGTTTGTAATCGCGAGTAACGTGGGGACAAGTGGCGCAAACTCGTATAATTCACCCCCAGAATCGAATCGCGAGGGTGGATGGGGTAGTTTTGCGGAAACACAGTTCGTGCTGACATCTGGCTTGTCGAATGGCAACCCCGGTCGACGGAAGTTTCCTCTGCGAGCTACAAGGTGGCGTAAGCGTGCAGGTTTTCTGCCCCCAGAAGACACCCCCTCGGTAAGAAACGTCGTCGTTCCTTCCACCGTCGTAGAAGTGACACGGCGCGATGTCGTTCGCCCCGAGTCCACGAAATCCGTTCATTTTAGGGCGCACGTCAATTACAGGGCAGATTAACCCCCGTAAATTTCAAAGGGGTGCGTCCATAAAGGAGAATCGGCCCTACGGGGTTGAGTTACGAGGCCATCCACGTCCAGCGGCTATACACGGCGGCCATAAATATTTATCCGAGAAACGACGTGGCCGATAAAAATGATTACCGGGTGGAACAACCCCCTGCCGCCGCCGCACGCTGATCCAAAGGGGTAGCCTCGTAAATCGAGCATCGATTCGCGGAGACCCGCGTCGTCTCGAGTCGTGAATTATTTTCGCGTGCCCCGGCCGTACGTTATGTTTGCACAGGCGCGGCGAGGGGGTGCGGAGGGGTTGATAAGAAGAATGGAAGTTTTAATTTTACGAGCACCGTAACTTCTGCCGTTGTATCGTCGATTTCGAGTTATTGTTTTCGCGGGAGCACTTGGGCCCGCGCCGTTTATTGCCTCGGAAGGCGTCGATGGGAAGATTTAGGGGTTGCTTGATTTAGCACCCCTATGGAGAACGGTGCGTTTTAGGTGGAATATTTTAGAACACCTGGCGGAGAAATATTATCGTTTCAGGAGAAAGCTTTCTGCCTTCTGCTATTGAGGTTTTAGCGAGGTGCATGATACAGGGTGTTGTTTAGAAAATTTGATGGGGGTGAGTTTTAGAGTATCTATATTTCATAGAGATTAATATTTTCTTGTGATACTCCTCTCTTTCATTCTAAATTATTATTTTTCTTTCAATTGTCTCAAAACGTTGCACCTGAAGTGACAAATTTCAGTTATGAAATTTGTATCAATGTAAAAATCCCTAGGAAATTACTAGAATGTGAAATACACAAAAAGATGCAGATGGACGAAGCTTCAGCCGGGAAATTTCCATGAAAATTAAAAGGACGATGGATGCAACCGGAGAGAACGGGAGATTCGCTTGAAATTGACGTATGGCGAGTCATGTCTGGGGATATTTTCATCTTCTGGACGCCCATGGCGGCTGTAGATCGAAGCACCAGCTATAAATCAATTGACGCGAATCTATTTCCTAATAAAAGAACCAACGTTACCTTGTAAATAGATATCGCGTGATACACTTTGCTGCATGTTCCTGCGGTATCGACCTAACCTCTCCAGGACACATTTCACGATTAAATCTGGTTTCTGGCAACCCTTCGGTGCCCTACACCATTGCAACCTAGTCTTTTAGGCTTCACTGTCACGCGATCTTTAAGATTGAGCTTAGAAAAAATGCAGAAAGCTCAGAATTTAGGTAGCTGGTCAACTAATCCTCTTCTTTAGGCTAACATTGGCGATAAGAGAAGTGTTATAACAAATTAATTGTTCTTGAGCCTTAAACTGTTTTGTTAGTAACCCTAATCTATCCTGAGGAAGAGAAAAATTAATCCGTATCGCATATTCCGTTTTCGGATACTTTTTACACAATTATTGAATTCTCAGGGTTAGATGTCCTGGGGCCAACAGGACATCTATCATGCAACCCACAAATTATGAATATGTAGCAAAATCTAAATCACATTTTGGAGCTTTGTTGGTAGAAAATGTTCTGCTTTCCCCTTCTGGACGGGTCATACAAAATTTTATTTTATTTTCGGTTTTGCAGACAATGGCACGCTGTGAATAGAATACGAATTCACTAGAAAGTCATACAATTTCAGAAACAACATCACCATGAGTCCTTTCTCCTCCTGTTTCTGATCCATAAACAAAAGTTACTCAAAAGTTAATTAAAATGTTCGAACCGTCCACGGTGCAGCGAGTTCTCGGGCTACGTGGTCCGGTGCAGGCTACTTCTGACATTTCGGTCCGATGATGAATCCCCGACATTAACCGTCAGGATGAAGCAACCCCTGAATAGAGGGGTGAGATCGCGGGAGGCCCCCTTTTAACGCAGCCATTTGCGGGAGAACGCAACAGAAAATAGGTCGATACGATCTTATGAAGCCGGTGCATTTATTATTGCGAGAGTGCCTTCGACCAATCGACCTATCGACCTATTTTTCCCGTCCGCTTTTCGACAGGCTGAAAATTCACACCGCGCGCCGAAATCTCGTTGAACTCGATACACATCCCCGAAAATCAATCGAATAATTTTCCCGGATCCCTCTTCACCCCCTTTTTCAATTTTCTCCCGAGCCACAAACAAGTGAACAATTTTACAGTAACCGAGAAAAGGTTCAAATAATTTTCAGGGATGATTCTCAAATATTCACGACGCGAAGCGTTCGTGAAACGAGGGAAAAACAGGGTGAATAGAAAATGAATTTTCGGAAGTTTAGAAGATTCATTTTGCTCTCATTCACTGGGATTTTTTGCAACGCTATAACTTACGGCCTGCCCTATTTCCTGTGTGAAATATTAGAACGCTATAGCGGCCTCAAAGCGCTTTCGAGGGGCTAGCGTAAAAAATGCGGCTCTTCGAGCTCTATTGAATTGAACAGCGGTGTACGAAATACCCTATCCAAATTTATAAACAAAAGGGGAAGCCTGTAAATATTTTAATTAACACACTCATCGAATCGCAACAGTTATGGTTGAATAACACAGAGAATTTTAATTGACGATCATTTTAAACAATAGAGCTGCGATATGGAGTCCCCAGAGTACAATATCGGTGTAACATAATTTTTCCAAAGGGAAAATATAGCTCACTGTTTTACCCTGCTGTCGTTACTGTTATTGCAGAGACGGAACAGACCACATAAAGAACGTGAAATGACAAATGAAGACACGTGGGCATAACAGTCTATTCGCTAAGCCAGCTTAATGCGGAAAATAACAATTCCAGCGTTATGAAAAACGAGAATCGGGTGGAAAGGATGTCGTAAACGACCCACAGTTTCACCCCTAACCAGCGAATGATTCAATTCGACCCCACAGAGTGCGCAATATTTCCCCCGAGTCCATAAACCTGTTAACAGCTCGTCAGGAACACTGATCATCCCCTCGTCACCGGATTCCGAGCTTTATATCTGTCCTGTTTGCGCGCAATACTTTTTCTCACCCCCGTACACCGGTGACAGCCATCCTGAGATACGTGCGACTTCGAATTAACATAACAAATTCGCCACTGGCCAGAAAATATTAACACGTTCACTGCCGCAGTGGAAACTTCCATAACTGGCCAGACACAATACTAACTGATCAATAAAATTAGAAATTGTTCAATGAAATAAAATTTGACGGCAGTCTGCGCGGTAAGCGAAGGGTTGCTCATGTCTGCTGAGGTGGTTGCAACTAATAAAACCACCCCTTTTTTTATTCGACCAGATAATCTCTCGGATAGTGGTTCCGAGATTGGACACGCGCACAAGCTTCGCCGTTATTTCTTTCCCCCGTAGAGAAAATAAAAGGAGAAAAAATACCGACGGGGGTAAGTTCTACCGAGACGTCACTTCCGCCGGAAATTACTTAACCGGCAGACCTTCGCCCCGTTTCAAAGGAGCATTCGGAAGTCGCTGATTCTACGGTGAAAGTCGGAGAGTTTACAGTTTACGATAGGGTGGAATTCTCCTGTCTCGCAACCCCTTATGTTCTCTTTTTTAAAGAACTTTTCGCCGACAGCCCTTAGGGCGCGTGACCTTTAAACGACTTTCGAGTCGAATTCATGAGATTCCTGCTGCACTATAGTCAAGAAAAATGCAGTCGAAGAAGATAAGAATACTTTTTACAGGATTCACAAAATAATTTATGTGTCGAATGATTAAATTTTTAAGGGGGTACTCTCTTTTACTTTTGTTGAAACAACTGAACAACATATCTTTAAAAAACTTGATCGATTTCAGGAGCTAACTAGTTTTTCTGAGGTTTCGTCTTCAGATGATTTCAGGGGCAGTTATCGTGCGAACTAATTTTTACAACCTGTCTAGTTACCTGGCGAATAATTATTATAGTTTACATGATAACAATGTACAAAAATTCAATAATGTAGTACGCACATGCATGAATATATCTGCAAAGTTTCATAAAGATATGTTGTTTAATTTTTTAAAAGAAAATTCCCAAAGTAACTCTCAATGCAGGAAGAGAAGGGAGTGGTGGTAAGGGGTGCAGCGGCAGCGGTGTCAAGGGTGCTAATAAGCTTTCAAGCTGGGAAATGATGCATACGATTTAATTCAAGAGCCGATGGGGTGGTATTCAAATGTCAGCGAGAACTTCGCCCCCGTAGACGGAAACTGGAATCGTGTAGAACAGATCCCGCCATAAATCTCGAGGGGTGGCTCGGTGGAGGTGGTTCGGTCTAGTCTAATTTGTGGATCGTTCACTAAAAGGAAACTACGTCGTCTACAGGATGGCCGAGAAGAATTTATAGATACCCTAATGCCGAAAACTCACAGTGGATAGTTCGCGAGAAGGGTGGCGCGCGGAAGGGGTGGTTGTGGAGGGACGCGATAAATATTGGAACTGACCTGACTCACATAGGGCGAACTCCGCCGATAATTTTTCGGCTGATGTAAATCAAAAGCTGCTCGTAAAAAAGCTCACGACACCCTCATGGAATTCATAACTCAGGCGGGATGTTCCTGTTGCTTATTAGCGATGGGGTTGCTCTCGCTAGGGGTTGCTATTGCGGCCGAATTTCCTGTGAGTTATTTTATACAATATTTGCTACCTCAGCAGGTGATATATTTCGGATGAATATAACGTTGCGTCTGCAATCTCAATTAATATTAAACTTTGCGACAAGAATTTTTATCATTTAATTTTGAAATGCAAATTACACTGTAGATTTCAGAATTTGTTGGAATATTTAATAACACTGCCGCAGATCTTCTACATCTTATTTAGCTTCTGTATAGTTTCAATTAGTTCACTGATTAATTTGATATTCAAAGTTGGGGTAAAAATGTTGAAATTAATTTTTGTATATTAATGTCAGCAGACGTACTAATTTTATTTAATTCGTAGGAAGCTTTAGGTCTCTTAAATCATTTAAATATTTAATTCTACCGATGGTAATCGCAAATTTGCCTGTACTGGGTACTCGGTTGTTTGTCTGCCCGGTATCGGGCTTGTACTACTACCTGTTCCATTAATTGCAAGCCTGTGTACATTATTACAGCCCTATACTACTGGTCATTCTTGTTACATGAATTGCTAGCTCGTCTGCAATATTTTGGACCAATATTACTGGACATTACTGTGATACTCATCGAACAGTTGTTTGAATTGTGACAGACCTATACTACTAGCTATTCTAATATTTACTACAAACTGCGTCCAGTCCATTATATTACCCCACTGTTTCGTCTGCGCTATGGCGGACCAATACTACTCGCGCAAGAGACAGATTTACCTAACCGAAATCATCCTAAATAACAATATAAATATTTATAAAAAAAATACGTTCACATATGTTTAATATTCTGAACGAATTACGTTTCCAAAATGTAATTTAAAAAAACAGAAATTGAATAAGCGCGAAAGAGCGTGTCTGGCGTACAAATATGCTGCTTTATCATTGACATTCTTTTTTAATAAAATCCTCACCGCCCTGTTCGCGACCTGGATATTCATAAACGCGTCGCATTTCATGCAGGACCGGACAAAACGTTATTCGGTTGAACGGGAGACGGACAAATAATTACCGCCGTCCGTTTAATTCAGTTTTTGTCCGAGAAGGATTTTCGATGGGATCAGTTTAATTATTCGAATCCGCGTGCGGCGGCGGCGGCGATCCGCTGGAAATTTATTTCAAACGTTTATCCGTCATTCCCGGGGAACTGCGTGAAATTTTCCGCGAGTTCATGGCGCCACGGTGATTTCGATACTGTTCAGTGCTACGTTCATTCGTTCTGCGTTCCCGAACGGTATCGTCCTTTCTATAATAGCTGACTCGCCTGCATTTTCATCGGGTATTTCGCTCCCTTCATCCCGGAAACATTAATTTAAGCCCGAAACTGTATCTTTCAACTATTTGCGAATGCACTGTCGAATATAAATTACAATCCCATTCAGAGGCTGGATGGAAGATTCTCTGAATGAACAGTATTATTTGATAAAATTAATTCAATTAACAGGATTCATATATTGCATCGAGATAGTCACGCAGAGATTCGAAACAATAGGAATTATTTACCAGGGATGATTTATTTAAATTGTGATAGAGTACTGTTGAGAAACTCAGAGAGAGATTAAGAACTACTGGAATTATTAATAATGAATGAGACGCTCATTGGGGGATTAAGCAGAGGACTGACTGAATGTTGAAGCACCTGAGGTCAGAACGAACGGACGTCTGAAACCCTCGAGAGTCCAGAAGCTTTCAGAGGCTGTTCAGAAAAAATCTGACAGATCGAGACTCTTCCAAACAGTCCCGAAGTGACTTACAGACACTGAGAGATTGAGATTTGCTAGAGATAGATCCATCATGAACTACAAGAGTCAATAAATGAAAATCCGACAACGATGATGTACCCAAATTAGAACAGTAATAGGACTCAAACTTTCAACATATAGAGCCTGTAATTTTTAATAATTGTTTTTACGGAATTATTTAGTGCAGTTGAAATATATTATATGGCGGCGTTAAAAATTGATTCAATAAATAAGAGACGTGATAATTACTTTGGTTTGTGACTGCTTTGTTGTAATTTATAATTTTTGAATTTAAGGTCAGACAAATTCAGCGAGGTACCCGGTGATGGTGTTCATTCATGGGGAGAGTTTTGAATGGAACAGTGGCAACCCCTATGATGGCTCTATACTCGCAGCTCATGGTAGCGTTGTCTTCGTCACCATCAACTTCCGCTTAGGCATTTTGGGTAAGTAGATTAAGCCTTGTGGTCAGAAATGTCAGAACAATACATGCTCTGATAATATTTATTATACAGTCAAGGATCAGGGTAATTCCACATGTCCAATTATTCAGAATTTTGATTTCCTTCACAAAGAATATGGTACGAGCAATTATAAATTTTTCTAATATCTATGGTCAGAAATATTTAGTAAGTAGATTAAGCCTCATAATGAGACACATCTGATCACTACATATTTTGAAACAATTTAATATGTATTTAAGAACAGGGTGATTTCTCATGTCCAATTACACAGAATTTTTATTTCAGTCAGACATAATTCTTCAATGATTACTTAAACATTGTTTTAAATTTACGTGGATAGCTACACTTAGTAAGTAGATTGAGCCTCATATCGAGACACGTCTGATCAGTTCATAGCTTGAAAGAATTTAATATACAGTCTGTAGCAACCTGAATCTACTGACCAATGACTCACGATTTTCATTTCACCCAGAAATAACTTTTCCAATAGTAAATAAAAATTCTTTTTTTATTTAGTAAGTGGATATACCCACGTATAGTCAAGTATAATTAAAAACTTGGTATTCAGTCAACAGATCGACAGAAAGAACAAATATTAAGATTCCAAAGAAATAGTGGAGGGTTTGAGAGGGTAAATCAGGTCTGTCGAACAATCGCACGGAAACGTATCCTTCGGTTCGAAAAGAATCAGAAGAAGATCCAAGAGACAAGGAATATCCTGACGATCGTAATCGTTTCGGGGCCGAATTTTCGAGGCCGGAAACACGGAAGAAGCCCCGCCGTCGTCTCAATGCGAATTTCTGAAATCTTGCCGAACTCTGTCGCCGGCAGCGTTGCATGAAATCAGGAATTCTGCTTCATTAACGTTCACGCTCCGCTGCGCCATCGGTTTTTGATCTTCCCTCCGAAGCTCTTTTTATTTCTGTCTATCGATCCGTCATGGCGCAACACTATCTTCGCAATATCTTTTGAAGCACGCCCGTATACGTTACTCGGTTAGGGTCGTTCGATCTTAAAACCGAATTTCAAGAAACATGGAAATTTTTACGACCCCCGTCCACCCCACAGCCCTTACGCTTCCTGTCGACGAATAAATTTGTGTTTCGAGTTGCTTACGCGGCGCTGGAAAAAATATTCTACTAACTTTTCGTCCTGCGGTGGAGCCCTACAAAAATTTAACGCAACTTTGCAAAAATGAAAGCGCGTTTAAAAAATTCTGGTAGCGTACACGACTTCAAAATTGGGCGACCCCTGCGATAATAAATAGAGCTCTATCGAAACCAAAATTCTTGTGTTATCGTCTCTGTCGTTCACACCAACTTTCATATTTCCTTAATTAAATAATGTGTCACATACACAAGATTTGTGTCAATTAGAATCGTTTTAACATCCGAAGGAACGAAAGAAACGAATGAGTCAAATTTTCACTCCCATCCAGTTACACGAAGCATTTATCGTCAGTCGAAAAAGGGTTTGTTCGTTCCTGAAGGGCAAAAAGTCACGAGCAAAAGGGTTAGCAGAGGTTGACCGTAAAATTTCACCCCCATGCACATCACAGGGGAAACTTTTCCCGTGGTAAAAGAGGCCGAGACAAAGGGCGTCTTTTTTGCTTCCAAAAAGTTCCATCGATCCCCTTCATTTTTACCCGCAAGCTCCTCTATTTTTTCCCTTTTCCACCCCTTCATCCTCGCGCTCCGGAGGCCGACGAGCTTCCGCGTATCCTTTCGCGTAAAATGATAACGCAATGCAAATGGACGTACGTGGCTCGCGGTACATCCGACAAGTGGGGTGGTTTAAGAGGGTTGGCGCAAAAGAGAGGCTAGCAGGGAAAAAATGGAATGAAGGAGAAACGGCCGCGAAACCATAATCATAAATTAGGTTAAAGTGCCGGGAAGGCGCTTAGTTAACTTCAGCTCGCCTCGTGCAGTTAGTTCGCCGAGAAGTCCGCGGATAACTTCAGCCCTTTGCAAAACAACGGAGGAAAAATATGGCCGCCCATGAGCCCAGCCCCGAGCAAAAAGAGCGATCGCGTTGCTAGTCGGGGTGGTTTACACTCTGCAGCGATTTCTTCGTGCGTGGGAACTGCTACGGGGGTGGTTCTGTCGAAACTCACCCCACTTCCGATTTATTCGAGTCAGTGTGCAGAATAATTGAGAAGGAAAATTGTGGCACTTAACTCTTTGTGCACTCGAGGGAATGTTCTGCTCTAGAACATGAAAAGAACGGGTTCCTTTGTTTAACAAAATTATTAGCGTTTGAATATTCAATTAAGGAAACGTACCTGCATTTCTATAGTCTAAGGCATCGTCAACAAAATGCCAAAACTCAAACTAAAAATTATCTGCCATAGTTTCTTTAGATCCTGAAAATACCCTGTTTTCAGGGCTTTAACCCAGAACCTCCCCTTAGAATATAATTACGTTGAAGCAAAATCATTGCAATAACACTTTAAGGTAATGAATATTATCTAAGGCGGAATCATATATTTTTATAATCTAGAATTGAAGTTTATGGTTCAAGTGTTAATTGTTTAAAAAAAATACGTATGAAATTCGTTGCAGGTTTCCTGAGGCCAGGCATCAGAGACGACACAGCCAGTAATTTCGGTCTTCTGGATCAAATAGCAGCGCTGCTGTGGCTTCGGGAGAATATCGCGGAATTCGGTGGCGATCCTAACAGCGTTACGTTGGTCGGCCATGGCACCGGAGCCATTTTTGCTAATCTTCTGCTTATCAGCCCTGTGGCTAATAAGAAAGGTAACGACTATCGCCGCGTCGCGTGTTCGGGACTTCTGCCGTGCCTGAATATTAAGGGAACACGTAACTTCCATTCTCGTGAAATTGATAAGACCTCCGCGTTTAGACACCGATCTTTATGGACACGAGACTGATTTAGCGAACACTTAACTAATGCCGCCCTACGATACTCTGTTCATACTGTGTGACATGGAAGTTGATGCTGGAAATGACATTTGCAACGATCCCTGCTGATTTTAAAAAAATATATAAATAAAACTGTATTCTGTTTTTTAAGTAGAACGTGTCTTCAGAATATTAGAGCCATCTCAAGTCTCTGTAACATTGGTTATTACCTTTTTGGTCAGATTGTAGGAAAATATTATTTGTTTAACCGAAAGTCGATCGGTTAGTCGGTTGCCAATCGAGCAAGTAGTATAACTCAATCATAATTCCTACTATTTTACAGTAGTCAGTTTCTGACGTTACTAGCTAACTTGTTAAATGTTTCTCGCTATGAACACCGTCTACCAAAGCTGAGAAATATTATTTGATCGGGCCAGAGTCAGCCAGTGGTCCGTCGCTAATCGAGCAAGTAGTATAACTCAATCACGCGTCGGACGTGGTCCCGAAAAACGAAAGAACGGCGAGCACAAGGAGCCACGGAGATGACGTGCCTTCTCCGAGGACTCGCGCGTCCCCCTGGGACTCCCAAGGAAGAAAGAATAACCATTGTGAAGGGAAAGGATGAAGCAAAAAGATAACCATGGAAGAAAGGAGAGAACCGCTGGTCATTTTTCACGTGCGGCGGAGGGGCGAAGGGAACTTTTCTCGTCCGGCCGGGCGCACAATGCCGTCGTGTCCGGTCAATAATTATATTGTGCAATGAAAAATAACCGGACTTAATATTTTACGGGGCGAGGCAGCCGGTTGTCCGATCCTCGGGGACGTAAGTTATTAATCGTGCCTCCGCCATCCTTTTGTGCAGGTCTGTTTAATCGAGCTATACTGATGTCCGGATCAGCGCTGAGCGCCGACGCTATTGGAAAGGCTCCCCTGCAGATCACAAAACAGGTAAGATCGATTTGCTGCGGAAGTTAGGTCTCTGCTGGATGTGGGTGTTGCCTAGCTTGGACCTAGGCTTCAGTCTAACCACCCTTGCATGTAGGTTTATGCTATTTCTGAATTAAAAACGTCTAATAGGAGACTACCAGGATATGCTCATCCACAGTTGCTAATGACATCTAGACTAGGGCGTTCAAGATCGTTCATCTTTCAACGGTTAGGAATTTGGTAGACCTAGGTGTGGTCCACCCTGGCCGTAGGTCGCATTTGAGTCTAATCACCTTTAAGTCCAGGCATGCGAATCTTGGTTACTGTTAAATTAAAAAATTCTAACAGGCAACAATGTATTCATCCTCTCTTGGACATTACGCCCAGACTGTCACTCATCTTTCTGCAAATTGACATTCCCTTTTCAACAGAACTTCCAATTGTCACCCCGCCGTGCTATACCATCCTTATCTATCCCCTTCAATAATGCTTTAAGGGATTCCAATGCGTTCGACTGACCTTGACTAGCCAAGTCTAGGTATCCCTAGCTGATCATTAAAATTCAATCCGTGTCGAGTGTTCCCACGCAGATTCCATCTATCTCGTACACCTGATCCTCCCAAAACAGAGCGACGAATGCTGGACAATTTAGTTCCCTAACCACGAAGAAGGGAGATACGGCGCGTCGTCGAGCGGAGAAACGACGACGATCGCAGAAGGCGGGGCCCATTCAGGAACGTACCGAATCATTTTTCAGGTGGCTCACGCTTTAAACTGTCCCACGACAACCGACAGCGATCTGGCGCTTTGTTTACGCGGCCAGGACGTCGACACGCTGCTGAACGTGAGGATTCACAAACCGAAATACGTGCCGGCGTTCGCGCCGCTGATCGATAGCGCCGTCATTCCGGACAAGCCGCTGAATCTAATGAAAAACCGTCAACTGTTCGGCAGGTACGAATCGGATCGATCGCTTCAACGAGCGACGAAGCACATTAATGACGTTGCCTGTCGATTCTCCAGGTTCGACTTGATGTACGGCGTCACGGAGTCGGAGAAATTTCACCTGCTGCCGCCGGTTGCGCTGCTGCATGGAATGCTGGACGGACAGCGGGACGAGGTCCTGAGAGATCATGCTAAGGTACGTTTCAAGGTCAGTGGAAAGCCGCAAGCTCTGACTGATTATCAGTGAAATCTGACGGGTCAGAGCTGGGGTTCGACGATCGTTCAGTTTCAGAGTTTCTTCTCCCGTTTCATTAGGCAACCCACGAGCTGGAGCCAGATCTAATTGTATCGAAGATCCTTCAGCAGTACGGCGACTTCTCCGTCGGTTTCACGAACGAGTACGCGACGAAGAATCGGGACCTGGTGCTGGAAGCGCTATCCGACAGCGGCACCGTCGCTCCGTTAATAATGACCGCGAATTTACACTCGAGAGCAAACCCGAAAAGCTACATGTACGTTTTCTCTCACTCGAAGGCGGTGCAGGACTACTCTGGCGTAAGTACGTTTCCGTTCTCGCATGGGACGATCCTTCGTGGATCTTCAAATTTATTGGCCACGAGGGAGAGTCCGTGTTACCTGCAACCATCGGTTGAATTCATTTCTGAATCGAAAATTTCATCCTTCCTTACGAATATGTTTTCATAAATACATTTCTCTGCAGAAAATATCTTTTTCTAAATCATTTGCACTCCTCATTGCTCGCTATAATTTATTAAATAAAAGTACAGTCCTGGCCAGAGGCTCACCGTGTGTCCTCGATACAGCTAACTTTTCAAACTCTTTCCGAAGGACCTCCGTACTTTCAAACAGTTAGACGCGAACTGTGTGAGTCCTCAGACCCTCGCGAACTACCAAATAACGCAAAGGGTCGTTACTGTGAGAAACTGAACCGTAAGAATCGCAAAGATCTCGTTAGACCAAAACTATTCATAGACGTTTCAATGAATCACGAGGAAACTATTGTCATCGCGGGATTCCTCGACGGGGACACACCAGATAAGGAAGAAAAAGTCTTCTTTTTCCAGTCCCGAGAAGGAAGACGACGAATAAGATCACAATTCATGCGATAGCGTATCAGTCGCGAGGGTTGGTGTCTGGAGCACAGTCTCCTCGTCCAGGTAGTAACAAATTCATCCGGGTCAAGGATCCGGAAGCCGGCGGAAATACTAAGCGAGCGCATAAATCGTGTCGACTCTTCCCGTCCGCCATGGAAACTGGAGCACGTACGATTAGACGCGCTGCACTTTGCATTTTATTCATTTCCCCTCCCGGCGAGCCGGGGGGATTCCTTTAGCCGTGGAAACAGGGAGCGTGACCCACTCGCTCCACATTGTATCGGGGAGAAAAATCCCAGCTACGAAACCCATTTGGACGGTGGCCAACTATTTTTATCGTCGCTGCGTGCCGGCCTGTTACGCTGCCGAGTACAGTGACCGCCCGGTGTCGTTAAACCGAATGTAACGACGCTTCTGCCTTTCAGCTCGAGGTTAAGGCTCGCGGTGGTATTAGGCGCCGAATTTATGGACCACCGGGTAGCTGGAATTTTCGAAAGAGTTCAGAAAGCTGGCTGATTCAATCGCAGATGCGTGAGATCAAGAGACACACGCCCCAGACATAGGGAGTCTACCTAACAGAGGACTGTGCCTAGGTAGCTCATAGGGGGACTACCTAAAACATAAGAGTGATGGCTGGAACTGGAATCCTTGAAGGGATTCCCCGCAGGACGTCCAGAATGATGTTACTGGAAGTCTAGAAACTGATCAGGAAGTTAGATTGTCCAATTGGAATCATTTCAAATCAGAAGACACTCCCTGATTGCATGGGGGGTCTACCTAATAGTGTGTCTACATAGGTGCTTGGCACGCTATTGTATGATTGAATTTACGAATCATGGGATTGCTAGAGTGTTAGAAAGCGTGCAGGAAGTTAGATAGTCTGATCGAAATAGCCTGAGATCAAAGGGTACTACTTAATCGCATATGGGGGATACTTGTACAGCACGCAGGGGCTTGCCACGATATTGGAGGGTGAGTTTACAAATCACTGGGTGACTGGAATTTTAGACAGAGTTCAGAAAGCTGCGGAGTTCAATCGAAACGGCTTCGTGTCGAAAGACACTCTGCGATCACATAGGTCTACCTGATAGTTGGGTCTCCCTAGGTAGCACGCAGAGACACTCCCTGATATATGTGATAAAAACGGCAGAATCATTTCTGCAATTTATCAACTGTAGTCTCGGACAGTCACTGATCTATTCTTAGACTTTCTTCGGGATGTGATATACCTCAGGAAGAAAACTCGCTTCCAAAAATTCATCAGAAACAAAATTGCTCATTTCTGTTGATGATCATGTATCCTTTATCCTTGGACCAATCCCATTACTCCCACCCGAAACTCACCTTATACACCCTGGACCAATCGGTCTATCCAAACAGCAATCTCCAGCTCTCGCAGAAACTATGATCGGAGCAACGGAAACAATGGTCCTTCGTAATTAGGTAGGAAAAACACAGCCATCGAACGTATCGATTGTCCAGGTCCAGCGGGGAATCCGGTAAGTTACGATCGCGTGGAGAAAGCGCGGATGGAACAGAGGTAAAGGGAGATAGCGGCGCAGGGATGGTCGGGGGGCGAGTTAATAACAATGGCCGCGATTTCGAGGAGCAGAGGAGCACTCTTGGCCCTTCTTCTTCTGGTCCGCGAATCCCCGGCTCGAAATTTCGGCGAGCGAACTTTGTTTCGACGGTGTGGTATATCGAGTGGCCTCGTTATCTTTTGCAGCAGCAACGCCAGCGAACGGTGCACGGCGAGGAGCTGCCCTATGTGTTAGGGGTGCCTTTCCACGGGAGCAGATACGACTCGCGACGTCGATACAGCATCGAGGAAACTCTCTTCTCCGAGGCCATGATGAACTGGTGGTGCAGCTTCGCGACGACCGGGTAAGTTTTCCGTTCGGCCAAGAAATAGAAGAAACGACTCGGAGGTTCTTCTGGGAGACAAACACATCTGGCCGCGAACTTCCACTCGAGTGGAAAGTGAACAATAAAATCACTGCTCGATTTCGCGGGGATTGTTTCGAGATCCCTGGATGATCTACCGGAACGACAGTGCTACCGCATTGCAAAATTTTATCGAATGAGCGCAGAATTTGTTTGGGCATCTGACCATAGACGAGGGCGCATCTACTTATGCCACGTTCTAGGAGCATTCAGTATGACAAGAAAGAATTTGGAATGCAGAAATGAATTTGTTTAAAATTGTATGGAGCGAGTGGACCGTTAGGGTTTATGTGTCTGACCACAGACGAGGTATTTCTACGAATACTGACTGTGACCGATACATATCTTATATAGACTAATATAAATCTCATTTACAGAAAGAATTCTTTAAAAATTGTATCGTGTGCCTGTCCCCTTAGGTTTTAAATGTCTGAATATAGACAGGGATGTTTCTACTTGTGCACCGTTTTATAAACACATGCGAAGAACGCACTGACTTTTAATTTTATAGTGCAGATGTGTATCTATTAATAGCTTTCGCATGTCTGATCGTTGACAGGATATCTCTACTTGTATAATTATATGTATACTTCTATGTTCCATTCTACAAACCTGAGTTATGATTAGAATACGTTTCATACAAAAAATGAACAGTTTGTCAAATTTATAGATTAATCGTGTCCTTCGGTTTGGATTGTCTGGCCATATACGGGGATAGTTCTACTTAAAATCTATTCTATAAAGCTAGAATCAGGTATTGGGAACATTCACATAATTTTTGACATGACTAAATCTTAAAATTGCATTTCCTCTGAAAGGATTATGAAAAAATTATTATTAATTATTTTTGAAGAATCACTTTTACTCGGCGAAAGCACAGCTTTCCAATTCCTGGAAAACTGCACGCAGTTCAATTAGTATGTATCGCAAAGGTTTTCCAGGAAATCCTATTAAAGACTCAACTACATACGGCCATAAACGAGAAAAAATTTATAAAGCAACAAAATGAATCCAGTTACGCAAAACTTCCCGACTGGAGGACCTGTTTTTTCATTTACTGAACAATTTGATCAAGTTGCCAGAAGCAATTTCACACGATACCGAGCAACAAAAACAATCTGCAAACATGTTTCGAATGTACCAAGCAATTAAATTCGTTTCATGAAACAAACAGCTTATTTAACTATTCTTAAGTCGTTCAAGAAATGTTTTTTAGTACACGATCAGAGCATAGCAGGAACTACGACGGCCGACAATTACACGGCGGTCTGTGTTCTCAGCTTGGGAAATAATTATCGAGGCTCGCGAGCCGCCCAGAACGGCGACGAGAAAAACATAAATATTCAAAGGGAGGGGTGGATAATTGAAAATCGTGTTTGAAAGCGCGTCAGTCTATTTTCCGTCGTCCGATAATGAATTTTCCCGCGGGGTCGAGGGAAATTTCCCTCATGGCGCTCGTGTCGTTCACGTAAATTGTTTTCCCTGCGTAAAACCGGTTTGTCACGTGTTTCGCCGACGTTATTCTCTCTCTCTCTCTCTCTCCCTCCCTCTCTCTATATATATAAAACACCGTCGAATTTATCGTAAAGCTCGAAATCCGTGCTGCAGGGAAAACAAAATGTTTCCCGTTGTCGTGCATCGCGCACCCGAAATTTATTATTTAATAAGCGAAACGGTGGCGAAGCTGATCGGATTCGCTAATTTCGCCGTGCACGCGGTTATAAACAATGCTGCGACGTGAGTAATGTCGCACACAAATATCCAGCGCATTGTTGGCCGCGCAGCTATCCAACATGGCCGCTGAGGGTCTTGTGGTTTTCGAATTTTCCGCTTTTTGGCGCCGCGCCGTTGCGCTCCGCATGCCCCGCTAACTGCTTCGTATCACCGACAAATGGTCACGATAATTATACGGGGTCAGTGAGAAATTTGCTCGTTCTTTGATTTAAAATTACAAAGAGAACAATCATTGTTACGTACTATCAATTCATATGATTAAAAATAATTGAGATAGTGGATCCCTCCACTTCCTGTAACTGCAATTGCAATTAGTCCTCTGCCAATTCACCGATTGGTGTAATCACAGGTACTCACGTACCTGAGTACATGTATTTGCTAAGATGACCTTATAAAACTAGCAAAACGTCTATAATCGGAATCAAATATAGTAGAACCTCGATTATCCGAATGCTGATCATCTAGAAAGTGGTCATTCTATGCCGGTTATAAGCTAGAAATATCATTAATAACATTATGTAATTAATTTTGCACAACTCTCTATTTCATGTTTTAAAATAAAGTTATCATTTTTATGCGAAATATGGTTGTAACGTGAGTCATACTATTACTAATTATAGTTTGGATAATCGAGGACCTACTGTATCACCTTTTGTGTGAGACCACAATGAAATTAACAAAGGTGTATATTATTTAATTAACCCATTCCTTTCCAACGTTGCGTATACGCAGTCTCTAAGAAAATATATTTTTCCTCACCAAGTTTCTTCACCAACAGAAATTATCCTCACAGCCTTATTAGAGGATGTATTTGACTGTACATAAATATTTTTTTCGCTTCGTTTCCATTCTTGCTATTTGTTTTATGATTTTTTGAATATTACTCAAACATTTTCTTAGATGTTCCGTATACGCAATGTTGGGAAGAAGTGGGTTACAGCAGCGATGGTCACCGGAGCTGCGGCCTTCCCCCACTCTAGGTCCCTTCCACTCGATTTAGGTCCCACCAGTACACCCCTCCTTCCCCCTCGGTATCAGATCACAGCCTAAATGAGGAGAATGGACCTAGAGTGAGGAAAGGCAGCAGCTCCATTGACCATTACTGAATGAAACTGTCGCCAATGAGTCTCCTTCTGCTCCATACTCCCACTCTGCCCTCCTGAGAATCCCATTTCAATAACATTGGGTCCCCACCGCACAAATCCTACAATATGGACTCGAATTTTTCCCTATTTCATCGTCCTCCACACTGCTAGCAGCCTCACTCATTGTCAGCACGGAGCAAACGATCGAAACGATTAATTGACAAGGCTGGATCGTTTGCATCTACTCGATACTCTCCGTCGATGTTTCAAACAACACGGCAGCGGACGTGTCAACGAACGCGTTGACAGACTCTCCCGCGATTTTTCCGCTGCGACGGACGCATGCATATGCATAGCGACACCCGGAGGAACTGGGTCGATCCAATTAAGCGAAACAAAGCTGTTTAATGCGAACTCAGTACCGACGACGACGTCGACGACGATGAAGACGACGACGACGATGTGCAGACACACACGCTGATCGATATCGCGCGTGTGGGTCCTCCGCTCGTAAGAATACGTCGCGTTGCAGCGAATGCACGCGGCTGCATAAGCGGAGGGCGTGGCGCATCGCTATGCGGCTTTGTAGCCGGAAATAGCGGGCGGTCATTAAGGGGGATGACTTTTAAAAGGCCAACCCCCCTCTCCGGCCCTCTTCAGCAGCTTTTTTTCCTTTTTTTCTTCTGTCTCATTGCATACGATCGCCGAGTGATCGATGCACTTTCGACCTCTAACAATGGGAATTATTTTCTCTCTGATCGTTACCGGAAGACTTGCTACCTCTGTGCATACAGGTAATAATAATAACGTGTTTTCACTGTACACGTGTAGCTTTGTTTGATTTGAGGATAGAGATCTATTGGAGAGAGGTTGCACAGTGAATGTGGTGGAGGAAGAGATGCTTGTCTGAGGGTTGTCATGATAGATGTCTTTTTTTTTAATGGGAATGTATAATGTTTTCTAATGTCGTTATAATTGGAGTAAGGGTGAATTATTAGGAGTATTGTATCGTAACAAATGATATCGTGAAGAAGGTGAAGAATAGGAGCATTGATAAAAAGAATAAAATTTAGAAATAGAATCGTGTAGATGATTTTGAGTGGCTTGTATAATTTTATGCGAAGTTTTTATGTGCAAACCTAAAGGACCTTAAACTATTAGGCAACAGACAAATACTGTAGTTTCGATACGTCTGGTCAGCAACTGGGACGATACTACTGATGACCTGTTCTGGGAACATTAATTATGACCAGAATAGATTTTGCATGTCAAAATGAATTGCATTAAAATTTCAATCATATCTGACATAAATAGGTACATTACACTTCATAAGTATTTTACAATTATTAATTTGGATATTAGATTAAATTTTTGTCATACATATCTCATGTAATTATTCGAAATTATTGTGCCATTACTTCTGTAAAAGGAATCCTCATGAAAAAAAATTATTAAAAAATTGCAATTAATTTTTCTGTCCATTGTCTGGCAACTGGCGGGTCCCTTTCTACTTATTCTTCTTTCCACAAACATTGACTATACTTTATTCGTGACTTTTGTCATAATTAAGGTTCTCAACGCTTTTTCAAATTCCTCACTTGATCTCGTCTAAATAGTTTCAATTCGAATTCAATATACTTATAAAAAAAACAATGCAAAACGTACAAGGTAAATCACAAAAGGTATCGATCGGTCCATGGCTCGACACGATAAAAAATACGCTGTACAAAGATCAAACGAAACGGTTCGATCTGCAAAAACAAAGCGAGACTTTCCATCGGCGTTTTGTTTTCGACGATTATCTCCCGACACGCGTGGCTCGCGCGGTTCAATGAAATACGAGGGAAATTTCGTGCTGTCGGAAGATAAAGCAGCCGAATCGATTGGCCCGCGGCCGTACGGCCACTTTCCAGCGAAATGAAACGGCCGAGTAATTTGTATATATACGTAATCTGCTTGTATCGGAGAAAATTAAAATGGCCGACACATCGGCCCGTTAATTCACCGATAACCGGTGTCCGAGTAACAAGCGTCAAATTGCTGCCGGCCGGCTGAAAAAACGAAAGCTGCGACGTGAATCCTGTACAGGGTTGCAGTAGAATACAATGCAAATATCAGATTTGTTTATCTTGTAGTAAAAATTTTGTTTCATGTTCTTTTAATGAAGGAACGGAGATTTTGCACTTTTTAATTACAAGGGTGTCCCACGCAACTGAGATGCTTAAAACAATTTTGTATATTTGAAATGATTAAATAAGGGTGAAAATATCGTAAGACAAAATTAAATGATATTTAGTGAAGAATATTCTGGAATTTAGTTTATGCACTTTTGTGCATCGGTGCATCTGAAGAGTGTAATTGCACTTTCTTTTTAAATAGAACTCTATACTTTTAACAGCATTGATCGCTGCAACTTTTTATTCTCTATAAAAAAGTACTAGGGTACTTATACCTTAAAACTATTAGTTCAAAAGTTATTACAATTTAAAGTTTGCTACATTATTTTGGTGCACCAGCAGATGCATTAGACATTTACGCTATAATAAATCTCAGAATGGTCTTGCATTGAAACTTAAAATTGAAATAACTTCTGATCTAATAATTCTAAGGCATAATATCAAATGAAAAATTGCAATAATCAGTACAATTAAAAGTATAGTTTCCTACTTTTAAAAAAAAATTCTAAGTGCACTTCTCAGATGCACCGATGCATAAAAATATAGAAACTTAATTCTAAAACATTTGATTTTCTTTCATTTACAAATAGAAAAAAGTAGAAAAAAATACAGTATGTTTTCCAATATACAGCTTGTTGCAGTTGCGTATCACACCCTGTATACAATAATGTTCAGAATTTTTCAAAACAGATTTTTCTTTGAAACGTTCCTGTCAGAGGTATGTTTCCAATAGTGAAAAGCACAAGTATCGTGTAACACGACCGGTATAGTGTTACCGTCTATCAAAATTTCGATACCGGTCCGGTTTTCCAATATTCGAGTGGCCCGCTGAAAAACGATATTATTTTCCCGTCATGAGGAAAATGCTGGGAACGCAGTGAGGAAAAATAAAGTGGAATCGGAAGTTCGAATCTACTGAAACGAGCGGAGAATCGGAAATTTACTTCATTCGATTCGAAGAGTATGGAATGAATTATTAAAGAGTGTTTGTTAATAATATTAAGCTTCAGCTTAATCTACTTTGATTTAGGTCCAATCGATAATGCAGTTTGCCAATTTCGTGGATGTCCTCGGAAGAACAATGTTATTGACAATACTCGAAATATTGGAATTTCCAATATTGGAGCAGTATAACTTAGGATGATTGAAACATTGCCTATGCTAATATACAGGGTATCTGAAAAGTGTCTCTACATGACGAATATAGTATATAAATATTTGTCGAAGATCCGTTTCGTTTAAAAATTGTTAGAGTACATAATTTAGCAATTTTACTTGTATTATTATTATATAAAACACACACTCCAAGATGTAATTTTTTACAGTTTAAATTCCAAGGTAATTTGATTAAAATTTATGGAATAAAGTATTAGCTGCTCCTATAAATTTATTTACGCTTATACTAAAAATATTTTAGTTACAAAATGTTGCTTCCACGGACTCCCTTATCATTCATATATTTTATTTTCATCTTGACATTTCTTGTGCACTTGCTATTCGTTTTTAAATCATTAACATCCCTTTTTTGGTAATTTAGGAGTCCTAACGTCGCGAAACAGTATCCTTATCTGACGGATGACCTGAAGGAGTGGGATCAGTATGACATGGAGTGGCCTGAATACGATTCTCATAAACAGAGGTACCTGAATCTGTGTAAGTAAATCAATGGACATCCTTTACCCTTCACCACTAAACAATTTCTTTCTCACTCGAAGATATTAAATAAATAATTGTAATTTTCTGCTTAAGTGAAAGATTGATGTTAAAAGAATTTTACTAGCACATACGAAATTTATTTAAATAATAACGTTTGTAAATCGTCCACAAGATCGAAATTTATGTCACAAAATCCAATGGATTGTTATTTAAGATTACAAACGATTATGCCAGAGGAACAAATGAAAAAAATCCTATTTTTCACTGTCATAGCAATACCACCGTCAACAGGTTCTCACTACCGATCAGCGGAGATGCAATTCTGGAACGACGACCTGCCTAACATGCTCCGTTACCCTAACAAAGACATTCCGTTACCGATTCGACCGAAAGGGCCGCGGCCGCAAATTCTCGACATAGCTGATGGAATTGGAAAGTACGCGAATGCTACTACCAACAGGGACTACGAAACTCGGGCCACCCCCAGGTGGGTAACGAGTTTGATGAACACCTCCCAACCAAGTCTGAACAACCACGATTGGTCCTGGCGTGTCTGAACCGAGAAACTCTGGACCACGTTCGATTCAGATGCTTTTCAGGCTACTCTATGGAGGAGCCAGGGTTCTTTAGTTCAATATGGGATTGATGAGTTTATTCAACACTATAAACCACTATGTGGTTGACAAAATCACTTTACTGACCATTAAACTTCAGTATCTAATTGTAAGAAAGGAGTCGATCGACCATTTACCTTTTGTAGTTATTTTAGATTAGGTTAGGTCATTCTAGATCATGTCAGGTTGTGGGATGTATAGACACACTTTGTTGACCGTTCTGGTGAGAAAAAGTCATGCCAGGTTAGATTAGGTTGAACCAGACCAATCAGATCAGTTTGAATTAGATTACATCAGAGCAGGAGAGGTTAGGTTAAATCAATCAGGTCAGATGAGGTCTGGTTAAGTGAAGTTAGGTTGGATTAAGTCAGTCAGGCCAGATGAGATCTGATCGAGTAAAGTCAGGTTGGAATCAATCAGGTCGGGTTATGACAGATACTATTGTAACAAATAACATTTCATTAATGAACATTATTTACTCCTCCGCTTGTTTCTCAGGCTATATTTGCATATTGAATTTTAATCTGCAATCGCCACTCATTTATTTATCTATTGAAAGTTAATTTGTGTATACTAATTTCTTCATATACACAGAGAAAGTTTCTCCTGTCATATTACGCAATTAACAAATTAACAGAAACTATATTAATATTATAAGTATAACTATGAGGTGTCCGACTTCACAGCGAAGAATAAAATAATATTAATATTGATGACTCTATAACTATGCATTACTTGCTGCCGTTTTATATTTTATGTATATCGGAGCACACTTTTTGCAGAAGGCTGAAAAAAAAATTTCGCTGTGCCTGCACAGAATTTCATTTCGTTGAAACGTCAACGCCTTCGGCGGACACCCTCGGGAGGCGTTGATTGAAAAATTAAATAGACTCGTTTACGTGCGTTTTTATGCAGTCGGCTGACCGGTATTGTTTTTCCACGTGGACTGAATATTTAATGAAATGTCACTTGCACTCCATTGCGTCCGACCTCGTCCCGTCTCGATTAGCGGTGCGGTTCGTTGTCCGTGCACGCAGCAGTTGAATGAAATTTATTCAAACTTCAACAATGAAATTAAAAGTTAACAATTTAACGTTTCAATTGGACGAGGCCGGGGGAAATTTCGCCGCGTGCCCGTGTACGTCCAAAATAATTGAGTTTGCATAAACTCCGGCGGTTTCCTTAACGAAATGCGTACGAAAACGTACAAATCCTTGTTGCTGGCGATAGATAAATATTTTAACTTTAATAAACCCTGTATATAAAAAAACATGGAACAGTTAGTCAGAGATGCAATTTCTAACTCCATTTTTTCCATTATTATACTGGAGATTTCAAATTTCGAAGTTGCTTGTCGGATTTTATTTCCACCCTGGCCTGTGATTTTCAGGACTTTGGGGTTAGAGGATTCATGGTGGAGCATTTTTTGAGAGGATTAAATACTCGGCAATCTCAAGCTTGGGAAGCAAATAGTCTTTATTTTTTCTTGTTCACAATAGTATATTTACATTTTGAAAATTACATTAAAAGTAAAAAATAATGGACATCGTGTGTTAGGACTGCCCGTAAAGAACAATTACCGAAGTACCTAGTTCCTGTGCCTCTATAATAATGAATCCTTCGAATCAGAAGACTTAGATTATATTTGACCTCATTCCAACCTGCAACAATTCAAGGTTCCCCGTCGAGACAACAACGATGAACACATCAGACGTCTCAGAGTCGACACTACCGGCCGAAGAAGCCATCCCTCAACCCAGCACGCCAAAAAGCTCCTCGGTGATCACCATGCTGACAGGCTTCGGTGTGGTGTTCCTGCTCATCAACTTCACGGCGTTCCTGTACCTGTACTGCAAGAAACAGGACACGAAGAGCAAGGAGGCCGGCCTGAAGAGGCGCGCCAGTCAGAAGGAAGATTCGAAACGGCCGAAATCGGACAAATACGAGAACCATTATGGCGAGCTGGGCTACAAGAGCGACAGTAAGCCGGACCTGAACGACGTGATAAAGAACGACAAGGCTTACGACAACAACTCGAACTTCGGCAGACGATCGAAGCTGTCCAGGCAGAACTCCGGCTCCACTATCGACACCCACATCAAGGTTAGGGAGTGGATACAGCAGGAGATCGTGCACAGGTCGGTAAAGGCAACCCCTATCGGATAGGGATCGATACCCTTTGTACTACTTGCACGGTAATTGCGAGGATTCGCCGGGAAGTCGCGCGAATTCAACCCGAACTCGAGCAGTCTCTTCTAATCCAATTAGCGGTTTCACTTAAAGACACGTCGCTTTGACGATCGCGAGCTGATTCATCGGAATCAACCTGTTTTCGTCCCGACTATCTCTTCGGGGTATTTACTTGGCCAG
This sequence comes from Macropis europaea, assembly GCA_916610135.2. Taxonomy (NCBI): domain Eukaryota; kingdom Metazoa; phylum Arthropoda; class Insecta; order Hymenoptera; family Melittidae; genus Macropis; species Macropis europaea. The sequence goes on along the minus strand of OU744352.1, from coordinate 3,303,002 downwards.
TTTTGGGACTTTCGGCGACGCTGCTCCAAGTTCCTCTGGAAAAGCGCAATTTGCCTTGGTGACTTTTGCTCGGCTTGCATGGTCAGCTTTGAGTGGATCTAACCCTAGCTAAGAGATGTCCTGGACCTGGTCATTTTGCAGTCTCCTCTGGATGTTTCCTACTGGAACTGTTAGCCCTGACTCAGACCTAAACTAAACCTAACATACATATATCTTTTTGCTAATAAGTGGACCCAATCCAGACTAACAGACGTTTTGAAACGTAACCATTTTACGTATATGAGCCACGTATGTAGATGAAGATCTCTGCTGAAATGATCAGAACTTTATTTGTATTTGTTTCTGAAGATGTTCTCCCAGGTTTCTCCGCAAGACTAGGGAAACCCTGCAGAGGGAGCATCAGGACAAACTCTCTAAACAAGAAGAGGAGGAGAAGAGGAGGCTGGAGGAGGAGATGCTGAAGGAGAGGAAAGAGGAGCCTATTTACGACGAGAGCCCGGCTCTAGTGGTGCGTCCTGGCAAAAAGTCAAAGGTCCCTAAGGTCTCTGTAGCTGTCGACGCCACACCCGCTACCAGGACCGAATCGATTTTAAACCAGCTGCCTATCGAGCTGTCCAAAGGCGTCGAGCCGTCGAACGAGTCCTTCGACTTCCCTATGATCGATCCTAGCCAGCTACAAACGACTCCTCAGGTGGTCGTGATAGAGCATCATCACTCCAAAAGCGACCCCCTGCCCATGGAGAATGTCCTGAAGAGCGTGAAGCCAAACTTTTCGACCACCAGGATCTACGAGTCCGATTCTGGAAGCGCCAGTAGCCTGTACGCGAAGATTAACCCTAAACTGAAGTCCAGACTACCCCGTCCAGACCTGGCGATGAACCCTGAAGGACCTGTGGACGAAGCTGAAGAGATTTACATAAAGATGGGACCGAAACTGACCACGTTCGGCGTGAACAATCCCCCAGTGTGCGATATAAACGTAACTTGCAGAGAACCGGCCATCGAGAGAGAATGCATCAGCCCTGAAGAAGCCCTCAGGACGATCAAACGCAGGAACTACCCCAAGGTTCTGCCGGATATCGAGAAAAGGCGATCTCTGCCGGCACCTAGCAGCTTGTTCGGCACGAAACATCATGCGAATTCGTTCAGAGAGTACAGAGCAGGTCTGCATTCCTCCTCGTCGTCGCAGCAACCCCCACAGCCTCCTCCCAGGATGTTTGGCCCATCGAAGAGCCTCGATTTCGCTGAAGAAAATGAGAACCAGTACGAAAACGAGCCTGTCACCACTAATTTACACGTTGGTCCTCTGCTCAGACGTCAAGAAGGTTGCAAGAATAATTCTGATCCCAGTATCATCGACTCCCTCGATGAAAGGATGGACAGGAGCAGGACACAAGCTGGCAGTGTGGATACAATTTACTCCAACCCGATGTGTCCAGTCCACGGCATCTCTCAAAGTGTGGACAAGAACATTGGCAACCCATCGGCTCTACTAGAGGCTGGGATAGGGAACCCCAACTGGTACAAGTCACCTTCTTCAGGAAACGAAGTCGCCATGTCGACTGCCTCTTCCGAGCCAAGGATCACTGGCAGAGAAGTCGAGAAGCCGCCTCATTTTGGAGGCTCCCACTGGGACACCAGGATTCCTGCCATGGAACCTCGAATAGTGATCACCCCAAGACTAGGCAACCTTCTGGGCCAGGCTAATCAGAACCTCAGTCAGAACGTGGTGCACCTTGGAGCAGCTTGTTCAGAGGACAGACTGGACAGAGACATCAAACCAGCCCTATCAGACTCCACACCAGCGATCAGTCCAACCACACCTAGCAAACCTGTTGGTAGCTCTTTCGAGCAACTTCAGACGAATCCTCTGATGACCTGCTCCTCTCTGGAGTCACGGTTACCGACTGCTGGCAACCTGGAGCGGAAGGAACCTAGGATAATAATCACTCCGAGGGACACGAAAGGGTCGAACCTGAAGCAACCTAAGATCATCATCAAGCCTACGTCCAGCCTGCACAGGACCAGGGACCAGAGGAACATACCCAAGGTGTCAGCCATTCCCTCTCCGGAAGCTCAGACCTGCCAGGCCAACGAGAAGCTTCTGGAGCAGAGGGAAAAGCCTCCACTGAGGGACAAACCTAAAGTTACCAGGATTCCATCATTTTCGAGACGGCAAGAGGAGCTCTCGAGCGGAATCGAGAGGCCTGGCAACACGTATGAGAAAACGGAAGTTGTGCAGAGGGTGGAGGCGGCACCTGGCAAGGTTGCGAACGTGTGCCTGACCGGCGATGCAAAGACGAGCATTCCGACGTTGCTGAAGAGGGACTCGGAGAAATCTGACTCCAGCAACGGAAACTCGAACACTGGTACCATAAAGAAGAAGCCGGTGAACCGGAAATAGAACACCCTTCTGGGGGTGAAAAAATATTGGGACCCCGAACATTATTCTGGACACTTGGAAACATTATTATATATCTTCCAGATATAACAATTGTCTTTAATAATATGTTTAACCTCTTCAGGGAATTTGTTGAAGCTGGAACAAATTATTGTATGTTTAGGTCAATTTCTATTTTTCATATTGGAGAAATAACGAGTGTTCTCGTGCGTGACCCTGAAAACGTTAACGAGGACAATTTTTTTATGAAGATTCGAAATCGACTTGTTGAATAAGTTTCATGATTAATAATTATTTATTTAATGTAACAGTTTTTTGAGACACCGGTGAGGACCAAAATGATTTCTTTGGGGTTGAATCTGTGAAGCAAACGCAGAAAGGGAGTAATTCTATGAAATGTGGTGAAGTGGATGATGAGGTGAGAAAAATGAGTGTAGCCAAGGTCATTTAGATTCCAGGGCGTCTGGAACCTCGAAATTGACCAGAGGCGGAGTGATATTGCTTGACGCGCGGACCCCTTTGAGTTATGAAGAAGTTAAGTGATATAAATAGCGTGGACGTCCGAGAAGTGAGCCAAACTCATGTACAAAAGCAAGAGGAAATGAATATAGAAAATAATTTAATGGATGAACGTGGCTGGGCAAACAGAATATTCAATTGCCGTCAGGAAAATTATTACGATTGTTAATAATGTACAGATGGCTATTTGCATTTAGTATTTTGCTTCTTGGACAGTTTGTGTATCATGTAAATAATATTGTTAATACTGTTATCATCGTCGACTGGGGAGGTACACTTTCAATAATGAAACCTATCTTTGTAAATTATGAGTTTCATTAATTTTTTGGACCTGACTATATATTTAATAAGTAATTAAATTTTTTGATGTGCGGACATGTTTTGGCTTTGCTGAAAATTTCTTTTGTGTCTACTGCGAAAGGATTTTTTTTACAGAAAACATTTGCAAGAGAAATGTCTGTATTTTGAATTTATTTCGAAGTGTACCTTTCTGATCGACATTTAATTTAAACAAATTTCTCAATATTAAATATCAATCTTTTATCGTATCAATAATTCAATGGCTATTAAGCAATTATTTTTATTATTATATGTATATTACTTTTCACAATCCTTCAAGACTGTACTCAACTATAATATCAATCGCATTTTACACCTTATTTTTTTAATCCTCCCATTTCTTTATTTATGTAAATTAATTTTCTAAGTTAATCTAGTTTATAATAAAGAATATTTGTTTTTACAGACATTATAATACATTTTTAGAATTAATGACGTTCTTCTGCCCTCTTATTACAACCATCACTTGTCATTTCTGTAAATTAATTAAAAATTACCTTGCTAACTTATTGGCAATAAGTTGAAGTCCACAGATTATTTTATGGTCACTATAATATACATCGACACATAATGACAATTTAATTACTCACTTAAAACAATTTTTTCGTAGTTATTACTAAACTGCGGATATTTGTTTAATATTTTTTTAATGTAGTTGAAGAAGAGAAACTTTGAAATAATTAAAAAGTAGAATGTTCATTTGTTTGCGTTATTCAATGTCCATTCCTAAAAAATTCGAACATACTAAATTTGCATAAACATCCGCAGTCTACTTATTATTTATATAAATTAATTTTTCACCCTCCAGACTATCCACATCGTAAACTGAAAAAATCCTTATCGCAGACAACATTCATTTCAATAATCGTATCTTTCCGCAGTATTCGAATAATTCACGACTATTTCGAGCGTTTGTTAGGGGGTTGATATAAACAATTTTTATAGTTTCTCAGCGGAAGAGCGAGGGGTTGTTTCGAGAGTGTCGCGGCAAGCCTCCGGTTATCATTTTTCAGACATGGCTGGCGCGCCATTTATCTTGTAACTTTACCTCTAACCGGTTGGAACTTTATTATTAAGTAAAACAAAGTCCACAAGTCAGGAAGGCGTGGGAGTGATCGTAAGGTTGGGTTAGATCGAGGCGAAAACGGCCATCGACTTCAACAGTCTCCATTCTTGCAGCCCGAATCGAATTGATTCTCGAACTTTCTATCGAGTAATGCGATTTCCCTGCTGGACGATCAAGACAATTTAATTCCACCCCTTCGTTGATTGCGTATGGAGCCATTTTGTCTGCACCCCCCACCCCGTCGTTTGTTCAACTAAATCGACCCGAAAAACAGGTACAAAGACGGAAACTGAGAAATTCCCTGCCTGGAACACTTGTAAAACTCAGTCTGTCACGAAATGTAGTTGCAAATAATTTTACTGAATACAGTAAATTGTTTTTTAAGGGGTGCTGCTCTATGATGATTGTTATTCTTTCATCTCTCAGGATTAAGCAAGAATTAAACACATCTAGAAGTTTCAAAGTTGATATGAAAATTGTGAAGAGTATTTAATTTTAGTATATGCAGAAGATTATATTATTATTTATTGTTAACTACTGTAAAATTTTCGACAGTCGGTCTGCACCCCCACGATAATTCGTTCAACGAAATTAAGTTAATGAACACTTCAAACAAAAGGAACCTCTCGTCCGAAAATTTCGTTTGAAAGAATATTTACAATAATGTTGTTGAACACGCTAAAATATTTTTCACGCGATACTGCAGCAGGTTCTTCGTCATTTTCGGTTTTCTATATTTGATACAGTACACGGACGTAGCAATTATTATTCCGCATCGGACGCAATATCTCCTGTTACACACGCGCCGCTCGAGTTTTCCGTTGTTATTTTCGCGTGGTTACATGATCGTTTTTTCCTCGAATGCGATGCGATTGAAATATGATGCCTGTTGTGTGCCGTGGGATATTGTGCCATAAACTCTGTATTGTAGAAGGAACATCGGCGCACCGGAGAATCTGCGACGTTCGCAAGCCTCTTTACCGTGGAAATGTGAGAATATGTATGCATCTATGTGGTTCGTCATATTTTCAGAGAATTTCAGCGTTACAATATACTATAAGCTGCAAAATATAACAGACTATTTTCGATCATTGCCGCTGACAAACTTGGGAAATTTTTCCTGACAAATTGAAAAATTTTCATGTAAAACATCTGATTAAACACAGAGTTCTCATATTATGATATACTCCAAGCTGGAAAATTGGGCTTTTTGATTATTGCTACTGGAACTCGAGCAGATGAGGACTTTTCATGACGAATGGTATTATTGGAAAACTCGAATTTTAATGGTAAAACTAGGCATCTCACAATTTAATAAATTTTTAAGCGTACAGAATTCATAAGTATCTTTCACCTATTTCTACAGTACTACAGTGATTCTATCATATTATTTATATGTATATTCTTTATTACATAACCAGGTCGAGGAAGAGACGGCAGACTCGAGGCTGAAATGGCACAGTAGAAACGATCTGGGGTGCCGATTGAACTCTCGCGTCGCCAGCTGGCGTAATGGCGCGGATTTGATAAATTCGTCGGACGTTCGAAGGGACGAGACACGTGGCCCTCAAAGCTAACTTTCTGTTCGCTGATAACACCGTTACGACAGTTTCGGCTTGCCTGGAAGACGACAGGAACCAATCTCCACTATGTCGAATATGTTCGGTCAATTTGACGATCGAATATCGGACATCGACACCCGGTCGCCCTCTCATTTTTTATTCATACTCGGTAACTCATCCTTCAAAATATAAGAACAAGCTTTCACCCTTACACTATGAAACGCGTAATTTTTAAAAAAAATTGCAGATCGTAAATCATTATTTTTGACAGGTCGAATTTAAAAAAATTTAGTAATGTAAAGAATACTTTTGTAGTTTGCAAGAAAAAGGGCCAATTTACATTTTTAGAATTTTTTGGAAAAAGGTGTACTATTCTAATACACATAACACATTAGCCTCTGTTTTTCTATGGTGATGTTTATAATTTTGATGTGAATGCTGCATGAAACCCAAAATATAATAATTTTGGACATTTGCCCCTTTTTGATCAGGAGGCAGATTTAAGTCTTTAAGAGGGTGACTTATTTTTGAGAGACTATACTGAGCAGTTCAGTATTAGCCAGTGACGAGTTAACTCATCCCCAGACGAGTGGAAAGGTCTCCTTCGATTTTCGAATTAAAATACTCAGCAATACATATACTGTGATAAATTAAAATATAAATCATCTGTCCTTCTTCTCGATTGAGGACTACAATTTTGTAAAATTAATTAATTAATTGCACCCAGAGTACAGAGAACAAAACAGAGAGCAAAAATTTAGATCGATATTAAAAGCGTTTGACACTGAAAATTAAACTGCAGAAAATTCTCAGAAAAAACACCGCATAAAATGCCAATTTTCACGAATGACGTCATATCTCCGTTATTAATTACCATCTCTTTTTAATCCTTTGCGGAGAAGTAGTTGAAGGGTATTCCTTTGGAATAAAAAAAAATCATGTCACTCTGATAAATAGTTTTTCTTTGATCCACCTCTGAAGTTGCACTTAAATTTCGTTACGCAGACCCTTAAAATTCTATAAAATTAATTAATCGATCCGGAAGGTACAATGAACGATAAAGAGGGCTGGCAGTTGACTGGTCGGCCGATTGGACATTAGTTCAAATGATACTCGCGGTTCATAATACATCAAAGAGGTAACGAGAAATCGATGCTGGAAATACTGCATCCGTCTACTTGACGGCAATTGCATGTGCATTCGGTTGCATCGACGCTCGCGCGCGTGCGAACGCGCCATCACACAATACACTGTCGTCCAAAAGTATACCACACAAACCTACTAAATCCTAACACATTTTTCTTTCGCTTCAAATTTTTATTTACCACCAAAGAAGAATAAAATTTAATTTTTTATTCGACAAAATAGATGTACATATTCTCCTTTAGCGATCCGTTTTGAAGGTATACTTTGAGAATTGTTTTGGAAAACATTAAACAAAGTATCTTTGTGAAACTTAGCACATTCATTCATACACATTTGTACTATATTCGTGAATTTTTATATAGTGCTATCACCGAAACTGCAGTGGAAGCATGAAACAGCTCTCAATTAGCGTGACTGTGGCTATCAACAGAATTACAGAAAATTAAATACATTAACATTTATGAATTTTAAAGTAGTTTGAAGCTCAAAATATTAGTAAAATGTCGATGTTTATTTTTTAAACTGATGCTACTTTATGAAAAATCTGTAGACACACTAATTAAGAATATTTTTTCGGTTCTTGTGCCTCTGTTTAAATTGAAGGGTCCTCCACATTTTCATCTTGCAGTACCTGTTAAGTTCTGCACACCTGATCGATGTAATGTGTGTTTGATCCTTGAGTTTCGCTGAACGATAGTTCGTCGAAATTAGAAATTACGTGCGGAAATTTGGGAGTCACTGTACTTTTGGCTGATAGTGTATATCCACGGTGAGCATCGAGGCAATTTGCATTGCTAAACGCCGTTTCACATTCGATTCGCTCCCGGCTCCTTCGGTTTCAATGTTTGCACGCGCAGTTATGCATGTGCTTAAAGCTCGGAACATGCGCGAACTTCGCACGGCGAGACGGTTCAACGTTTGTTCAAGTCGCTGTCGTCGACGCCATTAATTTATTTGCAATCTTGTAAACGTCCCGTCATTTCCACGGTCAACAAACAGCCATAATGGACCCTTAAAGGAGCCCCGAATTCAATTTGCAGGAGTAAGAAAAATTGTTATTCCAAAACTTCCGTGAAAATATTCTCTGGAATTTTCTTGACCAATTAAACAATTGGTAGTCTCAAGACTAGATTTTCGAGATTATTGTTAAAAACACAAACGGACGAAAGATGAAATTTTCATTTCGTATATGAGGGAAATTTTCCTTTTTAATGTTAAAGATGTAGCAGAATTGTTTTAATTTGTGAATCATGAATCGAGCAAAGAGTATACAGAATTACTATAAAATTATGTGGAAGCATGTTCGTATTTCGTGGAGGCGGATTTACGGGTGAATTCAGGGGTGAATGAAATTTTTTTACCTACCCCGTAGATAAAAGCTTCAAAAAAATGCCAGCTCCCGTGGAAACGGGCAACAAATAACGCGCAAGCCAGAAGTTACGAGGGATAGTCATGAAGTTATTCCTGCTTTTTTATACAAAATTGTGTAGCGCGCCCCGGTATATGAGATTTAACATAACTTCCCACGCAACCCATTCTACAACTCCGTACATTATTATACTGCAGTAGCGTCGAAAGGTATTGGCCGTTCATGGTCATCTCGATTACAAATTATAGCAAATGCTAGTACTTCAATACAATTATCAGAGTGCTTGTTAATGTGGTAAATCATTGTGAGTGGTTTCGTAAAATGCTATGGCAGTAAAATTAAATTTGAGGAATGAAATGATAAGCGAGGAAGCTGTTCAGCATTTAGACTGACGCAGCCCTCCACAATTCTGGGGTTTTTGGCAAAACGAAGAGAGATACGCAATTCTAACAACAACCAGCGTGTTCAGCATGAAATTCTGCATGAGATAGTTTATTGAGATCAAAATAAACAGGTGGAATTTTTGGAAGTTATCTGATAAAGTTTCGTAGCCATTAGCTCGATATTATTTATGGTATAGATTATGAATAAATTATTCCGTAAACAATTTAAATTGTTAAAGAATATAAGTATTCACTAATTTATACTATAAATATTATCGATTGCCCGGGTCTCACCACGTGGAGGTTGCTACGATCGGAGACCCACCCTATCCGCGACCCAACCACCCTCCGTTTTTAAGAAATTTCATTTATTTTTTTAACGTACCAGCCTCTTGGCACAGATTTACAAATCGTTCGATTATGGACTGATTCGTAAATATGCAGCAAAAGGTGTTTTTTTACTAACTTATCCGGACTAAATTAAGCACAATATTATTTACAATGTAACAAATTATATAATGTTAATACAATAGTGTCTTATCATCTAGATTTACTTATTTTCTAAGGTTTCTGTAAAAATACCCTGCATACAATTCAGAATTACAGAGCAGGGGAAGTAAAATATGATTCTTGTAGATAACAAGTAATTAATATCCTGCCTATCATGATTGGCTAAACCTACCTAACAGTTTGTCTAAGAAAATCTTGGAAGAACGTGAAGTTCTAATTCTTCAGATTCTTTAATTTAATATTAAAAATCTGATTTCCTACCTAACCATATATCTAACAATAAGTGAAATTCGGATAAATATTATTTCGACTTATATATAACTTTTCTTCTTTTCTGCGTTTCTGATCTTCAAAAATCCCACGATGCTTTCTGAAAGAAGCAATTTTTGCATGATTGAAAATAAGATACCCTACCTAACAACATGTTTATCTAATTTATCAATTAGCCTACCTAACCATGTGCTTGACTAAAAATCATGGGACCATGTGCATTTCTAATTGAAATATGCACTTCAGATTTTTAAAATTCAGATTATAAATCTGAATTCCTACTTAAGAGTATATCTACGAAATATCTGGGTGCAGATAAAATTTAAATATTTTATCATTTTTCTTCTCTCTACGTTGAAGATGTTCCGTGATGTTTTCTGAAACGAACAGTCTTTCTATTGATTAAAAGCCTGACACCCTGCCTAACAGTGTAAGTAACGAAGGGGACGAACATGTTTTTTGACATGTTCAAGTCTTTTCGTTTTAACTTAATTTAAAGCCCTACCTATCGTATCTAACTAAAGAACGGGGACGAACATTTCTCAAATGTTCACATATTTTGGTTTTATCTTACAAGTCTAAATGCCTGCCTGACAGATATATCTAAATAATCGTGGGAGGGTGTGAGTCTTTGTTCAGACTTTCTAATTTCAAAATAAAAATCTGAGACCCTACCTAACAACGTATCTAAGAAATATTTGGATGGGAATAAAATTTAAATATTTTATCATTTTTCTTCTCTCTTCATTAACGATATTCCGTGATGATTTCTGAAAGAATCTTTGCATTGATTAAAAACCTGACGCCCTGCCTAACAGTATGAGTAAAGAAGGGGACGAACATGATTTTTGACATGTTCACGTCTTTTCGGTTTAACTTAACTTAAAGCCTACCTATCATATGCAACTAAAGAACAGGGACGAACATTTCTCAAATGTTCAGGTCTTTTAGTTTGGTCTTAGAAGCCTGCCTAACATATATATCTAAGTAATCGTGGGAGGGTATGACTCTCTCTTTGTTCAGATTTTTTAATTTTAAAGTAAAAATCTGAGACCCTACCTAGCAATATATCTAAGAACATTTGGGGAAAATTTCACTTATTTCTAATGTGTCTTCTTATCTTCTATTCTTCTTCTACGATGCTTCCTGAAACATTCTCTATCTCGATTAGTTCAGTCACTTTAAATATCTTACGACTCTTCTTCGAGTTCTTCTTTCTTCAGTTCACTGATCCCACGATGCTTCCTGGAACATTCTCTATATCGATTAGTTCAGTTATTTAAAATATATTACGACTCTTCTTGGAGTTCTTCTTTCTTCAGTTCCTTGTTCCTACGATGATCCCTGAAACACTCGCTATATCGATTAGTTCAGTTATTTAAAATATATTACGACTCTTCTTGGAGGTCTTCTTTCTTCACTTCCTTGTTTCTACGATGATCCCTGAAACACTCGCTATATCGATTAGTTCAGTTATTTAAAATACCTTACAACTCTTCTTGGAGTCCTTCTTTCTTCAGTTCCTTGTTCCTACGATGATCCCTGAAACACTCGCTATATCGATTAGTTCAGTTATTTAAAATATATTACGACTCTTCTTGGAGGTCTTCCTTCTTCACTTCCTTGTTTCTACGATGATCCCTGAAACACTCGCTATATCGATGAGTTCAGTTATTTAAAATATATTACGACTCTTCTTGGAGTTCTTCTTTCTTCAGTTCCTTGTTCCTACGATGATCCCTGAAACACTCGCTATATCGATTAGTTCAGTTATTTAAAATATATTACGACTCTTCTTGGAGTTCTTCTTTCTTCAGTTCCTTGTTCCTACGATGATCCCTGAAACACTCGCTATATCGATTAGTTCAGTTATTTAAAATATATTACGACTCTTCTTGGAGTTCTTCTTTCTTCAGTTCCTTGTTCCTACGATGATCCCTGAAACACTCGCTATATCGATTAGTTCAGTTATTTAAAATATATTACGACTCTTCTTGAAGTTCTTCTTTCTTCACTTCCTTGTTCCTACGATGATCCCTGAAACACTTGCTATATCGATTAGTTCAGTTATTTAAAATATATTACGACTCTTCTTGGAGTTCTTCTTTCTTCAGTTCCTTGTTCCTACGATGATCCCTGAAACACTCGCTATATCGATTAGTTCAGTTATTTAAAATATATTACGACTCTTCTTGGAGTTCTTCTTTCTTCAGTTCCTTGTTCCTACGATGATCCCTGAAACACTCGCTATATCGATTAGTTCAGTTATTTAAAATATATTACGACTCTTCTTGAAGTTCTTCTTTCTTCACTTCCTTGTTCCTACGATGATCCCTGAAACACTTGCTATATCGATTAGTTCAGTTATTTAAAATATAATACGACTCTTCTTGGAGTTCTTCTTTCTTCAGTTCCTTGTTCCTACGATGATCCCTGAAACACTCGCTATATCGATTAGTTCAGTTATTTAAAATATATTACGACTCTTCTTGGAGTTCTTCTTTCTTCAGTTCCTTGTTCCTACGATGATCCCTGAAACACTCGCTATATCGATTAGTTCAGTTATTTAAAATATATTACGACTCTTCTTGAAGTTCTTCTTTCTTCACTTCCTTGTTCCTACGATGATCCCTGAAACACTTGCTATATCGATTAGTTCAGTTATTTAAAATATATTACGACTCTTCTTGGAGTTCTTCTTTCTTCAGTTCCTTGTTCCTACGATGATCCCTGAAACACTCGCTATATCGATTAGTTCAGTTATTTAAAATATATTACGACTCTTCTTGGAGTTCTTCTTTCTTCAGTTCCTTGTTCCTACGATGATCCCTGAAACACTCGCTATATCGATTAGTTCAGTTATTTAAAATATATTACGACTCTTCTTGAAGTTCTTCTTTCTTCACTTCCTTGTTCCTACGATGATCCCTGAAACACTTGCTATATCGATTAGTTCAGTTATTTAAAATATATTACGACTCTTCTTGAAGTTCTTCTTTCTTCACTTCCTTGTTCCTACGATGATCCCTGAAACACTTGCTATATCGATTAGTTCAGTTATTTAAAATATATTACGACTCTTCTTGGAGTTCTTCTTTCTTCAGTTCCTTGTTCCTACGATGATCCCTGAAACACTCGCTATATCGATTAGTTCAGTTATTTAAAATATATTACGACTCTTCTTGGAGTTCTTCTTTCTTCAGTTCCTTGTTCCTACGATGATCCCTGAAACACTCGCTATATCGATTAGTTCAGTTATTTAAAATATATTACGACTCTTCTTGGAGTCCTTCTTTCTTGAGTTCCTTGTTCCTACGATGATCCCTGAAACACTCGCTATATCGATTAGTTCAGTTATTTAAAATATATTACGACTCTTCTTGGAGTTCTTCTTTCTTCGCTTCCTTGTTCCTACGATGATCCCTGAAACACTCGCTATATCGATTAGTTCAGTTATTTAAAATATATTACGACTCTTCTTGGAGTTCTTCTTTCTTCAGTTCCTTGTTCCTACGATGATCCCTGAAACACTCGCTATATCGATTAGTTCAGTTATTTAAAATATATTACGACTCTTCTTGGAGTTCTTCTTTTTTCACTTCCTTGTTCCTACGATGATCCCTGAAACACTTGCTATATCGATTAGTTCAGTTATTTAAAATATATTACGACTCTTCTTGGAGTTCTTCTTTCTTCAGTTCCTTGTTCCTACGATGATCCCTGAAACACTCGCTATATCGATTAGTTCAGTTATTTAAAATATATTACGACTCTTCTTGGAGTTCTTCTTTCTTCAGTTCCTTGTTCCTACGATGATCCCTGAAACACTCGCTATATCGATTAGTTCAGTTATTTAAAATATATTACGACTCTTCTTGAAGTTCTTCTTTCTTCACTTCCTTGTTCCTACGATGATCCCTGAAACACTTGCTATATCGATTAGTTCAGTTATTTAAAATATATTACGACTCTTCTTGAAGTTCTTCTTTCTTCACTTCCTTGTTCCTACGATGATCCCTGAAACACTTGCTATATCGATTAGTTCAGTTATTTAAAATATATTACGACTCTTCTTGGAGTTCTTCTTTCTTCAGTTCCTTGTTCCTACGATGATCCCTGAAACACTCGCTATATCGATTAGTTCAGTTATTTAAAATATATTACGACTCTTCTTGGAGTTCTTCTTTCTTCAGTTCCTTGTTCCTACGATGATCCCTGAAACACTCGCTATATCGATTAGTTCAGTTATTTAAAATATATTACGACTCTTCTTGGAGTCCTTCTTTCTTGAGTTCCTTGTTCCTACGATGATCCCTGAAACACTCGCTATATCGATTAGTTCAGTTATTTAAAATATATTACGACTCTTCTTGGAGTTCTTCTTTCTTCGCTTCCTTGTTCCTACGATGATCCCTGAAACACTCGCTATATCGATTAGTTCAGTTATTTAAAATATATTACGACTCTTCTTGGAGTTCTTCTTTCTTCAGTTCCTTGTTTCTACGATGATCCCTGAAACACTTTCTAACTCGATTAGTTTGATTATTTAAAAACTCTCATGAATCTAAGGAGACATTTACTCTAATTATACCGTGTAATTGGTCCCACGATGATTCCTGGAACATGATCTGACAAAGATTTAGTGTAATTGAAATAGGTACTTAATTAAGAAACATCTTAAACTTATATCTGTTACCTCGAGAACCAAAATTTTCCACAAAATAATCCTTCTGAAATCTGAAACAGAAACTGTACTCATCTCATTAGTAAAGTATATATATTGGTCGCGTAAAATTGATACGTCGAACCGATGTATTAAATAGAATTTTAAGAGAATTTTAACTATCGATCGATTAATGAATTTAATTTGATCTCGGTACTAAGACCAAAAAAGAAAAGAGTTGAAGATTTAATAGAACGACGTAAAAGAAATTCTTCATGTGTAAACAGATACTTCGAAAAATTGAAATAATTACATTTAGCTGCATTATACACTAATTTTTAGCAACAATGAGCGATGTCGATTATGTAAGAAAAATATATTATTCCGTCATCAAGTAACTTCGCGATTCCATTCACGTATAATTTTTATGCAAATTCTTCGCGTTTCATCGTAATTGAAAAATTAAATATCGCGTGGTAACTCAGATTTATGCGAAGTAGTTTTGAAAATTTATGAAAAATATCTACTACCCTAACGTGTATCGAGCTTTCGCAAATTTATAAATATCGCGATTGAAGTATCTCCCGGGAAACTGTGCAACTTTAATAACGAAATCCATCACAATTTTTAATCGTCTCGAATAAAAATGTAATTAATCGTTCAAGTCAATTAAAAGTCTGAAACATATGAAAATGATTATTGCAAATTAAATTTCGCGTCAAACAGAAAATTTTTAGCAGTATTTCTGTTAACAGACACTCGGGAAAATACATGAAAATATATCAAAAATGAATATCAGCCCTGAAAAGGGCTGATTGAAAAAGAATCAATAGCCAGAAGGGCGCTTAGTCCACTCATTAAAATGCAAACTACGCGAGAGTGGAATATTTATTTCGCAACACTAATTTATTTAATAGATAATCACCCGAGAACAGCCAAAAAGAGCTGCTCAAATAATCAGACGCGACTCTAATTAAAAAGCAAACGCGGGCACTTTTGTGCTTCATTGGACGCAACACTAACTTTAAGAAGAATCGCGCAGTCATGACAGACTGCGACAAAATGCAGTCATATCAAACTGCCAAAAAAGCAGTCATATCAAACTGCCAAAAAAGCAGTCACATCAGACTGCCAAAAAGCAGTCATATCAGACTGCGACAAAATGCAGTCATTTTGACTGCAGTATGGTCCTGGAGGTCCCAATAAAAAATTGGGCATGTCACCGTACGCAACACTAATTCAAACGCGATCATTCAATATCGCAACACTACATTAGAAACTCTCAATCAATTCATTTATAGAAAATGAAAGAAAAACGCGATCAATCATTGACGAAACTCTAATAAAATTTTAATTTACTGTAATGAAAATTTAACTGGAAGAGACACGTATCATCAATATCGCAACACTAATTAACAAATCTGAAAATCTTTAGGCAAAAATAAATGAAACTTGAAACATTGAAAAGCAAACGCGAGCTGTGTTTTTCGCAACACTAAAGAAAACGCGAGCACTTCTGTGCTTCGTAGTTCGCAACACTAATTTTAAGGGAAATCGCGCAGTCATATCAGACTGCGAAAAGGCAGCCATTTTGGCTGCGAGGACCATAAAAAGGCAACCATTTTGGTTGCAGCATGGTCCAGCAGGTCCCAGTAAAAATATCTGGGCATTTCATTCTACGCAACTCTAATTCAAACGCGGTCATTCTGTATCGCAGCACTACTTTAGGAAGTCTCAATTAATTAATTTATAGAAATTAAAAGAACAACGCGATTGATCATTGACGCAACTCTAATAAAATTCTAATTTACTCTTATTGAAGAAGTAATTGAAAGAAACGCGTATCATCGGTATCGCAACACTATAACAATAAAAGAAACTTGAAAGAAGCAAAACAAACGCGATCTATATTTCTCGCAACGCTAGATCAAACGCGAGTAATTTTATTCGCAACTCTAATTCAAACACGTTCATTATTTCATCGCAACTCTAAGACAAACGCGATCTGTATTTTTCGCAACTCTACAGCTAACGTTACGTAACATTTTCATTTGCAAAGCAAAGCAACGCGATCTTTATTTCGTCGCAACGCTAACTCAAACGCGATCAAACTTTTCGCAACGCTGATTCAAAACGCGATTTGCCCAAGGTACTGGGTGATGGGCCAGCAAGTGGCCAGAAACAAACTACTACTACTACTACTACTGCTACAACTACGGGCGAGCACAGTGACAAAGTAGTAACCAAAAATGACTATGCATCGTTGAGTGCAGCAGGTGCACTCAAGGATGCACGGTCATTGGTAGTTTCCCTCTTGATGGCAGTTTGCCGGGACTCTTCGGCTCTTAGCCTCTTCGTTCTTCGGGCTCCTGCCCCCTGCCCCCTGAAACCTGATCGAAAATGGAACTCGCGGGTCTGAAGAGATGCTTTGTGGTCGGATCAGCGATTCTGGGTAGGCACAGAACCACTGAACCTTCCACGTGCAAAAGCATCTCGTGCAAGGAACGAGCGTTTCGAACCTGACCTTCCGACCGCGTACGCGACTTAAAGCTAGCTTCGAAGAGTTCACGTTCGAATCTGAGCGACTCGAAGATGCCGAAGCATCATCGACTCGCGACAGATTCATCATGAACACTTCCCTAACATCTCAGGTGCAGGTTTATCACGCGAACAATTCAACAGTTAACGCGGGAGAGAGAGAGAGAGAGAATGTGATAACCTGCCCTGGCCCTACCTACTTATATCTAATCACGCACACCGAGAAGCAAGCTACCTACCTACCTAACCCTATATTTAAAAAAGGCAAAGACTCAATCGCACCAACACAAGCGCTCCACGAAACTCTCACATACCGCCCGGGTGCAACAAGCCTAACCCTAGGGAAAACGTCCCGCGGGACGTCTCCGACACCCGAGCTTCATCACAATCATTCACACTCTAAGAAAGGTACGTACCATTTCCTGAAATCGGCTGGCAAGCGTGAGCGATCATTGCGTTCAAGAAGTTCGTATCATTTTTGCAAAGCTTCGATAGAAAGTGAAAAAGGCAAGTGCATGGCGCTTACGTGGTATCATGACTTGGAATATTTTAATCGAAGTTATTGTGTTTTATTTATGAATATACTTGAGGGGTTTATAGATTGATCAATAATAAGTAAAATTGAACGGTAATGAAGAATAATGAAATTGAATAATAATGAAAAAGTGAAAACCGACGCAAATCTCACAGCCTAACCACACAACACTCACACATGTGAGACTTACGTCGTGCTCGATACGCTACGCATTGCCAGCCGCTGCAAAATTTGATTAAACACATGTCATCGTGCCCATTGCCTTCACCCACCCAAGTAGCACCTGGGCACGTGAGTGGGATCAGGCAACGAACACGGAAATATATACCTGAAAATCCTGATCTAAAAACGATTATTAGTGGCTGATTTATCTAAGCGGACTAAGATTCTTTAAGCAAAAGACTCGACTTTGAAACTTTAAGAAATAATTTACTGAGAGAAAAATGACTCTAATATTTAGCAAAGTGACTCGAATATTAAAGAAAAGTGACTCGAATATTAAAGAAAAGTGACTCTAATATTTGGAACTCCTCGGTCGATTCCTCCATCAAAGTACATTTTGAATAATTGAACATAGTATTCAAGCTTGATACTTTGATATCGAAATCTTCCCGTCGCGAAGCGTCCTTCTTGTACGTATATTTTAACATTGCAACTCGAAAAAACAAATGACTATACTCTCGCGAAAAATTGGACAGTGCTGTCGTCATCATCGATATTATTGAATCATATTAATTCCAAACTAATAGCAAAAGTGAAAAGAATGAAGTCGGGGGGTGTTCGACTTCTCCATGAAATATCATTCATTATCATCGAATAAAAATATTCGACAATTAATAGAAATTATAGAAACTTTCGAATTCTATCATTTCTCATTCATTTCATAAATTTAAAGTGAAAACGCGACGTACAAGAAGACCCTGACCTGACTCTAATAAATGAAGGTTACTACCACGAGTACGATCTAAGATCATACCCGAGGTCACTGTGCTCGCCAAAAACAAAACTACTATACAACCGATCTCCGTGCCGTTTCGGACCTTTCGTCCTGCGACATGATGGAGAACGGAGGAATATAAAAACAATCATGCGACTCACCGGTAGAAGAAATGACTACCGTGCCGACGAAGTCATCGGGATGTCTGGATGGTAGTCCTGGAACAGAAAAGGAGCAGAAAACATTACGACTTGTTCGACTGTAATTTCAATGACTTTCAACAGACATACTATTCAAAACTATCAGAGGTTCATTATTTTTAATCATTTTTCGTTATCTGCCAAACATCAGCCACGAACAAAATACTGAATGTCTGACTCTACAACCGTATTTAGAAGGCTTACACTCTAATGAAGAATGAACTATTTCAGTACTCGATCCTCTGATTATTTTGAGCAGTGCAGTTATATTGATACTTACATTCCCCTACATTGAAGTATGCCCGAAGCCCATCATCCTCTCAGCCATTAGGGTGGTGAACAGTAGGTCGAAGGTCGCAGGTCGTTCTGGACAGAAAAGGAGCAAAGAATTTATAGTTGAGCAGTGGATACAATACTTGTCATTTGTTTAAAGTTTCTATGATTTTGATGCTTACAGTGCTGACTTTGGAAGATCGTCCGATGTTCCTCTTCAGTGGCACACTGACTCTAATTTCGCGAGCGATTTTCAGCAATAAAAAAAATAAAAATAAAAGACTAATCGCGACCGAATGTGATGATCGACGAACAAAGTGACTCTACTATCGCGTGAATTGAACATGGTATGAAAATTGGAGCCAGTCTCACAAGAAGAAGACTGACACTTTTTACGAGGCAAACACTGACTCTACGATCGCATTGCGCGCGATCACAAATTGTCTGGAAGAAATGATTAGACAGAGGGGAAGGATAAAATAAAAACACACATTGTTTTCTCATTAATCTTTTTTTTACCGAGTGTCTGTTAAAGAAATACTGCTTTTCTTTAAAGAAATAAATATTGCATTGTTAACCAATGCCATGATAATTAATGTCATTAAAATAGAATGATAAGTATCGATGGAAAATGCTGAAAAATATCACAGTGATGATTTTCGTTATTATAGTTGCTAGTATAGTTACATTCGTTTTATCGATGCTAGAACTATGAATCGATCCATAAATTTTCAAATCTCCTTGCAATAATCAGAGTTAATCGAGTAGTACTATTTCTTAAATAGTTTAACAACGGGTTTTTGTATTTATAAAAACTTGCATAGAAAAAATGTTATGATTGGAATTGCGAAAGCTTCAGGAAGACGGTATGTTATTTAAGTGTAATTGGAATGTTATTAATCGCGATCACGTTGCAGCAAATTGTAAGTTGTTCCAATTTATCGTTAATATAAACAATAGATTAAACGATTTAAAATATCAGTAGTTAAATACAACTAATCTTGTTTAATCTTAGTACTGGATCAGGTTTCGATGTATCGAATTAATGAAAAATAATTAAAACCGGAAAATTATTAAAAATTAAAATAATTATTTAAATTGGTCCCGAAATTGTTTAAATGCACCGGAAGAACACGTATGTAAACGAAAAAGTCGTGTGAGTATACGGGGTAAGGTCACGAAAACCGGTAAGTCAAATCTCAAAATATCGAATAAATGAAAATTACTTAAAATTGTAATATTATTAAAAACTAAAATAATTAATTAAATTAATCCCAAAATTGTTTAAATGTATCCGAAGACGACGTATGTAAACGAAAAAGTCGAATACGTGTACCGGGTAAAGTCACGAAAACCGTTGGGTCAAATCTCAAAATATCGAATAAATGAAAAGTAATTAAAATCGAAATATTATTAAAAATTAAAATAATTGTTTAAATATATCCCAAAATTGTTTAAACGTATCGAAACACCATGTATAATAAACGAAGAAGTCGATTATGTACACCGGGTAAGGTCACGAAAGCCGTTGGGTTAAGTCCCGAAAACTTTAATTAATTAACAATAAACAAATATTAATTAATAATAAATTATACTGAATTAATGTTAAGCGAGAGCAGGAGTGAATATTAAACGCGATGAATATTGATTAGAAATGGTTTAGAAGTCGATTAAACGCGAAAACGTGATGGGTTAAGCGCGAGCTGTCAAACGATGTTATCGGTAGCGCGGTCCGGAGTCAAGTGAGGCCCCTCGGACCTCTCGGCTCAGACGCACAGCGCTGTGCGCAGAATAGCTTAGAATCGCTTTAGATTTGCGCACCTCAGGTCTGAGCCGCAGCGCTCTGCGCATTTCTCCGTCACACTTGATTACACTTGACAGCTCGCAGCGTTTCCAAAGGCTACTTGCCTACTAGTTCAAAATTCGTCGTTGCGCGTGTAGCGTTACACGGTCAGTTCTTTAACGCTCAGTGTTTTACGTGCTCACAAACACCTCCTCAGTGGTCTATAGTGTACATTAGTGTTAAGAAGTGTGTCTACGCCCTGTAGGAAGTGCAGTGAAGCGCTGTGAAGTTTTTTAGTGACATGAGTGTTTTGCATCCGGTTTTTTGTTTGTACGTGTTTGTGAAGATTGTAAATTGGAGTAAGGTGTACTGCAAATATTTAATATAGCTACTATTTAGTGTGAGTTATTATGAAGTATCGTGAGAGTGTTACTAGATTTTTAAAATATTTTTTATTGGCGGTGTGTTGATAATCTTCATATTCATTTGAGCATCGTGACAGTTCTAGTGCTGCTGAATTATTGTATGTCTGTTTATGTTTCCAATTTTGAATACCTGTTTTGGATGTATTTCGTCTACTGCACGAGGTGTACCTGGAATATTAGAATATTTTATCAGACATCAAAGTATTGTAACCTATGTGCCTACAGATAGCACAAATGCTCGGATTCATTCTGATGACAGCTTCTACTTCCAATATTACATTTACTTATGGTTAGATAGAACATCGTAGATTCGTACAAAATCCTCCAACAACACTGTGTCTATATATTCTGACATAATCCTTGCGTTTAATATGGAATGATATTGACAGTTTCTACTCTAAATATTATAGTTATTTAAAAAGAACACCAGAGATCCATACAGAATCCTCCAACATCAGATTGCCCTGACCTAGGTGCTTACACATACCCCAAAACCTCGGTTTAATTCTAACAAGTGTTTTTATTAAACAATACATGCGTTTGAGATAAAACAACATTGACAGCTGCTACTCTCAATGCTACAGTCGCACACACAGACCATCCTAAATCCAAAACAATAACGCAATAACAAAGCAGCCTAGTCAAACCAGCCCAAACCCTCCCTGCCATCGAACATTCCATGGAATCTTTCATTCGAAACGCAAACGTATTCATCTGATATCAAAGCATCGAAAGAGCGGCAAAGTGGCGGGACAGTGGAAACTTCCGTTGAAACAGAGGGTCAAACAGGTAACGAGATATGCACTCATCGGTGTGACAGCGCTGCGTTGCCGGCCAGCAGCCACTTCGGAAGGGTTTGACAATGAAACCGACAGGAGGAGGGAAAACGGAAACCGAGGTAGAATCTGGCTGGTCCGGGTGAAACCGGAAACCGGCGAGAACTGAAGCGAACGATTACCAAGCATTAGTTACGGAGAGCGTAACGCAGTTACCGGGCGCAGCAGTTTGGAAAGCCGTAATTGCAAGACAACTCTCCCCGCTAGCCGTTTCACGGGAGGGGAGTAGCGGAAGGCGGAGGGGGGTTGGATTAGCAGATCGCTCCGACGGATGCTTACGCGACGTCAACGTCGTCCAACGGCCGTTCAGCTTGACGAACGTGCAACCCGTTCACCACCATGATCTACGATACCACCTGGTGAAGGGTCCCTATCAGTTGCACGAATCAAGGCCAATTTCAGGGCCTAGGCTTCACGTGAGAATAGCCTGATACTCAGACCCTCTGAAAAATGAAATGTTGAAGAGCTTTCCAAAATCAAGATCCTCTCAGATAAACACTCCTTAATTCGCGACAGGTAAATAAAGTTATTATACTCCTGGCCATCCTTTCAAGGGACTTTTTGACATTTTGTAATGCATCGCAGAACATAAACGACGTATCATATTTTTATTTTTAATCGTTGAGTACAGTTACTTCGGACTGACTCACGAAAGTAAGGGGTTGTCCCCCTGTGATCAGCCTGAAAAGGAGATATTCTTTGGGATTAAAATGCGGGAAAATTCAAAATGCGATTCTTTCGATATTCAGTAGTTAATTGGTCCGTACATTAAGCTTTCTGTATTTAAAATTGTATTAAGAAATATCAATATTTGAGCGAGATGCAGCAATTCTCGTAAAACGGTAATAGGGTAGGATGGTGCATGCGATTTCGCTGTTCATGTTTTCGTAAAGCAGAACAATTTTTGAAATTGATCACAAGACACGTCAGCACCGCGTTTTAAAAGAAGATTGTACATGGCAGCGATACGGAATTCTCTGTAATTCGAAGATTTCTGTAAAAGGAAGTTTGTTTGCTGAGAGTGAACCGACTGTTCGGGATCATCCTATAAATCTGGAATTTTCTTTGGCTGACACCGGTATGCGCGTATCATGAATTATTCCGGTGTTCTGGTTCCCCGAATTATTCATAAGAAAACAAATGTTGCTCGCTGTACTTCCTTGTATTCGGAAGCTCGACTTCGGAAAGAAACTATAAATCTGGCTGGGTCGTGCCACGACGAAGACTACGTTTTAATTTAAACCATGAATTCTTCGGTTCTCATTTCGAACGTTCGTTGCTGGCGAATTTAAATATACTTAGCTATAAATATTTAGCTATAAAATTGAAGAGCTGGCCGTGGTGGTTCGAGAGAAAAATTGGATTCAATCGAATTATACCAGGGTGATTAAATTTCGACCAAAAATTGACACCGTAGTAGTGTGTAACAATATATTTTTTAATGAAATAATTATGTATTCACGTGCATTATAAGAGAGAAGAAACAGTTGGAAAACTATCCCTAGGAATGGCCAACATTTTTGCAGTTGCAAGAAAAAATAAGAAAAATAAAACAGCTGGCTCAAGGGGTGAGACACTGCAACGACTCATATGCTGGGTCATCCTTCAAGACTTGCGATTCTTATGACTTTTACTATTATTCTTTTTTAAATAAAATTCGATCGTTTCACTGGCGTGATACCCATCCACATACAGGTATGTTCATACGTTCACATAAACATTTATGAGAAGTCTTTTTACCATGTCTGACTAGAAACTGAATTTTCCACCGTGTTACAATACATTACGTAAGCACACACGAGTCAGTGTCATAGTGATTGATTCAGTAATTTAAATAAGACCTCCTATCTTCGAGAAATGAGAATATGTCCTCAATCACGAAGTATATCGAACAAAGTACCCCCTATCTATCGACACCATGGATCGAAGACGTAATTAGGGATCTCGAAATGCTAATCAACCCTCTAACTACTTCAGCTGCATTCGTCCCTTATTATCAGACTACTAAACAGAAAAGCAGCAGAAATATTACAGTTTGTTCGACTAGAATGTCAAGTAGATCAAAGTAACCCCCATCTATCGACCCGCTGCATCGATGGCGTAATTAGGGATCTCAAGATGCTAATCAACCCTCTGCTACGCTGCAACTGCGTTCGTCTCTTATTATCAGATATCCAGGATGTCGGGCTATCGGTTGAGGGTGTACCCTAATCCCCTCGTCTTCGGCCTGAGCCAATTAATAAATTTGTACCGCTCGGTTGGCCACAGAACAGGCCGCCTCCGCCTCTGTTTCAAGAGACATCCATTGTTGTCGAGACAATGCCGGCTACTTGCCACTTAGACTACCTAAACTGTCCGCAGTAACGACCGAACGCTGTGTCAAAATAAATTAGATCTCGAAAGGTGGGCGAACCTGGCCTGGCCCGCCGTTTAATCAGCTCCGAATCGAACGGCGGGAGGCGTCAGTCGCAGACGTCGACGACGCCAATCGAAAAAATAGTCGACGAAGAAGCGCGGACACCTTCGACGGGTGGCGTCGAAGGAATTTCGTAATTTCGACGCTGCCACACCGATCAATTTCGCGGAGGGATGTCACACCGTTTCGTCGTCAATCATTTCGATTCTGTATTGTGTTTCCAGAGCGTGATTAGTGTACCAGGGATGCAAGCTAATGATCTGGTGCAATTTAGGTGTTCGACGGGTTCAACCCCTGTCCACCTGGTTGATGTTCAGCTCTGTTAGGCTGATGGGACAATTTTTATGAATTTTTTTAGTGGAACGTGATTTTTTTAGTGTTAGGACTTTTATGCGTAGTGTTATGCTTTTAGATTATTTATGTATATTTTTGTACCATTATACATGGTTTATATATTTTTCCTATGTTCTATTACATGTAGAACTGTAGCCCGTTCATTTCAATTTGGGGAACATGTAATGGAAGAGCTAATAATTACTTACAAAATCATATTTTATATAATCTATCTTTACCACGGCAACAGCGGTTCTTTCAAAGGTTTCCTGTAATAATTTTTTAATAAAACCATTTAAAATTTTCCCTTGTTACATTCGCTTCGTTGCACATCAAAGGGCTTTAAAAGAACTTCAAATTTCCAATTTGTCTCGCGTTTTTAATTGATCCTCATACTTTCAGAATAGAAAATACGATTTCAAATTTAATTTTCGTGTTACACATTTTTCAATATTCTTTCTTACATTTCATGTAAATTGGTTGTCATTAATTAAGTTGCTGAACATAGAACGTTGCGCTGGCTTTTACAAAAATCGATAGCCATGTCCAACTGAATAAAAAATTCGGAATTTTCAATTACAGAACCCTGAGCAGTTTGAATGGTTTCAATTTAGAATAAAGTGCCCTTGAATTAAAATTATTCTATTATCGTTGTATTTGGGAAAATATTACTTCGACTTCCGTTTGTTTTTAATTTTTCAATTTCTTCGTATCATCCACATCTTCAAATTTTCATATCTTCTAGGCCCTCAACTCTTCAATTTTTCCATATATTTTAATTGTTCAATTCGTCATATATTTAAATTCTTCAAATTTTTCATATATTTCGCATCTTCAACTTTTCACGTCTTCGAATTTCTCAATCTTTAAAATGCCACCCTAATCTTCTAAATGGAATAAGCATCCACTGGTTAGCAAACAATTATAACACACATTAAAAGTAATTGAATTACCCTCACGCATTAACTGAGTTCAGTCTGATTACACGAACCTGCATCACGGAACGAAGTCGGCAGATAGAGGCATCCCGGACGACCATAACACCGTGCGCGCACCCTCCCACGAATAAACAAATTAACGAACCCCGCCGCGATTCCGACAATCGAAACCTAATTCTCCGGCAACAATATTCGCCCGTACCCCGAACACCTCGTAACTTGCTTGAAACTTCCGTCTGCCGTCATGCCAGTGTTTCTGATTTACCGTCGAAATACGGGCTCGCCAGCGTCTCTGTTCACGATTTTCCTGTTCTCCATTCTGCTCACCTGTTTTCCCGCGACGCTCCGTTTTCACGGCCCATTATTTTCGTGCGCTTGGGAAAAGTCAACCGCAGACAGACGAAAAAGCTTCGAGCTTGCGGTTTCTCAAGACAAATAGTTGTGTTGATATTTTAAAATAATATAGAGTGTAAAATTCGTCTCTCCAGCGGCTGGCCATTGAGAATGACGAGATAAGTCGGTGATGACCACAGAAGCTGCGGTCTTCCCCCACTCTAGGTCCATTCCCCTCGTTTCAGGCCCCCTCCAGTTCACTCCTCGTCACCCCTCGGTCCATCGACGTCACAGATCACAGTCTATATTAGGGGAGTGGACGTAGAGTGGGGAAAGGCCGCTGCTCCGGTGGCCATCACTGAGATAAGTCATCCTGTAACCAAAATAACAAATTTTTGTTTTTCATTGTACCTGGCCAATGCTCTATCTTGCTCCCTGTTAGAGTATCCTCAAATATTATGCGCGAGAAGGCGATGATAATTTTCCTCACCCCGGTTTAATATAATTTCTCTGTCCCGTGAGCTGTTACAATTATCCGGGGTACACTGTATTTGACTAATCGATGTAAGAATTGTCTTCTGGTTGAACTGAAGAGTGTTCCTACGTCCTAGTGATCAGGATCTGGATCTCAGACCTCCTCTGCTAGCGAGGAGACTCATCTGTAATTTTCTAATACTTCTGGCCTCGACGTAATTGTTTTTATACTTAAATGAAAAGCTAGAGGGAACTAATAAGAAGTTAGCAATGCGTATACGGTAAGCATGAGCAAGCTTGAGCCAAGGGTTGCAGCCACAATGAGCTTACATTTTGACCCGAAGCATGTTATTCCAAAAACGTCAGAGCTCCAATATTTCCTGTTTCTGTAAAGAAATTAAGATACTGCAACAGAAATCTGTTTCTCTGAAATAGCTGAGACTTCGTTCGTGCCACAGTCTCTACTTTTTGGTCTTAACAGACGACGACGACGACGAAGAGGAACACGAAGAGAGCCGAGCGACCTCACTAACAAGTCTGGTGTACCGCTGGTCTGGTATCACTGACGACCCACGATTTCGCAATCGAATTCCAACGGACCGCGGTGTCTGTGTGTGTTTCTAACGACATATCCACAGGCGATATCGATTATCGGATGTTCGAGTGATTAAATGCATCTGCGAGGCGTAACGTTTTGGTGCTAAACGATCCGCTCCACTCGTAAATCATGGAACACTGCATTCCCAACCACAGACTTTCTTTTTTTTTTCAATTTTTCTTTTCTCATTTTTGCCTCGAACCCACTCCCGTTGAAATACCGACGAACTTCCGGATTCCCTGCCTCTAATTAGGCGGTATCGATTAGGTACCCAGACGTTTCGATGAACCCTGCAAATTGATTGACGCCCGATGTTTGGTTCGTTCAGGCGGGAAAATTCGAATATCGCGTTACGGCGCAGGCTGTGACGTGTGTATCTGTCAATCATGTAATTCTGCTGATGTCGTTCAATGTTGTTGATTAAATTGTCTACTGTTTATACAAAGGGTGCGACGAAATTTTGTGAGTAAAGTATAGTACTTTAAAAGAAAATGTGCAATTAAGGGGACTCTCACTTTTAGACCCCCGAAAAATAGCTGTTCTTTAGTAATTTTTTGAAGAGAAACTAGTAGAGCTATTGAAACGAGACTTGGAACATTTGTTACTCGTACTTTGAGCTGTGCGTACAAATTTTTTTGTGGCAAAATACAGTATCCTTTTTTGTGTGCAGTGTACCGCATGAAACCCTTGCGCGAAGAATGGGGTTTTCTGTGTGCAGGATCCCGATCGGCAGAACGCTCATAGTGACGCCAATTTTTCGAATTTTAAAAAACCCTTTCAGAGCAACATGACAAATTATTGCAACTAACTAGAATACGAAACAACTTCTCCTCTTCTATATTAAGGAATTTAATATTCAATGTTTATTTACCACAACGTACATTTTATTTTTACAAGCAATATTTATTTTAAAAAAGAATTGAACATCTACATATGTGTATCTTAGTACCCTTGAGCAGATTAAACCTTTGAGGACGATGAATCAACCCATGAATTCCGAAAAATCGTTCATCGTATGCTACGAGCCACCGTACTGGTTCCGAAACAGATGATTATTACACGTTTCAAACATTATTAAAATTCATACCACCCATTTTGCAGTCCTAGAACACTGAAACAACTGAACAATTTGCACCATACATATTATAGCAATTAAACATTCAGTACAACGCGTGTCCCACCGCGAAAAATTCCACAGACATCTTCCAAAATTCCAAGGTTCAAAGGGTTAAGTTCTTGTCTACATTTTATCTTCCAAAAGCTCATCCATAAAATTCCTTTTCTCGTCTCTCCACTATATTCGAAATAATTTCCCTCTCTCTCTTTGTATGAGAACGACGTTCCATACGTTCCGACCGAGAAGCATGTTTTAAACACAGAGACTGGCTTCTTAAATGAAATTTCCCGAAGCGTCGAGGAAAATGGACACTTTCTTCGCTTTCCCGCGTTTCAGTTTCATTGGCGCGGGGCCTCGTAAAACTATGTCTTATCTCGCGAACAGTAAGAGCCGTTTGAGTGTCAGGTTATACGAGATCGTATCTGGGAATGCCGGCTGTAAGGTCAAGCCTCGAATAAAATTTTCACGACCGCTAATTTACGGAGCTGCGCTCGTCTCATTTGTCGCGCGATCGATCGATGAGCTTCTTCGCTGGAAACCCAGCGATCGCGAAAGCTCAGCCCCACAAACCTGCTGAAAGTCGATAATCAACTTATCGCATTGAGAATAATTTAATCGAACTTCCATATGCCGATCCGCGCGTCTACCACTCGATTTCATAATTGCTCCACCGGATCGACTGCTATTGTAATTTTATTCGATCGAATCTGCATGCACACTCGGGAAATTTTATCGTCGTTTGAATTACGATTTTCCATAGCTTTCGGTGAAAACAGACTGCGTACGGCGACTCGAATTACCTTAAGTGAATAATTAAAGCATTCATGGTGGCAATGATGCCTGACAATGGATAAATACAAAATGATAAACATTATGAAAAGGTGAAAGTGTTTGTAATGTTTATTGCAAGCTTGTATGTCGTCAGATTTTTATTTGAAAGTTGATTCAACGGTTTGTAACAACGCGGCGGGTGTCGAAAGATATTATCCAAGCTTTCTGTTGGGCCGTCATCGTTCATGTATGTGCGCAGTAATGGTGTGCGTTGTCGAATTTGTGCTCTGTGACTGTAGAGTGCAAGCTTTTATTTTTAAACACTGCAATTCGGTTCATATTTTTCGTTGATTTTTGTGTATTATTGGTGCTGGCAACGATTTTGCATTTTTTAGTTGGACCTGTAATGGATTCGGAATTTATTATTAATTCTCATTAATTATTTTGATTGATGCTGACTGGTCCCGCGAATTCAGCTTAATTGAAAAGCCATTAAATATTATTGAATTTGGGAAAAATATGAACGTTGAAATAATAATATAGAATACAAATTAAACTATTAAATGGTTAATAATATTTTGTGGCATGGTTTATATTAAAAACGAGAGTCCATAGTGTGTCTGACCAGACATGGCTGTTTTCACTTCGGCGCTCAACGTATTAATGCAGTGAAAAAATCCGTACCTAGTCAGACACAGTCAAATGGGTTTTTATAAACATATCAATTAAATAAATATTTCAGTACATTATTGTGCTGTAGTAAGAAACCAATCTGTCAATATTTCAACAATTATTAATTCTGATATGTACATACATCCAGATATTTTCTCATATTATGTGCACAGGTAAATTTTAAACGCTGGTAACCGCTAATCTTACCTAACCTCAGGCAGTATCAGTAGTAAATTTACTTCTTTTGAAGAAACAACGAGACTCCAAGATTTCCAGACTTCAGTGTGTCTGGAAATGTACCTTCAGCAACTACAGAAAGAAAGTTGCCAGTCCGTGCAGCCAGAAGAAGCATCCCGACGAAATCCAAAGTTTCGAAAGCGACAGGATTACAGTTGGAAGACCATTAGCTCGAATTCCAGTGTTCAGATAGCCAGCAACATCACGGCGATGAAAATATTGCTGGAGATTTCATTATAGATAGACGAGGACCGTGTCCCCGAAATTACCCGTCGCGTTCTCTCCCTTCTCCTTACTTTTTATCCTTTTTCGCCCCTTACTCCTGCGAGAATTTCCCGCGTTCTGTATTAATTACCGAAAGAAACCCTGGAATACCGTTTCTTTCAACCACAGTGGGCAGATCTCGCGGTATTCTGGCCGATAAACGGACCTTGTTGTCCGGTTTTCCCGTTATTTACACCGAACCAGATCTAGGGAATTTTATTGCTGCGGAGGGAGCGGTCTGCGCAGCGGAAAGCTCGCCGTGCTTTCGACGAGATCGTTTCAGGGGACTTTAAATAATGTCTGACTGATACTTTAACTGGTACATCTTCTAATACATTAAAAAAAATTTTAAATTATGTAATGAATTTTTAAAAATTATTTAAGTGTTTTCTTGAAATAATTATACTCAATATTTATTAGAAAATGTACAAGTGCTTGTTGTAACGAAGCCTGTAGCAGAAATATTAATTGGACTGTCGTGTCTGGCTATGGTTGACTGTTTTCCCTTAACCGTTGTCGTACCTTGAATATCTCACGCATATTCAATATTTTTCAGTTCGTCTACCACTGCAATAATTAATCTCCAGTACAATTCAGATCAGAAATGTATTTTACCCCCAACAAAAATCTCTGACTCTCAGATATTCTTGACCATCACATCCGAAGACAAATTTCGATTTTAAAATTTCTGTAAATTATACAACATTGTCTAATGAAGTTTTGTGTGCATCGTACGGTCAAACCAGTCAATAGCAATTATTTTTACGTTACATTGCATTCAATGATAATAATAATAAACTTTATTAGTAAGTGCCGTCGACAGTCGTTATTGTACGTTAATTGAAATCAGGAGTTCCTTTCCAAGGACACGTCTAATTAGCGATAGACCCGGTAACGATACGGTTTTGTGATTAATTATATCCCCCGGAGATGGACTTTGTCTTAATACCAGTTAAAAGAGCCCTTGATGGAAAATTTTACGATTATTAATTACTTTGTTCGTAATGAGAACAGGCAAAGAACGATCCGATCCACTTCATTTTGCAAGCGAGGGAAGAGCAAAAAAAATTCCAAAGAAGCGCCTTGAGAAGAAAAATTTCCAGTCGGTCAGAGTGCAAAGAACATCTCCGCGGGAGAAATGAAAACGTGAAAAATGAAGTAAAGCTTCACAACCGTCTGAACGCTGTTGCGTTATGGTTTCGATGAATATTCACCGTCTTCTGATTCGAGTAAATCGTCTCCAATTGCTTCTGTTACACAGCAAAAGTTTAATTTAACCCTCTGTAATATAGTTGCATTACAACGTACCACTTTATTTAAAAAAATATACCTGTCATAGCTCTTGATGAAATCTACCACTACGACCATGTCTGTCAGCACAATTGACTCATGATGACGTCACAGATTTCAAATTTTTTATTTTTTAAAGATAATAGAGATCCTATGGTTCACAGAAAGTCGAAAGTCCTTAGACTTTGAACTATAAATCCTTAATATTCTGCAGACTTGATGAAGTGTCTCATTAAAAATAAAATAAAAAACAACCCCTTCACACGTGGATGTTATTTTTCAAACTTTACACCTGCGTAGATTCGTGGATTTAACATCGATTGTTGCTCTAACTTTTGGCTTGAATAAAATAATCAGCACTCATAAAAACAAATAAGAAATAGATAAAGAGTAGAAATTTAGAAAATTATTGAAAAATCTGAGAATAATGAGGAATTAAATTCTGGAAAAATTCTGCTTTTATCCAGCCAGAATACGAGTGTCTTTATCTTCCAAAATAATAACGTTCAATTTTGGACAAAATATTCCTCGTATATCACACTTTTCGGAACCGTGAAAAATCACATTTTTTTAACCTAGACAGATATGTGTGCACCCTGAAAAGTGGCCGCGACAATGATGGCGGATCATTCTCCCGGTGCATCCGGTTCCACGGGCGCATCCGCCGGCGAAGTGGAAATAAAATGAAACACAGGAGTCCCGGGTTAGGTTGAATTCGGGTCGCAGGACGAAATAGAAATCTGTAACGAGTGGGCTAGCCGGAAGCGGAAGGGAAAGCGGGCTCGCTGATGATTCAGCCACGTAAGCTGCAGTTTCAGTAACGAGCGCAGGAAAAACCTGAGGCCCTTCTAACAAGCGCCTGTTTTTCTCCGTCGATTTTCACCACCAACCATCGCTGTAATGGTAACAACTGATTTTGGATTCAAAATTAATTGGAAGCCTAAAAAATTTAACGAGGGGTCTGACTATTACATTCTATTTCTACTTATTTCGTGTTAACACGCTGACTGACATAGTGGTCACGGGTGTCTGGTTCCTCAAATTCTATTTAATTAAATACCTATTCATTTTTACTACATTATGAGCAACTTTAACATTGCAACACGAATACACGTACACATGTACAATACTGAATACTTAAACATTTTTGTCCTTTACAATTTATATAGACAAGAGAAATTTATATAGTGTCTGGCTAGTGACGACCGTTTTCACTTATGCAGTCTATTTCACTCGAATTAATTTTGAATAAATAACAGCATTTTGTTGTAGTATATGTACAAATGAACATACAGTTTCATTTAAAAGACACCTGATCACCTTGAATTATAACAAATTCGAATGCTCAATTCCTTATTCGGTCATAAATAATTTTTAACTTATTAAGTTGTTCCATTTTCGTAAAGCAAAATTGTTTGGGTGTCAGGATATTCAATATTATATTATAAAATCCATATTTCATGCAAAAGGAAGTGGTATGAGTTTGTAAACTGGCATTCCTAAGGAAATCTTCTCTAGAACCTATAAAGAACAGTTTGCAACCAATACGAACGTGATTACAGAACCACCGAGCAGAAGATCCAAGATCTATGAGTAAGACAACCGATGTAGAATATAAAATTCGCAGCTTTTTTTAGTTTTTCGCTTCCAACGAATAATTCTCTGTGAAATCCCAGCAGTAGATCACACTTCCCCATAAATCTCACCGCAGAAGGAGACAGAAGACAAATGGTATCTGTGAAATTCACAATCAGACTCTGAGGCATAAGAATCTCCCGAGCGATCTTCGTCGGAAGCTATGCCCAATTCTCATCCTTTATATCGACTCTAATTAACTAAAATTCCTAGTTCCTCCCCAGGATGCCGAAACCAGGCGCCACCTACAAAGGTTGCTTCAAGTGGAAGCCGCGCACAATTCCGTTTGATTATATTTCAGGAACACTCGGTCCGGCCAGCTCGCCGGCACTCGGTTAACCTCCAGTTTTACCTTTTGTCCCGTTTCACCTGGCCTCCGTTTTGTTTCACCCTCTAAATTGAATTTCACGCCGCGTTTTCATTCATTTTCTTCCCTCTTTGAGGATTGCCGGCACCAGCCCACCCACAGACCCCGTCCCGCCACTGCTCCAGTTGGAAGGTTCCAGCAAAGAGTCCAAGGCTGATGCCAGCAGCTGCTCCTGAAGCCAGTCACCTTCTTTCAGCCTCTATCTCGCCATCAGGGTGTCTTGAGAGACGGTCGACAGGGTGATTCATCTTCCTGCTGGGGATTATTGTGGGCTGGCTGTACGCGAAAGCTCCTCGTCGCGTCTTCCTTTCGTGTCAGCTTTTCGCGCTGCTTCTTCTTTCCACTCTTCTTCTTCCACGGCTACCTTTTTCCTTCGCCCCTCCACTGAGCCCGTGCCAACGCTTCCATCCAGCCGACGGCACCAGGATTTCTCTCGTTAAAACCGAAGCCTTCGAAGACCCGATGAACCTCCACCAGTCACAACACCGAGATTCATGGACGCTAGTTAAATCTTGGACGATGATGGACAGCTGTTTCTGTCGTGTAATCGTTGATTCGATGCTGATGCGATTGATTTCCTAAGGCTCGCGAAAATAGGTCACTTAGGCTTGGAGACGTTAGAGAGAAGTTTTTGAAATATTGGACACAGAGACGTGGACGTGAAAAACAGTAGGCGCTTCAAACACAAAATATTTTTTTCTTCGGACAAAGTAGGTACTTTCGAGAGAGGGCCTTCAGTTGGAAGCCACCTGGCGTCGAAATATGGAATCACTGTCCTGAAAAGCTTCAGGCTAACTGGAAGATCTCTAACTTGAATAAAGATTTGTTTGTCAGTCTCCCGGAAATTATTTTTTGAGAAAACTAACCATGCTATCAATTTTGTGAATTAAATATTCGAAAGTGAGGAACTATCTGACCCTCTCGAATCGAAAATTAAAATACACATCGTTTGTCGAGCTGCAATGTAATTCAGAAGCAAAACATTTTGCAACATTTCAACGTTCCTAATAGACCAGCGGGCTTGCGATTAAACATTCCATGCCATTGGAAAATCCATCACAGATCACGCGACAATTAATTTCCTTTCTGATTAAATTCAATAGGCGGTGTTCATAATAATACTCGCTGTCATTAAATCAACCGAACATTTCAATAACCGAATTATTAATAAGTTGAATATCACGGTACATTTAATAGACTTTAACAGCCGACACGTATTCATTGCACCGATAACGGGGGGATATAAACGTTCGAATGAAATGCATATCTCGAAATCCAGATGTTCCTAATTAAAATTTCGATTCGTTACCATTCTACCCCGCTATTGTCCATCAAATCACCACCAATGTCCTCCTGCATCGTTTCAGCGTGTCGTCACGCGAGGACAGAGGAAAAATATAAAGGAACCGCATGATACTTTTTTAATGCGGAGACTAATTGCCGCTTATCGATCGGACACACCTATATATAACACGTTTAATTACGATACGACGGGTACAGGTGTTCGCGGATGGTCCAAAACTAACTTATAGGAAGTTTGGCATCTCCTGGGAAGCGACCGGAAGCTGAAGCCGGGCTCCGATGTTCCAGCAATTCGAAGATGAGAACCGTCGTAGGGGATGGGTTTAAGAAACTGACACCAACACGTGAGCCGTTTGATAGTTCTACCGAAGCAAACTGATCCCCCGTTCCGTGTCACAGACTTCCTTAACGACTATTCGTGATTTCAAGCTTGCTAGCGTCGTCAGATCGGAACCTCTCCACTTGTTCACGTGTGTTGCGTCACAAATAAAGTGGTGTGAGGTAACGCTCCATCTGGACCATAATTGGGTACAGAGAACTATAAATCGAGATTCATGAACAGAGGGATGGAAGGTGGGCCTGGATGTTACACATAAGGAGTCTGAAAGACTTCTAGGTGGGAATTTGTCCACTCGTCCACGTGTGCTGTGTTAGAAACACACTGGTGCAAGGCGATACCCCATCTGGACCAAGGTTAGCTGCAGAGTCTAACTATAAATTGGGATTCAAGAGCAGAGGGATGACAAGTGGGATTGAATATGACTCATAAGCAGTCTAAAAGGCCCCTAGGTGGCCAGCTACTCACTTCTTCACTTAGTTATTCACGTGTGTTGCCTGACAAACATAGTGAGGCCGGGGAACACCTCATGTAGACCAAACTTAGCTACAGGCTCCAACTATAAACTGGGATTCATGTGCAGAGGGATGGCAAATGAGACTCGACCTGATTGTGTAGTCAATCTATAAGACCCATTAGTGACATATGCCACCCACAATCTACATCTGATACCCAGAAGTAAGACCACAAGATTCTGTAGCCTTCAAATGTCTGACTAGTTACGAGATTTTCCACTAGAACCATCTCCATGCACGACAACTGACCACCCCTAGAAATATACTCCAGTGACTCCAGAAAAATTGCACCCTGGAAACATTAAAAGCATCCATCTCCGAACCCCAACTGTTGCCCTTGAGGGCATCTTCTGATCCACGATGGTTAACAGACTACCTTCATTCGGTAAAGGCGTTCTTGGCCTAGCAGCGAACATCCGGCGTTGAGGTACTTCAGAAAACCTTTCGATGCGACCTATTTCCAACAAGGGACGTTCAGCAAGGGCTTCGACGTGGAAGACGTCGCGACCCGTCTTTTCGAAGTCAAAGAATCCCTTTAACACACTGTGCGTGCGCGTTCTCGAACGAGGATGTACGCGAAGGAAACACGAACGAACGAACACGCCGGTTCGTTCGGTTCAAGTTAGAACGACTGCGGCGGCATTTGGAGCGCATATCCTATCCACTTTCAGCCCGAGTTTCTGCGCCCCGGTACCGTGAAAGAGTTTGCGCGCGCGCGCGCGCTCGCCGACCGAACCGAAGCAGAAACGGGACAAGCGTTATTTCTTAATCAAAATCCGCGATACTCTGACGGGGACGGATTGAAACGGATGCGCAGAGTGTCCCGAGATGAATACCAGTTGAAACTGCACCTGAATCAGTTACTTCTTTGACCGATTGTACAGCACAGGTTTATCCTAATCTTGCTGTAGAATTGGATAGTGTGAGAATTGCATTTATAAAAGTGTTTGTTAAAGGTGATTTCAAGGTCAATTGGTCATTTTTAAATATCCTTGTAGATAAAGAAAGTCGATTTCAGCAATCCTCTGTACTTTTACTGTGTAGTGTAATGACAAAATGATTGAATTTAAAAAATGCTGCAGAGTCTTGTAATAGCGGGTCTCATCCTTACGTTGGGTGAATGTAGTAGTTATTTGATTGGCTGTCAGTCCCTTATTTCATGATTTTTTTAACTCCTATACAGCGTGGGTCACTTGAATCTCTTTTTTAATTTTGGAAATATAGGAAACGGTCTGAAGGTATAGGGGTTAATTCTTCCGTAGGGTCGTCTTTGGGTTCATTTCAAGGTCATCAGTGGTTTTTTAAATGGCATAATGCTTTTTGTATTTTTATTGAAGCTTCATAGCCCGCGTGAAAACGAATTCAATTACCTAATTCATCTCTGAGAGTATAATATAGAATTATTATAAACAATAATAATTCTACAGTGAATAAGAGATTAAAGCTAGCGGGTATGAAAACGCCGGTGAAACTCATTCTTAATTACTGCTGCCAGAGGTTCAATTAAAGAAGAATAAAACACGAAAACAAATTTGCACTGGGT
Organism: Macropis europaea; assembly: GCA_916610135.2. Classification (NCBI taxonomy): domain Eukaryota; kingdom Metazoa; phylum Arthropoda; class Insecta; order Hymenoptera; family Melittidae; genus Macropis; species Macropis europaea. The sequence goes on along the minus strand of OU744352.1, from coordinate 3,266,105 downwards.
CCTTTGTTGCAACCATCGAGACGATCACAAAGGCGCTTTGAAACAGCTGAAAACTTTGCTATTCCCCGCGAGATTCTCGTTAAAATCTCGAACGTGCGAAAGTTCACTGTAATCTAACATACTTTAACAACTCTTTAATAAACTAGATCTTAAGTCCTGTAGAAACATTGTTTAACAACTGAAAAAAGACATTGTGGAGCCTTCTGTACACTATCAAACTCTACACCTGTTCACCGGACCATCCTCACCTCAATCCATGAAGTTCCAAAACTCTGATTCTTTCTACAAATTGTCTAATAAGAATTTTTACGAGGAAGACGCCAAGAATCTTCTCAGACACGGTTGCTCAAACTCTACATTCGTTCACAGGCTCATCCTAACATCAATCCATAAAATTCTTCCCACAAACTACTTATCTACAATTTTTCCCAGATAGAACTCTAAAACATTCACATACATGGTCGTTCAAACTGTTCATTCGTTCACAGTCTCATCCTGACTAAATTCATGAAGGTCTATAACTCCAAACTCTATCTGCAAGTTACCTAATAAGAATTTTTACAAAGAAGATACCTAGAATCTTCACAGACGTGGTCGTTCAGACTCTACATTCCTTCACAGTGTCATCCTAACTTCAATTCATGGCACTGTAACCCATTCTAAACGAACGAAGATTAATCGAAAACTTCGTGCAATGAAACTCGGCCAGGGTAGCAAATTTCAGCGTAGAATCTTGTAACATGGCGGTCCGAACGTTCAGGAGTCACGGTTTCCGGTTCGCCGGGGCCCGCAGTTGGGTCGACGCAGGAATTCGCGATAAGGAACCGCATTTAAAGGAACTTCCCGCGCAAAGTTCCCCGGAACTTTCTTTCATTCGACTTCCCAGACTAATAAAAGTTTCCGCTTTAATTTCTCCGGGTAACGGCTGATAATTCTTTGCATCGAGGAACACTTTATACGTCGAATTCGTGGCGACGAGGGAGGGAGGGTCAAACGGTCCCCTGTTTCAGGATGTCTGACAAACGAACGCCCTCGCGGCCCTTCCAATCGAAAGAATCGATCCGATGAGCACAGTGGCCTCTCGTTTCGCGGTCTAATTAGCCACAATGTGGCTGGCTAAAAGTCCGGTGAAACATCTGCCCCGACAGGAGCCAGCCAATTAGCGGTCTTCGTGAAAATTCGCTCGTGGACACTTGAACTTCGAGCACTTCTGCTTTTTTGCTTCCGCCGCTCGTGGAAGTTCGAAAGATCGTTGGACCGGCGGGTTCTCGAGATATCGGCGTCCCTATTGGCCGAGAAACGAGTTTTGAGTACGCGGACTGGCCCGGTCCCTAGATACAGGCGAATTCACTAAAAAGTGTCCCTCCGTTGGTAGAACTGAATCGATAGAGACTGTCCTTTTCATCGGAGCCTGCGCGCCACCTTTCGACCACAGGTCCCTGAATTTTATTATTTTCAGTTTTCTTTCAATTTCTCAGTCTTTCTTAATTTGCATGGGTTGCTTTAATTAAGCATTGTTTGAGAGAAAGATGTGGAGAAGTCTAGTGAGTATTGATAGAGTGTACTGGTAGGAGCGAGGAGTTAGGATCTGGATGAAAAGGACAGGGGTATTCCAATTTTTCGAAAGTAAATTGATCTGTTTGCTGGTATCGCAACTTTAATTTGATTAGAGATAATTGGATTATGGTTGTTTGACATGATTGGAGAGAATTAATTGTATTGTTTGAAATGAAGAGCTCGATAGCAATTATTTTCGGTTTGATGGATTGAGGACTGCGATGATCACCGGGAATTGGTACGTCAAACTGGATTTAACTAAATAATTATTAAATTGTATAAACTTGCAGGTAATGTTTTATATTATAGGGAAAATAGGGAATCATAAGTGTGCTATTGAATACTAAACAATTTAAGGTCTTTGACAGTACATTATAAGGTGTCTGACTAGGCATTGACGTTACTCCTGGAGGATTCAAATAGAAGATTCTACTAAACTATTATTCCAATGTTTATAAGACAACAAATATACACCCAGATAGCAGAAACGTGCTGTCAATATCTAAATAATAATAAAAGGAAAGCGATCGTTATCTCAGATGTGACAATCATCCCGAAACCACTATGTGGGATGACTTTTCGTTGAAAGAACCAAGGCTAATAGCGTTAGATTCAGTCGGTGTAATATACTTCACTAATTATGGCAATTTTTACTGTGATATGTTAACAAAATTATAATAATAATATATGTTAACAACTGTACCTTCGTACAGTAAGACATTTAGTTTCCTCTCGGTTTACATTGTAATGAGTCTGAATAGGTATGGCAATTTTCACGTTGGTATTCAATTCGTTAATATAATAATAACAAGATAACGCACTGATGACCACCAGAGCTGCCGCCTTCCCCTACTCTACGTCCATTCCCCTCGATTCAGTTCCCTCCAGTTCCCTCCTCATCTCCCCTAGGTCCATCCTCGTCACAGATGACAGCCTATATGAGGGGAATGGACCTAGAGTGGGGGAAGGCCGTAGCTCTTGTGGCCATCACCGATATAAGGTAGCAGCTACATATTCCCGTATTATTGGTACGATATTAATGCACTGAATTCCTCAGTGAAAACTGTCATACCTAGTCAGACGCGTTATATTATAATGTACTGTTTCTATAACCAGAAAGAACAGCCAGACTCCGAGGCATTTAATCCTGTCGGGGTACTGTGTCTGACTAGTTATGGCACGTTTTCACTGTCGCATTTAACTTGCTACTATAATAGTAACAGCATAAGGTAACAGCCAGACATACATTCCGCCTCTATAACTATCAAGAATTGAACGTTAAGGAATTATTGTATTTTTATTACTCGACTGCGGATGTTTATGCAATTTAATAATTCCAAATTGGTGAACAATGCACATTCAGTAATTTAAAAAAATTACAATTACTTATTTCGTACATTTCTAGGGGCAAATGAGGCTTCTAGAAGTTTCAATTAATTAACTTTGTTAACATAGGAAATATGGAAGTTTAACAATGTCTAATTTCATGCATACCATCATACCTAGCCAGACATGTTACCTAATCTCGTTTCCAATTACACCCTAAAAAAAGAAGTACCTTACAATTTCAGTGTACAGTTGGTACATCATATTACCATACCATGATTAACACTTTGAGTGTCATGCTGCACTAGCAGAAAATGACAAATTTTCTAAACTCGTACAAAAAATTAATATAACTATAAATTGTACCTTTTTTAATCAATAATATCAGTAACTTTCATAATTTCTTCACTGCTACTATTACACCTTATTTAATATATTCATTAATACTATACATGATTAAATAAATAATGATTGAATTTTTGTGTCCCCCAAATATGGGAGACGTGGCACTCAAAGTGTTAAAAGCACTTTTGCACTGACTACGCACCCAAACAACAAACCATTCTACCACCAACCACCCAATGCCAAAAACATCGCGATCATTAACATGTTGAACGCCACAGTGGAAACGGCAATACCCGATCAGACACGATATAATTTACAATCATTTATATAAATCGTAAAGAAGAAGAAAATTTGAGTAGTTAATCGTGGTCTCCTGTTCCTACATTACTGTTTTGGTATGAAGTTTGCTCAGAATTTTGCTACAATCAATAATTATGTAATTAAATTAAATTTGAGGTGTCGGTCACCGGTGACCACCACGGCGTTCAACGTGTTAGCCCAGACAATCGAATCGTCCGCAAACAACTCGATGGCGCAATTTTTCCACGAAGCATCTCCGTCGAAAGAACCGCTAGAGTCGGGGGCGTCAGGTCCGGTCGGTACGAGGTCTCGTCCCGCAGAATCGACCGTGCCGCGTTTCGAAAGCGTGCCGGTGTCTCTGTAGTCGAGCTGCGCGATAGCTCGAACAGCCTCTCATTCCGGTGCCGTAGTCCGTCTCGCGAGCTTCGAGGCGACGTTACGTGTTGTGCGGCCGGCTGCTCGATCAGCATCTCTTCAGCCCATCTCTTCGTCGTCGTCGGCTGGCTGGCTGCTCGCGTTCGCACCCGGTGTGTCAGTGTCTCCGTCGTGTCCCCGTTCGTTTCGATGGTCCACCCTGTCGTCGTCGTCGTCGCCGTTCCAACCAGCCGCACCGTGTTCCACCCCGGACAGAGAGATGACGTTCTCGCCGTGAGGCTGAAGGGATCAGCAGGTGGACGTTGACGTTGCTCCCAACGTGACACGCGACAGCTCCTCGCCTTCCTCGTTTTACTCCATCCCCCCTGTGTGTGTACGTGTGCCGCGTGTGCAGTCTGTTCAGGCAGGTGTGCGAAGGTGAACCAGCTCGAACGTCGATCCAGGTGTCGATCCCGCGTGATCTCTCCGTTCTCGTGTTCCGTTCGTGCTCCACGGTGAATGATTGTGATTGTGCGTGGTGTATACACAGTGCACCGGCGGATGTCAGCCTCAGCTTCAGTCGGCACGGTGAGTCCCGATACGGAGTTTAATTAACGGGGACGCCGAGAGCGGCGGAGGGAGGACGGGGAGGATCGAAATTCAAGAAAATATTGCAATCGATCGCACCTAATGCGAGCGAACCGTTGACAGTGATGGATTTCGCCTGCGAGACTAGCTAGCGTTCAAGTTTCGGCGCGTCTGCGTGAAACTGATTTCCCTGTCGCTGGAAATGTTAATTCGGGGCATCAACGGACACCCTGTATTTGCATTTTCCGCAAAACGTGTGTATCTTGTGTACATGTTGTCCAGGAGACTTCAGGTAGGTCCTTGATGGACCTGGGTGGATAGTCCGTTGGTTTGATGGAAGTTTTGCAAAGCTTTTCTGTGTCATTTTCCTGGGTGTATAATTATGTTCGTTGAGTATTGTTTTCGTGATCTGCCTCCTCTAGGGTAGGGTTTCTTTAAAGTAGCACAGGTGTGTACCCAGTAGAAGATCGTGTCGCTGTTGTTCACTCAACTTTGTGGGTCCTTGATGGACCTGCATGGACAACGTGATGATTTGATGGGAGTTTTGCAAAGCTTTTCTTGGGTAATTTTTCTGTCTGACTGTCTGATTATGGTTACAGTGGGTTGTTCGTTGAGTGTTGTTTTCGTGATCTACCTCCAGTTGGTTAGGATTTCTTTAAAGCAGCACAGGTGTGCACCTAGTAGAAGATTGGTAGATGATTCTGAGAATCTGTATTAAACTTCCAAAGTGTGTAGTCTAGTATTGTTGTGAGTATACTGCGAAATAGTGGAAGGTATTGTCGTTTGTGGGTATAATGAGCACGTGTGCTTAAGTGACTGTAATTCATTCTATGCTAGGAACCACAATTGTGGAGACGACTATAAATCAAAAAATTCCTGTTTAAGAATTGTCATGCTATACTGAGAATCAGTATTAAAATTCCAAAAGCTGCGGACTACATCTGTTTTACAAGTACTGTAAATTAATGGACAGAATCGTCTTTTTCAATACGCTAATCAATTATATCATTTAGCAACGTTTCAAAGACTATGAGAGTTTCAACTTCTGTACACTCTAAAGATGGAATGAAAGTTGCAAAACATCAGATACACGATATTATTATTTAACACTGATGCTCGACAGACTACCTAGAATGATTAAAAACCCAAAACCACTAATTATTTTCAACGGTACATTTAGTGTACACGTGTGAGTTTCTCGAACGTCACGTCTGGTTTCTATAATTTAAGTATCGCAGTACATTGGTCTGGAGATATATTTTTAATTCAGAGCTTTCTATACGTCGAGCCATAATTGAGGAGAATATTGTAGATCGAAAAATTCGTATTTTATGGTGGCGGTTTCTCATATTTCCCCGAAGCAATCAATGCGAGTATATCGTTGATCTGAGTGTGAGATAAAGTGGATATGAGAAAGATACGCTCGTATCGGGAAACGTGTAATAAATTCAAAATAGTGAGTCGTCTGCGTGTGCTATAACATGGATGCAGGTTATTCGATGAAAGAATTCCAATAAGGGTTCCTGTACACCAAAAATATATTTATTTTTGTTAGAATTCATCACGAGATCATACAATTCATCTCAGTGAGCAATAAGTAGTACGGTACTTTAAAAAATCGTAGTTGGAAGAGATAACAAAGTAATGACAAATGAAAATATTATCTGAGACGTGATAATTTTATCAACATTTTTTTGAGCACACGGTGAACAATGTAGAAGACGTTGTCCGGGGAAATCGACGTCTTTTGTCATTATTATTTCAAGTAATAGTAATTCTACCATAATAGTATATCGTAGATTTTTATTTCCTTGTAATTTTCTATTTTGGCGAACCTTTTTATTGTAATTGTTCTATTCAGAATTTTTCCAGAATTCTGTTTATGAGTATTCCACAGTAATTGACTATATAAAATCATCGAATTGATGATTCGATTGTCTCATTGTCAATTATTAAAGTTCAAAAGCATTCAAAAATGTAGGCTCTTCAAACAGTTTCACAGAATAGTGTGTCATGGTTGCAAATTCCGTATATAGTCAGACACATGAGAATAAATTCTTAAGCATACATTCTGAAATATATGGGCACACTACGATGTTGCTATTATGTGTTCTTTGTCATGTTTCGCGACACAGTGGAAAAATCCGTGTATAATCAGACACGCAACAGTGGATTTCCATAAGTATGTAAACGTGCTGCAATTGTTACAGTTACTTGGCATTTACAACGTTGTATGTCACAGTGATAAATTCCGCGTGTAGTCAGAAACATAAACATGGATTATTACAAACACATACTTAAGCACATACACATGCTGCACTTGTTATATTTGTTTGCTGTTAATGCGTCCAGCGTCACAGTGAAAAAATCCGTATATGATTAGACACAGAGAAAATAAATTCTTGCAAACATATATCATTCAGCAGTGGTACTGCTTATCGTATGCTATCAGCACAACATTAATTTTGTTAAAAATTCGTTTCGTGGGCCGTCGATGACCCACGCTGCACAGCATCTGTTAATCTCACGTCCATATCAGCTTTTAAAAATAATCAGCAGCTGCAATTATTTCGACAAAATTGAATCGAAAATTTTTCTGTTCTGTTCAACAATATCATACTAGATTTCAATTGTTCAATTTTAAAAATGGTTTCCTATAAGGTAATAAAAAAGTTTCTAGATTGTTAGAAACACAGAGTCATGACTCATAACACTATCAATATGTTACAAATACGACTCCAACTTGTGCACCTTTTTTTTAAACTTTGAATCGCAGCACATTTGACTTTCAGGCAATTTTTAAAAACAAATTCTGCACGGTGATAGACGTTCATAATTCATCAGGTCATTCCAAAGGTTCATATAATAAACGACGTGGCACAGAATTGTTATAAACATCATAAAACAAGGGATTAACTTGATGAGTTTACTTCCGTAAGACGTCGCGATCATTCCCTTTGGTCAGGCTATTTGTTCGTTGTAAACGAAACCCGAGTTAAATTAGAAAATGCTCCAGCGATACCGTACGATGCTCGCCCGCGTTCCCATTATTTTTCGCGTAGTTGCATATTATAATTCCCTTCTCGCCCCGTAAATCCGCCGGCGAAGGCATCGACTCCAGGTATCGAGTCTTTATAGTCGACCTGGGAGGCTGCACGCGACAAGGTATTAGCCGCGGCTCCATCAATAAATAATTTGCATAAACCGGCGGCGAAATTTACGCGTACGCCGCACCCCGATGTTCCACGCGAACTTGAAAATGGATTACAACTCACGTCCAATCGATTCTCACCGCCCATTACATCCTCTTTCAGCTCCTCCATTTCTCATTATCACTTCACTTATTCTTTGTTACATCAGATCATCCCATAGGCAACATCTAACGTCCTATAAAATTAATACCTTGCTATTACAATAAAGAGAAAGAGTTTGTTTGTATCTTCGCGAAAATCTAAGAAACTACTAAACCCATTGTTCTGAAATGTTCACAACAGCTTCTTTACATTTTCTGGAGTGTCATACAGTATATTTTATTGGGAAATGGATAATATGTCGGGATAAAAAGATATAGGACTACTTTTTGTCGGTGTGCCGTCGAAGCGTCCGCAGGGGCATAGTTCACGGGCAGCCGCTAGGTGGCGAACCTCGGCGCCCGTGCGCTCGAAAGAGAATTCGCCCGGCTACCAGATATAAGGAAACATCATTTCGAATTCTATACGGAGAAAAATCGCGAACTATCACCTTTTCCTTTTGGATTTCGTTTCTTACTTTCACTTTTTCCTTCTGTATTTGTTGTCTTCCGTTTTTCCTTCTGTATCTGTTGCCTTCCGTTTTTCCTTCTGTATTTGTTGCCTTCCGTTTTTCCTTCTGTATTTGCTGCCTTCCGTTTTTCCTTCTGTATCTGTTGCCTTCCGCTTTTCCTTCTGTATCTGTTGCCTTCCGTTTTTCCTTCTGTATCTGTTGCCTTCCATTTTTTCTTTTTATAATACCACTTTCCTACATTATTCCATTTTATATGCTTCTAACATTACGATGTACTGTTATTAATCGTTTATAACTATTCTTTGCATAGGTTCGTTAGTTACCAAATAATCCTATCACTTGTCTCGACGTAAAAAAAATTATGAATAAATAATTCCAACATGAATCTAATAATTCCTGAAGCTGCTTAAAAATAAACAATAACAACAATTACTATTACGCACACAGTTGTATAAATTACAAGTTAATTATAGCTCCTGTCTTCAAGTTAAAAAGTTAAACATAAACAATTCCAGTGTGAATCCAGTAATCCGTGAATCAGTTAAAAAGTAAACAGTAAAAGTACCAGGAAAAACAGATCGACGAAACATTGTTGCAAACATGCACTCGATCTTTCCACCGTTGTTTCATCCACCAGTTTTTCGTTCTCTGAGATTCTTTCGAGTGTTTCGAGTTAACAAATTTGATTAAGCATCGAGAGGGGTATCGTTTACGCGGATAATTCAAGGCCGCGCGCAGAATAAAAGTTCAGAAACGGCTGGAAGCCGAATGTTAATGGAAAAGTTGCCAGCCACGGTTGCAAATTATGGCCTATTCAGACTCGCTCCGTTCGCTTCGCGTACTTTCCATCCTCTCTTCTCTCCCGTGCTTCGACTTCTACTTCGCCGGGCAGACACTTCCCGAATTCTCGTCCCTCTTATCTCGGTGAAATTTGTTGCACAAGACACTCGATGGTTCCGAGGCAGTGAAATTGATACGGATTCGACGCAGCTTCGTTCGCTCGAAACTCAGTTAGGCGTTCGATCGAAGGGAACGGATAGTCCCAGTCGAAGTGCAAGCGCATCGAGTGTCATTATCGAAAAAACTGGAACAAGATTCTTCAACATTCTTTTCGCCCTGCCGTCCTCAACCTAGAACCATAATGATTCATTTCGGATTTCCAGCACGCGTACAACTTTTTTCCGAAAAGTATAATTCAGCAGAGATGATTTTCAGTACTTCGGCAATTTTTGAAATTTTAGTGCAAATGTTAAGAATCATACTATATGATATTAAATATTAAAGCGAGTATTATTATATTAAATTTATAGTCATATTTTGGATGTCTGCCTGAGAAAATGAGTAGAAAATATAGAACGATGTTTTTTTTGTACAACGCTTTGCTTTTGAGAAAATTGATTTGAAAAATTCATGCACTAAGCTCGTACTGTATTATATTAATTGAATGAATTGCATTTTAAATTTATTTGCATTTCTCTGTACTATATTTTATTTTATAAAAGGTGGATTTTTTGAGATTACTCTTTTTCATACGATAAACTTTATTTACATTGTTACTAATTATTCATTTCAACAGCACTACCGCAATTATATTTTTGGTTGGAAATATAACCTGTGAATTATCAATAAAAACGAGTGTCTAATTACTGATGTGATTCATAATTCGAATGACTATGACATTATTTTATTATTGTTTAATCAATTACTGTTGTGCTGCAAATGTCGTTGCTCCTGATAAAGTTGATTAAAAACGAAATTTTTTCAATTCGTTGCATAACGGAAAAATATTCTCTCTTGTAAACGAGCCTTTGAAATTTTTTTCAAAAACGCAGCGCTTTATGGAAAAAAGTCATTCCACGTTTTTTACTCGGTTTTTCTCGTAGAATCTGTATTCTTCGGGTTCCACTCAAAACACATTCAGAATTTCTCTGAATTCCGACGTTTTATCTCTGCAATAAATTCTGAACCACAGGCCTCGTTTTTTCTTTTCAAATTATTTTCACGTCACAGAAAATTCATTTAAAATTAACATTTATCGACTGAAGCATTGATAAATATTTTTCTTTTAATCAAATTTCCCTACGCGAGGAGCCTCGTACGTTTTTCTCATAGCGGAAGTTCAGAGACGGAAATACCGGAGACGCTGATCGTCTCAGGGCACAGGACAAACGTCAAGGATCTCTGAAATTTCTTGCACAATGTATTCCATTTGATAGACAAAATGCAACGTGGATTCAGAAAGCATGGAATAAGACAAACACGATATATCGGTATCGATGAACTTGTACAGCGTTCCTCATATTATGAAATATTTGTACGCGGAAAACCGACGGACATCGATTTTCCTGGAGCAAATATCGCTGGGTTTCCTGTATTTTTCAAATAGTGCTTTCACAGGGCGAAATGGATAACAACTTGTCCATCAAAGCAGCTGCATAATGTTTGCACTACCAAAATATTTTCGAAAAAGCGGAATCATTTTTCGCGAACGCGAATGAAAAACAGTATCCTGCCAGTAAAAGTTCATGTGGAAAGTTTATTGAGGGAGGATAGTTAGTATGCTGTAGCAACGCGTATGGAATTGATAAGGACTGTAAATTTCTGTATAGATTTATGAGACCTTTGAATATATATTTACTGAATTGATTTTATTCATAACTCTATGAGAAAGATTTTTTAACAATCTGTAGGAGACTTCATAGGGGCCTTCTAAAAGCAAAGGATTATAGCACAGCTCAAAAGAGTAATTCTGTAAATTGAACTTCTGAAAATAGATCTTGGAAGTAAACTTTTAAAAACAAATCTCTACGGTAGACCCTAAATATTGGCGACTTACGTAGTCCTTTACAAATGGATCTACGAATTAGATGTATAAAAATGGGCCTCTATGAAGGACTTCTAAATACAGGTCTCTAGAGCAGAACCTTAAATGTGGACTCACAAAGTAGACTTCAACAATAGACCTGAAAGAATAATTTTAGAAACAGACAACTAAAGTAGACTCCTAAAATTAGACTTTTGAGGTAGATTCTTAAATATAGATCTCTTGAGTAGTCTTCTGAAAGTATACATCTAAAGTAGTCGTCTAAAATAGCTCTCTAAAGTAGACCTCTAAAAATGACCATCCAAAGTAGACCTCTAAAAATGGCCATCCAAAGTAGTTTGCTAAAAATAGCCCTCTTGAGCAGTCTTCTTTAACTGGATATCTAAAGTAGACGCCTAAAAATAGCCCTCTAAAGTAGACTGCTAAAAATAGCTCTCTAAAGTAGACTCCTGAAAATCGCCATCTAAAGTAGAGGTCTGAACATGACTCTCCAAAGTAGACTCCTAAAAATCGGCCTCCAAAGTACTCTTCTAAAAATGGGCATCCACACTGGACGTCCGGTAATAGCTCTCCAAAGTAGATAACTAAAAGTAGCCGACTAAAGTAGACATCCAAAGAGAGCCCTCTAAAATAATCTCCCAAAAATAGCCATCTAAGATAAACCTAGAAGTCCCTGAATAGACCCATGAAACAGATCTACAAAGCCCGCGAAGACTCCGAATCATCCAGCAAAGTTCTGAAACTGCTCAAGCTCCATGAAGCATCCAAATAGATCCTCCCATTCAAGCTCGCACAGAAAGCTGGTTCCGAGTCTAAGAGTCCGAAGTTTTGATGAAACTCATTGTCACCGTAGCTCTCACGATGACCCGAGTGACTCCAGACTCGCTGGGTTTGCGTGCTGCACGTGTCTCGGCCGAAGAACAAAGGCTCAAACTGAAAGGCACCGTTCGTCCTTTGACTTTCGTCCTCCTTTCTTTGGCTACGCTGCCGTGGCTCGATCCTCGCGACGTAATCACGGTGCGAGCAACTTCACCCTTCTACCGATGTTCATTCCGTGCTCTTTTGTTTGCTCTAACGCACCACGCCAACGCTGTCGCTTAAACAGAATCCAGGTCCAAGGATATTGCGTTCGTATCAATATCCAGTTGATGGCACAGGATGCCTGGAACGTGGCAACGAGAATATTCCCTCGGATATCCTGCATGTTTGTCCCGTTTGACAGTCCCCCCCTGCTTTTCTGTTTGCCTGTGAGACCTTCCGAAAGCGCCTTGCCTTCCGCTTCTCGATACAAGCTCCGTTTAAACTGTATACTCACGAATCGCTGACTTCGCAAATTTTCAAAGCAAGACGGTTCGGTACTTCGAGAACTCTGCCGTGGAAATTTGAAAACTGTCTATCAGTTTCGTCTGCGGGTCTGCTTGGGGGGCTATGGGAACGTTGGTTGAGCTTTTCAGGAATTTTGAGAAGGATTCTAGAGGTCCATGACACCATTGACTGCTGAAGTGGTCTGTAACTGGTCAATAACTGTGATAGAGAAAACGTTTTAGGTTTCTGAGTAGGCATGGTGTCCTGTTGAGTATAGCACAGACCCCCAGGCTAGGCTGTTCGAGGTCGTACCCCACCCTCACATTTTTTCTTGATGTCACTTGGCTTGGTTCATCTTGAATTATTATTGTAACTGTCTTCACTTAATTGTAGCTGTCTTAAAATATTTTATTTCAGGCACTATGACAATGAATTAACCCTAGCTTATCAGTTCTGATGCTCAGGACAGTTTGATGCACAGATATCCTACTTTGCTCTTCTGATATGACTATCGAATGTGAACAGAGATTGCTTGCAGTGTGATTCGTAAAATATGGACTGCCAAATTATCAAAATATACTATATCTTCGATGAATTGCTACATATAGAAGAAATGTCTCCTTTCAAGCGGTGCCACCGTTTAAGAGACACCCTGTATGTCCAAGGAATTCTGTCAATTCGAAATTTAATATTCCGTGGCTAGCAGGTATTCGACGCACGAGATGGACTCGTGTACGACTTGTCTGGAAACCATTTCACGTTTTATAATTTCAACAACTTCGAAGTAAACGTACACAGGGGCTCCAGTTCATGACCAAGTCGAACGATTAGACTAGCTGGCCCTGGAACAGCGTTCCGTCAATAGAATTCTCGAGATCCACCGATTCGCTTCTGTTTCGTCGATGGACATGTGTTTATAGCTATTGATAGAAGCGGAAATCCAGTCGAAATCGTGTAATCGATGTAAATGGCTCGTCGATACGAAAGATTGAAGAAAATTTTCTCCGTCCGCGTGTGGAGAACGGCTGATTTATCTTCCGCGACACAAGGGTGGAGCATGGATTACGTGCCTCGAATGCGTACCATGCAGAAAGAGTATGGTTGTAGGATGCTCGTGGAAAAGTGGCGCAATATTCCCGGGTATACGTTAAACCTTCGGAAACAGGCGGCGAACAGACGGAACTTCAGTGTCTGTCGAGGTATCCACGTAGATGGAGAACGTTCCACGTGAACGTGGTAACGGCCAGTGCCAGCTTCCGGTGTAATTTGAATGGCACTTCTATCAGTGAGGCTCAAATTTGTAGGTTAGGAGGCGCTGCAACTATATTCTTTCATAGACACAGGAAATAAAGAAAGAGACGGACGATAGAAATTTCTAAAGATAGCAGTTTGAAAAATTAGAGAATGGGGTTACAGGTGAGTACAGTAATTCTGTCGAGAGCTCTATTTTTTTAGTTTGGACAGCCCTTGTGGGCTCATGTGACTGTTCAATTATTGAAAATTGAATTTGTAGGATAGGCGGAGCTGTAGATATATTCTTCCGACTATTTACAAAAGACAGAAGTGAGATTTTCCAGAACAGCTGTTTAAAAAATGAAATAGCGGAGTACTTTAATTTTCTGTTCAAATTCTGACACCTCTGGTCCTCCTGAGCATGCATATCACGCATAATATGAAGTATTATAGAGCTCTAACTATCATAGTTGTGATTTAGATGTAACATAACCTGTCGGGGTGGAAGTATGACAGTCTGCAATAGATGAATATTCTGATTGATCAGTATTTTACACATTAATTTAACAGCAATATAGTGATTGACATACTGAGTGGTCTAGGGCACTCAAGATGATCAGACTAATTTAAAGAACTCTCATTTGTCGATCAGATGACGCCGTATGTCATTTTTCAGAGACAAAGAAATGAAAGAAACTCAACTGTTGAATACTCTAACTCTCATGGAGATCCAGTCACCTGTTCGAACCACTTTAATTCCCGAATTGAAGGTGAAAAAACTGTTCTCCGTTGCAGATAACTGCAATAAATTGCACCGCGCTGAGTGAAACGGCGGCAAAGCATTAGTTAGGGGTATAATTTTTCACCCTTCGCGGCTGGCAAGCGAATCAGAACGAAGGTTTACGAGCCGGCGGTTCGTTCAACGGAAACGTAAAAATTTCGACACGTCCCACCCCCTCGTTTTTTTTATTTCCGCCGACACTCCTCGCCCCTGTTTCGTCGTTTTCAACCCTCACCCCCTATTTCGCTGGGCGAGAAATTGTTTTTGCCCTTCCCGCGATTGCGACGGGGTCGCCATAGATCGTCCTCCGTGATTTCGACGTGTTCCTTTCACCGTAAAATTCATTCGCTCGTTTCATTTAATGAGCGACTTTCGGACGAACGAGCGTCAGACTTTTTGGCTTCCGATGAGTCGGCGGGGGTAACGTTTGCACGGAATTCTCCGAGAGAATAGAAGTTGCGACGAGCGCACCGATGCATTCATTTGCAAACTTTTGTTCTTTCAGGGGGTGTTTTCGTGCTCCTATGGGGTGGCCAGTTCGTTTTTACGAGTGGTCGTGATTAGAAGCAACTATTTCTGGGCTGCTATTATTTCTTATAATTTTTTCACAATTATTTAGAGCATCTCAACACGATTGTCACGTCGTATCGGGTGAAAATTGCGAATTTATGAACCGAGACATCTTTCAGGCCCGTCGAGTGACCTCAGTTTTTTAAAAAATATTCTGTGGCGTCGGAATTAAGTCGCCGAGAAGTCGCAGCGTCGATTTTTCTCCAGAGACCCGCGAGAGTGGAAAAATTCTTGACCCGTTTCCGCACCTCTCCACGAGCTTATGGTTCTTGAGAACGGACCGGAAGTCCTCCTGCAGTCGCCGGGCCGCGCGCGACCAAATAAGCTTTCGAGTAGAAAAGTTTTTCTATAAATCAACGGACGGATGGACCGTTTAAGCTGTCGCCAGATCGAAACGTTTCACGAATTTTCCATTGGCGACCCGACGAGTTCGCCTTCTGCATTCTTAGGCGCGGAGTTTGCGGGTCGTTCGTCTGATCCTCTTTGCCTGCACCCTGGAAACTTTTCAGGGATCAACAAATATGGACGTCCAAGTTCTCGATGAACGTCTTTGCAGTTTCCTTTCTCATTTACTCGGTCATTTTGTCTTTGAGTTTTACTGGAACTCAGGCGCGCATCATGGCCTCTTAACATTTTCTCATTTTTGGTACTCATGAGGCTAGAGATGGCACAGAGATGTCCAACCAGTGGACATGTGTACCAATTATCTGCTTCAGCTGACCATTGCTACGCCATATTCTGAGCCAAGCACATCCTGATATTCTAAACGTCAATTACAAATGGCAACTGAGGGAGTATCAGTTTTCTTGAACACATGTTATTCAAATTTATAGAAACGTCAAAAGATTGGGAGGAACAATTTCAGTGTATGAAAGGATTGTTTGAGAGAGCGTGCAGAGATTTTTAAAATCGAGAATTTATTTCCATCGCTTCATCGGTGGTCATACATGGATAGAGCAATACGCCGGCGAGTTCACCGGTTCGAGTTCCGAACGAAGTGGCACTTTTCGAAGCAGATTCAGTTAGACCACGTCGATATTCCACGTTCAGTTTCCGTTTTATTGTTCCGGGCCGTTCGCGGCGAAACTTAGGGGTTGCAGCTTTTCCCGTGAACGACTATATCGTCCAATCTCGTCTCCCTCCTCCTCCGTGAATGCAATCATTGTCCATGGCGTAACTCGATTCCTTCTACCTCCGCGACCACGATTGGACTCCGCTCGAAATCGAGTCCACGTGGACCTCTAATAACCCCAAAGCGTTGGAGCCTTAGAAGCTGATCGATAGAACTGCGTGGCCACCCCTCTGGCAAAAACACCAGAAGAGACGATCAGGGTTAACCGGGTTCTTTTGATTGATCTCTGATTGATTGATTAGATTCCTTCCTAAAAAATTATCAGTTCAAAGAGCCACTCTAACTAGCCCCAATCTCTTACTTTTTTACTCGTACATTACACCTCACACTTTGCCATGCCCTTCAGACCCTCCCCGTGCAGTACAATGATAAACTGGACAAAGTGTCAGGGCCGAAAGATTGACTGTAACTTCCCTAAAAGCACCCAACCAAACCTGTCACCGTCTGACCGCCTTTCTGATATCGATTCCACACAGCGACACCGTCGTAGCTGCAACAGTCTCGCGTGAGAGACTCTCGATTCCCGGAATCACATCGAAACAATCCCTGTCCATAAATATCAATGACCCTAACGCGAGAGCCATCAGGATTCATCGACGTCGAAGTTATCCGGAGAAGATGGCGTCATCCGGAACATTTCCGAGATGTTCTGGAAAATCACCGGGTACGCTGAGACCGATGCTAATGTCCTGATACGACATCAGCACCCTCGAGAGACGTCACGCAGAGATGTCGAGTATCTCCTGGACATTACTGCGCATATATGCGGCAGACATTTCGCGACGGGAACAACAGGGCAACGAGGTCGTTCCAGGAACGTGTTATTGCACGACGAAGAACTCATCAACGCGGTTCAGACCGCCACAAAGGCATCAGGGGCTGGCTGAAAACCCGTGCATCCGTGCGCGCATCTATAGACACCTATAGACGACGCTGGACCTATAGACACAGGGTTAGAGGTTCACGTGCAACAGCCGTATCTCAGTCTCTTCGCCGCTGGAGGACGTTATCGCCCACTTAGGGCAATTTACTTCTCGGATCACTTGCCAAAAGCGAAAGGAAGACAGCCGATCGATGCCGCCTGAGAGACCAATTCCGTCCGCTCCCTATCAGAGCCGCTTGGAATCGTTCAAGCTGATCTTTCGCTGTCATTCGGTACGCTGGAGGGCCAAACTTTGGCAGCCGGATGCCTCTGGATCCTCGTGATCAGTACTTGTTGCGGAAATTCTGATCGAGTGAAGAAAATTTGTTTGGGGTTTTTTGGGATGCACTGTGTTGGGTCTAACTTGATGATGGATCGGTCTGTGGGTTACTCAAGATCACCGTCCATAGTATAACTTTTTAGGATAACTAGTAGGAGATGAATAGTCTAAAAATAGGGAGTTAATTTCCTGATGAGCATATAACCTTGAATAGCTCAATGTGCAAGCTCATACGGCATAAAAATATTTCGAAGCGATGCAACGGCACTCGGGTGAATTTTTAATTGAAAGAATTGAATTTGCACTTTCCAAGTTATTGAATTCACAGACGCATAATTAGATGATCAATCAAACTTGTCGATTATTTTATTTATGAATCAATCGATTCACGAATGAACTCATTGGTCCGGACAAACTGTAAATCGCCAGGCCATTATCTGCCAGTGTTCCTATTCTTGGCCCGCTCGATAAATTCGACGCTTTCGCTTCCATTTTGCTGTTTATCATGATAATGGCTTTTGAAACACGCACGCGCTTTTCTCATAGCCGATGATGTACGGGAGAACAACGGCATCTGTGTTTTCTGAACAATTTCCAGCATTCTTTTTTGCCGGAGCAAATAATCCTTGGGCAAGCCGGTGCAGTTTCGGCCGGAAAATTTTCATTTTCCGCGCGCCGTGACGCGGTGTTCCTTCGACGAGCCCCGTTAAAAATATACGGAATGAAAATGGACACATTAATTCCCTTCATCAGCCGTGTTTTGCGTTAACGTTCTCCGGCCAGTTCGAACAGCATCCTCGATTGTATCTTTTTGGGTTCACGAGCGGCTCTGGAAATTGTTGAGCTTTCCTTTTTTTTGAAAGCTTGTATCGCGTTTTCTTATTCGACGCGAGAGAATTGTACCTCGAGGAGCGCCGGATGAAAATGAGCTTCTGAGCACAATGAGATGCAAGCTGAAAAATTCTCGAAATTCGAGCTGGACGAATCTGGCTACCCTCTCCGGTTCCACCTAGACTCTTCTTAATCTTCTTGAATTAAATTCTATGAATAAATTAAGTTGAATGAGAATTCCTCCCAAAAGAAACATGGATTTGAAAAATTAAAAGGAGCCTGATTATTCATGCATCCGTCCAACGGCAGAGTTGAATTTCACCCTGAAGACCACCCTGAAGAAGCACCGAGGAACACACTGTTGTGTTAGCTGATAGTTTTAATTTATAATGGACGTTTGAAAATAGGGAAAATTGGTTTTGGAGAATGGCTTTCGCGCCAGACAGACGATGAAACTACTTTGGAAGGGCGGAGAATATTTGAGCTGGTTGATTAACACGTAATTGCAGTATGGACTTCTTCAAAAGTCCATTAACTGAAGTATCCTTCGAGGGAGTTCCTCTGCACGAATCGATCTGGTAACTTCTTTATGGCAGACGCACCGTGATATTCTTTCTCATCGAAAAGTTAACTTCCTCGCTACGCCATATTTTCTGGATTATTTTTACAGGAGACTCGAAGTTCCTGCTACTGAAGTTGCGAAATTCTACTAAGTCGGATATTCTTTTCTCTCTCTATCTAATAAAGTATTGTTACATCAAAGATCCGGCACTGGGCTACATTCGGGTCTAACTTATGGCTCAGTTAGAATAACGCTTGACCTAACTTAAGGCTAAACTAGTGAAATAAATCTTGATCTAAACCAAACTACAATCGTATCTAACATGAATTCCACTCTTGACTTAACAAGGATCTGAACTACAGTACTGGAGAACCTAACCCATGCTTAGGCTGAGCTACCATCATATCTGATACAAATACAGACCTTGGCCTCACCTAGGTGTGAGCCAGGCTATTGGGTACGTAATCCACGTCTAAATTAGGTTACATTCAAATATAACCCAAATATGAACCTAGGTTAGAGACTATTATACTAGACTATGGTAGATCTATTTCAGATCCAAGATAAAAACCAATACTGCTGGCATAAAAGTGTGTATTTACCTAAACACTCCTTAAATATCTCAGTCATCAGACCCTATTCAAGCTACCAACAATGGCACAAAAATTCATCTCAACAGGGAACCTACTAAATAATCAGAACCTCAAGCTGAACAAAGTTCATGCGGAACTCCTCGATTGGGATCGCTCTTTCGCCATTATCGGTGGAGCACGGTGATTCCAACACCCTGGTACCCCGCCCCGGACAACGATTTGCATCTGAAGAACCCGAGGTCGCCGGTTATTCCCGCGGGTAACGTAATTCGTCTTCCTTTTGCCGGGGAAATTTGCTCGCGGGGACGTTACCGCGAACTTTGGGGCAAGTTCACAAAGGGACGTGGTACGAGCATCGCTTCTGGTGGGGTTGGGAGCCTGCGTGGCTCTCTCCAGTGTTCCATCGTCTCGACGAGGATGGACGTATTGTGGTAAAATGCAGCCCGACCGGGCGACTGTACCAAAAGGAGCGCCTCCTCGTACGTGTTCGTGCATGTCCTCGTGGCCATAGGTCAGTTCCGCATGGCGGATAGACGCTGGGATTTATTGCTTTTGTCGCGGAAAGCCCGGCTACGCGGTTGAACGACAAAGGATGGAAAAATTGCGCGATGACGCGACCCTCAAAGAGATTCCTCTGTCGCGAATGCTTTTCTTTCCACCGTGCTTTTCTTCCCCTTTCAGGTCCCGCGTGATGCATTGGCTTGGGGGAGGAATTAGTCCCGATGCTTCGAGCGCTTCTCTCTTTGTTGCGATAACAAATTTCGGGAGGAATTATAGGACATTCAGGTGAGATGGTCCAGCGTAGAGTTTCATGATCCGCACGCTGAAAAATGTTGGAGCACCGTAGCGATTATAGCAATGCCAATAGTTGAACTTTTATGCAGGCGGTGTGTGTCTCTCGGGGTACTTAAGGCGACCCGGAGTGAGGATTGAGTTATTTTTTAAATGGACGTCGCTACGAAGTTTGAAATGATTATGTCTTACGTATAATTTCATGCTCTATACGCCAGAGTAGGTTAAAATGGCGTGGCTGTTACAGCAAGAGCAGAAATTCAGTTTTTATACGCATAGTGTGGACGGTGTTTATCAGGGTACTTTGGGAGTCTAGAAATAAAAGTTTTGTTACTTTTAAACCAGAAAGCGTTATGAACTTGGAAGTGGACCAATATTACGCAGAATTTCGTGCTGGAAACTCTAGAACAGCTTAGAATACTGTAGCTATTATACTAACGCTAAAAACTGCACTTTTATGCACATAATGTGGACCGCCTATCAGTGCACTTCGGGAGTCAGGGACTAAAAGTTCGCCCGCTTTTTAAATAAACATCGCTGCATGCTTCAACTGACTGCATCCTGCGTACAATTTCACGTTCTAACCATCCGAGTAAGTTAGAGTTGCTTACAATCTATTGTAACCTCCGAAATTAAAGTTTAATGGAATCCACCGCCCTCAAAATAGCGAATCACGTACATGAATCGCATTATTCTGTAAACAGGCATATATACGAACTTCAAAACATGTCTGCCCTATGTAAAACATCGAGTTTGAAGCACTCGAGGAGGGTAAAATGCTCTAGCTATTACAGCAACTCCAGGAATTGCAAATATGTACTTTTACTTTAGGCAACCTGACAGCAGAAATCCTACATTTGGCTCATTATTTCATTATACTGATTCCATTAACTGTGCTTTGCTGCAATTTTCCATGAAACGCTTTCAGAAACAAGTTTACTCTCTCCGGTGGATTTTTCCTTCATTCCCTTCTGCTTCCGTTTGCATCTGTTCGATTTCCATTTTCGGGAATCCTGAAACACGCAGGCGAAATGCGCCCTGGCGTACGTTTATACGGCAACGGGATTAACGTTAATTGAATACGGATCGAAGGATGCCGTGTACATCGTTTATCGTTGCTTAACGTGCCGCACGTACACCTCGGGACCAGGCGGACCCGAGGAGTAGCTTCGGCTGTTCCGCGCGCATTCTACACGCGAGATTAATGCGGCCGCGTGCGCGACGCGCGAATATTTTTGCATAATCTGCCCCGCCGACACCTATTCCTCCACTTAGACTATCGAATATGTATGAGGGTATAACAGGGAAAATGAATTTCTCGCTCTTCGGTGGCCTGGCGTCGCCTTCGCCCCCTCATACGTTCGGATAACATCAGGTAAATCGTAAATAAGCTCAAACGTCATTTGTTTCGATGTTCTTTGATGTTAATACGATGTTAATACGACACTGATAGGTTAGCGGTGATATAGGATAGTGATATACAGTGGAAAGTCTGGTGAGGTGAGGCCTAGGGATCATCAGGGCTATCTAATCATGAGTCCACTCTGACAATCAAGAATTTATGACATTTTTGCTTCGAAATTCCTTTTTGTGTTAATGGGTGACATGTAGGACACCCGGTGTATTGGCAGCCACAGGCAAAGGCTTGTTTAAAATCCTGGAATAGTCAAGTGACTGAACACTCGACGTAGAGCTTTGTCTATGTTCTAGCTGGCGGAAGTAAACGATAAATGATCTTGAAATAGCTGCTCTGTTCCTGCTATAGTAGAGAATATGACAGAAACTTAACTTTTATGCACGCGGTGTTGGCACCTTCCAAAGTGGTGCCTTAGGAATCACGGGCGGAAAGTTCTGTTATTTTTGAAACAGGAAACATTATAAACTTGGTAATAGACCGCTATTACGTAGAAGTTCTGGCTCTAACCGCTAGAGTAAGTTAGAATAGCGTAACCATTGTAGCTACGTCAGGGACTCCACTTCTGTGAAATGAGCCACCCCTAGATTAGTGAGTCTGGTACATAAATCGCAATATTTTTTAATCATACGTCTCTATAAACTTCAGAGCACCTCTATCCTACGTAAATCATCGAGCTCTAAACAATGGTGAAGATGAGAATGCCCTAGCTATTGTAGGAACGTCGGAAACTCCACTTTTATTAAATTAGCCGCCCCTAGATTCGCGAATCTGGTACATAAATCGCAATATTTTTTAAATATACATCTCTATAAATTTCAAAGCACCTCTATCGTATGTAAATCATCGAGCTCTAAACAGTGGTGAAGATTAGAATGCCCCAGCTATTATAGGAACGTCAGAAACTTCACCTTTATTAAACTAGCCGCCCCTAGATTCGCGAATCTGGTACATAAATCGCAATATTTTTCAAATATACGTCTCTATAATGTTTGAAACACCTCTACCCTACGTCAATCATCGAGCTCGAAACACTGGTAGAGGTTAAAATACCGTAGCTACCATAGCAACGCCAGCAATCTCATATATACATCCTCAATTTCAGCAACCTGGCAACAAAAATCGTACGTCTAGCTCCACCTTTCATTCTCCTGCTTTTATTGGCTGCACTTTCTCCTAAATTCCTCCAATTCAACTGGCCCGATAATTTAACACCCTCCACGCCCGGAGCCCCGAAATCTATCAACGTTTTTCAGAAAGATTCCGTCAAACCTCGTTTCCAAACACAGAGCCGGCTACGACGTGCTGAAATCAGTTGGCGCAGTAATGTCTCGAAGTTTCGGGCAGATTCCGTCGCCTGATCCGAAGTCGACCGCGGGGTGCATCGCGCCGGCAAAAACATCTTACGTTCACAGTCGAAAGGATCGACGGGAAACCGGAATCAGACGACGAAAGCTTGCACAGCCTCTCTCCCGGCTGCGCCAGGGTAATATCGTCGAAGATAATTCCCTTATCAGCATTCTACCTGAAACGTCACGACAGATCGAATTCCGTCGTCGCTAACCTCGTTCCCTCGCCGGCTACACGTCTCTCGGCAGAGATGGGATTTCACTGTTATAATAGTTGAATTAGGGTTCTTGTTTCAGCGTAACACTGCCAGCAAGTCGTGTTACGACTCCGGCGAACGACACCATTCCACGGGACCGCCGATCGAATTGCCAATTTGTCTATGAGATTGTCGTTCCGCTGGAACTGTTTAGAAGCTTCCAGCATCGAGCATTAGTGAACTCTTCCTGCGTCACGCTGATATTCTTATACGTAGGTTGCTCAAGATTGCGCTGCGTCGATGCTCTTACGCCATGGACTCGTTTGACTGTAAAATGAACGATCGACTGGGCTTCTATGTATAGGCTAGAGGGAGCTTTAATAAAATAGAGCTTGGATATTTATAGACGCGGTTGTGCTCACTTTTTTTAGAGGATTTTCTACTTGTTCCATTTTTCGAACAGGCTGTTGAAAGGGAAACTTCTCGATTTCCAATCTTCTGTACCCCAAAATGCGTATAATGATCCGTGAAACGAGAGGCAAATGATCTTACCGCAAAACGCCGACCCATGGCGGTGCTCGTTTAAATTTAAATTGTCAGGTTTCCGCGGCTAGAAACAGGAATCAACCGTAATGCGAAATATGGTGAACCGCGATAAGCCGGACGCGTCGCATCCACCAGCCTGAACGTGTAATCGACCTGGAAATCGCTCTATTTTCCCTCGAAGCTTGCACGCGTCACCTCTAGCAACTCTAAAAAATTCTCCAAAAACTTCTACTGTAAACCCGGAGCAAATGCAATCCCAGCACCAGCATCCAGTTCAACTGTATTGCTCTAAATAACGATGGTACTCAATACCATCAAGACACCGCCAATCCAATCGCTGACCACTAAACTCGATCAAATTGTTTAATTAAACAGAAAGCAACTAGAGACGTCCAGCTCTGTCTCCTCGACTTGGGGAGTCCGTGTCATCGATGTCTGCCGTCTCTTTGACTCCTTTGAAAGGAAACGAACTGGTCCGTCAACTATTCGACTCGAACATGATCACGGGAGCATGAAAGCGTGACACTTGGGTCAGCAATTTCGCAAGGAGACCGGCTGGGTCCAGCGGCAAAGCATTCACACTAAAATTACCCTCGGTGACGCGGCTTTGCTTCAAATTTAATAGCCCGTGCAAGAGAAGTCTCTGTAATTAGCTGCGCCCGCTTTTTCATCCCCTGCTCCTCATCCTCCGCTTGTCCGTGGCCTGAAAAACCTGCGACACGGCGGCGTAAACGACATTAGGCGTGTCCACACACAGGCACACGTGCGCGGACCGTGTGTGTGTCGTCGATGGCCGAACCGATCCCGTTTGATGCAGACTTTACGGAAGAACGGCCACGCGGTCGGTTGCACGTCGGGTTCAGCTCATTGAGATTTATGCTACTCCGACGGAATCGTCAGGAGAGTTCGCGTGTCGCGCAGACACCCCTAATCGCCAAAGCGACGATTAGTTAGGCGTAGCCTCGTTTGCGACGTTCACGTAACGCCGGACACGTGACCTGCGTTGGGGTATCAGCTTTCCGAAGGTTGTGACGTCGAAAGGTATGCTAAAACATGATCGTCAGGATATTAAGGGTTCGTTTATGCAGTGGTGCATAATAAATGATCGATCAAGAGAGATATACAAGGAAAATTAGAATGTCATCTAGGAACTGTTAAGGTACACTGTAGGCTGGTTTAGCAACCGAGGTTAGTGTTTTTCAGACATTCAAGACTTATTGTTAGTGAGTTACAGTTGTTAGCATCTGAAAGGATTTGCTACCCTGTCTACCAGAGCCTGCTTCGTTAATTAAAATACTCACTGTAATGTGTTTCGCGTTAAGGAAGAGTCGAAAATCGACTGAAAACATCGATTGGGGATGTTCACACGGACCAAATCTCCATGCACGGTAGCTCATTGGGATTTACGGGAGCGCTACGCCATTGGGATCAGCGGATGAGGTCGAATCCTAACGCCTCGACCCTGAGCTTAACCTTACGTAACAATCCCAACGGCGTAGCGCGATAAATCTTCGCGGGGGCATTAGTGGCCCCTTGTCCAGCCATCGTACACCTCTAACACGCTTTCCGGCCGGTTGCTCAATAGCTTTACGAGTTCATATTTCCACGTCGGTCCTGGATTAGTCCGTCGGAAGCTTCAACCCTGGCCGAGATTAAGGCATAAGTTTGCATTATGCGAACACCCGTGAACGCTAATGAAAAAATGACTCCCTAACGATACGGACGCCCCAACCTGATGGAGGGTGTGCGTTGATGGCGAAGCGGAATGACCGGGGGTATCCTGGAGTATTTTGTGCTTTGTTCTGATTTCTGTGATCTCGGTTATGGTTACGTAGTTTAAGCAGAGTCATAGACAGATATGGGACAGGTGTTTTAGGAATGATCAGTATTTGTATCCTTAGAAATTTCTCTTGAAAATTATGTTTTTTGTCAGGCGTCTGACTATTGGTGATTTGTACTACTAACTGTGTAGAAAGGATTAAGAGAGGTGTAAATTATTTTGCTACAATTGAAGAGCGACAGATTGGGATAAAATTTAGGCTGAATATCTGCAATCCTATTCATTATGCACCTTCCGAGCGCTCTGTGTATCATCTAGTTATGTTATAAATTTCCCATGTTTCTAGTGAATCTGGTTTCGAACATTGTTTCGTTCGCAGGGTAACATGGGAAATCTGCAGGGTCGGCCACCGAAATTCGACGGCCCCGCATGATTTACGCTTTTAATCGAATCGCAATTACATCTGACGTTCGCAGAAGCTATCGCGGAGAGTTATGTTCCTTTTACGTACTTTATCAAAGGATGAAGCGGGGCTTGATCGATGCCAGCTGGTGCTTTTTTCTGCCCTCAGCGTGTCCAGCGATTGCGCGCGGGTCCACCCGCGACCGTCCTCTTTCGCCATCGGAAATTGCGATTCTTCAGCTTCTCTCCCAACCCCCAGCCCTCCAGTGCGAATATATACGGCGCTGCTTAATAAATCCAGCAGACACAACGGCCGCAATCTGCCCGTCGGACACGTAATCTAGCTTAACGTATGTATCCACTCGATTTTCTCGCGTTCCATCCCCTCGACGTACACCCTCGTCAACCCCCGCCGGCGGTGCGCTACTCCTTCTTCGGGAACGGCGGTGGATGACTTCGACTGATCGATGCTTCGTGCGACTGGTTTGAGATGTTGATCATATGTCGCGAAATGGGGTTGTAAGGGAAAATTTTCAGGATGGAGATCTTTAGGTGGCGATTTCCAGGAAGGAGATTTTCACGGTAGAGGTTTCTAGGGTAGAAATCTCCAGGGTGATCTTTAGGATAGAGATTTTCAAGGTGGACATTTTCAGGCTGATGATTTTTAGGGTGGTGGTTTTCAGCCTGCAGGTCTTCAGGATGGAAATTTTCAGAGTGGACACGTTTGAATATGTATGCAGCTTGATCTGGAGATCTTCAGGGTGGGGATCTTAAGAGTGAAGACCTTCAGGGTAGATGTATTTATGGTCGGGAGCTTCAGGGTGGATATATTTATGGTGGAGGTTTTCAGGGTTCAGACTTTCATGGTTGAGACTTTCAGGGTGGTTACTTGGATTGTGATGCAGGCTACGATAGATGTTCATGTTCGAAATCGAAATAGACCACCATCAACAGTCAAACAGCCTCAGTAGATGCATGATCCAGCAGGTCTCTGATTAGGTTACCAGATAATTTCGATCTCCGGCGACTGGTACACTCCAGAAAGGTAAACGCAACGCAGGACGAGCTTTCCAAAGTATTTTAATCCGTCGAAATAGTTGCAGCATTCCTGCGAGGGTGAACTCTTTCCCTTTTCCCGTGATTCGACCCCTCCAACTGCTGGATACTTTCCAATTAACACGGGAGCCGGCATAGTTGCCGTGGTAGGGCACGATTCCGATTCCCGGAGAAATTGTTTGTCCGGAAATCCGCGGACCTGGCGTCGTTTTGCTCTGTTTCGTCCGGAATTCCTGCGTTTTCACTCTCGTTTTCGATTCTCGACTCCTCCACGAACTTCCGTGTTATTTTTCGCGGGGGTGAGAACAACAGGGTTGTCGTCTGCGTTCTCCCCGACGGCGTTCCGCTGATGCCTTTCGATTTTTCGGTGACAGCTGGCCGACGAAACAGCAGCCGATAATGCCAACGTCGTGCGCAGTGAAAGCGCCACAATGGCGAACCGACGACGTCAAGCTCGTAAGCATACTTTCGTTCAGGTGGCTTTCACGACGCTCTCGCGACCGCCTTTCGATTGGAAACTCGTCCATCAAAGACCAGGTTGCATTTTTAGTAGAACTGGCGAATAATGTGTGTCTCTTGATTATATGGAAATGAAATATTTATTTAAAAGAGCATAGAGGATTTTAAGTATAATATAAGGTGGAAGGAATTGGAAGATTTGTCGTCGTGTGTGTGATAGGGTGGTTGAGAATTGGTGCGTCACGAGTATGTGACACCTGGTAGCGAATGGGTTAATGTCATCGGTGGTCCATGTGCCAGGTTTGGGTTGAAAAAATGATTAATCAGGGCTATGAAATTGTGAATAACATTTGTGTTACAATAGCAGTATGTAACACTTCACATCACCAGCTTTAATATTGATTCGAACTTGGTACAAGTAGTAACAGTCGTTCGTGGCCAGACGAGCCCTCGAGGCTATACATAACTTGTCACGCTAGATTTTTAGATTCAATTCATTTTTAATGGTATCAATCTTCTTAGGTTATACCATAAATTGCCACCCTATGAATTACAAAAAAGTTATTTAACCCACCAGATAAGAAACTGAATATTTAAGAAAAACTATCACTTTGAGAGCCTATATTTATGAGTCTCTGCAGTTCATTTTCGTACATTCTATGAGCTATTTAAATAGTGACATTCTTTTTTAAACGCCCTGTATATCTAAATCCTCGAAAAAAACATATAAATCAGCGCTAGAGAAAGTTCTTTAAGGGCAAAATATATAAGATTCTCGGTCTGAGGAAGTTAACTCACATTTTAACCCCCTGCATGGAAGCCCGTCGGGGAAATGAAGGAGCCGCGGGGGAAATCAATTGGTCAACGACCGGAAAACGCGATGTTCACGCACGAATCTGCGCCTAAGCGGTTTCTAACCACGCAATGGCTGCCGTTGTACGGTTACTTCCAGCACGAATCAGGTTCCACGTGGTCAGAAAGGAAAATGGGAGAACTTTTTGCCGGATGGATGGTCTCTCGAGTGTTTAATGAAACCGAAGGACATGGAGAACCGAGTTTCCCGCAAGAGAAACACTCGATCCCGTTCGAGTATCATTCGTTTCATAGTTGCCGCTGCATCATTCCTCCAGCGGAAGACCGAAATTAAAAAAGCTCTTCAAATGGTAGTTTAGAAAATACATGTCACAGGGTGTTTAAGTGAAAATAAGTACATTTGTTTTATTAATCATTGTAGGTTGGTTCTCACTTTTGAGACAGCAATAGAATATTTTATTCGTGTACTAAGAAAATAAAATCGTGGTATATTAGTATTGCAATGAAATAGTATTTTTGACAATGTGTTTCGTTTGGAATATTATTTTATTTATTCCTGGAGGGGTAGATAAAATTTAAGCGACAAAAAATAATTTCGAATACTCTTTTTAAATAACAAATGTCATGGAAGATGTAAATGAAACTAAATATATTTATATCAATAATCTGCAGCGTTAAATAGAAACATTTCACTTGGATTTATAATTCTGATGTACCAAATAAAATATTTTAACGTCGCAGTATAAATATTTCAAACGCATCTTGATGTTGAAAATGAAAAGAGATACGGTGAACTAAAATCCAGCAAAGCCAGATAAAACAGGTATTTTTCATAACAAATAGTGTACTTTATTTCCAAATACCAAAATAAAAATAATATTTTTTACATAATAATATTATTGAAACTTTCAAAATATTATCCAAAAGAAAATATTGTGTCTATAATGTTATTGTTGCATTTTATTTCAATATTCACGTTTGAAAATAAAGTCGGCTATTTATTAATTCATATACTGGGTGGAGGAAAAGTTCTGTTACCTTCTTTAAAATCGTCGTATCTTTTAAATTCTGCATTCTTTTTAACATGTGTAAAAAATAAAATAAATGTTAAAGATTTGTTGTTACTAAAGATTATTAATCGATTTGGTCATTAGTTATAATTACGTTTAAAAAAATAGTAACAGAATCTTCTCTCCACCCTGTATATGTTTTATTCAGGTCTGTGCTCGAAGTTCTCCGAACCTAATATCGATTAGAAACGATCCTATGGGACTCGACGTCCTATTACGCGTTTCGTTCGAGCGTTCTGACGAGTTCAGCCGTCTGTGCGAAAGCTGGTTCGACTCGAGTCGATCCTTTGATAATAAGCGACAATTTGCGTGGGAATTCATGGGCCCATCGGAGCAGTCGTACGAAGGCAAATCCTTCGTTACGTATTCGGTGGAAATTTATTCGGGAACGATGTAATTCGGGGATCAAGGGGCGTGAATAATCGAGCGACTTCAGGCCGGATGGTAACGAGATTTCATTATTAGTTGGACCGAGTAACTGGCAATTTTCTGTAAAAATTGAAACGAGCCCGGAATGGCGCTGTGGAGGTCCACGCGTGAATTGAAACAATGAAAACTATTTCAACGTTGCCAATTGAAATGTAGCAGTTTTTGAATGCATGAGGGATCATTCGATGAACGTGAACTTCGAACGAGACCGAGTTCGACGATTTTTCGTTTGCGATTTCATACCACTGCTTGGATAACGTTTGCTTAACGTTCTTTCGATATTGTTCTCTGATGGTTTCTCAATTTTGGTTACACTTTTTCTGGACTGTTTAAACAATATTTCGACCGCGTATTTCAAGAAGTGGTATTTGATTAATTTATTTATGACATAGTATGAAATTGTTGAATATTTTCAAGGTGGTTCTCATTTTGTTGTCAAACTTCCTACTGTCAATTTGGAAATACATTTACTATGCAATTATTTTCTGGATTTCATTGAAAATTCAAATAACTGAAAAATGAAAATGAAAAGTAATTTAAAAACATAAAATACACGCGAGATAAAATATAATAAACTGTTTCGTATGGTACTGAGCTTCTGCGAACCAGAATCCGCGAAATAAAATACAAAAATGTAGATTAATTACATTTGAACAAAGTTTTTCAATAAAAACTTCTGAACGAAATATGTACCGTATGTGCGCGTGCTGAAACGTTTCCGCCCACAGAACGAGTATGAAATATAAGAAACAAAAGAATACATAACTCAATACAGAATTGTAATTTCAATTTAAATTTTTAATTACTTTTAATATTCACAAAAATATAGAGTAATCCTAACTTCTCAGAAGCTGACGTAACTCAGCTCGATAAATTCAAGGTCTCCCCAAAATGTACACAAATATAAAATGCATAAAAAAATACCTATTATACGACTCCCCAAAAACACAGCACACTTTGCAAATAAACAAATGGAATTTCCTTCGAAAGAGAGGATCCCTTCGTCCGTGCGATCTCTCGTCTCCCCAACCGTAGATCTATTCCCCTTGATCGTTCGGACGGTGCCGATTATTTTACCATAATTTACGCAACGGTATCGTAAATCGCATTAGGCTCGTCGAGATGGGGCGGGAGAGTGGTTCACGGCCTAGCTTCACGCTCAAACGGCCAAATTGGATTTCGTTCTTAAGCTCCGAATTTCGTTAAGGGCCGATGCTGAAATTATGGAACCGCCTTCTGAGCCCAGGTTACGGACTATAATAAACGCTCGCCGCAAAACCCCTTCTGCCATACCGAAACCACCCTCCCAAACACACACACACACACCCGCACCACCCTGCAGCGGCGGTGGAGGGTTTTACCCTGGCGTAAAAACGTATTATCGAATCCTAATGCCTCGTGACGTGGCGCCGTGGCCAGGATTTCTGAATAAAATATCCCCGTCGTCCCGTGCCGTGGCTCATACATTTTAAATCCCGCGCCGGCTTTTCTGTAACGCCGCGCTAAGAAAAGAGATTTTCGGTATGCGCATGAAAGCAAAAGGCGACGAGCGCACGCGGACAGGAGCTATAAAAATAGAGGGAGAGACTGAAATGGCGGAGTCTGATCGTGGTATTCGAATTCTACAGTTTTACGCGTGAGCGTTTGCTTTTATTTTAGGTTCTGCCGCACGAAAGTGGCGAATATTTTTGTTGCTACGTATTACGAATATTCTATTTTTCGATTGCTATTGGGAATTTTTTAAAAGACAGATGGGGTGACGGAAAAGTTAGTTATAGTCGATAGTTTTGAGCGATAGTGATTTGTTTCAATGTTGGTATGCTTGCAAAGGGTTGGTATTGAATTTCAGCCAGAATTTGTATGTGTGGTTTTATTCTTATACGATTTATAGGGCTATGACGAAGGGAAATTGAATTAAAAGTGCCTACTGGATTACTGAAGATTTATTTGAACATATACCTGACGAATGTCTGACTAAAATTGTACCTACACTACTAAGCTCATATATGTCATTAAAGAATTCCAAAAACGCCTATTAAATTGCACAGAATTTTTCAAGGAAGATTTCATAACACGTATCTAATTATAAGTAGTGTATTGCTTATGGTTTACCTATACTACTGAATGTATACAGAACCCAAAAATATCTAAAAGTGTCCATCAGATTCCTCCACATTCAGTTCACACAATATTTTTCCATTGCAATATTTCAACACAGATCTGACTATCGTCTGACTAAATTTCTATCTATACTACTGATCACGTAACATAAAAAACTCAGAAGTCAGTCGCTAGACAGCTAAAAATTCAATGTACAACACAGCATCCGTCTAATTGCTGAAAGTTCTCTGAAGCTCAAGCACCCGTTCCATTGTCTGACCTTGAATGACCTCAAGTGAGGCGTCATGAAAACAAATGTCGTTCATGCTAATTAGTTATAATCCCGGTTCCATTGCGGGTACTAAAAAGATTTGAAAGGAAGCGCAGGCTGTGTTGGCGCACAGCAGATTTTATTTAGCCGGTCTTAACGAGGCCATGAATTTTCAGTTCGGCGGGTCCACGCTAATGCGTCGACGGGGTAGAAAGAAAAGTGTCAGGGGGATGAAAGCCGGGCGTCGCGACGCGTACGCTGAATTTCACGTTTTTAATGTCATCCTAATAGCGTCGAAATTTATTGCGCCGCGACGCCGACTAACGACTACCCTCCACCATTGCAGCCCCTTCGAAAAAGGGGCTTTTTCACTGAGACCTCGTGTTCGACATACGCTTAACTTCCACCCTTATTTCGTAACAATCACCGTGAAATGTTTATAAATATATTAGTGCATGGAAATCGGAATACTTTTTTCATACGAAGTCTTTCAGAGTGAACAGATTTCATTAATATCATAAGGGGTGTAGATATTAATGAAAGTATATACCCCTAATGTTCACATAAGTGCACATTATTTCTCTTATAGATTTCTGTTCTTCTATCATCACAGTGGAAAGTGCCACATCTAATCAGACTCATTGTAATATGCTATTCTACAATGATTTATAAATCACAGAGGGAAAAAATTTATCTGTTTCATTTATAGGTATTGCTTCATGTTATTACTAGAATTTAATTCACAATTATGATTTACAATTGGCAGTTGTTTAATTAAATTAAATTCGAGGCGCTGGTCACCTGTGACCCCACGTCAGCCATCACATTAATGATAAAATTCCAGAGAAAACATACTTCACTAAACTCTTCAGGCATGCTGACACATTATACATTAATTTTTATTGCATTTCAAATAATATTGATAAAAATATGAACAACAAATTTTCTGAATGTTCTTTAAATTTGTATATCTTACATGAACAATTGCCAATTCATGTCGAATAAATTCCAGCTATTTTCCAGTTGTACGAAATTAATCCCTGAAGGGGCTAATCATAAAATTGAGATTCCGCGTACAACGGGGAGCAGATTTATTCCGAACGATTCGATGCGGGGGAGGAAACGTTGTTCCGTGGAAGCAGGTTGTGTAAACGTCGCGAGCCGATGATTTATTGCACCGAGGTCGACGGTGCAATTGAATTGACAGTGCGTAGGTCAGCCGTTCGATCAATCTTCCTTTCTCAAGTTGCACGCTGAACTCGTTTGTACTTTCTCGACACGTTCGCACGGTCGATCGATAAACATGAAAACGAGCAGACTAAGAACCATTAAAAGAGGAAAAAAGGAGTCGAACGAGTTAAAAGTTGAGAGCACGGTCGCCAGTATCGGAATTCCTTTATTAAGAAAGATTCGTTTTAAAAAATTAGTGGCGGGGGGTGAAGTTAGTTTCCAGGGGTGAACTTTTTCCTCGTTGGAAGATTCTTCTGGAATATTCTGGCTGTAAATCCTTTTTAACCTAACGAACACCGTTTCTAATTCTGGATTTATTTCTTCTCGGTATTTTCGCTTCGTCCGCCATTTTCAGAGCATCGCCAGCCAAACATGGTTAAAAACAATCAAAACGAACGCTAGAAGAAATTTAGTCGTTCATCTTTCTGGATGTTTTTCCAATTTGTTGCGAGTCAATCAGTTTATAAATAATAATACGGTGACGAATGGTAATATTGTCAATATTAATTATTTTTGGAAATTTTTGCAAGAATTTTTAAGCAACTATGTTTATATTTAAATATCAGTACTCGAAATATTTATTCACTGTACTTGGGTGTAATTCGACTGAATAACACAATCAAATAATTATTAATTTTCTTAAAATTTCGTCTGACATTAGCCTCAGACTGAATCCGGGAAAATAACTATGCGATCGTACAGTTCAATATTTTTATTTGCAACAATTTCTGTTCGAAACATTTTATAGTGTGTCTGACCAGGTACGGAATTTGTCACTGTGGCAGCGGTGTTACAGAGCACCGGCTGAAAGAATTTTTGTATTCACGATTCGTCAGAGAAGGTTAGGAGAGGGTGAAATCATTCTTCCACGTTTCCACGGCAGAGGTTTCGGAAGGAGCAGCGGAATCGATTTTCGTGAAATTTGTATTGGACAACGTGACCGAGGAAATGTTTTTTTTACTTCTCCATCAGGTTTCCGGTTTCTGAAACATCCGAGGCGGGTTCAATCGAGGTAATGGCTGCAATTTGAACGCCATTTGGCGCATCCTTGCCCGCTTTTTCGATGCTTCAAGCTGACCGATTGCAAATAAACAGCACCGATTGGTGCTCGGCCATTTCGGGATTAAAAGTCATGATGTTTCGCCCACGGGACATCGTGCACGGAAATTTCCGTGTTAAAGGGAACAAATTGCTCTCAGGAAAATTCACAGTCCAACGCATGTGTTTGAAATACCTTCTGAATTACCTAACAACTTCCGCTGATAGCCAGACGAAGTTGTTCATCTGACAACTTTAGATCTGAGATTTTTGTTTGTTGAATTCCCAACACGATTTTTGTGAAACTTTTTTGGATTTTAAAATTAAACATTAGGTACATATCTTAATCGTTACCTTGGAAATAAAATTCAAGTTTACACTACCATGTCAACCATTATTGGGTGACACATGGATTCAGTAATTATTTATATGATTACTCTCAAATCAGTATTAAAAAATACATCTAATGAGGTCTATTATAATCAAAATTTGCGAAAATTGATATTTTTATTGATTAAAAAGGGTGTAACGTGAGTTTATATGCATTTTGTATACAAATTTCGAAAGTCTAATACAGCATAGCAGATAAGTGTTAAAAATGAATTCAAACTAATTACAATTAATTATTTATGAATTTTAACTGGTTGCCCGCTATATTTCATTATAATGACAGCTCTGACAGGACGACTATCTAGAACGAAAGGCCACTATAGTGGCTCACCCCTTTCAGGCCTTTCACTGTAAATCAACATAAACAATTCCAGCCACTCATGACTTTATTCAACACTTCGTATACCACCCATGCAGTAGCCCAATAATTCGATCAATAAAAGCAATTACTTCAAACAAATAATCGCTCTTCGGTTCAATTTTACACGCATCCGCAGCATCTATAATCTTCTCGAGCACCCTATAGCAGAGACAATATCGTTCGAAGTGCAATTGAAATTCTTTGCAAAGCAAATGAAAATTCTTCGACTGAAGGACACTCTGAGAAGTTCGCCGACGTCCGCGTCCCCTTATCGTTCCCCTTCGAAGCAACGAAACAATTCCCATCGGAATCAGTAAAATTTCCGGTTCAGCTGGCAGCCGGGTCCCTGGTCCGTCGCATAATCGTCGAAGAATCCGTGGAATCTAACGCGGAAGCGGGCCGGGTTGGAAAAGGACACTCGCGATATCCGGCTCGAGGGATTCTGTATCAGCGCAGACACCCGGAGTAAATCGGTCGAATCTAATTTGCGATTCCTGACGCGTGACGGCCGATGCTGATAGGACAGCTGCCTCGGAGCACGATGTATCCAGGCCATTTACGTGCCAGGACGAAAGTCGAGGAAACGCGTCGGAGCCGCCACGTGACTAAAAACAGTTTCCGCCTTGTCTGCCGCTTGCGCCTCGTTGGAATTCACCGCCAGCGCCATCTATCGCCGGAATAATCGCGCAGCGACTCGCCGCTGCCTTCCACTGCTGGAATTATGAGTTGAAATTGCTGAAGGGGTCCTTGAAAGACTATGAGGCACCTAATAGGGCTGCAGAGAAGGTTTGTTCCGAGGCAGAGTATCCTTTTTCCTCATGCACAGTTTTATTGTTAACTTTGGGGTATGATGTCAGGTAGTGATGTAGAAAGAA
The DNA here is from genome assembly GCA_916610135.2 of Macropis europaea. Taxonomy (NCBI): domain Eukaryota; kingdom Metazoa; phylum Arthropoda; class Insecta; order Hymenoptera; family Melittidae; genus Macropis; species Macropis europaea. The sequence continues at coordinate 3,230,268 of OU744352.1, read as the reverse complement.
TGTCAAAGGGACTGTTCTATGTGTTGACAAAATTTTATATGCTATTGTGGTGGAGTAATCTCCCTGAAGGTCACGTTCTACGTCTTTTTAACCCTTAAGTGGATTATTGAGGCCGTAGCGACTCTGTGCAACTTCAAACTAGTAATTGTTTAATTTTTACTGAATAGATTAATAGAAATCAATTTTCTTTACAGTATTGGAAGCTTAATGAGATCATAGAGGATTATATAAATCTTCAAATAATTATATCAACACATGTTAAAGGATTATTAGTTTGCGGTTGTCCACTTGAAGGTTCAGATCGCTGATTCCTGACAGGATTTTTCTAACTCGACAGTGTCCCTTTTGGTGACCAGACTGACTCATTCTTCGTTATTGTGGCTATATTAAAATTGGTATGCATTTTGCAGGAGTCAGTGATCATTTAATTAAGTTTGAATGCCTGGTGACCCAGTCTGTATATCAAAAGGAGCATAACTGTGCCCCGAGCGGGGGTGAATTTCCAAGTGGAATCAGTCGTGTTGCGTCAGACATTTACGAAACTATTTACATGGAGATTGCGATATTCCCAGAACTCGAGGAACAAGATTTCCCGTTGATTTCCGCCTGAGACAGAAGCTTCGAAGTTTGAAGTTTATCAGGCGGCGAGTTCGCCGGGTCAGCCGAGGAGACGTTCGATCGCGAGATAGGAAAGGAAATAGAAACCGTAATTAATTGGAAGTTTTCATTGAACGTTCACCACGTGGCGGATGGTATGGGTCACCGGCGACTCAGTGGACCTTCCTTTCCAGTGTCCTTTGAACTTTTCCTCCGAGGAGGATGAACGCTGAGACTATGTGTTCCAGCGTGCGGTATTGGAAGCCCTTTGAACAGAAATAGCTGGCCCGTGCATGGAAATACGAGGAAAAGTCAAAGGATGCCGATGGTGCTCTCCGTGACGCAAAGAATAGCCTTTGCTTCGGTCTCCGTTCGAGTCTTTCATCTTCCACGACCGGTATTTTCGCCTAACTCACTTCCCCTGCTATTGTTCGTTAGCATGTTTCCAGGCGAATCTGAACTCGAGACAGTTTTCAGTGAATGTCGCATGAGGATACGGGATCTATCAGTTCCTCAAAGTGTTTCTACGATTTCATATGTTAATAACTTTCGTGATGTGGGTCATGAAACACCCACACTACAATGTTAACCCGTTAACCGCCACATTGTATTGGTTGAAAATGGCTATCTTTCTAAATTTGTATACAAAGAAAATATAATCTCAAGTTAAAGTCTTTTCAATCGTGAATATTAGGAATAACAATATTTTTTTATTGGCACTATTAAAAATTAGTAAATAAATTTATGAATACTAGAAATGATGAAATAAATAATAACTGAATTTAAGTGTCACTCATATATAGCGACTCACCAATTTGTTCACATCATTATGTTACTTCAATATTCTTCCATTTAACACTTTTTTGACGCAGTGTTATTTGAAGCAAGGATATGGCATCTCTAATTAATAACATTTTAAATACGCTAGAAGAATTTGTAGTTGGTTGAGTGCGCCAGAATTATGGCAGAAAAGTAATTAGGAAAGTGTTTGAACAATTCCGTGAGTCACTGTGCGGGTGACATGGCGGTCAAAGTGTTAATTTCAGTAAATAACCACTAACAGAATTTTCCATGATTTTTCTTATCATTTAGTTTATCCTAACTTATCGCCATAAAAATGAATATAAATTTTAGCTCTGAGATTCACGTTATGTAAGATAGGTTGCACAGGACAGGATTAAATCTTCCTACAGAATGGACGAGCACAAAAAAGCGGATTCATTCATTAAACGCGTCGGTAGATTACGTCACGGCAGCAATGGCTGACCGGCTTATCGGCTAATTACGAGACACCGGGACGCGCGCAATGTGCCGCAAAAGTTTTTTAATCATTAGAGCGGATCCTTGAGTCATTGGTTTCTAAACTGTCGCCGGTCGAAGTATCGCGTGTCTTTAATTATGTCACTTATCCGCAGTTATGACGTTCCCTGGTAATTCCGTGGGAAGCCGATCGAGTGTGTCTCGCGAAATAAAAGGAGCAAAGCTAATCGATGACATCGTCGGAGCCAGCTGAATGAAGCTTTCCTTTCGAGACAAAAAAAGCTTCGAACGATTTGATTAAAGATGTTTTTTACGTCCACGCTCCAACGAAGTGAACAACGCCTGAAATTAGGTGACTTCTGAGTAAATTGTTACCATTGTCCAAGTGGAGAGCTTATTTGTTTGCACAGTTTTGTCCATTTACATATTTTCCATGATTTCGATATTTCAAAACATATTTTTTGGTGAATTCTACAAGTGTCAATTCTTGTAAATAGTAATTGTCTATGCTACTTATTATTTTTATTTTATTTTAAGTTCAGAAAGTGTTAGTCTGGAGAAATTGAACAATTAATTGATTTAACTCGAACAATAGCATTCTCAGGTTTCATTCACCGTGTTGTGTAGCTTTCAGAAATCAATTATCTTGGAGGAGCATTTGATTAAATTTCGAAGTACAACCATAGCAGGAATCGATCGAATATCGTCTGTCTGTTCGTGGAGGGAAAGTCAATTTCGCGGGTCCTCTGAAAATTTCTAGTGAACTTTTCAATTTCCGGCGCACGGCTGGATGAAACTTCATCAGGGCGAAACAATGAGCGCCGGGATCGTATGAAAATTCGAAACTTCCCGCCGTTGCGATGGAGCGTCAACGAATCAAACCGTTGCCAAAAAAAAAAGCTCGTCAACCGCTCTATAGTTTTCCGCGGTGAAATTGCCGCGAGACCGTTCGAAGGGAATTGGAACGCTTCGAATGAATTTCCACGAAGCATACAGTTTTCAGAGAATAGTCGTTTATTAAATCGATGCGAAAAAAACGAAACCGTCGCTGTGGAACTTCTAGTGAATAGTAAAAAAGATAAATAAAATTATTTTTACCCTGCAGGAAGTGTTATTAATAGACAGCGGATTTTTATACAAATATAGATTTTTAGCTTGCTCTATTTACTACGTTAATGCAGTTAAATCAACGAAAATACAACAGGACTGCATTTCCTCCTTGAAATATTCAAAATATGTCATTTTTATTTTAGTGACTTGTTGAATATCTATTATTCAACAGTTTGCATATATTAAATTGCATAAACATGCACAGTCCAATTATTAACATTTAAAAAATGTTGAAATTATATTTGGAGGTGTAAAGATAAAATTAAGAATTCGTAAGTTTTAGTTTGCAATTTATAATTGTTACCGTTAATTGTCTAATTGTAAGATAGTTAAATATTTTCGAGGGTAAAAATTTAAAGAGATTTCTGGAAATTATATTCTCGTGAAACGAACTCGTTGAAACGCATTTTCAAACATTCTCGCTCGACGACGTGGAAACGTTAACTTTTCGATTTTCGCGTCCGGAAATTGTATTCCAACTTTCCCAAAGCCCGAACATTTTTTCCCCTATTTCTGACTGCATCATTTTTCGCCGTGTTCCGTACGAATTTTCCGTGTATTTTTTCACGTTCCTTCTGCCGTCACAATGCCGTGCAAAAAAATCTTCCACGATTTTTGTAACGTTAACTCGAAGTATTACATTTTCGCTTAAACGTGAAACAGTGGCCCGAGTATTTTTTCCGTAGCAAGCGGGGAACGCAAAATAAAGTGTTAAAAAATGTTTGTAACCGAATCGCTGAGTTGAAGAACAGTATAAATCCAACAACCACATTCTGAGATATATAAAAAAATAGTATCACTTTTTCGTGTATCATCAACACCGTTGATTCTATAGTGCTGTTCCAATTTAAACACAATTATGCTAACGCGGGTGAACGTTCATGTATGTCTAACTATGATTAAACTTTGTTCATCAATTTGTAATACTTAAAAAAAAACCATTGGACTTAGTACTGTTCTTCAACTCATCGATTCGATTGAAGTATATACCATGCACATCTTTATTTCTATTTTAAGTTACAACAAATTGATTTATGATGGACAGCAGGAACATCACCGCGCTCAATCGATCAGCAACGGGCAACAATAGAATTCTGTCGTCTGAATCCGACGTGATCGTACAATAATACTCTCCTAACAATCATTCGAGCGCAACACGATCGACTTGGACGATAGAATTCAATGTCTCCTCGAGGGTTTATCTCGAATTTCCCAATTTCCCGGCCTGTCACTCTCCCCTTCGTGGCTATCCGCTCGAATATTCCTCCACGGCGTCGCGATTTCTTTTCTCCACCCCCTTCTGCACCCCGGCGGTTATTTAAGATTCCCGCGGGCGTCCCGTCTTCTGTTTTAAAAATCACTCCGTCCCGCTTAGTATGCCGGCTCGACCCGCGCTAGTCGACTGTGATATTGCCTTGCCTCTTGCCCCTTCCTTCCACCTCTTCTCGCCCATCTTTCATCCGAGATCTTTCTGCTTTTTCAACCACCCTCACCCCTCTGTCTGTCACTCTCTTCTCGCCTTCGTGCTCGTTTCATCCCCGTCCTGCGTGTAAGTTCCAGAAACAGTGTCCGGAATATCGACTGCAGCAAGTTCAACGAGTGTCTAAGAAATCTGGAGTAATTTAATTTCTTTTTAATTACCGTTACATAGTCATTGAATATAGGTGTGTTCCGCACTATATGGTCACATGCCTCGAGCATTTAAATAGGAGAAATAATTAATTCTATCGATGTACTGTGTTACACCAGGGTAGCACATTTTTTACAGTACAATTTTATCGAAATTTTTCAACATTTATTATTATTGTAAATAATGCGTGTTTGGAAAAACGCTGAGATACGTGTCCACTCATTTCCCCTATAGAGTCAGCAGAAAAAAATTCATTGTGATCGGTCGACCCATCATTCCGCAGGACCTAATCAATTTTCGGTCCAAATAGTAGGGAGTATTCTATGGGACTGCTAGACTCTAGGATTGAGTGACAAAGGTTTTTGTTTAATAATACAGAATATTTTATTATTCTAGCATTTACATAACGCTACTTCAGGTCGATAACCGAGGTTGGTCGAATGTTCGCTATCCTGAGGGAGATCGTGCTGGAAGTCGATGGACGATAAAGTCCAGCCCGCTCGGGGCCACGTACAGTTCGAATAATGCGTGTTAATTAAGGGGGCAGTTCTTCGTAACGGTGCGATTGTAAAATCGTTTTAATTATCCCCGTGAACGCCGGGAGCGAACCGGAGGAAACGTTATCCTAACCTCTTCCTGGCGTAACTGATATTCAAAATGTAACACGTTACAGGCGGCCGGGGATGGTATTGGCCACCGTGTCTTTATCGACGAATCCCATCGAAAGCTTCTCGCTAATGCAGGAAACTCCCGTGATATCTGTCCGAGCCGGGCGTAATTTCTGCGCCCCGGAATATAAAGTAATTTAGATAATGCCGGAAGTTGGCGTAACAAGCCGACCCCTGCGGTCGGTAAATACTGTTTAGCGACGTACAAACGCTTCCGTCTGCCTGTTTCCGTTCTGCCCGGGAAAAAGTAGACGTGTCCGGTGAAAATATAGTTAAATTAAATGAAACACTGCGGGAAAACTGAGAAAAGTCTCTCGCACTGGCTAATTATAATTTTGATGTTCGCTGTCATAACGCTGCTCATACTGCTGCGGCCTCAGAATTTTTCATGTTTCCCAGAAGACATTTCAGACAATCGGAGGAGCTTTTTTCAAGCCAAGCTCTTCGACGCTGCTTTCTATGAATTCCCTAATTTTTGCAGTTTTCCATCAGGATTATCGAAGGAAGATAGTCACGGTATTTCTGGAACGCAATTTCATTCTGTCTAGCTCAGACGAAAAGCGCGAATTAACAGGGGAACGCAGGTTTCGCCGGAAGTTCGTCCGCAGCGAAGGGGTCGCGAAAAAATCGCGTCTGGCGAGAGAATATCAAACGAGTCGGTCGATTCCGATAGCAAATCGAATAAATCCCTCCGGTCGACGTTACTTCCGTACGGACCAACTCGTCACCTAATTCCAATGCATCATGATGAGCAGCTTGCCGATTGGTAGGACGGTAATTCCGTCGAATATTACTTCGGGAACTTCTTCGGCCGGGATGTCGCGGCCAAGGATAAAATCCAATATTCGAAATGACTTTTAGGACGGGAAACTTCCATACTAATTCGAAGACGGCTTCCACGGAGGAACTTTATCGTCCTTTCCCGTGGAACGAAAAATTTATATTTTCACCGGTTCCCTTGGAGCATAGTTTTTTCTCTGGACGATATTAAATTGATTTCGGTGGAGAGAGTGTATCTAAATAATTACATTTTCTTCGTGAGTTAATATTGGAGAGTACTATGTTTTTCATATTGCTCTGCCTGAACGAAATGAAGCCAAAAGCCTAGATAAGTATGAGAAGAAGCTTGAGAGCTTTGAATTTGAATAATTTTATCTAAATAATTACATTTCGTTCGTGAGTCAATATTGGAGTGTATTATGTTCATCATATTGCTCTGTCTGAACGAAATGAGGCCCAAAGCCTAAACAAGCATGAAAAGAAGCTTGAGAGCTTTGTATTTAAATAATTTCATTTAAATAATTATATTTCGTTCGTGAGTCAGTACTGGATTGTACTATGTTTTTCATATTGCTCTGTCTGGACGAAATTAAGCCAAAAGCCTAGATAAGTATGAGAAGAAGCTTGAGAGCTTTTATTTGAATAATTTTATCTAAATAATTACATTTCGTTCGTGAGTCAATAGTGCAGTGTATTATTTTTTACATATTGCTCACTCTAAACGAAATGAGGTCAAAAGCCTACATAAGTATGAGAAGAAGCTTGAGAGCTTTGTATTTGAATAATTTTCAGTCAATACGTCCTGCCGTCTACATGTATATTTGTCATTAGCGAACACAGGCCGATTTCTTTCTCAGAGAAAAATATTTTCCGATGCTATGTTTGCTGCTTGAGTTTCCCCTGTGTATGTGTCTGTGTGTCTTGCATCGACAAATGTCTCTGTACTCTGTCACCGGCGATTGGTGTACCACAGCTTCGAGCTTTGCCTTTCGGTTCTACGTTTACAGTGAATTTCAATGCGCTCATGTCGAAACGATGTCCTACAAAGATGGAGCACGCTAAGTAGTCGATGCACAGTGTGTCTTTCATGTACAGAGCAAGTAAAACAATCTATAGTAACGTTTGACTGTAACTGGGAATCGTTCCAACGGGCCTCCGTGTTTCTCTTCTCATGTCACAGAAGAATAATGAAGTAACATGAACAAATTCAGAGATAAAAAATTGTTAGAAGGCAAAACTAAATTATTTTGCTTCTGTGTTTATCAAAATCTTCATTGAAAATTACTTTATTCTGCCTTCTGTTATTTTTTCTGTTTGTAATTTGTTCGTAAGTAGGATCCAGTTGGGCGAAGCACCCTGTATGTATTTGGAGCTTCTATAAAAATTATAAATCGTTACCCCTAGTGCTTTCGAGAGAGATTTAATTATAATTAACTGGGTCCTAGTCACGCCTTGTTCGATACTGTGTAGAATACAGGTTCGATAGCGCTTTAATGGCGTTTTATTGACATCTAACCATGAATTATGGGGTATGTACTTATTATCGTAAGAAAAGCTTATTTACTACCTATAATTACAATTAGTAGACTGTAGGTAGACTAAACTGCTTAGTTTATTATGGACATTATAATTTTCGGACCATTCATTGGTGGACACTAATTGCAAGCTATTATAGTGATCTCAATGCATAATAAAGACGAAGACACTCTTCGTTTACGAAAACAATCGTCTTTGTTTACAAGACAATGCTTGTCTGCTATAGCTAACCCAGTCTGACGAGATTTACAGAATGGGACGTCATAATATTCTACAAAGTCTGAACTAAATTTGATATAAAAGTACTCAAATAATTATTATTTTATACACTTCATTGTTTGTTATCCCCCCGTGTGGGAGCGTGGCAGAATACTCCCACAGTAATCCCTGCTTGTCGTAAGAGGCGACTAAAAGGGAAACTCATTATTTATTAATATTATCACTACATACGATTACATTCTCATTAAATTTATAACTATACTGCGGATATTTTTGCAATTTAACATATCCAAATACTCGGAAATCGCACATTTAAAACCGCAAAAAAATGAAAAGTATTTTCTCTAAAAATTTACAAAAGAAAATACAGATTCGTTAAAATTTAATTTCAATAACTGCATTAACTTAAAAAATATTGAACTGTAATAACGCGCAGTCCAATTATTACTACCTTATCATGACTCATATTATCACACACCAGAAAAGCAAAATTATCCCTCGCCGCTCGACGTTACGCCCTTCCAAAAAACTGTAACCCCATCGATAACCCCACCATCGATTTCGTTCTGTCGCATCTGATACGGTGCACGTCGATAGACATAAAGCAACGGGAAAGCAGGAACGTGGATAATCGCGAATGGCCGGGGCGCAGCAATGCATAAACGAACGGCTAAAAAATTTTCCGCTCGACAGAGCGGAACATTTATTGTATCTTTTCTATTTTTTCACTTTTTCGTTTTTTACGTATCCAACGAACTTTTTCCGATCGCGTAAAAACGAACGGTTCAGGCGGACACGGGCCGTGTTCGCTATCGATCCGTCTGGTCCCGTTTTGTTCGACCGCCATAACATCGGGAGGAACCACCAGACGAGACGGATTTTGCAAAAATTTTCCCCGGTTCTCGCGCGGTTCAGCGGCTTATGAAAAAGTTAATAGGTTCTCGTCGACGGCTGACGGGGAACAAAGAACTCGAGCCGACGTTGGAGCTCGATTCGTTATTTCCACGATCGATCGATCCTCGATACCCGGACAATTACCGCCTTTAACGATCCTGCGAACGGTTTCGGGGCGAAAAACAAGGGGGAAATGGCGGCGAGAAAGGAAAAGGGCCGGCGACAGTTGAACCTTCGAGGAATTCTGGTCACGTTCCCCGGGAAACCTCGTTCCATTAACGCTCCGCAGTCGATTGTTGGGAATTTGCGGCACGGGGTGGATGTTCTTTGAAAAATACGTGCCCTAAGGAGCTTTCTACACGGGGTGGTCGCGGAAGGGTTGTACAGCCCGAAAGTGACCGGTTCTGCGACGAAAATTAAGTGCAAATTCTGGAATTCATTTGTTGACCACTCCTTTAGGTTCTAATTTGGTAAAAACAGATTTCAGTTTGTCTGACCATGTACGGATTTTTTCACTGCGGGTGCTACAAATTAACTAAACATTGGACATTACAAAATTAGTCATTTTGTATCAGATAGAAGCTAAAATTAGTATTAGTGACACTGTGTATCTAATTTCATATCGCTGTATATTTTAGATTCTAAAATAAAATGTCGGCAGTATTGACACCCCTGCAAAGGGTGTGATTGTCCACTGAATATCGAACCGAAAATAACCAATATAGAACTTCTCTGGATGCTTTATTTTCGGAGAAATTAATTCAAAACTGCTCCAGTTTTCGTAGTAAAAAATTGAGCGCAAGAAACGTGCATCCGTCGCAGCACGATACGTTGGAGGATCCACAGAAAAAAAAAAAATGAAATTGAAGGCTGCACAGGGATATGAATGCGATTCGTGGTTCGGCGGATCGAGTGAAACGCAAGCAGGGTTGAAAATTCGCTGGAGAAACAAGCTCCGATTTGCATATCGGCCTCCGCGGTGGCAGCCCTCGCGGGGGTGGTGAAGGGTTAATCGTGACCGGGAATTGGTTATTTATAAATTCCCTTCTCCTGACGATCGACGAAAGTTCAGTGCACCTGTCAGTATATCGGTTCGATGCCGATACTTCTGCGCGGTACGTATTGCGTATGCACCAGCGTCGCGCCCATTGACCCAGATTCGACCCCGGTGGATTTTGATTTTTAGGGGTGCGTTATCATTCACGGATTCCCGATGCAGGCCAGCACGGATCCGATGGAAAGCAGGAGTCACAGATGTCCGTGTTCCGTTGCTCTAAGTACCAGAAGATTGATGGAAACGACGAATTTCGACTTTGAAAGACGCCTGCCAGCAAAAAGTGCGGATAAGTAGTATGAATAGATGATTTCTCAGACCCGTATCGTTGTTTTCGCGTGAGACGTTCTTTTGTCGATGAGCTTTGAGTGTTGGAAGCACCTAATCAGTCAAATATTTCGAATGGAATGTAGTGTGAATGAATACTGAAGCAGAACTGTCTGAAAGTGGTGTGACTAAATGATTAGGCAGACACACATTGAGGTTTTTGTAAGATATTCTTTTATTTCGATGAATTTTTATCTTTGGAGGCATCTGTTTTGCCACAAGCTTCCAATCAAGTGTAGTGTCAGTCTGTATGCAGTGAGTATTATTGACAAGTAGTGTAAGCAAACGATCGGTCGAACGTCCAATGCGATGTTAACAGGAAATTATATTGACACTGGTGAATTTGAATCTGTACAGACGTGCAGTCAGTCATAGGTGTTTGATGCAAAGTGGTAGGAACCAATAGAAAGTAGAAGCTGCAAACAAGTGGTACGAGTAAACACTCGCTCAGACGCGGAATGTAATACACATTAACGTAGAATTTTTTCTACCCTGATTGCCACTTCTATTTCCATTTCGAACTCGATTCAAACATACGTATACACGAAAGAAAGATATTTACAATCGCCATCGGAGCTATATGCTACCGTTTTTAATAATTCTGTTATTGCAATTACGGTACATAAATATTTATTATTAATTACACTGTTGATTCGAAGCTTCACGAGAAGTCCGGAAGAGCTTGCACCGGTGTATTTCATACTATATTTGTTCCTCCTTTTATACACATCAATTTGGATCAACGAATAAACAGTCTGAAAATCAACAGGAAAGCACGTGTCCGAAAAATTATGCACGGTCTGGAATTCATCCGTAATGAGAACATCGAATCACATTTTCCACTGTGGCGTAAATATTCGTCCCGCGGAAAGAAATACACGATGCATGGTGTCCGGGTGGAAGGAAAAAAAAAACTTTGCCGTCGGCAGAAAACGCGGCCGTATGTTCGAACTTCGACTCGTTTGAATATTTATGGAAGTTACGTTGCTTTGGGGTTGGCAGGGGTTGGGAGTAGCCCGAGGATCGTGTGGACGACGAAAGCAAGGAACCGTGGAATTCAACTGCGGCTTAACGAGCGAACTCGTTCAACGAATAGCATTGTTTCTGCTGCCGTGGACGATAAAACAATTGTCACCGTCGTATAATAATTTTCGCCAGATTCTAGCCACCTCGACACATGTGAAAAATAGAATTTTTTAGGTACTGCTGTCGTACGATACGTTACACTTCCCTTAGAATTAAAACCGATGCTGGTGTAGTGATATACTGTGGACCTGTCTGATAGTGTTGTACCAAAGACGAATTTTTAATTTATTTAGTTGATTTATTCTGATTCTGTTTGTTTCGTACGATGAATCACTTTATTTCGCGTTGTCTGGACGTTGACCAGACCCAGATGGTGGCTTGACCTAGCAGTTAATTAGATCTAGATATTGATAAAGCCTGGTCATGTCCTAGGCCTGAAGATCAACCAACCCTGGTTATTGACAGCACCTAGATGCTGATTATCCCAAGGTGTTGACTCAGATCTAGATGTGGGCTAGTCTCGAACGTCATCTAGTCCTAAACTTCAATCAACTCTAAACATTGACTGTGCTTAGATGCTGATTACCCCGAGATCTTGCCTAAACCTAGACGGTGACTTCATCCAGATGTTCACTATATCTAGATGTTAGCCAGTGTTGCACATTGACTAGCTCTGCACATCAACCAGGTCTGAACATTGGCTATACTTATATACTGATGACATCTAAACTTTGACCAGAGCTATAGGTAGACCAGCCCTGGACATTCACTGCATCTGGAAGTTAATTAGACCCGAAAACTATCTAGCTCCAAACGACTAGACTTGCATATCGATTAACCCTGAACGTTAACTGGCTCCAAATGTCAGTTATCCTTGAATATTGAGGAGCCCTGACCAGCTAGGAAGGTACCTAGTTCTTCACAATGATCAGATCTTCGTTTCTATACCACAACAGACATCAACGACTAATGATTGTCAGCAACAATCCTACAATCTGTTAGACCCTACTACGGACCTTCAGGCATATCCACCTTAACATCCCAAAATCCCTGATCGATTGATAGGTGGTCTAACGATTTCTACCCTGGCGTCGTATTTAAAAAAGAAACGCGCAGATGGGGTGGATGTTATCAAGAATTCCGGCTGTTGATGAACCGAAAAGCCGTGGGTTGCATGTGCAGCATACTTCCCGGATGCAACGATACCCGACGACGTGTGTGCACATCGGCTATCTGGGCCGGAAGATTTTTTCAATAATATTTCCCCGCGGCTCTGTTCGCTCCATTTGCAAACGCGTATCGTGTACACCGGGACTTACGCTTGTTACCAGCACCACCCACCCCATCCCTCCATCAGGGGCGAGGGGGTGCTGGTGCATGTTACTAGTGCGACGGGTTGAAAAAAATTGTGGACGAGTCACGGGGATGGAGGAGAATTCGCAGGAGCCATGCAAACTGCATGCGACATGCCTCACGCGTTGCTCCAAAATTAACCCGTTCTGTTAACTCTAACACCACTCGTTCCGCGTTCATCCCTATTTTTAACCGGATTCGTGTATTCACGGATCCGTCACTCCTCTAAGATTTTTCCCTGTTTTCTGCATCAAATATTATTGCATTTCAAGGTGATCTGAAAATTTGGAATTATTACAAACTGGATAATTAAGAATTTTTTTAGAACAGGCGTTTGTCGTTTGGAATTTTTGCTGCATTTTTCGAAGAAACGAATTTTTATATTGTTAGTATATTTACAGAAGCTAATACCTGGAAAATATTCCCCTCTTGCCGCCATTATGGTTACTTCCGCTCGGAAAAGCGTTCAAACATTACACGTAGTATTGAAAAATTTTATAGAATCCCTCCGTGCCATGGAAACGCGTATTTTTTCAAATTTAGTTCACGCCCACCTCCACAACCACATATTTGCAATTTTATTAAAATTTCATCCGCGCGGTATGCAGTTCCGATTCATCGAAGCTCCCGATATTTGTAAAAGACGCGATACAGGACGGGAGAAAAAGGGGTCTAGGGTGGAAAGAAAATTCAAGAGAGCAGAAAATAGAGTAAAATAATGGGCAGGGAAGAAAGTTCCGGCGGAAGAATGTACGAGAGGCGGGGGTGGAGGGCGGGAGGAGCACGCTGGAGGGAAAAAGTGAAGTATCGCGCTGGGTACCGGAATCGGTGGGAAAACTTTGAAGAAGGAAAGCCCGCGCAGCTGGGGAATCGACTAAAAATGTTCTACAAATTCCACATTCATTTTTTTTGTTACCTTTGTTAAATAGTTTCAGATTTAAAGTGCAATTCATGCTCGCCGGGATATAATATTCGGAATAAATGGGGTCGCGCGAGATCTGCCGGCGGATCGACCGCGGGGAGGCTTCCACTGTGACGGGGAGCGTATAAAGCGGATCCGCTTGAGTTCGCAGAAGTCGACGGCGAACCGAATCCGAAGGCAATAAACTCGCGTGGAACAGTCGATCCCGCGTTCGTGAGGAAGACGCAACGGTTTCAAAATTAAATCTCCTTCCCCGTGGCATCAATTTTCGCGTGCATCGGCCGTGTTCCACCCCCTCGCCCCATCCCCCGCCGCGCCGTGACGGAGCGGTTCGAGTCGGTCGAATATATAACATCGATACTCAAAGGAGCCGGCAGCACGCGATCCACCGCCGAATTTCATTACCGTTTCCTAGCAGCGGACGTTTGTTTCCCGTCGTTGACGTCTCCATCGTCGAAGACGTCGCGAGCCGATCGATATCCATACGACGTCGTTCCCAATGTACATATATCGCGTTCGACTCTTCGTTGAACGCTGCGAGATGCAAATTTACAGAGGACGGAATGAGCACGAGCGATTGCAGCCACTGGAAAATCCGAGGAGTGGAAAAATTACGCGTATATCTGTTCACGTCTGACTGATCGTGTGCTCGTACTACTCATCGGTGGACTATGTTATATCGCGTCATACTACTGTTTATTAGGGACTCGCTGTTGATACGGAGACTCTAAAACTTAAGGTTGATTGAGGCGAAAAGGTTTCTTGTAAATATTGACGTCAGTGTTTGATTAATCGTTTGCTTGTACTACTTGCTCGCAGGTTTTAGTTTTTATTGGATGATACCACTGTCGACTGGAGAGTTATCGTTAGTAAGGAGCTTCCGAAACTCAGGTTCATTCAAACAAAAGGGTTTTTTGTAAATATTGAAGTTAGTGTTTGACCGATCGTTTGTTTGTGCTACTTGCACGGAGCTGTAAGTGTGTTCCGGTTCGTGCTGATGGCCTCTGAGTGTGTACGGGGGATCAGGCAACACTGAAACTCAGAATCGATCAAACATACAGAATTTCTAGGAAATATTTAGATTCGTGTCTGACCCACTATATGGTTATTCTACTTACTCGCAGGTTAACTTCATATTGAACCATACTACTCAGTGCGTTTCTCTTTCCACTGGTTCTTACCACTTTCCATTCTGCGATTAAGAACGTGACTGCTGGTAAATCAGCCTTTTAGACGTTGTAGTCAGCAACTAGAGATAGTCAGTGTCCAGGCCTTGATGCTGTCCTGGGATATTCACCATCTAGGTCTAATCAGCGTCTAGGGGTAATCAGTATCTAAGAACAGAAGGAGTCCAGGGCTGGATGGTGTCCTGGAGTATTCACCATGTAGGTCTAGTCAACGTCTAGGAATAGACGATCTCTATAGACTCCTGGCCACGGCTGATCAATGACCAGAGCTAAATCACCTTCATGATAGTCAGCGTGTTAACATCTTACCTAGTGGACATTCATAAACAGTCCTTTCGTTCTATGAATTCTGTTTTTCCTCCTAGAAATCATTCACTGATAAATTAAACAGTATCTTTAGTAACTCTGATGATACCATCAATGTAAGATGTCGCCACTTTAAAGTCTGACTGCACCCGGATGAGTCCACTGCAAACATCCCTACAGTCTGACACTAGCATCCAGCACTCATCCACGCCAACTCTTCTTCTAGCTATACAGACATGGAAGTTCCTATCAGGATGTTCCTCGCGACTATAGGGAAGGAATCCGGTATTATCGTCAGAGGAATATCCTGATGGATAGGGTATTGTTAGGCGGACAAGGGGGTTTCCTGAACGTTCGTCTCTTCTTCGCGGGGAACGAGCGATTGTCTTCGTGGAGCGGGATCGTCGTCACCCAGATAATTAGCCGAATGGAAAATTTGACCCGCATACCCCTGCCTATTATCGGTGGCCTCTGATCGATATGCTCTTTTCACCGGGGCTCGTTCAGACGTGAAACGATTCACGTGCATGCATCCGCACCGACTTTGCGAATGCACCGATGCGTTCCGTCTTTTTCCGCTGATTTTAGACAGCCCCACCGACGTTCCACCTCGTGGGATGCCTGACATTTCTTCGATCCCGACCGAACCCTCCCGATCAGCAGCCATTTGGAATATTGGCGCCAGCCTGAAGATGTTCGTCAGGGCTGACCTAATTAACCATCTGCTCCGTGAAGGAAATATAATTTTTATTAATCCCAGAATCAGCCAGGGTACACAGTATTTTTAGCTTGAGTATTTGATCAACATCTTCACGGAGGACTACACCTATTTATTTCCACCCCCTTAGAAGTCCCTGTTGTGCTGTCTCTAAATCAAAAGTATATCACTCACGGTCTAATCAATTTCCGAGCGATTTATTTCTGCTCTGACAGAGAAAATGGCGGGGAAGAATAGCTGCCGGATGAGAAATTTCGGATTACTCTTTAGGGGGTAGAGCAATTTTTCTGACAAAGTGCGTTTCTCCACGAGTGGACACAGTTGATAGACCATTCGCTGAGGCCCTTTCTCCGACCCTCGACTAACTCTACTTTCGTGCAAACCGGTTGATATTCATTCATCGCTAACATTCGTTATTCCTCAGAAGAGTGGAACCTTCATCTTCATAGGCGTTCCATAATCATTTCGCGACTAATCGAACAGGCTTTAATAAATGAATCCTCAGGCACCATTCACATTCTCTGTGTTACAGCATAAAGATTTATTGCTGCTAGTAATTGTAACTGTCCTTAGAGACCTAAGACGATGTTCATTAGCGACGAAATATTTATTGAAACTATTTCCTGTGCAGCAGGGCACGTTCATCTTAAATAATTCTATTGTTTGCATCGTTCCCTGACGTCCACCTGTGCTTCGCAATATTTGCCCGGTACACAATCGAACCGGTTGAAAGAATCTACCTGAGCGCAGGGAACTCGCTCGAAAAATATTCGAGCTGTCTTTGTACTCACCTTTGCAAAGACTATTCTTCGCTGTGTTTTCCCCGTCCTTATTTGCCTCGCAGTATCTGCATTTACACTGCAATATTTGCCATTCCGACCGAAAAATTTGATTTCGTTTGCGCAGCACGCGGAGTGCAAAGGTTCAACTCACTTGGCCAGGAAAGCTTCGCCAACAATTCATTGAAATATGAAAATAGAACGTGGAAGGAGAATTAATTAATTAACGCCGCATTATAATATTTGTCGCACATTACAGTCAGAGAAGTTGAGTTTTATTTTTAGGCAGAACAATATCTGACTCTGGGTGCGGAAGAATGGATGTCACTCTGGAGGTGACTCAAGGATTTAAGTAATTAACGTTGCCACGTTAGAAGTGACTCAAGTATTAGGTAATATAAGCGTTGACATGCTGAAAGTGATGCGACTATTATGTAAAACATTAGCGTTGTCACGTCAGATGTGACGAAGGGATTAAAAAAGTGTTGTCACGCCAGAGCTGACGGGGGGATTAAAAAAAAATTAGTGGTCATATCAGAGGTGACTAGGAGGATTGAAAGTAACGTTGTCAAGTCAGAGTTGACTTAAGGATTTAAACGAAAACAGCTTTGTGTTGTGAAAGGTGACTCAACACTTAAAAGAATTAGCGTTGTCATACCTGAGGTGACTAAATACCTAATGAATTATCATTGTCAAGTCAGAGGAGACTGGATAATTAAAAACAGTGCTGTGAGGACAGAGATGACTCAACAATTAGCGCTGTCACGTGGGAGGTGACTCTCTGCGATTTCGTACGCGTGGGCACTTTTGTTCGTCTAAAAATACCACTGTATTTCATCGAGAATTACTTCAGTTTGAAATCTGAGGATATTTAATATTGGAACAACGTGATGGTACATATTTTTGAATTTCTTTTGGACAATGTACGTTGTCCTGAGTTACGTACAAGATACGAAATGGGACGACGGGGGAGGTACATCTATTTTGTTTGCTCAATGGTGCATAACTTGTCCAATTCGAAACCTTTATTCCAGCGGGCCATAATATATATTTCGTGGACGCATATATTTCTCGATTCACGCGCTCCCCGATACCGTTCTTATTTATCTCCTGACACCTTAGATAAAGGGAAGTATATTCGGTTTATCCATTTCCTGCTGACCGTGCCATTTGCAACGGTTATTCGTTGCAGTCGACAATGGTTTCACGACTTTTCCAACATTATGAATTCAGTTTATTTATTGACAGGTCGAATGGAAATATTTAATGAATTTGTCAAGCCTTCTAACAGGAGAATTGATTAAAACAGATAGAGTTACAAGAATGGCGACAGTGTCGGAGTACTAGGGATTTTTATTGGTCTATTCAGGAATATTCTGTTGTCCCTTTGACTGATGCGTGTCACCACTGTGGTTTGCAGCTGACCAGAAATTTTAGATGCCTCGAAATGCTGTGAAAATGCTTCTTAGGAGAAGCCGAAAGCTTTGGTAGTTGCATTAATCGTAAGCCAATATTTAGGATTAAAAATTCAGCAATAAATATTCACTAAAAATTTACTAACTATTCAGCAAAATCACCGGAAATTCGCTAGACGTTCACGACCGGAAATTCACCGCCGGAGAATCACTAGAAAATTCATTACCAACGCGATAGGACTTTACCAGAAATTCACCAGAAGTTCCTAATAAATCCACTAAGAATTTCTTAAAAATTCGCTAGAAATTCACTCTAAACTCCAAATTCTCTGCATGTTCCCCAGAAATTCACCAGAGATTCAGCCGGAAGGTGGATGCATCTCGCGTTCCGCCGGCTGATTAAGCAATCGAGATGCAGGTGACCCGTTCTCGCGCGCGCGCGCGCACACACGAATTTCGCCGTTTGACGAGAGTTTAGCGTTGATTGATCGACCGATCGATCGATCGGCCGTGCGTGCGTGCGTTCAATCGTTTCGATGCATGCACGCAAATCGGCGTCATCCTATCGGCTGGTTCGCGGCCGCATTATCCGCCGGTTTCGACCGGAACAACGTGAATGGTTTATGGCTGGGACGGCTACACCGTGGAAGGAGACAGTTTCTAGTATAATTCATTCTGTTCGGACGTCGCACGCGTTCACGCGTGCTTGACATACCACGGCCTGTTCTACCAATCGAGAAATCTGCTGTTCGGTTTCCTTAACTGACAAGTCTCGTCGATATTCGTCTTACAATAACGAGTCACACTCGTGGCGCAGAATACGATTGGTACACACTGGTACCAACCGTGTACCAATTCTTTAAAATTTTGTACAGCATATTTGACTTTTAGAGGATGGCTAAAAGCAAAATTGTATGTGTTGATACGCGTTCTTTATTTATCAGGGTATTTCAGGGTGTTAGAAAAATTGTAAGGCAAGAGTTTAATGTCGATTGATCCAACAGAAGGAGTTCTAGGGATTTTCTTCGCGACTGGTTCATCCACAGAGCGATGAGAAAATATTCACTACTTATATCGTAGATGGTACTTAACAGACTGCATAAAATTCTCTAATGAACATGACTCGTAAAATTAATATTTTTCTAACTATAAGCAGTTGGATGTCAATAAAATTCTTCAGAGGATTATTTATAGCTTAGAAAATATTCTATTTACCGCCTGTATTTAATATATATTTTTGTCACTGAGTTTGCTGAGTATTACGTACTATGCGATTCTTGGATAACTTTTTAAATGCAATACTCTATGTAGAACAACCCTCAATTTGAGACTTAAATACGTTTTTAAGTTAGATTTTCGTTCGGCGTAACCAGGGTGTGAATTTGAAAATCGGACGGGAGAGTGGAACGTTAGCGGCGATCGTAGTTTGTTGAAAAGTTCACGCAATATCCTGTTCTCGATTTTTATCGAGCACCACAATCCCCCAGAGGTCGGTGAAATTATCGATAACTAGTTCCCGATCTAATGCACCATGGAGACTCGATTGTAGCCGCTTTAACGAGTTCGCTCGACGAGTTCCCGCGACAGTGTGTACCGACGATGAAACTGGCGAACGAGCAAATCTCTGTGCTCTATTTTCACCAACGAATTCAACAAAAAATTTAATTCTTAATTGTCTGAAATGCAACGACAAAATAAATAGCATCCCCTAAATAATTGTGAGTGCCAGACATAACCATAAATTATTTTTATCCTTCGAATCCTTTTTTTTAGACTGTCTATATTTCAGATGAAAAGCAACAAATTAAAAAATCTGGGTGCTCTATTTCAAGAATGAATTTAACAAAAAATGTAATTGCGAATAGTCTGAAATGTTACAGAAAAATAAATATCATCCCTCAAATGAATAACACGTTAACGTCAACATGTCAATTATATAATTATTGATTTTGACAATTTTCTCAGCGAATTTTACATTGCAAGATTACCACAGAAAGGCATGCATACGATGGAGCACTTAAATATTTTCTTTCTCTGCGATTTACAATCAATACAGCAATTTATGTCGTGTCTGACTAGGAATGACTGCTTCCACTGTGACAGCCAACGTGTTAAAAACAACAGACACTAAATTTGCTGAATTTTGCTATTGTTGCAACCGCAGCATGTCTACGTTCCAGAAATTGTCACCTTGAAATATGAAGATAAGCAAAAATCAGCAGCTCAGATAAACTGTTTGCACTCTCCGAGTCTCCTAAGTATCTAAATCATTGATAATTCAACCCAATACTATTATTTTTCAAACGTCTTCTTCCGTACAGTCTAAATTCCAATAAAAGCCAACAAACGAGGAACATTACTAACAAAAAATTCTGTTTTCTCTTCCGATTTCGATTCGAATCGACGCTGTTCCGGGCTGCTTGCCTGCAACAGCGTATAAAAACGGGGAAATATTCGTAGGAATTGTACGGGTCGGCCTTTGCAGGAAATAACAACGCGATAATATCGTGGGAGTGGTCGACGGAACAGTCGATACTTCACCCCTCGTTATTTTTATGCGACGACGCTTTGCGAAACGTTCTCCTCCTCCCTTCTGACGGTGTACAGGTTCACCCCATAAAAAGGTCGCGCAGAACCGATCACCCATTCATTTTCGAGTGTGCTCCACGCACCGATCGACAAAGTAATATCGATTACAGCACGCCTGGCAAGTCATGTCGGCTCGAGTTTCAGCAATAAACAGGTCACCGTACTTCCTTCCGTCGCAGGAGGAAAATAATTGCGTCGTGTCACCCTGAGGAGAGCCGGCATTATCGGTTGAACTCTTCAGGGTCGATTTGAACAGCGCTCTATAAAAAGATTGTGTTTTTATTCAGTATGCATTCATAGCTGCTGGGAAAAAAATAATAAAAACATTTAACAGTGTTCAACCCTTAAGTGGATTATTGGGACTGCAGCGTCCCTGTGCAACGTCAAACCAGTAATTATTTCATTTTTACCGAATACACAAAATAGAAATCAATTTTCCTTACAGCATTAGAAGCATAATGAGATAATAGAGGATCACATCAATCTTTAAATAATTATATCAACACAAGTTGAACAGTTATTAGTTGGAAGATGTACAGGGCCGCTACGTCCCCAAGAATCCACTTAAGGGTTAAATAAGAATGTACGTTTGTAGATTGGCTCCAGTATATTATGCTATTATTTAACACGTTCCCTGCCACGTGTACCATTTTCGGTACACGCATGAATTTTAATTCGATCACATAATTACAAACCCTTCTGAAATATTAATTAACGTTCACGTTAAAGCGATGGTAGAAATAGAAAGTGGAATATCAAAGGAATGAGTATTTGTATAATGAGCCACGTGTATTAATAAATAGCCATTTTCGTGTGTCTGACTACACACGAAATTTTCTACTGTGGCAGGGAACGTGTTAATTGTGTATGTTTCTGGGAATATACATTTTTAGACGCGCATTGGCTTCTTGAAGTACTCAGGAATCTCATGAAACTGTAATTTACTCCTGAGGGAATTAAGACTCTTCACCCACGATGCTATGATCTAGAAAAGAAGTAAACGTATACCCTGAAGAGGTTAGTAATATGTTTCTAGTAACCTCTATTGTTGGCACGGGTGTATAAATGCGACCAGCGAGCGGCAAAAATTGGCCAGAAGATCGTAGGCCAAGATTCGGCGAAGTTGCGATTAAATTTATGCAGAACGGCAGTTACGTAAGTTAAAATTACAGGGGGCTCCCCGGCATCGGGACTTTGCTTGGCAGTTTAAAGGGATTTCCGGTGTGGCGATGTGTACACAAATAAATTTGACCTCTAGCGTTTAATGTCGTTCCATTTAAACAGATTCATGTTTATGGCAGTTTCTGGTTGCGCTATTCTAACCGCTCGAACCGGTGCCATCCAACTCCAGCACGGATTCCGTCTCCTTGAACCGCCGTATTCAATTCAGATGGAAACACGAACGATGCACCTTTTTCATCCCTGTGCCGGAGCCTCGAGCTTAGGGTAATCTGACGGACACATAATCGTATCAGACGAATCTCGAGAAACGTGGAATCCGATGCTCCGCTCGGGGCAAAAGTTATACGTTTCTTATTTATAACATGCATTGTGCAAATCCAAGATCAGCTTCTCTGCTTAACCTAAATTGAAGTAGTCTCAGGTTTATTATTATTATTACGGCTGCGTTGTGCTATCGCTGAACACAACAGCGTGAACGTACTAAGATGAAAAGTATAAAATGTGAGCGCTGAATATAATAAAACATTTGCTGCTTTAAAAGCTAACGTATGGGTTATGCAGGTTTTGCAATGGTCTGGCAATTACGTAGGGCGATACTCAGCCAATCGAACCTAACCTAATATTGAGTCTGTACAATGTGGTTACCTTTTCTCTTTTTAGAACGCTGTACGCCACAGTAGAAATTGTCATATCTAGTCAGACAATGTGTATAGTAGCCATACGTAACTTATAGGTTCTATGTACTCAGCACCTTGCAGTGTTTAAACCTAACCTGATCATATTGCACCCAACCTGAGCTAAATACTGAGTCTGCGCAATGTGGTTACCTATTACCTTTTTAACACGCTGCATTCCGCAGTAGAAATGGCCGTATCTAGTCAGACAGTGCCTGCAGTAGCCACGTATATCTCAGAGGTTCTATGTACTCAGCAGCTTGCAGTTTTTAAACCTGCCCTCATTATATTACAATATGCCACAAGAATATCAAAGAATGATGAAGTCAGTGGATTTTTCAACATTTTACTCCTACTTTTCCATTTAATGAACTGTATATTCGAGTAAACCGCTTCATTGTCGGGGTGCACAAAGATTTTTCCAGTTGCCACCGCACGGGGCGCCATCTACGAGATAAAGATCAGGTTTTATGAAAGATTAGCGGCGTGTGACGAAAGTTTCGGCCAGAAGAACCGGTGGAAGTCATCCGGCCAGCGCGGCCTTCGCGCGAACGACGAAACTTTATTAAATCCAACGGTGAAATGGCCGTAAAAAGGAGTTGACGCTGGTTCCTTGACGTTCTTTTAATTAACGTTACCTCGAACCGTTCTCACCCTTCCAACGATTCTGGGGATAGGAATTCATTTCACGTCTAAGAACGTGTGCCGTTTGACGACATTTTGCCCCGGTTTGGTCTCTGAAATAATTAAGAAGTTAACCAGCCTGGACGAGTTAACTCGTCGCTGGAAAATGTGTCTGAGACGGCCAAGACGAGTGAATTTGTTGACAATTTTCATCGTCACACAGTACATATAAAAGTTATCAGTCCAACCTGATGAGCAAGATGGAAAATTTTCAATATTCTGCAAGATTAATAGTCCATCGAAGAAGGGGGAGCGAGTTGTCAACCCAACCTAAGTTGTGAACCCAACCTAAGCATCACGATTGAAAATTTGGAATATTCTGTAAAATTGGTGGTCGATCAAAGCTTGTCCAGCTAGTATCCCATCGAAAATGTTGATAAGCTTGCGGTAACGGTTAATATGCTCATGGAGCTTAATTAATTAACCGTGACTTAACGATACCGCTGATTAAATATCCAGCTTCGTTATCCGAGCTATGCTGAAAACATCGTTACACTCGCTCGCAAATCCTGAAAGTTTCCGCGAGCTCGAGTCGGAGATCAAAACTTTCGAAATTGGTTCGAAACCAGCGATTTTTGGGACACGCGGATTTCCTAACCTCTAGAAATTTCACCGATATGGCTGGAATTTCGCATGTCGATAACTATTTGCAACAGTTTGTATTATTTCGAATTTTCTCGTTAGCAAATGGGAAAGTATTAGAGTAATTATTTATTTGACAATATAAGCAGGATGTATCCTTTGCATATAAAGCAATCAAAAGCTGTATAACTCGAATACAAGAATGTTTTATATCAATTCGAGTAAACAAGAATGTGGAGTTTTATTTTATAAACCCTTAACGACATCCAATTGAAAGGATATCGTTATTGAGGAGGATATTTGTGTATCTACTGTGAATTTTGAGGAGACGCAGAATTGATACTTTCTCACCAGTCACCCGGTATACAAGTCTATCAAAACAGTATGCAAAGAAATCTATGAAAGACAATTGTACCCACGTGTATATCTCAATGATCCAATTTTTAAACCTCGAAGCTGACCAGTTCGATTTCGACGTCTCTAATCAAGTTTGCTTTAAGTACTGATGGTTCCATTTTCTTGTGAGTCTTGGAGTTAAGTTCTGAGTCGCGTTGCTACCTGTTCTCGAGTCGTTTCTCGAAAAGGAGGGTCCAGTCAGAGAATAGCGACGTTCCGAAGCCTCTAAATAGTTGATAGGCGAAACGATAGAGATAACACCATCGAGCTCGGATGTAATTCAAGATTCAAGCTTCCTCGCCAAGAATTCCATGCCGGAAACTTTCATAATTACCAAGTTCGACGTGAGCGCCGGAGGCGGCTGGTTCCGTTGCTCGTTCGCCTTCTTATTCGTTTATCAAATAAACTTAATGCTACTTTACTCGAAAGCAACCTGTAAAACCTTCCATCGATTGCTGGGAAACAGTTCTGCCTTTTATCTTCCCCTGTCTGCCCGTCCGAGAATCCTTTGCATCTCCTTTATTCCTTTTTGCCCTGAAAACCTTTCCTTCAACACTGTTTTAAATTACCGTTACCGTGATTTCATTTATACCGTATTTATTTCTTGGTGTACCAGTTTATGTCAACAGGAAGGAGAGTCTATGGAACAAGTGGTTTCGTTTTCTATTGTACTATGATTAATTGCGAAGAGTTAATCACTGAGGAGGGTAGACTGATTCAAGTTCGTTTAAGTTAGTCTTTAGGAGGTTAAGGTTGGGTAAAGTTGCTCTAGAGTGAGTTAAGTTTGACATGTAGATTAGGTGAAGTTAGGTTTATTTGAGTTCTGTTAGATTGAGTTATATAAATGGCCTCAATTTGGTAAGGTTGAGTTAAGTTGTACTAAACTGATAAAGATTAGGTTACATCGTCATACATTCATTACATTAATTCCATTATTAATTTCTAATCACTAGTAACTTAAGTTGCTCTAGATTGCGTTAAGTTACACTTAAATTAGGTGAAATTAGGTTTGTTTAAGTTACCCCGAACGAAATTAAATCATTTATTAATTCCTAATCACGAGCATCTGAACTACAAATAACAACATACGTCGGTTAAAGCGTTACGTACACAAAGTGAGAGAAATGCAAAAATTAAGTAGCTCTGGAACAATGTTAAGTGAGATAAACTAACCTCGTTCAGTTTGTTAATTCTCCTCATTCTTTCAAATCTGAGACTTTTAATTCTCTCGGCGCGGAACACGGGGTAAAATATCGCCGTGCTTCCTGTTCTTATTAACAGAAAACCGGATGAATGTAATTTTCCGACGTTTTACGGTTTTGCAGCCATGTCCATGAAACTGCGAACTATTATATCATGGCGGTGTAGCAGCATCATGCGGCGGGTTCCGTCATTCTCTAATACGGTCAGTAATTTTCCGCGCGAAATATGGTCAGTAAATTATTTCGCCATTTCGCAGATCCCCCTAAATATTCGCGAAACGACGAGCAACCGCAAGTTCAGTGCTTCGCATTAATGAGTTCATTAAACAGCCATTAAAGCATCTTTGTGCGCTGCGGCGAAAAGCGGCCAATAAAACTCCCCCCGATTGTTACATACTTAATGCTAAAATGTCCTTTATCACCCCTTCACGATAAAAACATCCCGTCCACGTTCTGAGCAGCTTTTATAGTAGTTTCACATTGAACAATTATGCAAACCAGTAAAATAAATTTTTAGAAATATAAACAATTAACATTTCATGCTACTAGTAAAATATCTAACACCTGAACCAACATGAACTATAAATAATTACTAATATTATTAATGAAAAAGAGCAGAGTTTCAGGATACCGTCATGTTTTATTCAAGGCTTCAGACTACACAGTATAGCAGCGTGTTAATCTACCATCAACACTAATTTTGGACGTTGTAATAATTATTAAGCTATTATTAACACAACCTTTTATTAATTCATTAATTTACTGCAGTAGGGTAGCTATGTAGTCACCGATAAATATGATCGTCATCCTATAATGAAGTATAAAAATATTTCAGTTTAAATTCCAGTTGCAGGGGGTGAATCGAAAAGTGATTCTGTTCCGAGGGATGTTTTAAGAAAAAACACAGGAAGTTCCGTCGGTTTGTAGAAGCAATAACCAGCTGAAGCAATTTATCACGGATCCTCGAACGATCGTTTAACTTACCGTATTCTCGGTGTTTCGTGTTTCTGGAATCTTGATGAGAATCATGGTTGGGGTTGACCGGGGGGGTGAAGGAAAGCCTCTGTTAAAGACATTTTTCATTGGCTGCTCGGTATACCGGTCACGTCAGCCCCATTCTTGCGTGTAACGCCGTTTACTTTTACTTCGACGCCTATTACGAGGGAACTTCCGAACGGGGATGATATATCTGCCCCTCTGTTTCGAATAGCAATTGATATCAAATGGATTTTCAGACATTTTTATCCTTTGAACTTGACGGACCAAAAGATATTTAATCGACCGTCCTTGAAAAAGTATCACTGGAAAATGTCATCTGGAAATAGGATGCTTTTGGTTGAGTTAAGTTTAATCAAATGCAATCATGCATTTAAGGGTTAAGTTGGGTTTTCGCAACACGAACTATTTATAGTTAAATTGGAAAATTGTTGGTGGTTCAAGCTTCAGAAATTTAGGAATAATTTGGCTTTGGCGGGGCTCAGTTGAGTCAGATTGGTTTAAGTGGGTGTGGATTGGTTTGAGTTATACTGGGTTAGGTTGGGTTTGTATAGGTTTATGAAATGATAGCTTTAAACTTCAGGAATTTAAAATTAATTTGGCTTGAGTTGGTCTAGGTTGAATTAGGAATGCCTAGATGGGCATGGACTGGATTTTAAGCTTCAGAAATTCAGGATTGTCTTGGGTTTGGTTTATTTCAAACTGCAATAGTGTAGAGTTTGCTTCAGTCGAGTATGTATTAGGTCAGGTTGGTTTTACACAGACTGAAATACTTGTAACT
Organism: Macropis europaea; assembly: GCA_916610135.2. NCBI lineage: Eukaryota > Metazoa > Arthropoda > Insecta > Hymenoptera > Melittidae > Macropis > Macropis europaea. The sequence continues at coordinate 3,203,401 of OU744352.1, read as the reverse complement.
GGGTTAAGCAATTATTGAATATTTTAAGCTTCAGAAATTTGGGGTTGTCTTGGCTTTGGTTTGTTCAAACTGCAAGAATGTGAAGTTTGTTTGAGTTGAGTTGGTTCACGGTAGATCGGAAGTATATAGACTCAAACGAGTATAACTGGGATGGAGGACTGCTGAATGCTTTAAGCTTCCGAAATTCAGTTTTGCATTGCAATTTCATTTCATTCAGCCTTCAGCTATTTCAAATTAGGTTCAATTCATATAAAATTGAACCAATTTGCAGAATTTATGAAACTTCCATCTCCAAAAGTTTCGCGTCAGGTTGTCTTCGATGGGCATCCCTGGAATCAAAAAAATTACAGTATGCTTCAACAAAATTTCAATCCTTCTGTCATTCAACTTTACGTCTCAGTCCACCCCCTCCGCCATTAGAATCCCCGCAACGATTAACTTCAGCCAGGCAATCTTTCATTTTCGTTCGTTGGAGGGTGAAATTTATTCCATCAAATCTGCCGTTTACACGGACGCCATTGTAGCAAGAAACATGGCTCCGAGGATCGTAGCCGTCAACTTTTCTCACCCTTTTAAGTCAACTTGTCCGTTTTGCCTCCACGGAGGAACGAAAGAACCAGATTTCCGTAGGAAACACCGGGAGCCAGGGGTGTTTCACCCTCCCGTCACGGAAAAACCCCCGCTAACGACCGTTTCGCCTAACGATTTCCCTTTCTTCCGCGCGTCTCGCGGACCGGAAACCCGGCATCTCGAGACTTTTAATTCGCCCCGTTTCCTCCACGCTAATGACAGTCGTCGCTGGTTCTTAATCAATGCAAATGTTCGGCCAATACATTTGAATAAACCAGTCGCCTGGCGGACGTCCATGCACCAGTTCCCATCGCGATGTCAATTTTATGCAACCTACCAGCGATGGAGCGAACATGGCGGGAACATGAATCGCTGATGGATTTTGGATGAACCTTGCAATTTTTCTGAATCTGTTTACGTTGATGCTGGACGTGTAATAGGGTGAAATGTAGAGAATGCTTTAAAAAAAAAGATGACGCATATAAAACAGGTCAGAAGTTTGGGAGTACAGTGTTCCCCGGTTGTCTGGAAGTTCCCCTAGCTACTCTACTACGGTTGGCTGGAAGTTCGTGGTCCAGAATGTTCTTCCAGCCAACCGTGGAACACTGTACTTGCTGATTTCCACCAGAATCGAATGTCCTGGTAAATTTTATTTTATTTTGTTGGGATGTTAACAAGAATATATTTTATTTTAAAAGTTAGTTATGACTAAACCCAATAACAGCAAGATCAATCCACGCGAATCGACAAATTGATCTTCCTCGCTGTACGAAAATTTAAATCGCAGCATTCGGGGTGTTTTTAAAGGGATCCCCGGCGCTTTTAAAGGGGTTGGTTCAATGGCGGCTCGTTACCGGTCGCTTTCATCCCTTAAAGGATCAGCGGGAGGATGAACGATTCTCACAATGAAATTCCAGGCCCACGAACGCGGAAATAGGGGGTAGGGGGTGAGTGACGAAACTGAAACGAGGGTTAAATTTAAAGTGGGTCGCGCGCGGGAGGGTCGAAGGGAATTTATCTCGGCTCGGAGATAGGAGACGGTGCGATTCCTTCGTGCATAATGTACATGCATGAAAGATAACGTCGAACGACCGTAAATTTCGCCGCCATTATGGATTCACGAGGCGGCGGCGACGAGTTAGGCGAAGTTTTGCCTCGCGTAAGAAAGTAATCGCGGCTGGCCGCCATGTTTACTCGTTAATACATTTAAAGGGACTCCCTTCGGGCTCGTTACCGACCGTCCTCCGGGTATCAAGGGCCAAAATGCACCGTAGTTACGGAAAGGTGGATGGAGTATAGGGTGAACAAGTCTGAGTCAAAGAATTTTGAAATTTTTCAGAATATTTTTAAAGATGGTGAAGCAGTTTTTGATTAACACCTCGACGGCGCCTCAAATTTTATTTAATCAAATGCTCTGAGCGAATGTAACATTGCAACACTGATGCAGGTACTCATGTACAATACTGAATGCTTAAACATTTTTTCCTTGACGATTTATATAGAAAAGAGAAGTTTATTGCGTGTCTGGCTAGTGATGGATATTTTCACTGTGGCAATCAACGTGTTAACCAGGCGAGGAGTATAATTTTAATTACTCATACGCCACTCCAACAGCACTAAATGAAGTCCTGCAATGACTACGGGCAGCCATATTCTATCGTCTTGTCCATTCTGGTCAATTATAAACTACTCACACTCTAGCAGTAGTTATGAAAACCTCGCGTACTCATTTATTGTCCCGCGTTAATTATCATGCTATTTAACTCGTTCTGTGACGCAGTAGAACACTCGGTCACTGGTCAGACATGGTAACAGCCTGGTATAAAAACATACCGTGCATGACACGATCCTTTTCCTGTCTGACAATGAACTTCTTCGGCCTCACCAAATTTTAGACGGTGCTGGATAATTAAAATTATAGCATCCACTTCTGGGATATTTTTGAAAAATTATACGACCATAGACAGCTCATGTAAATTCAACAGTGCGCAAGTCTAACCTCAAATAGACTAAACTAAATCTAGACCTAAACCTCCATACATATTTTTATAATTAATTTGGATTAAAATGCGACTAAATTATAATCAATTATTCTCGGAAATCATTATGCTTATTAGACAGTCCAGCTGTGAGACGATGTTGTCACAGAATAATTGATATCGATATTAAATGTTCGTTTTGTAACAATAATATAGAACGTGACATAGCTCGCTTGGATCGGAAGATTATGAAATCAGGATGAAATTTACTCTGTCGAAATTAAAGGATTAAATTGTACGTGTGCCGTCAGCGTTAAGGATAGCAATTTGCTTTGGCTTTATGACCAGAACGTGACTCCTTCGCCATTTTTGGGATCAAGACATTTATAAGCGCCGTTATCACGACAATTTCACATCGTATTGCAAACAATTCAAAAGCCGCGTTACTTTCAGAAGCTGTCCCGCCCGAAGAATCGTATATTCGGTACACTAATTGCATGACAATCGTCCATTATACGCCCCCACACAATTATTCAGCCTATCAAACTCCCAACAAAGAAGCCTCATCGATCAGGCCGGCTCTCGCGGCGTCGCTCGTTCCCAACCGAAGGGGTTCAATTAAATCCTCAAATTAGCGTTCAACAAGATTAATACCCTGCGCCCGAGCGAAATCTAAAAAGCAAAACAACGAGAAAGAAAACAAACAAAGCTCTTTCGTCGAATCGCCTGCTTCTTTATCCGCCGGTTCGAGGCTGGGAACAATCGCATGCCCGGGCTATGTTTGCCTCGTAATTAAACGTAGCTGTGTTTGCGCGCTAGCGGAGAAGCAGCCAGCACGCGTACACGCACACGGACACGTGCACACACAACTGCAAAGACAATCGCCGTTCCATTTTGACTAGTTGGACTTACAGAGATTTCAAAGCGTCAAACGCGACAGAGCCGTACGCCTGGGACTTGGTCGCGATTAATGAACCCGACTCCATGTAACGATATTCTCTGTGTGCTCGTATATGTGCGCGCGTGTGTGAGCGTTGAAGAGAAATCCATCGTAGCCGAGACGGGAGAGACGCGAGCGTACAGCGAGCGACTATCGATTAGACGGTCGATAAACCAAACACACTAATCGACCGGTGTGCGAGTCGCCTTCTTTGACACTTTGCACCCGATCGAACAGTGGCCGTTGTCGTCGGTGCACACAGCCTCGGGCATGGATTGATTAAATTGCAATCTCGCGCTCTATAGCACCCCCGTCAACCCCTCTGCAACCCCGTCAAGCCACCCCGTCCCGCGTTTAGGTAGCTTTTTTCCGTGCTCCTCCGTTCGCTAAGCAGTAACGCGCTCATTTCCCTCGCGCACTTTGATGGAGGATATTAAGCTCCTTATTACGGATACAACGGCAAAGGCATAGGGAACTAGCCAATCGCACGCTGAATCATCAACAGGATGGCTGGCTACTCTGACCAGGTGCGGAGAGGGAATTGAAATGTTGCTGGGATTCTGGTTGCCTGGACATCTGACAGTTGGGGATGAAATTGTTATGGAGGATACTAAGGTATCGGGATTCTGAGAGTCTAGATATCTGATACTTGAGGATGAAATTGTTATGGTACTTTACTGGAGGATATTAAAGTACCCGGAACAAGCTAGTCGTACGCTGAATCATCAAGAGGATGGCTGACTGCTCTGACCAGGTGCAGAGACGGGATCTCTGAACTATTGGGATTCTGAGTGCTTGGACACCTGTCAGGTACCGTGATTGAGGATGAAATTATTGTGGAGTGAAATGTTTGCATAGGGTGTGGGTACTCTAAAGTTTGGCTAGCATTGCAACTTCATTAAGGATTGGCAAATGATGATGGAGTGTCTCTCCCTGCTGTCAAGTTCAGTTCAGTCAGGATAGGGAGTATCTTTCACCAGGTAATTGGGGGTTTCAGTTATTACTGACTGGATTTGGATAGAGTGTGTCCAAAAGAATAAGCAGCCTATAGATTTGGCTGACACTGCAACTTCATCTAGGTTTGGAAAAATTTTTATGTGTATTTGGGTTCAAAATCCTGATTTATTTTAGTGTATCTAAGCCTGAGTTAGGTCAGAGTCAAATGGATTGGGTCTGAATGTAGCTTAGGCCTGATTTAGGCTTCCAAGTAGTCTAGCTCGATCCTGGGTCAGTCTTCATATGTGTCAGATATGATTGTAGCCTAATTCAGGTCTGGTTGAGGTTCATAAGTAGTCCTGGGTTACCTCGTGATGTAGTCTCACTGAGATAGAGACCTGAATGTAGCCTACCTTATGTCTGAGTTAGGTTCACGACCAGTCTAATTTAATTTTCGTTTGATACAGATCTAAATCTAGGATTCACAGATAAGAGATTCTACTTTGAAGCTGAAAAACAAGTATAACACTCAACAAAAGTCTATTCATTCAAAAATTTATTAGAAAAATCCCATCACGGCACAGTGGACTGACGTGCAAGAGACCCGGAGGTTTCTTCGCTGCGTATGTAAACCGGAAGTCTCCACTCCGGTGCATCCAACGTGTCGACAAGCCGGTCTTGAAGTTATTTATCGTGTTATGCATGCAGGGGATGGCCTGTTTCGTCAAGCATGCCAGTGAATTCCGTTATTCGAAGCGGATCTCCGAGCCAAGAGCGTCTCGCGCGCGTGCCAGCTTTGCGACAATCCCCAACAAAGTGGAATTTTCTCTTTTTCAGACTTTGCAGCAGCCCGTTGCCAGGCGACCGTCCTGTTTCATTATTCATGTCAACGTCATTTTCTCCCCTTGAAACGGAGTCAGCCGTGTGAATCGAGGCTGACGAATCGTAACCGTTCGAATGGAAAATCGTCCTTCGGGAGATTAATGTCCTCTGACCAGTCGCTCATTTTGTTTTTTTTTTTGAGAACAGAGACCCCCAGCTATCTGGCTACCCTAACAAACGGAAATTTTCACGTTGCACTAACGTACGGACACTCGAGTCTGGCTGCTCAAAGCTGTACCCACACTTGCGAAAGGACTTCACATTGTTAACACGTTGACTGGTTAAGTTGATAAAAATTCCAGTCGCTTCATTTTTCACTCTATCGCCACTGTAGCTGGACCTTTGAAACTTTGAACAATCGAACCCTGTTTGACGCCCGGTCATCGGTGACACCAACTCGTTAACCAGGACGCGAAAATGGTTAAAAAAGCTTCGAAGCTAATCGGAGAAGCTGTAATAAAAAAGATTAAATGTACGTCGAATTTCCAGCGGGGATTGAAAAAAGCTTTGAATTTCGCGATCCTCCGGCGGGGAGCGAAATCACCGCGGCGCGTTCGCCATTAAAAACAAACTACTGGTTCAACTTTCACCCGCAGCAGTCGTTAGCCGGGCAGACATGGTCGAAATAGAAGCTTAATTTCTCGGTCTCAGCTTTCAGGCGTTCCTCGAACATTGCTGTTCGCGAGGCGGATGAAATTTCATTCGTTCGTCGCGGGTGCACTCCCCCTTTACTCAGCCCTGTATCCGTTTCCCCGGAATTATAGGAGACAGTCGAAACATACTCACAATGTACAGCCGGATGTGCTCTGCAGCCGTGACGATATAAAATCATGTAATAGAGATATTTCAATCTTATTCAACCTTTATCATTCAATTTGTTTAATAAATATCTGCAGCTGATGTTTATTTGCAAGAGCTGTAAGGGTTCAGGCAGAGTGAATATTTCTGGACACCTACAGCAAGGGTGCTCTAAAGCTCATCAGCAAAAATAATCTCCCAGCAGTTCATCGTCGATGTTGACTTCTCTACGTCATTTTTTCTGAACTCAGGACTAGAATGTCGGATGGTAGCAACATGGAGGAACCCTCACGTAGCAGAGGAATTAAAAAAATTATGACGGATACTTTCTGACGCATGTGGAACGGTTTCTGCGCACGAACAAAGGGCGCTGGGAGCTTTTTGCGGGAAGACGACGTGTAGGTTAACCGTGACTCTCGCGTGGATAATAAACTCATGGCGGTAAGCCGGTGGATTAAAGGCAACGTTTCCAGTTGTCGCTGCGACCACGGAAATTAAAGTAACGCCGTACTTTTTCCGCGTTTACTGCCAGCGAACGCAACGCTATACGTTTCGATCGTAAAGAATTGAAAGCGCGGACGCTTTAACGCTCCGGGAAATACCTTTTTACACTGCTCGCCGGATAATAAATTTTCAGAGGGCGGCGATAGCGCGCCGAAGGGCATGAGGCATGAGTTTAGCGGTCGATGAAACTCCAAGGATTTCCAGAAACCGCTAAAACTTATGACAATACCGAACGACATTTTTATTCGCATCTGCTCGATTGTACGGAGTGTTAAAAAACTTCAGGGCTTTAAGGGTAGGCGGTACCAGCGAAATGGAGGATAAAAGTTCTGATAAACGTGGGTCGAAAAATGAATATTTTCGGAGTTCTAAACAATTTTTCGTTTGGATCGAAGCGCACAATTCTGGGGTAAGAAAATTTGAAGCTTCTGTGAATGCTTCAAAAATGTACTTTCTATTTTTTCATGCTTTTAAATGTGCACCTCGACCGACTAAAAATAGCCTAGCACCGCACCAGAGCAGTCCAAGTGCAAAGGGATAATTTTTCGACCCCTGTTTATTAGGAATTTCTTTCTCCGTTTTGCAAGCATTTTCTACCCTTAAAGTCCTGAAGCCTCCTTCTAAACACCCTGTATATTTCAACAAAAAACATATTTCGGGTCCTGGAAAATCTTCTAAAATACCAGAAGAGCTCATAAGCTAAAACAGCCATAGACGTTCATCGGCAGCATTAACGATCAAATGGGTAATGCTGCACACACGAGCCAAAAACATGCAGCTTTTTCGATGAATTGGAGGAACCAACGGAGGGTCAAATTCACCGAGCTTTCGCTTTGACTCCGGCGGTGATATGTTGTACAAAAAACGGGACTTTGTAGCCTGTCACCGCTAATCAATGGTCTTTGCAACTTTAACGAGAGATACGCCCCGTCTCGCGTGTATATTTTTTTCTCCTCCACCCATCGCTCTGTAGCTTTCTATTTCGACTTTTTAACCGGCCTTGCGCATGTCGAGCCGCCTCTGCGTAAGTCCCGAATCACGTTAACCCCCGACTGCGCCCCCCTTCACCCCCTTGTTTCCCCTGCGAGAGTGCGTTCGATGTGTTCGTTTGATTAGTCGACGGTCCGGCCTCTCTGACGGGAATTTGCTTCCTCTGCTATCTCCCTACCCCTCTGTTTTTGTCAAATCCTCTACGAACCGGAGATACATCGTACCAGACTCTCTGTTTCCACCCCCATCCCGCTCCCCGTTCACCTGACCCTTCTCCACGCTCCCATTAATGAGATTTACTCCCATCTGAGTTCGAAAGCCTCTTGTCTCTCGTAAGGAATATCGATCTCTTTGTAATCGAATTTGATGTTCGATTGGTTTTCTAAGGGAACGTAATCTCTTGGTGAAATATTTGGGAGGGTGGTTAAATGTTTGTGCTAATTTTGGTAATTGCGGATCGACAGAGGTTGGACGGTTGGAGACGATAGATGGAATAAGGGAAAGTAGGGTGTTGTAGGTTTTCTGATATTGTAATGTTTCTGGATGCAGTCAGGGAGGATTTAAGCATGACAGTACCAACAACTGGAAGTTTTCACTATATTCAACTTGCATTCTTTCATTTGATTTTTAACACGGAGGTGATGTATCATTTCGTTGAAATACTTCTAAGCCTACTGCTCCCCTTAGGAATTTAAGTAGAATAAGCCTTAGACTTGTTAGACATTATTAGCAGTAGTAAGTTGTTCAAAAATGATTTATTGCCATTTATTCGTGCAGAACTTAAAGTTCAAGTAGATTAACACTGGTATGGGCCAGACAGACTCATCAGTGTGTGTAGAATATTTAGAAAATGTTAAACTGTTTCTAAATATTCCTGTAAGTAGTACTAGCTGTACTAGTCAGACTCTGCAAGGAAAACATTATCAATAATCCAATGCACCCTATTCCTATTTATCCTTAAAGTTGCACAAACAGAAAATCAAGTAGAATGACCCTTGTACTAATCAGACACCATTACTATTACTAATATAATATTACAAATTAACTCACCAAAGTAAACAGCACAGGAAGCTAGATATTTGAAATTAAATCTGAAACAACAACAATGATTCTAATATTTTTCGTTCGAATAATTTACACTTTCCATATTACCTAGTCCCTGGGATCCCTAACATCCTTAAGCTCAGCCGAAAAAAAGTAATTATGCTGGATAAGATCATCCCCCCAAAAAAATGGTAGTTCAATTGATCGAAAGTTTCCCTGGCGAATCGTTGGCGTACACAAGGGAGAACAAAGGCTCGACCGCGAAAGGGTGAGAAAGTAGAGGGTTGAGGTCTCGAATACACAATCCTCGTTTATGCGTCCCGATCGGCTGGTATAGTGTTCGCGGTAATTCGCCCTCGAACGGCTTTTGATTCTCGGTTGACGTCATCGATTCACACGCACGCTGCAATGACGATTCGCGCTTTCGTGAAAGGTGAAGCTCGATTGCTGTGGCACGACAAGATCGGTTTGTCTGGATACCTGGAAAACTGATTCCACGCTTGAGCTTTCGTGAACGTGACGCCCTGTAGGATCTCTTCAATCGATCGGCTCGGTCGACATGACGCGAATCGTTGCAGGGTCATCGAAACTTGATCTACAGAAATTCGAATAGTATCTACGAGTGACCGGAGGACTCGTATCTAACAATTTGAGGGATGATGAACGCGTGTATGCGTTTCAAAAATCATTCGCCGTGTCCTACGATCACCGTGCTGATCCAGACATCTCCTTTACAGCCGAATCATCACCTCAGATTCTTCTATTAACACGCGTATGCATCATTAAATATTTTGCAGTTTCAGAGCAGTAAACATCATAAACACTATTATAATAAAATATTTAATTTAATACGTGTCCCTGCGTGGAATAATTTCAGCACATGGCGAACAGTTTTTCCTGAAATTTTTAACGCTCAGACGGTTAATCGCGAAATTAGTACTGTGGTTCTCAGGATGGTTGAGTTGTTCCAAAGCACAGGATATAATAAATGTTGATACTTAACTTTTTGACAGAGTGCGTGCTACAGTTCATTTTATACCACCACTTATGAATTAATTTTATTTGTAATAGTTTGAATTTTTTAGATTGTAGAATTAATTTTATTAAGACGAAATATAAGTAGATTATCCGCTGCACTGGTCAGACACGCCTGTTAGTGTTACTATAATATCACAGAATGATTTAGTCAACTAAGGAATTGGAATTAATTTCTGAACGTATGGACCATGAAATCCGAGTAGTATAACCCTTGCATTAGTCAGACATGGAACTCTAACATACCAGTTCGCATAATTTCTTTGTAAACTCAGTTTTGAGGGTTAGTTATCACTTATATGATGACAGTAGGTCACCAAACAAACACTATGATCATCTTCAATAAAAATATATTATTCAATATTAAGATTATCTTTTACTACCTGTGATTCCTGAAAGCTTGACTACTTTCTTAAGGGTAACCGAAGGTGTGTCTAAGTAGAATAGTGCAAAACACAGGGGTCAGAGTCCTCAAATCCATTTTCCATTAATTTCTAATAATTTCATGTCCCCTCATACATAATTCCAAGCAATCCCTCAGATTCCAAGGTAATCTCTACATTCGGCAACAGGTAAAAAATATTCTCCCCGTTGTGTTCAAGCGAAACGACAATATTTTCCATCCGGAAACGTTATTCTTTCCGGAGCTTTCCCGGAGAAAGCTTCCGAAAAAACTACTCGAACGCGTATTTCGCGACAACGGTGCCATTAAGCTCGCGTTCCCGTCGAAGACGCATCGCCGTTTAATATTTTATTAATCTCGCCATATGGGAAGCTCGCAACACACACACACGCACATACACACACGTACATAGGAACATTACTCACACGGAAGGAAACATTTATCGGCTACAGAGTCGCGTAAAGCCACGGCAATAAAAATGTCTCGTGCATCGGTGTGCCGCGGTCAGAGTGCACTAAACTGCATGTGCACTTAAAAGTGCCGGTTAGAGGGAGGAAAAAGGAAGAAAGGGAGCTCCGGCTGGAGTGGGAGGAGGGGTGGAAGGCTGAAAAGCTCTCAACACGAAAAAAAAGTGGGATAAATTGGGGCAACTGCTCGTAACGTTCCGCACGCTGCACATCCTATCGACAGAGTGTAGACCAGGAGCGTACTAATGAGTGTCTGCGTGTGCGTGAGTGTTTTCCACGCGAGATTAAACCCCCTCAAAGGGTCGTTCCTCCACATCGAAACGGCCACAACGCGCTGGTTTCGAATATTATCATCAGGATGGTCATCGAGGGTGGGTGGAGCTATTTTTTCAACATTTATTTACGTTTTGGATCTGTAGAATACATTCTGAACCACCTTGCATGAAACTTAATTGAATTAACCGTCTATCATCATTTAAACGGCAATCGATCTCATGATGTCACTTTAAAAAAGAGGAGATTAATTTTCATATGTCTGACCAGGCGTGGATTTTTTCAGTGCAACACTGAAAATGGTAAAAAGTTGCCGAATACAACAAGTAGCTGTGTAAATCTTAAAAAATTCGATCGATTCTGTGAAACACTTTTATTTTTTGATAGTCAGTAGTATACTACCTGTCCGCGGTCAGACACTCAAAACCCACCTACAGAATATTCTCCATAAAATATTAAATCCTCTAAATCAAATATATTATTTTATAGGCTGCCCTATAATTCTTTGCAATTCTAAGTAACTAATTTATAGACGTGCCGGTTCAGGAACCTCATAAATAAAAAAATTTGTCTGACCGGAAGCTACGGGGACCACTAGAAATTTAATCACAGAGCATTATAACTACCGCGCGCAGTTCACAGTATAATAATAATCCCAGAACAGTAATTTACACAAAATACGAAATTTCGCGGCAGAAAACCCTCACAAAGGGGTGCTTTTAACCCCGTGCGCATAATAATTCCGAGCATTATCACGATGACGATGATGAAGGCTGGCCCGTGCAGTTCTTTGCGGCTGAATTCACCGTGCGTGGATCGATGCGTGAAATGGGGGTGGCCGGGGGGTTGGTATCGATTAGAAAATAACACAGCGCGTGTCGATTGTCGATTAACGACGTCGAACGTGGACCATTAAAGCGGCTATTTCGGCGAGTATTAAGTGTTTATAGATCCTGCACGAACCTTTATCGCGGTGGACGGTAATAAATATAAATCGGCGCTGGCCGGGCGGTTGTTTCACGGGCACGGGGGTGGAATTTCTACTGAGAGCAATTTTTTTACGATGTATAATTTTCGTGACCGGTGGTCGGTGGTCTGGAAATATCTGTTTTTTTATTAATAGCCCTCGCAAGCCTCCTGAAGGGTGGAATTACCGATATCGCAGAATATTACGAAATTATGATCCGTTTGATGCAATCAGAACGTTCACCCTGGGTGAATTGCGCAGCAATTTTCTTTGACGGCACCAGGCCGCTGAGATATTCCCTCGAAATGATTATTTGAACCGTCGGGCGGACAGAAACGATATAAATAATTTAAAATGTATTAATCAGAGCCAGTGTGCGTTATTTGAAAATCGCGCTGGACGAGCGGCCGCGCTGTTTGCGATTCGGAGTGTTTGCACTGCTTTTAATAACGCGTTATTGGATGGAAAAGTTCAGATGTTTAATGACGCGAAAATAGATCGACGCAGGATTTAATGAACGCGTATTGCGTCAGTCGCGGGATTCAGCGTTTCAATTCGTTACAGCGATGATGCAACGTGTTGTGTGCTGAAAATGAATACGGAATAATGAGAATCCTGCTGAACGGTGCAGGGAGATCGAACCTTCGAGCAGGGTGCAGCTGTGGAGGCGAATATTCAAATCTCGAGTCGAGGAAGTAGAACGAGTCAGTGTAATTTCAGTCTGCACAAAGTACTGTCCACAAATGTCAATCTTGGGCAGTACACTATATGACATCCAAATAGGATCTGGTGGACCAAACCATCAAACAGGATGGTGTCATTTTATCTGAACACAGTCTATGGATGGAACATGTCATCATTCTTTAGGCTCCAATGTGAACAATATGGACACCACGTGAACTTCTATTGTTACGTTTGTTATATTTTATGAGTTTCAGTGACTCTTCGCGTGCCTGTTCTAAATAGACCCAATTACATGGCTGCCTTCAGTGATTCCTATGACCCTCCGGAATCGTACCCCTAACTCCTAAGTAGATCAGATTAGATGTCAGCCTCTAAAAAGTCCTAGTAACTCTTCAGTTAACATTGAGATCCCCTAAGTAGTCCAGATAAGATGACATCCTCTTACGAATCCCAATAACTCTTCAGATGCCGTTCATAATTGTTGACGTTGGGAATTCCCTAAGTAGACCAGATTACATAGCTGCCCTCTGTGAATCCTAGAACCCTCCAGAATCTTACGACCAACGCCTGAGTAGATCAGACTAGATATCTGCCTCTAAAAAGTCCTAGTAACTCTTCAGTTAAAATTGGGGATCCCTTACGTAGTCCAGATAAGATGACATCCTCTTATGAATCTCAGGAACTATTCAAATTCCTGTCACGACTGCAGACCCTGTAGACCCTCTGAACAGTCTCCGACAGGTCAAAACACCCAACAGTACGAGCTCCATCGTACCTGCAGTCAGTCTACACTCGATTATCCTGACCTACACCCTTCATCCGTGCAATATGCTCTTTGTTCGCGGTGGATCGGGTAGAGCTCGTCAAGTTACAGCCTGTGATATATACTCTTGTGCCCGGAAATCCGGTATGCGTGCTATCTGGATGCACGCATGCACAGGGAGAGGGAGAGAGAGCGAGTAGCCTGGCTATACAATGGTATAAAGTCAATATAATTATGCCACGCGGTCCAGGGCCAGGGGATTTCAACGTAATGCAGATCTCGTGGCCGGACAAAGGCTGCGCTACGGAATAATTCAAACGAGAGGCTGTGATGCCCGCGCGTCGGACTGATAATAATATTAATAATAACACATGGAAACTGGGCCGGCGGCGTAAGTGCTCGTCAGTCTCGTGGCTAAATGAAACGCTTTGAACGGTGCACCCGGGGAAAGGATTAATTCCGTCGGAGTTGGTTCAAATGCCCTCTGTCCCTGTGCCAGCCGGTCGGAAGTTTTAATTTATGCGGAAGACGGATTTACGCGTTAAGAAACTCGCTGTACAAATATCTGACAGAGATTGCGGACGGACTCCGGGAGGACGAACGCGGATGACCTGGATGTTTAATCAGTGGGAGAGTCCTGTTCTTCTGACAGGCAGATGTCTTGAGTGATCAGATAAATAGACGGCAGATGACCTGGGAGTTCGATCAGTGGAAGATTCCTGGTCTACCGACAGACAGACGTTCTGAGTGATCAGCCTGATAGATAGACTGCTCCAGGGCCAGGAATGACGGAGCAGTTTTTATTCGATGTAGAACAATCTAATTTAGATCAGTTTCTGTAAATTGTAATGTCTGGAGAGATCTAGTACTCTTGCAGTGGACTGTGGTATATATTTTTGCTCGAAATTCATTCGAGAAGCTACTTAGACCAAGCAGGTCGAATGCTGAGGTTTCGAGGAATTTCCGGCAGTTACCGAAGTATGTAAATTATTTTCCTCAGAATTTCAACACTTCGACCGCATAATTTCATCTTTGCCGTGTTCCTTGGCAGAAGATTTTCGACCTACCTAACCTAACTCCAGAACTGCATCAGCTGTAGCGTTCCTTTGTCACAGAAACCGAAATTACTTGAAAATTCTTCGACGTCAGCTTACTAAGACTTTCGTTAACATTCTATCGTTAGAATAATAAAATAGCAAGCATTTTAAATTAATTAATTATCCGCTTCTGCATTAATTTAAAAATGTCTTCTTAATCTGAAGTTTCTATACAAATCATGGTATTCGTCTCAGATATTTCAGAAGGTCGTCAGAAGGGTGTTAGGGTCATCCGGCACGAAGAACACCGGGATCGGAGTGCTGTAATGTTTGAACTTCGCGCCATAGTGTCGCCAGGGTCAATATTTGACAGTGATACGAGCGAGAGAAAACACACAGAGACGATTCGAGTGTCCAGGGGTTCCGTTTGAATATAAATTACCCTCATGGTCATCCCTTCTGACCGTCATCCCCTTGTCGCATTATGCGAGAATACCTTCAGAATCCTGCGCGCACCGAATATTAGGCGAAACGGTGAATGAAACCGGCTGAATAGAAATTCTTCCGGGGATTCTTCCCGTGTTCTCGAAATTGCTGTAATATTTTTTCCCGGTGACGTTTAAATTGCCGGGGGATTCGCTGGAATTATGCTTGTCCCTATGGTTGATCGATTTTCGGTGGAAGTTCAGGGCCATTGAAATGTACTCCCACGAATGATCTATGATTTGAATTGCCCACAGAATTTTGGATAATGGAATGTAGAATAATGTTGCACAATATGGCAGAGGAAATTTTAATTGATTATGTGAAAGACTTATGTAACTTGCTTCCTTCTCTAATTAATTATAATTTATTGCTCGGCTTCTGCTGCCGCATTCTTTAATTGCTGCCAGGTCGTTGTTTAATTACTACCTGTGGCATGATTAATAAAAATAATATCTAGCAGAATTTTTATAATTATTGTTGCATTGGTTATGTAAATGTTGCTCTATGGTTGAACTGACTTCGGTGTTTCTTAATTTTACATTGTCAGATTTTGAAAATTATTATCATAAAACGCATTTCGTAAAATAGTAGTTTCCTACTGGATAATAGAATTACAAAATAAGACATTAACAATTCTAAAATATAGCAATTGTAACAATAAGTTACGTGACTGTGGTCTCTCTAAAATATTTTTCGCATTGTAATCAAATCTTTTCTTCTTTTAATGATGTGATGATGACATAATGTTTACGTGATGAGGTGAAGTGAGATAAATGACGTAAGCACTGTCATGAGGTGTACATTGCTCATTGCGTAACTCAAAACGGTGCACAATTTAAATACGAGTGGTTTGCTACATTTCTGGAATTTTCTATTTAATATGTACCGCGAAATAAATAATATATCGAGATAAAAAGCGCAGGGCTATTTTTTTCACGGGGGCATAGTTCACGTACAGCCGCTAGGTGGCAACCCTCAGCGCCCGCGCGCTCGAAAGAGAATTCATCACGGCTACAAGGTACAAGGGGAAAAAACAGTATTTTAAATTCTATATGCAGAAAAATCACGGACGATGCTTCGTCCAGGCCATGCTAGCAATTTATATCTCATTATCCGAAACATATGGTCCCTAAATTACTCTTCATACACTCTGTGCTCGTGAGTGTATTCTTCTACGAAAACATTACACCTACCGTCCGTTCCATTACAGAAAATTGCATCAGATCGTATACACTTTCCCAAAACCCTTAAAGGGTTAAAAACTTCAAAGGCATGCATCCTTCGACAGACACAATAAAAAACCAAAGGACGTCCATGGACGACTATAACTCTCCGCTACTAATCACCGTCATCTGCATTTCATAACGCGATTGTCGAGCGGCCGTACCGCTTAACGAACGGCCGCCATATCGAAAAGTCGTAATCGCCTCGGCAAACTTCAAAAACGTCGAATCCCATGATTTTCGGCCGCGATACACCTCGCGTGACAGACCGGCTGCGGAATTACAAGTGAACGTTATCAGTAGGACTATTAATCAGCTGGGCTATCGATGGCCGGCCACGTCGAAGTTACGCGAAACGAGATCAATGTAAATTTTATGGTCGAGTTATTCGAATTAGCAGGGGATACGATCCAGCGTGCACAGGCTCTCGTATTTGCGCGCCTATATCCGTTACATATCATCATTGTCCCTGATACGGCTGATCTGTCAGCTTTCAATGAATAATGCCTCGTCTCTGATGACGCGCCCGCGCACACACACATAAGTCGCATTAACAAATAGCACCCGACGGAATCCGGTGTTTCGACGTTTTTGTTTCGTCGTAAATCGTTTTATCTGCCGGCGAATATTCCTCCGTTGCTCCCCGCTTTTGTGTGCGCTGTTTTTTTTTTATATTACCGATGTGCCCTGATTCAGGGGTGGATTACAGGACAATGGTTCGGGGATGTTAGTCTTTTTTTTACGTTTCGTGTTTTAGAGTTTATGAATGGCAGCTGGTCGCCAAACGGTCAGTTTGCAATTCTGTTTTATCGGTGACTGCGTTTTGTAACGTTTTGTTTTTTTACAGGGGGTGTTAGTTGCGAATATCGATGTCAGTTTTAGGTTTTTAAGAAGTCGTTGAGAATTAAATGGTAATTGTTGCAAGACAGTCATAGAGTTGTGCTAATTTTCTGGGCATAAAATTGTACTTGGGTTTCAGATGTTAAACGATTGTTAATGCAACTGAATAAAATGTACAATTTTACAATCCTCGATACGATTACAATTTTTTTCGTTGCGGTAATAGTTGCTTCATAACGTCATAGATAGCAAAATACATAAATTTGTAATATTACTAATTGTATCCTTACATTTTATAATGTTGAGTGTACCTGCGATATTAAAAATTATTTTGACTAAATATCCTTCGGAGTAAAGTGTTAAAAGTTAGTGAATGTTCACAAGAAAGTTCATACCATGTCCATATAGTACATTTGACTCAATATTTTCTATTAAGTTGGCTCTGGATGCATGTCTGACCACACGCGTGCTGTTTCTACTTGCTACGTTTCACTACCAGTTCATGCTTCTTTCTTTTAAGTTTTAGCTTTATGATTGCACTGTATATTGCACTAAAGGTTCATCCATGCGTTATATAAAATATTCTAACAAATAATTATTGTTGTTCAAACTGTGTGAATAGTTCTTTTTAATTTTTTATCTACACCTGATAGTTTCCAAGATAGTCCCTAACTTTGTAGGCTTTTTTCACCACTTCAGCATGGATGATTGCGAGTTTACAGAAACAGGCATAGACTATTTTTTCGAGTTCTATATCAAATCAAAATTACATCAAAATCGACGAGTTTCAAACGTGCAAATTTTAACCCTTTCACTGCTGTTGACGCTCGACAAAATCGCTCATTACATGCTGCAGACGCTTATAGACGTACCATAAAACTGCTCATCGCATGCTATCGACTGCCACAAGCACTCAACATTAATTTCAAAATTTCTTAGAGAGTCCCTTTCTTTACATAAATTAATTTTTAATTTTTAAAGCGTCGAGAAATCTCCTGTGTGTAGGATCGTTCTCTGCTATAAGTTCACCGCACACAGTGCGTATTTTTACGTCAGAGCCACCGCAGCTGGCACCGCAGCTGGCACCGCAGCACATGTTAAAATTATATTAACATAGTAACTCAAAATGGCTTCCTTTGATCCTGTCCTCGCAGTTGCACATTTTCGTACCGAAATGGCGCGTGAATTCGAACGAGCGCCCCTCGTGCCAGGATGCGATTCTTTCGCACCGCGAAAAAGGAAACGCGCGATTAATAATATCGCAATCGTGAAATCGAACAATTATTTCGGCGCATCGAGTGTAATTAACAATTGCAATAACGAACAATAGGAATGTTCCTCCGCGAGCTGCGCGTTTGCAAACGATTGTGCCGGGCATCCGGCGCTGCGACATTAACCTGTTTCTTTCTCTCTCTTTGCATGTCTTTTTTTTCATGTCGGGGGCTTCGTTGCATTGTTCGCGAAGGGCAGGGGGGACAGGAACATCGTGCAGACAAAAGAATAAATTACGCGATTGAAGCTGCTCGCGATATAATTTATCCGTGTCATCCGATAGAACGGCACGGTAATAATGCGTTTGTCACGGTAGACTGAACTCTTTGTAACTCGTTCCTACATTTTTTTTCCGCCCGTTCTTTCCTCTTTGTAAAAGAGTTTCAACGTCATTTGTAGACCGTAGAGGTTCATGGAGTTCAGCACACACAGGTATGCAAAATGGACTTACTTTTTGACATTTGGAAAATAGAGGATGAATTGTAGACTTCTTTATGGGACGAGAAAAATTGTTCGCGAATTTTTTAAGGGACAAAGAAAATCGTTCTCGATATTTTGAAGGGACAAGAAAAATTGTACTAGTAATTTTCAAGGGACAAGAAAAGTTGTTTTAGACATTTTTATGGGATAAGAAACACTGCTGTCGTAATTTTCAAGAGACAAGAAAAATGGTACTCGAAATTTGTAAGGGACAAAGACACGTTGTACTCGTAATTTTCGAAGGGACAAGGAAAATTATACTCGTAATTTTCAAGGGACAAGAAAAATTGTTCTAGGAATTTTTAAGGGACAAAGAAAATTGTTCTCCGAGTTTTAGTATGTAATTTATTATAAACCCGTTTCAAACGAACAAATAATCTTCTGCTTCTTCCAGAAAACGCATTTGTAAGCTCAGCGAAAATACAACTCATCAAGGGCTAGATAATTATCATTACTATTCAAAATGTTTGTGGCACAGAAACCCAGATACAATTTCTCCTCTCGTCAATAGAAGTCTTAAGAAGAGAAGGGTCTGAATGAATCTTGGAGCAATGGTTCTCAAGAATGTATTACGCAGGCTAACCATCGCGAATATTTAAACAAATAAACGTATGAATGCATAAATAGGTATATGATATGATTTGGTCATGAATGTTTCAGACAATTATTTTATAAACAAAATACTTAGGTACTTCAAACTGCCGAAACGTGTAAACTAGAGGATACGGTATTTTAATTAAAAAATTGTGATTTTAATCGTGCTCTACAAAACGCAGTATACTTGTCGAAACTGCACTACAGATTAGTAATGTAACATAGCATTGAAAACTATATCGATAAAAGTGCATATATTTTCTCGTATATCAGGCAGGGTCAAATTTTGCCCAGCCGGGCGCAGACCACCCACCCAGCAGGCTACAAGCCACGCCTCCTGCGCAACCTAAAGCGATCGTCAAATTAACATTTGCCTAGAACAGAAGGTAATTGCCCGTCTCGACAAAATTCAACCACACCTATTCTCCATAAAATAAATATTTAATTACTAAATTCCACATAAACAATATTGGAAGTATAATTTCTCTCAAGCTTTCTCCATTCTATTGAAACACCTCCGAACACTCTCATAATCCATTTCTTATGTCCATTGGCCACGCAGAGATCCCTTGATGAGCGCATTCGCTCCCAGTGGCCGCTTTTGAGAACCCCTGGCCAGGATTCGTTACAACAGTACATTTAATTATAAACCCGCGATCAATGAAGAGAAAACGCTGTCCGTCGAGAAGGGCTGGGTGGAGTAGAAATGTTTTCAGAAACGAAACACCGCGAGCAGGGCATTCAGACCTCGTCTTATTCATTCTGAGACGGTTCCGCGGCGGTAATTTTACGCTCGGCACAATATCTCGGATTTAATTAGCCACTCGAATGAGAGCGGAAACAAGATGCTCCCTTTCCGGGCATTCCGTTTCAGAGATCTGCAACTGATGTGCATATAATTGCGGCCGGTCCTTCAGGAACGCTTCTTCAGCCCGTTTCCGGCCCTCTAATGCGAGAAAAATCCACCGTGCACCTTCGACCGGAAGCTCTGTTTATTCTTTACTTCCGTCGGCCGCCATCTGGCGCGTTTTCGAAATTTCCGTGCGGCAGTTCCCGGCGAGATTAGACCAGAAATTGAATAATGGCGCTTCAGTCCCTCGAGATTCTAATTAATTTGGGCATAATTAGCGTTGCTACCCTCTGGGTCTCATCTGCTCCAGAAGCGAAGCGAAAGAATGATTCTTTGAGAGATTGCTTCGAAACAGATGGCGTGGCGCAGAGGATTTGGAAACCGGAAGAGGAATTATTAACTTTTGGAAAATTGAAAAATTGCCTTCTTCTGACAATTTTTCACCCTCGAAACACAGCTGCCTCTGAGAATTTTTTGCAAGAAAACTACCAGAGCTATTGAAATGAAATTTGGAACACATATTATCTGTACTTTGAACGGTGCGTTCAAATTTTTTCGTTACAAAATACAGTATTCTTCTTGTGTCAACCCTTCAACGAAGAAAGAGGTGGACCGTATTCAGTTAAACGCTCATAGCGACACCAATTTTTCGAATTTCAAACAATTCTTTCAAGGATACATTGTCAAGGATTGAAGTACAGGGTGTTTTACATATATCGATTAACATTTTCAAAACTGCTACTGACATCGAAAAATATTCCAGACTTCCTGTTCCTGTTCGTTAGCCCTTATTACGTACCACCAGCACGGCTCGCATATTTTATATTTGGCCCTTCAGCCTAATCACGAGTCTGACTCGATATTATTGTATAACGCAAGGGGTTAAAAAATACCCCTTCCATGGTCCATTCGTCATAATGAAGAATAGACAGGAACATGAGCAGCCTAGAAGAATTGAAGGGTTTCTTTAAAGCGTCGAAACGCCGGTCCAACGTTTCACCCTGGCAAGGGGGTGGCCAAGAATATTAGAATACCGCAATAGGTGCGCCATAAAGAAAATGAAATGGCGGACAGACAGAGCCGTCCCACGGTCTGATACCTCCGCGTGCAAAGACCCGTTTAGGTTATAAAAAAGACAGAAATAAAAGGACGAAGGAAAACACGAGCAGGGAAATAAAGATAGAACACTGGTACGGGGGATGGACGGGCTGAGGGTGGTGGAGAAATAAAGAAATAGAGGGAAGGGGAGGGTCGATGCAGATGAGAAGGCCTGTTCTGCAAATCTCTCACCTAAAATCAGGACGCAAACACGCCACCACCGGGGAGATATGCAAAGTGGCAGACGCTTTATGCAAAAGCTCTGCAGCCGCCGATTCACTTTTCCGTCGGTCTTATCGTTCCGTGTACACCCAGCGATGCGCCGTTTATTTATTTTTACTGCTACAAGAGCTCGGAGCCGCCGATTTGGTCATTCGACGCTTCAACTCCCTCGATATCGTTCTCAGATCAGGAAAATTGTTTCCTCCGTTCCAAATTCAAGTATTTTGACTGTTCACACGTTGATTGCTGTGGGGGTCTCCAGTGACTGGTGCCTCTAATTTTATTTAATCGAATAACTAATGATTCTTACACAATTTTTAACAGAATTTTTGTCATAACAATAATATAAGGAAACTACTATAAGTTCATACAATGGAATATATTTTTTTTTCGTCTTATTCGTCTTATTTTTCTACTGTCGACTAGCAACTTCCTGGGACTGTTTTAAGGGTATACTTTAAGAATTTTTTTTGAGAAAACAGAACTATATATCTTTATGAAACTTTGCATATTTATTCATGTACTCTTGTATTACATTCATGAATTTTTTTACATTATTGTCTTATAAACTATAGTAATTATTCACCGGAGAAGTAGAGAGGGTGGAAAAATTCCTCTCGGATAGCTCAAACGACAAATGCGCACTCAGAAATTGTAGAACGTCTAGTTCTTTGAAAATTATCCGTATGTGTTACCCGGTGCATGGATTCGATCGCGTGCAGTCGAGCATTTATGCTCGTTCGAGCAAGAGACACAATAATTAGCGAGGCCTTGCGTGCATCATGCGCGTTGCACGTTATCGACGGTCAATTTTGATGAAGCGCACGTTCAACCGGCGAATTTAATTAAGTTCTTGCTGCAGATTGAAATGAATTTCAACCTCTGCAGTGTTTCTCTTCCTGCTTCCCGAAATAACCATTTTCTGCGTTTTGAATTGATTGACCCTGTTCTCTAACGCCAATTTTAATAATACAGGGGTTGAAAGTATGAAAAAAGTGTTTGCAAGCTGTTTCGAAAATGCATTGGAATATACAGTCCTCGACTAAATCAATAAAAAGGGATCGCTAAATACTGGTACAAAGTGAGCAATTTTAGGGATACGATGATTTGTTGAAATGAAAGCTTCTGATTATAAAATAAAACATTTATTCACGTCCCAAAAACTATTAATTTCTCTAGCCACATTTATTAACACTTTCTTGCTCAATTTAGGATTTCTTGCTCGATTATCCGAACACCAGCCATCCTAAAATTAATCACGTTATATTAGTTTCAATTGTAAATTAAATTTAGATTGTAAAACAAAATAAAAGAACCATTTTGATGCAAAACATAGTTGCAATATGAGTCAAATTCTTACTAATGACAGTTCGGATAATCGAGGTTCTACTGTACTAGAAGTATCTGTATCAGTATGGGCTATTTTTAATATTTTGAGGGCAATTAGAAAATTATTTTGCATTCGTTACCTTTATCGTCGATATAATAAAAAAATCACCATTCTGTTTTATGCTATCAGACTTTTTTTTAATTCGACGTAACTATTTGTATTATACTTTTTCAGAACTTGGTTGACTATTACGCTTGGGGGTCATCAAAACCCTTCAGGCGTTCAGGTGGGGCATGATCCAAAAAGGATTGGGAAATACTGATCCATATCGAAAACTACAAATTTTCGAAGATTAGGTACAATCCAACACTTTTTCGTAATTTTGTCTCTCAAGCCATGTTGGCTGACACTATATTTTCCAACGTCCAATCATCCGTCCAGCTCCAGCTCAATTTTCACAGCAATTTCGAGGATTCCGCAAAATCATTCCAGCCGAGGAAACTCTGTCGCAACGACACGCGGCGGAGAACGATACATCACGTCCGTGGGGTTGCTGTTTCGCGTCATAAAATAGATCCGTCGTTCGGTTCGTCGAAACGATAACCGGGACGGGGCTATCTTTCCCGTCGGTTTATATTAAAGATTTCGATAACCGTTCCCATCGCGTGCTCGATCGTCACGCGGCCGCAGAGAAGCCCGAATATCCGAAACGGTCCCGCGAAATATTCGACCGCAGAGTATTTGATAGCGCGTCCACGCCGATTCTGGAATCTAATCGCGGCTCGACCCAGATAACGCCTGGCGCAGAGGCACCGGCTTTCCCGTTGATATTTGATATTCGCCAGCGATTAAATTAAAGCCGAATCGCGAACCGGTGGCCATCCCGTCGAACCAAGATAGAAGCGTGTGTAATTAGCGGTGGCCTCGAGCGACTCGCGAGCAACCCCGCCAATCGAACAAGAATTTTCGATGTCGGTGTCATTCACTGTTGGAGTCCCAGAAACCGATGGTGCTTCTCTGTTTTATTTCGGAAAATGTAACAGGGAGAGTAGAAATAGCGCCAAGTAGCAGTTTTCAATAATTCAGTCGTGAACTCATGGTACAATATGCAAATTCATGCGGTATCGATGATATTTCTGTAGAGACTGCGCCAAATGGCGGATTTCACGGATTCAAATTACAATACGTAAATTCTTGCGTATTCCATGCAAAATCGCTGATACTTCTGCAAAAATAGCGCCGAGTGGAAGGTTTCATTGACTCAGTCGACGATTCATGCTGAAGTACGCAAATTCATGCGATTGTCATGCAATTCCGCTGATGTTTCAATAGAAATACCGCTAAATAGCAGATTCCATCGATTCATGCTGAAGTACGTACATTCCGTCGTACTTCGTGCAAAATCGCAGATATTTCTGTAAAAATAGCGCCAAGCAGCAGTTCGCAAACAAATAATAACTCAGTATAAGCGAATAGCACAATATGTCCACGTAATTCGACAGCTTAATTAAATACTAGAGGAAAATAATTGAAAAATGCATACAAGACGTGTCCTATCTGGCCCTGTTCAGCCATAATGCAAATGTTCCTCCGCGAAAAGCTGCAATGGAGATTCGCCAGTTTAATAGTCTGCGGAATTCGAATTTCGTGCCATTGAATTTTTCGGAAGATTAGCGTCGAATTCGATTGCGTCTCTGCATAGCGATCGCGTGCAGGGTAATTCTGTTCCGGCGAAAAGCTTAAAGTGCGTGCAAGCATGAGCTTTCCGCCTTGAACGGCTTCAGAGGTAACGGGGTCTCGCAGCAGCATCGGTGCATTAACAGGATATTCCAGATGCACTTAATTGATCGTTAGTGCCTGGGTAATTACTTCGAATTAACTTCCCCCTACTTATTTGGAGCGCTGCGAAGGGCGTTTGTTATCAGCGTGTCCCTTTGCAAACGCCTGCACCCGCGAGCGGATTTTACACGCTCGGAAATTCGCCGTGCGAGAACCGTTTACATTGTTTAATTATCTCGTGCAAAATTAAATACAAGTGAACCGGCGGAACGGTGCGTTTAAATAACCGCGAGGGCGCCGAATGCGTTTACAGGGGACTGGAACCTATGTCTGACACGGCGCGGACTAATTCTACTGAATGGAGTTCACTTGTCGCCGCTATCGCCGACTGTGCTACTTGTAATTAGATACATATTCACGGAAGGTAATTAATAACTGCACATGTCAGTTGCATCAGATTTAAGATATATTGTCTGACCCAATATACACTTGTTCTACTTGTAAAGGCTTAATTGCTCGCCTGATCGTCGATTATACTTCTTCTGCTTTCAGCAACTATGTGGTTTCGTAAAAAATACACGTATCGGGTATACTAATTTTAGAAAAATTGCCTGACCCAACATTGCCCTGTTCCACTTGAAAAACTTATTTTTTAGCCTAATCAGAGGCTGTACTACTTCGAATTAAACACGTCCTCGCAGAAAATATTCAGAAACTGCACGAATCAATCATATCAGTTTTCATGACAGCGCCAGTCACACCGTTGACTTGTTCCACTTGAAATAATTTTCCTGTCATTGACCATACTACTTCCACTTACTCCTGATCCTCTACATGTCTTCACAGGAAGTACACGGAGTATCTACGAATCAATCCATTAAAAACAAAAACAGCGTCTGATCTGATTTTGAGTCATTCTACTTAAATCGTTCAGCCGTCCGCGTAACCGCAGACTATGCCACTTGTAATTAACACGCTGCAGCGATTAACAGCAACGTTTCGAAACGGTCAACATTCTGCGGAAGAAGTCTGTTGATTTTTCCATCGAGCACTCGGGCACAGTTCCGCCGCGGAGGCAAACAAACGAAAAGAAAGGAAAACCGGAAAACGAGAAGTGGGTCATCCGGCGCGAGTGCATCCGTCACGTGCATAAGTGGACCCGTGCAGCTTCTTTAACGTGGCATCTGCAATTAGCTGAAAACACAACCCGTGTCGAAGCCCGGACCCACAGCGCGGGGTTCAACTGAAATCCCGAGGGTTACATAAAACATCCCCCGAAGTTGATTCTAATTGAAAGGGCGCCCGGCGGGGGAGTTCGAGGCGGCTCAGGGCTGACGAGCAGGCGCATAAATCACCTCTGCTTATCATAATCCCTCGATAAGGCTAAAAAACAGGGGATAGAAGAAACAGACCAACGATGAAGAAACACCCACCAACCCCCGGCACTCTTTCGCTCTAATTCATTACTCTCGTTAAGTAAGATAAGTGACCCTTCGGTGGCGTTTAAAGTTTAAACAGCCCCGCTTCGGCGTGCCAACGAGAAATTTAATACTCCCGCGATCCGCACGTGAAACCGAACAGTCGAACGGGGAAAAGCCGGGAAAATTCCTTGCGGAGCGGGCCCCTCGAGTTCGATAATTCGTTATCGAGCTTTCGTGCGTGATATCGGCTGACCTACGTTTGTTCTACTCACACTTCCGTCGTTACTGTGGCCGCTGCAGCAGGAATCTCGCCGTCCTTGACGGTCGTATCGCATGAAGTTAATTATTTTAATTTGTTAAAGTGCTACACGGAGAGAATTCCACTTTGAATATTTTTATCATTTTGGAATTTGGAATGACAGTGGAGAATAATGGACACAGTACAGTATGATCAACAATGAAGGCAAATTCTTAGAATTGACAGAGTTAATCTAAAATTTTAGATTTTAGATTTGGTTATAATATTTTTCATAATTTGCAAATATTTATCCATGCAACTACAATCACAGTCGTGCTCGTTAACAAATATTAACGTAGCGGTGAAGCTCATCGTAAAATAGTAGAACTATTGCATTTCAGTTTAACACTTTCTTTGCTTTTTAAAAATTATGAAAGAAATAGCAATCATGTTCGTAACCAGTGACATTAACATAGTGAATTAACACACAAATTTCAATAATTTTACTAAACATTATTCAAAAACTGCTCTCAGCTATAGCATAACGTTTAAGGACCACTGTCTGGTCATATACTGATTCATTCTACTCGGTCGATTCTACTTGTCCCTGTGATCGTTGACTACACAACTTATTACTGTGCAGGTGTTTTAAAAGTGCACATATCCATTCGATCAGATACAAGGAATCATGGATGACCATGTACTGACTCGCTCTACTAGAAATTGCTCCCTTGTCCGCGAAATCGTTGACCACACTACTTCCAGGCGATGACGTTACATGCGATGAACCTTCGCAAATGTATTTACGCGACACTATCGATTCTCAACATCAATAAAAAATTCCTCAACCCTTATTCAACCCTGACAGCAACCGATTTGACTGAAAATGGAAAATTGGCACTTCTTATAGCCAAATTTCCACAACTGCGGGCGTCCGGTGGGACGAAGGAAAATGTCGAGAACCTTCTTGAGGGAGTTTGAAAATTTCCACCCCCTGCATCGATTGCCTCCTAATTTCGAGAGGTCTATAAATCTCGATGCGGATCGGCAACGGGAGGCAGTGGAGCGTCGGCGGTTCCAAGGAATATTAATCGTCCGGCGAGTTGTTGTTTTTCACCGTTTTGAGCGTAAATAATGGACGAGGCGCGAGTTTTCCCGCTCGAACAAGAGCGAGAACCCGGGTTAAGAATGGACGGATAGGTTTCCGCAGCGGCGAATGTGGCTTAATTAATCACCCGATTTATTACATTTTCCCATTATTTTTCTCGGGCCGTCGCGGCGCTTTTGTACGAAACAAAGCGTCCGGGTCGTTCATTGTCCGGTGGACCAACCGGTTCGGAATGAATAAAAAAAAATAGAAGAAGCGAAAGGGTCGAGTTAATTAGATGCTAGCAACAGGAGACCGGTGATTTTTCTTGGTTTAAATTAAACGCGACGTCCACGTTTCCCTCGTTCCGTTCCATTTCGAGCTGCATAATTAATGTTTCAACGAGCCGACTCCTATCTCTCTCTATCCCTCTACCTCCCTCTCTATCTCTCTCTACCGTTCTATTTGGAGTCTTCAGAGAGGCGTGACACCGTGAAACGTCTCGTGATTTCGTCCTCACGTTTGCTTTCCCTGTTTCGAATTTTCGACAGGCTTTCGACCTCGTTTTTCAGCTGCAGCATTGCAGCTTGCGGATGATTGAACTCGTGACGTCGTTCCTGATCATTCGGTTGCAGGAATTTACTAATCATTTTCTTTAACACTTTCCGCTGGAAGGACGGGTCTAATTATATGCCAGCCTCTGCAATTCTGTTTGCTGGATTCTACGTGCGAGATACTGATTCAGGCGCTGAACATTGTCTTGAACAGTTGAATTCAAAGCACGTGAAGTCGTTATAACCGCCTATAAATAATGTAAAATATGCGACTTATTAACAAACGTTCAAGACTTATTTCTTGAAAATGGACTGCGTCATCAACAGCCCAATTAATTCAGATTCGAAACATATCAGTCGCCTCGACGCCACCCTGTATAATAGGATGACATACCACTCTAAAAATTGACTATTCCGAGTCAAGTTGTCTCCGATTGAGTTCAGTCGCCTCAAATTCAGTAAAGTTGATCTCAGACCTGAAAAAATCTTTGAATTGCTATTTATTACGCTTCAAAAATAAATTCACTAGGTTCGGGAGCGGATGTTCAACGGACCAGTTTATATCCGGTTTCCGGGATGCCGTGAAGTTCGCGACACGGCAGTTGGACGCATCTGTCGCTGAAAACTATAACATCCAGCGACCATAACCTCAAAGTCAACGAGCCGCGGAACAACCGCGCCTTCTACCCCGCTTCCAAAGTGCATCTTATCCCGCGCCATTTCGCCGTCCCGATTTTTCCCCGTCCGCAGCCTGTTTTCCCGCCTTATCGTGCTCGTGAAATATGCACGGCCCCCGGGCGAAAATCGTCCGCAACCGACGGAGACAGAGGGAGCAACGTGTCCTCGAATTTTTCCAGGCGACAGGCACAACAGCGAATTTTCACGGGAAAAGCCGATTCGCGAGGCGATTACCGGCGTGAAATATTTTTTGGCCTCGCGCGTCTGGACCCCGTCCAAATTGCGTGTGTAAGTAATATGTTAAGGGAGAACGTTCGCGGGGGTGGCCACCCCTTGTTTAAATCTTCTGGACCTTTCAGTACATACCGTATAGATTTCTACTGCATTGCTATAATATTCAATGTATTATTTATTATTTCTAGTTAAAAAATTATTGTTATTTCCAATTGTCTCTATTATTTCTTATTTTAATATTTTCCAGCTTCCATTGTACCTGATATAGAATGTTTTAATATTCTGTGTTTCTGCAGTGTGTTACTTCTTTTATTGTAAGGCTAACAACTGTTTTCTGTTATTTTGGTACTGAATCATTGCAATGTTTCTGTGTATCATGGTAGTACACTAATTAAGAAAGTACTAAATATTTCTTAACACGTGGACTGCTGTGGTAATCTTCGGTGACCGCGGCCTCATATTTAATTGACTTAAATCACTGAATTTTTACATAATTTTAAGGAAAGTTAAGTGTAATGTATACTGAAAACAGGAAATTATATCGTGGCTGACTGAGAATGGCTGTTTTCACTGCGATATTCAGCCAAAAAAATTCGATGTAATTATATATAAAGTTCCATAGTAGTTTATTTTCTAAAAAATAATCTGCAACGTCGACGATAAAAGTCCAGGATGCATAATTTATCATTTTCACGAAAATCCGAGGCAACCAACAACGCTAAATGAATTTGGAAGTAGAATTTCCCGTTTCCGCAGGGAGGAAAGTAAAATTAAATTGTTCAGCCTTCATTGTATTGTTTCAATGTGCTACCGCATTATTTTATGTTGTCTGTAAACAAATTTATAACTTATTAAAGGCTTCTAAACAAGTAGTGAAACAGAAATTAAAAATGCAATAATTATCACAAAAGAAAACGAGGTGGTGAAACATCCACCTCCAGTTTCAACAATGATTACCAAAGAATTTAAAAAGCTGTTTAAATTTTAATAATAATAACTTTTACGAATTGAAATTCTTGACAGATTTCTCACAAGGGGATGAACATTTTGCGAACCAAGCATGGAAGATATAAAAAGGGGGGCACAGTTCCCAACGAATTGAAATTTTCACACAAACTCATCAAAGGGGGACGAAAATTTGGCGAATCAACTGTAAAAGGCTATTCCGCATAACTTCTGTCTGTTTCCAGCTCAATGTCTCACTGGCAGAGGCTGGAACCGAGCAAAAAATTTAATTCGGCAGGCAGGAAAGCGTAGCACGTTAGAATGCGGTTGAGAAGTTTGAAGAGGGGGTGTGCGCCCTCTGTGGAATCCGTTGCCACCAATTGGGGACATTCTTAGCGGAGAAATGACGACGGAAAGTCCGGAAGACTCCGCAAATTTTCACGAGGCCTCCAATTCGCGGAACAATAACGGCGAGCTTTCAACCCTTAGCCAGGTGTCCGAGCATCCCCTAAAATTATTCGCGGAAATGGATACGAGCCGGCAGGGTTATTGCTCAGCCAAGAATATTATCTTTCCACCATATTCTTTTCCCTTTTTCACTTTTCATCCCCCTCGAACGACGACGAACGCCGGCTCGGTGTTAGAGATTCACGTTGGGGTGGTTTTCAGAGACGGGGGTTGATCCTCCGCGCGTGAAACCCTGAAAATCCGATCAGTCGCTCGGTTTCTTCGTTTTCTACGCTTTTTCGACGGTAAAATGAAAAACGTTGCGGCGAGAGTTTTTTTGTGATCGCCGGGGGTTGGAGGCGGGGGCGTTTCGTTTAGCGAAAATTGAAATTCCGCGGTGACGGGAGTTCGTCAGAACGGTCCTATTTATTCGGCTGGCCGTGAAAAATGTCCAGCTGGCCCTTCCGTGCCGGTTTCATCCGATCCCGCCCCAATTAAACTGTCAGCCGAAATTAATCTACCACTTGTTTGCTGGCCTGTCATCGGGCCCGTCTTCACCCGGTGACAGACGACGTGCCTTTTTCCACGTTGGAAATCGAATAAACAGAGGATCCCCCAGCTCATACTCACCGAAATTTTGAAAAATTGGAAAAAAGTAGGCTGAACAATGAAGCGTCAAGAATCAGGTTAGGTTACTCAACAGAAATTGTGCTATTACCTCAACCATTTCTAATGGCGCAGCAGAACCAGACATGCCTAGTCAGACGTGCCAGAATTTAATCTTCTTAATATAGTTCACTGAGGGACAAAGTTATGTATTAACAATTTGAGTGACATGTCATCCATACATTGATAAAAGTTACACTCAATTATTATTTATTTGATCATGTATTTTATTAAGTTCCATACAGAGTATTTTTATTAATATTCTGTCGGTTCACAGGGGTTATTGGTTAACCGATGAAATTAAAATTGACACGTGTCAAGAAAATTTAGCATTATATAAAATGCAGAGTTACAATAACTCACCCGGTATGTATCTAGCTGCAATTTCTCCAATTTTATTTCCTTCGTTTCTCGTGACGGTAATATCCTTAGAAATTACGGGTCGAATTTGATTTCCGTTGGCGTGCAGATTGATTTGAATGCTGGTTCGCGAAAAGCATCTACGGAAGCTTTAAACGAACAATGGCGTCACCGATAATAAGCGATGCGATTTATCCGGGGTACGGCACTCACGGTGAATTCCATGTCAGCGTTCTTCGACGCGGTGGCGTGCAGAATTTTTTTCCTCACGCTCGGACGGGGCCGACGTGTCGTTGCACTTTCAATTTGTCTCGTTACCGTTAATTGGGAAGATTTTTTTGCCAGCCGCAGTCGAACACGACACCTGCCGTTCCGCTGTTTCTTGTCGTCCCGTTCGCCATCAACGTTCTCCGTGATATTATCGGAGCGATGATTATTCAGCGACGCCTAACGCGCCACGGAACTCTTTCTGACTATTTCTGGCAATTTCTGTGAAAATCGTTGAAGCTTAACCCCTTCATTATGGCAGCATCCAGTCAGAAATGAATAATATAGTAGAACTGCAAGAGACGTTCATTTTACCAGTATGAAGAATAAAATAAGCTTTATGTAATAGATATAATTTCTCAAATCGTAACGCTTAATAAATAATTAGGTTATTAGGGAATTTTTTTTTCTCAGCGGTTATAGTTGACAACAGTGTCCATAGATGATTTCGACAGAAACAAAAGAATTTCTTTATGTACTTTACAAAATTCCAGTTTACTATATTAAAAATGTAACGACTTGATTCACTTGATTCGCTTGACTCACTCGAGTCACTTAATTCGACTGACTGGCTCGAGTCACTTAATTCGGATGACTCGCTTGAATCGGTTGATTCACTTGATTCGCTTGATTTATTCGATTCATTTTAATGCTTCGAAGCAGTCTGCTACCAGCCGCAGTAGTGTGAGTCGGCGTCCGACCCGACAGTGATCGATGCAAACGCCAGTGAAAGCGCCCGGTCTACGGTCAGACTGTGCTAGGTCACCGGAAAAATGTTTATAGTCTGTCACAGCAGTCTGTAGCGATTAGTGACAGACTCTTTGTCCTGGTCCAATATTGATCAGGAAACAGTGTCTCCTGTCTGACACACTTCCATGAGAAAGTTGGGGCAGCAGTGCAAATAGCCGTGTCATGGTCGGGCGTAGACCTACACCAACGAATGAATCGTCAGGACAGTTCGATATTAATTATTTCGTACATACAGTAACTCACGAAATTGATCAAACATTTGCATAATTATCTTTCTTCCCTGCTTCTGGTGCAATGGACTAATCACTATTTGTGGAGGAGTATGCGAAATGTAATTTCATACAAATATTATAACATTATTTCGAATATGCTTATTTCTTCATCTTCGTGTGTCACTGTAATTATTGTTAAGGCTGCTGTTTTTAAAATTTTAAGTTTTTCATCGCATGCGTAGGTATTATTTAAAGACTAAACAACTTTCGTTGGAGGAGTAATTAATAATTTGTTATATAAAGGTTTAAATAACTGTCAATAATTTGACAACCTTCGACTGTCATTTGAATGCTATCACTTAATTAACAAGTGAGTTCACAGTTTCAGGATAGACACTCAGATTAGACAGTCCAACGTAATTTTTTCATTTATTCCACAATTTCAATTATTTATCGATTTTCACGCAATGTAACAAAGATCTAGTCATTCGCTATCCATTAAAATTTTTTTCAGCAAAAATCATGCGGATATAACGTGAACGAGGATTAAGCCGCAGAAAATCACTAGTTACCGCGGGTCTAGGGATTTTCGTTTGGCCAACAAGCCCCGACATCGATCATCATTATCATATTGACGTTTACTCGCAATTTACATGGATTCGAGGCTCCGAGGTGCTTAGAAGTTTGCGCGTCGTTCATTTATCGGGTTACACGTTAATCGAGTTAAGCCCGAAGTTATGGTTTATAACGGGCCGGATGCAGATGCGTGCGTCCCGCCAGGTTTGCGACGTTCTCGGCAACGGAATTGCAGACAGAAAGAGCTTTGCCGTTTCGAAGTTTCACGACGACGGCTTGCGAATTCGACGGGAACTGCGCAGAAGCGATTCCTTCAAAGATTTCGCAGGGACTTCGGGGTAGAATGAATGGAAGCGTTGCACCCTGCTGAACTTTGATTTTCAACGCGAGACGTGACGCAATTGTTCCGCGCCGCGTTCGTTCCGCCTCCGCATGGAAAACCGTCATCGCGACGGAACGGAGATTCTTGTTCCTGAAAGTTGCATTTAATTTAATTTAACCCCTTGCTTTATCACGACCCAAGCCGGCAAAACAGAGGACATACAGGGTGAACCGCCTAACGTGATCACCTCAAATGATTCTGTTGTCAGTGGATTGATCGAAATTCTTTTCTATCGCAGAATATGGTTCGAAGAAGACGATTAGTGTACATTTTTTCCGAAGGAGTCAAAGTTGATTTTATTTTTTACAGACAAGGCTACAATCTTTTACAAAAATAACAGGGTAGAAAAATTCGAATAAAATGTACTATAATTATCTTAAGCCTCTTGAAACCACATTATGTGACAAAAAATACATTAAATTGTTCTGATTTAAATACAAGTACTATAGGCAAGAGCGTAACGAACATCATGGCCTGCAGTGGCTACATTATTTTTTAAAAAATGACTAAATTTGTTCGATCGGTAATTTTATTTAACAGCTATAAATCTATACGAATTTTTAATCAATTTTAGCATGACGTACAAATTTATTTAAAATCTCACCGTAGGCCCTGCATATTCAGGATGCTCACAAAAATGTGCCTGCAAATTAATAAAAGAGTAAAGTTCAAAAGCATGACAGAAAATTTAGCGAAAATTTCGTTCGGTTGACAAAAACGAAATTTGAACTTCGAAACGATATTGCGAGCATAAAAATACAATCACCGTCGCGTCGTTGACGTCGATAACACGGAACCGTGTTAATCTCATCATCACGCCGATGGTATAATCGTTTTTCCATCAAAATTCTCCGGATCGATCGTTTTCGTTCAGGTCTAATATCCGAGATGAACGAGCCATAAATTCGGAATTCGTTAAAAAAGAACAGAGAAAACTGCGCCGCGTTATTTGTTGGGTGTGTCAGAATTTGTTTGCGGGACAGGTGTTCAGAGTGTAATAAAAATTCAAGCGGTGCTGTAATTACTTTTCTCTCGATCGATATACATATATCGATATATATACATATATATCATGTGTACGTATATGTATGCTGCGAAATGGAACATTCTTTCGTTATTGCAGAAATTGTTTGTGTTCACCATGAATCGTTTCGTTCTGAATATCGAAAAATTGTGCGCGCACGTTGGCCCCGATTAATCGAAGCCGCCACGAAACGTGCCTGCGATCATTTCCATCGACAAGCGGACACTAATTGGCCGTATGAAACTATTTTGTTTCACTCTCGGTGAAATCCAGTCGGACGCAGCGATATCGATTAATTAGCTCTCCGCTACGATATTAAAAGGGATCGCATGGAAGCGAATTATATAACGAAACACGAGAGTCGACGCTCGCGTGTGCTGCACGCGAGCAAGTAGTGTTAGTCAATTATTTTCGCGCCGGATGGGGTTTATGCTTGTAACTACTGTTTCAGCAGACTTCTACGTTGGCAGATCAAATGTTGGTCGTGAATCAGTTATTCTGTTATTATTATACGGATTTTGTTGTATCATTTGTTGCATTAACCAGTGCAATAATAAAATAAAGGAAGCAGAGTTAACACGTGGACTGCAACGGTGGAAACATCCATCACTAGTCAAATGCCAGAAAGAAAAATGCTTAAGTGTTGGATATTGCACGTGCGGTCCTATACTAGGAATAATAATAATAAATAAAATTGGAAGAGCAGAATGTTTGTGAGCCCGTAGCCGTCAACGTTACAACTTTTCCACCCGTATCAACAAAATCTTCTTTCTTTAATTCGTCAAATTCTATATGTATCCAAAATTAGAACCACCCACATAGATACATCTCGTGCAATTATTAATAATTATTATTTACATGAAAAAAAATTCTAATCCTCTTTAATTGCGAATGTCAGGTAGTTTCTAGAAATGTTCAAAAACATTGAAACAAAAAGAAACTCTTTTCATCTGTTATTTATCAGTCGTCTATTGTTTCGAGTCGTCCTGTATAATTTTCACTGTAACTTCGTGGAACCAGAATCGATATTCAACCTGGAATATCGAAGGCCGCCATTAAAAGAGCGTCAAACTCCGGTGACAAATTATTCAGCGGCGAAATACACAGTTGTTGAAGAAGGGAACCGTGGACGGGGCTGGCTGTTAGCCGAGACAGGAGTTGTCGAAGTATTCTAATAAGGCAAGAAAAATTGTTGAAATAAACGTGAAAAGGGGTAGGTGGGGAGGTTATCGATCATCCGTGACGTCCAGGAGGCCGAAGTTTCATCGGATGAGCCGGCATTATCTTCTTTTCGCAGACAAGAGCCCGCTGCAATCCTGGAAATTTAATTGGAAAAGTTTGCCGCGCCGTATGGCCCACCCTCGAATCGCAGGCTGCTCGCGATGTATCGGCTCGCGGTTCAATCGCCAAGGAATCGGCCATATTGTATTCAAATCAATCATAAATTCGCCAGACGGAGCTCCTCCGCTGAAAGTCTGTCCCGTTTGGACTGGAGACAATTATTGACTCGCTCAGAGGCTCCTGGTTTATACCTCATAACTGCACAGCGAATGTTTATGCAATTTAATATATGGAAACGAAATTCTAATAACGCGAGGAAAATCAACAGCACATTTTTTTGAATATTTACAAGACCATACAGTTCGGTCAGAATTTGTATTTTAAACTACCGTAACAGAGCACATATTGGAGTGTAGAAATATTTATTTGCACAAATATCTAAGGTCCGCTTGGAATGATCTAAGTGTTTGGAACGAACAAAATTATTCAATTCTATTAATTCCTCTCGATTTCCTACTTTCTGATGTCACGCAGGGTTGTGTCAACTAACACAATCAAGTATTGCCGAATTAAATAATTATTAATTTCGATAAAATTCCCACTTATACTAATATCAGAATAATAATATAATATGATAAGCATACGATCCTACAGTTCAATATTTTTATTCTTAACAATCTGTGTTCAGGAAAGCATTTTATAACATGTCTGATCAAATATGACAGTTTCCACTTAACACTCAACGTGTCGATACCTTCGAATTTATATCGACGAAACATTATTTAAAAAAAAAATATAAGAACGTTCCATCCGACTTTTATATATCCGCCCTTGCGAATAGTATCACAGAAGAGTATTTATAAAAAAAAAAAACATGCGAGGTATATGATTCGTTCACAGAGTTTGAACGAGCAGTGGATGTATCGACTGTCGAGTCGATTCGAAGGCGGAAGGGGAAGTCTCGGGAGGCCCTCTTTTACCAAGCAAATGGCGGTTTCTAGACAGTCAATTTCGCTCCATTGTGCTGGAAATATGGCGGCAAGTTGCGTACGCCTCCCTCGAACCGCAACCCCTATTTTTCACGGCTCGGTTTTCCGAAAAAAAAAATGTACTTCCTCGGCGAAAGCATTTCCATCCGTACGTCAGCCTGTCAATTTCGCAATTTTCGTCGATCCGACAGTTCCGTCGACGCCTTCGTCGAACGATCTATACATCGACAACTAGCGTGATATCGCACGCGAGATTTGCTTTTAATTATTCGACCCTGTGAAAGCGCTTGCAGCTTCCGCCGTGTGTTCACTGCGGAAATTTACTTTCAATTACCGCGGAATGCGCGCGCCACGTGCAAATAAAACATTGACAACGTTGTTAATCCAACGTAGTTTTCCATTAAACATGAACTTTTTGTATAAATAAATCTACCTTGCGTTAGTTATTACTGGGAGAAGAGAATTGCCTTAAGAGTCTGACTGTCACAGTGGAAACATCAATATCTGGTCAGACATAATACAATAATCCATTTCAAACACAAATGACAAAGAAGAATATACTGAGACTATTTAATTGCAGACTCTTGACCGTCTATTCTTATTGCAATATTAATTCTATTTAAAGTTTTAATGAAATTAGTAATTATTTAAATAAATAAAATGTCAACGGAGACACTAACAACAGTCAACGTGGTAAAGAATTTGAATACACAAGTGTTAATTAAGTAAGGAAACTCAGGAAACTATATGTTCTGTGTTAGTTCAAATGTAGGTTACATTAATACTAAATCTGAAAAATGCCTGATTTGCGTTTGAGTCAAGTCAGAGCTTCATATAGGTTAGGTGTGTGATCTGATCTGAGCCTAGGTTAGGTGTCTACTGGAGAACCTCCGTTATCCGTTTCATTTCAAAGTGTCCATCGTTAGATTCAGATTCAATCTTTACAAATTGTATATTAGGTCCAGGTTACGCTCGTAGATTACGCTCAGCGTAGCTGCTATCTTAGATCTAGGTTCAGGATTAAACTCTTTCTAGTTACCTCTGCCATAACTCCGTCCAAACTCACAGCTAGACCTGTGAATTCTGTGAACTAGCAATAACTATATGTTAAAACTTCTTTAAATGTGTCTGGTCCTAGCTGAACAACATAAATTAGAGAACGAAGGACGTGTATTAGACCATGTTTACAACCAAGATACAACCTTCAGTGCTGCATCTAAAACAACCCTCCACGGCATCTAGATTGCACTTCAGCCAGGTCTGAGTCCAACTAAGTACCTACTAAACCTTCTTTAAATGTGTCTCCTGTCCTAGCTACACGACATGAATCAGAGAACTAAAGATTCCTATTAGATTAGGTCTACAACCCGACTACATGGCCGTAGCAGCCGACGGTGGGTTACATGGAAGAAGAAGGAGGTCTGCAGCCAAGACCAGACCTTCCATGTTACATTCGAAAATAGCAGCCGCTGTATCCAGACATGTCAGCCAGGTCTGAATCCAACAACGTCTGAGTCCCACTTTGAATTGCCCCAGCGTTCAATCCGCGGTCTCGTCGAGCCCATTGGAGCCGCATAAGACGCGGGAGCAAAAATCAACAGCATCCCTTCAGAACGATTCGATAGATAAAACCCAGACACACTTCGCCGGGGATCGGAGACGGTTTCTAAATCGCGGGGGAAGAGACCCATTGCCGCGGCGCTCTTCCGGAATTTCCCTGGGACTCGGCTTGAAAAATCTTGGCCGCCGATTCCTTGGGAGATTCTGCTGGCATGCGGTGAAATGCAGCCGCACACAGAGAGACCTGGCCGTCGGTGCAACGACGTTCCCACGTTGGCGGAACTGCGAGGTTCGTGGAACTGCGCCGCGTAACGACCAGCCCGAACAATGGGGTTTCGACCATCTATGTCGATCACGTCGCCCCGAAGCAGGGGCCGGGGGAAGACTTCTCTGCTTTCTTTTGTCGTCGAAGAGGCCGGACCTGAACAACCGACACCGAATCGATATTCGCCGCGCCGCGTAACAATCGAATTCTAGAGCGAATCTCTCCGTGAACGTTCGACCGGTATCATCTTCGACGCTCCTTGCTCGTTTCCATCCGATTCTTCCGCCCCATCGACTCGACCTGCCTCCGCTCCTCGACGATCTTTCGCCTGTTTCGCCGACTGCGGCGGTCGTCATTGACTCGATCGCGAATTGGGTGGATCAGAAGAGCGGAATCAGATCAGTAAACAGACGTAGCAGTTTGTCCGAGCGGTGGAGTACCCAATCAGTTTGGAATTTCTTTTGTAGCTACTTGGTCCGACTATTTTTCCTAGATACCCTATGTAATTTTGTTATATTCTGATCTGGCGTGTTGATCTTTTGAAAAATGTATGCGTTGATAGGGGTCATTGATGTAAGTCTTCACAACAAGCTGGTTCAGTTTGTTTGTTTTTATGACGCTGATCACCAGTAGGTTAAGCGAGTGCGGGTCAGACAGTGATCGATGAGCAAGTGAAAGCGCCCGGGCTATGGTCAGACGCTGCCAAGTCACCAGGAAAAACGTTTAGAGTATGTTAGAACATTGTTACGGTCATTAGTGGAAGACCCTTTGTTCCGGACAAATATTGATCGTCGACTAGCACAGTCGCCTGCAGAGTTGCCTATTTCATGGCCAAACATTGACTATTGGCTAACGCAAAGTTCTACGCTCTGATGGGATCATCGATCGAGATATCGTGAAAGCATTTGCGTTACGTCGTGTATCCCATTTGTGATTGGGTAATTACGAGCGAGATGATCCTCTCATCTGAACTACACCCTGACTATCCCAATGAGGACAGTAAGAGTTGTTCAACGATTTAGATGAAAATTCTACGATCTTATTGGTCTAAGTTCTGCTAGGCTGAATCTGGTTGAGTTATGAAAAAGTAGACAGGCTACCTAGGATTAGATTAGCGTATACAAGACAGTGGTTAAGATAGGTAAGGCGAGATTAGGCACTGCAGGACCAGATATCAGTTAGGTTAGGGTACATCACACTTGGGCTAAGTTAGCTCTTGCGATGTTAGGCTCTACAAGGCTAAACTTGGTAGAGGTAATGTTAATTTAGGTTCTACAAAACTGAACTTGCACTACGTTGAATTAGTCTGAGTTATGCAAGAGTAGAGTTAGGCCAACATGGGGTCACCTTAAGTAATTCATGACTGGACTTGGGATACATTCAGTTAGACTGCGTTGGGGGAGACTAGACTTGTACTACTTTATGCTATGTGGGTTTGAACAAGACTTCAGTTAGGCTGGAGTACATTCCAACCCTCCCTTCTTTTCTACCTCATTGGCTCCGTTAGGACCAGCCACATGCCTCTACCAACTCAATCCAGGTTAATATAGAAATGAATCCATAACTAAATTAACGATTCTCTCAACCTGGGAGTGTCTGTCTGAACATTGTCCGCAGAACCTATAGATTCTCATCTAAAATTCGTCGCCGGATATGCAGCGAAGGAACACCTGACAAATCGATTGTGCGCAACGGCGAAGGAACGTATAGGTGAACGTGAAGCCGGGGCTCGATAAGATATATACAGCAGCTGCGTTATCGATACCGCCCGGAGCAGCTACGCTGGTATTCTGCTATCGTCTGGACAACGTTACCGCTAGAAACAATTATTACTACTTGGCAAACTCAAACAGTCTATCCTGGAGGCAGCATTTGGCAAGTTCCCACAGCCGGCGCTACACGCCCGAAGCTTTACGCAAGCTGCGTGTCGGCGCACAAGCACGTACGAGCTGGTGTGACGCGCGGTCAGTCATTCAGCATGCGAACAACTGGGCTACGGAGCCAGGCATAGGTATGCCTATGCCTCTAATAGGATTAGAGTCTAATGGAGCGGAGAACGCTTAATGATGTACTGCTAGTCACTTTGCTATGGGAGATTTGACGAGTCCCCATGCCTGTGCCTGTTTACCTTCTTGGTCTAGTTCGAACTGTGTTGCCTATGGCTTCCTCAGGGTTCCATGCTAACGAGCTGTTCAAGATTCAGGCAAGATCCAAATCTAGAGATCTCCATTTCCGTCTATGTTTGAGATATTAGTGTTTCTGTATAGTCTTTTGGTTTGCACAGTTCATGGACTATTGAAAGGTTTCTATAATTTCGATTAAAAGTTAGAAGGATTTGCGTCCTGCTTCACCTTAAACCTATATGAACGCCATGTTTGGTTAGGCAGTTTATATGGCGAAGTAGAAGATTCTATTCTGCCGCTAGACAACCAGAAGTGCTGACTCGTGCTACTTGAAAGTCTTCTTTGTCTTGTTCCTTCGTAGTTCTTAAGCATACGTTGTCGCAGTGTATAGGGTGTTTGCTGAACTTTCTTACAAGCCGTTTCCAGTGAATATACTTATCATATTATCATAAGTGCTTTTTTAAAACGAGGGAGAGGGCTTTGAACCTTTCCTAGAAAGATTCAACCGAAAGTGTAACGTGTAAACTTGCAGTGCTAGTTTTAACTACTTTTCAAATACATTTAGAAATTTTATCTGTTCAGGAGAGATAAAGTCGCAAGTGATAAAGGATTGTGCATGGCCAGACTGAAAATAGACAGGTCTGAAACTTCTAATAATCTCCACTGTATGCATTTCTGTGTGAAATAGGTCAGACTGGTCTCCGTGAGTTTCTGTTAGATAAGCACAAGTGATATGGGACAATAGATGGTCAGACGTACAAGAACAGCCAGCAGAATTTCAATCATTTCTGCCATGCCTGGGTTAGGTTGGATTAGCTTGACATCAGTGATAGAGGATCGTGCATGATCAGACAAACACGTCCTGGTGCTCAGACTTCTGACCATCTATAGTACAGACATTTCTTTGGTGGATTATACTGGGTTGAGTCGGACTGAATTAAATTAATCCAAGTTAAGTTGGGTTAGGTTAGCGCAAGTGATGGAACGCAGTATATGGTCAGGTAAACAGTATATCATCCTCAGACTCCTAATGGTCTCCACTGTACACATGTGTTGGCCGAGCTAGGCTGGATTAACTTAGGTCGTAGGAAGCTAATTTTGATTATGTTGGGATAAGCGGACATCAGTGATGGAGGATCGTGCATGGTCAGGCGCAGAATGTAACACACTAGGACGTAGTTTATTAAGTTTTCTGGCACTCGCGTCAAATATCATCAAACCTTTTCTTTCAAAGTCTTTCAATATCAAAATATATCTGAGTTTTATTTTTCCTTTAATTCAGGTGTCAGTTACACAGGTGTCAGACTCCATTTCTCTCGTGTCACTGCGTGAATCTCTGGAGCTATCCGGCCACGTTTCTCAGAGTTTCCTGGGCGACATTTGCCCCCGGCAGCCCGATAATACCCGCGTCGTGGAGTCGCTTATTGGGTAGTTGTCTAATCGACTGTGGAATTCGATATAGGTATAGTAGGTGCAAGCAGTTACTGGCCATGTTGCTCGGCTCCCTCGATTAGTCTATTTAACCGTGCTAATTGGACGCGAAACTGCGCGTTGTTACCGTTCCTTCGGCCCAACGAAAAGGCGGCCTTCTTTAATTTCTACCCTGAAGGAAGTACCGGAGGATTCCAATACTCTGAGTTCCAACCACATCTACTCCCATCCGACGTAGAATAGTTCTTTCAGATCTGATGGTTCGATTCCTAGAACGAGAATTTTAGAAGCGATTGTAAGATGAGAATATCGAAGTCCCCGTGTGACCTCATTCGGAGAAGTCAGAGCTACCTGGTTCAGTTTGCAAGCACTCAGGCTTGACACGGTGTTTGAACTACGTTAACTTCTCTTTGGAAGCGAAGAGGTTTGATTAATGGATACAGTTTAATTACGTTGAATTCATTTGGGTCGTTGATTAACTCATGAAGCTCAGGGGCTCCTGAAGGCAGTTGCAATATCGTTCTGCTTCTTTTCGGCTATTTTACATTTTTATAAGGCACGAATGATTTTTGTTGTGCTTGAGCGGTACACGCGAACTACTCGAACCCATCGCTACGCGGTACACATTGACCCGGCGAATCTGAACACGAAAATCTCGCGATCTCGAGACGAGAGAATGCATCGTGCCAGATCGATCTCTTTATGGTACACTGATACAGCTTCTGTTGAAAGGCTTCTGCTCTTTTATGGTGTTTTTTCCTTCTGTCTGAGATGGACGTTCATTTCTGTGGCGCTCCTTTGCGGATTGAAACCGGAGATGCAACGAATGCCTCTTAAGAGAGTTTCAATTTTCATGCACGTAATTTCATGAAAGGCGACCTCTGTATGCGTCTGTTCCGTGCAAACAGAATTATTTAAAAATCTCCAAGTTTCTTTTACCGTAAAATATACGCAGATACTTGGATTAATTATTTAAAGTACATCTATCAAACACACGTGAGGAACATAGGATTTTTCTCTAATAACGTACAATACATTTTACAGTTTAAAATTGCAATGCCTAATAGAGCTGGGTGTAACAAATAATGAACTGTTCGAATTTATTCTAACTTTTGTTAATATATAATTCTATAATAGTTATACTGCATTTAGTATTTTTTTAAATTATTCAGGTGTGTATTGAGTTCCGAGCTTAACTAACCATTTTTGTTTTTCTGTTTCAGGACTCTCAGCGTGTTAGGACAATGGACATCGTCGTACCGTGTCCCAGGAGAACAAACTAAATCAAACAATTAATCAAAAGAAGCAAATTAATCAAACGAAAAAAAAACTAATTAAGCATTCCTTGGTGTCCAAGAGCGTGGATAATTAACTGATCGTATAAATGAAACCGTGCATCGTAAAGTGTTATTATTTCGACGATAATTACGTTTCTTATTGGAAGCATCACACAGTAAGACTGACAAGGAAGCTACAGTCGAACAATTAAATGAAGAGGGTAGATCGATATCGCGTTTTTATCTTAACAAAGATGTCTAGAGACTCGTAGACTTCAACCCCCGTCGAGCAGTTCATCCTGGTAATCCTGAGGGGCTTGGGGCAAGCTAATTAAAATCAATGACCGAATCTGATGGTAAGCCTAACCATATTTTCCTGTCTGACTTCTTTTCGCAACTTGGGGAACCTAAGTCCAATGAAACGAAACTGAAATGTCCCAAAAAACAAAAAAAAACAAGTCATATGAAGGTGGCCTTTTTTTTGAAACCCAAACGATTTTAATTTTTAACTTTTGTAGGTATTTTTATTTTGTCGAGCACGTAACCAATAAATAAAAATGCATTTGCAATTATTTACACTGTGGTCATCGTGCTGTGAGTAATTAATTTTGAAAGATTCAGAGCTTTCAGAATTATAAAAAGTGATCCAAAATGCACAGGGTGTTCCAAACTTTCAAATCTCAAGAGGGGTTGCACCTTCC
The DNA here is from genome assembly GCA_916610135.2 of Macropis europaea. Lineage (NCBI taxonomy): Eukaryota > Metazoa > Arthropoda > Insecta > Hymenoptera > Melittidae > Macropis > Macropis europaea. Next base: position 3,159,487 of record OU744352.1, on the reverse strand, counting down.
TTGAAAGTCAAAGGCATCAATTTTCAACGTATGCAGCTGTTCTTATTTATACAGTACAGATCTAACGAACAAAAACACTTTACAACCATTTTCACTATGATCCACGAACTATTAATATAAAATTCGTTCAGCAATCTATTCTGAAAAATTGTAGGCAACAGATTCTAAACTTTCAGGGTTGCATTAAGATATTTCAAACGTTCAGAGCCTTTAATACTCACCAAATTAAATAAAGTAGCCTTAAACTGATTACTTCCATAAACCCAACCTTCCATTCGATGCGCTGCTAAAAATGGTCAATTTCAACAGATCTCAGTAAATATTCATTTTAGGACACACGTCGAGTAAGAATTTTTCGCTCATTTCATCAATGTCTACGCCTCCAAAAAGTTTCGAACCCTCTCGAAACAGATTGTACAGTGAAAAATGGATGTTGCTGGCAGCGTCGGCGAAATTATTGATCTGTACCACTGCGAGCGCGGCAGTAAACCAGGAAACGATAATCAGACCGACGTCATTTGCAAGATCCCTCAGGTACCTTCGAGATATCGTTGAGTACGGTCGAAAATCTTCTTGGTACATACACGAGAGAAAGATTCGAAGGCCTCCGCGATAAGAAAGAGACTCGTATCAACGAACGAGAAGCCCCCGAAAAGCTTATCTCCTTTTTCCCTGCTCCTCCGTAGGAGGATGACGAAGAGTACGTGATCCAGTTATGCGACAGTGAACCTCCCAGTCTGATAAGTACTGATTTCCATAATGCTTCCGCGTACGAGCACGCTTCAGCTCGCTTCAGGACACTCTTTGACGTCTGATAACACGACAGACACCGGGATCGATCGTTATCGGACCAGATTCGCCGTGCTTTCGCCCATCTTTCTCGAAATATTCCTCGAGATACAGGGAAATAGGGAACATCGGCTTCGATGATCGGGAGGCTTCGCAAAAATTACATTTTTTATCATTGACAGGATGTCGTCATTCCGGAGGCTCCTCGGAACTTCTTATCGGGCGGAAATAAAAATCGACGTGCATGGAAGACGAGGTACTCTGGTGTGGGAGCTGTATCAGTGTTTGTGGAAATCAGCAGACTGCGGACGTTCATGGAAATATACATTTTTAGATATTTCAGACATGTAATTTTCATTTCGCAAAGTTATTAAGTCTACATCGCTCGCCAATTTAGATATATTAAATTGCATAGATGTCCATAGTTTAGAGATCAGTTTTTAAATTCGTGTATCTTCCGAAAATTTTAGAACTCTGTGTTGAGTATTTAGATCTTCAATCAACAGATTGTAATGCAACTTTTGGAGTGCAAAGTGATAAATTTACAGAACCCTGTAACTTTGGAAGTCTATTATTTTGCAGACTGGACCCAGTCCAAGTGAGTTCAGAGATTTTTAATTTTTTTAACGAAATGAATTAGAGTCGTTTGCAAATGAATAATAGTATGAAGGATTAATCCTTGGAAATATTTCGACGTCCAAGTTCGGGAGGAATTTTCATCCGAACTGTTCTTTCGTCGTCCTTATCGGACCTTCTCGACTTCTCCGTGTGTGCAACACGTTCCGCCATTTTTCCTGCGCGCGTGCACATATCACTGACAATCGCTTCGCCTTATCTCGCATCAAAGAGCAAAGGAGGAAAATTTCCGGCGCAAGATGAGAATTTGAAACGAGCGTGAGACCTCGAGACGGATGAGTCGTTGAATTATTTTTCTGTTTGGGGATGAGCCTTAACGCAATCTTTGTCAGCGATTATGCGAGCTCGTGAGACCTTGACGGATCATGGAAAATATCGATAAAAATACTGAGGGCACTCTAAGTGTCAGAGTCGATGTTTCATGGTAAATATTGGTGGCTTAGGTTTCTGTTAATTGTAAAATAAATTGTCTATTATTGATTATTATTTCATCCGTCAACAAGGCAATAATTCATACTAAAGTAATCGAGAAGCAATCTCGAAGAACATACGGTCAGTGTCCCTGAACAGCAACATACATGTGGAATACCCTGTGCATAAAGAAGCAGACTCAAAATCAACCCTTTGCAATCGGAGGGGCACTTGCGCTGGCTTTAAATAAATATACACAAAATGTAAAATTTTTCCTGAAAAATTATGACCATCATTACCTACTTCAAGCATTGCCCGAGTGCAAAGGGTTGGAGAAACCACCCCAGCTGATACTCCATCAGAAAGACCCGTATCATTCAATCGACACAAGTGTATTCCCAACATGTCATTGTACCAGAAGGTTCCCCAGCGAAAAGAAGTCGTCAGAGATCCTTCCAAGCGAAGTGTAACCCTCGAAGGAAGTTCTCGAACGAGGGTTGAACCGGTGTCTGAAGCTGTGGCGACTGAAATTTCAGGGAAAACCGCAAGCTCGCGTCGGGCAGGCGCGCAGTTGTCGCTCGAACAGGCCTAAATGAAGAGGGATCGCCGTGGGAACAGGTGATCGATAGCGATTGCGAGGGCGTGTGTGCGTGCGTGTGTGTGTGTGTTCGTTCCAGGGTGGGTCGCAGGGTAATCGGTGACGTAAAGTGCGGGGGGAGGGGCCGGCGGGTATAGCAAGATGGAACTCTTCCTGATTCTCGTCTGTCTGATTGCACCGCCCACCCTCTCGCTCTCGATCAAGAGCAAGCTCAATCCACGGGTCGTTCAGACACGGTACGGCGAGGTGCAAGGGGTCATACGATCCTTCGAGAACGTACAATCCAAGTTCCTCAAGCCAATCGACGTCTACCTCGGGATACCATACGCCACCCCTCCGGTAGGGGGTAACAGATTTTCACCGACCAGAGCGCCAAGCCCATGGGAAGGAGTCAGGTGAGCCCTCAGATTCACACTGTATCCGAGCTTTTGTGTACACCGCATGCGTTATCATCAACCCTTTCGTGAAAGGCAAACTTAGGGTGGGATTAGACAGGATCATGCAGGTGCCTGGGTCTGGAGAGGAGATGCCGTTTCAGAGTATAGTAGTTTTGAACGTGTGGGGTGGGGTATGAGGTATTTTGTTGATTCGAACGGATTTTAGGGGTTCTTAAGGGGAGGTTGAATATTATTGGTGTGGGGTGCAAAGTTGAGTTAAGTTTGAATATATGGGTTGAAGCACCTGATATTGTTGACTCGAGTGGGTTTTTTTGATTTGTAAAGGGAAGGTTGAACATTGTTTGAGTGGGATGCAAAGTTGGGTTGGGTTGGGTTCAGTTTGAACATATGGGTTAAGGCATCTGATATTGTTGATTCAAGTGGGTTTTATGGTTACTTAACGAACTAGGATTAGCATTAACAATAATAGCAACAAGTAATCATAAAATTCGATCAAGAAATTTTATTCAAGACCTAACGAACTCGCCATTAAGTTTGTATTAGGATACACATTTTCAGAGTGTTGTGAAGTGGATAAAAAATTGTCTGAAAGTTGTCCGGAATACTGTTAAGTAAAACGTTCCTGATCTCCAGGTCCAGGGTGAAAGGAATCGCAAAGATTTTGTTAGGTGGTTCGAGGATACTCGAAATTTTACAATAGGTTTGATTCCCAAGAACCGCATTCTGCCTTCCGGAATCCCCTTAATGCGCGGATTCTTAAACGTATTCCAACAGCATACTTCCGGCAAAGTTATGTCAAGCTTTCCCTTTGAAATTCATTCGAGCGTTCGGCATAGTATTTGTACGGCCTTTTCATACACACTACCCTGTCATTCTGGGCAGCCTCTCATCGGATAAAAACGCACTTAAAATTCGGCCGAAGAAACTCGCGGAAATGCAACGCAACGATACTGTAAATCTTTCGCCGTGCAACCCGCACTGAATTCAACGAAAACAAATTATTATCGTTACAATATCTTTGTTACACCCGGCAAAGATTAACAGACGCATTCGCCGGGCTTCTCTGATCAAATTTGCAAGCTGCAGTTTAATGGTTGAAGCTCAGAGACTTCCATAAAAAATTACCAAAGTTTGCCAATTATATTTCAAATTACATTTGAAATGTAAAAGTTTCGAGGTGCTTCAAGATCGAGCCTGGACTCTTCAAGGCCGTCTCAATCTTGAAAGAATAAAATGTAACACAATTTAGAACTGAACTTTCGGAACTAAATAAATATTTCTTGATAAAATTTTAATTACTACACACTTATAAAGCAAGTGAAGTAAAAAATACATTTTGTAACGTTTTAAGCATAGAATACACTTTTGTCAATATTCTGTTCCTTCAACTACTAACAATATTCTATTAATTACATTTCTTAATAATTGCAGCTTTGCAGATGCATGTCCCGTATTTTCATACGGGTTCAGAGTTCGCGTTTGGTCGTGTCAGTTGTTTCAGGACTCGAGAGTCTCGTTCGCTGGAAAATGAGGGGGAGATAGACAGGATTAGGGGAGGGTGGGAGAGGGGGTAGAAATGAACGATAATCATTCTTTCGAAACGTTGCGGTTCTCCCGGGGAACCGTACGATCGAGCATTCCAATCATCCGTATCGGCACGCATGAGCAGACTCAAATGAATTCCTCTTTGCAGATTATCGGACTCGGTCGGACCGGTCTGCCCTCAAAAGCTGCCAGACATCTCGAACGAGCAAGAAGCACTGGAGCGTATGCCTAAAGGCCGTTTAGAGTACTTGAAGAGGCTGCTTCCTCATCTACGGAATCAGAGCGAGGATTGTCTCTATCTGAACATCTACGCACCCGCCATGGGTGAGTGACAGATCATCTGCTCGGATAAACGTCACAGGACGTTATCGATCAAATCTTGTCTCCCCCGTTTTTTTAAGATCCTAGGATATCCGTCGGCGATTGGGGAGTTGTGGGGAGGGTTGGGTTCACTCGTCGACTCCTTAAACATTTGCCTTGCTCAAACATAAATTATTACGGTTAAGAGACTATGTCTAAAATTGTCTGCTGCATTATAAGTAGTCTACGTGGAAAGATATATTTATAGGAAAAGTATTATTATGACTGGACGTCATTACTGAGAATATTAATTAAATATGTACAGTATATACAGGTAAATAGATAGTTAAAAATATGATGCATCTAATAAAACGCAAATGTGGTGAGTAAAATAAGTAGTGTATATAAGCGTAGGTAGCGTGTGTGGGTGTATGTAGGTATATGTAGGGTCTGTGTAGGTGTATATGAGGTATATGTAGGATGTATACAGGCATAGAAATATACAGGTAATATACACATACAAAAGCACATAGATAGTGCAACGTATACATGGAATAACATTAATTAATTACACTAATATTACAAACATTTATTTCGTTCATGTATCAGGGGGGGTTGATTTGTCTTTATATTTAACGAAACACAATGTTTACGAAATATTCTAATAAATTATTTAATCTGACAAAGTACAAAAATTACGTAGAGTTTTGTTTCATTGAATTTTTGGAAATTGAAGTATATTATTACTTTTACAGCTGAACAAGTAAAATACTAGCTTTACGAATTCAGCAGGGGTGGTTTCATATGACGAATAAATTAAACTTCCTGGAAATGCGCTCCGTTGGCGAAACTATCAAGACAAACACGGCATTAAACATGCCCGTCGATATACAGCATACTGAGACAGCTAGTTTCGCTGTTAGCACAGCGTAGTAACTTTCCAACCCTCTTCCAATATCTCGTAAACACGATGGAAACAAATAAAACTGGATATTGAGGCAGAATTTTTAACTCAGGATCAAACTATATTGCTCTTACTACAGGATCGTTTCACCGTTTTCACTTGGACAAGCACAGTCTCGGTCCAATAAGACCATCCGTGACTTCAGGGTGTGCTTTCACAGGTCTTAGAAAAATTGTCTGTAACGAAACTACCCCCTTTTCATTCTTCTTCGTTATTGGGAATTGAACGGATGAAAACCGACTGAAATATTTACACACGAATTCTTGAAAGGCAAGCACAATTTTAGAAACGTCCACAGCTTATGTTAAGGGGTAGTTTTACTCCCAGAAAAATAAGTAAACAAAATTAAAAATCTTCCATTAAATTTCTTTAAGGAGTAAACAAATAAAAACGCCATAAGAAATTCTTCACAATTCAGTGTTCGATCCTCCGATTAGGAAAATATTCTCCTCGTTATTTGACGGGGGTGATTCCGACCGAAGGGGGTTGCAAGAGACAAATAAGACCACGAATAAACAAAAAACAGGTAGAAGCGAGACGGTGTGCTTCAGCAACGTCGAACATCCCGGCATGTACAGGCAATATATTCCAACCCCTTTCGTGGAGCGTGTTCGTCTCGAATCCCCTGTGCAACCCCCTGCTGCACCCTCTCGTCGTTTTCATTTCTCTCGCGCCGCGTGCAGGGAGAGAGGAACGGTTTCAATAATAGTACATCATTGCATTTTCTCCGCGAAACAGGAAATTTTACTTTTCCCTGCGTCTTGAACTCGTCCGCCCCCGCCCCCCTCTTCAGCCCCCCAGCAGACGGTCTCCCGTTTTTCTTGCAGTCTCTCCCGGGCCGGAAATTGAACGGCAAAGGCGACAGGAACGCAGCGCCGTTTTCTCCCGAGATACGTGTGCGCGTTTACGAGTACACCGGGGGGTGAAATGGGGTGAAGGGGATAAAATCGTTGAATACCATCGATATGTAGATTTTTAGAAATATACGTACTTCGTTTGCTCTGATTTTTAGAGCAGAAGAAGGTGGACCGGGTTGAATGATGGTTGAAAGCTCTCAGCTTCTGAAATGTGGGGTTAGGTTTTAGGAATGTGTACTTTACTCTCGGGTCCAGAAATTTAAGTTTACGTCTGGAGCAGAACACCATCGCTCCCGAAATTTAACATCAGGCTTGCTTATCAAAGGTTCAGAACCGGAAAGCTGTAACAGTTAGCTCGTACCTACCAGTATACACCCTTATTCAACAAGAAGGAAAAAAATGATTCGGAAGCAGAGATGCTTGAACTTCTTCATTCGAAAATCATCAGAGGGCGACTCTGAAGAAAGGTAGCAGGGAACGTCCCAATAAGCTCGCTTCACTACGAAACCAGCCGAGCGTATTCGGCGAAGTTCAAAGGGGGTTAGCGACAACCGGAAGAAAGCCACTATAGGCGCACGTGCATCGGACGGGGTACACCCTTGTATCCAGGTCAAACCGTTTTCATCTCTTTTCGTGTATGGCGGGCGTGCACGTTCGCGTTTCGACAATGAAACATCCAGACGTAAATGTAAGCCGGAAACAGGAAACCAGAACACGCTACTCGGCAAGTGTGCGCGCGAGCGTGACTACCCTCGGCAACTGTCCAGAATGCAAAACTGCAGCCCTGTGTATGTTAGGCTGTTTCGCGACTACCTTTCGCTAAACACCGCTTGAAAAATAGTCACGACTGTTCCGCTCGAAGAGGCGTACCAGCTGAGTCATGCCACTTCCTAGACTCGTATCGCTCTTTCACATGCAATTAGGGGAGTATTGAACTGACTGGGAAATTTTAACTACTTTGAATAGGAACGATCAAGACAATTGCGTGGACACGGTTGATGACACGTAGTCACGGAGGTAGATATAAAGTGCTTGAAGACAACGGAAATAAGAGGATGCTCTAGGTTGTACCTAACTTAGGGCTGCTTGAAGAGACCTCCAGTCATGTGTCCACACATTTCAGTGGAGGATATATTTTAATTTAGAGTTAAGTTGTCACTAACAGAGCTAAACATCAACCTAGTGTCTCCAGGGATTCTAAACGAGTTGTCAAACAATATCCTGGGTGATCCGATTATTTTAAGACTTTGCTGTGTCTACCACTGGCGGTATGTTAGGGGTACCTTATTGAAAGCAGGAGTCATTGAGTACGTGAGTAGACCAGAAGGCAGCCATGCCTCAATACTTGAACATCAATGGCAATTAGGTTGACATAGACCAATGTCGAATGAAGACACTTAGTCAGTAGTGGTCTTAATAGACCTTCAGTTCTGAAAGTTAGGGTTTACTGATACCTTTAGGTAGGTTAACCTTTAGGAACATGAAGTCCACATAGTTAACCATGGAAATAGATCACAGTGTCTTAATTCTTCGGCACCAATAGAAATGAAAGTATTGTGTACCCATATAGCAGCAAGGTACATAGTCAGTAGCCCTAGTGGCCTGTCAGCTCCTAAAGTTAGCCCTTAGTAAGAATGTCAGACCTAAGTGATAAAACAGGAGGTAAAGGAGACCCTAAGTGTTAATCCTTCGACATCAGTGGTCTATGTGGTAGCATGGCATCTAATCAGTAGCTCTAATGTACTTTCAACCCCAAGAGTCGGGACTTCTTGCAGCCCTCTGATAGGTTAATCATTAACAAGATAACGCCCTCGTAGTTAACGAAGTAGGCAAACCATAAATCGCAATAATTCGATATCAACAGAAATTAAAGTGTGATGCACTCATGCCATAAGAACATCAGCCAACTCATTAGCAAAAATATGTCGTAAAGCGTGCAGAGAAGTTTCTCCAATAATGTAGGCAGCTAAATTGGATCTCCAATGCGACGTTACGGAGAAAAAAGGATGCTGATGGCACGAAGAAGGACCGAAACAACTTCGAATGCAACGAATCCCCGAAACATCCGCATTCGAGCTCCCTCCCTTTTTAATAATGCACCGGCTGCATGTTTACAAACACGGACGCGCGCGCACAGATTACTGGAAAATTTAGAGACAGCGAAAGACCGGTCTCGGTGTGAGCCTTTAACATTCCGCCGTTCCGCCCCGCAATCCATATAAAAGATGCATTCCGGATAGCCGGTGGATTTACGGGAACGACGAGCGGAAAGTTGATTTCACCAATAGCTGCATTTTATTTCACCAAATACCTGCTTCCTCCATTTTCCTTCTCTAGCGTTTCCATCGCGATTATCATTCCACAGAAGGAGGTTATTTTTAGAGCGAGACTCCTGTAGAGACATCAGTACCCGATTACTCTAACGCCCTGGTACTCTATAGTCTCCCTGTTATGATACCCAAAAGCTTGAGCTGAAGTTTGCTGCAGACACCCTGTAGACTATCAGCAGTCCTCCTTCAAAGTAGAACACAACATTTCCATGAAATTTTTCGCTTTGAGAATCGTAACGATCCTCCCAAGCGAGCAAAGCAGGAAGAACCGCATTTAATAATGTTGTGGCGTGTATGAAGATCCCCCGATGGCTGTTTAGAAGGACTCTCGAGATCCTTGTTGCCTGGGAGAGCACTTAGGCGAGTCTCCTTTGGCGTCTCCCTTTTGTGAAGCAGTGGCGTGCTTGTTGTGCGTTTAAACAGGTAACTTCGTTGCCTGGCGAAAACCTGCGGGCTTCTTCAGCAGCCAGTAACAATGCCAATTGCAAACATCCCCTTCTCTGATGTCTTCGTTCCACATAGACATCGAGACTGTTCAATGAACCGGACTTGGCCAATGAACAAATTTCAGAAGGCTGCTTCCATACACCTGACCAACTTCCAGCAGACTGAATTGGGCAGATCTAGTGAATTCTAGGGAAAGTTCATGAGGTGGCTCGGGGGACTAGCCACAGGACAGGACAAGGATGACGATGAAATCCAATGTAGGAATCAAGTTTCCGAGTTTCTTCTTCGGGGAAGCGCTAAAAGCTGCTTCAACTCCGGCTCGTAAATCAGCTTTTATTCCTGTAACTTGTTCATTACGGAACGCAGTTTTCCGCGGCGTGTAATCTGCGGAAAAACTGGCGACATGAGCATGAAGTTAGCCACCGCTGTTAGCACACGTTTTTCTACTTAGCCTCAGCTATTTTTCGGGACGTATACGGCAACGTATTCACTATACATGCACGCAGGAGATCTTTTTAATCATTTTCTGCGGCCTGTACTTTCATTAATTGTTCTACGTACAGGGTGTCCTATTTAAATCTATCTGACTGGCCCAGTACTTCGGTAATACTTTTTGGAAGTGTCTCTATGAACATTATTATTCCTGGTTAGTTGTAGCAACTGTTAATGTTACGACTGACAAGATGTCCTACACCCATCCTGACCCAATGTTCGAAGATTAGCCACCAGGACACATCCTATTGACACCTCGACAAACACGTGTAATGCTTTACGAGCACCTTCGTAGGCCTGCTGGAATCAATTCGACGCTAAGTAATCCTACTTGTCATCAATGACCACGTGGTCCGTGTCCTTGGTTGCTAGGTAACTTCCTAGCTCCTCCACAGGCTGCTCCATCAAAGTCATTTTGGTCCTCCTAGAAAATTCTCTTAAACCCTGACGAATCTATCAGACAGACAAACCCAGAACGACGAAACAAATTTCGAATGTGAATAATCAATTCAGTAATCTAATCGAGGAAGCCTAGGGCCCCTGGAAAGCGTCATGAAAAAATTCCTTCGGATGTTTCCAAAGTTTTCGACTATCCTCGCGGAGTTTCACGGTTGGTATGGTCTTCGACGTTTAAAATACTCGGCGCGTTACTGCCCTCTTTGAATACGCGAACAGGTACGTATCGACGTGGGCTGAAGGGTTGGGGATGGGTCTGAAGGAGAAAAGAGATGAAATTCTAAGACAGTGGGAGGATAGTAGACAGCGGAGCCATCAAACGCGAGCTCAGCGGAGAAAATTCTCTGAATATTTCACGCGGCCAGCCTTCTCCGCGGTCTTTCGAATTCGGTCTCCATTTTTCTTCGGGGCCCGACCTATATTCCCCCGGACGAAAGATAAAGCGTCGAGGAAGAAAAGGCTTCACCGAATACACCGGGAGCTTAAATGTTCTACACCCTCACCCTCTTCGCTGAACTCGCTCGGTTGACCGCTGTTATTAATGGTCCGGCGGGATGTCTTCTTCTTAATCAAGAATGTTCAGGGAGTTACAGCCCTGATCCTTATTGCCCGAGTCCTATCGATTAGGACTCCGACAGGCATTAGCCTGATTGCGCTCATACCTGCGTTCTTGCGCAGATTTTTCCTGCAGTCTGTGATTAACGATTTCATCGAGAGTTTTTACCGGGGTGCGAGCTCGACTTTCGTTGAATTATCGTGATTTCTGGAGTACCAGGTCGCTAGGATCACTGTTAAGTTATTATATTACAGTTTTAATGACTTTATCTGCATTCGAACGCTTCGCCGCGCGCGACACTTTCGAGAAACGTTACGACGTCGAACGCCATCTGGCGCCCGGCGCGGTACTACGCAGATTTCTTGCCGCTCTAGGGAAAAACGAAAGTACCAGACTGTTTCCAGTGCACAGGAAAACAAATTAAATGAACAATAATAATTACCCTGAATCGCCTGTAGATTTTCATTGCAAAATACGAGAGTTGTCAGGGTTTCGATGATCTTAATTAAGGACAAGTGGCATATTTCAGGATTCTAATTAAAAAATTGCTGGGATGTGAATTGAGTACGTTATCCGGATCAGTGGTATTACGATTGCACTTCGCGTCATTCGTAAAATATCGCTTCCACGGGCCAGTGAAATGAAAAAAGTTCGCTGGAAGAGAAAAGGGCATTAGTAATGCGCACGGGGTAATTAATGGCGACCCATTTCGTGATTTTATTAATCGTCGAAGCGAACGAAGGTCAGTTGGTCTTTCGTGGAGGGCGGAAATTATTCCCGGCCGTCTTGATCGAAAGACGAATTGACGTTATTAGAGCCGTTCTAAATCATTCTCGTCGGTTCGACGGGGGAAAAACGTTGTTTTATGTCGACGGAACCTGTCCGCGGTGTGAATAGTTGGTGAAAGTGATTTAACGCTGCTTGTTTTCGCGGTCAGACTCTGAATCGATGTCAGGATTCAAATTCGCTGAAATTTAATTGCATTCGCCGTGCCAGGCTTCTGGAATTCGATAATTACTTCGCCACTGATGCAGAAAATTCATGAAATCCTCATTTTTCCGTACTTCGTTCGCTTTAATTCGCGTGCAGGGAACCAGAATAATATTTCAGGATATATTAATTCAGAAATATGCGACACCGGGAACATTCAATTTTCATTTGAAATTAAAATATTCATATTTCTCTGAGAAATTTCTAATTATTACAATTTTTTCCGTGCGGTACTTCCTTTGACGTTTATAAATTCCTCAATTTGCACTGTGCCATTAAATTTATTAATCAAGGCAAAGCTATGGTTCTGGACGTACACTAACCTTATTGTTTAAAAAATAATTAATATTGAACTTTCGATAGGGTTTATCTACTATGAGCAGTCACTTAAGCTCTCGGTTGGCACGCAGACTTCTTTCGCATAAAATATCTTTCAAACTAGTCTACTCTGAGAATCATATACAGGGTGCTCCATTTTATTCGTTCCATGACAATATCATCGAAACTGTTGAAGATATCAAAAGACATTCCAGGAAAACTTCTAAAAGTTTCAATGATATTTTCCTGGGTAGATTAAAATGGGGCATCCTGTATAGAGAAATTCGCAATGACACGATCTATCAGCATGCAAAAGCTCATTAAAATCCCAGTGCAGCAGTTCGGTAGCTTTCCTTGTAAGTCATCTAAAACACTCTCAACTCCCGAAGTCTCTTCTGCATCCCCCAAATTGAATTGTCGGGCCTCCCTCGGAGTATCCAGCCGTTTCTTGCCCTGCCGCTCCCGCTGAGAGTAGATCCAGCCCTCATAAACAGGGAAAGCGTTTTCGCGGGCAAAAAAATGGCGCGGGAAATACGAACGGCGGCTGATGATCGGGCGGGAGTTAGGCGGGTATCGACGATGTAAAGGAATGCTCTTGACAGAACAGGGGAAGGCACTTTATCCTGTTCTTTCGGCGGGCGAACAAATAATTTCACGGGCGGCGGAGGAAGAAATTCCCACCGCGAGCAGGCGAAGCGGAAGAAGCAGGAGAAGGATAAGTATTTCCGAAGGAGCTGAAACAAATTCCGGGAACTTGCGGATTCGATTATTAGTTGGCTGGCTGGGAAAACTTGCCACCTTCGTCGAATCGCTGGCCCAGGCGGCCGTGTGATTGCGAATCTATCGATGGAAAGTTGCCGAAGGGAGACGAAAGCTCGCGCATTAAGTGAATTCGAAGTTTAGAGCGGATCTTGCCTCTCGTTTGGCTGAAATTTTAGAAATCTGCGCTGGGTTGCTCTAAGACAATCTCGAACGACCTTCATGGAGAGCTTTTCAGATTTTCTTGATCAGACACCCCAGTGGTGGTGAGCCGATCGTTTGAGAGTCGTTAAATTATTAATTGATACATATTAGGTTGATGTTTGCATCATTTGCTAATGTCTCGAATATAGTTCTGTATTATAGAATGTACCCAGAGCGAGGGAAGGCCGCTCCGGTGGCCATCACTGGGCTAAACCCTTAATTAATTTCATATTACAACGAGAATAACCAAAAATAAATGGAATAAAAATTCTATTAACATATCTTATTTAGAAAACAATTTAACTAATAAAAGTGCCTTAGGTAAATGAACAAACAAATATTTGTGAATCATAGTAGGGTTCGTGTCAGAAGACCACATTCCAATAATAGCGTGATGAATCTTGCGCTTTTGCAGCCACGTTTTCAGTACACAAGAAAAGATGGCTGACAGGGGTGGCAGGGTGGCGAAAAGAAGAAAGTTAAGAAGGAACGGAAGACAAGAATAGCGTTTCCTTTGTGAAACATAATTCGTATTCCAAGTGCGAAGCGAACGTTCATCCGCTGCCAACGTCTGCCCTTTGATGTCTCTGTCCCATCAGCGGCGACTCCTTTTTTTCCCTCTCATCAAGCAGTCTTTTTTCCCCACGTTTCGAGGGGGACGCGTGTGCCACGACACTTCTTCCACGGGTTGATTAATTAAAACGACATCTTCGCGGGCTAACGAGGGGACGCGGACGCCTCCGGGCATCCGATGGGCGAAATTTCACGGCTGTTTCATGGAAACGCACACGTGTCTACTGCCACAGGCGTTTCTCTGAATTCGAAGTTGCGTGCAGAATTTTTTAGACTGACACGTTTTTTTAGAATGGCACACACTGCGAAGAGTCCCTCACAATGGCTCAATTAACTTTTCGGTAGAAACTATGTGGGTTGTGCTTTAATAAATGTGAGCAAATGTAAGATTGCAATAGTAAAATCAGTAATGTAATAATCATAGATGGGGTAGGTAAATGAAAAGCAGCGAAGTATAATGTGTCTGACTGGGTACGGCTGTTTTCACTGTGTAATACTTAATATGCCAATTTAAATAGAATCCATCCCTATAGAAATGCTGCACAAACTACTATTTATTTATTATGCAGGGGGACCTGTTAGTGGATAAGAATTTTGTGGATAAATATTATTCAACAAATAACTTAAATATGCATGCATAAGTTTTTATTTAAGATCTGAATGAAAAGTAGCAAATTACAGTATGTCTGACTAAGCATGGATATTTCCACTGAGTCACTGAATATGTTAGTTCAGACCGAAACCAATCTTGCACAGTATATAAATTACTATTTATTTATTATACAGGTGGGAGCCAATAAAACGTAGACATTCTATAGAAAGGTATTATTTAATAAATAATAAAAGTGTGCATATATAATTATTCTTTACTTTCGGATTTGTATGTAAAATCGTATACTATGGGATGTCTGTCTAGGTATAGTTCCTTCCACTGTGTCACTGAACATGTTAGTTCAGATTTAAATCACTTCCTTACACTACACAAACTATTATTTATTTATTTATAAATTTATCTTTTGTACATATAAGGCCTGCTAGCAGACAGAAATTTTATATACAGATATTATTCTGTAAATAACTCGAATACATACAAATGTCAACAAACATTAATAAATCCAGTGCCACAGTGGAAACAGTCATACTTAATCAGACATGCTATAATTTCTTATTTTGAAGATGAACTACGAAGGGAAAAATTTTCAGCTGGTCAATCCTATCGTTATATTTTTATAAAATTCTCTTAAATTTCAATTTGTCAAGAATTTTATTCAAATCAATAAATAGGAACTCCAAACAAAAACTTAAATACAATGAATCTTAATTCTAAGATAAGATAAAGTAATTATATTCCTCAATGCTAACCTAAGATATCTCTTCCAAATAGATAAATTTACAATAAAACAGTTAAGCACGATTCACAAGTCTACATTGTCTACCATTTTCTCAATTTTATCTAATTAAACTTCCTCAGGCTCTACCTGACCAAACTTTCTCCCCTGCTATATTATTAAAACAATTAATAATACGTCGATCGCGTTGTAAAGCGACCGTAAGGTTCCACCGCGGCAGTCACAGGCTTGGCAGCCGGTCAATAGCAAAACCACCGTGGCTGATGGTTCGTTCGCTGTTAGGCGAGTTGGTGCGCGCGATATCGCGAACGACAGCGTAGAATTATCGCGGCGACTCGAACGAGGAATAAAACGAACCGGTAATTACTGAGCTGGTCCGAGTCGAGACGGATCGATACTGTGCCGAGCGTCGAGCATTATGGATAAATAAACTTATTTACGAGGGGGTCGGCCGGGAACTACTTCCATCTCGGCTGAAATGCGAATTAATCGCGCGCCGGCCCCGTTAAATTCGTTTCGGCGAATGTTTGTTCTCGCCGCCCGTGCACGCAACGCTCGTTTCGGTCGATCGATCGTGAAATCGAACCAGCTCGCGATTATGACTCGTGGTCCGGGGACAACACTGCGAAAAATTGTCTGCTCGAAACAAATGGTTTCATCGGCAACTGGATAAGAATAAATCGAAAACGTTGGGATAAAATTGGAGAGAACGAGGTACAGCGCTACGGTACAGTGGATTTCATTGAGTACTGCGGAGACGCTCGGACTGGACACTTCGAGGTCACTTCACTGAATTAATTTCGAATATTGATGTTCACTCTGTGCCTTGACGCTTTTATTTCAAGTTGCAAACCGGTGCTACTTTTAAGGGGGTGTTTCACTCTGGAGTGTCATTCATCCGTAAAGTGGAACAGTAAATTCTCTCGGAATAATTTCACATTTGTTTTTCGGATGCGTTCTGAAAATTAAATACTCCACCTAATGATTAATCCCTGTTCACATGTATGCATTTTCGTCAACAATTATGAGTATATACATCGTACATTAAAATTGTTTATGAACACACTGTGGATGTTTATGCAAACATACATCTTTCGACTGCAATGTTTTTGTAACTGTATTTTGTAATTTAAATGTTCAGCCTACAGGGTGTTCAAAAAGAGAGAGCTTAAATATTTACCAAGTCGAGTAAAGAATGTCTGATCAGCATACCATGAACAATATCCTCAGATCAACCAGAAGGGGATTCACAATACAATTAAACTCAGAGCGTTCACACTAAGAAAATTAAAATTTCCCCTTGAAAATATGTAACGTCAACCCCCAAAAGTCTCCAGATGGAAAGACACATTTCGTTCGTTACACGTCGCACTGATTAAAAAACGATTTCGAAGATGATTTACCGGCCGGTCAAATTGAATCGCTAATCTAAGTTCGAAAAGTTTCCGCGGCGAGGGACGCTGAATTATGGCGGCGACTCGCTGCTGGAGGGGTGCGGAGGGCCGGGGTCGCGGGGGTGGAATAGATGTCATCGACCTTTATACGCGATGGCTCTCTCGATTACCTAAAACTGAACTTCCAACGGAATTGTCCGAAGACTTGGCTCCGGCGAACATATGGGTGAAAAAGGTTCGACGTTTTGATTAAGCGCCATCCTGGCTAAAAGCGTGCCGGAATTGCCGATAGCAAGAGTTATACTGCTCCGCTCTCTCCTCGACCTCGATCCTGCCGGAAAATTCTTCGGCCGGAATTTCCAGACCGGTTTTAGGCGAGTTTCCATCGCGCGAAAAGTTATCGAGGGCCGACGGATTGCGTAAGTAAGACCGGGGAAACTTAGAACGATAAATCTCGTGTTTGTACGTGCGTATGAGTATGTATCTTCTGCTGTTTCGATCAAGTTTTTCCATCGGTGAATTTTTATGGGTTTTGCGCCAGGGTGGTCCAGAGATTGATAGAAATAGAGATGTACAGGGTACTTGATGGAGAAGATTAAGGTGAATTTTAGTGATGAGTTTCAACACTCAGAATTATTATTATTATTTCGATTATTCGAATAATATCGAGCTTTTTAATTGTTGTTATTAATTCAACAGAAATAGTTAAAGTTGCGACAGTGTAGAAAATTAACACGTTCACTGTCATGGGGTCACTGGTGGCCAGCATTTCACATTTAATTTATTTAATTAACCATGCATTGTGTATAATTGAAACGAAATTTAACATTACATGAATACTATGGAAGCACATTAGAAGATTTCTAACTTCTGTTAAGGACAGCAAATTGTAAGGTGTCTGGCTATGTATGGTTGTTTTCACTGCCAAACACGTTATCACTTACACCCCTCTCATGTTTTTTTTCGCTCTGATATAAATATTATAAGTCTTTCGAATTTATTATTCAACAATACAATATTTGAAGTATGTTAAAATTCATGTTGCAGTATAACAGTATCCTGAGCAATTCGATGCACTTCTCTGGTTTCCTGTGTAGAAACATAGTTATGCATCTTTTCAAAAGTAATTAAAATAGAGATTCATTACAAAAATGTGTAGCTCGGTGTCGTGACCAAATTGACAGTTGAATATAAATCATTGCATTAAACATATTGCTACGAAAATTCTGTGCGCTATGTATGCAAATTTGAGGGTGATGCAATACATATTTCCAGTGCTGCATATCTGTTTAGCGTTTTCATGAATTTCCACTGAGTTTGCACGTTTAACGAGGGGAACGCGAAGAGTTAATGTATCAGAGCTTAATCGAAGCTTACACGTCGCTACCCCTTGCGAGTAAGTTGTTATTGTTTCCCCCACGGCCGATAATTAAATTTCTTCGAGGGGCTGCTCGAAACCTCGTTACACTTAACCCGCTTAAACGACAATCCCTCAAGTTTGTACGCGCGTCAACAAGGGTGTGTTAACCCCTCGCCGGCCAGGGGGATAATTATCGGTGTCATTGTAGAACAGTTCGTTTATATCGGTCAGGGAAAGTTTAATTAGTTGAAAGCTGCTGGATTGTGGTCAGGCTGGGACCGGTGACGGGGTGAAAAGGGGCGGCGAATGTGGATATTTTAAGTTGCCGGGGGTTGCTGCGGTGGTAAATGAGAAGGGACGGTGATTTAACTTCGTCGCAGGGACATTTATTTATCTTTATCGTCGTGGGGGATGCACAATTTTTAATTAGTCTGTTTATAAACTGTTGTGATGCACAAGGACTGCGTTGTTTGTTGTAATATATTTTATTTATTCATGCTGCAGTGAAAAATATACTTTTAACAGGTTGTGTATTTTTTGTTTTATAAACCGTTACTAAACGAGGCGGCCAGACTGTTTAAAATATTCATAGGGTGCCCAGAAGAACATAAAGAGTTTTTTAAAATATTTTTAAGGGAGTTTGAACATGAAAGGGGTGACACATTCCATGACTCACTGGGTCATGAACCCCTTATGTGTTAAGGAATAATATGTACACCGCAAAGTAATTGAATATTTGAATCTCAATCGACACGTAACTTATCAAAACCCACATTTAATCCTCTTGAACCCCTAACGTGGTACGTTAAACCAATATACACCCCCCTGCAGTATTCACACATCGATATATTGAATTGAAAACCGCAGTAACATTTGCGTAAATATTTCATACGAAAGTCGCGAATTTCCATTAAAATGAGAACGCAATAATTTTCCTCAGAAGTCTGAGTCGAATCAGAGGGCAGGGGGTAGCTGGGGGCAGCCATCGATAACTCGCAAGGCACTTCGTGTTCCCTGGCCGCAAACCGCGCACTCTAAGCCGGATATCAATCTTCACCTGGGGCATTTTCGTCGCGAAGTAGAATTCCACGGTCCATGGCCAGACATACCGGCGACGTGGAATTCACGTTCAGATTGCTGGCATCCCCAGAGCTCATGGAAACGATATTCCCTATCCTACGATTTCCACACCACCCCCGGTTTATTTCGCGTCCGAAAGCCGCATATGCAAATATTCAACCCTCCACCCTACACTGGTCGAGGTTGTCGAAAACCGTAAAACAATTCAAAAAGCAACGAGAGTCGTCGCGTAAATGGCTGTTCAACCGAAACTTTAGCCTCTATTGTTCTCGGGGTGAAATCGAGGATAATGAATATTTTTGCAGCGCGAAATTTGACTCTAGGATGTCGCACGGGGGTGGAATTTTCGGTAGAAGTGTCTTTGGACGAATTTTAGTTCGAAATGTAGAAACAGTTCGTCGTTCCTCTCGAATCCACGTTTCCATAATTGTAGAAACAGAAATAATGCTCAAAATGCTCGATTGGTAAGTCACTACAGTTCATTAGCATTTGACTCATTGACTGCCATGTGACTCATATTTTATTTAACTAAATAACTGCTAAGATAGACTAATACAGGAACGCTTTTACAATACCGAATACTTGAATACTTCTTCTTTTACGATTTATATAGAAAACAAATATTATTATTGTGTCTGACTTAGGGTTGACTGTTTTCACTGTGGTTGTCAACAGCAGCAAAAACATTTTAAGACAATGTTCCTTAAGGTTCATACCTTCAGAGAGTACAATAAAAAAGCAGAATTTTTGACGTTTAAAAATAGAAGCTCCTCTTGAGGGGGTAGTAACAAAGTTTCCACCCCTTTCACCAGACTTTCCCTTTCCCGGCTGCAACGAGGTCTGTCCACGCGTAGCTGAAGAGTATCATTGCTTCAGCGTTTGAAAATCAAGGCCCCTTGGTGCTTGGACTTATTACGCGCACGCGTTTCCATCACTTATTTGCCCCTTGGGAAGCCTCGGGGGCGGTAAGTGATATTCCCGGGCTCGCTGAGAGGACGCGAGTCTTCCTTGCAATTTTTTTCCATCCCTCTGTCGGCTGGCGAGAGCGTTCAACCCTGCTTCGGCACCGACAACCCTCACGACCCCTCTGTCTCCCTCGCGACACCCTCCTCATTGTTCTTTTTCTCAATTTTTGCGCCGACCCACCCACCCCCGAGCCGGTGCGCCAGCTTTTTTCTGCTCGGCCCGTCGGACGTTTTCGTGCTCGTTTTTCGCGAGCCTGCACCCTCTGGACGCGTTCACGGGCAACGTTCTGCGACCGAAGTTCCTTTAGACTTCGAGGGTGGGTGACGAGGGTGAAACGGCTCGAAAGACCGACAGTTTTCGATTAAAATTGAAGCAGCCTGCGAGCCGAAGCGGACTGCGAGGAAATTTCATACTTTGTTGACAGCTGGATGCTGTTGAAATTTGAACTTGTAGGATGAGGGTGGTTTTTTACTTTTCTAATCGTTAAAATTTGATGCGGTGGAATTGGAAGGAACGGAAGCTGCTTCTTGGTTTCTGTACAGAGCCCGTCATGTACCGGTTCTAAATATTGAAATTAACAGTTTGTGTCACATATAGAGTCAATCATTATTTCATTGATCATGTGCGCTATTAATGAATGAACCTCGCAAGGTCTAATAGAAGCAGTAAATAATGACGGAAATTACTGATACTATTGATTAGAGAGGCTGAATTTATTATTATATTTATCGTATATAATAATTTGTCATTTTTACCCAATGCAGCGTGACAATTAGAATCTTAATGGGGGTGCGGTTCTGTGTTATTTTTTATTGACCCCTTTGATAAAATTGGGGAAGACCTTTTTGATGATACTGAACTAATTAATTAAAAAAATTCTCGACTTATTTGTTTATAATGGAATACATGTTAGGGTACATAGATGAAAATGAAGTGTAGTGATATTAATTATAAAATACAGAATCGAATTGCAGATCATTGTCCATTGCTTGTCTTCCATTTAAGAAATTTAATATCAGAGTGAACTTCTTGGTACTTTATACTCAGCCTCGAGGTACATTAAGTGAAAGAAAGTGATACTTTTTAGATTTTAATATAATACATTTCAAAATTCAGGGAGCTCCTTGGAAGTCTGTTTTCCTTCAGAATTATATTACTTTCGCAAGTTAATACTTCCGGAAACTCTATTTAAGTCTGTGTACAAGTATTAATTAACTCGCTAATTAAATTTTAAACAAATATATGGGTGCATTAAACTTCTTATTTAACTTATTTCAATTCCGTACGTATATATGTAAACAACCTGAAGTACTTAAATATATTTAATGATCTGCCTGTTTTCCGTACGTATACGTACATCAGTATTGATCTTCAATTTATGTGTATCAATTTCATTTAACACTAATTTAAACAAATTCTGTTAATACTGTGAAAATTCATGTGAGAACTCTATTATTTAGTCTAGTCAAAAAATTATTAAAAATTCTACATCCTGTATTCAACTACCACTGAAGTGGCTTCCTACTGAGCGATACGCCACTATAGTGGCTCGACTATTTCTCGCGAATATCTCAATGATATGGTCCCCAAATACTTTGCAATTCTTAAGAAAAGTACTATGTGTAATTAATATGAGCGGAGAAGTTAAAAATTGAGCAGAAATCATATTTTCGCGAGGAGAAACAAGTAGCAACGAAATTGTCGAATCAGTGTGGAAGTTAATACGGGTCTTGCATGCGTTGGACACGGGCCAAAGAGGGCCGATTGCCTCTGCCAAAGATACTCCACCCTTGAAAATTGGAAGGCTGGAAGTTATCGTTTTATTTACATCGCGCAGCTTCGTTTCGACGAGCATTATTCAAATTCTTTTGTTCCGCGCCGTCGCTGGCAACGCGACGAAACGGATCCGCCGCGGAAAAACGAGGGAAGACGAACGGCCGGAACGTTAAGGCTCGTTTACAAAAGAATTTCCAACGTGACATCTGCTACCGTTGCCGCGCCGTTAATCGCCTGTAAACGAAGGAATTTTCTTGCGATGTTATTGAAACACGTCTCCTCGCGATCCTTCTCAACAAACAGCAACCGTCCTTATTGCATTCTTACGTCATAAATAGCACAAATAATTAATAATGCATCGACTGCAATTTTCAGAATTTTCTCTAAACTTTTCTGAAGCTTCAATCACGCGTATTTGTTTTATTGGGAATTTTTAAACGTTGGCTGGGGGTGTTCTTTAATTTTTCAATTTTATTATTTTCCAGAGCACTATATAATCTGATTATATGAACAATTATAAACTCCAAATTTTTGGAGCTTTTTTGGAGGAGTTTCTGAGTCTGAATTCGCGATTTCTGATTAGTGAGAATTTTTAATCAATGTCAGATTGTAGTATTATATTTATGATAGAAATTAATTATTTAAGCAGAGGTTGAGATGTAAGATAGAGAACTTGTAAGAGCTTTCTAATTTTTGTACACAACTTCATTCTCACTTTGTAGTTTAAGGAAGATCCGCAGCACTTTGGAATTTCTTCGCCGCGTCTAGAACAGCTTTCGAATTCCTCCGCAAGCTCACGAATACTTCTCTTAAGTTACCAAGGCTGAAAATACCTGTCAAATTTTTTCAGTGAGCTCTCTACTACCTCTTGAAATTCAGAACAAAATTTTCAACGCTTTCCTTCATTTAAACGAAATACTTTATTCATATCATGGTTTATAACGAACATTTATTACACGATTCGCAGTCATAAGTTTATAGTACCCGATCAAAACCAATAAATCATCTATCTTTTGGTTAGAAACAATAATTTCGACAATCTTTATGTTCTTACAAATTGTATAATAAATTTTGTAATGGATTATTAATCTTCACAAAAGTTTTAAAGTTCGTTGTATACTCATACAGGAGCTTTCGAATATTTGTAATTGCTAAAGAGATCAGCTTGTTACTATCGATTTCCGCTCCGAAAGTTATTGACGTTCGCATCGATAGAATCGATTTAAAAAACCGCCGAAGAACGAGATTCGACCTCGAAGAAACTTGCTTCGCAGCGAGCTTTCGCCGCGGCAAAAACAGAACAGTTGTTGACAGGGCAGGAGGGAGGCAGAAAGCTTCGGTTGATTGATCGAACCGCGGAATCTGGAGACGTTCACCGGATGATGGATCATCCGCGTCCTCGACAAGATCGTCGATCGTTTCCTCGTCCGTTCGATAAATCTAACCTGTGGAATCGATTCGCACGGAGAAGCTGCCCGGAGGTGCAGCTGCTCGTTTCCATAATCGTTTGTCTTTGAAGACACCGCAGAAACGCTCGAGACACCGTCGTCGAAACAGCGCGAACGAGCTTTTCGCTGTTAGCCTGGCTCATTGTCTCTGCGAGCTTTCGTCGCTGCACTTCTAACGTCCGCCCCTGCGAAACGTTCTCTGTAAGGTCTGTTAGAAGCTTCAGGTACCTTTGAAATTTCCGCTTCAAAACGTTCTCTATTAGGTCACTCAGAAGCTTCAGGTATCTTCAAAATTTTAATTTTACACTCCAGAACGTTCTGTGTTATGTCTGCTGGAAGCTTCAGGTATCTTTAAAATTTATGCTCTTACACTTTCTCTATTAGGTCAGTCAGAAGTTTCAGATACATGTTCTTCAAAATGTTCTCCCTTAGGTCTGTTAGAAGCTTCAGGTACCTTTAATGTTTAAATTTTACAGTTCAGAACGTTTCCTGTTAGGTCTGTTGGAAGCTTAATGTTGCTACGAAAATTCAGTGGCTGAAGCACTTGGCGACAGGATTGTTGTAAAAATATTTAATCTGACTGGGTTGATAATGAAGGAATTTTTAGGTGTACCAAAGTAGTTCTGTTACATACGTGACAGGCAGAGTTATTCAGTAATTAGTACCTAGGCATTTCACTAATTAGTAGCAGGTAGAAGATAAATCATCGGCGTATTAAAATATAAATGACATTACAGTGCTGCCACCATAATGGGAGATTCTTTTTTCTCTGTTACTGTAGTGACAATAATGGTTATAATTATAGCAACCAATAGAAATATAGAAAAATATTTACTGCGAAATTTTTCGCACCTTATAAGGGTGGTACAAATAGAACGCCGAGGTCCACACGAACAGAATCGGTGAAAACCGAAGAAAACGAAAGCTGTCCGGAGAAAATCATCCCCTGGTCGAAGCATCGACAGAAAGTCGGCCGTTTGGCAGCCACGGAGGGAGGCAACAGGACATTTCACCAGCAGACCACCCCTTTTGCACCCCGAACCACTCCTTTGCGCCCTCTGCCACCCCTGTGCGATACTCTTCGGCATTCCCGTTCCCCCGTCGTTCTCCGGCACCGCCGTCGCCTTGCACTTTGTTTTACCCGTTTCGTCTTCCTCGTCCAACCCGCTGCACACCCCATGGAAAGGGGGTTGGAGACGCGGTACGGTGTTGGCAACTGTTTCGAGTACTTAAGAGAGCGGCGAAAAAGTTTTGGCCCGAGTCGGGGGCTCGGGTCGTCGATTAAGCCACCCCTTTGGCTCGCTTTTGTCGCACGATTTCGCGCCGTAAATCCGCAAGCTCGCCCTCTGTCTCGAGCTTTCGATGTCGGTCTTTCGCGGCGATCCCTCGCGACGGACGCGAGCACCTCTGTCGCTCGGACAATAGTTAACCGGCTCGAGCGAGTAGGTGTGGTGCAGGACCGTATTTCAGAGTCAGACGCAGGTACCAGCCCGAACAAGTGGAGATCGTGAGTAGCAGCAAGGGCGGGGCCGCGAGCTGCCCAGAAAACACGAAAAATCCATCCCTCAGACGAAATTTATCGAGTTATCAGTGCACCTGGTGTGCACACGGTTTCTTCCGGCGATTTTCAGACGCCGAAAAACACATGTCAAGTTTCAACGCGACTGGTCAAACAATAAATAAATGAAACAATATTTCATTGCTTTTCCGTTATTTTTTATTCAAAATAAGCTCGTTGAGAGTCGATACAGCGTTTAGAGCAATTATACAATTTTTTAAATGTCGTTCAGACAGTCTGCAATTTTTTTATTTGTTTTATGTCAGCCAGCGGTAGAGATGTTAGTGTGTTGCGTGTACCCAACCTCTTGTATCCTAGTCCGGAGACAGGGTCGTAACAAGGCCCATTTGTACCTTGCCAGCAGCTCCACGTTGTGCATCGTCGCTTCGATTTCACCTAACCTCGACGCTGCTCGAACTTTCGACACGTATCGTAGATTAAACTTCGTTAGCCCGACGCCTCTCCGCCTCGGCGCCATGGACCATCAATTTCATTAACTGGGAATGTTAAACGATCGGTTGAGATGCGTTCAGCTGATACTTTGATGCTATGAACGGCAGAGAAGGGTGTGGATGATGATTGAAGACGGTTATTGCCAGTCACTGTCGAGCGCAGTCTGACATTTCGATGTGGCGTATTGATGGTTGAGTTGTACTACTTGATTCTCTCGAGCCTTGACCTGTACTACTTAAAGGAATTGTTCTCTTGATAAAAGCAGTGGTATTTGTATCAGTGACTTGCGTTTGTTACTGCGAGTTATGGTTCATTTATTCTAATGCTTTAAAGTCGCGGATTAATGGTTGAGTCGTACTACTTGTCTCACCCTGTCTCAGACTTTTGCTACTCTGAAAATATTCTCTTGTTAAAACTTCATTATATTCAAATATTCTCATGAATTCTACTCATGCAATACTTCATATCGCCAGACCGATAATAGGTTGAGCTTCACTACTGCGAGTTGAGTTTCACTACTAGCCAATTCTTTTCCTGAGCTTTATTATTTAGAGGTACTGCTTTCGATCAAGATTTCTTTATTTGATACGTTGATAGCCAGGTCAGAGTTTATTGCATCTGGTTTCTTGACATTACGTCATTTTATCGAGTTGTACTACTTAAGAACTTCGAGAAAATCCTGAGCATGTGCTACATAGAATCATTAACAGTTAGTGAAGCTTTATAATAATATATACATTTATTTTTTGATTCGTAATTCAATTCCATTACTTGCTATTTTATCCTCTCTGCATGTCGAATAAAACATTGAGTTTCACTACTTCCAGGCGAAATTTTTCAAAGCTCATTATACTTCGTCGTACAGGTGAATGTTACAGCTTTATTCCGTCAAGACAATTTCTTTAAGATGATATTACTTACTATTTCGAGTCTCAATTTTTCACACAATTTCGTGAACCAGTGTCCAGTGATTGACCTATACTACTTGAACTATCTATTTCTAAAATTCTACATTATATTGACTACCTATAATAAAAGTATCTCTGTGAATAACGAACAGTTCAATACGTTTAATACATTTGAAGATGTATGAAGCTTAGATATTAACAATACAGTCTCTATATTCTATACATTGAGTTATACTACTTCCGCATATTCCTAGACCCAATAAATTATTTAAGCTCATCGTTTGTACGCTTCTGCTTCTAAAGTACCTTTCTGTGCGCTGTCTTTGATCAAACATTACAACATCAAAGCCTCAGAACTGTGTTACAGCTGCTTCGCTCGCACACGCCAGCCGCGCGGTTGAGTTTCACTACTCGTACGCGTACGCGTACCGGTTTCACGCGGGTTCCCTCTGTTCCCGGCCAAATATATCTATCGTTACCAGGGATATGAGAGCGGAATACGTTCGACGAAATACGATATCCCTTCCTTGGCGCGAATGGCACGGAATAAAAGGAATATTTGAAAAGAGAAGAGGTTATTTTCCGGCTGAAGGGAGACGAAGCTGTTCGCGTGTGTTGAAGCCCGGCGAAACAAAAGGAGCATTGATTCCTAGTAACTTCATGGAAATAGAACATTTTCCATACAGATAGCTCACAGTATACTCGAAATCATTTTCACAGAAACGCGAAAATATTTATTTCTTGGTCTAAAATTTTTATTTTACTTATTTTATTTCAAAATCCTTTTTCCCGAATATCTAGAACTTTAGAATGAACTTCGAGCATGATTTTAGATTACCTGCCACTAGATTTGACGGTTAACCACCCCGCCAGAAAAATAAAATCGTTGCAGCTTTCAACCCTTCGCTCGATCGAGAGCTTTCGTGTTTTTCCCTCTCTACGCATTACCATTACTCTATTTTCATTTTATGTCGGAATATGGGTAGTAAATTGAAGCGAGATTGTATATTTTTGTGAGGCTGGAAACACCCTCCGTGAATTAAATTTGTATATTTTCTAGTTTGGTGTGTAGCTTCTGTCTGTTTCCAAATATGAATTCTTAAAAATATTCTATTACAGCACCGTTAAGTTACAGAGAATCATCCAAAGCAATTGTACACGTTGATAAATATTTTCTCTGTATTTCACCCTTAGAGTAATTAAATAATAAACTTCAGCGGAGAGTCATTGAAAAAATCGCAAGGCAGGGGGGTGGAAGCTCTCTTTGGAACGCCAAAGCGTTTGCTCTGGACACAGAAGAGGGTTTTCCAATTTCAGGACGTCGTTACACCGTAAATACAACGACGGGGTAAGTTTCGTTTCAACAACCGGACCGTACAATATGCCTGTTTATTTCGCCCCGTAATATCCTCTTTTTCGCGGGACTTCTCTTTGCGGCGTCTTGTTTACGCAAAAGCTGCGCCCGACGTTCTGAGCGGGTTATCCGAGGGCAACAAAGCCCGAAACTTTTTGCCTCTTCAATTATGACGTTTAATGGGGAAATACGTGCACGGGAAAGTTTCTGAAGTTGAACATAAAACATAGAACTTTTCGTTTGCTGGTTGGAAACGTGTATTTATTTAGTGCGCTGAAATGTGTGGAGCTTTCGACGTCTGTCCGTGGAACCTGCGGACGCCCGCCTCTCCGCTCGGTCTTATTTTTATTCGATGTTTGTTTCTCTGCAAAAATCCTAGCTATGACATTTATAATTTACGAGCGATTTTGTTGCATGGCTAAATTAACACTTTGACAGCCGCTAATATTTTGCGAACACTAATTATTTATGGAGATTTTTGCCAGAATTCGGAAGTAATTGATCGTGAGCATTTTACACTATTGTCTTTGACTTGAATATTCTTTAATTCCTAGTTTATACTGGGATATTTGTTATATTATTTTAATATCACGAATAATTCTTGGCAATTGAGACATTGTCAATGGATTACAGATGTTTATGCAATTTTACATTTTCCTGATAAAATAAAGAGTACATTGTTTAAACATTCGCAGTACAAAATACAGTTTTCTTCTGGCTTCATTTCTATGACTGCATTAACGTAAAAATGATTGAAGTCTAGAATTCTATATTTACATATACAACCCCCGTTCAAAAGTCATGATACACCTTACCACTTTAATTTGAAAATAGTGATCTGTAAACAATCACTAAATAATCGTTCGATTTAATATTGCCAGGGTTAAAAATTTTTAATTCATACGAGATGCTGAAAATAATAAGTGTCCATAACTTATGAACTGAAGTTACATCCACAGTATCCTCATCAATTGCACCTGGTTCCCGTCACATTGATTAGCGTCGCGGGTGGCAGATAAATTACCAGAAAGAAACAATCTTGTTTATCGTTTATCAATGCAAAGAAGTCGCCAAAAGGACATTTTTCATCGGGGGAGTCCTGCAGGATTTCTCCAGGAAACTAATCCGTCCGGTTCGCCCGGTTGGCGCTCCCAGAGTCTTCGCGGTAGCTTTCCTCCGTTTCTTTTTTTTATCTTCGCGTTCAGCACGCCGGAAAATCAGGCCATCTGTTCAGGACAGTTATGTCTGGCAACCGACACCTCCGCCATCCTCGGCCGCCCGAAGTTTCATTTCGAAATTCCCCCAGGGGCGTTTTTCCTTGACTTCCATTAAAGGGCGCCGGGAGCGGCTGCATTCCGCGCGTGTTCCCGCGCGTATCACGGAATACCGGTGTCGAGCCGAGGAATTAGTCGGCGTCGAATGTTGTTTGTCGGTTGTTTTCCTACCGATCGACGTGAAAACGTTCAGACGGGACTCTGCTAAGGTGCACCGACGACAAAACACCAAATGCGCACCGTAAATTTAATTAACCCCTTGATTTATAACGACGAGTCACACTCATGAAGTAGATTAGAAAAACATAACACAAACTCGCACGAAGTAATAGAAATTAAGATAAGGCAAGCTCTTATGGACGACCAAGGATAGTTAAAGACAAACTGTACATTTCAGTGTGTGTTCTTTATACGGGGTGGTCAACGTAGCTTGATCACCTGAAATATTTCCGTGAATACTAGACCAAAACAATTCTTCTTTTTAATACCTCGGTCCTACAGGCTATTTGCAGTATATTGTTTGTGGGTCAATCTGTTTCAAACGTCTCCATTAGTTTCTTAAATGGGACCCTATATTTTTTTTCTATTTCCTTATAGAGCATAAGAGGTAATCCTGCCGTTGCAGTCATTTAATCTCGAGATGTTTGCATCTGACAGTACACGTTTACCAATAACTTCTCACCTGAACGCTTCAAAAAAAGAAGCTAAATAGCATCAGCCACCCCGTCAATTCTCAGAATGAAAATGATTCCATTAAAAAATTCTGCAACCACGAGACGTCGTCACAGGGACATTAATTCTCAGCAAGGAAAATACGAGACGATGCAGAAACGAACGACAGGAATTCGTCTGTCAGAGGACGCGGCTGGCTGGAGGCGGAAGAATCGACCTAAACGAGGTCTTTGAAATCCACCCCCCGGAGCATTTTCGCCTCGCGACGTCAGCCGCCCCCGCGCGGCAAAAATTACGTTTGCCGCGCGCCGCGTAATTGAAGAGGTCGTCGGAGTGCCAGGGAGAGAGAGGCAAAGAGGGAGAGAGGGTGAAAAAGAAATATCCAGTGTCGTTCGAAAGAAGAAGAAACGAGGGAACAGCGGTCTCGCGTTTACCGGATTCTCGCCTGCGCGCTCGTCGCTTATTTTTCACCATTTTTATCATCCCCGTGCTCATCAGCGAGCGGCTAAAACGGCCACCGTCGCCGTGGAATCTCCCCTGCTCGCTAGGGGTTGTAAACCCTCGGTGAAACGACACGCAGGGGCTGTGATCGTACGTTAAGCCGAGCCTACGCAACATCAGCCTGACGTTCTTTGTGGAGAGCATGAATACCGCGACATAAAATTCGAGATATCACGAGAACCACCCTGCTGGAGGAATAAAATCGTTGCAGCTTTCATCCCTCCGCGGAGCTCGATCGCCAGCTTTCATATTCTTTTTCCCTCTCAATGCGTCACGGTTATTCTTCCTTCATTTTATGGCGGAACGAAGATGGTGAATTAGAGCGGGATTTTATGTTTCTCTGCAGGGGTTGGAAACACCCTATAGGAATTTAATTTATATATTTTGTAGCTTTCGTCTGTTCTCGCCAGCTTTTTTGTTCCGTCTGTGTGTATTATGATTATCCTTTTCCATTTTATAACAGAGACAGGGTGGAGACTTGGAGTGAGATTTTATATGCTTTTGGGGTTGGAAACACCCTCTCTGAATTTAATTTCTGTATTTTGTAGTTTCGTGCGCTGCTTTGGTCGCTTTCCAAATTCGATCGTGATAGTTGCGTGCTTCTACTGCCGTTCTAAATAATATAAACCGTGTACAACGGTGCAGCAAGTAGTATAAACCGAGTACAACGCATCAGCAAGTAGTACAAACCGTGCTCGGTCAGACGGTCACGTGGAAATCAGCGAAATCGATAAATAATCGCGATGCAGACGCGGATTATCGTACCGTGGCACCGGACTCGTTCATTTTCCCGCGAATCTTCATCGGAATACTTCATTTTCCCGAAACGTCATCGTTATCGGTTCATTTATCAGAGGCCGCCGCGGCTGCCGGCCGCTATTCCGAAAATTCCATTACAAGTTTCGGAGCAAAACGTACCGATAATTGCTATTGTCCACGGTCTCAACGTCAAATATCGAGGCGTGTCACGGGGGGGAAAGAAGTTTTCCGATATCCCGATGCATTCCGGGCGAGCGTCGTTCGATTTTCCGCCGACGCCGTTGGAAGATAATCGAAAAAGATTTCCGTGGAACGCTGGACGTGCTAATGCGTGAATTTTTTAGTCGCGCCAGGTCGAATAGAAAAAGCACCACGGCACGTGAAATCGAATTTCTATCAAACGACGAGGAAACGGAGCGTTTGGGAATCTGTCAAACGGGCAACTAGTGAGCTTCTAATTTCTGTTGGGGTTTGTTGTTAACAAAATTAACGTCGCCACAGTGAGATAGACCGTGTCTGGAACGAAAGAAAATATGAAGAAAAGAAAAGCCACGTTTTCCATTTGATCTCTGAACTACTTCAACCAAAGAAAGAACACCATCAACTTGTTCGAACTTCTTTGGACGTAGTCCAACACTCTCGCACTTTATTCCAAGGCAGCAAAGTTTGGAAAATATGTAGAACCAGCACAAGTAGCATCATTAATTCGTTGTTGTATTGTACGAAAGAGAGAAGGTATCCTCTTATTCAGACAGGTCCAAACAAGTTCAAACGTACACAAACAGAAATACTGTCTCTTCAACCTCGTAGACTCTTGTTATTACATGGTAATAAATACTAAGAAAGATAAGAAGCTACAGAAAGGAGAACAGCAGAGTCGTAGTAATCAAACCGCAGTCGTTAGCATACCACAGAAGACGAAGGTGCTTCTTCAAACCTGTTCAAACTCGCTCCAAAGCAATAAAGTTCGAAGCAGACGCGGAACTAGCACAGAGTGGCCAGCAGATTCAACAGCAGCAGAATTCCAGCAAACAATTGGTCAGAATGTACAGCGACCGCAGCGTGCAGACAAACCAACGGACCTGACCTAACCTCCATCGGTGTACGCATCGAAGAAGCGACAAACAGTCACCCATCCAAACTTCGTTTGCCAAAAAAGCACAGCAGCACGGGCGTCACCGAAATTCCAAGCAACTGCAGGGAGCCGCGTTTCCTAACAATTAATGCATTTCCAGCGAGAGGCCGGATGTGGTGGGATGCTATCTCGATGGAACTGCAGTCTCTCGTGAAAATTACCCCGACAGCGGGGCAAGAAACCCCTTCGAATTCGCGGGTTGAACTCGCGGGCGGATTCCGCGATAAGAAAATCCGGTCTGTTTCGGAGAACGATTTAAAAATCCATTTGCGCGCCGTTCGAGCTGTCAGATAGGGTCGGCCAGACTGTCGGAAAATGGAATTGGAAGTCTGCGTCCGGAAGCAGACAGTTTCCATCCGGAGAAGCGACTTCCTGCCTCGGATAATGAAGTTATTCTCCCGGGATCCGATTACAACCGTTGTGTACATACGCTTCCGCAGTTATACTTCTGCCGGTGGCCTCGTTGGGCCATGTTGCATCGAAATGGCGCCGCTTACATGCCGCCTTCCCTTCGTCGTATAGGTTCGAAAGCGTTCGAGCCGTGGCGAAAAGGTCATGGAGCGGATGGTCGATGCAGAGTGCACCTCTCGATGATTGCCTGTTCAATTTGAATATAAGGAAACCGCTCTTAATCAATTCTGTAGGGATTGACACGAAGCCAAAAGTAGTAAGATGTGTATTATTGCGCGGAAAGCAGATCGGGAGTATAGAGTACATGGTATATAACACTATATATACATTCAGTTACTCTGAATTCTGAGTCTGAACTCTGTACTCTGACTCTGAACTCTGAACTCTGACTCTGAACCTAGACTGTGAACATAGACTCTGAACCTGGACTCTGAATCTAGACTCTGAACTCTGACTCTAAACCTAGACCCTGAGCTCTGAACTCTGGCTCTAAACCTAGACCCTGAGCTCTGAACTCTGGCTCTAAACCTAGACTCTAAAGCTAGACCCTGAGCTCTGAATGACTCTAAACCTAGACCCTGAGCTCTGAATGACTCTAAACCTAGACCCTGAGCTCTGACTCTGAACTCTGACTTAGAACTTTGACTCTGAACTCTTTATCAACAAAATTTTCTCCCATTCGCTAACCCAACCTCTTCACAATTTTGAGAGAAGAATTGTACTTCATAAACCTCCCTCGCAGAAAGCGCTCGACATGTTTTACGAGTACATGAAAATTCTGTGTCAGGGAAGGAGTTTCGAGATATCGTTCGCCCAGGACATACTGCTCTCAGGAATTTTTTAATAACGTTTCCCTCGAAAATATGGCACCGCGATGTTCGGTCTTTCACAGGCACTCGGACTATTTCAAACATCGCGCTGTGCATATAACGATCGATGTTATTCATTGAAAAAATATTTGTTCGTTGGCACACAGGGTGCATGTGCAGGCACGTACCATTACACAAATCCTGCACGTTGTTACACGATTCGACAGAACAGTTACAACTGCTTGTGCAAACCAATTGACGTGTCATCCTGCTTCGGTTTATTTCGGTGAATAGATCGAAACAACTGGGACGAAAAAAATTACGCTATCCGAGTGATTCAATGAATCAGAAACTGCATTCAATGACGAGGAAACTGGTGCTGTAGTTGTACAATAAATAACTTTTATTTTACATTGAAAAATCTCCTTTTAGTGAAACCATCGATCCCTTAAAAACTGTCCTCTTCAATAAAATGTTTTAGAATATTTTCAGAAACCCTCTGAAAATAAATCTGTTAGTATTTGATACAATGTCACCTCCAAGGTGACAAAGATAATTTTTTATAAAATTCTTGAGTCACGAACTGGCACTATATGCTGATTGTTAATAAAGTCAGTAGAGGGTAGCTTAATGCAATAATAGAATCGAAATGTAGTTTTTATTATCGTGTCGTGATTGTTTAATTACCAAATGAAATATTACAACAAAGAATGGTTGGGTTATTTTAGAAAGTCTTCCTGTGACATTGGCGTGGCTTTTAACATGGAATTAATTTTGAGGTGTTCAGGAGAAAACACGTGAAGCAACTCGCTTCGTGAAAAGATAAATTTCCCTCGGAAAATTGAATCTTCAGCAACCACTCTACGGTGTTTTCCTAGCAGCGTGTTTGCCGGGTATTCTCGCCAGTCGATTTCGACCACCGACCTTGTAATCCCGTGCATCTACCACTATGGTATAGTTTACCTTGTTGCAGGAAGTGCTTCCTGCACGATACACAGAGGGATTTTATCTGACAGGGTCATCGGGACGACCTTCGATCGTCCTTCACTCTCTTCGGCTATCTAAAGCTAATATTTGGCAAATGTGTTACCCAAGAACCAAGAAAAATTGCTTGGAACGATACAATTTTATTTCTTGACAATTTCAAAAGATTAGAGCCCCTCGATTTTCAATTTCTTATTATTGTGATTGTTCCTTTTATTGTTGTTGCTATTGTTCAGGTTTCTGTCACTGTTATTGTTCGTTTCAATGTTCTTGTTCTTATATATGTTACTATTCTTTGTACTGCTCATATTAATGTTCCTGTGATTGTTTAAATTATTGATTCTGCTATTGTACATGTTACTGTTGTTGTTGTTTATTCTACGGTTCAAATAACTATATACCCTCCTTGTTGCAATTTTGTTCTAATCATTGTTCTCTTTACTTTAAATTGTTCTCTTAGTTGTTGGTATCATCTTACTCCTCTGATTGTTTCCTTATTCTTATCGTTATTCTGATACAATAGCATGTTGCTGCTGTTGCCACTCTCTTGTTGTTGTTATCATATCGTTATTATTAATTTCTTGTATCCTTCTTTTATTATTCTCTTTGTGATTGTTATCACCTTACACCTATGCTTACGTCCTTATTCTTAATCCTCTTCCTTGCACATTAATTCGATAATATTCTCCTTATTTTGTTTTTACCACCATGCTGTTGCTGCTTGTATTTTCCTGATCTTGTTGCCTGATTCTTGCTGACATTCGCGTCATTATGTCACAGGTGTACCTGCTTCGTCCTCGTTCCGATCTTATTGTTGCTGTAATTCTCTTCCCGTAACCTCGCTATTGCTGCTAATCTCCACCGGCAGCGCTCCCGCTGTTATTGCTGCGCAATTCCGCAGCAACAGCGCGTTGGTACAAAACGTTACTCGGCCAGATAGGAAATGTTGCGTTTCCGCTGTAACGTTATGTCACGGGTGCTTCAACACCCACGCTATATGACACGTGTTATGCACATACATCAGCGTAATCGCGAACACCGAGCCCGCACGTTAACCACCATCTCCCAAATTGTTATCGTGGTTTCAGATAGCATCGCGTCGCGTCGCGACGCCGCGTTCCGCTCTCTGCTCGAATTACTTTCCAACGGATTTCGAGCTCTCGCATGTGTCTACGATCGAAACTATTTGCGGAATCTCATTCGGCTGATAATGGTGCACGCGACACCGCGAGATCGAGTGCGGAAGATCGAACGAGATTCTCGGGTGAACGAAGGGAAAAATAGAGGACCGTGGAGCGAGGAAAAATAATAGTATAGTGATTCTGAAGAATAGGGTGGTATGGAGCAATGGCTCTCGAAGGTGGCTACCAGATACAGAAATCCAGAAATTGTTCACTTATTAAATTTAGTGGTTTACTGCAGCAATAGTAATAATAATGGCAACGACAATATTGGTAGACGTAAGTAGTGCAGCAGGAATATCTGCAGCAGATGCAATGACAAAGAAACAGCAATCGCAACAACAAAAGCAATAGCAGAAAAAGTAGCAACAGCAATGGGAATAACAAGAAAAATAGCAGCGACAATGGCACCAGCAATATCAGTAACGATAACGACATCAGTAACAATATCTATATAAATATCGATATCAATACCAATAATAACAGCAACAATAATCGGAATATTAATAGCAAGGGAAGTAGCAATTGCAATAACACTGACAGCAGCAATTGCAACAACAATACCATTTCAACAAAACTTATATTCTCAGGTTTCAAGAGCTTCTTTTAATTTCTCCGGGACACACACGTCAAATTATTGTTGCTGTACCAAAAAAATTCGTCGTCAGACTGTAAACAACCATAATAACAATATGAACCCTTCCACAAAAGCATACATTGACATAAACATCCACCCTTCAGTAATTTTTCCTCAAATAATCGACCATCCTACGCCGATGCGACAAATTCCGCGTGTCCCTCAAACGTTATCGAGCTCTCGCTAATTATCGGCCGGCAATTACCATTCGATCTATCGTACGATCATCGACGCAAGACCAGAATTTTAACGCGTGGCGCTTTCCGGCCGGCAAGATGAACCGATGGCAAAGTTCTGCGAGTCCTCGCAGCTTCCGATTTTGTCGCGTTGAGAAAATGGAAATCAGCCGACCCAATTTCCATGCAACACGAGCGCTCGATCCGGCGGACTTTATTGCTTACAGACGAAGCTACATTTTAATGAGAGCTAAATTGCGTCTCGCTGTTTCTATTTACACCCATCCCGCAGCAACGGCCCCTCCCCTGCACCCGTTGCTCCGCAAGATAGTAACACATTGCTTTTTTAATACCCGCCGAAGTAATTACGCAACGCGTTTTTCCGTTTGTATTTTCTGACCGTCGCCAATTTTGTAGACTTCCGTCTGCTTTGTGCTGCTTTTTCTGCATGTGCTTCCGTTCCATTTTCATTTGCATTCTAACAATATTAATTTGCATGAGGGTTGAGGTATTTCATGGGGATGTCTTTATTAGACCGTGGTTTTTAGAATAACTTCATAAATTGTATGAACATACGTCTCAAAATAAAAATATGAGAGTAATTATTTGAAGAAATTGTGACGACTTCGAATGACTATAAAATTGGACACTCTGTATACCGATGCACAGAATATGGAGGCAATACGAGCTTCAGTCTATTCGCCCTGTAGGCGAGCAATTTATGGGTGGAAGAATCTTGTACACGGTCAAGAAGGTTACTATACAGTAACCTTTGACTTCGATTCTGTTGCTTTTGACTTCGATCATTCCTTTTCAAACGAATAGTA
The DNA here is from genome assembly GCA_916610135.2 of Macropis europaea. Lineage (NCBI taxonomy): Eukaryota > Metazoa > Arthropoda > Insecta > Hymenoptera > Melittidae > Macropis > Macropis europaea. The sequence continues at coordinate 3,122,852 of OU744352.1, read as the reverse complement.
ACGAAGGCGAATTGAATTCCAAGCAATACTCTATCCATGCCGTTATTAAGTCGCCAGTTTTTAAGTTTTGCTTTGCAGAGTTACCTGCCGAGGTGAATTTCTGAGCAGAAACTTTTCTGAAAGATTTGTCTTACGATTCTTCTGGTCCACAGCTTCTATATAGTACCATTTTACCATTTTTTTATGAGCATTTATGTATTCTGTAAGAGATCCTTTCAGATTAGGGGTTGAAGTTTGTTAAGTACCCAGAAAGTTCCCATCAGAAAGCCAGGATGCCCTCAAAGCAGAAAAACCGAATGTATTCTTCTTCCTGAGCACAGAAGTTATTTCCTTGAAGAAGTTGGTCCATTCGATTACGTTCGAAGTTACCTTTTTTCCTTTATCCACTGTGTCAACACTTAACAATATTCTCCGAAACTGGGAAAAAGTGTTCCAACGGTCAATATCCGTCTGACGAAGTTGATCTTGGGGTCTTTCGGCAAACTGTTCCTAAAATAATTCTTGAAGAACTCCTGTAAGTAAGGGTGTGCCATTTGCGGTGCCCGAGGGGAATACCAGGGTCAAAATTGATACACGAAAGTGAAAGTGTGTTGTTTTCGGCCCTTCAGCTTGATGGCCATCTTGTCGGTGAAAATAATCAGGACGAAGGCCCTCCATAAAGTTTCTTTAGGAACTCCCGGGAGCAAATGAAGTGCGTTGAGCTGTTTTTCCTGTTTTAGAAATTTCGAGGACGAAATAAAAACGAATACCTTCTGGTCAAAGTAGGAAACTGTAAATCGCATCGAAAATTGAAAACACTATGGTTACGTCAAGTTAGATTGACTTGGGATTGGGTTTGGTTATGTTGAGTTAGCAAACGACTTGGTCAGGTTGGTTTAAATTGACTTACGATTGAGTTAGTCTAGAGTATGCTGGCTGAACGTTGAGTTCGGTTAACTGAAGGTAGTTGAAGACTGTGTTATGTTAGGTCCCGGCGATTAAAGATTTGGTTAGGCCATGTCAACTTTGCTTATGACTGGTTCAGATTAAGTTAAGCTTGCTTAAATTTGGGGTAGGTCACCTGAAGATAGCTTAAGACTCAATCAGTTAAGGATATGTTGATTTCAGATAGGGTCATATTAAAACTAAATTGATTAAATTTGAGTTAGGCTAGGTCACGGTTATACTAACTAAAATTAGATCAAATTATCCTCTTCCCTGTGAAGCTGAAAGCTGAACAGTAATTTTATAATCGATTGGCAACAGTGTAGTCTCCAGTCTCAATTTATTCCTTTTTACAGTCGCACGATTCTCTCTTCAAGGTCACTAATAATCCCTCTAAATCTTACTCTGTTAACAAATTTCAGCTAAACAATTTCTGCGTCAGACTTCCCGATCTGGACAATACTCATCGCTACGTGGTATTGAGGAGTTCGATCTACTTCAACGATCACGATGTACCAGAAGAAATCCATTTTCTCCTGGCACATACCCAAAAGCCACTATCGCTTTACAGCTTCATCCAGCAGACAATGCCATTCTCCGCTGTTCCACGCAACAATCGCCGGCTTTTTCCCCCCTCGAATTGTATCGTGTTGCCGACATCAGTCTGAACAGTAACCGGGTGCTCTTCAGGAACGAAGAGATTGCGTAGGACACGCTGCACAGGGACGTCGGTTTCGAGGTTTTCGAGGAAGCACAGCCGGTGGAAGGCAGCGTTAGGTGGTTGGGCACTGCCCTCGATTCTCTTCATCCGTCGTCGTCTTGCCAGACCCTGAAGAAGAAAAAGAAGAGGAGCACGCGGTTTTAAGCACACCCGGCGCACAGTGAGTAGCACTTCTTAGCTGCCATAACGAACGCGTCGAGGGTCATAAAAGTGATGCCACTACAATTTACGTTGTCTCGACGGTGTCGACGTCCGACGAGGGGACGCTTCAGGAAGTCTGTAGTCGAGGAAACACGAAGCAACCGCGATTCGACCCAGACATTTTCCTAGCAAGGGATATCGAAACCCCTGGCGAACTGTACCAAAAAAGTTTGCTTCCTTTAGAAAACGTGACACGCAGTGGACTTACAAGGTGTCCCATAAATTACGACAGTATTTAGCGGACGGAGGGGACATCACCTAATTGACACTCTTCGATTGTTATGCAACTTTGATGTGATATAGAGCTCGAAGAAATAATTGATACGTGTATTTTTGTATTGGGGAGCAACTACATTGAAGGGGTTAAAACAACCCTCGAAGTTGGGGCTGAAAAAGTATTAGGTATGGACATAAAATTTAAATATAAACAATGTCATCTTAATTGCCAAGTTTCCGTGTGTAAGCAGATTTTTAAATCACAAATTTTTTAATTAAATTATAATAATTTTATAATAATACCTGTAAAATCAAGTTACCAATTTTTTACTGCACTTAAGAAAAAGTCGAAATTTTTATTTTATAATCAGACCTATAACATCGGTCTTAACAATTCATCCTCCACCTAAAGAACAATATTCTCATTCCTTTTTACATGCACAGTTTCACACCCCTTTTACACGAGCTTTCCCTGAAAAGTAATCTTGGAGTAATAACAAAGCTCGAATAATACAGAATAACGATCATACTAAAACCGACGGTCTGAAGAAGCCCATTCAGACAGATTTACAAACCCTGACTAGGATCCGCGTTCTCCCTCTGATATAAAAACCCACCCCCTCAAAGCGACACTCGGGAGTGAGAATCACGGGTGCAATTGTACATTCAAAGTCAGTCGATGCGACGTAAAACTTTTTTTTATCGTCGCGCATTTTCTTTATGCCCGGTGAATTTTCCACCCTTCGTCGGGCAACCCCCCGAACACACCGTTCCGTCGAAATCGTCAGAGGAACCACCTGGACCTGGGTAAGAGAATTATAGTTTTGTTCGCGACCGTATAATTTCGCAATAAACGTTCGTAGACGGGAATCGTTGTATCGGATCGCGAATTTAGCCGGATTTCCATGAATATTTTTCCCTCTGCCGGCGATAACGAACCGACATTTCCGTGAAAATTGCGCCCGCGGTCCCGTCATCTTCGGCATCGAGCTTTCGTAATGAGATCGTTAAAAGAAACAGCTGCGCGATTGGGTATTTCCCACCTCCCGCTGATCGTCACCCCCCTAATTTTCTGCCCCCTCCAATCGTGACGATTTTGTTGTGGCAGCTCCGTGTACAGGGTGCTTTTCACTTTAGTTTAATTCGAGCTTTCTACGAGTCGCGGAATGCGCAAATCGCAGTGCAATTTTGCTGGACATCGCGAATTTTTTACGCGAGAACGATGGAGGACAAGGATTGTACGCATCAACCGTGATCAGACAGGTCTGTAAGTAGTATTTAGCAGCAACAGTCAGGCAAATGATAATAGTGTTCACTTGCCATGACCAGACAAGGTATGAGTAGTTTTCATCAGGGACAGTCAGGCAAACTGTAAGTAATTTTACCAGCCACAGTAACACACACTATAAGTAGTGTTTACATGTCAAAGTCAGACACACTATAAGCATGAGTGTATCACTCATGGTCAGATAAACCATAAATAGTATTTAGTGGCCATGGTCAGATAAACTACAAGTAGTATTTGTTTGCTGTGGTCGGGCAAAGTGTCAGTATCATCGTATTCATCCGTCAGGGACAGGCAAAAGATAAATAGTATTTACCCTACATGGTCAGGCCAACTATATGTAGTAGTTCTGTCTACTAAACTATAAGTAGTAGTCTGATCCGTCATTATCTGATAAACTATATGTAGTATTCGTCTGTAATGTCAGGTAAGCTACAATAAGTGATTCTCCCTCAAGCTCAGACAAACTGTGACCTATAATTACCAATCGTGGTCAGGCAAATATGCAGGTAGTGTTTAACGGTCATAGTCAAGCAAAGCTGCAAATACTGTTTACGAGTCGTGGTCAGGCAAAGCTCTAAATACTATTTACCAGTTATGGTCAAGCAAATTTCTGAGTACTATTTGCTAGTGATCGTCACACAAGTCTATAAGTATCATTTCTTGTCGTCATACGACAAAGTTATAAAATATATTCCACTTACTAACAAAGTACAAACGAACACGGAAGTCCTGAAGAACCTTGATCACTAAATTGGTTCTCAGCAAAAATGACACTGCACGTTCGAGCCAACATGACTGTTATTAGCGTTCCAATACTCCCTGCCTCGTCGTTAAAAAAGGTACGCTCCCACGACTCGCATTGGATTCCGTGGAGATCGCGCTGGAAACAGTCGGCGAAAATCGAAAAAATCGAGAAATCGGAAATGCCAGGCAAAAAGCGGACGTGATATCGCAGAAACTTTTAGAGCGGCAAATGGAAGCTCGTCTTCGCCGGGAATGGAATAGGAAATGGGACAGGGGAAAAAATGGCGAAATTCAAAAACCCTGAAGCCACCGCGTTCGAGCTGTGGACGGGTCCGAAAAAAAGGGGCGAAAAAAATAGATATATAAAAGAAGAAGAGCAACGGCTCGAAATCATTGCAGCCGAGGTTTTATTTGGCGAAACGGCCAATCGAGTGAATTTGATATCTCTTTTCCAGCCTCGATTTTTCCGGGGGACCGTATTGTCGCGAACACTGGCATTGTTGCTGACCTTTGTCCAACGGGAAAGTTTCTTGGCTTTCCGTTCGAAATTTCAGTAACGACTTCCCTTTGCCCAGTTTCTCGTTTTCCAGGGCTCGGGGGTGGAGGCAGGGGGCGCAACCGCGAAAGCAGTCACGTCGAATCCAGCTTTGATCGCAACGGAGAAATTTAAATGGAACCGAGCTTTTCTTCCGTGCTTGCACCGCCCCGTAATCCATGGCGTACGCTTTTCGAAAGATTTTTCCATTTCTGAATGGATCGAGTCGTATCTGAGTAATCGAAAAATCTTTAGCTGCTCGAAGAATAGGTATTAAAGTATACTGAAATTCGGAGACGAATAAAATGTCCATTAAGTTATTAGTTACATGATTCAGGATAAATAAGATGGTATATCGAATTTATAGTTACAGGCTATGAATAATGAAGATTGTCGTAATTATTTAATTATATCCAAGGGTGACAAAGTTGTTTAAATAGTGTATATACACTGTCGACCATAATTCTGTGGTCAGATAGCAAAACCTTATACTTCATGTGTGGACATATCACATTTTGCCATCTGACCACAGAATTATTTGAACGATATTAATTGAAAGTTTACGTATAATTCACGGGCAAATAATCTTAAAATATTTTACTTGATCAGGAACGTTAAATATGTTATCATATCATAATATAATATTTCAGACCATAAGAACAAACAATTTGAAATAATAAGTATATTTTACAGTAAGTATACTGATCGCGGACGGCACTTTATCTTAAGTATACTAAAAGAAGGACTTTAAATTAAAAATATCCTGCAAAAATTAATAAATGATATGAGAAAGTCTACGTTAATTAAGACCAGTCGTAAGTAATTAATGATGGCTACGCAGAAAAAAACAGTACAGCAGAAAAATAATTGTAAAAAGCTAAACTCGAAATTTCTAATTTTAATGAGCACAAGAACCTGATTGTATTTTTTAAAATACTTGTAAAAAATTTAAAATCCTAAAATTGTTCGAGTAATTTATGTGAACGTCAAAGCTGAAATTTCAGCGAGTGATGATTATTAAATATAATTTCATAGAAGTATGAGCTTATTTTAAATCATGGTTCGAGAATGCACTTCGAAATGAGAGCTCGTTCGATCGAGAAGCACCGACACGAGTACGGTGTCGAATCACTATCACTTGTGTTTCGTGGCTGAATGAAAACCTATTTAACGCTCGAACACGACAGATACGTTGTATATTGTGCGTGTTATTGTGACGCCCGTTTCAATACGTGACGGTGTCCTTCCGTCAAAGACCAGACGTCGCGATCGATACGAAGAATATCGAGGACTGTTCGAGAACAATGTTAATTAAACGACGATGATCGGAAAACTGCAAGGACGTGCGTTTTTCAATAAAATGGTTCGTATCTTCACGTGCTCGTACATATCGTTTAAAACAGACATAATAAAAAGTTGGATAACTCGTGTTTGAGTACAAAAAGTGTTGAATACGTGTGAGGACGAATTTATGTTTATTTATATATATTTTTAAAATTACAACAGAATGCGTTTGAATAATTGCCTGAAAAATTGAGACTTGATAATTCAATGCACTCAATAGTACTTCTCGAAGAAAACGTCTGTAATATTTTGTCAAAATACTTCTGAGAAATTAGTTGATATTATCCTTAGGTATTCTCGATTATGTGAGACATGACAATTATAAAAAGTTGCGTGAAACAGGTACTACAGTTTACGAAGTAGAATCTGCCAGCCATACCCAGACACATAATTTATAGCAATTGTACGTTTATATTGTTAATAATTAATGTGAAAAAGTTAGTATGGCGCGATCTGTAGAATCCAGGAAGTAGTATTTACTAACCATAGTCAGTCAAATAAGCAGTATCGACCAGCCATGGTCAGACGATATTTAAGTAGCGTTCGTCCATCACAGTCAGACAAAACTGCAAGTAGTATTCCCCCACCATGGTCAGACAAGCTCAAGTAGTGAGCAATCGTACATACAAATTCGGTCAGCTAGGTTTCTTACTCTACCAAGTAGTATTAGTCAACCATACTCCAACCATGGCCACACAAATATTCCAAAAAATTACCGTAGCCCCCAAATCAATTTTTTTATACGTTTCTTCGCATTGTCATACGGTGTAGACGAAAATTCTGTAACTCACACAGAAGTATGACGGGAGGGATTCATGTTCCGCGGTGGTCACTCGTTTAAGTAGAAGAAGCAGGAAAAAGCGATTGCTATGAGTACGAGTCGTGCACTTTTCCAGCAGTCACATAAATTTCGATTTCTGAGCAAGTTCGCGGCGAAAAAGCCGCGCTGAATCCTCTTAGCTCATAATGGCGTATAATGAAGACGAACGCGCAGCACGAGCTGCCGCCGTGACGTTTTATGATATACAAATGTAGCCGAGCGACCGTATATCATCCGGTCTCGCGTTCATAGAAACAAAGGAAAGTCCGGTCACTTATTTCCCCTTTTCATTCTCCTACAAAGCGGTGTCCATTAAAGCTCGCCGCAAGTCTGAAAAATCATCCTGCGACACACGCGTTAATTTTCCTGAAACGCTCAATCTTCAGCCCTCCAGCCACGTCAATTTTTATGCGGTGGCAGAAAATGAATAATTTTTAAAATGAAACCGTATGTTTCCTGCAGTAAAAATAAAATGAAACAGTGTGTGCGCCGTTTAGAAAATGTTAATATGAATATCGGTTATCCCTTTCGAGGTTTCGCAGCAAACCATCAAAGATCTTTGAGTATCGATCGTTGCAGCTTCGTCGAAATCGCATTACAGGGCGAGTTCGCCGGGAATGTAATTGAATCGGCGATTCTCTAATTGCATCCGTCGGAAAAAGTGTCAAATACTGTTCGACCGGCTTATATCCAGCGCAGCCGGTGAAAATATCGGTTTTCAATTACAATAACTGGAGGGTTAAGGTGTTTCTCGGTCGGCCAATAGAACGAACCACTGCATTCACGGTTCTTTTCGCTTTTCATACTCAGGAAGCATTTATTAACGATACCACAACGATAACTGACAGATTCTTGACGATATGAATATTCCAAAAGTATTAAAAAAGCAATTCGTCTCAAACAGAACCATAAAATTACATCAAAATTGAGGAACGTGTTTGACACTCAAAAATTGGACTATTCGTATCACAGAACTTTGAACTCTGACTCTGACTTTGACTCTGACTTGAAACTTAGACTTTGACTCGGACTTCGACTGTGACTCGGAACTTAGACTCTGACTTGAAACTTAGACTTTGACTCGGACTTTGACTGTGACTCGGAACTTAGACTCTGACTCTGACTCTGAACCTTTTATCAACTCACTCAACAATATTACAAGTATTTTTCTTCTCCAATTCGCCAGTACCATCTTCCCTTAAAATCGTCAACCCTATTTTTAACCCCCTGAATAAATAGACCTACCGCATGCAGTTTTACAAAATAGAGTCCCTGCCAGGCTGTCCTTTTCATTCATTCCAAAGATTTTCGACTGATGAATTTAAAGTTCACACAGGAAGACAAGCGTGCTTTGGTGACTTCCGGGTTAGCAAAAGCCACGGAACTGTTATCGAATTCCCGTTATGATAAGTAAGGTGACGAGGAGCGGTTCGCAATTTATTTCCTCGGCGTGGAACGTCGCGCGGCGTCGTCTCGTTCACGCCATTTACCCTTAACGATAAATCGATATCGAAGTCGAACGTTAATTATCGCGAGCAGGGTACACTCTTCCCGGACTGTTTTACCGCCCGGAACTTCGCTGCAAATATTGAAGTTGATAATTCGAACCGGAGCGGTCAGCCATCATGAAATCCTCCGGGACGATGCTCGGGTATAATTTCGCGAAGGTAAACTTAAACATAATATACGGTACCGCGCAAAAGTTTCAGACTCGATCTCGCTGCAATTTGTACGGTGTCCAGTAAATTATAGCGACTGTACGAGTGCACTGGGCCACTGTATGGGTTTTCATACGGCAGTCTGCGCTTTGGTCGGGAAAATAGACGGTTCAGTTCGAGCGATACGCGGAGTTCCGTGTAAATAAGCAGGCAGAAGGGATACTTGAAGAAACACGTGACGAGCTGTGTCTGGTCTCGGTCAACCGTACGACGCGTCCAATTACAAGTTAACTTCGACCGGAAAGTTACGTTCATCTTAGATACGGGGGAAAACTTCTGCCATTACGAACTTTCGAGGATCATGCGACGGCGTAATTACATTGCAACGATAGCTACGTACGTTTTTCCGGCTGAAAACAATTTTCTTGAATGCATCATTCGGGAAAACTGCAATCCATGTTCAGCAACCCCTGATTACGCTTGAAGCCATGTTTTTCCTTGTCAAGACCAGCGGAAGGCTACTTCCGGTATGTGCGCTGATTGCTGTATGTTGTCGAGTTCCTACTTTTGAGACAATAAAGTTTTATGTAAACATGTAGATGTTTCAGATGGGCATGTGTATTGTCTGATATATCGTTGATATCACTACTTATTCTACTCAATTCGACTGAAAATGTAGATGCTTTAGATGGGCCACTCTGTTGTCTGATATATCGGTGATATCACTACTTAGTCTACTGAATTTAATAAAAATTTAGATGTTTTAGATGGTCATGTCTGTGGTCTGACTTATCGTTGACATCTCTACTTAGTCTACTGAATTTAATAAAAATTTAGATGTTTTAGATGGTCATGTCTGTGGTCTGACTTATCGTTGACATCTCTACTTATTCTACTGAATTTCTCTAAAAATGTGCTTGTTTTAATTGTCAATGTCTATTGTCTGACATATTGTTGATACCTTCTACTTATTCTACTGAATGTGACTAAAAATGTAGTATTTTAAATAAGCATGCCTATTGTCTGATGTATCGCTGATATCTTCTACTTATTTTACTCAATCTTGTGCTCCTAAAATAAGAAAAGGAAGCACATTCTTAAAGCAGCAACTTCTGTTGCTCGTAGACGGAGGATGTGCAAGAATTCCAAGGCTTTTGACATTTTTTCAAAAAGACCTATTATCTGTATAAATAAAGAAATAGTTCTTGAACTTCCTTTTAAAATCCCATAGACTCTTTTAAGTTACTTTTCCTCCTTACAGTATGTCAAGCTTGTTTACTGAAAAGCAGATTTATTATGACAAAGGAGCCAAGAGGTTAAGGATAAAAGCTTCTAGATTGTCTAAGAAGGAACATAACAGCGAGAAAGAAGTACAAAAAGAACCTTCTTTCCTTCGTAAAACGCACTTTTCTCTGGGTAGAATGAAAACGATCTCCATCCACGATATTCTACTTCTCAAAGTCGCAATTTGTGATGTGACGTACCTAAGACAGGTTGTGTCGGCTCGAAACCACCATAGTGCTTCAGTGAAACAAAATGAAGCTTAGGTACATGTCAGGTGCTTTTGTGACCACTTAATTATGCTTCCAAGGTTACATACAACAGCCTAAACTTTAAATATACTTTTTTCATACAGCTACGTCCCCGTTCCTCAGAATACTCGCCACTCATCAGTCGACGATCAACTTTAATACCGAAACTTGGGATCAGAGAAGCAGCCATGGTGTCCCAGTCGAACTAAATGAAACACTCACCCACCCCCGTAATCGAGGGTGCGCCAGAGACAGGAGCGACGGGGTTGGGGGCGGAGGTTTCGAATTAAACGTTTTCAATTTCTCTCACGAATCGGGGGGACAAATAACAAGTTTGCTCAGGGCAAATGATTCGACGGAAATTTCACCATCCGTATGCATGTCCCCAAGAAGGCTGGCCGTTTCGAACTGGCGGGCCAAAAGGGAAATGCAAACACAATTTCGTCCAACCTAACCTTCCGGGTCCCCTCCACCGTCCTGCACGCCGGTATTTGCGTGAAACTAAATTGAATGGCCGTACGAAACGGGCAGCCACGTCGCCAGACCGAAATCGGGTTAATCCCGTCCGGCCATTGAATTCATTTTTATCATCGGCCTTGAATCGTTCGTCCAGGGACCGAACCGGTCCACAAAGTTTCCTGTTCCGACGAAACACCGCCCCTGTACGAGCTTTCGTATCCGTTCGACCGGTTAAACTAATTATTATAGTCACCTGTACCGTCTGAGCCGTACCCAACCTACACCGGACCGGCTAGCTTCGGTTATTTTCCTGCCGAAGCACGAATGGTTGTCTGATTGGCCGTGCTTCGACGGAATTGAACGGTGATTGGCGCTGTTCCGACCGAGGAGACACGCGTGCTCGCTTTTCGGAGGTCAGGTGTCTAGAAAACCGTTTGGAAACTTATTGGAACCAGTTCGGTGATTCTGAATTGGTTTGTTGGGTTAATATCGATGGTATAAGTTATTGGAAAATGGTTTTATTTATTCATTGCTGACGCGTGAATATCTTCGTCAGTATTGACGTTCGACACGGAGGTTAGGTTTCTAGAGAACCATTTCGAACTGTATAAAATCTGGTGGTAGAAAGGTGATTAAGCTTCGTTTCGTATTCAGTCAAGTACATATATATGAATACACACACCTGATCTGTCTAACCATTATAACTGAACGACTATAGTCACTCCAGGTTACTCAAGGGTCATTCCAGCTTACTCAACCTATTAACTTTATTATTTGGAGCACACTGAAGTTGTTGTTCGACTTGGTGAACGGAAAATCCCGTACAAAAAAATTCAACGAAGTTTAAGCGATCCACAATTTCATTCGCGGAAAAAAATCGCTGGAAAACTGGTTGTCGATCACAGAGAAAAGGGGACAGAGGCAGAGAGAGAGAGAGAGAGAGAGAGAGAGAGAGAGAGAGAGAAAGAGAGAAAGACAGAGTTAGAGAGAGGAAAAAGAGAACAAGATAAAATATGCTTTCCAGGGAGTCGTCGGCTGTCAGGAAACGTCGTCGGGTATCGATAGCTCGAAGCGTTATCGCGGCAACAACCGCGTCGGAATGTAGATACCGTCACTCGTTACGACGTTGAAATTGGCTCAATAAAATAGTCACGGCCGCCATATTATCCGTACGCAACGACGACGTTGAAATCCATTTTGAGAACTCGTCGATGGATTCGATCCACTCTGTCCGCCTGTCCGTGTGTTTGCTCGCGCGCGGCCGCGCGTTTCAAGGCGTCGATTTTTCTCTCGCCTGAATTTTTTTTCGTGTTTTTTTCCACTTTTTTTGCCAGTCGAATATTCTCTGCGTGCGATCTGTCGAACGCTGTCTGCCACGCCGTGAAACGTATCGACGTTTCTTCGACGGTTTTCATAAATTCTCCGCGAACTTTGGCATCCCAGCCCGTCGTAACTTACCGTACGCACGCAATATGGCACCATTGTGACTGTGATTTACATCCGATAGAACTGACGGATCTCCGAAATGGCTGCGCCGCTTTCGTTGCCACTCTGATCCTTTGACATTTTTTTAACGAACTTTTTAAAGTGGATGACAGCGGTTCCTCCGGTGACCAAGGTGTTTGCTCGGGCGAGGACACATCGACAATGCTATCTCTGTAACATTAGACCAGAGGTGACCGTCCAGAGGGACGCTTGGCTCCACCCTACCTCCACTCTGCGAACATTCCTCTACCCACAGTGAAAACAGCCGTCACTGGTCAGACATGATCTACATTTCCGGTTTCTATATAAATCATGAAAGAAAAAACGTTCCAAACATTAAATAAAATTTGTAGCGACGGTCAGTGGTGAACTTTACGACAGGCAACGTATTAAGGGTTGATTTTTCAACTTATGTCAGTCTACAGAGTGTCCCAAAACGATTGTGTCATACAATCCGGAAACTCTACATTTTCCATGCCAAAGAAAATGAGGTACGTGCATTATCAATCGCTCATATCTCGAAAACGACGCCACCGATTGCAAAGTGGTAGAGAACTTTTCGGTTTCTTTCGTCACACAATATCTACAGTTTTGGATTTTACATTTTTCAATATCAGTGCGGCCCGTGTTTGATAAATATTCCGTCAATTAACCGGCGTCGTTCAATTTCTGGAGCTTCAGAGGGTATAAAGGGGTGAAAATCAGACGGTATTCTTCGTGGAACGAGTATGGCGGGCACGTATGCGAAGGAACAGCTTAAGATAGAATTTTCCTCTGGCGTGCTGGATCATCCGGGCATTTTTCATGCTAAGCTTCCAGCCAACCGACCAACGTCCTTCGCCACGTTAACCCTGCCTCTCTCCGCCGTCATCTCCCTTTTCCAACCCCTTCTACGTTCGCGGGCATTATGAAGTTTCCACGCTCGTCCAAATTGCACGGAATGGAATACCAAACGGACCGCGAACCAGCCACCAGTCTCTGGCCAAGAAGAATGCATCCGGCATCGCAGTTTATCTGCACGGAGTTGGCTGGTGCTCGGCCGACCGATGGATAATTACGGTTATTCGAAGACGAACCACTTTTTCCACCGGGTTTTGCACGCGATTTAACGAGGTCACGGATTTATCGCCAACAGCGAGCCCGATTGTTCGTGATACGAGCTTGCGGGGAAAAGTTCGCTGATGCACGGGGTTCTCTGGAATTTTTTTTAGGGAATCCTCTGTAACTTTAGAGATACTGCGATCTGAGGGGTGTTTACCGGACAGCTTTTATTCGGCTGTGTGTGTACTGTGTACGGTAGCAGACGAAAGAGATCACTTGCTGATTTCTGTCAAACTCGAAGGTGCTCATCAATGTTTTACTGATCCATCGTTAATATACCTGATGTTAGGAAGAATATACTGTATTTTGTAAAATTTAACATTGTAACAATAATGTAGGTACACGAGAACACAACTGAACACCCAGACTTTTCTTTCTTCAGAGAAAGTCTTATCCCTGGCTGACTAGGTATGGCTGTATTCACTGTGACAGCGTGTTAAAAGATTGTTATTATTATCATTATTACAGACAATTATTTGTCGTATATGGTATGGTGTAAACGACTGTCTACGATCCTCGGTTTTCTGGAATTTTCGAATAACCTTGAACAAGAAAAATAACGATAGTCTGCAGCAAAATGAGTGAGTTGAAAATTTCCTTATTTCCTTGGAAAATCTGTATTTTAAAAAATATTCGAATCCAAGGACCTCAGAGCTTACGCACTGCAATGCCGTGATATCCGATACGTAAAATTGAAACCATAATCGATCATTCCACCCCGCCAGGAATTTTCCAATAGCTCATTTCGAATCATCGAAAAACATTTTGCAACAAAACCGACAAAAATTTCTCGAAGAACTGCCGAATATTATTCAGTAGCCTGTATTCGTCGACCGCTCTAATTTAATTCCCCGCGTTTCAGGATCGTCGGACGAGAGATCCATAAATATGCCGGGCATAAATCAATCGATGCTTCTTATTTCTGCACGTGCATCAGAATTCGAATTTCTAAGCAGCCGACGTCGAATACGAAATACGGTTCTCGAAAGAACCGCCATTTGCATTCGAACGTATATCCGTCGAGAGATCGATACACCGCCGCGCGGGTGGAACGCATGGTTTGCGAGGAGTTTATGTTAATTGAGCGAGGAATCTCGGGTTGCAAGCACTCTGACGTCGTTTCTTCGACTTGTATCATTTACCAGGCTCCCGTGAACATGCTAGACTGTTTATCATACTCCTCCGCCACGATATTATGCATGCGATGCGCGTTTTATGTAGCCGGGATGGGTAAACAATTGTTATTTACTGGTCAGGGTGGTTTATGAACGCGCCATGCGGCAAAATACGGCCGCGTGATGAATTATGCGGGGTTGCTCCTTTTTTATCGAGCCGCAACACTCGAATACCTTGTTAAAAAAAATAGTTTTTCTAAAAAAACCGGTAGGAATGCACCCTGTAATATGAGAAATATTGTTGAAATTCTTTTTCACTAGATACTGAAGGCTCGAATTTAATTAAATTAAATAGTCGTTGCTTCTATAAAGTCTTAAGTGAGCAGTAGTTAGGGCAAATGGTTAGATGTTATATTTATTTCAGCGAAATTTATATTTGAAGCGAACATTAGAAGGTGTCTGACTATGTACGATAGTTTTCACTGTGGCATTCACAGTACGAGACACTTCGAATTTAATTTAACTGAATAAGTATTGATTCTTAAAAAATATTATGCGAGTTTGACAGTAGAACAATAATACAGAAGCACAGGTAAATAATGTAATTGTTACAGACTTTTTTCGTCTATGATTTATATGAGAAACAATAAGCGTCTGGTTAGGTATGTCTGTCTCTACTGCAGGCTTTGCAGGTGTTAAATAATTGTGAATATTACTCCTTTTTTAAGTATACTCAATGACGAAATTTCAGAAATTTGCCACGTGTTTCAACTTAACCACCCCGTCGCTAAAACCAATCTCACAATTTTCAGTGATGCAGTACGTCCAGAAAAAGTCTTCGTGCCTCAATGTATCACCCCATCACTAAAAACAATTTTAGAAATTTCCCAATTTTACAGAGAACAGATAAATTTCGATCACAACCGCTCAAATCAAATTTCCAACAATCCCACGGTGCGATATTTTCCCCATCTTCCCATTTCAGCGTGATCAATTACATTTCAGAGATGATTTCTCGGGCCCAGCGTTCCCATAGCTATCTCGAAACAAAGGGATCCGAAGAAAACGGAGATCCAGTGGAGAGTGGTCGTTCCTAGGGTCTGGCTGCCTATTATACACCATTACTCGGTTTCGCGGTGTGCTCGTGCACACGTACACGCTGCGAAATGGCCGCCATCGCGAAGTGGCCCTCCGATATCCCAGGGATGGAGGTAAGCAACAGCCTTCAGCTCGAAATGGGTTTGCCGGCGATACTCGAGAAACTCGCGACACTCACCGCTCGTTCTACGTTTCCTTCTTCCAAGAAAGAAGCCGAAGAAAAAAAGGAAAATGGCGCCGGTTGGGCTACCGTAGAAAATTACCTCCGTCCGTTTATCCGGCTACCATCAGATCCTGCGTGCCCTGCTCCACCTTCCTTCTCTTATTCTTCCCTTCTCTGCTCCTCTTATTGCTCGTCCCTGGCCCCTTTTTTGTCGGCTGACTTCCTTCTCGCTGACTTTTTGCACCCCCGTTCCTGAGGGAGTCGAGATTTCCGGTTCGGCCGCGAACAGTCCGAAAGTTCTCGGTAGTTCAGGATTCCCCTGACTTGTTGTTCACCCTGTTCATTTTAGAGCCGTCCAGAATCTCTGGAGATGTGTTGGTTAATTTTTATTTATTCTGTGGAATTGGTACAGGTGTGCAGGTTATACAGAGTAGACCTACCCTTTCGGTAGGTTTGTGCTGAATACGGTTCATGCTTTCAACAGCAAATCCTTTTTGATTTTCTACAATTACAATTTTAAGTCTTCCATGCATGGAGACGATGCGAAGTTTCAAGTAGCAGGTAGGAAACAGTACTTCAAATTCCATTGTTTATAATATTTCATATTTTAATCTTTGATTCTTCAGCCTTTTAACACGAAAGTTTGGCAAATTTGAGGTTTTCGAAGGCGTCGTTAAGTTCAGTTTAACTGGTAGAGACATATCCCCTTAAATTCGTCAAAATGTGTTTCACAACGCAATCGATTTGAAATTAACCGGTACTGGATGACATACTCAAAGTGTTAAACAATTTCTGTGTCACCAAATTTCCATTGGTATTTGAAAAATGCATTTATTTCTGCATAAAAATAAATCAGTAGTAATGTACTTGAGCCATTTTTCTTAAATTTAGCCAATTTTAGTCTAAAATGCAGCTAATTGTGAAACGTCCAGTATCCAGAGATTCCTCCAGCCATTTTTTTTTTTAAATTCAGCCAATTTCAGCAAAATACTCAGTTAATTTTGGAACGCTCTGTATTCAGAGATTCCTTCAGTAATTTTTCTTAAATTTAGCCAATTTCCGTAAGGCATGCAGCTAATTTTGGACGCCCTGTATTCGAAGATTCCTTGAAGTTCAGAAGCCCTTTCTGGCTCACGGAAGCACCAGGATCCCTTCGAAATTCGAAAAGTGTTCCCGCGGTTCTTCAAACTTCCTAACCCCGACGTCAGCGCTTCGAATTATTCGAAAATATTTCGAACTTGCTGAAAACGGTGCTAAGACGGCGCACCACGGTGCTGCGGGGTTCTGCGAAACTATCCAAGGCAATCTCGAGGCACACGGAGTTTTGTAATCTACGCGGAAGCACGTCCACTTGTCCTTATGAAATATTCGGAACGGTCACGAAGAGCGTAGGGACCCCCTTTGAACTTCGTGAAGTGGACTCAGGGTATCCGTGACCCTTCTCGAAGTGTTCCAAGATCCGTTAAATCTTCACCGGGTCCTCAGACATTGCTAGTTAACTTCTCGTGCTTTTCTAGTCCTTTGAAGTGCTCCGAGGCTTCTCGATTTACCACCAACCCCTCTGAAGCATCTGTCTCTCCTTGAACTCCTTCAGGTACCCTCAAAAACTCTTGCACCCCTGCTACTGTTTCTAAACCACCCCTTCATGCTACTCTGCTTCTTTTTCGAAAATCACGTCCTCCTGTTTTCTGATTTTTTATTTTGTTTAATTGGACAAATTGGTATTTTATGTTTGGGCAAGATTTAAGGTTGGATTTCTAAACATCGTTGGTCTAGTCACCTTGAGTATTGTATAAGCAAAGTTACAGACATTCTTAAGAAGCGAATGGGTTCTACGTATTACAATAAAAAGGGTTAACATACACCTTTCCTTAAAAAATTTCAAATTGGACGGCGCCTCTTTCCAAGCTACAGATTTATTGATGCTGCACATGATCAACTGAAACCTGACCGAATCGATGTATCACCCATATATGGCTTAATTGCATAAAGTGTTAAGTACACTATTATAATATTATGACCACACTGTTATCACTTGAAATACATGAACATCATCTTCACATGACCTTGAATAAAAAATAACAATTTCCGCTGTACATATTTATAATCAAAGAATTATAAAATCTCGAGTGACGCTAAATGAAATATTGTCTCTATCGGATAAATAATTGCTAATTATCGAAGCTTCGAAGGCGTTGCCACAAAACATGGTTGATTACTCTCTCGTAAGGCTGCCTTGGGGGCAGTGCTGAGATTCAAGCGGTTTACGAAGTGAAAAGCTCGGCGCACGTCGGATCGTCACCCCGTAAACGTTATCTCGCACCGGAACCGGATGTTCGGGGTGGTTTTCGAGCTGCAAGGACTCCGTTTTACGAGGAACGGGTCCCGGTCGCCTCGTAAGAGTTCGCGTTCTATGCAAATCACGAGATCTTCGTTAATATTCTCTCCCCCGTTTCGCGTATCGTTCGCGCGTATTCATCCCTGCTGGCGTCGATCACCCCGCCACTATCATCACACTTAAACAAATAGTTTCTACATTTTCTAACACCTTGCACCCTTGACAATATTACCCTGAAAGGATTTTTCGAAATTCATAACATTGGCGGCGCTATGAGCTTTCGACGAAACACCCTTTTTCGTGCAAGGGTTAGGTCGGGTTGGGTTACATAAGGGACACTCAACACGAGAGGTATTCTATATTTTGCGGTAGAAAAAATTGTACGCATTATTCAAAGTATAAAGAATATATATTCCAAGTTTCATTTCAATAGCTCTAGTAGTTTTCTCATAAAAAATTCTAAAAGAGCAGCTGTTTCCGGCTATTATAGATCGTGTAGGAGTGATAGGCTACTTATGTTACTTCATCTGGACGGCTTGGAAATCCATCCAAGATTCATCCAATCTCGAAACGATCTCCAGGAACCGCAACATAAATCGCTGTCTCGATGGAAATGTTAATTCGATCGAAATGGCGCGATATAAATGCTCGAGCTGAGACGTTGGCTGCTTTGTAAATCGCTCTGTGTTCGTGGTAACACTATCAATCCGATCCTGAGCGAAGATTTAGAGCAGTGATGGCCACTGGAGCTGCGGTCTTCCCCCATTCTAGGTCCATTCTCCTGGCTTCAGTTTCCTCAGCGTTCCCCTCTGTCCATCGTCGCCGCAGATCACAGCCTATATGAGGGGAATGGACATAGAGTGGGGGAAGACCACGGCTCCCGTGACCATCACTGATTTACAGGAACATTGTAAATGAACTATATTTATTACTATTTCGATCAGGAAACATTGCAAAAATATTTTAATCTGATTATGAAGAGGCTTGAAGACTATCTATAGTCTGAGTTATAACGAGTCACACTCGTGATGAAAATTTTGCTTTATTTGTTAGAAAATACAATGCAGTTTTGCATTAAATGAACAAGTTAACTGACGCTCCTTTCACTGTCAAATAATTCTCAAATGAAAATTGCACGGTTTCATGTATGTTCTTTATTTATGAGAGCGCTGATACACTTAAACAGTTAATTATAGCGCCTTGACAATTGCCAATGTCGTAGCGCAAGTGGTAAAATAGATAAAAGAAAATTCGTTCGTGTGAGAAGGAAATGGAAAAAATTCTTATTTAATTTGTAAGGAAACTGTAATTTGTTCAGGAACAATTTTTGTTAACACTTGCTGTATTTATCTGGAGTCGTTTCCTGCAAAAATATTCGTTTGCTATAACGTGGGATAGCCTACGGTTCGCTGCATTCATCCTCGACGTAATCGAGAGGAGAAATGTTTGAACATGTGGAAAAAAAAGGATTGAAGGGCCGACTCCCGTTCGCGTTAAAATTTGTAAAATGTCCACGTAGATTTTTGTTCTGCCGGGACGCGTAGGTGAGACACGTTTTTTCACACATATATTTTCACGTCAGCTTAACGTAAATTTACAAAAGTTACGGCGGGATAGTTCATAATTCTCCGTGACGGATCTCGTCAGCGCGAGTTTTCCGGATCGCAAATGAAAATTAAAATTCCCTCTGGGACGTTCCGCTCCCGCAACCTGCTATTTTTTAATTATTTAACAACGCACCCACCGTTCGATGATTATTCCGCGTGCCGACCGAAAATGAAGGCAAATGTTTGTCTTCGAAATTAAATTTTCCTCGACACCCATCGACACAGTGAAAATTTTTTGAACGATATTACTCTTTTTTTTTTAATGAACTAATTAACGTATATTTGAATTGCAATGTGTAATTTGTTAATTAATAAATCAATGTGAACGAATAAAGTAATAGGGAGAACGTCGCGTTTCTCGAAAGTAACTAAAATGTGTTTTACATAATTTTGTGCACTTTTTACGACTGCAGAAATTTATTATCATTATTCACTATTTATTCTTCCAGATTTTTATTCTTTAATATTTTTACATTTAACACAGACAAACGAAACTGATTAGGTCTGTTTTGAGCCAATATCAGACTTGCACATTTTATTTCTATAATTTGCTTCAGACAAAATATTTTATATCATTGATTAATTTGCATAAACATGCACAGTATAGTAATTACACAGTTTGATCGGTTTCGAGGCGTCATGAAACAACATATACAGGTAACGATATATAATAATATGTATAAACAAATTATTTTTCAAATCTATCATCATAATCTTCATTTAGGGTGTTTAAATATACTACATATAAAGTTTCCAAATTTTTTTAAAGACTTTTCCGTGTTCAAAGGATGCGTCTGACATAAATGGCCCAGGTTTACGGTTCAATGGTACCAAAAATACGTTTACGGCGTAGGGGTTGAGAAAAAGAAGCTGAAGGGGCCGGTGAGGGTTCGGATCGCGAAAGAAGAAAGCCTAGGAGCTTTCGCGACGAAACGACCTCGCCCGGATATTATACACCAGCGTCGAGGTGTTTTGATGGACAGATACGAAGTACAAAGTTCTCAATTACCCAAGTTTCCAACGATGGAAACATGGAAAGCAGGCCCCGGGAAGTGCATGGGAAAGTTTTTCCCGAGCTTTTCGCCGCTAAGAGCGCGAAACTTCCCGTCAAATTCTATCCACCGTAAAAACTCTCGGTTTATCGCCTCCTCGGTTCGTCTGAATGCGCCCGTCGAACACCCGGAAGTTTCGCCATCAAACGTTTCCAAACGTCATTCCCCCGGGAATATTGAAAAAAATTAAGTGTGCGTTGCAAATCGAATGATAAGAGTGTGAAAATATTTTTATAGCAAACCTGAAGCGGTTCAGCCAGTATATTTTAGTAATTGAAACCAATTTTTAATATCGCCGTTCCGGAGGAACAATGACGCAAGTGAAAAATTAGGCATTTTACGTGATGTTCGTTGCTAGACTCAAAAATATCTAAGCGTTTGCTGATACTACTTAAAAGCAATCAAATATACTAACAACTATTACACCTCAATAATGAACACAAATTAAATTTCATAACGTGGTATTAAATTTTTTAATAATACTACTACTACAGCCAGCAGTATTTTATTCCATATCTAATACATTCTGTCTCGTGTCAATTTGAAATCGAATAGGCTGTTGTCTCCAAGTATCAGTCGCTGCAATTCCAAGCTTTAGAGAGAGAGAGAGAGAGAGAGAGAGAGAGTGCTAAACGCCACTATAGTGGCTCATAGTCCTTAAACCCTTGCACATGTAACTTTTCTAACACCATCAAAATTCCTAAAAATATTCGCACAACAAGCTTGAACGTTCCATTAAAGTTTCATAACACCGCTACCACAGCCAGCAGTATTTTACCCCATGTCTAACGGGTTCTGTCTCGCGTCAATTTAAAGTCGAATATTCCGGTGTCTGGGGTGTATCGGTCGCAGCAATTCCAAGCCCCAGAGAACGGTGGAGCGCGAGCGAGAGGTATCGCCGATGCTCGTCGAAATTACCGAACGAAACGGGGCCGGTATTTTGTATAAGTCGCGTAACGATATATGACGTGACAAGGAAGACCGATTGCGAGGCACCGTTCCACGTCCGGGATTGTAAAGCGATCGCTTTATATCCCGACGTCCACCGCGATCTCACGGGGTTTCATACAAACGAGATTGCCGCCGTTACCGTGCTTTCTCTCTCGTTCGGCATTTCCGGCACGAACTTACCGCAGAATCAGCTGATCTAATTACACGGAATTTCTGATCGAGCACCGACTCGATTTCCGCTACGTTCTTCCGGGACCGTGGGCTGTTTCGAAGAGTGCCGGATGACTGCCAGTGTACGTAGTTGAATTGTCCACTTTTCATTGGGAGCTTTTCGGATAGCCCCTCGTACAAAATCGTCTCAGGAGATTTTATTGTTTGGAAATCTGAGGGTGGATCATCATACCCTAACATTTTAAATAATTGTTCTGTGTTTTAATGTTGTAGAAACAAGCTGTAATAGTAACAATTTTTCATTGGGAGCTTTCTCGCATCTACATTCAATAAAATAAATAAACAGTAGCCTGACCTACAGCCAACCAGTTGAGCCATTTATTTCGAGCATAATTCAAGATCCCAGCATTAGTATTTCAAATGAAAATTCCCCAGCACGTGTAAAAGCCATGAAATCAATTACAGAAGTTCAGAAGCGCAGATAGGTGAGCACTGTAGCGGCAAGTTGATTAAGTCTTAATTAATCTGCAGGTAGAGTGTTGACCAGGACCTGGGGGACATCTAACCTAAAGCTAGATAGAACTAAAGGGGACACGCGTCAGGCACAAGCGAGGCTAACCGAGCTGTAAGATGGACACAGGTCTGCGGAACCTAACGAAGAGTTAACCAAGACCTAACCAAGATCGGTCCTTCAGGGACAAAAGAGAGCAAGCAACCAGCTCGTCGACAAGTTCAAGTTAACTAAACTTCGCCCCGACATGCCTCAGAATCAACAGAAACCGTGGTTCACTCGATTAAAGTTTAGCGGAAAGTTAATGGAACGTCCGGCTCAGACTTACGGATAAATTGATAACAAGAAAAGGAATTGTCTAAACTGATTGAGACGCGGAATAACTATTCCAGCGTACAATGAAAACTTGTTGAGTATAATAAGTCCTTGTTGGCTAAATGGTGAAGCTGGCTTGCAATAAATAATTTTTCCTTAAATGTTGATTGTGGATGCTTATGAAACTTAATACGTAGAATAAGTAAAAAATAAAATTCATTGATTTAGAAAATGTACAATTTTGAAATCTATACCAAGCAGAAAAAATTGTTTCCTGGGTCTGAAGTAATTGTTTATAAAAATGTATATAAGCACAGAAATTGATAGTCTATTTATAATGTGTCCTTTTATACGAGACTTAACTAATTTCAATGTGATATTAATATTTCGTCAATACTAAAATACAATTGTCTGGTCAGTGACACGCACAATCTACTGAATCGGTTTGAATTTCCATTTCTCAACTGAACAGACGCTCTATATTATTTCAATAACGATGAATACTGTAACGATCTATGTTACAAACCCCTATTGTTTGTTTCAATTTCTGTATACATATGTAACTTACCCTACACCAAACGTAGACATACAGGTCCATCATAACAATCCAGACAAGTGAACAATTAAATAGTTTCAGCTACCACGAGTAGCTCAGGCTGCGATAACAAATTTTCATTACAAGAGAATGCGAAAAGTTGCGCAGTTTTAGGGGTGAAGGAGGGGTGTGTTGAACAACCGATATCACAACGGTCGACGAGTCGATAAAACAACCGGTATAATCGATTACGAGCGCGTAGAAATAAATGGGACGAATACTATCTGCGCGTTTACACGTGGACGTGAAATCGATGGTGGATCAATTAATCTGAAAGCGCGGCCACCCTTGTCGGTTAATAAAATACATAAATCCCCCTTATCGTTCTGGTTACCTCGCGATCGATTGTCGCGTTGATGTTTTACGTTCGCCAAGTCGTAGGCGACCCATAAACCTTCTCGCCAGATAAAGCACGATCACAATTGCTGGATCCCAGCAGCTCCAATGAAATCACGGCTGTTATGTCTGGTCGGGTCGCGTACCATCCAAAAACTGACACAAAACTGTGGGAAATGCCTGTGTTTGGTGCAATGGCTGATTGTATAGTGCTGCAGCTGACCCGCACAGAACGTTGCCTCGTTTCTCAGTAGCCCACAGTCAGAGGGTTAGTTATGGTTAACGTTCCATAATAAAGAAAAACTTTATTTGGAAACAAGAATGAGAAGTAGTGCCTGCAGAATGAATTTTTATAATTTGTTGTGCGGACAATAGAATAGAAATGGCTTAAATTGAAGATTAAAATTATGGTCTACTTCAGGGGCACCAAAAAAGTAATCAGGATCAATAGAATAGTTAATACTCGAAAAACTGAACAAACAATGTCTATAAACATACTCACAACTGAGTATTGGCTGAATTATAAATTTGTTAAACATTTTTTTTCGTCGCAGAACTGTTAATTTTTTTTTAACTTTCGATTGTTTACAATCATATTAATATTCATCTTTCAACCCACTTTTGTCAGATATTTTTCATTCTCTTGACCAGATACTATATTAAGGAAATTGAAAATAAATTTCTTACGCCACCCTGTGTAATAAATTTTTGCACCCTTACAAGTATACCATAAAATGTCGCAATAATTTTAATTGCACCTACAAGCGAATGTATTTCAATAATTGATAGCAATCTCCAACTTACAAATTGCAGAGAAGAAAAATAAAAATTCACCCCGTTCATCTAGAGGTTTCAGGGTGGCTAAAAAATTATCGCCAAAACCGCAGCACGAGCCTTAGCGAAATGAGAAAAGATTCGCGTAATCCGCGTGGAAGGGATGGCAGTCTTAGACAAACCAGTGGAATTAAGGGGAAGAAGCTTATCTGACAGCGAAGGGCTGCAACGGGGGGGTTGGGCACGAAGGGGTTGGCTTTTCAGTGAAGATCGTCAACCCCTTTTATCCGGCACCTTCCACTTTCAACTGGCATTCACCTGCTGCGCCACACCGGAAACGAATATTCGAGAGAATTCAGAACGCTCGAGAAAAAAGAGTTGTCCTGCCCGTTAAATGCTACGCCACTGTTCAGAAGCTTAATATCGGCGCTGGCTTTTAAAGGAAACTTCATTTAGTAAGCTTAGAGCAGGAGAATGGAATGTGCTTTCGCGGGCAGGACAACGGGTCCTCTTCGTTTCGAAAATTATTGCTCAGAGTCTGGAATTAACAGATAGACAGGGGGTGAGAGTTTAGTTAGGAATATAGTGACATCACAGGGGTGGAAATTAAATTGTTTATTTTGACAGATTGAGTGCTCTCATGTCTGCAGAGCATAAGAATTTAGGAAATATGTTGGATTTTAAGACATACAGTTCGAAATTTCTGATTTGTTTTTTTGAAAACAACCCTTAAAGAAAATGAAATGACCTGGAAATTTATTTTCTGTTGATAATTGCTGTCAACTAATTTCTGTCATTGGGAATAAATTTATTTTGTGGACTGAGAACATTGCATACACCCTGAATTTATTACAATTATTTTATTTCAGTTTCCACCTTGAAACAACATAACCTCTAATAAATTCTATTCATGGAATGTATTAAAAGTCACTCGGTGCGATGAAACGTTAACAACACTTACACCTATTGCTTTATTATTTAACAAAGCATCGTATGTTTGTTTCGCTCGTTAAAAAGAAAGGCAAACCATGAAGCATGCGTGAAAACGAACACAATGGATACCGGGAAAATGTTTTTCTCTGTCGTTACAATAATTGGCGTCCGCGTGAGAAATAAATGTCTCTGTTTTTAAAGTAACGTTGCTTGTTTTCGTTAAACATTTACCAGTTTCCACGCACTGTGTATTTCGACGATTCTTTATCGTGCAACCGGAAAATGCTTACGAAGAAAAATTGTCAAAAGGTTGAAAATAATTCAGAGGAAAGAACATGTATAAACTCTTATATATCACAATCATAATAGCAACAGTGACCATCATTTCCTTCGAAATAAATTTTACAAAATTCAACTTTATTATTCCCAAAATTGCAGTTTCTCATAATGTTAAAATAAAACTAGAGGTGTCTGACCAATGACATCCACATCTACTTAAATTTCTATATTATCAAGCCAACGAACAAACATTTATTTCTCATATTTTTCCAGTTATCCTGGACACGATCTTCCAGAAATAGAACAGAAACCTGACACGAGCTTTCAAGCGACACACTCAAATATTTCTACAACGACGGTAGCTGGAATTTAGGTGAGAAAACACGCCGGAGGGTTTCAAGGTTGTCCCTTAAAAACATCCGCGCAGCCTTTTCCCTGTGATCTATAAACGACATCTGATCCGCGCGAACGGGTGACGAGGGTAGTTTCACCTTGACACGATTCCTCTGTCGTCGTCGAATCAGCAAGTGGTTTCCAAAAATTTTTCGCCCATGGGGGCAATGATCGATGAACAGGGTGATTCTGGTGGAAGTACGGAGACCACTTCGAAACCCTCTTGGGGTCTCGAAAAGGGGATGAAAATGTTTCTTGGCTGGATCCACGGATGCTCTCCTCCATTTTCAACCCCTGAAGATATTTGGGGAATATTAAATTTATTTCTCCATTTGGTGAGGTGACGAGAACAGAATGCTATTTTTGGTCAATGTGAATTCTTTTTTGAGATTGATCAGAGTACTCTGGAGGGTAATTTATACTAATATTTACTTATATTATTTATGGATGTTTATGTAACGAAACTAATCCAAATGTATGTACTATTTTGAAACATTTGAGGACAAAATACAGATTTAGAAAAGTTTTATTTTTTCATATACATTGTAATAATAATAATAACAACAACAACAACAATAATAATAATAATACCGAGTTTGTTGCACCATCCCTTACAGATAGACTACAGTAATTCAGCAAAAAGGAAACGTAGGTGTAGAACTGTATAAAAAAACACTAATCGCAATTAAATTCGCAATAATCCAAACACCTCCATTACCCCCACCTTCGCCCACGCCACGCCCCTAGGCCCACGAACTAAGTTATCGCACTGTACAATACCTACCATTCCTTTCCTTCGCATTTACTTCAGTAAAAATAAAAAAGAATCGCAGAAACTGTGCAGAACGTGTAAGGTTGGGTCTGCAGAGGGCAAGAACGTGATTAATTGCCAGGCAACAGAGAAGTCACGTGGGTTGGAGGGGGAAGTGGCGGAGGGGGGCGTTTCAGAAGGGCACGGGATTTAAATCGCAGGGAAAACTGCGGCGCGGTGATGTACACCGGCAATTACACGTCGTGTATGTGTCCACGATGATTATTGTCGGCTGCAGAGAGGGTGGAAAGTTAAATACACGAGGTAACCGACCTCTTCGTGTACCTTTCGTCGGTGAAACGCGTATTCACCGACGCCGGCCCAATTAGTCCTCGTCCTGTTCGATCGGCGGCCATGCGACACCCGTTCACGTCATCCCTGTCGGATAATGAACGTTATCTCGATTTACTATACCCACCCTCAACGACGGACCACCCTCCTAACTTTATCGTTCGCGTCTGCCTTATCATTTATGGCCCCAGAGGCACGGAGATTTTTATTGTGAAGCTTGGAAAAATGCGAACAGACAAAGTGGTCTGTTTTTCGCCAAAATGGCACGGCGAATGCGGACGTTTGCGCGCTTGATATACAGGGCGTTGCAAAATAAAACGTTCTGACTTCGCCAGTATGTTCTATTCGTAGAAATAAGAAAAACATGGCGTGTATACATGCGTCTGCAAACGCTTTACTATCACGGTATACTGAAAAACGTTCAGTTATGGTGTCAATATACAGTGTTGCTTTTGCAGTTCCCTCAGATAAAAATCTAGCGATGTAAAATTTAGTGATCTACGTTATTCGATCATTTTCAACGATTTCAAATAGTAAATATGCCTAGCGTAAACAGATTGGATGAACATCGACAGTTTATGATTACATTGAAATGTATCAACAGTGAACTTGCTATTACTAATAGAACAAACTGGTGAAGTTCGATCATTTAACTTTGCAGCACCCTGTATGTAGAAATATGCAAATAAAATGCTTGAAGTACATGGGACAAATAAGTGGGGATACATAGTGAGTACATTAAAAATATGCGATAAAACTGACGCCTTTGTTATTTAGTTTACAATTCGATTCCAGTTTAAATCACAGATGTTACTGCAGTCCATGCGGAAAACGCCCATAGGCGTTAGCTCGTCTACCTGCATGCTTAACATTATAACTGTGGAAGAAGGTTGAATTCAATCTACATTTACATAAACTTTTACAATCATTTTCAAGCGCTGAGTCGATCCACGAACTGATCTTCACGCGTTGCAGGACACCCTGTGTAGATAATTACGAAATTGTCCCTTGACCTCTAACAGACATTCGATTACGTTCGCTAGAGAGCCAATATGGGGAATAGTTCGGCTATTAGCGTTTTCGCGTGACGGCTTTCGGCTTCAATTAAGCGTCGCCGGTCCTAGGCATCCGACCAGCGACGATACACGCACGTTATCCACTCGTTCTAGCGATTATGGCAGCGGCAGACGAGTCCAGTCCTGTAATGGCGCGTTACATTAATCATGCAACACCGTAAAGCGTCCTACATTTAAAATTCCGCCTCCGCTGCACGAGAACGTCCGCCGACACGAAAATTCGCGCGCGCGACAGCCGTTTCGGACGCCACAATTTTCGTTTCAACGACGAACTATTACGGCGCGATTGTACGCCAGCATGATGTCGGACACGAACGTCTGCGTTTCAGATTAGTATGAACATTTTTTCCTTTCTTTATATTGCACTCCTTTCGCGCATGCAGAGGCCAGACGTCGCGATGGTCGAAAGTCTGATGCGTGGTAAGAAATTTTGTGTATTTTTCAGAGCGAAGTTCTTCATTGTGAATTTTGGCACTCGCGTCTTCAAAAAATTTGCTTGTTACCCATCTGAGGTTCAGAATTTTAACAAATGCACGCGACAGTCTGAAGAATTAATTCTTGTCATTTTTGTGTTGAATAATAGTTTCCACAGCTCGATGTATTTTTCGTGAACTCGAGTGCTAGTATTAAATTACCGCAGTATATCAACAATTGTATGTGCATCAGTGCTGCAGTGGAAAATTTCTGGACCGTAAGTACAAATGCCCTTTGAATCCAGTGATTCTCGGTGGAAACACGTACGAGCGATCGTCACGTCGAAGAAAAGAAATCACAAATATTCGTGACGTTATCTCGCGGCTGCCTGCTCACCGGAAGCGGGGGGACAGAGCAATGGGAGAGGTCTGGCTGATCGATCGGCCGCGAAATCGAGAAACGCGGCACAGGATCCCGATCACCGTGGAAAAATAAGCGCGAAACGTGTTGACCGGAACACTAGGAGGCGTCCTCCCCGTTTCCAGCAGAATTCCAACGCCCTCCAGCTATTTACATTTTCTTGGGAATTTATTTCGGGCACGAGCGCATCGCGAGATCGGATGAAACGGCCAGGCTGAATTTCGATTAGCCGGCCAACGGTTACAAATTGTTCCGATCGGGAGTGTCTTCGAGTTTCCGGATGCTTGAGCACCGAGCTTCCGGCGCTGGATGAAACAGCAGGTCCCGTCCGAACGAGAAACCGTTTCAGAAGGAATGAAATTCACCTCAGAGAGAGGGGAAACGTCGCGACGCAACGACGTCTGTGCCCGGAAATGATAAATTACAGGCTGCACCGTTTACGACGCACGTGTACGATGCTTCGTGTTGAAGGTCGTTTGAAGGTTATTTCGTTATTTTTCCCCAGACAGCAGTTTATATAACTTGTAACATCGTGTGCTTGAAAAGGTGTGATGCAGTGGATAGCTTTAAACTTTCTAAGACAATGATCTTCGGACACGTTATGTAACAGAGTTTCTCATGCATCTGATCGGTTACCTCGATAGTTGCGCGAACCTCCTTGCTTGCACAAACTCTCAGCCCCGTTACAGTCTTCTCAGACCTAATTTCCGCTCATCGAGAGCAACCAAGATATTCCAGGTCCCCAAGTCAGACAGACCTCCCTTAGAAAGTTAGGACCCAGCGTAGATTGCAACCGGAAACATATAAGAAACCCTTCCGTCTTCCGTGAGCAGACGCGCGAAATGACGAAGAAAATCCTGGAGCAGATGGTGCATTCAGGTTGAACCCTCGTCCAAACGGAGAATATAACAGGGTCGACGATAGATGATGAAGGTCTTCCCACGGGGGCGAATAGGCCTGTCGTCTTCTAAGTCTTTGTTGATTTGACAGCGACCTGACGCAGTCGGTGAAGACGAGGGTTCCTTGCCGGCGAAATCTCGTCCCTACGTGTTACGTTCCTTTGCACGAGGACAGGTGGTAGGATGATTCGACTTTCGGGCCACGTAGACCCAGGAAATTAAGACCAATCGCCGCTGATGCGTGATTTACGGGACCTGGTGTATCGTTGAACGAACCAACGAGGATTACCGGGATCGTACCGTTGCTTTCCTCGTCCTCCGTACGCCCCCTCGATTCTTCGGCTTCATTCCATCAACGTGCCGCCTCTTTGTCCACATTACCGAACGTGTCCCATAAATCTGACGGCCCTGCCTTTCGAGGATCCTCCTCGAACGCTTTTGAATCACATGGAACGAGGGTTTACGGTTTCAAAGCCGCCTGTTTGGAAATGGTATCATGGAGCTTTCGACTGGTATTTGCTGGGAGTTTTAGGATAGTTTTGCTGGCCACTATTCGTGTGAGATCTGACCAGTTTCGCTATTGAGGTATTAGTCTTGAACGTGTACAGGTTCTACTGCGTTTAATAGTTCGTTAGGTTGTTCTCAATTGGATTAGGTCAGGTTGGATTCAAGTTTTACAGGTTTGAGCTTGAGTCAAGTGCAAGTCGTGGTCAGGGCAAGTTGATGTTCAAGTTTGATTTATAATTAAATTTAAGTTTAAGTCAGATGTGAGTTGAATTTAAATTGTCGTGTTTCTTAATATTCTCCGATACTTTTCTCCTTCTCAAATGAATTAAAAAATAAATGAAGCAGACATTTCATTTCAGTATGATTAAAAATAAATGCAATCGCAGATATTTGAATATTATCAGAATACCGTTGACTTAACGTCGTAGAAAAGTCAAAGATCTTTGAAAGCCAGCTTTAAGCTCCTTTCAGATCATCCAAATCGATCGAGTATTACATTTAATTCCCTCGAAAGCCAATGCTATCGTTTGGTTAGAGGCGAAAGGCTCCCAAACCACCACGAAATGGACCTGTATGATATATTCTTAGCGTTTCAATTCGATTAATTTAATTCCCGTTGAGTAGTACTATTCCTAAGAGAAGGCAGAATATATTGAAGCCATTATCGACGACTGTGTTATTAAACAAATTTTATTTCGTGATGTAACGTTGGAAACTGTAGCATGTACTCGAAAATATCGCAAAAGGTCTCGTTGAAAATTTTATTCATTGCATTAAGCAAACAGCGACTCGAGAGCTTCGGTTTTCAATCGCGAACGTTTCAATCGAGTGTTCGATAATTACAGTTCAGTCGATTAAAAGCAGCAAGCAATGATGTAACAAGGTATAATTGAGATTTATTCGATGGAGCAGGTTTTTTCATATCCGTCGATAATCGTAATTGACGACAAATGAGAAGCGAGTACGTATGTAAATCGATCAACCTAAATTGATTATCGTCATTGTGTCTGAAAGAGCTTACTTCTGTGATCGACTCAAAGTTCTCTGCACCTTTTATAGTCACTATTTCTACAATAAATGCAATTCTCCAAATAAATTGCTTTGAATATTCATCTAGCTTTTCATTAGAAACACCCAAAAATATTAAATAAATATTAATACAAAAGAAATAAAATTATTTAATCAATATACAAAAATTAATAGTTTTATATACCATTAAATCTTTCGTCAAGGCTAGCAAGCGACAATCTTGAGGGGCCCAGCTTCAACCTGTCCAGAATGATCAATTTATTTTGTAGCCGTTTGTTTGTGGACCGTAGATTGTTAACAGCAATCAGAGATGTTGTGAATATGCAAGGGGGCGATCCAGGTAGTGCAATATTTTCCGTTATGCTCAAGGTACAATGTAAATACGTAGAGACAGGATATTCCGTGGTAGTTACACGCAATACCGGTGCCTTCAATCCCAGGAAAGCTGTGCACACGATGTAGAGTAGAAAATGTATTCCACAAATTTCCCGAATCGCAGCAAACATTTACCGTTGAACAGCGGCTACCCGGCGGTGGGGTGGCGGAACGGCGAACACAGTGTGGTGACAACAACAAATTTCAACGACTTGGAAACGAGTCAAAGCTACCAGCGCTCGTCCCCTCGTCATCATCCCTGCGGTGCAATTGCAACGAGCAAAGCCTCGAAACCTCGAACCCCGAAATCGCGTTAGTTCCATCAATCGGGTCGAACACGCGGCGAAACCGCGCGATCCCCTAATTCCGCACAAGAATTAATCCCGGAACACCTGGGATGAATTAGCCGCTGATCCCTCGACTGACGTAATTTTTCTCAGTCCTGTTGGGCGATTAAAAAATAAATTGGAAGTTGGGTAAATCGTTTGAGCTGAATGGTAACATGAATTCAAATTTTTGGTCAATTGCAGTTGCAGTTGGGTTACGTTAGGGTATGCAGGATGAATTTGTTTGTGATCAGTTGACTAGACTGAATTTTTCATAATATTGTTCAATAGCACAGGAAGAGTTTGGAAAATGAATATCTGGATTCGTTTGAAATGAATAGGAACACACATAATGGTTTGTGTTAGATACTGGCTATAATTAAGCAAGGTTGGCTAGGTTTGACTTGAATTCGATTAAGTTGTATGCCAGTCTTCAAGGTTCAAAGTCAAGTCACGTATAAGTCCAGTTCAGGTCGAATTCGAGTAAGCTCAGTTCCGTTTCGACTTAACGTCAGGTAAAGTTCGGACAAGTTGAATCAATACCGAGTCAAGTTTGAACAAAGCTCGAGCCAAGTTCAACTCAGCCGAAATCAAGCTCAAGTGAGTTCTATTCAAGTTCCAGTCAGCCTCGAATAAACTTCGATCAATTCAACCTCGAGTCGAGTCAAGTTCGAGTTGGTCCAAGTCAAGCTCAACCTGTCTGCAAGTCAGGACCAAATCAGATTCGAGTCATTCTTCAAAATAAATTGAATTCCAGTTCAAGTCAAGCGTGTGCATAAATCAAGCTACCTCCCACCACACTTAAAACATAAAAGAGTTCTAGAAAACTTTCAAATCCATCACAGTAATCACTTGTAGAGGACATCGATCAACGTTCTGGCAGCGAAAGCACAGAAATCGACAGGATACACGACATCCTCCACAAGACTCTCAAACTTTCCCAAACCCAGCACTCTTGACGAGCATTTCAGGGTGACGTGCATTCTTCGGACGGTGGCATTCCGCTCGGGATGAATCAGAAAAAAGATGAATCGACTCGTGCGCAGAGGCTGGTTCCGCTCTGGCTGCATGACGAATGGTTGGAAAAAGCAGGCCGAGTGACAGGATGCAAAGTTATGGATGCCGAATTCCTGCGAATCCGTGTTTCCATGCTCCTGTGCTCTTCCTCGTCTGCTGCTTGCACTGTTGCCATTCTTCTGTCGCAATTCCACCTGCCATGTTAACAAGTGCGGAAACAGGCCACGCTAAGCTGTCGAGCTGGTACCTTGCGCGTCTTCCTCGGTGGTTATCCTCTTCCGGTTTTGTGTTGCATCGTTGTCTCTGGCTGAGGTACTCAATAACATCTTCACTGTGTTCAGAGCAAGCGTGATCATATCCTTGTTAAGTTAATGATTAGTGTTAACACAGTTCCACGGAGTCTCATCAAGTATGGCTGTTTTCACTGCAACACTCAACACGTTAATTTCATTTTGAATAGATCCAGATAAGAGTTCGCGTCACTTGACTGGGTTAACCCTGAATTAAGGGTGAGTTTAAATTACAATCCGTGTATATTTAATTGCATAAGCAGTAGTGTAGTGTACACTGTATGCCGCCGCTTAATATTCGGGATTCCTTAAGGCGTTATCGCGAGAGGAATTCTCACGTAGCTAGAAGTTTAATAAGCCGGGTCACTGAGAACATTGTCGGTAAATCACGCTCCGGCCGGCTATTGGAAAACGGAAGTTAAATAAGACGGCACAAATGGCTGGTGCAATAAATCGTGAGATAGCGTTCGAAACCCACCGGGGGACACTCGCGGACCTCCGTTTCCGGTTGCATTGTTATACTTTACAATGCGCCTTCCGGCATAGTCACTTCCTGGTCGATTTTGGGAACATATCTTTTTAGAACGATTCGCTGGATTTCGAGTTCCGCCGAACTTGTTTTCAAAAACGCGACCAACGACTATCTATCCTGTCAACTATCCTTTTGCTACCAATTTTCGTTCCTTCTTGGGGTGAAAGAAAAGGAAGGATTCTTCGTGAGGTTAGGTTTTAGTTTGTAAGCCAATTTTTGTTCAGTTGTAGGCGAATCTCGTGCGGATATATTGTTAAGACTGTCTAAACTTAGACATGTCCTGGGAGTAACAAATATATTATTAAAGTCCTAGATATATCGTATCACTGAGACAGACTCAGGTTATGACTAAGGAACATTCTTAGGAATATTCTAAATTTAGTATAAACTTAGGATAGACGCGTCTATATCGCCACAGTTTTTAAAACCATCTCGAAAATTTATTTCCAGCAATTTTACCATGGTCACCATAACAATACAGTAAATTAAGAGCAAACAGTTCCACGATTACAGCGAGTAGAAGAAGGTTTCATTAAGCGTCTATGAATCATGCGCTTCGATCATTATCGCCAGACCGCACGCAGGGGTTCGTTGTTAATTACGCGATGGCCGACTCAAAACCAAGCGCGTTTGAACTCGTTAAGAGAATAAATGACCAGCGGATAGGGCTGGTGAAAAATACAGCGCGCTCTACGAATAAACCAGACGATTCGTTCACCTTCGAGCTGATTAATTCGTCTACGAATTAATTTGCGGCAGATTTCCGGCAATTACTGTTACCGGATGCTCACGTTTCACCGACCATAATTACTCTGCGCGTTAACGTGTGCAATTTTCGTGAATACACAATGCACGACCTGAATGGTGGTTTAAAAATAAATTAAATTAAATCGATTCTTTTATAAACAATAATATATAACATGTTTTAACGCACAAATATTTCTACACGAATTTAAATATTTAAAAACAAATGGCAATGAAATGGTGTTATACCAATGAATACGTCAAATAGGATAGGACATTTATGTACCAATAATTTCTGTCAGCTTCATCGAAAATGCGTGCTATAACTTTGTTTAAATTGCAAACAACGTTTGATCCAATAAAGCGTCTGACTGTTTACCAGAAGGTCGTTATAATTCACTAAGCCCCACGAGCTTTCAGAAACAATGTCACACTCATAAAACGGAATTCCGGTCAAACGATCACCGGAATCATCTTTCAGAGAGCAAACTCCCCCAAAGATGCAGCTCTGGTGTCGTAGGACACTTTCGAGTGTGCTGAGAAAACTTTCTCGAAACGAGTTTTCTCGCAGAGGAGCGGTATTAGAACGGTGTTCCAAAAGCCACGCACTATTTTGAGTCAAGTTTCCGGAAACAAAAGCAGCGCAAGCTCGAAGACGATCCGACACTCGAGGAATGCAGTTTTTCGTCGATTTTGGAGCATTGTCGAACTCCTGCGTCAGTGTTATCTGATAAGGGATCACCCACGGGGTGTTTAACGATACGAACGTACCGTCGAGAGTCACCCCGTCAGGGGTGGCATCGGTTTTCAACCCCCGCGCAGGCAGCTCACGAACGACGATTATTCGAACGGCAATCGATCCTGAGATTCTTTTTTCTCTCGAAACTCGATCGAACTTTCCGGAGACTCTTCCTCGCCGTAACTGTTTGGTTATTCGCGGCGAAACGCTTTGGTTGCTCGAAGTGCCGCATCCTGTTGGAAGTTTTATTACCGCGGAACATCTCAAAGATGATTAAATTGCAAATTCTCGCTGAGACACGGAAGTGCAAGTATAAATATGTAGAACGTCGTGGAAAGTTGTTATAGGACGGAAACGGTGATTTCTGGTTCCGCAGTTATATAGACAGATTTTGTGAAGCACCGAGTTGGTGCATTCTGAGGATATTTTAGGAAACTGAGAATTGATAGTAGATGACTGTGCTTTATAGGGCAGTGTCTTTTAAATTGTGTGTTTATATTCACTAGGTTGTGACTAGTTTCAGTATTTTGTGGTTATACTCACTATATTGTGGGCACACTCAATATATTGTAGGTATAGTCACTATATTGTGGCTACTGTCATTTAATTGTCATTATACTCCCTGTATTGCAGCAAAGCTTATTATGGCTAAATTCACTGTATTGTATCTAAGTTCACTACTTTGTGACCATATTCACTATATTATGGAAAAGTTCACTATATTGTGACTAATTGTCAGTTGACTATATTGTGGGTATTTTTAAGTTAACTACATTGTGACTAATTGTAAGTCGACTATATTGTGACTAATTGTAAGTTGACTATATTGTGACTAATTGTAAATTCACTATATTGTGACTAATTGTAAGTTCGCTATCTTGTGACTAAGTTCACTATATTGCGTCTAATTGTAAGTTCACCACTCTGTGACTATAGTCACTATATTGTAGGTAAGTTCACTAGAGTGTGATTATATTCACTACACCAAGGCTATGCTACCTTGTGTCTAACTTCACTGCATCGTGAAGAACTTCGGTACATAGCGGATGAGCTCATTAAACTTCAGCTAAGTTCGCTACATTCTGTCTATGCTCACTAAATTCTGTCTACACTCACTGTACCGTTAGCTGTCTTCACTGCAGTACACCTAGATTTATTGCATTGTGCCTGGATTTACTACATTGCGATTATATCAACTAGATTGTGTCTAACTTCACTGCAGTAGAACGAACTTCTGTACATTGCGACTGTGCTCATTAAACTGTGGATAACTTCGCTGTATTGTGGATATACTCACTACATTCTGTCTACACTCACTCCATTGTAACTGTATTCACAAACACATGCGTATGTACCTATCACTATCCCTGAAGACCTGAACTTAGAAATTCTGAAGCTTCTCGTCTGTGTTATTGTTAGTGTTTCTATGTACAAATTTTTGTCGAATCAGATCATGAACTTTGACATCTAGTGAAGCCTCTGCAACTCGGCAGCTGGTCCAAATGCACCCTTGAAACGTCATTATATCACATACTATATGCAGAGAATAATTGTCGCCATAGAACGTTTCACGAGGCCACGTGACACGTCTGCTCTGGTTCCCATGGTGAAAGCAGGTCAGCCTCCCATTGGTCGTTCAGAGTGACGGGGGTCAGGGTGGGGGTAGGTTCAGACAGTGGCTTACAAACTTCACTTAACCATAACTGTTAACCATATCTACTAATTAACATGCGGCAAGTTTCGCGGAACACAAATAAGCGGCGACGGAGAGTTGGGTAACGAAGGCTTTCTACCCTGTCAGACCAGCCTCGAGCTACGAGACGCCCCCGTCAGGAGGGTGGGGTGGTTTTGCTCGTCTTTCGCTTTGAGAGACCTCATTAATCCGGTTATTAGCATGATTCCATTTTCCTTGGAGTTACCCTCTGCACGGGGCTGGTCGCGAAAAAACCCGGCAGGTTTCGCAAAAAGCTCACTTGCAGTTCGAGGGGTGAGTTTCGTCGTTCCAGTGCGAACCAACGACGCAATCTCGCAATTTCTACACCATTTTTGCTGTGGGGACGATATGCAGACACTTTTTTACAGGAACACCGGTGGTCAAGATTTAAACTCACACAGCCCACCTGGAAAACAGTTCAGCGTGTGCTACGAGCCACTATATGCACCCAATAGTAAGCAATGCTACATTGTGTCATCTTTACAAGCTTATTGGACAATATAGCGTTATAAGCAAGCAACAAACACAAGGAATCGCAATGATACAACAAGATGACGATCTAAAATAATAAAATAAGAGTAATCCACTTTCAGCATCAGTGGAACAACTTCCGTAGCGTTCGAGGCAACCGTGAAGGGCTGGTACGTACAGGAACTTCAAGGAACAAATTTGTTTCTTTGATGCATCCCAGAGTGCTAATTCAGCCGGTGCCAATAACAACAGAAATTCCTGTTCTCGCGTGCGATGCAACGACAACATCGTACGACGATGTTGCCCGGCTACATCCGCCGCCCATAAAGGGCGACGTCGAAGACCATTGAAACACACGGAGTCAAGTAGACGTTCTCCCTCGGGGGTGGTTTCTCGAGGGCTGCCGCGATGGAGACAAAATATTGGTGCCCGGGAATTACGATGGGAAAATTCTGCGCAAACATTTGCGGAACGTTATACCCGCAGTGTGGGCCGCATACGTGCACGAAATAGCCGGTGGTGTTTGTTTTTCGTCGCACGATTTTCTTGGGCGAAGAAATTTTTTTTCCGCCGGAATTTTCATGTGATAAAATATTTTTGATTGTTGACCCGCTTCGCTGAATAATGCAACAGAGATATTCTGAAGAGACATAGTTGTTTCGGGAGGATAGTATTAGGCTGCCAATTAATTCATTCAACATTTACTCAATACAATTATCGAGGGGTTGAAAATTTACCAAAACTATAGGAAAAGATCATCCATGTAGGAGACTATTTTAACTCCAGGTCATTCTGATCGAGATTTCAAAGGCTGTGGCATTTGTTCCAATGAAATTATACAAGTTGGGTTAGGCTGCCCTTCAAATAACCTTGAACGAGAGTATTCTACATTTAATACAAAATTTAAAAGCATGTGCACATTTTAATCTGCAGACGTTTCATCGTAAAGTGCTACTAGCTCTCTTTTTCTGACTATAATTTTTCTACTATAATTCTGTTTGTTGTGATTATACTCACCTTGCACTATATCACACTATATGCCATTGGCATGTACTTGTCATGTTCCTTCTCGGTCGACAGGCTATCCCTATACTCGGTTATCATGATCCTACGATCTGCCGCCTCTATCTCGCCATTATCTCCCTAACTTGTTCCTAACCTGACGTTATTATACTTCCACGATGGAACAATGTTTCTGCTGTAACTCTACCGTGCTCCCACCACGCCGCTATCATGTCCGTATCTATTACATTAGACATCACATACGGGGTGGCTCCTGTAACCGTACTTACATCATCTTCTCACCTTATGAACTGAAAGTCTGCAAGGCCGATCTTCCTCGGATTATTGTATAGGAACATACAAGCTACGTCTTTCAAGGACACGCCCTTAAACTTCACAGACTGACAGGGTGACCAATTTTTATTATATGCTACACAGTGAGAGTACTCCATACACAAACTTTCATGCTCAAATAATAGGAACCAATCCTCAGAAATTTATTAGAAAACATGTTTTAACTATAAGACATCTAGTAAAGGATTCGCAGATTTGGTCTGCCTTCATTACTATTTATTTAATTAGCCTCACAGAGTTGCGAGGTGTATCTTCGCGAGGGTCCAAAGCCATCATGTTTAAGGCAGATCGTAAGGAGTTCGAGTAACCTGAAAGACACTCCAAGCTCCTTCGGCGGATGATTGCAAATGAATCGAACAGTAAACGAAGTGACGGAAGACAGAAAATTTCATCGAAGCGGTCCACGGCGATTAAATCCGGCCCGATGATTAATTCCACGGGGTTAACCGATCGAGGAGGTTGGTACGCGTGACCTCTCTACAAATCCCTCCACACTTTCCGACGGTGTCCCGTTTCCAATTACGCTCACTGCCTCGAGATAAGTGGTGGTTACAGTTACGGTTATACGGTTACACCGTACGTCATGACGCCACTCGACCACGGAGTTTCGTCTTCGTGTTGTACGGCCTGGTTAATATCCCTTTTCGTTGGCCATGATTAGCCGGGATACGTTACGCCTAACTGCCGGTCTTAGGACTCCTGCCACGCTGATACTCTTCTTAGCTGGATAGTTATTTTTGAAAGATAATACCAAGGGTTCTAGCGTGGACCTCTTGAGGATAATCCAAGAGATTCTAGCCTGGAGCTCTTAAGGACAATCCAGACGGTTTTAGTCTGGACCACTGCATGACTACCCAAGATGTTCCACCCTGGACCTCTGAAGAACAATCCAAAAGGTTCTAGCCTGCGCCTGAAACGGACAAATCCAATGATCCTAGCCTGGACCTGCAGAAAAGAATCCAAAGAGTTCCAACCTGGACCTCTTAAGGAGAATTCAAAAGTTCTTACTTGGACTTCTGAAGCATAGCAACACATAACACCTGGAAGCTGTAATCATTTTATATATGATTAAAAAACAAACAGGGCAACCTGGGATTCTAGGATAGCCAGTTACCACATAGGCAGAGGCTGTCAAAAAATTAATATTCTTAAAATCTGAATCCTAGATCTGGATCTTCAACACGAACCACGCCCGTAGAAAAACACCTACACCAGTCAAGAAGAAACGCATCGGCATCCACACACACTCAAACCAATAGGACAATAGAAAAAGCTATTGATAGGTAGTCTTTTCAGGGTGAAAGGCGGATTCAATTCATGAATCAGAGATGTGGGTAGCTCTAAACCATCGCCACAACTATATATCTTAAAACTATACATCTGGAAGCACCCTAGTTACTGATTAATACTGAAAATTTCGAACAGCCTGTCAACAGAATCATTGGGACCACGTCTGAGAGGTTTGACATCCATCCAGGCTGCAGTGACGAAAAGTATCAGCCTGAAAGGATGGGATGCGTCCGTGTTGGCGGTAATTCATTGATTCCCGGAAATGATCGATATCCGTATAGCTTGTTAAACGACGGTTTAAGCACAATCAGCGAAGCATTATGGGCATTACCGCGGAAACTGGCGGTGCCGCGTCCCCAGAAATTAGAGCTCGATTCCCGTACGCACTATTGATCACGGGAGTCACAGGGATGTCGATTAAGGCACCGGTATATCGGTGGACAGTTAATGGCTTGAGATTACCGGCCTGCGATTGCGAACACCCCCTCCCCAACCCTCTGGTTCCGTCTCAGACCGATCTGATTTCGATGAATTACAACGTTCCGTTCATAACTCTGCCATGTGTCCCGCCAAAAACCTCCCATGCTGGTCTATAGTCCACTAGGACTCCAGGAGGACTTTCCACTAGGATAGGAATATTATACGAAGTCGTTTGAAGGTCATTAGTAGGTAAAAATGACGACTCCGGTTAATTGAGTGGGAAACTAGCGTTCAATTCCTGCCGGATTGGGTTAGAGTCAAATATCGCGAAGAATATTCGGTTTTGTCAGTGGCACAAGTCAATGATTGGGGCGACATCCTGTAGAATATTGTTGAAAGTGTAATTTTTTATAGCGTATACAATTTTACATGGTCTGAGTGGAAGTGTAGTTACAGCTTTAGGTGGTACAGTTTAAGTAGAATGAGTACAAATATTTTTAAATAAATTCAGTGGTATAGGTCAATAATTGAAGTGTACCAATACTATTACACTAGGGAGGTTGCGGTTTTTCAAATCGAATTAACGAAAGAATATCGTGTTAGGCTTAAAGTCAGTAGTATAAGTCAGTGATTGCAATCGGGCACTTAATAAAGAAATACTCTAACGAATTCAGTAGTACAGATCAATAATACGCCTTTGAAATTCAAGTTAACGAAAGTTTACTATGTTTGAAGTCAGTAGTACAGATCATCGGTTGCGGTAACAGACCAAACACTTCATAAATTTATTGTCAGAATTTTATTAATTAACTTATTAGAAGGATTTACAATATCTGAACTCTGAATTAGTCTGTTTTATCCAACGAAAGAATACGACTTCACTTACTTTTTATTCTTTTCAGATTACAAATAACGAACTTCCTACCGAATATAATAACACAGGTCAATGATTACAATGAAACACTAAATTCCCCAGAAACTCCAGTGCAGGGAGAATTAAAACGCCGACCCGCACTACTTCGTTTTATTCCCAGCCCTTTCGAAACACTATATCCTCCGCCATATTTCGCGACGAGAAGAACGGCTTGTCATACCCGGTTCTATACATCATTCGACCGTAATAGAAAAGTTCCCAGCGCGGTCAGACTTCCCAGCGTTCGTTGACGGTGCCTCAGCAGGTTATTCGTCTTCTCTTCGAGATCATCGTATATTCCCAACCCATCTAGCTCTATGCTATTCTTCTCCTACACTCATCCCCTTCACGCCACCCCCGGTGACTCTAGCCACTTAAGTGGCAGTCATTCTTAAGACGACGACCCCTAAAAGTAAAACGAGGAGAACGATCCGCGAGTTCAACCCCCTGACGCCATGTCTTCATACACGGGCTCTGTCTAAATTCACCCAGCCTCCCAGTTGGTGTGTCTATAGCTCACACTCATTAACTCGTGAACCCTTGATACACATGTGAATGTCCTGTGTGTTAGAAATTAATTGTAGGGCCAGGATGGTAATTAAGAAACTTGTACCTTGACGATTTTGGAAAACAATCCTTTAGGAATAGTGTCCCTTTTCTTGAAAAACTAGGAGCACGACGTCATGTCGCCTACTAACCATAAACTCATGCCTCTTCCCAACAATCAATCCTATGACACTCGGTGGCCTTACGACTTCGAGTATTTGGCTAACGTTTGCCGTCACAGGCACCAAGCAGTCCCCAGGCCAGTCATGAATAAGGCTACAGCAAAATAACATCACCCACGCATGCTCTAAGTCAGTGATTGCCACCAGAGCTACAGTCTTCCCCCACTCTAGGCCTACTCCCCTCGTTTCAGTTCCCTCCTCGTTCCCCCTCAGCCCATCCTCGTCACAGATGACGACAGCCTACATGAGGGGAGTGGATCTAGAGTGGGGGAAGACCGCGGCTCCAGTGTCCATCGCTAGTCTTAGTGGCAATGGAGTGTTCGAATGATATCATTCCAAATGGGAATGATAGAAACCGATACAGCACTTGAGCAGTGTGTAATAAGATGTATTATTTATTCTGAACGTCGCAATTTATTATTTCCTTAAGGAATGGTGAAGTATTTTGGTCTTCCTCTGCACTGGCATACAAACATCCACCAATACGGCGGTTTTTGGGGGTGAGATTGCAGAAAACCGGTGTCTGGGGATCAAAGAACGTGCGGCGGCTGCCGTACACGGTGAACGTGCAAATGTTACAAATGCGTTTCGTTTATTTTATCTGCGGGAAAGTTTGTTAAAACGTCGCGAACGCGGCGGATCCGCGCGAAATGTTTACAGCCCGACACGGACACCATTTAGCGATCCAGACGAGGCGAATTTCGTATGTAACGCCCTCTCTCATTCTCTCGTTAAAAAGCAACAACAACTTTTACATTTGCACCGAGACCATTTGTATAACTCCCCTGAATTTCACATAATGAATCACCGGGCCCTGTGGAAAAATTTCGCACAGTTCCCACGAATGTTTAAGTACGCACTGGTCGAGCTTAAACTTTCTGTCGTTATAGCTTATACAAACGAAATTGTTGATTAATTGTATACACTTTAACAATGGTAATATTGACGCTTTTAGGAAAGATAATAGAACAATATTTACCTCGATGAATATACCCTATCGACGGTCTAATGTTAGCAAATAAGTAGTTAATTATTTGTTATAATTTATTATTATTACTATGTCAAATCGTTGTAGGACTTTGTTCTGTTTGTTCTACAGGATGTCTCTGGAAAGATTGATCTTCTCTTTTGTTTGTGACAGATTAGATTTCATCTACTGACACCACTAACAATCAATACAGTTTAATTTATTACAAACTTGACAAATCGTTGGAGAACGTTATTCTATTTATTATACAGAGTGTCTTGGAAAATTATAATCTCCTATATATACACCGTTTAAACTTTGCCAGCGTACATTTTTTTTGGTTGCTTTCGTAATTATACCCCGCAGTCTGACTCATGAATTTTCTTTCTGTGCAGTCTGCATTCATTTCAATTCATATATTTGAAGATGATCCGCAATTAGCAGCGAGCAAGTTGGTACCGGGGTAAATGCCCTGCTTTTAGGATGCGTTTTAATCAGAAGATTCGGAGGATTATGGCAATTAACGTTAACGGAATACTGGCCTCCAGTGTTGTAATGCACTCGTAAGTAGTATTAGTCGACGATTATGCTGCCGCTTTAGGGTCCAGGTACATTCTAGATAATTCTACTTCCAAGTGGATTTAAATGAATTCGTATGCGCTCGTAATTGTATCGTTAATCCACGGCATAAATGTTTAGCACTTTATACTCGAAACCGCTGTCGCTAATTTATTTATAACATCCTTGCTGCACCGTTTTGTATGAACATATACCCTTGTACACGTATACTATAATCCTGAGGTATGACAAATTTTTACCACGGGGTGGTTTGAATTTTACCTTGCCTATAACAGTCATAATAATAATTTCACGTTATCACGTTCCTCGGGGAAGTAGAAAATTCCGTGATTGGTCAGACATGCGAAAATATCGTTTTATAAATGTACAGAGAGCTACACTTCGCACAAAACCACCTATCTTTAATAGTTGTGATAATATGAACAAGTGTTTCATACATAGTTTGCATAATAAATTTAAAAATTTTCTTAAACAAATTTGTGGTGACGTGCACAAATTTTCAGACAGTACAATTTCTACTTTCTATGGAGTAGGATATTTAAATGAAATTATAAGCGACGTCACGTTGAAAGAATAAACAGATAAAGCTTGTAAACTTCGAGAAAATGTTTTACCAGGAAATTGTCACTTCGGTGGCGTGCGATACGAGCTTTCGCGTACAATTACAACGAAGTCGACGAATTGGGGACGCT
The DNA here is from genome assembly GCA_916610135.2 of Macropis europaea. NCBI lineage: Eukaryota > Metazoa > Arthropoda > Insecta > Hymenoptera > Melittidae > Macropis > Macropis europaea. The sequence continues at coordinate 3,078,593 of OU744352.1, read as the reverse complement.
AATTACGTTGAGCGTCGAGTGACGATAAACGAGCGACATTCGAGATACAATGACCAGGAAGAAGATCGCTAACGACGTAATTAGCGCGCGAAAAGTCTGATAAGACACAGGAGACGGCCCACCGATCGCTCGCGATTGATAACACCTTTCGAGATAATCGTTACCATGGCTCCGGAGAGAATTTCACCGTATCGATCGAACAGAATTTCTCGACAAAACGTACCTTTCTTCACATTTCCAAACGTTAACAGGAATAAACAATTACTTTATTTATCTTATCTAAACATTTTTTTTGGAGTACATTTTGGGAATATAGGTATAGTAAATGAATAGAGTGAAAGAGGTTATTTAAATCAAAATTTGTGTGATAATTGATCATAATAATTTATTTGTCATGGCAAAAAATTTATTTAAAGTTTTAAAAAAAATTATTTTCAGCTTCTCGACAACAGTTGTTTCAGAAAATCCGTATATAAAATATAAAATTCTTGCGTACTTCATGCAAAATTGCTGATATTTGCATAGAAAAAGCAGCTTTCATTAATTTAGTCGTTGATTCATACTGAAACGCGCACATGTCTGTGCACTTCGTGCAAAATCGCTGATATTTCTGCTGAATACCGCGAAATAGCAGCTTTCATTAATTTAATCACCAACTCATGCTGAAATACTGTGCCCATTAAATCATGGATAATATAAAAGCAGTGTAGTATTTTCGAAATCGTAATTTCTCGTCACTCCATTTTGTACGAGTTCCAAATTGTGAAATCAGTGTAACAACCTACTGAAAATGTATAAAATAAAACTTCTTCATCGATCGAAGCTCCCGTGCTCGTCTCTGGGGCAGCCTTTTAACGTCGAAGAAAATTTATTAAGAAATTCATTATACACGCCGAGCTTTTTTTCCCTCTTCGCCTATAAATCGTCCGATCGCTCGATGCTCGGTGTCATTATTCATGAGGAACGTGCTGCAGCCTGAATAACATGTAAATCGTGTAAATAAATATTCTTGCGTTATTGACCGGCTTCGAGTTGTCTCGCGTTCGCCGGTTCTTCGAGCAGAATCGCCGTGTAATTGGAAAATCTTAATTTCAAATTCTCTGATCGTTATTCCGACGTCGCGACTTCTGGAAGAAGCAGGATAAGAAAGAAATACCGGAAGAGCTCCTTTCTTCATAACGTCGCGGAATATCGATGCTCGATTCACGAGAAAACGGTACGCGTGTCGTTTCCAGGGCGAACAGAAGCTTTGCTTCCTCCCACGGGAAGCTTTCTTCATCCTTTGAACGTTCGTTGACGACCGTAATATCGTCGCTGTCTGGAAGTTAATAAATCGTAGGCTGAAAATGCCACTGCAGACCTTGAAATCTCTATTATTTCCTTGAAGAAGCTTCTTCGACGTCGTGATGCTTGAAATTTTTAAATACTTTCTACAAATGATGCTCAGATACTATTTTATACCATCTTTAGTGCTCTCAAGTTCGAATTTCACCTCCGCGTATGTTTAGAAATTAAAATTCCACGCTATAACCCATTATTCGGAATTTTTCCTACGCATAATTTAATTACTTTTCATTCTGTCTCCACCTAGATTGACTGTTTGATGACTCTGTATGGTATTTAAGAATTTAAATACGAAATATTACAGTTTTTCAGCGGTTTCAGAGACTTGAGATGCGTTGAGTGGCCGATATTCCCCTACTTCGCACAATAAAGTCACGAGACAAGGACAGACTCCACTCCTCCCCACTCCTCGACTTCAGTAAGCAAAGGAGAGGGAGAGAGCATTGCGTGCAGAGGAAGAGAAAGGAAGCTGCCATAGTCAGAGTGGGGGAGTCGATGCATCATATCTCCACGAGCAGAGGCGGGGAAGATCGGCCAGTTCTTTGTATCTTTTTCTTTTAATTTATTCATTGCAAGATCTCTGCACATAATAAAAACAATTATCATACGCGATACAACGAAGGAAAAAATTATACAGCATCTCTAAATTACAGCCCTGTGTCTAAATAGGAACATGTTTTACATATAAATACGTCGCTTCATCCTTTTTCGTATCACAGCAGATTATGAGTTACGGTTTTTTTTAACAGTGCCAGGAAAAGACAATAAACAATGAAATAAAAAAAATCTAACGGGTGTTCTAGCCATAGTATGTTCGCTCTAATACCAGAAGCGTGTTAGCACAGCCTCACGTGTCGCGGAGCCACCGAAAGTTCCTAATAAATTCGAATTTCCCGGAAATTGAATTGCAATCGGGAACAACGACGTCAGGAGCCCGTAAGTTCATTACGCGACTAGGTTAAACACTATAGCGATTGATGAGTACCGGCGAACTTCCTTAATGAGCAACTTGTTGATCGGATTCGTTCGTTGAAAATTTAATATTCCTACTCGACAGGTTTTAAAATAGACGCAGGTCGTCGTTATCGACGTGGAATTCTCTGTTGATTAATGATTCTAACCGCGATAATGATTTCGGGGACGTGTGGTAATATTTGAACATATTCCGAAGAGGTCCGTAAAAATGTAGAATAGGTTTAAATAATCTCCGAAGAAATGCAGCACAGACGAAATTTAATAAATTCATTCGATCTGTAGAGTAGTGATTGGCAATCGAACGCGAAAGCTCGGTTTATTAATTTATGAAGAATTTGTTCAACGAATGAATAATACGTAAACGTACCATAGTGTACAGTAATTTGTAATTCTGTCTATTGTTTCAACGATTTAACTGAAACGCGTGTTATTTATTAGAAGCAGAAGAAGAACAATTTAAATTTAAAAGCCCAGCATTTATAATAATAACAGGAATAATTTATTTAAAAAACGGTTAATAAATCGTCCCGATAATACAATTGAACGATAACAATATTTATTGTGAGGAGGAGAACAATTCATTCGAACGTAAAATAAATGTACTTTTGCAACAATATGATCGATTAATAAATTATTTATTACGAGCCAAAGAATAATGCGTTTGACTATAAAATTAATAAACTGCTTTAGCAGTATAATCGATCGTATATAATTTAAGACCAGGTTATTAAGATTGGGTTAGCTGGCCATAAATTAGATTGAACAAGATGAGGCTAGATTACATTCAGTTAGATTAGGTCTATCAAAACAGAAAAGAATCTTCAACTATGAGTACATATTGTTGACGAAATATATTTCTCATATCGGAAGTGAAGTTTAATTACTCAAAAAATTCCTAATTAGGCATTTTGACCGTTTTCCGGTGTTTTTTAATTTGATACAGTTTGGTCTGTTCGAAACAATCGATGGCAGTTCAAACATCGTTGGAATGTTAACGAATCCGATCGATATCGAATATCGAAACAATTCGGCCAGCGACGTCGCTTCGAATATCCGAGATATCGTGCCGTCTGCCTGGCAAAAAAATCACCACGGAATTATTCATGAACGTAAATGATTCCCCAACGTACAGCAGCCATTATACAATACGATTTTTTTAATTTGCGCTGAATTTGCTTGTTTGCCACGGTATTTAACCGGCGCGATCGTGTGAAATCTTTTGGAAAACATTGATCGTTCGATGGATCATCGAAGCTCGCTGACTTCCCGTTAATTACGCTGTTCGTTTACGATTCGAATCAACATCACGTGAGTTTGCAGCGGAAGTTATACGCGAGACTCACTTTTAATTCGGGATGATAAGCATAACGTGTTTACTTTCACTATTTTCTAAACTATTAATTACTTGACTGTAAATAATTAAATTTTCAAAGGTATAAAGTAAATCAAGTCATTATTAAAAATTAATATCCCTTCAATTTTGCCTGCTTCTTGTCATACATTTTTTAGGTTGGTATGGAGTACAACTTTTCTTTGAAAAATTTGTTCATGTAACAAATAGTTCACGAGTAATTTCAGGTGGCTGAGTTAGGTGAATCACCCTGTATATGAAGCACTTATTACTTCAAACATTGATTTTATGCAATTCAACACGCCCAAATAAATCAGACGTGCACACATTGTAAAATAAAATAAATAAAAAATTCTGTTTGTGTGATCTGAAGAATTTTCTTGAAATTTAATACATTTAATTCCATAAAAACTGAAATACATTAAATATTTCTCTATTAAATACAGGCCCACATCGTAAGCTCACATTTATTAAAATATATAAATGTTACAGCTGCTCCATGGATATTTGCATAAAGACCCACAGTCTATTGATCAGTATTAAAACCGTAAGAAAATAACAAATACATCTGTTAAACATGTACAGAACAAAATACAGTTTTGTCAAAGTTAACAAAAAATATGTAAATACCTTTATAAATGTACATTTGCATAAACATATACAATAATTCATTTTAGCTCCAAAACTCATCCAAAACACCACTCAAAGCTTAAAAAAAGCGGAGACAAGCGTAAGGACGAAATTTCCCCGCTTGTTCGGGCGTTTTCTCGCAAGTTCCAATTAGAACTGTCCTCCGAAGCCTCTCTCACCCTAATGGAAGTCCAACATGTATATCGGAACGGCCTTGAGGGCTTCGTGCGCCCTCGATTAATCATCGTCTGCTTCGTTCCGCGTGGAAACTCGCGAAAGATTCAGTCACCCCTCGGAGAATCGAAAATCATCCCTTTGAACAAGTTTCCATCGGCGGAGAATCACTTTCCGTTCCGTGGAAGTTTCTCGAACGGTTGTCGAGCTTTCACCGGAAGTACTCGCGCTCGAAAGTCCCTCGTTCTCGAAAACGACACCGCAGCGACGTATCGACGGTCGATTATCACCGGATAAACTTCGAGATCACCGTCGATCGTTTTGTATGCGGATAATCGTGAATCGATTGCTAGGATGTCGGAAGAATTTTGAAGAACATGTCGTTCGGTTAGGATAATTGCCATTATGTTTTTAAAGACGGTTTACTGTGTTATCACAAATTTTTCAGAAAGCTGCTTCTGCAATTGCTCTCTGCCAGCAAGGAATTTTAATCTTAAACAAATATATCGTTTGACTGTTCGTTTTTTTAATTTAATAGGATTTTGCATCGTCCAATTGTTTGTATTTAATCCTTTGAGCCCTGAAAATTTCAGGAAGAAGCGTGCATGATGTGCTTAAATTTTACACGGTGGAACAGAGCGTTAAATTGAATGTTTAATTATAATAATGTATATGACGTGGATTGTTGAGTTGTTTCGGTGTTCCAAAATTGCAAAGTATGTAATGAAACATGTATATTTTAATCGAATGAGCTGAAGCGATAATTCATCCGAATATATGGGTTTAAAGCGTACAATAAACTGTACCTGGGCCAATACGGTGACCCGTAGCACACGGTGAAGGATTTTCTGTGATTTTATTTCAATCGTTTGAATTAGACACTTGCAATTATTTTTTGAAATATGATTTACTATGGAAATACCCAAATATTTGGCAGATAAATCATTTGTAATTAATTTATTTCTCAAACAAGATTTTATAATTTATTAGCACACTACTAAGCATAGCATACCAATTAGCATATGAGTAATTATTTGTCCTTTCGATTTCTTATTATCATTTCAAATAAAACGTTCCCGACCCTGTTCAGAAGCCGCACAGGACCTTCTAGAAGAATTTAATAGACATTAAGAAAGGAAGTGGGTCCTGTACAGTATGAAACAATGAATCAGGGCCGATATTGTATAGGGAATCGATGAACGTTCGAACGTTGTTCCGTGAAGCATTAACGAGTGATTGGCAGAGAGCGATGGCGGTGTCCAATCACCGACGGAATACAAATGGATGCTCATCAACGGCTCATCGAGTACTTAATCCGGTGAACGCGGTGTCCCGGGTATGAGAGTCTAGCCGAAACTCGTTGCATGTGTCAAAACGGGTTTAAAATCTCGATACCTCGACACGATCGATTCATTCGAACGGAGCGTCAGGATGTTTGCTCGTCTCGAAAGAAATGAGATCTTCTGGAACTGCATAACCTCAGGAAACCTTAATTTCAATAAAATAAGAGTCGTATAGTCAGAAATTGCTAGTTATCGTCTTATTATGCATGGGAAACTGGATAACTTCTACACCAGAAGTTAGGCGATAGATCTTCTGTTTCTAGGATCTTCCATCATTGATAAATAATTCGTTATTCGATGCTCTGCTGAAGAGTTCCACTTCGTTATTAAGTATCTGATTGCACGATTATCCGGAACATAAGATTTTTAATTAATCCGGATGATCAGAGGAACGATGTGCTTTTGAAACGAGTTCTGATCGACGTTTCTCAAAGCTTCACTCGCATTTCAGCGTTTCACAATCGGGTGTTGACGAGCGATACTAGGTGTTCACGATGAAGTACTAATTCATTTCACGCAGGGGCCATTAACTCACTTGAATCCGTGCCGGGGTGACGCGCAATTACTGTGCCCGTCCGGGAAAATAGAAGAGGGAAACAACCGACGCAAAATAATCGTTCGCCCGTTCATTTTCGGGACAATGAAACGATTCGGCCCTCGCAGCAGCCGTTTCCTTCCTACGTTTCCACGGTGAACGCGTCGTTTCATGCTCGAACGTGAAATAACAAACTTTCCAGGCGTACGTGACGTTTAGGTCGGATGAGGCATGCATGGTCAAAGTAGAATAGACAGAAGCAGATGTGGTCAGAGTTAGAGAGAAATGGATAAGCAGCCAGATGTCAGAGGCTGATAGAGTCAAACGGAAGCAAACAGAGGGAGATACAGAAGATGGGAACGTCAGATACAAAGACAGAGTCACACAGGGACGAACATACACAAGGCCAGGCACAGAGACAAAGACACCCAGGGACAGGCACAGACAGAGGCAAACTGAGACACAGGCGGACAAAAACAGGGCCAGGCACGGAAACAGAGACAAACAGGGACAGACCAGACACAACCAGAGCTAACAGACGGAGGCAAACAATGACAGAGTCAAACACAGAAGCAGATAAATGGGAGACACGAAGATCGACAGGTATAGACAGGGAAAGAGAAGAACTGACTCAGATTGTGCTAAACGCACAGTCAGACAAAGGCAAACAGAAGCAAACACATGCGTACGAAGACTAAGACTGGGCCAAACATGGAGATAGCTAGAGTGAAACAGCGACAGGCATAGATAGACATGGTCAGACGGGGACCGACAGAGATTGTGGCCAACACAGAAACAGAGGCAAACAAATACAGATGGAGACTGAGACAGGGTCAAACATAAAGTCAGATAGAAAGAAATACAAAGACAGGGCAGTGACGTGGGTAAAGGGTGGGAGTATCCTCCAATTAACGGGTCAGAGGATCTCCATTTTGCACGAATTCACAGACGACCCAGGCAGTTTTTGTCAAACATTTTATCTTGCTCACCCGACGCCGGCGTTTGAATAGCGTCGAAATGCGATTTAGAAAAGCCGATGAAAGCGTTCCGCGAAAAATTTTCAATCTCTATGACAATGCGGCCTTGTATCGGCTCGCTTCAGCTCGCATGACCTCCCCACCTGCTCCACCTTGTATTTTCCATGAAAATCGTCGCATAATCATCCCGAACGATCGTCTCGTTGGCCCGTCGAGGATACGCGTCGATTTCCATGGCGATCTTCGTTCCAGCGTTGCCAGAGTGATGTTCAACGTGCCTCGATGGACACTCGAAACAGAGGGGGCAGGGCAGAATCGGTCAAAGCGAGTCGGAGGCACTCGGGAAAATTTGATTTATCGCGATGGCATTTCACGGCGTAAAAATAACTGTAATTGATGTGCCGAGTGGCATCGAGAGCACTGGAATCCGGTGTAACCGTTTCCATCTCTTTGATCCGAAGCTGAAGTGCCTTGTACTGGCGGCTTTACTCGAGTTCTTTCGCGCGTCGCCTGTGAACACAATTTCGAGGACGCTTGTCTGTTGATCTTTATTTATATCGAGCTTTTCCTGCGGCTGAAATGGACGGTCAGACCTGGAATACTATAAAATAGTCGTAGAAATTGTATTATTGTAACAACTTATTCGAGGATATTAAGTAGAAGAGTATTATTTATAGGTTGTAGTACAGTTTTTAAGTCGAACAGTCAGCAGAATTATTGTAGGGTCAACGAAATCTGATATTTTTCAAAGGGCACTCATATAAACCGAAAGTATATTAGTCTGTGGCCGGAATAGTCGCCAGGATTGGCCGGTCTCGCCATAAGAATTGCACGGACTGGCCGGACAGTTCGGTCGGAGCGGCCGGACGGAATTCCTCTGAACACTGTACGTGTGAGTCTCAACTAAGTGTACTGAACAACATGAGACTCGACGAAGTCCACTGACTAACGTGAGACTCGACTAACTCTACTGAACAACGTGATACTCAACTAACTGTAAGTCTACTGAACAACATGAAACTCGACTAAGTTCACTGACCAACGTGAGACTCAACTAACAATAAGTGTACTGAACAATGTGAGACTCGACTAAATCTAATGAACGACGTGAGACTCAACTAAGTCTACTGAACAACGTGAGACTCAACTAACAATAAGTGTACTGAACAATGTGAGACTCGACTAAATCTAATGAACGACGTGAGACTCAACTAAGTCTACTGAACAACATGAGACTCAACTAACAATAAGTGTACTGAACAATATGAGACTCAACTAAGTCTACTGAACAACATGAGACTCGACTAAGTCCACTGAACAACGTGAGACTCAACTAAATCTACTTAACAACGTCAGACTCAACTAACAGTAAGTCTACTGAACAACGTGACACTCAACGAGGTCTACTAAACAACGTGAGACTTAACCAACAACATGAGACTCAACTTAGTCTACTGAAAAACCTGAGTCACGACTAAATCTACTGAACAACGTGAGACTCATTGTCAGGTGAAGTACGTTTTCGACGTTTCCTTCTGGTTTTGTTTCACCGATACTTTTGTCCCGCTCAGAGCAACCGGAAGTCGTTCCGGCGGCTTCCGTGGGTCTCCACGTAAAAAGCGAGACGCCTCGCCGACGACCCTGTAAATTCTTCATCCGCCGAAAGGCGGCGAGAAAGAAAAAAATAATCATAAATCGGACGTACGGGAAGCTCCTTTCAGATGCAAATTCTCGGCGGAACAAAAGTGCTGGCCGAATGATATAGCGACGCCGCGACTGGATTTTATTTTACTGTTCAACCCCCTTCTTCCGTGACCCGTCCATACCCCTACCACTCGCTCCTCGCCCTTTTTCATCCCCTTTTTCCGTGGCACTTTTTGTTTCCACTTAAGTGCCATTCGTATTTAAAGCCGAGTGTCCCGACCGTGTAAAACGATGGCGGGGAAAATTGATGATCGAATTTCATGAGCCGATGAAAATTTCTGTTTTCTCGTGCTAGGGATTAGGGAAGAGCTTGTACAACGTCCTCCAACGTGAACTATTTTAAAATTATTATTATAGACTGTACAATAATTATTATTTCAAAACTTTGTACGTCGAGTTATGTAGCCGTCATCTACTCTTTTTTTTTTAATTTTTCACTGAGTTCTGAAGTGGTGGAAAATGTAGGAGTGGGGGAAGACCGGAGCTCTCGTGGCCATCACTGATTCAAATAGTCAGATTAGTAAGCAGGTAGATTTATTTATTAAAAAATGATACGTATTTACGATGTAGATCTGTGAAATCAAACGACCTTCTTGTGTATAGTAGGCTATAGGTATGAACATTGTATGTATTTAGCTGTGAATGCTGCTCACACCCCGGAACGAAGCACTCGAGCACGCTGTATACAATAGTCATTCGAAAGGTCGCATCAGTTACCCTTTGGACGTCGAGCCGTGCGCTTCGACGCAATTCTCGATTACTTATCGATATTCTTAATATATTATCACTGTGCTAATTATTTTAACCCTTCTTTAACTATTTCTATTATCAACCAATGACCTACTACAATTCTTAATGAACTCTAAAGCACAATTTTGACTGTGCTTTCCTGTATTTTTTTTTTGTTTGACTATGATGTGTAGTATGAATCTAACATTAAATCAGGACTGTTTGCGGATATTTTTTAGGACTTTTTAGTATAATTTCTCCATGACGTTCAGAATGTGAGTTTCTTTTTCGTTGTTCGAAAAAAAATTTCGAAAGCATAGGAGCTGAAATTTTCTATTCAATTTTAATTCGGATTTCGTTTGAATGTTTGATTTATAATAATTTCGAAATGTTAGTGATTTCTAAACGTTGAATTATGGTGGCGGGCAGGTTTGAACACTTGAAAGTTTTCTAATTTTTTGTTTTCGTTTGCAAGCTTGTGTAAACCGAATGGACCCGTGTAGTAAATTTCGAATTACTGTTTCATTTACCTAAGAAAGTGTACCGATGAAACAGAACACAAATACGGGAAAACGTGCTGTGTGCTAGGAATACTAAACCGATTCCAGCTTGTACTGAATAAAGAACGTGGTTTCTATAGCTTCGTGAAAATCCTGGCAAAACATTAAACAAAGTTTTAATATTCCACCAACATAAAAATATCGAAATATTCCATCATGTGGAGCTTGTTTTTAAATTTATGACCGCTCCTGTACTAAAATTCAAATTAATTTGAGATGGTAAATTAGATTACGTAATGAGTGTAGATTCATTGTAATATTTTCAGACATTTTGTTTATGTACTTATTAAAAAACATATTTCTAAGCGACTGTATAATTTCATAAATAGGGGAAATTTTTGACAGGTTCTATAATTAATTGAAAATTAATTTGACATGGATAATTTGATGACATAATGCAGTTTCTTCAGGCAGATATTAAGAGAATATGTATTAACAGTTATCTGAGCTTTTTCGTGTGATAAATTAATTTTATTCAGTTATATTAGACATCAGTTAATTATAATATTGAAGCCATATTAATTATCTTGATATGCAGTGACAAAATTAAAGTCATTAATTAAACAACTCGAACAACAGGAAGACAAAATCATATTTAAATGTGTAGGTAAGCTTTGCGTTCTCATCAAATAATTAAATTAATTATATCAACATTGTGTAATGCGGAAATGAAGTATTATTATGCTTTTGCATTGCGCGACGAGTCAAAATCGTAATAACTTTATTTATTAATAAACCACGTAAGCTATAGATAAAATTTTAATAAACATATTGCAAAATACGACACACTATTTTACAACATTTTATACTCCACCGGTCAAAATAAGAGAAAACCATAGAAACCCCATATTCTGGGGGCGGTGCGAATGTATATAAATTGCAAGCTTTATGAGAGAAAATAAACCTATACCATACCAAAATTAAAGTCGATTCATCGGCAGAAAGCATATATTATTATTAGACTGCGGATGTTTATGCAAATACATATTTCGATACTCCAAAATTTGTTTTATTGGTGTACTTAACGAAATGAAACATTGGTCAAACTTTATTATGCCTTTCAAGTTTTTAAAAAATGTGCTTTTTATTTCCTTCCATTATTGAAAGTGCATCCTTCACGTGTTTCGATATATTAAATTGCATGAATATCCGCAATGTAATTACCACCAACGTAACGAAATTCTTCTTGAAAATACGTTTCGCAAGCAAGCTTCTAAATAAATTGCCGAGCGGTCACCGTTCGTCAAGGTGAAACAAGGTGCATGAACGGGGGATAAAAATTAATCGTCCGCGATTAAGGTACACGGGGCTCATTCCATCGTTCAGAAACGAAAAAATCCACGACGGAGGAGTAAATTCGTATGGTAATCGCGCGTAATCCTGGCGAACGTTGCACACCACTCTCTCTTCGCGATCAATACAAGCTCGCCTCTTCCGAAAGCTTCCGTCAGTGAATTAAAGCTCTCGTCAGTCCGCTCCGCAGGCTCCGTGTTCGTCGATAAATCGATAAATCGCGAACAAACGAATCCGCGGATCAATTACAGATCGTTCCGGTCCTCCGTTGATACAAGGTTTCTGCTTCTTTTTTTTTGTCTATTTCTCCCGAAACTTTTCATAGTGCGTGCGCGGGTACATGCGCGTTTTTTACCGGGAGCTTTCGTTCCACGGAAAATCGATAGTTCTCGGCGCGAAAGAGCGGGAAAAACGGTGGCTGCGTCGTGGTATCACTTCTGAACTGGTTTCTTTTCTTTAAAAATTGAGGAACGGATAAAACTCAGTTGTTTTTGTACCATGAATTATTAATTATTATTGCTGTTGGACTGAGCCCTTTCAGAGTCTCTCCAAAAGACGTATGCGCACATAACAGAATGTATAATTATTAATATTGCATCGTGACGTGTGGAACACAGTCACGTCACTGGCGTGGCCTGTAGCACACAGTGTACGAATTTTCAGAAATCATATCATAGCTGGTAGATCATGCTTACGCTTAGTACTTCTTTATTTTCATATGTACGCGTTAATTGTTAAATTATCTCAGCGTTGCGACTCTGCAAAATATTTTACAAAACATATATCATTTTACTAATCACTATTTATGCACAGTGCATGAATTTTCGAAACACTATATGGTCTCATCGGTCTGATCCTCACATTTCACTGCAAAATATCTCAGTAATGACTGTTTCCTTAACCCATATACATTAATAATTTTGTACTCAGTGTTCAATACTCTTTCCAACCGCGAAGTCAAATGGCACACGCTCCGTTTGAAAACCGCAAGGTAACCTTTGTATTTCGGTAAAAAATAAAATTAGAAAAGATTAATTACTACACTGTATGTCCCGTGTGATACCACACAATTTTCATTTGAAAAATTGTTTCATATAACAAACAGTTCACGAGTAATTGCGGAGGTCTAGTCGGATGAATCATCCTGTATATAGCGTAACTTCATCAAGGAATCAAGTAAATATCGTTCCTTTATATTGATCGTTGTATATAGACGATGTTGATACTGTTTCGGCACAAAATGACAGCAGTTTTTCCCAAAAAAGGATTCTGACTTTCCTCGATGGTGTCCAAGAAGGAAGTCGAGAATCGCTTCGACCACGATATTCCATTAGACGTGTAACAACGGGCGAGCGGCCATTAGCGCGTCGGGAAATCCGCTTTCCGCCGGGATTTTTCGCGAGCTCGGTTAATCCTCGAGCAAATCGGTCGCCCGATTTTCTCTCCGCCGCCATTTCCCACGCGGGAAAAATGTTTTTCGACTTGCGACGCCGCGCGGGCAGAAAGGACTGCTGCCGGTAGAAGCCATGATTAATCATCCCCGTGGACCCGCGGAAAAGCGAGGCTGCCGATTACGCTAGAAACATGGCCGGCACGGTTCATCAATATCATCGTCTGAAATCATTAATCGTCCACCGCTCGAAAATTACTCGACGCTTGTTATTCATCGAACCAACGGACCTGCACGCTGTTGTGAGGCTTTGTCATCGAGAAATAGTAACGACGATCAATCTTTATTTATTCAACGCGTTCACATCCAAGGGGGGCACGTCGAATTGATTTATTTTCTGTGTCTTTGAAACTTTTCACTGTTAAATATTTTTATGTTTAATATTACTGAAAGCAGTAAGTGCAGCGTTAAGTAATGAAAAATTTAGAATTTTCAAGGAGCTTGATCAGTGGGTGCCACTCTGAGCTATGAGCTTCCCCCACTCCGTCTCCGTTCCCCTCGCGATGAGTGATGATTTATGTATTAGGTTCATCAAGAAAAATGCTGTCGAATGTTTTAGAAAATGGTAAATTTTTTATTATTTGACTTAATTTGTTTCTTGATTTCTTATGTATTGTCCATATTTTTTTTCGACTATCTTCTACACGTCAGGTTGCTTTTTTATATCTATTGAAAAAATAATAGAGTGTAATTGATAATGATTGGCAGAACAACATGATCGTATTCTTCGATCAATTTAATAGAACAGTGGTTATTAAAATTTGTTATAGTACGTATTATATACATATTTCACTCTGTGACTGCTAATAAACATAGGGTGTCCCCTCTTATTAATAAACGCAATGGCCACAGATAAACACAATATCCAATATTTCGGGTGAATATTGGACAAACAAATTTCGGTAACTTCGAGATAAATCGAGCCACTGAACTGTTAGTTATTAATAACAACAAATTCCTAACGATATGGGACATTTAAAGAAACAAATACCCCATTCTGTTCCTTCATGCAATTTCAAACAACTCACATAATAATAAAAAAGCAACTAAGGTAAAAAAATTGTTCTATCTTTAATCACATTTCTCTTAATATTTATTGAATAAATAACGAATAAACAACGCGTGACGAACTTCCGAAATCGATTTTCTCGATAACAAGGCCCCGTGGGAATAAACGCTATTCCACGTTTTCGATTCATTTTTCCATAAATAATCGCCCTCTGAACCGTACCGCCAATTACGTTCCACTCTCCATAATTCGGTCGTATCAGTATTAAAACGCAGCCTCCCATTTTTCTGGCCCGCGGGCCGTGAAAACGGCTCGAATTCGATACGCCTCCCGGTAACGAGGGAAAACAGGAATATTAAAAACAACCGATGACACGAGCTTTCAAACTGTCGCGGATCCGGGCAAACACTTCAACGGGGAATAAAAACCAACGAACCGGTTCCATTCCGATGTCAGTTTTATTAAACGCCGCGTCGACTCGCCGTCCAGCGTCGCGAAACTTCGAACGGAACCGTAAATAAAAACAATCGCACCGACGAACAATTTTTGTAGCTGTTTTTTTTTTCCACTCATCCCGACTTTCATTAACGACTGTCGCAACGATCGCGCGCAACAGGAGAATCCGACGCTTTTCATCTCGTTATTAGTATATTTTTTATATTTCTACGCCCGGTGGAAACTGGATCCCTGAAGGTGGACTTTACGAAATAATTTTTTGATTTCCCGTGAAAGGCAACGTTGAGTTTGCTCCGATTAATCGTCACTGTGCTGTACACTGGGTGATCGATATATTACGATGGGATGAAAAATTACATATTTTATTCTTTCTGCGGTATTGACTTCAATAATATTAACACGTTCCATGCCACAGTGAAAAATTCCATAACTAGTCAGACGCGTGAAAATGAGTTTCTATAAATACATAACGTTAAAAACACAAACATTGAATTGTCTTATGATATACCGTTCATTTGGTACCATTTTTGTGGCGTTCGTTTTAATTGGAATATAAAGAATATTACAATTTATTTAGAATAATCGAATTTGGTGTGTGGGGCGCGTACGACCCACGCGGCACGGAACGTGTTAAAGACCGTATTTCTCTTGAGACTGAGATAAAGAATTAGACTATATTTTAATGTGTCGACCACATTGTTCGCCAGGTATCTCATTTTCAAAACCACCCCTGATACTTTCCCTAAACATGTTATTCTAGAACTGTTTAACAAAGTATATTTCAGAGCACTTTGATGTATTTTTACCTAATCCCAGTCGAAAGAGTATTTTGTGAAATTTTGAAACTCGAAAATGTAGCAACACAATGAAACAAATCCCCTAAATTTGGCAAATGATAGTTTGAAGAACACGGATCGCCCGTGTTGAATTTTCTCCCTTTTTTTCGGGAAATTTTCCCCACGAATCTGCCTGGCGGAGATTTTTCGAAACGTTGGCGGATAAAATCTCCCGACGACGGAAGTGAAATTAGTTTTCTTCCCTCGGCGAGTAAGAAATAATTACCGGGGCGGCTGGATAATTAGAATAAGTTTCTGGAGGAATTTCGTTGGCCCGGCTCCAGGGCGCGTTCGTTCGCTCGCGAAAAAATCGCGAGATCTTTGTACCTCTTCTTTTTTGTTGTTCTCTTTTTTTCTTGTTATTGTTCCAATGTTTTCTCTAACGGGTTAAAAAGAGCGAGGCTGAAGCATCGTCGAGACGAAACGCGTTCGACGCTCGACAAAACAACCCCCGGGGCCGGAAGAGAAAGGCGCGACGGGGTGAAAAACGAGTAATCGAGAAAGGGTAACACCGGCTCGCGAATACGTGAGAAACGCGTTTTTAATTTCTAAATGACTGTCGCGAATTCCCTCTGTCGAACACACGCAAGTCACTCGAAATTTACACTCTGTTCTCTGTGTCTCGAGCTTTTTTTTGCCGTTGAATTCAACCTTCCTGTTAAATCTCGTGAACACCTAGTAACAGGGCGCTTAACACCTCCACGGTCACGTGTAGCAACGATATTTGAATTCCTGAAATAAATAACAGGCGAATGTATAATTTTATTTTTAATTTTCTATCGATGAAACATCTCGATAAAGATTTATATTTATTTCAGAATAAAATTGTCATTTGTCTGAGAAAATATTTTTTCAAGTATAATATACAATGTGTTTGCAACTTTCTGTGAATATGTGAAAGATATTTTAACCGTAATACGGATTATGTAAATAGAAATGTGTTCTGTTAAATTAATCTATAATTCTATATATTACAAGATACGATTTCGTACATATAAATGAATATTGTTAACTCTAGATAAATATTTATGGATAATTATTACCGGTAATGAACTTGCAATTAATTCTCATTTTTAACGATTCGCGATGATCAATATTATTTCAATGGTAATACAGAGAAACCTAATTATAAATTATTCATCTCGATGAGTGAGAAATTTTAATTAACAATAAATATCTGCAGGAGACGTACCATGTTTTACATTTGCATTAAAAAATTACCAGACGGCTGTAAATTTGTGAATAAAATTCTGGTTATATTTATTACAACTTCTGAATTTTTATCAACATTTCACTGATAAAAGGACTTGAATTTTGATCTAAACAGAATTTTAATTAAATGTTACAATGACTCTGTAAACTTTATAAAGAAAGTGTAGACCATTCTGCTGATATTTATTACAACCTCTGAATTTATATCTCAATTTTATTTTTAAAAGGACTTCAATTTTTATCTGCGTGTCACTATGAAATTTTGCAATAACTCTGCGAAATTTACAAAGAAAATTGTAGTGAACTTCGACGAGGACGAAGCGCGTCAATGAATCTTGCTCGAAATGAAAAGACCAGAGGAATACCTTGTGTGGAGATCCGAGATAACAATCGATGAACGAAATAAACGCGTTCGCGATAAAAATGCAATCTCGAAGGCATTCCGATCGACTGTCTGGCCCGTTCGACGAGCGCGAGACTGTGAAATTGTCGCGCAGTATGAAATTTCATTCGGCGAGTATTCCGAAAGTGCGGCAATTTTTTCATCTTTAATATACGCGCATTTCGAGCTCGTCGCTTTCGGGTTTGACAAGGTCCGAAGGAAATCTACGGTGCGAAATTTTTCACGGACTGCAACTGTCGCGGGGCGGGAAATTTACAGTGCGAAATTTTTCACGGAAAACAGCAGCCGCCCCGTCGCAGACTGAAAATTTAAAAATCTTCCACCGCTCCCCGGAATTTTACGACTTCGCTCGCTGCTGGATTATTCCGTCCTTTTGTTTTTAATTCCTTGTCTACCCGGCATCGAGAAATCCAGAGCTGAATAATATGTGAACCATTTCGACTGCGCGCGTTTCCTTTCGGTTTAATATAAATTCTGATTGTTTACTGCAGCTCGATGTTGAATTTATTGAACATTCGTCGTGATGGAAGGGAGCTAAAATTATTTATTTATTCGTAGGAATCAGGAACGGTAGAATATGTGTATCTTCTTTGGCAAATTAATATAGAATAGTATAAAGTCTTCTGCGTTTATTTAGTTAATATCCATTTTATTCGATAAAATACGACATTGTTAAGATATTTGCATCTTTAACCACCTCCAGTATTTATTTAATATTCATTAACGCGGCATAAAAAGAACGAGGCAAAGAAATATCTACGTATTATGAAAAAATTCATCAATGTCAAATTAAAATCATTGCAAAACAGTTTGAACATAATTTTCATTAATTTCAAGAAGATAATCCATAGAATAGTTGGTTTATACTTTCCACTTGGATTTCAGAGGTACCTGTGAAGTCCCTCGTAGATGAAAACCACCCTTCACACTGTAGACAATAAATACCACCCCCAATTTAAATACTTATAGCAAATAAAGATTACAGAAATGCTGTAGTTAGCTCATAATTAAAAAACAGAAACCAACAGGCCCAGCTCAGATCTATCGTTCATAGAAATCAGCCACAATGGACTTCAGTGTCGATCTGTTATGAAAACGCCGCGGCGCAGGGAGCAGTGACGTCAGAATAATTCTTAGCTGTTGAATTCTCCGCGTGGAGACGGTGCCGTTTCGACGTATCGTTAATTAAAGCCGTGGAAACACGAGAAGTTCCCGGTAAATACGAATCCACGACTTCCCTATAGTCCGTTTCGCTGTTCCTTGAACACCGCGGCATATTCGTAATGGCGGGGAAGCTCCACGGCTGCGAGACTCAGCTTAGGAGTTTCCTGGCGAAGACGGGACCGGAGGAAACCGAGAGCAAAATGCACCGCATCTAAACCAGCCACTCCGTTTCCGCTGGAATCTGTCTTATAATTAAGTATTAATTAAACGGCTCATCCCTTGCGGCTTCTTCGTGTCTGCCACGATTCTGATGCTTTCAAAGCCTACGGATTACTGGCGAACTCTCGATGTCCAACGCAACCGTGATGGCCGTGTTGATGGTGAAAGATCCGAGGAAATTTTTGTGAAATTTCTGTACAGGAAGTTTAGTTGTGTTGATTGAACCCTTCACTTGGGATAATGAGTGGTTTCTTCGTGCTTGTAACGATTCTGATGCTTTCACAGACTTCCGATACGTACCAAACTTTGAGTATCTACCTCAACTATGATGACAGTGTTGATAGCGAATGATCTGAGGAATTTTTTGAGAATTTTGCGAACAGAATCTTCACAAAATTCTTGGGATTAACCCCTGGATTTGTAATAATGAGTGATTCAACTCTTGTGACTTTTTTATGACTGCCACGATTTTGCTTTCGAAGATTTCTGATCCCTGCCTAGCTCAGCCTAGACGACAGTGTTGATATAGTGTAAGATGTCACGAATTTTTTGTGAAATTTTTGTACACAAAGTTTAGACGGATTGATTGGCCCAGTGATGGCTACTGGAGCTGCGGTCTTCTCCCACTCTGCGTCCATTCCCATCAGTTCATCGATATGAGGGGAATGCACCTAGAGTGGGGGAAGACCGCAGCTCTGGTGGCCATCACTGGATTAACCCCTTGATTTACAAGAACGAGTCACATTCGTTTTAACGAATTTCTCCACGGTACATGATTTATTAAAAACCCTTAATAATTGATATTCCTCGCGCACAAAATCACCTGAGGCTCCCCAGACAAAGATGGCACCCCAAAAATCAGTATTCCTCGCAGGAACCCTTGCCAGCCTAAAATAAGAAGGAAAGGAAGAATTTTTTCTTGTCACGATCTTACGAGAATCCTGCGCACGATCACCTGCCGTTGTTTATCGCGGCTCATCCATCATTTGTCCGTTATTGTTCCCGACGAGGCGAAGTTTAATTCAGTCACGTAAAAGGAATTCGATCAGAGTGCGACAACGAATCGATTTCCAGTCAAATAACTCTCGGGGGCGGGCTCCGCGACCGGAAGTTCGCCTGTTCACGAGGACAAGAAGCGGATCGATGTAAGCCCGCCCGGAGTCTATTGTACCCGCGAATAAAAAGATTCCCGTTCAATACGTACCATTTAATCTTCGTCCACGTCACCCGTAGTCGAAACCTCGAAATCCAACGGAACGATACTCTCGAACACGTTCGACGATCGACGATCGCGGTTAATTCACTGGTTTCCTCGAATCTCCTGCTTCGATCCGCCGTACTCGATAACGGGGTAACGCAGGAGAGGCCTTTCGATCAAACTTCTTTGTGGAACTGATGAAAATTGAGGAACAAATTTTACATGACTTATTAATTAATTTCTTTGGTACGGTGGGGTTCATACACACCTCAAAATTAATTTAATTGAATAGCTATTAATGATAAAATAATCCTGTCGAGTTAAATAATGAAAAATTCAGTTAGGTTATTTAGCAATAACATAAAATTGATTTATAGAAATATATAATGAACAATTCATTCAAATTTATCGGGACTAGTATGTTATATACATCAAAGTGAAAAATGAAGATTGTATGGATTTAGAAATTTATTATAATAA
This sequence comes from Macropis europaea, assembly GCA_916610135.2. NCBI lineage: Eukaryota > Metazoa > Arthropoda > Insecta > Hymenoptera > Melittidae > Macropis > Macropis europaea. The sequence continues at coordinate 3,058,551 of OU744352.1, read as the reverse complement.
TGCAGGATATAATTGGGTAAAATCACTTGATATAATTACATAATGAAAAATTCATTCAAATTTTTCAGGATTAATATGTTTGTATATCTGCTGTCATACACTGTTGATTCGAATTAATATTGTACAAATAATACATTTATTTTTAAAATTGGATTTTATCGTATGTCTGACTAGGTACACTGCTATTGAAAAGTTAGGGATCAAATACTATTTGAATATAATTAATACAAGTTTCTCACATTACTCGACAGTAACTAACACAGTTAAGCAAGTGACTTTAGTCATGTCGCAGTTGTTTTAAACAATTGCCATCCACCAGTTGATATAAAAAACATTTAACCACTCGTTTTCATGTTGATGAGCCTTGCTGGTACTTTAAAAATGTCAGTGACTGTCTAACAGATGACACTGTAATCTCATCTCTACCCTTCATTTCTTATTTGTTCCATTGACAAAAGAGCGAAATACTGTTGGATCTCCACACGTCAAAAAACCCTAAAATTTTGTGTCACCTTGTATAATCTTCGAAGGAGAACGTGGATTTCGTTTTTCGGTGTTTCATGCGATATCGGTGGTCGAGGGTCCGGACAAGGGACGAAGAAAATTACGCGAAACGTCAAACTGTGACGGAATCATGCCTCAGGGTACACTTTGCAGGAAGTGGGAGTCTTTTCTCGTTGAAATCTCGCCGGTGAATACGCTTGGTCTGTGAAAGACACTCCTGCGGATTCGGGGAAGCGGTTTCCGGCAGGAAGTAACCGCAATTTCGTCACCGTCTCTTTGTTACATCCCCACCGTCGAACGTACGAATTTTTTCGCCGATCCTGGCGAACTCTCGTTCATGAAAATCACCAGCGACATTTTACATCGATATCGAATAAAAAGAACGCGATATAAATTCGTTTCACTGTGTAAGAGAGGGTAAAATATTGTTATCGATCGACCAGTCGATGAGTATAATTTTAATTATTTGAGAATAATTCTATAATTTTCGATAATTCAACAACTGAAGCTAACAGATCCAGCTTATGTTCTTCATTCATAAAAGTCAGCCACGGTAGACACCAAACGCAAAAATATAAATTTAATAAATTCCTACAACTGCAAGCTAATTTTTCTTACACAACTACCTTAATAAATGAACATGTATCCTTCCAAAAAATACTGATGACTTGAGAGTTCATGAGACCAATACTAAACTCGTAAAGAAATAATAAAAATAATAATGAATTATTTTCTACAACAATATTAATTAATAAAAAACGCAGTCGATGTTATCTCGACTCAAAATTTGGACAGAAAAATGATTCTCAAAAGTCTCAAGTCATCGATCGTTCCAATCCCACTGAACCATTCTCGTCGACGGAAACGAAGATGAAAGCGGAAGCTGGTCGAGCGAAAGGAACTCGGAAAGAAGAGACACAAAGGCGAAAATAAAAAAGGAAAATATTCCAGCGGAATGTAGTTTCGAGTGCATCTTTCCCTATTGACCCGGTGGAAAGGGGTGAAGGGGAGCATCGAGGAATCAAAGCGTGTTCTCTTATTTGCCGATCAGGGTTAATGAGATCCTTTTTCCCTAGCATGATTCGTTCGTGAATCCCGCTAGTTCGTTCCAGCTTCTCCAGCCACCGCCTAACAATGCCGAATATGAAAGCAACGCGACCATAGATCCTCGTGGATAACGACGGACACTTGTCCTGGAGTTGCTATAATTTATACCGGGTGTCCTAGATTTCTTTCTACCAAACCGTGCCAGTTTGCTTGAATAAATTTGTGGAAACTCCGATTACAAGACATTCACGTGTCTGTGATTTAAATTTATTACAATTCAATTTTAATTTATTTTCTCTACAGCCAGTTTTATAATGAATCACCTTGTGGATTGTTGAAGTAAATGTACGAATATTTACTTACTTCATAATGTATAACGATTTATTATTTTATACCGCCATCAGATAATCATTCGTTGCAAGTACAAGTTCAACTTACACCTGCTTCACAGGACGCCGAAGCAGAATAGCAACCCTCCAGACCAGCAAACGTTAAATTATTCCATCGAGGGAGAAGAAAGGATGTTAGGTTTCACAAATGGCTGCTAGCTTTCCTGAGAAATTCCAATTAGCAACGAGCCGGAGGCAGTTGGGGCGCAGTAGCCGCGGATATGTGCTCGCCTGTTTTCTGATAGCATTAGATTTTCTCCGGTGAGCTCGTTTTAGCCGGGATTATCGCGATGTAAGTGAGTTTCGAACTTCCGGTCCGAGAATCGCCCCGTAAGAATACCTTTTTACTGGCCGCCGTTCTTCCGGTTTATCGATGCTCTGAAGAGGAACCAGCTTCGAGGATTTACCGGCTGGCAACAGGTTCCCGGGGAAAACCTGAACCGCAGTCGACGAAACACCCTTTTCGGATCAGTATTTTCTGACATTTTATTTTGTATACGAAGTGAACGTCCCAGGTTTTAATGAGCTGTCACATATTGGCAGATCATGTTACTACTAGACAGAGAATGTTTATGCAATTTAATATTAAAATTTACAGTAGTCGTGAGGCTGACGGACCTCCTCCAAATTCTTCAGTTCGTGGATTCCTTGTTAACTGTGGCTAATTTTGACCGACACCATCTTGAAGCGCGTAAAATTCTGCGTAAGATAGGTACATTGGTGATAGCTAATCGTCGCATCCTTAAACAAAAACTTGAGAATTGTCAGCGAAGTTGCGAGTCGAGCAGTGAGACAGGGACTCGGAACTCCTTGAAATTCTTCAATTTTTGGCGTTCCAGTTGCAGTGAAGCAATTTTGCAGTTGACCGGTGCAAAGCGCGCGAAATTCTGCGTAAGATAGGTATATTGGTGTTGGGGTATCGATACATGCTAAAACAAAAATTCAACAATTGTTGGAAAAGTCGCGAGTCGATCAATGAGACAGGGAAACGAACGTCCTCAAAATTTTTTAATTTCTGGCGTTGCTGTTGGAGATATGCAAAAATGCAGTGCTCCTTTATAATCAGAACAATTATTTCATTCTTTCACATTAATTACAACCAAATACTAACCGTGTCATTGATAATATATTCTGTAACCATACATGTTTTTAAAAGAAACGTTCATAACGAAACAAGTGGGATTCACTTGAGGACCTACGTTGATTAGACATTTTTAACTCTTCTCGGTGAGAACTGTAAGCCCCTAAACTCTGGAACCCCTTGTTTGATCATCCTGTGTTTGTTACGGTGAAGAAGGGAAAGGGTTGAAAGGAAAAAGCTGAAGTTTGTCGCAGTGCAGATAATCAAGGGGGACCGTATAGTCGTGAAACGACGATGATTCGTTATCAGAACGCGAGTCGTCATCGGGATTGCTTGGAACAATACCAAACGACTGCCTAATCTCCATTACGAAATGGAAGTCCAAACACTTCGCGGACACTTAGCCAACACGGTCGCTCGGATGTTCGATAATTCCATAACTTACACCGTGTCGGTGTTGCGTGGGTGCGTCTGTGGGTGTATGTACGTGTCATCCTCGTAAAATATGCAAGGCAAACTCGCGCGATTTAATATAATAGAATCAGGTCACCGTGGATTTAGCGCTCTCGCCGTAACGCAGCAACATTGGAAGCCGTCGAGAAATGTTGATTAACGCCGACTGAAGTTCGCCGTCGAAAGACGTCTAATTAAGTGTAATTCTGGAGAATGAGGTACTTGATGCACTATTTACGCTGGTAGAATCAATGCTTTTAGAACGTCCTGTATATTCAAACATCTGTTACGAAAAATTCAAGTGTTTCTCTATATCTTGCAAATTATTAATTACTCGATCCATGTTTATCGAACCTTCTTTATTTATTTTGTTAGCTGTTGTATACTTCCAAAGTTATACCGTCAATTTTGAAACCACCTGTATAATATTTCAATGTACAAGTGCACGTAGAACGACGTCTGCCTGGTCATATGCTGCCACTCTTTTGGAATACTTTTCTGGGGAATTCGGGAAATTAATGATCTCTGAACGACAAGAGACGATAGACATTTTCCTCCAGTTTTCCGCTGGTTGAACAGATCCCGGAAGAATGCAGATTCCTTACCATGATAACGAGTAACCCTATTTATCGGATAGATTGTCCGTGCCGGATTTATAGGCGTATGTCGACACCTGACGCCCGCGTCTATTGTTATCCTTGATAGATGACGTCACTCGAGGATGGATACTAATCGTTTCCATAGTCTTCGTCGCATTGTAGTCTTCCCCCGTGGCGATCCTAATTGCACGATAATTACGGCAATTATCGTACCCCGCGTTCGCCTCGAACGACAGGCTTTGCTTTTTCGTTGGATCCTCTGACAAACAATTTGAAAAAGACGAAAAATACTTAAATTGTATTTTATTTTAGTTTTCAACAGTTGCGGTAGGACCTCGGTTATCCGAACACTGATCATCCAAAGATAATAATGTTATTTTAGAATAAATATTAGGTAGACACTGTTGCCAATGATAATTTTAGCTTCTGTCTACTTAATGTTATAACGTTATGCATTTTATATTCTAAAATAAAATGATAATGTTTATTCCAAACATAGTTACGATTTGAATCATCCTTTTACCAATTCTAGTAAAAATAATCGAGGTTCCACTGTGCTTGAAAAACATGAATTTCATTTAGCAACGTTAAGTGGTAGACGTTCAAACATTTCGTGCATTTATATTGAAAATGTTTGATTTGCAACATCAACTGCGCGCTGTGATATTTCTTTTAACGGGATGGAACCCCCGTCGTCATGTGATGTAATTAAAGTGTACACACCTACACACCGACACGCGGGCATTTTTATGGAGAATGAAGAACTGGCCAGCAGATTTTTGCGTATTAAGCCCGTCGACCGTGTGCTCTCGTCGAAGAGCATGAATTTTCAAAACATTCCATTTAATATCAGGCAAACATCCGCGGACCGATTCGAAATTTCCTGCACGGGGCACGGGCGCCGCTTCAGCCCGGGGATTCACGCTAATTAGCGTAAACGTGTTTTTATTTGCCACGTATTCGCGCGCCGGCTAATTATTTACGACGAGCGTAAAAATGCTAAAGGGCTCTTTCAAACCCGAATATAATTCGAGGAATACGCTGGGCAAATAAAAGGAGACGAGAAGCTTATTTTGGGATTCATCCGGTGACCCGATTATGTTCAGAGTTTTAGCTGCATTCCCCTCATGCAGGCTGTGATCTGGACGAGGAGGAAGTGGAGGGAACGGAAACGAGGGGAATGGACCTAGAGTGGGGGTAGGTCGCAGCTCCGGTGGCCACCACTGACATAAACGTTTGTTCTCTCTACCCTAGGCTTTATCTGTCGGCTTTAGTGTTTCTGACAATATGGTGGTTCATAACCACCTAGATCTATAGCTCCCCTGCTAAATGATTACAGCAGTCTATTCTAGATCAAACACAAGGAAACGAAGTAATAATGATTGAATTTAAATGTCACATGACGTGGCAGTCAAAGGTTAGAGTCTCATAAAACGCCCACCTACGATCAGCATCCTGAATGATCCTTGCGATCAAAAAACGCTCCTGGTAGTTCAAAACCCATCTTGAGCTATAGCTTTCCTGCTAAATGACCACAGCAGCCTATACTAGGTTAAATAGAAGAAAGAAGTAATAATGATTGCAATTAAATGTCACATGACGTGGCAGTCAAAGTGTTAGAGTCTCATAAAACGCCTACCTACGATGAGCGTCCTGAATGATCCTTGCGATCAAACGGACGCTCCATTATCGATGACTGTTGTTCCAAACGATTTTCGCTGGAGCGATAGCTGTTCGATTAAAGAATGAATTACGTGTCGACGAGTCTGGCACGACGCAGGAACACGCGAACGTGCCGCGTCAACGTGCCACGAGCTTTATCGAAGTAGAGCTTGCGGGAGAACCGCGTTACCTGTACACACCCGGACTACTTTACGGCGTTCGTAGGCAGCGAGGAAATTCCGGAAGCGCAGGAGAAATTCGTACTGGGAGTACGTCGCCGTTCCGGAAGCCGACGAGTAATTGCGCGTGAGCCTCTTAATTAATGACCAGTCGGAAGGGAACGAGAAAGCTAGGATCCGACTTCGCGGCACGTCTTCATAATTTCTGTCGACCTCCACCCTCCAGCCATAGTCGCGCAGAGAATAATCAGAGCTCGCATGCGAGCTAACATTGCCTGAGAATTACCCTGCATTCGAAACACCATCAGTTCACCTGACGGCCTGAACGATAAACTGTGGATAAACTATATCTTTCGACGTGAAGCTGATTAGCAACACTCTGATGCTAGACTGACTTAGACGTAGAGGTCTGCTGCGCTTTAGAGCATATGAAAGAGTGGTATAAGGTATGATTCCACGTCAGTGAACTTATTTTCTTCTGCCTATGCAGCCCAGACTACTATGGCTGGGTTAGCTGGGGAGCCTGTACTATCAGGTTGGTTTCAAACCACTATGTGTCTATGAAGACAGACACCCATCATAGAGCTGATCTTGTCTGAGAATTGTCCTAACAAAACCCAAATTCCAACTGTGTATGAAACCTCCTTTACACACTCACAACTAGAGAAGGTTCTTAGATTCTATTGGGTATACGACACCCTATACAATTCCCCTCAGCAGAGTAACAAAGAAGCAATCTGTGAATCCAGACAACAAAGGTCAATTCTCCTTCCAATAAATAACCACAAAGAAAAATTAAACACCGGTCTTATCCAGCACCTTCGCTTAATTAATTCATATTCATCCGAAGCACCAGTTGCAGAGTGTAGTGCTCAAACAGAAAGCTCGAAGCTTTCGTCAATGGTTGTCGGTGGCTGCACAGGTGGCACCGCGCTCCCTCGTGAAAGAAACGTTTGCTCGCGCTTTTGTATCGTTCCGTCCGTTTGTTCGTCCCGTTGTTGTTGCTGTTGTTATGTTTTCAATTCTGAGATATTCGAGCGAAACAATCGGGAACAGGAACGTCGCGCGTTATTCATCGCTCGTTTTACCCGGCGACGAGCCCCGCCGCGCGTATCGCCGTTTCGATTACCGGGAAACAATTGTTTATTGTACGCGCGGAATAATTGTTTTCAACGCTGGTATCGCGCGACCCGCAGGCGACCCTCCTTTTTTCACAACCTCCACTCCCCCCGGCCATTTCGGATCACGCTCGATACGCTTTGAAACATTCGGCCGACGGGTGTTCCGTATCGCCGGTTTTCGCGCACACGACATGGAACGTGATATCCTTTAGCGGTCCAGCCAATTTACCATAGCCGAGAATGAACGGCGAACTGTCCTTGATGGTTTAACGAAATAAAAAATGAAATCGTGACATTTTTAGGAGGCAAAGAAAATTGTTGCGGGTGTAACGGGGTGTTTGGTTAAAATTTGGAAATACAGCAGGACCTCGATTATCTGAATTATAATTAACAATATACATAACTTACTTTGTACCCGTGTTTCGCATAAAAATTGTGATTTTATTTTAGAATGTTAAACTATGTGAACAGGAATATTGTTTGTAATACTCGTCTGAACTGGACGTAATAGAAGGAATGAATCATGTGCTCGTATCATGACATTCAGTTATATCGATAAATATTCAAACTGTTTCGTAGAGGGTGTCTTTGACGATAAATAATTTTTATACGCGCCCGGTGTAACGGAGACGTAAAAGACTTAAACGCGGGCGGCGTTTACAACTCATAAAAAGAGGTTCTATAAATCGTTGGCGTTCTTTTAACTTCACGTTGAGAATGTCATTTGAGTCAGAAACGATTTATTTACGGACCCGTATCGGTCGAGATACTTTTTTACGAGTTTTCATGCGCTTTAACCGCCACTCGATTTTCTACTCTCAGAGGAAAAAGATGTAATATTTTCTGGGCGTTTTACTTTTTTATTTATTGAACGAATTACTTCAATATACATTTAACTACATTTCGACAGATTCAGTGAATTAACAATCAGAATTCGAACGAAATAAAACACGTGGATAAAAATAATCAAAGCGCTGTTACATTTAAGTCCAATCAAGTCCAAATAAATTTGATGATGCTCGAAACAGTTTTGAGCGATCATCAGTCTCTTCACGACCATTATACATGATTTGCAGCAGTGATGGCCACCGGAGCTGCGGCCTTCCCCCACTCTGGGTCCACTCCCCTCATATAGTATGTGATCTGTGACGACGATGGGCTGAGGGGGAAGGAGGAGCGAACTGGAGGGAACTGAAACAAGGGGAATGGACCTAGAGTGGGGGAAGGCCGCAGCTCCAGTGGTCATCACTGGTTTATAATATCACAAGAGCCATTTAGGATAGAGGAGGCTATAGTTCGTTGGGCAAACTAAGAGTTAGACTCTCGAAGCTCCATCTTTTGGGTCCAAAACAGACAAACTGTAGCACCCAAAGGAAAAAAATAAATTCAGCTGAATATTTATGTAGCTGAGCAGGTTCTCACGAATACTTGCAACAATAGTAACAGTAGTACTTTAATTCACACGGTTTGTGCATGCATGCAGCTACACCTAGATCCCATGATCTCCACATCTCAGCTTCCTCTGTCTTCATAAAAGAAAAACTATTGCCTCCACATTATACCACCTCGAAATCACACGTTTCAGCTTAAAATACTTTCCAACATCCCTAACATCACTACACACATACACCTGAGTATGTTTAATCGAAACACCCTATACAAATCATGTCTATCCTCCTAGAGACACGAATCACAACCTCCAAGGACACATTCATCAGCGTCCAACTCTACAGAGACTGCAGTCAAGCTGAAAATCAGTTTTAACGAGAAAACAAGTTCAAAGCAGTACCTTTCGCCATGAAATCCACTGGTCCATAGATTGCAGCATCCGGCGGCATGAGACCGGAAGACACCTCTCCGGAACAAAGATCTAAAGAAGCATTAGCCGGGAAAGTGTCTCAGGGTAATAGGTTAACGGTAATGAAGAGATATCCGTGGAAACGGATGGAAGAAAGGAAGTGGGCGTTGAGCAGTGGAGAAGTTTCACGCTGAAAGGTTGCCGGCCCTAAATCCGTCGGAGGTAGCCTAAATCGTTGGACAGGTTTTTCAGAAGGCGGCAAAGCCGCGGCTCTATCTCACCGTTAAGTCGGAATCAGTGTTTAGTGCTTTTAAATCAGCCTCAGCGAGCTGTTCCTTCACTATGGCGGCGACAGTCGTTACTTCCCTTTATTATTCTTTATTCGGACCGGACCCTTTCAGACCGGCTACCTTTTTCAGCCACGCGCGCCGTTTTCTCTCATTCGGTCGCCTCGAAAGCAAGCATTCTTTCGAATCCTTCTTTCTCATCTTCCTTTCGCTCCCCTTTGTTCGCGTCTCTGAATTGCCCTCTGCTCACCAGACTGTTTCGCCTTTTTTCAAATATCACCATGCTGCGTGCACAGAAGAGATCATTCTTGCGGTTCGAACGTTCGAGTTTCAGTTTCTTCGTGTATATTTTCAGAGATGAACAGACTTGATTTTTGCTTTTGAGTAGAATGATTTTTTTCAGTTGAGCAATTCATAATGCAATACATTATTTGTGGGCACGTGATCATCATCATCTTCAGTGCTAGTTTTTATTTGTTTTTTAAATTAAATTCTAAACCTAACAATAATTAAAAGTAGCATTTGAGAATCTACCGGAGCAATAATATTTGTGACACCCTCATAAAAACTTACGAAATCTGTCAGAGCTCAGACAATCCTAAATGCCCTGAATGCTATACAAATTTGAGAATTTTTCGAAAGTGTTGAAGCTGGATTTTTTCTTCACCTTTACAACCTTCACATGACTGAATGTGATTCTTAGGTGAAGTGTTCGTTAAGTTATTTTCGCGTCATCTCGAACGCGCAACACTCGCAAGCTCATCCCGCATCGCCTCGAAAGCTCGGCGAATAAATTTCCATCTTCTTTCTGGCAGCGAACGCAGGCACCTGTCAATGGTTCGTTAGGAAAAAATCACGTTAGTCGCGCCCCATCTCGCTGAAAATCATTTTCACCCAATAATCGAAACGCTGCGATCGCTGTGTCGTGTTGTCTGATTGCTCGATTGTTTTTCCTCTTCGAGGAAAGCTCACCGCTCTTCAGCCGTCCTTCTTTGTGTTTCGTTTTCCTGTTTTAAATAAACATCGATTAAGCGCCCACCGACAAAACGTCCGTCTCGCGAAACGAGAGGACGATCTCCGAGTAACGAGAAACAGAGATTCGTTTTGTTCGAGTAAGGAGACTCGAGGGACGGGAAAACGCGAGGAAAAAGGGGAAATGCGTGGAAAAGAGACACGCTGGAAGAATGGCTGAAAGAATCGAGTCTCACGAACACGAGGAAGAATAATAAAAATGAGAGACAGAATGCTCCTATGTGAAGACTCCTGCTGAAACTGTGTTTGAATCGTGAATATGAATCACGGTAGTTCCTTTTCATCTACTGACAAATTATATTAAAGATTGTCAAGGAATTGGATGGTTCGTAAGAAAAACAACCCTTTAACAAAGTTTTCGATGACGGCATAACTTTATCACTTCATGATTTAATTCGATACGGTTCTTCTGCGATATAATGACAGATAACAGCCGCGGTAATTGTTAATATGATGAACGCTTTGTTAACAAAATTAAAATATATTGAACGAAAATTAAACATGATTCTTGAAAAGGACGATAATTGACAAGGGTCAATTTATTTTATTTATCAATATTTTTGTAAGGGGATATAAATATTAAAGAAGTGCTCTAATAAATGTGGTGAACCACAGGCAGACTCCATTGGAAAATAAGAAATGTTTTCATCAGGAATAGCTCAAAAGCTTTTGATCCTCGCTACGATATTCATAGAAAATTTTCATATTCTCTTTCAGGTATATCCTTCGTGATTTCGAAATTGTTCATAACCATCGATATACATTTCTCTGCCTTGAATAATATAGCCGAGTAACATGCCGTGAGTAATGCACGGTTTAAAAGTTAAAGTCAAGTGATACGTGGCTGGTCAGACAGCCTGTGGATGTAATTTTACGAGCTCTGTGGTTCTTTATATCGTACAATGTTTGCACAGCATTGAACATTCTCACAAGAAAACATTACTCTGTGTAATGGAAGATTTATGAATATATAATAAAAAAAGAAATAATTAATTAAATTGGTCAATCAGACAAATTTATGAAATCATTCATGGAACATGCTGCTTCCTTCACGAATGAAGAAATGATATAAACTATGAATATTTCTGCAACGCCCTTGAAATTAAAAACTCTTCTGTTTATAAAATACATATTCATTTATTAATGTAATTATAATGTATACACTTATTTAATTTGTTCTCATTTGGACATTCATTTAATTTTTAATAATCGTCACACTTATTCATACATTTCCTTATTTTATATTTATCCACACGTTCACACATTGCACACCGAATTCTCCAGCACACATACAATTGATCCAAAATAAAGGAGGACACGTGTTCGCCATTTTGATTCGACGAAAGGCATTCTTGTGCGTCGCGAAACTTTCTGCTCGAAGACAATGCCGCAGGGGGCGGAGGGGGCGCAACGAAACCGGAAGTGGCGTGTTCACGGCGGAGAATCAGGTGCAAGAAAAGACAATGAACAGGAGAAGTCGCGGGGACAAAGGATTCGAAAGGAAGCGTCCCGACAACGGGATAAAAACGACCGGAGCATTTATTCGCGGCTCTTTCCACTTTCGTCGTTCCCCCGACGCGACGCGGCGCGCCGCGACGCGAAGCGAAGTTATCAACCATTTCGCGGAAGCTAGCAGCGCGAGCACTTCTTCGCCATTGTTTTCGGACTTCGAGTGGTCCGTTAATTGTTTCAATTTCGACGAGTTCGGACGAGGAGTTCGTACACGAGATTTTTTACGTCTTCGAAAGTTCGAAGTTACTCGAAGTCGCTTCCTGTAAATTGAGGGAAGACAGAACATGTTCTTCGTTTTCAGTATCATCTTGTTTTGGAAAACGATCAAATTCAATTTCGTGAGTCTCAGTTATTTTATGCAGAGAAATTTTCCAATTTCTATTGTACGATGGGGTAGGGTGCAATTTAAAAAATAATTTATGCACGGTGAAGCTTGTGAAAGGAACGAGGTATCACATCTCAAGATCAAACATTCAGATGCTTTTCAGGTCTGTTTCACTTTGTTTAAATCAGTGATGGCTATGGGAGCTCCGGGCCTTCCCCCACTCTAGGTCGATGCCCCACGTCTCAGTGTCCTCCTCGTTCCCCCTCGTCCCATCGTCGTCCCAAATCACAGCCTATGTGAGGGGAGTGGACCTAGAGTGGGGGAAACCGCAGCTCCGGTGACCATGACTGTCCTAAATGAATTAAATGGCATGAAGTAGGTGTGAAGGACATTTTACTGTCACTTTGACGTGTTTGTAGTGAGTGCTTGCAACATTTCAATCACAATTTTACATTTTTCAAATGTACAGACTACGTCTAGTTATTTCAAACTAATTAAATGACATGTAGAATGTGCCATATCAAATTTATGTTTCTAAATTTATAGACCGCGTACACATGTCCAAGATTACTTAAGTAACATGAAGTAGATACCAAGAAGCTTTCAAGGCCAATTTTACTTTTTCATACCTTCAGGAAAGCGACATGAAGTCCGTGGAGCGAGTAGGAACCTAAATCTCGATACATAGTCAGTTACGGTTGACCAGCGGATCCGGAAACGCTCTTTGGGTATCGACAAAATCGTTAATTCAACGTGATCCGATTTACGACGCAACAAATCTCGAAACAGTTCGACGTTCCCTCCCTTTCTCTCTCACGCTCTCGTTGATCCACTTCCACGTTCGTTCCACGTTATTGCTGCTTGCTGGTCAGTAACGAGGAAACGTCAAAATGTCGAGCAGCAACGCCCCTAAACCGGAAGACGGTAATTCCCCTTTCAATCGAAGTCTCTGAGCTGCGGCTCGAGTAAATTAGACGGTTCGACGCTGATCGCTTAGGATTTTTCGAGATCTTTACGCTTTCACCCTGAAGAATATCTTTTTAAAGATAGATTTTTGTAGAAAAAGTCGCTGCAGACACTCGTGTGTAGAAATTTTAAAAGTTTCTATAAAATTCGGGGCGTCCATTTGTATTTCAAACATTAGATACAATTTTTATGTTTCTGTGAATTATTTCACAGAATTTCTGTAAAATATTTTGGTATTTGTTTTCGTTCTACGTGGTGTATACACAGTTTTTATTTGCTTTTTTAATTCCCTTGTAGAATTTGTACGAAATATTGGACATTCATTTTTGTTTCGCGCGTGGCACAATTTTTACTCTTCTCTAAATTATTTTGTAAAATGTATGCGAAGTGCAGAGTTTTTATTTTTATTCCATATCAGATACCATCTTTATTTTTCTATAAATTGACAGCTACCGATAAGTCTTGTCGATTCTACCAAACTATCTTTACTAATTATTTACATTCACATTCACACTAATTTCTTAAATAAGCATGTTAATTTAAAAAAACAATAATCAGTTTCTAAATTTTTCTGTCAATTCTTAGATAACCTGCTTAATGTTTATTAATGAATAACACACATCACAAAACGGCTGATCAATTTTAGCTGTTAGACAGTTCGATTGTGAAAGGGTTTCATGTACCCTTAATTGAAACTTCCGTGCAATTTTTGGGTATGAATTAAATAAAACATAATTCCATATCTGTTCGTTCAATTTTTCAACTTCACTTTCATATTCGGTTCTTGAACAATTTTTTAATACTGAATTCACAGGGGGTGAAATTTCGGTAGCCTCGTCGGTGATCTTTTTAAGCTCTCATCAAAGCTTTTCCTCCAAGAGAACGAAGGAAACGAAATTCTGGGGCAGCGAAGTGTGAAGCACACTTTTAACTCGATGTAGCATTTAATTTCGATTTTCGAAGATTTCCTCAGAACTCACCGAACCGTAAACTTCTTCTGGAGTATTTCACAGAGCTTCGTTCAGGGTTCCCCCGATGTCGAAGAAAAAGGAAAAATGTGTAAAATGGGGTGGACGTTAAACGAAGAAATGGAACCGTACCATACTATCAACTTGCACCAAAGAAAAGATCAACAATTACAGTAACAAATATTATTAACACTGTCACCAGTTCTCAATATTATTAAGTATTTATTTGTTCTAGAGTTACATTAAATACCAAGAAAAATATAAATAGTAAACTATAAGGGATAAAGTAAGATCTACTCATAGTTCAGTCATAATATTATATATTTAATTAATGTTGATATATAATACTAATGATGGATTATAAAAGTAATACAAAGAATACAAACACACAATATGATATTGTATTAAGGGATGGTTTCTTGAGTAAATTTATATATAAATTATTAAACACAAAATATTCCTTTCATTACTAATATTCGATACTCCGTCCAAAATGAATCAAAATTTAAACTCACTATCTCATAGAGTATATTATCTAACAATAAACGGTTTCGTCGTACCTCATGCCCACCCCCCAAGGGGCTAATGATTCCACAGCAAAGTTAATTTCATGCTGGTCGTCGGGCGAATTAAGACACCCGGCTGCCTACATAGGTGTCGAGAGAAAACATTAATAACGCCATAATCGCGGCAAGATAACGGCGGGCGGGGAAATTTGAATTTTCATCCCCTTCCGCGTCGACTGTCTCGCAGCCGTGAGGGATGGATTTTACGAGAGCGGGAAATGGTTTTATGGAAATTAAAAGTTGCCCTCCGAGTGAGTTATGCATCGGTGCTACTCGGCATAATCTGACGCTCCTCGACACTCCTTCGATCCTTCGAAACATCCCCTGAAGCAGTCGATTTTCATAGCCGCCGGTGGTCCCACGGAGTTCGAAAGAAAACCTCGAAGAAGCTTCTGGACAAATGGAAGCTGTGTCAGAGACCATTTTACGAATTTCATTGACGAAGAATCGAGTCGATGTACCCTGAAGGGGTGTCTGAGCACTCAGCAGTGTCTGAGAGTTGGCTGAACCCTCTGCTGGTTAACCTGCTCATTTTATTAACACGTTGACTGCTGTGAGGGTCACCGATGACCGTTGCATCATATTTTACGTAATTTAATTATTACAAATTAGATTAAAATTTACAATAGAATTAATATTCAATTCTGGAAACTGATTGAATAGGATTACAATATTAGCCAATTTATATTTTTCTTCGGGCGTATATCTTTATTTAAAAATAATCTATGCAACTGCTTCCGTAACTGAAAGAGAAACACGTCCTGACAAATTTGTTTAATCATTGTTGTTTTTTATTGGGCACTTGCCTATGCAATCATAATAATACTGCAACAAAAATCAAAACTAGTGCGATCGAATAGTTACATATTATTTTCTTCGTGACTTCTATTTGAAATGGTATAATCTGCGTGTCTGACTAGGCATGGGAGTTTCCACTGTAGTAGTCGACGTGTTAAGGCTGACTCTCTAATTTATTTATTTAAAAATACACGACGTTTCGTCTCATTTTTTTCTGCATCAACAACTTTGTTTGAAGCACAATCAGAAATTCGAAGTGTTCTCCACCTTCTGCTGTATGAAATGTTTTGAATTTATTCCCAGATTTCTGTGTGCTTTTTTTTCATATTCAGACAAAGATCAATTTTTTTCTTTCCTCTTCAGAATAGATCGATTGTAAATGCAGAGAAAATTTCGTTGCAAGAACACTGGAACAAGTTATAAGATGCATTCCATGCGAATAAATTCGCGTGGCGGCGGACAATCGAATGAAAACTTCCATTACGCCGCGTCGCAGTTCTTTATTTCGCGAAATTAGCGGCCGCGGGGTTTTAAATTGCCGTCCGTACAATTTCATTTTACGCTCCACGGGGTGGGGAGGCTGGTAAAAAATGAGAAGGGACATGATTGCGTGAATGGCCGCCTAATAACGCGGCCGCAAGCGGGGAAAACTGACGTGCCACGGAAAAACGCGTGATTTTCATTGAAACCAGCCCGCTGTTTCACGAAAACTCACGCGTAATTAATTTCCTTATCAAACAGCACGTAACGCTCCGACAGCGAATCGAAAATTCTCGATTTTGCTAATATTTTTTCAACGAGTTTTAAAACCTTCAATGTACAGGGTATTCATTTATTTATTTAGTACTCAGAATATTCTGCCATATTTTTGTCGATTTCTCCATTTTTATATATCGCAGATTAAACTCTTAGAATTTTCCCAATATTTTACCATGCTACATTTTCATTTTCGTTGAACATCATATTTCTGCATTAAAAACAGACATCACTGTAGTACATAAAAAGTCCTCATTTTTCACTCCAATCATATCTATTAAATATTTGTCACCGCCATTTTTCTGACATTGTCATAAATTTTTATTACGAAATTTCATCCGGATGGTCCATTAACAGATTACAAATTTCCAATTCCCGAAATGTCGCACCGCGAACGTTCAATAAACATACTTTTTATGCAAGCACACAGTGGACCGAAAAAATCGTCTCTTCACATCTCTGTTCGATTTTCCATCTGTCCATCATTTTTATGCTTCTCGGAAATTTGCATTTCCACAAAATGTGCCCGAGCGGAGTCAATAATTTCTTTAACCGCAGCCGGAAATTCGGAAAATTCATGAAAATGTTTGCGATAAAACGAAAAAACAGCGAGACGAGCGAAAAGAGGGTTTATTAAGGGTGGCTGCGGAAACGCGTAGCGAGAAATTGTTATTAATGCAACGGGGAAGGGGCGTTTACAAATACTTTCACCCTGTTAAGATTTAAATTTTAAAAGAGATTACCCTTCAAACAGAAAGCTGCTCCAGCTTAAGTCCTCGCCACGTGAAAGTCCCTCTTACACCGTTCCGTGAATTGTTAATCGGTCGAAATGTACATTTGCAAACTGCCGGTGCCACGAGGCGGAGCTGTTACGTTCTGACATTTTTATTCCGATAAATTGAAAAGCAAAAAAAAATTATTCGAGTGAAATACATGTGCACCCGTGTGTTTGCACGGAATTATTGGAAATTAAGCGAGCGTTATTTATCAAAGAAATTATTACTCAGAATTATCGATACGCAATAAAAGTACTTTACCACATAATTACTCTGGCTGACAGAATTGTTAATTGCCATAATATTTTTCGGAATCTCTGACAATTATTATGGCGCTTTGAATATTTTTCAAACAGTTTATACACATTTTTAAATGCGTCTGTTATTGTTGAAAATACTGTACAGCGGAAAGTACGGAAATATTCGTTCGATGGAAGTCAAATTAATTGTATTGAATTTGTTGGGAATTTCGTTGAACAAAGGAATTCATTCTATTAGATGTGCATGATGATTTCACGTGAGGAATTACAATGGAAGTGCACGTGCTGAAATTCCTGAAAAACATATTCACTTCGTTAAGTTTATAAATACTGTTCTTTTCTGTAAACGAGAAGCTTGTCCCTCGAAAGAACTCATGAAAGGGTCCTGTGGCAAAGGATTACAAAAGCAAAATATTCTGTCAGGTTTCAAAAAAACGTTCATTCATTCCGCAGACTCTGCGAACAAGTTGTTCACAAAGGAGTGCTTTCATTGTGTTTCGTCTACAAACGGACTCGTTAATTATAAACAAGGTGACATAATAACGTAATGCAGATACAGAAATATGGGGAATTTAGGAAGTTCAGGGAAAATTTACATAATTAAGGTCCAAATTTAGACCTCGATAATCTCTAATCGTACATTCTTAAAAATCGATAATACCTATCAAAATTATAATAGAATGTCTGATATTCCTAGAGTCCCTAGATGATATAGGAACTTCAATAAAAATTTTGCAGTGTGTAGACAAAAGACATAAAGGTTGTTGAATTATGTACTCTAATAATTATCAATAATTTGTCCTCTTAAATTTATTACAGGACGATTATGGTTGATTCTGCAACATGTCTAGGTTTTAGGGATCAGGGAAAATCAGTAACCCAAAAAAAACTATTTGAATTCTTAAAAGAAACAAAGTTTTTTACGTGTTAAGAGTTATTTATGTCTGAATTCGATACAAATTAAAAAAGGTTTCACAGGAACGAGACTGCGGTCGAGAGTAAATTGAAAAAAGAAAATCCCTAGTCTTTGTAGTTTATCGCGCGGAGATCAGCGTTTTATCAGCGAATAGAGAAATCGGCTGGGGAGATCTGGGAAATCGGTCGTCCATTTCGTCGAATGAGATCCATCAGAGCCTGAACAAATCTCTACCTTTATCGCTCTTTAACCGCCGCGCATACTAATCAAACGCGTCACGGTCAAATTCCCTATAACCGAGTAACTTCGAAAAGCTTCTCGGTTGAAACTGGTGCAAATTCAATTTCGCCGGTAATTGATGAAAGGATAGAAGTGCACGCCGAAGCGTTTCAATTACCGGATCTCGATTCGGCTGCCTTTATTCATTAATTGTAAAATCATTGTTAGATATCTCGGGGACGTTAGTGACTTATCAGCCAGCGTCAGCGAGATTTAATCTGATCACTGTGTAATTAAAAATGGACAAGGACGCGTTAACTCGTCTTATAACATGTACGAATGTGTCGTAATGTATTTCAGAGTGAACATTGGTTGTTTCTGATTGAATGAGGATGTTAATTGCATTTGCAAACGACTGAATTATTTTCGATTAGTTTTCAGACTCAGGCTCAGTTGAAACCTGAGGGTTAAGGCTCAGGCTCTGACTCAGGCTCAGGTTCTGACTCAGGCTCAGGCTCAGGCTCAGGCTCAGGCTCAGGCTCAGGCTCAGGCTCAGGCTCAGGCTCAGGCTCAGGCTCAGGCTCAGGCTCAGGCTCAGGCTCAGGCTCAGGTTCAGGTTCAGGTTCAGGCTCAGGCTCAGGCTCAGGTTCAGGCTCAGGCTCTGACTCAGGCTCAGGCTCAGGCTCAGGCTCAGGTTAAGGCTCAGGTTAAGGCATATACAGGTACAAGAACGGTTGGACGCTTAGGTTCAGTAGAGTTAGAGCCTGACTTAGAGTCACTGGCTCAGGTTCTGTTTAAAACTCAGGTTCAGGCACAAGCTCAGTTTCACTTTCAGTCTCAGCGAGAGCAGCAGTTTCAATCTCTATTTAATTCTGAGTGCCACACTCACAGGTAGTCTCAATTTCACCCTCAGCTCCAGCCATATTGCCAACCCCAGTTTCAGTTTCAATCTCATTCTTAGTTTCAGTCTCAGTCTCGGTCGCAGTGTGTACCTGATTTTCAATGACAGCTTCCATACTATCATATGAAAGTATCAGCAGTCCCTCGTAGACGCATTGGACGTACTCTAGCGACATGGAAAACTGTGCTTAATTAGCTCAATTAAAATTCACACGCAACGGGTTATTAAGCTTCCATTCTAACGCTATTCAGCATTAATTTCACGGATGAATCGAGTGGATCCGCGCGCCAAAAAAGGTACAGACGACACGCAGTTCTCCACATAATTAATCGTTCTCGCGCGGTACAATAATTAATCGCCTCGCTTCCGTTCGCACGAGTGACTCGACACAACTAATAAAATTCATTCAAAACGCGTTCCATCTGCTTTCAAATAAAGAAACTCCGTGAACAACGCGCAGGCCGCGGAAATATTCAAACGTCCCCGAGCAAAACGAACTCCTTATCTATTTATGAAATTTCTCAGCGAGAGAACAGAACGTTACTCCTCGGCGGTTGTCAGCTTCGTGCAGGAAGTAAATCAGCTCTCTCTCTCTCTCCCTCTCTTTCTGTCTCTCTGTCTCTCCCCGGCTGTAGAGGACGCATCTGCGAGGCATCAAAATCTCTGGGAATAACGAAGGAATAAAAATGCTATTTACGAGGACGAGCTTGCGAGTACGGGAAGCCACACTATGAATTACACGTGCCGCACGACAATGGATTTTTCCCTTCTCCCTTTCCCTCTCTTTCGCTCTCTTTTTTTCTCTCTCTCCCTCTGTGTCCGCCAACTTCCTCGTGCCGTTTCTGCTCGACCGACCACCGAATGCCGTCCAATTTTTCTCCATTCAGATCCTAACAATCGGGAGAGCCGGGGTTGCGGAAAGATCGAGCGGAATTCGATCGTCACTCGAGCCACGGCATACATAACGATCCTCCGCTTTATGCGCCCCCCCCCCCCCCCCTCTCTCTCTTTCCCTCTGTCTCGCTCTTTTTCTCTCCCTTTCTCGTTTGTATCTGCACGTGCAGTTTGCACGAGCCGACTCGTCGGACAGGGCAGAAATATGCGGGCTCCGAATCGGGAGCTTAGGAATCAGACCGTGGAGCCTTCTGCAAGTTTTTCATTGTTCCATGTAGAATCTGTGAGAAGCGAATTTTACTTTAGGTTCGAAAGAAATTTTGTAATCGTCCTGATACACTTCATTCCTGTCGGTTAGGACATTTGTTGACCCCTTGGATTCAGGCGACGAGGCTGGCTCCGAATAGTAACCTAATACCGAAGTGTACAACTTTTTTGGAGGCTGCAATGACATCAACTTATAACTCATCAAATTGACTAAAAGTCTCAGTCTCAGTCTCAGCTTCGTGCTCAGGCACAAGAACAGTTTCAGGCTCAACAGATTTATACTGAAGTTTAGACTCAATCACAGGCTCAGTCATTTGCTCAGGCTCAGGCTGAGTTTCCGATTCAGGTTCAAGTTTTATCTGGTGCTCAGGTTCAGGCTCAGACTCATTGTCGATTGTAGACTCGGCTCAGACTCAGTCTTATTTTGAGCCAATGGTCTCGGTCTTGATCTGAGTCAATTGCAGTCTCAGTGCAATCAGTCACATCCTCAGTCTCAGTTAGTCTCAGCTTCAGTCTCTGTCAGTCACAATCTCAGCCCCAGTTAGTCACAGTCTAAGTCTCAGTCAGTCCTACTCTCAGTTTTAGTGTCAGTTTCAGCCTCAATGAATATTAATCAGTCTCAGTCTTACGCACAACGCTAGCAACTGAAACGACTAAATTCCCACACTAAGAAAGTCCCAAAATTCAAGAATCTCATTAATTGTTTATTTCCCAGGAAAAATCAATGAAAACAGACAACGTGTAGCCTAGACCGTACAGCATTTTTCACCTCCAAAAAATCGCCATAATACGCCGTCAACCCTCAGTCATGTCGCGTGAAAGGACGTATTATTATGTTAACGTCTGCGAAAGTGTTCATTGCAGATAAAAGGCAATTGTCTCTGGAAAAATTCTCCTCACCGCCGAAGGAATCGGCTTTTTAGCGAAGATCGATCGGTGAATTGCGTGGTACGAGGAGCCTCGAGCATAAAACGGAACCGGGTGAGCTTTCATGCGAACGGTTTAATCGTTGTTGAACCAGCGATGGTGTAGCGAACGCGTAAACATCGAGCCACGTGAAAACATTACATGGCCCTTTGGCCCTTGGCAATCTTCCCGTGAACCGTACCATCGAATGCTTCGTACGCTTTATAACGAACAAAAATCGCTTACAAAATATTGTTCGCGCGGTTCCCCATGAATTTCGGTGAATGGAGGATGTTATTTGAAAATGCATAGCCATTCCGGCTATCGTTTTGAACACAAGGTTACATTGTGGCCATTTTTCATTGCACACGTCGAGAAGGTAAACATTGTGGTTGACATTTCATTTTTTAAATTTTTTATTGTAATTGCAGTTGTTATAATATTATTTTTCTGTGTTATGGTGATTTAGATGCTTTCAAGGGACCTAGTACCATTTTTTCCATTATGATTACTATTTTTTACTTATTTAAATTTGTTGTACCCTTTAGTCCTCATGTATTTCAATTTTTATTATTATTTGGACTCTGTACTTTCAATTTTAAGTCTTAAGACAATTTTGTTCACTAGGTGAATTAGATTAGTATGATTGTAGGTTCAGACCAATGTCCATACATTCTATAGATATTAAAACATCGGCAATGCCTAAAGAAGCTTGCACAAAAATAACTAATTGTAAGCTACACGAAGTATTTGGAAAATCTAGAATTTTTAAGGCTACTTATTATAATTATTATTGATTCTTTTGAGTATTTTATTAGTCTAGATAGAGAGGACTGCTTTATAAACTGTTACAGCATCCTACTACGTGGTCTTCTTATTAATTTTGGGGTTTTAGAATGTAATGTTATCAGAGCTTTGAGTTGCCCGAATAGCAGAACTTCTGGAGTTACCAATGATCCAATTAGGAAGCTTCCAGCGTCTGAATTTGATGAATTTAAGTAGATTTCGGGTGCATTACAGCTTATACCTTGTCAGTATAATGGTAATAGTTTCAGTGGAAACTGTTATTAAAATTCATCAACTGTTAGCAGCTTAAACGAGAATTTAAACTGATATATGTGTTGCAACTATCTAAAACTAAATAATTCAGTAAAGAAATTAATAAGATATGAAGCTATATTCCTTTAGAAATTTTTATGTCAGTGGGTTGTAACTTTATTACAATATTAGCAAAATGTCAGTATTAATGAATGAACTATGTCAGTAAATTGTTACTTTTCTGTGGACATTATTTATTAGAATTTTAGAAGCATCTGAAACATTCTGTATATAATGGCCTGCTAAATTCTAACGAGAAAGAAGGATAGAAGAAATCTGTAAAAGATTGTAGAGACTGTTTCAAAAGAAAGATACTACGCTTCTCAAAGTAAGCAAAAATTAATAAACGAACGTCATAGAATTTGAGACATCCTGTACATCATGGGTTGCCAAAAATTCCACGATCACAAGGAGTAGAAGAAATCTATACAAAACTGCAGATGATGTTTCAAAAGATGTATACTGTATTTACCAAATAAATGTCACAAGATTTGAAACAGCCTGTGTATCGGGTGTCGCAGGATTTTCCACGAAAACGAAGAGCAGAAGAAATTTCCTAGAAACATTTCGCGATATCTCACGATTCGTTAGACCACGGACTCATTAGCTTCTTGCCCCTTATCGTCGTCTTATTTCGATACGTTTCGAGGGCCGTATTCATATGCATGACCGTCGACTGATCAATTTCTCGATACGAGTTCGATTGCCTCGCGGCCCTGGCCTTCTATGAATATTGAGTTCGCGCAAACTGTATCCTCCCACGAAACTTCCCTAATTGCGACGCTATGAATTCCAATGTCTGATTAACATGGCCGCGCGAACGCACGTTAACGAGTGCCGTTCGAAGTTCCCCCCATTTTTCATATTATCCAGAAATTCTAAAAATTACCTGGCACTGCGTCCTGCTGTTGTTAACCGCTAATATAATAACCCGAATTATTGTGAAAATCTTGAAAAATATTTTTATTTCATATAGTTTATCAGTAAACGTACATTGTCCCGTCGAGAAATTGAAAAAATAGCCAGATGCTGTGCAGATTATTTTCGATAATTGGAGAATTAATAATTCGAGTTATCCAGAAGATTTCGAAAATATTTATTAAATTATTATTTCGTTAACGAATATGGTTGCACCGAAAATTGTCAGGTCCTTTGCTCGTTAATCGTTAATTGCAAAATTCAGAACACGAAGTATGTGAAGAATTGTAAAAATATCATCGGTAAAATCTTGACCGCGTATACACTCGATAATGATTAATTCCACCTGTTTTCAGGTTCGATTGATATTCAGAACGTTTCGAAAATAAAGAGGAGCTCTCATCAACGTTCCCGTTAAACGAATTGATAATTTTCCCGGGTGGAATCTCGGATTTTCGAAATATTCCGAGCTAACCCAATTTCGGTCAGTTAGATTGGAAATTGTAGGAGATTTCGTTTAATTGCATTCCCGCTGTAAATAGCAGAACAAACGATTCGATAGCCTTGCAAATTGTTGGATTTCACTTATTCGGAACGATATTAATTTCGAAAAAGCGATTAGACTTGTGCGGTGATAATTACGCGGCCAGTCAATTAAATGTTTGCCACTGAAACGAACCATAATTGTATCCCCGGCATTTTATTCTGCAGCTTTTAATTATTTTAACAAAACTGGAAATGTTAAACAATGTCCCGTCACATTTTCAAACTCCAACATTTCGATATTTTAAGGGATAATTAATAAAAGTAATTTGCTTTTGATGGAAATTGTTTTGAAAGAAAATTGTTATAATAATTAGCAAGCGGCGCACAACAATACTGCAAAAATAACTAATAGCAGTAGCTGAAGCAAAAATAATTGCAAAAATTCATTTATAAAGTTAATCGGAGATCATAGAATTTGAGGCAATAACTAAATATAGCTCAAGCAAAAATAATGTACAATATTTTCTGACCCTACTATAATTTATGCGTTTCATTATTTTACCTCTAAGAACCCTAAAAAAATCGTTTCTCATGTGCTACGAGCCGCCATAATGGCCCAAGCGTACACATGAACTCTACTCCACAAATCGTAATATTTACACGTGTTTATAATTGAACCTGCATATTTTTCTAACTATTCCACGCTTTTACAATACTCCAGTAACTTTAGAATCTACATAATAGTAATAAAAAGCACCAGTTCCTGATTCATAACTTCATTCTATGTTTGAGTCGGTGCAGTTCGTCCGAGCGCACGCTTTGACAGGCTGAAATAATCCGGGGCTGGCTATAATTCCGGATCAGCGAGGCATGCATTCGGAACTCGGTGGCGGATCACTCGATTAGAAAGTTGCAAGTGTCCAACGGATTATCAGCGTAATACGCGTCGCTCGTTGGCCAGCAATACGCTCATGTTTGCACGCCCTGCAATTCTCGCCTCTCTCGGCCCGGCATTACCCTGAAGACAGTAAATTGCAGAGTCGGAGTCTCGAACTCCGTTCGAGATACGACGGTAATGCGATCAGCGAGAACAACGATCGATCGGAACCTGCGTTTTGCTGAGAACCACCCTTCGCCTTCTCCGGTCGACTGAAACGGCCATTTTCCTCGTGAAACGCTTCAGCCGGAGATCCACGATGAGACAGACCTTCCATGCCTCAGGTGAGGCGATTATTTAACCATCTGCCTCCGCCGTAAAGCAAATTTTTATCTCATCTCTCATCGACTCAGATCTAACGTGAAACTTTTGTCACGCATAAACAGGTTTAGATAGGGTAACCTTTCCAAATTAGAAAAAAGCAATTTCTGACAAAATTATGTCACTATAAAATTTAAAATCATTTTTGTCTTATGCTTTCCATCCTTCTAGCGTCGTTAAAAAATGTATCTCTTCGAAATTTCAAAATGTTCGCGGTTTGCCCAGTAGTATAACTAATTACTTTTCTGACTTCACTATCTCACTAAAAAATAGATACTGCAGAATTTTCTAAAAACCTGTCTGAAATGAACAAACAGATTTCCAAAATCGAGCAGAAAGTGAGGCAAGAGTTGGGGCGAAACTAAAAACAAAAACAAGGGGGTGAACTCGCGAAAAGGGTGAAGAACGTCCGAAAGGAGGAATTCGAGGCTCTTTGTCTTCGAGGCAGGGGGTGGCAAGATTGTCAGACGCAGGGACGATAAATAATTCAGTAATCAATTTACACAACTTTCCGCGTTGCAATTTGCATTGGTTCGGCTGATTTTGTTTTCGCGCGGCGACTGTTTTGATTGCGGAGGCGGCTTTTTATTGGAGGGTCCTCCCAGCGCCGGGCTCGCTCGTCTGTTTATTCGTAGCCCCGGCAACTCGATTGCCGTCGACGGGGTCTTATTTGCGATTCCGTGCACGAAAACGTTCCGTCTCGACGCCCCCTTTGTCCCGAATCCTCGTGACGAGACGAATTTTTCAGCGTCTGGACGCCGGATTCGGGACACGCGTCGTTAACGAGCCCCGCGATCCTCCGCCATATTTCTCGCCCGAGATCGGATCAACTTCAACATAAAGGGTGTTTCGCAACAACTGTAACATCTTTGAGGTCCACTCAATTATAGACACAGTTATTTGGCACAGTTTTTTAAACTGCAGCCATTTTTGGGGGGACTGGTTGTGTGCTGGACGGGCTTTCAGGGTAGATAGGAATTAACGATTTATTAATTACTGTAACCAAAAAGGTGCAATATGAACACCGCAGATTCTCCGTGGCAAATTAAATCGAAAATTTCTTTACTATTTTGCAATCTGAGGCTTCGTTTTTTAATAGGAATAGAAAAATTGGAAAATTTGCAGCTTTTAGCAAGCACCCTGTGACACTCAAAATTTTGATATACGGTTTCCGAAACATGTTTATTGGGCGGTTTTTATTTAGTATTTCATGAATCCCTTTTTTTAAAATGATTATCAACATTATATAGAATATTTAAACATTTATGCAATGTTTACAAAGCAGACGGTACTCGAGGAATTTTCCTGTAAATCCTGTAAACATATAAGTAAATATGATTAAATAAATATAACTTAATTGTCATGTTCCACACTAAATGGATTGCATTTGGACACCTCAAGTTAGGCTGACTCGTTTTTTAATACGGTAGGATCTCGATTATGCGAACAGCCATCATCAGAAAATTGTTCGTCAAACGTCAGTTATAAAGTAAAATTATCATTAGTGTCTATTACTTGAATACTTAATTTTAGATTCTAAAATATAATTACCATTTTTCGGCTAAATATAATTACAATATGAGTCACTTAATTTACCAACTACATATCAATTACTCGAGGTCCGACTCCATTTAAATTATATTCAATAGACTGCGGATTTTTACGCAATTCAACATATTCAAATGACTGAAAATAGCGCATATAAACCATACAGAAAAAGTGCATTTTGTAAACATGCGCAGAACAAGATACAATTTTATCAAGCTTCCATTTCTGTAACATCAATAGTATAAAAAATATTAAACTTTGAACATATATATCCGCAGTCTACTAATCAATATTCCTCGCCCCCCTAACTCACCTCGAATTTCGAATTCCTCGCTCCTTTCACCGACCCTCTCGATGAATTTTCCAAGTCGATATTCTCCAAAGCGTTCAAGCTCTATTCACCTGACAGCCGGTGAAACAATGGCGCGAAGAGTATGAAGTTGTACAAATCAAGCAGGATCAAAGGAACCCCACGCAATCATAATTCCTCGGGAGCTTCTGTGGACGTCGAATGAACGGGGGAAAAAAAATGACACGCGTTCGACTCATTCTCTGTTTTTCCGCGTTCCCGTGAAAAATAGCTGGCGCATTACGGCAGAGTTTTCCGTTTCATCGACCTCAGTCGAATCTCCATCACTTATATGCCAGCGTTTTTCGATTTCACCTCGGAACAAAAGCTCCCGACTTCCGTTAAGCACGCTGACACCGGCGAACCGCGCGAACGCGTTTTAATTATTTCACCGGGGCTTTCGTTCTCGTCCATTATCAGCTTTCGATGAATCAATTGCGACGTTGTTGCCAGTTCACTCATACAGAGTGTCCCAAAATTCACTGCGCACTTTACCGATATCAGGTGAATTTAAAAAAAAATTATTCAAGTCCGCTAATTTGCATAAAAATCCGCAGTCTATTCATTATAATTTGAGTCAGTGATGGCCAGCGGAGCTGCTGCTTACCACCACTCTAGGTCCACTCCCCTCATATAGTCTGTGATAACGACGACAGACCGAGGGGGAATATGGAGCGAATTGGAAGGATTTTGAGCGAACTCAAAATTTTGGAGTGTATCCTGTATATAGTAAAACCAATAAATTTATCTGTTTCATTCTACTGTATTTTCATATTCTGCATTCTCAGTATTGAAATTAAAATTAGGTAATGAAATTAATATTGCGTTTGCTCGTTGTCAATTTTTTTCTGAATAGACAGGAAGCTCTTATCTGTTCGACTTTTGATATTTCCACGAGTGGTTCCATCCTGTAGCGATTATAACATTTTTGCTTGTATTTCGGATTAAATCGCAATTATCTCGTTCGAGGAAGGATCAGAGGAGCATTTTCAATTTTTCCTTTTTACCTGTATCCCGTCGCTCTTTTTTCTATCCCGCGTCTTTCATCTTTTCACCGAACGAGAACCTCTCCTCCATTTTTCATCCGAGAAAGCGCATAATAACTTGCTCATGGCATTTTTATAATACATCGGACATGAAAACGGTAAGGAGGATACGGTACCTTCTGCTTTGGATATTTTGTCCGTCTTCTATGTTTCATCTTCTATTGAAAACGGTTATTATATTACCACCAATAACTTTTTTTAACATTAGGACAGCTAGGGCATTTATTTTTGATGACTATTATGTTTACTTTGAATTGATGCTGAATAAAGCTAAAGAAAAATATAAATAAGCTATTTCACATATTTCTACATATTTTGAAGCACCCTGTATTTTATTAAGGAATATAAAATTTAATTCTTGATGAATCGAACGAATGAGAATTATAAATTTTTAAATGTGAATTAAATTATTTGTGAAATTCGTTTTCATACGTAATTTTAATTGCAAATAAATTGTACGATTACAACTTTCAACAATTCTGGAATTGTAGCGAATAAAAATTATAGTAATTGAGCGTTGCATTCAGTAAAGAATATTATATATATTATTTCTGAATATTCTGGTGCACGAAATTATATTATTTATGAGAGAAGAATTTATTCGTCCTGAAATAAATTATTTGTGAAATTCGTAACTAAAGGTAGCTTCAATTGTAAACACAACTTTCTACGATTACAAAGCGATGCATTATAACAATCACAGTAATTACTAGCATACTAAACGATGTATTCAGCGAATAATGTTATACATATTATTATTGAACAATATTCTGCACATCATGAACAGGTATTATATTCCAATTTATAGATTAAGTTGATAGCTTCGAAAATGTGTGAAATAACCGAACAATAAGGTTTGGTTTCGGACGTCGAGTTGACATAAATTGAATACAAATCGAGCGCTTTGTTAATATACAACAGGACGGAGGACTCCGGTTCGTCGGAATCGATTTGGAATAATTGACTTTGGAATAATTGATCTCGACCAGTTCGAGGGGCCAGGGAAGTTCGAAATCGATTCCATCGGGTTGGTTACCCGATTGATAATAAATTTCTACCCCTTCGATGATCGCACAGCGACGCTACAATCAATACCCTCGTTCGTGTCAAATTGAACGAAACAGATTCGAAGGAAATCTTTTGAAAGTGTGCAGAAAGTGTTTCTTGAATAAATAATCATTTTAGACAAGCGTTGCTTCGTGTTTATTCAAGTGAAATTGATGTTTAAGCTTCACAGCAATTAATAACAAATTAAATCGATTTACTTGGTTGGTAAGTAAATTGAATTTTGAAATTCTACGCTTAAAAATTCCGTCCACTCTGAATTATCAGAACTATGACGAAGGAACATTCAAATCATTATTTTTAATCAAATTCGAAGATGATAAAATAGAACTATGATAATGAGAACTCAATAATTAAATTATTTTTTAAATGTTTATATTCGGAAGAATTGTCATTAATTTATACATCAATTAATGTGCTAAAATTTCTTATGATAATACACCTTTATTGTCAATTAACTAAAAATGGAATTCTTTAATTAGAACGATGATTCAAAATTACTTTAATATACAAAAGCGGTGGGGATGTGACCTTGAACTGCGCAATCTATACATCTCTGCTCTATACTTCAGAATGATCATTAAATTCCCAATTACCATCACCTAATTTTCCTCTACTGTATCTCCAAGAAAGGGCACACGTTGTACTTAATTTCGCTAAAAATTTGATCACAATACAGAAATAATATTTGCACGTTTCTCCGCGACATAATCGAGACGCAGCAGGAAATGCTGAAGAAGGAAACGAGGAAGACGTTTTATGAGTTCCTCGACGGAAGACATGCACAGCATTTTCCTTCGACGGACGTGACGCTTTTAGTTAAGACCTTGAAGAGGTTAAGGTCCCCATAAAGCCCGGCGGCGAGGCGGACGAAGCCTGAGAAAGGAAGTCGTGCTTTACTGACCCCTTTCTTCCGCGAATGTCGCTCTTTTTTCCCCAAAAATTTCTCTCCGCTGCCACGGCTTCTCTTCCGCCTCGTTTCGTCCTCGACACGTCCGAGAAACACGAGGAAACTCTTTCAGCCTGCCTGCAAAGTGGCGAAGCATGCCAGACCCTTTCAATGCCGGTGATTCGCTGAAATTGCTCGAACTTTCGAACAGAATTACCGCCCCGCGAGCTTTCGCGCAGTTCAGACGCGCCTCGCCCTCTTCGCGAGACGATCGTTTGGAAAATCTTCATCAAGACATCACATGGTGATTTTACTTATCAATTCTTGATGTGCAGGGACCATTTCTGCTTCGTACGCACCTGTGTAAGTGTTCGAATCGAGCATCGATTGTGCCTATGTGGACGCATCCGCTGTGCTTGCGATAAATTAATTTTTCGAGGAGGAATTGGTGGAGGATGATTATTTAAATAGTTTTAAAACAATCTTGTTCGAGTCGACCTTGAAATTTCCTAAGACTCTCCACCTACAAAAAAATGATTACCAGAATGTTATGGCCTCCTCGGTACGATTCAACTTTTGTAAACAAAGTTCTTTCATATCTCCAAAGACAGAGATATTCCAGGTGGTCAAAGTTATTGTCTCACCTGTTACATTAATTAAAACCACTAAAAAAGAATGATTTTATTATAAACAAAGTACAGGGAACAGTTATGTTAAATTCAAAACAGGAAACTTCCCTTTTTCTGTAAAAAAATGGCGTGAACCTTAACTTCAGAGTAGTCAGACGTCGAGTCGCTAATTGCGTTGTTTTCTCATTTAAACCAACCGATCGATTCGATTGATATTTGGAAAAAGCTTTCAAGAAAGCATCGGCCCCCGTGCACGAGCTTTTACACCCTGCTAGAGGTATAATTCGACGCGGGATGCGGTTAGGAGGATTCGGGTTTAGCCAGCTGTGGCGTTCCACGGGCATAAGCTCCTGCAAGCCTGAGGTTTGGCACTCGAAAACGTGCCTTGGCAATCTGCAAGCTCGGCCATCCGTGTACGTTCGTTCCGTCTCATTGTCAACGGGAAACTTTCCTTTCCCCGGCCGGTTTTCCCCTTGGGAAAATTGGCTGTTGCTTTCTGACCGGCCACTCAGCTGGCTGGTCGATGAGATTAGCGGTCGTCGAGTGGCGGTCGTGAGAATAATATACCGGGTGTCCAAACGCTTGTCATGACCGCTCACACGGCTGATCTGGAGCAAGTTTCAGGTTGTGTGCGGCTTCAGAAATTTTATTTGAAATAAATGCTTGTATACAGAATTTTAATTTCAAAGGTGTAGAAAACTGATTTTCTTTCAAGTTTCAGTCATGTTTTTGTTGAATAGTAGCTTGGTTTTCTGAAATTTAAATATTAGAGAGTGACCAGCAGGGTTAACAAAGAAAAGTATTTATAAAAAAGCATGGTGGTTCAGTCATAATTTGTGGCTACCATATGTTGGATAATTCATCAAATGTAACAATAGTTCTAACCTAACCCAACTACAATTACTAGTGAAAAAGTCTTTATATACGCTGCTATCAATTCCAAATCAGAAGGTGACCAGAATTCAGTTTTCAGTTAACACATTGACAGCCATGGTAGCCTCAAATTTTACTTAATTAAATAACTATCGATTTCCACTATATTCTGAGCAAATTTAACATTGCAACACTAGTATAGGTACACATGTACAATAGTGAAAACTAAAATATTCTTTTCCTTTACGATTAATATATAAAAGAGAAATATATGGCGTGTCTGACCAGTGGCGGCTGTTTTCACTGTAGCAGGATTTCTCTGATGAACCTAAGCTCAGCCAATTGCAATTACTATAGAACAAAGTCTCTATCTACCCCACTATCCATTTACCTCGAAAAAATATGCCCTCTGTACATTTCCTTTTTCTTTCATTGAACGACCCTTCAAGAAATCGTTGTAAAGATAACCTAACCTAATCTAACACGTATAAAAACATTCACAGGCTGATCGATGCTTGAAAATTCAGTAGGGTGTACCCTAACTTCTGCCTATGAGACGCCTGTATATTGGTGCACACGCAGAACGTGATCGTAATTCAAATTACAGTCGTAAGGATGTTCGTTGGCTAGCCTAATTAACGTTTCGCGTTTTCGGGGGAAGCCGGAAGCTTGTTAGGCGAAACACGCGTCGTCAGACGACCCCGCTTACGTTCGTTTCGTCTTCGAAAACTTTCCCGTTCGCTCTTTCGCGAACGACGCGAACTAAGTACACACCTTGTTCGCCTTCAGACAAACGCTTTCTCGCAATTAGAGATCTTCGGGAACCGGCGAACAACGTTCAAAACATTTGGAAACCGTGTACCGACGATTCAACTTGCTTTCGAGTGCTCGTTACCTAAAAGTCTACCGACCTACACCTGTAAAAATCATTCGAACCCACAGAGTACGTTTGAGAGAAGTAAAACTGCTGCTACGGAAAATTAATGAAACACCCTGTATGCAGATACGCGCGAAGGTACAGTTGGAGAGATCCTGCATAAGTACTCAGCTAAATGGCGGACCGTTCTATCTCGTAGATATCTCTATCGATGCCATTTGCATCGCGAATCCTTCGTAGCTAATCGAAATCGATCTGCATTGTAACCGGCCAACGCTTTTGAGCCGCTACCAGTTACGTTCGAACGGTTGATTATGTTTCGAGTAAGGAAATACGGGAAGTCTGTCTGGAACAACCTCAGCAGTAAAAGACAGCTAACGATAATTCAATGTTAACTTCTTTAGGGCCAGAACCATGTCTACATTCAATTCTGCTCTTTTTAAAACTCTGGTATTATTATTAAATATTTAACCACATTGTGGGGTGTGAAGTTCACGTGCAATAATTTACGCAAACTTCAGCGTTGGAATCAAATCACAGGTTCATAAAGAAAATATCATCAATTCCATTAGTGGGTGACCAATTACTAGTCACCCCAGGTGGTTGAAACGGTTCAGGATCCATGGTACTTCACGGGGTGAACCGATCTCGTAGCATCATCTCGAGAAAACGTAGCCCGAGGGAGTGGAAAAGGCCATCGTTCGATCAATTTAGCAGGTTGCAGTCACGTGAGAAGCCTAACATCCTATTTGCATCGGAAGGGTGCAGCGTTGCAATACCGGATGCGCACACGAACACAGGCAATCACGCGAGTCACCGTCTCCACAGTGTCTTTATCCTTGATTGGATGCTCGCCCAAATCGATGCTATCTTCCGACAGGATCCCTCCGCCACCCACCTCCCCTTCCTCGCCCCCTCCGGCGATTTGCCCTGCTCTAGCAGACGTACGAACACTCCGTTACACGTACTTACATACATACGTGTCCCGGCGTCGAGTTCACCGTAATGCCGCGTCCACACTGGAGTTCACGGACAGGCCCTTCGATGCACCGCTTCTTAAGTGAACAGTGTTCGCTGCAGACAGTTCACGAACGTGTCCACATTATCGACGATTTGATCGCGAGCTGCACGCGACTCCAGTGTGGACGCGGCTTAATATAGGCACACGGTGTGCACGGGATCGTGTAGGTTCCAGCAGTGAAACGTACTTGGTGGCTCAGTAGAAATACACCTGAAATATAAAACGGTCTATGCAGTCACATTAAAATATAGTATACTCACATTAAAACGCACTTATGGAACACCAGGTACAGTTACATCAAACTACACTCCTGAAACAACCTGTACGGTAACATTAAGACACATCTGTGGAACACTCTGTACAGTCGCGTTATTACCCATTCATGAAACACCACAAGAGACGCATTAATCATCCTCTACGGTACGTTAACGGACGCCTGTGAAAGAGCCTGTACAATCACATTATTACCAAACCATTCCACATTATATCGTTCATAAACGTTTCCAGAACGGCCGCTGGCCAGAATTCAGCGCTTCGCAGAGTCAACTTGCCAGAGCGGAATCGTTCGAAAAATCGCGTTTCCCATTGCGATCGACAATGCAGCCGAATTTCGGGTGATCGGAACGGGGCCATAAACGGGCAGTTTTTGATAGAAAAGCACGGATGAGCGTCGAAAAGGCTCCGTAGGCGGGGCCGGAGGGGAGGGGAGGCGTGGCCAAGGGCTGGAGGGCCGGATGGAGGGGAGAAAGTTGGCAGCGGGGCACGATCTCACTTAATTGGGGTCGCGTAATTTAAGTTAAGCAAGTCGTAAAATTTGAATCGTAATTGCATGCATCCGTTATGCACCCATACCGCCACCATATTTCGCGTACGTGTGTAATCGAAAATCGTTTAATGGCAGGAAGCAGCGCGGCGGCGGACGGGGCGGAGGTGGCCGCTTCGATAAATTGTTTCGCCTCCGTTCTGCATCCTTTTTCTCTCTCGTCTCGTTTTTTTTCCGCTGTATTCCTTCCCCCTCCGGCCTGTTTTTTTTCCCCTCCGGTCGGCCGTTTCCACGCCGAAAAACGGATATTGGAAGCGTTCGGCCACTTAATTGAGACTTTGTCGATGCGCGTGCCCGCATCTCCGCCGGCTGTGTTTACGGCAGTTTTTCTTCCGAGTTAATGGAAAATTAAGAACACTTGGTTAAGTAAATAACGGGGTAATTTCGAATTTTGCGGACTTGACGATATGTAGCTCGCGCCGGACCGGTTAGGTGCTAAAACATTTTATCCAGCGCTGCAGATGGGGGAAAATTTAGTGGAGGGTTGTAAAGGGGAATCCGTGAGGTTGTGGCCAGAGTGTCGTTAACTATGTAATGTCTGACACGTGATTCTACATTATGAATATTGAGATTAAAATTTCTTTACAGTTTTGGAGTTTGTTTCGCCTTATGGTTGGGAATTATTCGAGCGGAAGATTCATTGATGTACTGCAACAAAATTCTGAGAACTATTCATCGAACTGTGTGAACAAATAGTGAAAAGTTTGACACAGAAGTTATATTAAGAAAGTAGGAGAGTATACGTCCGACCAGACGCGTCTGTTTCTACTGCGACACTGAACGTGTTAAACACAAAACAAACATGTTTCTTCGGTACTGTTTCTTGCCAATTTCTGTTCTTAACCCCTTGGGCTCAAATGACGAGTCTGACTCCCCATATTGAATTAATATATTTAAATCTCCTAGTATGTTTCGGATACACTATAGTCATGTGCAAAAACATGTTTTCCATTTTCTTAAAATAAGTAATTGAAAAACTGAAATCTGTCTTCCTTTCAGCCACTGCCTGTACCAACAGGCACAAAAAAATTAAGTCTTATCCGTAAGCAAAAGTAATCTGAGTTAAATTATATATCAAGGGGTTCATTATACGTCAATATGCTATTGCGCTTTATAAAATACGTGTTGTATATTAAAATATGTATGCACCATTCAACTGAAGCAACGAGAAAATTCCCTTTTCACACAATCTTTTCAAAATGAGCGCACACCCCCGTCAGCTCGACGGGGTAGAAAAAAAGCTGAAATGGATCACGGAGAATATCTCGTAAACCAGTAATATTCTCCCTTCAAATGAAAAATCCCGTAATATTCTTCAAAGGCATTCTGAATACGAAGTACCTGCATTCGAAGTACCTTCATCGCAATATTTCCGCGGGGCTCATTACGCCGATCGAGTGCAGTTAATAACGAACGATCGATGACTTAGTCATCCGATTACGTGTTCGCGCGAACAAAAAGCTTCTCCTGTTACCGATGCTCACGATTATTAAATTGTTCGCCGTTTCGGGGTGGTCCGATTAAAAGGGGGTAGCCGCGAGGGTAACGACAGCCGGATAACAGGCTCCTAGGCATTATATGGAAATGTGGGTAACGCGATTAAGAGCTTAACATCCTCGTGTATCGTCAGCTATGGCTCACGAGATGCTGAAGAGCACGTGAAAAATTCGATTTTTCTACATGCACAGGGTGAGACTCTTAACACAGACCAAATACATTGTTTAATTTTCATGGTAAAGAAAATTGTTTCAGATGAAAGTTATTTGGTTTCGTGCGGCAATTTTGAGAGAGTGGACCAAGGAACTTTGATGATGGAAAAATCTTGTTTGGTACGAGCTGGATGGTATAGATGAAGTATGAATTGTGAAGGCTCTGGTCTAAAAATTTAAAAACTTTTTGAATTATGTAAAAACTACCAGCCAGCTATTTTTGATCATTTACATTAACCAAAAAGCGATATTTAATACAATACGATTAAAACAGAAGCAACGGAGACAGAAATTTTGTTATTATTTTATACTGTATAGAGTACCTGACATAACGTAATTTACGAGTATTTCTCAACTCGGTATTAATTCAACATCATTGCAAAATTTCTTCATGAGTAAAATTATAATAGGTGATTAAATTACGGTTGCAGTATTATCTTCCCGTCACCTCTGCAGCTAATTTCCAGGTACCATTTTACAGAATCGGACACAGAATTCACGGGTCCCTGTAAAGACGATGCCGTTGCCGGGGCGTAATTAGCGAAAATCATGAAAGCCATTCAAATAATAATTATGCCGACTGTAATTACCGGGTATTGAATTTTCGGTTATATATTGAATCGAAGCGGCAGCTAGCCGGATGTCTGCGATGGTAAATTTGTTATCGATCACCTGTGAATTGATTAACTTGTTATTTCGTCGCTGCAACGGGGTCGAATCAAATATCGTGCGTTCTGAATCAGGCGAAATGACTGGACGCATTAATGGGCCGCTATTATGCGTGGAATTCATTGTGCGCCGGCGAATCGAATCGAACTGAATTGCGTCGATTAAATCGAAATAACCGACCGCGACGTCACCGGTACGTTTAATCGTTCCGATAAAAAATCAAGAAGGAAATTCGATCGAGCACGTGGCTCTGCATTTCGAATTCCTCCGTCGAGAATCAGCGCGTTGGGAAATTTTCGAGGGGCGAAACGTGCGCGGGGACGCCCAATGTGTCTCAGACCGGTTCGGAGCATTAAATCTCGGCCTGTCTATCCGGAAGCTTATACACGTGAGAGATCGCAGCTGGTTACACCCGAATCTATCCCGCTCTGGCTTGTTTCTGATGCCTCTGGTTGCCAGGCTCCCGTCCGACGACTTGTCTCCTCGAAAACACCCGCTGGCGGCCTGCTCGATCGAACAATCGCCAGATTCAGCCGCCATGATGATTTTGCGTCCCGTAGGTCCGCCGATTGAACGATACGAAACGTATATTATGCTAGGTTCATTGAAAGTTATGATACCATCGACAGGGTGTGAATTCTTCATTTAATAGTAACTCAAAAATGTGGAATGCAATTTTTTATCCCTTGCTACTTTCTGCTAAAACCGAATGTCCTGATCAGTTTCATCAGATGTTAGGAATATGTTTTATTATATGATCCGTCATGATCCCAATTTAAGGCAACACTTGGCCTGGACTTCCCCGCTGCCTGAAGAGACACTCTGTTTTATGCATGATATAGGAACATTTATCTTGTTTATGTATTGAGAGTCCAGTGCTCAGGACATGTTAGGCCGTCGTTCAAAAATTCTACCATCTTCAAAAGCTGGCAAGGATTCCTTCTTCGAGTTCTATTTACCTTCGATTGTCCCAGGATACACACTGTGCAGAGCTGTCGAAGTTCCAGGAAGACACGAGGGTGGAAGGAAAGCTGGATTGCCGGGCGCTTAAGTGGCGCTAGTGAGTACACGTTTCTAAGTTGCCGTGATCCCTGCAGCCGGGGCTGGTTCACGCTGGAATTCATAGGCATAACGTAAATCCATGTTTACTATGCTAATACCGGCGAACTTGCCGGCTGAAAGGATGCCGAGAAACGTCCCATCAAATATGCAGCGCTACTTGCGCGAAGCTCCGAGCGGCCCAAAGAACGGGACGAGAGGCAGGCTGAGCAACGAAGAAGCTCGCTTTCATGGAGTCTGTTAGAGCCTGGAACCATCGTCCTCCATCCACCTCCGACTAACTCCGCCAAACAAAACAGAAACTCCATGGAAGCTTCTGCGTTGCTAAATTTCTTTAGGACCACGAGAAATATTTTGTTTAGCCACTTTCCTCTCACGCCGCGTTTGGCCCAGTTTGGACAGGTTTGAGAACGTCCTGCTTATTAATTGAATAAGGAGTGCTTGATTACTGTGTTGGAGCTGTTGGTAATTGATGAATCGTGCCTCGACTGGCTTTGGTAGCTTTTGTAACAAATCTGTGTTTGGCAAAACACCTTTTAGTAACTTGGCTTTCAGTAATTATTTACTTGAGGAAGATTGGTTATGTAATGCATTAAGTTTGATAAACTGTAGATCAAGGGCTCAGGTGTCTCTCAATCTCTGTCTAAATCTTCCAAAGACCATAAGAGAATATTTGTTTTAGCTAGTTTCCTCTTAGGCCGTGTTTGCTTCAGTTTGGAGAGGTTTGAGGATGCCCTGCTTATAGATTGGATGAGGAGTGTTTGTTTACAGTCTAGCATTTGTTGGGATTAATCAATTGTGACTCGATTAGCTGTGACAGTTTTTTATTTACTTTTCTAACAAATGTGTTTAATATGACAATACAAAAAGTTTGACAAATTGAAATGCAGGTGCTGATGTGTCTCCATATGAATGTTGTGGCAACACTGTATCTCTGCCCAAGTCTTTTAAAGACGGCGAAGTGCCATAGAAGCCTCCACGTTGCTAAATTTCTTTAGGGCCACAGAATATTCTATTTAGCCACTTTTCTGTTAGGCCGTGTTTGGTCCAGTTTGACCTAGTTTGAGGACATCAATCTTCTTTCTGAACCATCTACGATAACCGGCCAGTCAAGGTCAGCCATCCTCTACCAACGATCTCCTCTTCTTTCCGTCCTATTACCTTGAAAAGCACGCGAACTGTTCAATGAGAATAGTGCCCAAGCATCAGTCGAATATTGTATAAACAGATTGCTCGGAAAGGATGAACAAAATATTGAATACCTGCAAAGTTTGGCCGTCTGATTAAGGGTAGGCGGCGCTCCTCAGACAACCACCTTTCCACCGTCTCCGCTTTCCCTACAGCCGATAAATCTTGGATCAGAGAGTCTTGCAGGTTCTTTGACGCACCTCTCGAGCGCACGACCAAAGTCTCGCAGCTTCTTAACGAGAAATTAAATCGTTAGTTGACGTCTGTGATTCCTCGTTTGATGTTTGCAGCCCCCATCCCAGCCCCTGTCGTCGAAGGCGCTCGGCCGTTTTCCCTGTAAACCGTGGAATCGGCAGAGATCGACGAACAACTTTCCCGTCTAACCCAGCGGGTTCGTTAATTGAAATATTCAGAGGAGACTTTCCAGCCGCTGCGGCTCGCGTACTGTAAATATTAATAAACGGTATTGATTTTAATTAAAGCTCAGCTGAGGAATGAGCAGTTTCCTTCGCCTTTCCAGGCCTATGAATCTGTGTATGGATCTTAAAAACTGCGCGGCGCGTGCTACGAGCCACCATACTGGTCTGAACACAGATGTCTGTTCCACGCTATGAATCTGAAAGCGGCTGGATTCTGCTTTGATGATACTCGAGTGTTCAGATTTTCTAACAGGTGGAGATTGTGGCTCCAGTTTGACAGCAGTATGCTTGTTTAAGGTCATTACTGATTGCTGCACTATATCGCAGACAAACTTCCGCTTTGAAATGTCCGACAATTAATCAAACATTCTCCAAGAGCAGCCTCTTCGTGCCATCGCAGATCGTTTGCACGAGACTTCAGAAAATTCGAGAGCAACGTCTTCTAACGGTGTATCTGGGTCATCGATAATGGTCACACGGTGGTACCGCGGTACAGTGGCGGCAGGGGGTGCGGAGATGGAGAAAAAAGGGTGTTCCATTTAGAGAACTCGGTCCAGAAGGGAAGTTAACGGGCTTTCGTGACTGGTCTTTGTCATCCAGCAGCAAAAGACAAATAACCGCGGACCGGCCTTTTATCTTTCACCTACGTGGAACCGCAAAAAGCCGTTCCGCAGTTTCGCTGTCTATTCCCCGGGCCGGACGTCCTACGGATTTCGCCCCTCTCCCCTCACCGCCAACCCAGCCTGTCGTACAATTGCACTCCACCTCTCAAAATATAAAGTAGGACGAGTTTAAGAGTGGTTTCCAGCGCGCGTGGAAAAATGAACGAGGCCGACAAATAGATTCAGACGGTCGTCAAAGGGCCCGGCTGTTCGAGTGGCAACCCGCGGCGCACTCTGCCGAACGTTTGCCACCGCGTTTCTTCTTATTATCCCGACCGTGTCAGCCCTGAAGAGCCTACTGTTTCTCATGAAACGGACCTGAACGTGATTGTTAGGGTATCAGCTTTGAATCAGGCTCGAACCCAGTCCAAAAGCAGCTGTTGACCTCGTGTCAAAGCTCTGAATCGTTGTAAGGTTAGGTCGCTTCCGTAGATGCAGCGCTTTTCCTCTTCTGAAGAAGAATCTTCTGCTTCTTTGTGGAATCAGCGTTCCCGGAAGATGAGAATGAATGGTATAGAGCGTTAGGATTCAATCAGGCTCAAAGTGTACCTAGCAGAGGCTGTTGGTTTAGGGTATTATCGTAGGGACACAGGGCCTGGGCACCAGAGGGTTCTCCTTTTTATTTAGTTAAATGTTAATAACAGGAAAATGTAAGACCTCCAAAGCAAAAATTGTCATGTTTCTGTTACTGTGTTTATGCAATTGACAAGTGACCTTGAAGTGCCTGCTTTCGATATCTGTACTCCGAATGACTTTAAGGTTAGACAAATTGTGCTGGCATCTGTGGATGTCATAGATCTTAGTGCATCATGTCCACTTAATATTTTATCTCAGACTGTCTTCAAAGTTACGTACCTACTATTGATAGATGGCAGTGTTTAAGAGTAGCTGGTTGGACTGCCAGCTACCCTTGAGCATAAACTGCTATTACAATAACCTCCCTACTATTCCAAAATCATGTACGCAAATCTAAAACAACAATCCTCCACGAAGCAACCGAAGAATTTTACTGAACGAAACAAAAATGAAATGAATTAGTGTAAGAAAGCACCAATTCGAGGGACATCCTCCATATCGATTTCCGGTGTGTTTCATACCCCTGCCGACACACCGGTGTCCGTGTTGCGCGTTTCATTAAAAATTACACAGACGTTTTCAGTGTTCGCGATTCCGTGAATAATGTTCAAATGAAATACCGTGGAGAGTGGAAGGGTCGGACGAGCGTACGCACACTGCATTAATAAACTGCGCCGGTGTTTATGCGGGCGACGTATCGACCACGGCGAGGAGAGCTTTAAGCTCAGTAGCCCCGACGAGTCGCCGGGTGAAACACTTTGCCGGCGAGTACTTACTTGATTAAGATCCTCGGATAATTTTAGAAGCCCGTCGAGATACGCTGAAGAATCTGCGGCGGGCAAAATGGAAGAAATACCACGGAGCTGGTTAAAGAGCCGTTTCAAAGCGATGAGATCGTAACGGGGGCGGAATCTGGCGGAAAAAAGTTAACTCGTTACGTGGAAACGGAGTTGGTGGTTGATCAGATTCGCAACGGGCGGAAACGCGAAGACGCTGATTCGTCGAATCGGCTTGTAGCACACTGGCAAGATTTCTTCGTGAAATTTTTAGTGAATCCGATTCGCTCGGCACGCGAGAGCGGGAACGATGTTTGGTCGAGTTCGAACCGAAAACATGCGAAAGCTGGGATTTATTAGATTCGTGCAATTTTCAGCTGGACGAGTTTGCAAACAATATTTGGCCAGCGCACGTTAAAGTTACGGGGTCCGGTCGAGTTGTGTTACAGAAAAAAGGGATGCTGACACGATTCACAAAATTGACACGCACGATTGGGTTACAAATTTTTGAAAATTGACTTCTCCGCGTGGCAGGCTGAATTGAATTTGGCGCGCTGAAAAAATATGGAAAACGCAGTTACAAGATTGACGTATGATGTTAAGGGAAAATTTAGAGAGAGAATTTGGGAAAAATTGATTCATGCGGTAATTTAGAAATTAGTGTGAAATAAAAAGTTATGTGACGCCGAAATTATTGTTCTAAAAATCTGCATAGAGCGATTCTACAGCAGAACACAAGAATTAAGTAGTTAAGCTAGTATGTGGTCGGACACGTGTAGTCCAAGACAGCATTGTGATTGACTTGTACTACTTAGAATATTCTATTTAGAGTTAATTCATCATCTAAAAATTACTCCATCGCGTCGTCATTAAATTTCATCGATGTTCTGCCAAAAATTTGTCACCTTCATGAACATCTGTCCCTAAATTAAAAAAAAACAAAAATTGTCTGTAATAATTAACAGGTGAAGAGAACAAAACCAGCCCTCAGAATTTATCGTCACCCTCCGAAAATTACTCCACCGCGTTGTCATTAAATTTCATCGTCGTTCTATCAATAATTTATCAACCTCATGAATATTTGTACTCGAAAAAAAGAAATGTGTCTGTAGTAATTAACAACTGGACAGAATGAAACCACCCTTCAGAATTCTCCGTCACACCCCGAAAACTGCTCGAGCGCGTCGACATTAAATTTCATCGACGTTCAACCAGAAAATTTATCGCCGGGCCAGTGAAGATCAGATCACCCCGGCAATTACCCTTCGATAAAGCGATATAAATGATCCACCCCCGGTGCGGAGGAGGGTTGACCCGGCCCATTCTGACAAATCACCGCACCCTTCGACATGTAATTAAGTTTGCGGGAAGGATAGTGTCAGTCATGGGTCGCTACTTAAACGTAGCCTGAAATTTAATTTCGCTGCAACAGACTGCCGTTGCCGGGACAGGGGTGGCGGGTGGAGAGCTGAGGGGTGGAGCTCGATGCACCGCATTATTGCACTTCCTGTCGCGGTTGCAGCACAATGCACCCGCGAACAGCCCTTTCGACGACACTATGGCGCTTTCGAAACGGAGCAGTCTGGCCTGAACTAAGCGTCCCTTTTGATGCCAACCCCATGAGGACAGACCTTTAACAAACTGTATCCCACCCGTGTTAAACGAACGAAACTAAGTAGTAGTAATTATGTCAGGACCTTGTAACGTGACCATTCTACTGAACAAAAAATTGTAAGACAAATTAGGCCCGTCCTCTCTGGACACTTAATCACTTTCAGATGTCCTGAAGAGTGTAGGGTTGAAAAGTGTTTATCTTCAACTTTTCAGTGCATTGGATATTATTCATGAAGGGTAGCCTGCCGTATTCTAATTATATATCACGGATATTCCTAAGTTTGTTCCATTTCTGATTTGGCGAGTCAGGCAATTTGAGGAAGACGATATCAACGGATGATTCAGAGACTTTAGACGAGATGCCATTTCCTTGGAGTCCAACGATTACGGGGGAAGAGGATTAACCTGGTGACGACTGTAGAGTGCAGGATGGAATATTCTGGTGGATATGACGGGTCGCTAATGCTTCTTCTAGCATTGTTGCCACGCGTACTTCTGTGCGACAGCATCGCACTCCGGGTAACGCGGAGGCGGCACATGTCGATTCGTATGCGAGATCGTTCTCTCGTAGCAGCGTAATGAGGAAACACGCCGGGAATAACGAACGTTTTCATTAGAGGATTTCTGTATCACGTTTGGGTACATACTCACCATGCCTGACACGTTAAACTACTTTTTTCGGACACATGTCGGATGGCTTTGACAGAAGAAAATTTGCAAGCTCAACAGAAATTTATTAATGAGCTCACCAATCAGAAGCGAGCACACCTTAGCTGACTCCTGCGGAGATCATTTCGGCGTAGGAAATATGAGATCTTAGGGCTGATTTGATTTTAGAGCTGTTGGTTCTAAGCTGTATTTGGGTCATTGCACGTAGGGAATATTTGGATACAGGGAATATTTAGACGCGGTGGAGCTAGGAAGGATTTGGACGTAGGGGTTGGAAGGTCCTAGGAAGCGTTTCGGCCAAAGAAGGATTTGCAGGTAGGAATCGGTGGGACTTAGGAAGCATTTTGACGTAGACAGAATTTAGGTCCAGAAAGCATTTGATCCAAGGCATTATGTGGACTTGGGATACATTTGAGCACAGGAATCGTTCGAGTCTATGGACAATTTGGATCTAGAGAGTATGTGGGTCTAAGAATTTGGATCTATGAAACATTTGTACTCCTATACGTGCACTTGCAAAAATCACCTTATGATGCATTCCTTATAGTAGACCTCTGATAAGGTACTGAAGCTTAGCTCTATACAGTCTTCATGGCTATATAAAAAAATATCGTTAGATGCAGTACAAGGATTCCTCTTCAAGGACAATGAAACATTTCGAAGTTTGCTGCACCCTTATAAAATTGAAGAAACCGGGGTCCAAGATCCTCTTCTCATTGATTTCACGAGAAAGGGAAACTTCAGAATGTTCAGGGGTTGGAATTCGAGTAGCTTCTTCTTATCATAGGGACACCGAGCCCCATTCGAGCGACGATATCAATGTCCACGAAGAACCGGAAGAAGCGATAAAGAGGGAGTCGCGAAGAGCCACCCTTACCGAAACAAAGACCGGTGTTGACCGTGTGTCTGGCCCTATAGAAAAGTCGCAGCCGACTGAAGAGGAACTCTGGGGTTGGTTGCCAAAGGGGATTCAAGCTGGCAACATGCCTCAAAAAATACATGGTGTCCCTGAAAACGACGGCCTCCTTCAGATAGGACTCTTTGAACGTTCGAGTGCAACAGAAGACGTCCTGTGGTAGTA
Source organism: Macropis europaea (assembly GCA_916610135.2). Lineage (NCBI taxonomy): Eukaryota > Metazoa > Arthropoda > Insecta > Hymenoptera > Melittidae > Macropis > Macropis europaea. Next base: position 3,014,067 of record OU744352.1, on the reverse strand, counting down.
GTATCGACAACTAATTCACCGGGTTTTAGGCATTGGGTTATTCAAAAAGTGAGGCTCTGCTAATTAACACACCTCCAAATTAAATAATTAACTCCATTGAATCATTTAAGCTATTGCAAAGGTCTCATTAGCACTAGGTGCAGGGAACTATAAATTAAATACACCGTCTCAAGCTATTTAGAAATAAATAGTTTCATCAAACTCCCAACTGCTGCACTAAGAACCCCGCACACCCATGCACCAATTTAGGTGCTCTGCGATAGTTCTAATTACCCAACAGCATCGAAAGCTGAAGCGAAAAATTGACAAGGGCTGATGACCCAGTCCAGGTCCGTGTTGCAAGGTTTCGCGTCCAAGCAGTTACTGAATAGCTACCGTACTGTGTTCACAGGTATGGGGGAGAGCGGTAGGAGACATCCGGTGGTGCTGTTCATTCACGGCGAGAGCTACGACTGGGGTAGCGGAAACCCTTACGATGGTAGCGTCCTGGCCAGCTACACGGACCAAGTAATCGTGACGATGAACTACCGGCTGGGCGTGCTCGGCTTCCTGAACGCCAATGTGGCGCCTCAGACGAAGGCTAGGGTCGCGAATTATGGTCTCATGGATCAGATCGCGGCGCTGCACTGGGTCAACGAGCACATCGCCCTGTTTGGCGGTGATCCCAACAACGTGACGCTGATGGGACAAGGAACCGGTGCCGCGTGCGTTCATTTTCTCGCCATCAGCCCGACCGTCATACGCGGTGAGTTTCACCCAGGAGCCCTTTGTTCCCTGCTCCTTCGCCGGAAATGGCTTTGTCGACGCGACACTCGTCTGACAGGCTGAACCTACTCCTTCGCCGACATTTTTCAGGCTACTGTTTCAGAGAAATTGCTCCGTTTGACGGAGTCTGCACAGCGTATTTAGTAAAGTTTATTTTGAATCCTTGTCAGTTAATTTCTTTCCGTCTGGCTGCTAAGACGAATGCTGCATCATCGGTACAATTAATTAATTTAAGAACACGCTTGGTGTACACGGTGCCCAAAAAAGGTTCCAGCTCTTTGAAATCGAACCATTCAGGCTGCTCCTAAAATTAGTCAAGCTTTTTTCGAGGGGACGATAAATCAGTGACAAATCGACACGCTGAAAAAGCAAACAAGATTATCGGTGTCTCGATAGTCGCAAACTAAATTGTCCTCGCTTCGAATCCCACCAGCGTTCGCTTCGCAAAAAGTTTCATCCTTCACTCTGGCGACAGTACACCTAATTCCACTCTGTTTCTCCGATGAATTCATCGTTCCGACCCCTCGAGTCATCCCACCGAAGCCTGGCACAATTTTCCAGGAATATTGTCACCTAATATTCCGTGGAAGCTTTCAAGCTCTCGCATTCGTTCGAGAGGGATGAAACAGGTTCGAGCGGGAGCCGCTTCCTGTAACACATTGCCAACGATATTGCCGGCCACCCTCCGTATCTTCATTCGAACCTATTCTCTGCGGTTTTGTCCGCGGTTCACTTTCCTGCTAACAGCATTTCCGATCTCGTTACGTCGACAGATCGCGACGAGAGCCTGAAAACGGCGGAACTGATGAAACGAAGAAGAAACCGGACGGTTCTAGGGAAATTTTGCGAGTGAAATATAGGGTCTTGCTTCGACCAGCTGCTTCCAATCGGAAAATACTTTGGATCTTCGTGAATTCTTTTCGCGACGAGTTTCATATATTAGTTTCGGTTCTTCGTTTCGAGGCGTTAGAATGATAAATTTCTACGGGATGATTGGAATGTTGAGTGATATGAGTACTTTGAGACATTGAACTATACCACTGGTTGTATAATATTTTATTGTACATTACTAGTTTCTTTTGTTTCGTGTGCAATAGTGAGACAGTGTCATATTGTACTTATTGTTGTCGAGCACTGTGTTATTCTACTTACTGTAGTCAGACAATCTATCTTAATCTGCTCACTGCGGTCTGACAGGCCCCCTTGGTCTACTTACTCTACTGACTACGGTCAGGCAACCCACTGCGGTCTTGGTCTACTTACTCTAATCAGGCAGTCTGTTTTATTCTCCTTACTACGGTCAAGCAAACCATCTTATTCTACTTAATGTAGCCATGCAGTCAGCCTTGTTCTGCTTGAACTAGTTAAGCGCCGGCTTATTTTACTTACACCACTCAGACAGTCTTCTTCTACTTACTGAAGTCGAGCAGTGCGCCATATTGTACTTACTCTGACCAAGCTCTGCTCTACTGTTCCGTGGAATCACATACTCAATCTGTTTACCTAAAAACACCCACATTCCAGTGCTTTGACCAGATACTGATCTCCTCTGCTCTTCTTCTCTTTCCACATCATGAATTATATCATTTGTGTTTCATGCTCTAGTCATTACAATCACATACTACCTTTTCTTCTTCTCTCTTGTCCAATCTTTTTACAGTACAGTCAGACACCGTCGTACTCAATCTGCCTGACTTATTTCATGTGTTCAAAGTGCCAAATTAAATCCTGAAGTGTTTTATACATACCAACCTAAGTTCTCTGTTATCTTTTTCCCTCTTACGAAAACTGGTTCGCTGTTCTCGCGGATTAAGTCGAAAGTTTCCGTGTTCATCGGGGATCCCGAGGTAACGCAGGTGCGCACATACGTACGGTACGGGAACGTCCCGGAAATTCGGCGACGTTGAAGAACGCGGACAAGCTTGTCACTCGTCGAGCCGCGCACCTGTGAAAACTTCCGTCGCTCGATACAGAAACTGATTAATTAAGAACACCGGGGGCGGGTTCTTCTTTCTTCGGAGGTCAGGGGGATATCTGTCGGCAGGCGGAGAGAACGCCGCGGAAACTTCCCGTCGTTTGCTCCAAGTTTTCATGAAGTTCCCACGGCGAACGTGCCCCCGCTTCGACGGATTACAACGCTGTTCTGTTATAAATCACGAGACGCCCAGATTCCTTCGATCCCTGCAACATCTTCCTCATGGACCTCGCCGAAAGATTAACAAGTTGAATCGTAAATCGCCACGATGCTAATACTGCTGTCGTCGTTATTTTTAGTGCAAATAAATCGTGGAAGTATTTAATATCGTTGGAAACTTGCTCTGCAACGTGTCACTTACTCAATTATTATTATCATTAATTTATGTATGTTTCTGAAACTAAATTCTAATTAAATTATGTTTAAAGATGCTCTTTGTATGCAGGGTGTTCCATAGCGTAACAACAAGTCCCTAATTGCTGTATTAAGAAGTTGAAACGAAAGTATGAGATGTGAAGGACACGTAATGAATTAAAAATATTACTTTTTGATAAAGCATTTATAGACTTTTTGTTATATGATATTTCAGTCTTATTTTTAGATGTAGAATACACTGATCAAGTTTGTGGGACAGCCTGTATAATAAACCTTCGCTTGAATTTAAATTGAAATTAGAAGCTGGAATTACCATACGTTATTTGAATACGCTGAATAATAGCAAATGTGTAAATCGTACTAATAATAATAATTTGCAAATTATGAATGTAATTCTGTACTACTCCTGTGAACTATACGTTTCTATTTTCCGTGAAGTATTTGAATTTTAAATCCTGATGTACGCTGATATATCCTGATTTGAAATTGATAAATTATTTTAAGTTAATTTCATTTAGCGCTCGAAATAATTATTATCCGACTTCCATTTTATTGGATTATGAAATACACAAATACAGTATGTAATATTCGTATTAATATGTGCAATATCAAATGGTTGGTCTAATGTCAGGGGATATTACACGCGCGACATGCAGTGGTATTAATTAATTTAATTGTACAGTAATTGCTCGTTTTGCTTGACCATCTACAATCCGTAGACGTTACCACCGCGACCGCACCACGGTCAGGTAATCGCTACCAATGTTTTAAAGATGAACTTCACCGTTAATACCACGCTACAAAGATTAAATCGTTGCGTGTGCAACTAACAAATCGTTTAGAGCCGTTTCGGAATTACCGTACAGAAAATTATTACTGCCAGCGGACAGCGTAATTTAAATGAAAATTATACAGAAATTCATAATAACGACCATCATTGAAATTTCAAAACGTAGCATTCAATTACGAACTCATGGGTAATTGTAACATTTAATTAATCGACGGAATTATTTCGAACGATGAGTTCAGAACAAGAACTACCCTCGTCAATTTTTGCAACTTTCCAGGACAGCAAAGAGATTTAATTCTTATTATTTTTTAACAAAATATTCGTCATGTTACACAGTTGCGGTAGGTGGTCTCCGTAATTATGTCGCAGAAAAACTGTATCCAATTAAATCGTGAAGTCGTGTTGTCATTGTAAACTTTGACAAGGGCGTTAATATTAAAAAAAAAATTAACGATGTCAAAAATAACAACGTCAGCCTGAAATGGTAACATGGTACCCATGTTCTACAATCTGATAATTAAATTAAAAAAGGTACCATTTGCATTTTCAATTCTACATGAATAATTACAAAATATCAGCAAGGAATTGGTACCACTTACCTGTTCGTAACATATTTCCAAAAATTTAACAAAATCACGCTTGCTCTATCGTTAAATTGTGAATGATAGAGTTGACATTTTTCCAAATATCCAAAATTGGACGTTTCATCTGTACAGGACTCTTCAAGAGGGCCATTTTGCTTTCTGGAAGCGCCCTGTCATCCTGGGCGGTTGTCGAAGATCCTGTCTCCTACGCGCTGAAGCTCGCCAGGGCTGTAAATTGTTCGGTACCGGGCGATTTGCTCAAGGACAACGAGCGGATTGTCGACTGCCTTCGAGAGCGAAGCTTGGACGAGCTAATGCAGGTGGACATTCAGCCGCCGACGTTTTTAAGCGCTTACGGTCCGAGCGTCGATGGGGTGGTCATCAAGCCTGATTTCCAAAAGGATTTGTTATCCTACATGGGCCCTGAGTTCCAAGGATTCGGGTAAGTGACCCGAAATTTCAAGAATCTCAACCAACAAATTATTCAAATTAATTTTGTAGTAGCTTCAGGTAAAAATATAATTTAGTAAACAATAGAAATTTCATTTTAGAAAACATATGAGTATGTTTTAGTTTATTTTAAGGGTACGATCACATTTTTAAAATGAAAAAAAATGTAAAAATATGACAAGCGTAGACAACTATATCTGTACCTTGTCAGAGGAAGGGCCAATATTCAATAATAATTTTCTATTGGCTTTGGGTAAAAATATAATTTAACAATAAATAGAAACTCGATTTTAAAGAATGTATAGTCCTACAAGAAAACTATGGAAAATTTTTTAGTTTAATTTAGGGATCCAATCATTGTATAAATCTATAATAGTAGATGATATGTCTGAATCTCAATCATCCCCGTAACAATTAATCAAACATAGAAGAGCAATCGCAAAATTGAATGAATCGTTGTTAAATTTTATACCGTCTACATAATATGAGTAGCTTAAAAACTTAGACAGTGTCGCCACTTTTGCAATTTAACCGAAGTAACAGGCAATTATTGAAAGTCCTTTTACCCGGTTATCGATGAGGATGTTACCAGTGGAGGAAACTCCGGTAGTGTCTTCGGCTCACAACTTTATCGAGTCGTCTCATTAAATGTAAAGTAGATGCAGAACCGAGTCGATCCTCCACGGACATTAGGATGGTTCATTAACGGGATTGTAAATGACCCAAGCTTGTTCTACAAAGTCATTAGCATATCCGGAAGCGAGTGGTAGCGGCGCTGCTGCGAGCTAACTCCGTGTGCAACAATCTGCCACGGGAATTCACGTGAATCATCGAATGCCTTCGACTCGAAACTTTGTAACGCCGGGTACGCCGAGAGATTACTCGAATCCAGAAGCATCGACTATTAATAACAAATAGGCAATTTTTATGCAAATACAGGGTGGACGACGTAACTTGATCGCCTGAAGTATTTCCTTTAATGCTGGACCAATACAGATTCTTTTTTTTTTGTAAATACCTGGGTTTAGAGTATCCTGCACATTGTCTGTTTCTACTTCTTATGATCAGACACTGTGTTTTCGTATATTTGTTATAATCAGACACATTATTTCAGTCTATTTATTATAATCAGATAGCATCTTATTATACTTGTTCTAATCAGACACACTATTTTGATCTACTTGTTATGATCAGACACAGTATTTTAGTCTACTTGTTGTAATCAGACACACTATTTTGATCTACTTCTTATGATCAGACACAGTATTTTAGTCTACTTGTTATAATCAGACACAGTAGCTTATTTAATTTTTTTTCAGCCAGATCCAGTGTTTTATTCTATTTGTTATAATCAGACACCGTATCTTACTCTACTTGCTGTTCTCAGCCACAGTGCCTTCATATATTTACCACAATTAATCAGACAAGCTTAAGCTACTTACTCCAACTATACACTGTGTCTTCTTTTACTCGCTCCAACTGGGCAGAGCGACTAAAGTTCCTACTTGCCTCCCCTAAAACGATACTAAAAATATTTTTTACCATTTACTGACTTCTACTGAATTGTCTGTTTCAGACCGCTGCCGAAAAAAGCCGAGCACGGTGCCCCGATCACCAGCAACAATAAATACGACTTGTTGTTCGGTGTGACGACCAGCGAAGCGTTATGGAAATTCGCTGAGAAGGACGTGCAGCAAGGGTTCGAGGGCGAGCGAAGGGACAGGATCATCAGGACGTACGTGAGGAACGCGTACGTCTATCACCTCACCGAAATATTCTATACGGTAGGTAGATTGTTTATATAAACTTGAAAATTGATGTTTAATCGCACTAAACAAGAAAAATAAACTGTACACGAAACGCGAACGCCATTGTTGCTCTGAACCAGGGTTTTCAGTTTCTAAGTATCGGAGAGTTCGAATTGCCGATTTCTTGTTTTCACTAAACTGGACCTTTCGATATCTTGTCGTCATCGAACTTGATCTGTCGACCTTAAAACGACTCTGAGCCTGAGCTTTCGACCTTAAGTTTACCGCGGGTCAGAGCTTTCAGCCTTAAAGCGTCCCAATCTGAGCTTTCGGTCTTAAATTGACCCTGAACCTGAGCTTTCAACCTTAAATCGACTCTGAATCTGAGCTTTCAACTTCAAGCTTTCACTGTTCTTGAGGCGCCAACCTTAAAATAACCCTGAACCTGAGCTTTCTGTATTCAAATGCCTCCGAACTGACATTGACCATATCCAAAGACGATTTTATATAATTCCACGTTCTCCAATATAAAGAAGCTATCGATATAGACTTTCATATTATTGTTACTGTTATTTATTAGATCGTGAACGAATATACGGATTGGGAACGAACGGTCCAACATCCCGTGAACACGAAGGACGCCTGCGTCCAGGCGCTCAGCGACGCTCAGTTCGTTGCACCGCTGGTCCAAACGGGTGACCTTTTCACCTTAAGGCACACCAGGAAACCGAATAATCCTCACATCGCGCCGATACCGGAAAGCGAGATGGAACCGATGCCGAAAACGTATTTCTACGTGTTCGACTATCAGATGAAGGACGGCGATTATCCTCAGGTGAGTGCTCGCATGAATTCTTGTAAATAAATAAATAACAACAGCCAGCAATAAATTCAGCGACCATGCAGGGACACGTTGCTCGAATGCAAGTCGTTAAACTATTAACTTGCCTTAATCACCTAACTTACTGAAGTTACGTGCGTTCGGTACGATTAATAATAATACAGGCGACGCTCTGGAGATCAGTATGTTACATTATTACTTATATAGTTAAGGAACTCGTATACAATTGGTGGTGAAATAATTTTTATGGCACGCAAACGAATCTCATTAGAAATAATTGCTATATTTATCGTGCGAGCCAATTTTTTCAGCCTGCCTACTTCGCCAGTGAACAATGACCATAGTTTAAACGATAACAGTGCACAAAAATTCATGAAAATAGCCTAAAGGTATATCAATGAACCTTCAAAGTTTCATAATGATATATTGGGAAGCTTTGCAAAAAAAAATTTCCGAAGCGTACCTTCAATAGAGGCCGAGAAAAAAGAATACCTCCTGAACGTGTTAATTAAGGAAAACTAAAAATGAAAAGTCCCCATAATGGATGTGAAACGGGAATATTGAATGCAAAGAAAAATAAATTGAAATGTTAAGAGAATTTTCTTCCAAATTTATTTAAGAACCAGCCAGTAGTCTGATGAAATGTACATTTTACTAACAACATGGCGGAGAGCGATTCTGTGTAAGAAATAAGGCAACATTATAAAATACTATGTTTCCTGGGAAATGTTCTTTTCAGGAAAACCGAATTTTCAAAATTTGCTGTCGTTTTCGAACACGAACTGAACATTTTAATACAAGCACATCTGCCTAAATAAACATTCATCGAAACTCACAATACTTTGAACGCTGCAAGCAAAATAAGAAATACACTAAGTTTACAATAAAAAATTTGCACTAATGGTTCTCCATAGTTACTTTTAACTGCGATGCTAAATAAGTTTAAACATTGTAGAAGAACGAGAAAAAAGAAAAAGATTGGAAAGTTATTTCTAACATGATTTACCGTAGGATGTCGAAAATTGTTAAAAAAAGAATTGTTAACGAATCGTTGGAGACATGCGCGTGACACATTCAATAGAGGAAGAAACGCCCTTTAATTTAGTTTTTGTTTGAAGTAAATCGGACAATTCCACGCCGAGTTATAGTTGTTTAAAGTTCGACGTTCGATGGACTGCGGGTGACCTATATACTGACCTACCTCAACGTTTGAAAAGTTGTGCGTGGAGAAGAATGCGGAAGTAGGAAGCGTTGGCTGTGCATTATCTAGCACGTCACCGTCTAGACTAAACCATTGGCGTAACTACCAATTATTCCCATGTTTCTTAAATTTTCCATAGGCGTAAGTATCAATTTTTTCACCTCAAATATATTTTTGTACGAAACGCGTATTTTCAAGCAACACGTTACAGAAACTAGGTTGAATTAGGTTTTCCTTAGTTTTAGGTTAGGTATAGATTAAATCAACGTTCCGACTGTTTCTTCTTCACAATTATTTACGATTGTACATTACTGTTTGTTAGCTACGATAATTCCTCTGTGATAAATTTTGCATCGAAAGCTCGTACCAACGTTCGAAAAACTTCTGCATTTAACATGTCGCATAATTGCCAGCCATTTATTCGGAATAATTCACAATATCGTCGGAATGAATATTATCGAATGATAAATATCATTCCTGCTCGACAGGATGGTACCATAATCTAACGATTACATGGAATACGATTGCGATATTACGTATTAAATTATGAAACCAATATTGGTACGATTAATTATGCTTCGCTCGTCCATTAAAAATCATTAAAATTTATTTTTGGCAAAGAAAATTCAAGGTATGCACACAAATTATTATCGAAAACATAAATGCGCGCACGTGAGAATCAGAGAAATGTAATATTGTAAGATCGTCAACATGAAGGTGCGCAGATTTTATAATAAATCTTTGATAATTAATTCAAAAAATATATCTGCACCTTGCTAAAAGGGGCCACTGTTCAATTTGCTACTTTTTTTGGAAAAAGGTGCACGTTGGTACCTTTTCACTACAATACACGTGGCACGCTGGCCCTTTTTCTACCAAGACACAGATCTAAATATAAAATTTCTGTACTCACGCTTGATGAAAGGTTTTTTCGCTCGTTTCGTTTAGTATTTGCGACGGACAAACGTTCAGAAAAATAAGGAAGATGAGTACAATGATTCTAACCGGCAAAGTCAACTCGTGGATTCCTTTAAACGACGTTAATTTGGACAATACCTGTAGAAATAATAATAATAATATCAATGCTTCGTAAAGAAATTCTGTGGGCCCTTAAAACGATATTTTTTTTTAAACAGTGTTATATTAATGTATAAGTGCTCCATCCATCTAAATAAGTAGATCATCCATGAGTAACGTGATTCAACGATTCCGCTCTTGCGAGGGAAAATTAATAAAAATTTCAATTTACTTGGCATAAAAAGAGGATCAGAATAACCACGGATAAAAGAAGTTGTACGGCGTACCCGGTACCATAACAGGCGACTACAGTTTCAACAAGAATTTGTTAATTACTCCTTCGTGAAATGCAATGGAATGTATTGAAAACCTTTTAAAAGCTTCCATGCAATAAATCATTGTTCATGAAAATAAACACAATCGAAAGAGTGTAAAACAGTAGTCCTGTAATTTTGAGTTGTCTGATGAATTTAATTTAATTTATTCAATTACAAATATGGTATTTATAAAAGCAAGAGGAGAATGTGTGTGATAACACAATAATACGTGTATTGCACGGCGGGCATGTGCAAGGGATGGAAGGGGAGGAATGCGTAAAGCGAGAATACTCCATAAAACGAAATGTTGAGGTGCAGAAAAGTCGAATAAACAAATGGGTAGAATTTCGCAGTATGAAACAGCGAGATTAACATGCGATCGGTGCTTGCGGAATTTCAATGCTTCGTTAGTACAGGCTCGACGATATTGTAAATCTGTTGCTTTGTTCGACATCATTCAGACATTTCGCCTATAGAAATAATCACGTACATTTCAACATTATTAAACATAAAATTTCACATATTACAGCGCACAGAACTTTCAAATTATTACTTCTTCCATCCCTTTTTGGTTTATTAGTATCATTGACATCAATGATGCATTTAATTCAGTGGCAAATTTTATTACACTTAACTTTTATTTTAAACAAAATTAATTTTTATTGTGCAGCTAATTCTGTATAAACTTTTATTACACTTAATTTTTATTTAAATTTTTAGTTACATTTTATTGTACGACGTTTTATTAATTCTACTCTGAATTGGATGCATCATTGGTGTTAATAAAAATAGAAATCGATTTTATTTAAAATAAAAATTAAGTGTAATAAAAGTTTTCTATTACTGAATAAGTTGAACAGTCGTGTTCTATTTAATTTCATATAAAAGTTGAAATGCAACCGATTAATAAAACAACAACTCTGAACCTAATAACAATTGAATTTATGACAGTCAAAGCGCTAAATTACCAATACTTAAAAATCGATCCGGAAGATTCCTTACTCAAGTAGAATATTCGAATGATTCTGCCACATTCATAGTACTTTTTCAAGATAACGACGTCTTCCTCAGTCTTGATCTCCAGCCAGTTGTTTCTGATCCTCTCGAACAGATTCTTCAGCTGCAATTGCATCTGAAGAACCGAGAACGAAAGAACGAGACGACCTGCACGTGTTGTTCGAAATATTTCGAACAACTCACCAGTTCGTTGTTGATCCAACAAATACAATATTTCAGGAAGCAGATGATCTCGATGAAAATGAACGTGAATATGTCCACGTGCAGGTCGAAATCGAATTTCTTCTCATCAGCATGGCGACCCAGGAAAGTTGTTAGACGAAAAAGCTATAGCAAAAACAGCTGGTTATCATACCCTTCCAGGTCAGAACTCCGTCTGCAAATTGGCTTGCAATCATTGTGACGCAGAAAATCGAGAAATTTGATTTGTGAAAATTAAAATGCAGGGTGGTCCACGCAGCTTGAATTGTACGCAGTACCTGAATTCAGAGCTTGAAGTACTAACAACCCTTGTAGAAGTTCATCGTTCCTCGAGCCTCCCTCCACGCTGTTCAAAATCATACTGATCGATCTCGTATATTCTCAAAAAAAAGATTTAATATTTTCCGCCTCGAATCTCTTAGTCAGCCTAAGGAATAATTCATCAGGCTATTTGCACGGCGTTTCAAACGCTGTGACATTGTTTCGATCGGAATTAGAATTTAAAGAAAGAAAGCCACTTTTCCGAGGCTTTACATGCACCGCACAAAAAATTCGAAGGGGAGAAAATAGTCAATGTTTCATTCCCCTCTCTTCACCGCACTTTCCCATGGCAACGCGTGTTTGTTGCAACGCCTCAGGTGGCATAAGGGGGGAACGGTATAGTCAGTTCGCTGTTGACTCCCGACGTCGGTGCATCGACGCCGCTTGTTTCCAGGAAAACTGACAAACCAACGCTTTTTTCATCCTCTGAAAATGAATGATCGTCTCAGACGCAACGTCGATTAAATTCTGGCAATTTTGTCACCTCTCGATTATCGAGTACCATTTATTTTATTCGAGAAATTTGGTTGGTGACCCAACGAACGTGAGTACGAACTGAGTCGTTCGGGTTAACACGTTGAATGCCGTGGGGCACCTCAAATTTTATTTAATTAAATAATTATTGATCGTCAGAAAATAAGGTAGGAACAGAAGAGCACGATTGAGTACTCGCATCTTTTTTGTCTTTACGATTTATATAAAAAATAGTAAATTATATCGTGTCCGATCGGGTATGGCTGCTTCCACTGCGGTGCCCAACGTGTTCACGCGTTAACTGCTGCAGTGAAAACTCTCATACCTGGACAGACGCACTATAGTGTCCCATTTCAAACGAAAATCACGAAGGAAATAATTATATAACTATCCAATTTCACAGCCCCGACCTTTTATTTTTATCACGGTATTAATTCGATTCGAAATCGTATTTTAATTAATAATTATTTAATTACGTAAAAGTTGTTGCGTAGTCAGTCGACGTGTTAAGTGAGGCTTGAATCATTTATTGCTGAAAGGGCGTGTATCTATTTTTTAAACTTTCACACCAAGCAATAAAAACTTACTAATTTTTCTTCGAAATAATGTTTATTCGGTTTTTTTCAATCAGAATCGATGGCAGATGTCGAAAGACAATTTTTTCTGGCCAGGCCTCCACAGTTAGAAAAACGCATAAATTTTCCCCAAAATATGTACATACGTCCCTTCAATAATAAACGCTTCGATTAATGTATTCTACACTTCTCGGGTATGCAAAATTAATATTATTACAAATTGCATCGAGTTTAATCTATTTTGTTTGCTGTTTGCATAGTTCCTACAGCGGTTCTGCCAGACTGTGTCATAATTGTTGTTCACGATCGAATAAACAGAGTTTATTCATGGAGGAATACACAACCACGCGGTGATTAGTGTATTAATGTTATTCACTTAATAATATTAGCATTGTTAACTGAATTCCGTCTCCGAATATGTCGTTTTGTTGAACTGGGGAATTTTTATGCGACACGACGAGTGTCACTATGCAGCTGAAAATTTAATAAAACAATAAGTGTGAGTATGAATTGATTGGATGAATTTTATTGATAATTAATCATTTTCCGGGGTTTCTTGATTATTATTGATTCTTTGTATATTTATGCAACACAATTTTAATGTGTTTATTTGTATACTCGTGTAATTTGTATTTTTATCACAGGATGGATCGATACGTAAATTATGATTATGATAATATTATGCACTAAACATTACGATGCACTCATAGAATTTTTTTAATTTGGAAACATGTTTTTTCGTCGGATTCGACGTTTCAGTGGAACTACATAAGTAATGCTAATTTTGATGCGTTGATGTAAGTGTCATTAATTTTGTAGGCGAAAATTTGATTGAGAAAATGATAAATGCGTGTACGAATCGATTGTGGAAAATTAAACGAAAATTAATAATATATATGCGCCCGATTGTCAGTGTCGTATTGCAATCAATCGACAACATTAACCGTTGCTTAATAAAATAACATTTACTTCCTCCACGAAATAATTATATTTATTTTAGTGAAGACGATCTGCGTTTGTTTACGATTTTTTAATAATTTGTTTATTCACCTTGCCACGGACAATTGGCAAATGTGAAACATTCTCGAATAATATTATAGTTGCAATAAAATTCTTCTTATGAATGTTTACTCTTCTACAATCATTAAATTTATCATACTTACTGTATCATTGAAACACCATATCCCTTGAGCCTCAGAAATTTCGTACGCTTTCTTCTACAAACGTCATGAAAAATTTGTTTCCGAAATCGTTAAAGAGATTCCACACAATTTGAAACTAAATTAAAAAAAAAATTATGAACAATGTACAAATGTAACGGGTCTTCCAGAAATTTAGAAAAACTAGTCTAGGTGCTTTACAATTTTGCCAATTATTTTACGAATTTCAAAAAACGATGTACACGCTATAAAATTGAACCGAATGCTTGACAACTCACAAACAATAGATTTACAATGTATTCTTTGCAGAAAAAACTCGCGATGCGTGTGCGTTCAAAAGCTGCATATTTCAATATTCGTACAATTTAGTTTAACAAAAAAAATACATGTATTTCAGGACAGTTCGGGAAATCCATTTCGATAATATTTTCTCCGGAAGAATTCGTTTTACAGTGGAACAAACATTCATTTCGAATGGGACAGGGGAGGGGGGACGCGGCGCTTATTGTAACAATTCCAATAATTTGTAAACCGACGCAGCCGCAATCGGTCGACCATTTAACCAAAATTTTCATCGTCGCCGCCAGTGACACTGAATAATTTGCATATCACGCGTGTGCTTTTAAACGCGCGCGCGCGCGCGAGTGCGAGCGCTCAAGCACAAACACGATTATCATTCCAGTCAAACATTCGCGGGATCGGAAATTTCGCGAAATCACGAAGGAGAACTGCCGTTGGAAAATATCTGCAAAGCTGTGCAATCATTGCGGATGTTTATGCGATTAAACGCATTCAGGCGTGCGTATTATAAAATGTACACGGTCTGGTCCATCGAAAACAGGTCGTCATTCCATCAAAAGCAAATTTGATGAAGCTGGGGAAACGTTTAGCTGATACACGGTGTCCAGAAAGTCACTGTGTACTTCTATGAAATGGGGTGAATTTTTGAAAAATTAATTAACGTATTATGTATATGTTAAATAATTCTTCAGAAGGTCACACGGTTTCATAGAAATATGCTGTGACTTTTGGATCATACTGTATGCATCCTCGCTATTAAACGCACGGAATAGATACTACTGAACGGACTGAAAAAAGAATATCTAGCAAGTATAGGTCGAAAAATTAATATTCCCTGCACTTTGAATTATTAACAGCTCTATTAAAATTCATTTTTACGGTGTTTGTTTATCGAAGATCTTTCATACAGTTTGTTGAGCACTGTGCATGAAAATGATCCACTTACAACAGTGATGGCTACTGCAGCTGTGGCCTTTCCCCACTCCAGGTCCATTCCCCTCATTTAGGCTGTGATCTGGGGCGACGATTGACCGAGGGGGGACGAGCAGCGAACTGCAGGGGACTGAAACGAGGGGAATGGACCTAGAGTGGGGGGAGGCCGATGCTCCGCTGGCCATCACTGTGTTAAGTGAAAGAAAAATTGTTTTAGATGGAGAATTAATACACGTAACGAATAAAACATTAAAATAAAGAGCAACTCTGTTTTTAATTGTACAGCCACTTTCCGTTAGGTTGGGTTCAATGGGATCAGATAACATCTCCTGTCCTTGTGTTTCTATTATAAACGCCTACGAAAATGTAGTTCATATTAACAGTTCTCATAAACCAACTTCCTTCTTCTGAATTTTCTTCTCTGATTTTTTTATTCCATTTTCTAAATATTCATAAAAATTTCTCGTTACACCCCTCCAAGCCTGCATCTGAGACGATGCACGAGAAATTTTTATAGTTTTGACGCGGTGGTAGCATTGCGGTCGTACCTACCGGGGGATTTCCTGGACCGTCCAGCTGCTGGGGGACATAACCTATAATTTTTCTCGGCCTCCTCGACTTTTCCATGGGAATAGAGAAAATGATCGTCATTGTTTGACGTTGTTGGCCACGAACCCCTCTTCAGGGTATTCAATTACAGTTCTCCCCTCGTGAAGTGTATCACAAAGTCATGTGGTGCGTTTCAATGGTGTCCCTGCTTATTATCTTCACCAACAGGTGATTCCCCTTGCGCCCTTCGACACAATAACACGTGTTCGCTGCACCGCGTCCCCTGTTTTGTATTCTTCCGTAAAATTGTTGCTGCAATTACTATATAGAGTGTCTCGTTTAAATCGACCGAAACGAATGTCTTTGAAACTGTCGTCGGAGGTACCAGAAATGTTTAAACAGTTTTATCATTCCAAAACGCTTGACACGGAAGCTGTGTGACCTTGAGATACACAGATATGGTTTAAATTAATATATTCACCAAGATTGTTTTCTTTTCCTTGGCATTGACTGTCATATTCGAATATAATAAATAAAATTTATTTACGGTTTTAAATCACCGTTTCTGTTTCTAATTTCCTTAAAGTTATCATTAATTTCGACCTATGATACTTTTTCGCAGATAATGCGAACCGCATGCACCGCTGTGCACATAAGAAATACGCAGGGTAGCATACAATGTACTAAAAACAAGAAATCATCGTATTATGCTCGGCAATATTTTATTTACTCACGTATGAAGCGGTTGGTATTTAAAGCACAGAATAAAAATTAAAAAAGTGATGTACAGTAGCAGAGTTATGGTCGACGTCCTCGTCCATTCATTTTCGTATGTTACACATCAGGGCGAAGCATGAGTATGATACCTGCATGACCTTAAACGGGATATCGTAATTAAAAACTGATTAACGTAGAGTAAACAAAAAAGTGAACAATTAAAAATATTTATTCATGCGAATAGTGTGAAGTCGCGTTTCGTTTCAATTACTTAACCCTCTAGGGTGCTAGGGCCGCTCGTGAGCTTAATTCGCAGTAACCTTTGTCAGTACGTTTATTTTTAGTATCGTAATAAGGGTTAATAAAACAGATCACGACATGTATAAAAGTGTAGACTTAGTGGGTGAGGCTTAGAAATACATTTAATATTAAACATTGAAAGAAGTCTACCTTGGTGCTCATCTCGAAAGACACTGCAAAAATTCCAGAAATAGATATCGAAAATGGGTCTAAAACCCTCTGTATCACGAATGGTATCATTTTTTGTATGTTCAACGGAGCGTTGTACCAACATCCATTGTAACTATAACATAATAAAAAGTCTTGTATACCATATTACATACAGAGTATTGCAAAAGAGTATGCTGGACTTATAGGACGGGTAATACTCAACAAACTGAAGAGAAGATGTGCAGTAAGCATAATTCGAAAACTGAATATTTTCTGAGTTGTAAACCATTTTCTGAACAATTATTTTCAGCGCTGAATCGTTTACAGCGGTGATGGTCACCGGAGCTACGGCCTCCCCCCACTCTAGGTCCACTCCCCTCGTTTCAGTCCCCTCCGCGTTCCCCCTCGGTCCATCGTCGTCCCAGATCACAGCCTAGATGAGGGGAACGGACCTAGAGTGGAGGAAGGCAGGAGCTCCGGTGGCCATCACTGGTTCACAGCTCGTATAAGACGCATCCTTCAGAATTTTTGTATTCAGTCTGATGAGTACTATCTGTATATAGTGATTACCACGCATGCATACGATGGAACTTAATTACTCACACACAGTGATAGAGATTGTTGCTACGTTCCAGGAGCTTCTCCCCTAGAAACACTTTCATGTACAAAATCAGCAAGACTTTAGAAATGTTGATAAACGTCATCGCGTTGCATATACGCTTCGACACTGGCACAAACTTGTACATCTGTTGAATGATGCTGTATGAATTATTAGAATTCACTCTACCGATGGCGCAGTATAAAAATATTTCAGAATTCAAAAGAAAATTCTTCTTATATTAACTGTGGTACACCAATAAATAAAAGTATTCTCCTGTTTTTTTTCTATTTACGTCTGCATAGAGAAAGCACTAAGGAATATCAGACACTGATTTTGCATTTTTCAACTGGTAGGAACTTTTATGATGAATCGTAAGAGATTTTTTACATTGTAGATTTCACCAGACCAGTGGTGCTATATTTTAGCTATATTTTACGGATAACCCCTGCCAGCCTAATTTTAATAAGACATTAAGGCAGTGATGTCCACCGAAGCTGCGACCTACCCCCACTCTAGGTCCATTCCCCTCATATAGGCTATGATGTGGGACGATGATGAACCGAGGGGAAGCGAGCAGCGAACTGGAGGGGACTGAAGCGAGCAGAATGAACCTAGAGTGGGGGAAAGCCGCAGCTCCGCTGGCCATCATTGCATTGAGTGAAATAAAAATGGTTTCAGAGAGAGAATTTATACACACTATGAATGAAACATTAAAATAAACAACAACTCTGCTTCTAATTGTACAGGCAGTTTCAGTTATGTTGGAGTCGGTTAAATTAATTTAGGTTAGGTTGGGTTCAATTAGATTGGGCTAAGCTGAATCTTTACTCGCCCAGTACCCTTAATAAATAACACTTACGTTGTAAAAGAAACTGGACAGCATAATTATAGCCAGGTAATATTGTACAAAGAAGGAATATGTGTAAAGAGTATCCACCAGGTTGAAGAACCTTAAACGAAACGAGAAATCAGATCGAGGTGCGTCAAGCTCTCCGATCGAGCATTATCAAAAGCTTGATAACCACTAGCAGCCATCTTTTACATGAATTCACGTGAATCGTTAGTTTCTAAGGGAACAATGAACTGTAGAACGAACTTGATGCATTTGCAGTGATACTGGATCGCGTTGCGCATTTTATATCGAAGCAGAACTATTTTAATGTCATTACTCAGGCCGTTGATGCAATCGAAAAGGTGTTCGTATCTGTAACTGAAAATAACGATCACGCACCATTAATCTTTGAACGATTATTAATTTTTTTATAAAGGTATGGAATTCATGGATCACAATAATAATTACGTCACTGTGACATCAAGTCTACCACGCTTGGTATAGAAACTTTAACTTTCGGCGTATATCGGAACAAGTGTGTAATTAAAAAAATAAAATAAAATTGAACGTGATATTAAATACTGAATTATTGTTCGTGCTTTCGTTCATTCGAAATCACCAGACAGTAATTACCTTAAGACGCTCAGAATGCCGCAAGTATGGTTGACAACGGTGAGAAATATCATATCGCATGTTGTTGTGATCAGGGATAGTAAAAACATGGTCACTTTGTAGATACAGTTTAACATACTCCAGATTATGCCGTGTCTGATAAAATGCGCCAGATACGACCGATTCAGCTTGAAAAAATCTGCCCGGTAGGAGCAGTGGTCGTTAACCGCTAAGGCAGGCAGAATTACGTCAACGATGTTGGTTAAACACGTTGTTATACCTGTGTAAACAACAATTTCTGGCTGTAGAACAGAATGGATGAAGTATTCCCGTAGGAGAATTTTCTAGCGAATCGACCTCGAAGTTTTACCAATTAAAATTATCACAGGTATTCTACTCTTCGATTCTGAAATTATTTCTCCACGAATCTTCTGCGTTCATTGATAGAAATCTTTTGAAAAGCATTTGTTTTTAGACATAAGTTAGTTTGCAAGAAAGAGAGAGATTCACGTGGACAACGACGATGAACTGCTCAGCGTTCTCTAATTCGTCGGCGTTAGCTGTGTCCAATCGTATAAAACAGTGAGGGCCACGGGAGCTCTGACCTTCCCCCCACTCTAGCTCCATTCCCCTCGTGTAGCCCTAGACTACAACCTGTATGAGGGGAATGGACCTAGAGTGGGGGAAGGCCAGAGCTCTCGTGGCCCTCACTGGCATAAAAGGAGGCCACAAGGTCCAAAAGGTGGGGAGATTTCATCCATCAGGGATAGGGAGAGGACATACTGTGCACCTAGGGAAAGCATAGAAACATCACTGTGGAGAGTAAAGGTGGGATTTCCTTCCTTAAAATACAAATGCATCCTTCTCTAACCAATAGTGCTCCAGTCTATGCCACTACTGCATAAATTAAATAATTATCACATAAATATGTGACTCAAATCATGAAATAATTTTCGCCAACTTTTTGATGCAAATACACCACTCTATCGCGACAAACGCGATTATTAGTCTTTCTCGTTTGCATTAGCCATCTCCTACTATAGGACAAACCTCGTTACACGGTCGAGATTGGCCTATTGCCTCTGTAACTCACAGAAATAGTAGAAACCAAACAAGCATCCCTGTCGAACGTGTTTCTTCTTCAGTTTCTCCTCTTCGTGCGCCAGTTCATCGCCACTCTGATGGATGCACTCGAAGATCTGCTTCATCTGAACGGTCGACGCGTTCGAACCGAAAGGGAAATAAGAATACACGATCCGCTCTCCTCTATTTTCCTTCTAAAAAAGGAACGTCTAATTGGTTTACCGTGTCGTTGTGCGCGCAACAGGTGAAATACTGACACGCGACGATGAGCGAGCCGAGTAGGTTCCAAACGGTCGCGAGCAAGTCATCCCAGGTGTGGCTTTGGTAGACGAACCACTGCACCTGAAAGTCCGTCCGAGTGTTTGGTTTTCTTGTGTTCAATGGAAAAAATATTGTTTTACAGTCACGAAACGCTCGTGTACCATTCCAGCGGAAAGAAATTTACTTGTGCATTCTACAGGGAGATTCAAAGATGGTGTCACGAAATTCACAGACGTGTTCTGTGCTTCAGAACTGAGAAGGAAGTCCTGATGAACGTGCCCCGAAAATTGATCCTTTAAGTGTTATGATAAAGCTCGAAGGTGCTGCACGTATTATTACGTTCTATATGTGCACTTACCGAGCGCATTTAGAGACCTTCCGCGCAAAGTAACTTATTCACTGCAAAATTTTAGGTACTCGTCCACCATGTGCGGATGGGCGCTAATTGTATTCAATAAGCACACTGCTGGAACGCCTGTGGGCGTTCTCCGTATGAGCCTCGGTAACAGATTGAGCACATTCAAGTATCCATAATACTTAAATGGTTAATATTAGGAGTTAAGTTTATTGTTGAGGTGCAGAATGCGCCTGTGAATATTCTGACGTCACTTTTCCGTCACCCTGTGTATACAAGGTGTATATTCAGGTTAGCAGAAATGTTGTACAGTTCGATACAGATCATGTAAAGTACTATTTCAATTTTTGTTATTACTTGTAGCTTTCAAGTATTCGAGCCACCTTCAGTCTTTTAAACAGAACACCCTATATACTCGAATAAAAATTGAAAAGGTATTGAATGCTGGATAATAAAATGTCACACAGGGTTTTGTGTTTGCAATAGATTACCCTTAGGGTACCTCTATGCAAACATTTAAAAAACATGCACTTTATACATAGTATCATCTAATACATTTTCGTTCATTGCCCATTTCTATTTTAATTTTCGTACAATCACATATGTCCCGTTAGAAGACCCATAAGGTAATCTTGACACCTGGAGGCCTTGAAAATCACTATTTTTTTAAATTTCAACAAGCAGCAGAAAACAATTGAGCAGTGCACGCAATCCTCATTTAAAATAATACGTTTAATCAGTTTCGTCCAAATGGAAAACTATTGCATCGTATTGTACATCAAGATTTCCAATTGAATCAAATTTATATTTTTGGATATTCAGAGGCAAATGTTGAGAAGACGGCAACAAGTGGTTGTCGAAGTGAAAGAAATCGACAATACCTGCACGAGGGTGTATCGGAAGAGGAGCAACCATATGAAGCATCTCTTGATCAACTGTTCTTTCCAGCTGCTGAACGGCCATATGCCGAGTAAGTTGCACAGGAATCGGACTCCCTTGAAGTAACAATCCTCCAGGATGCTCATGTTCGCAGGTCGAGAATCGAAACGCTTCTGATCGACCTACACGTCACCATCCCCCCTGAATTTTTCCTCCCATTATTTATTCACCACGCCGTCTGCCTGAATTTTTGCCCCTATTATTTATTTACCACGCAGTCTTCCTGAATTTTAGCTTCCATTAATTATTCACGCACCGAGCGTGCTCCTTTCCGTGCCCTTCCGTCATTACGCAATTATGGCGCCGTCAATGCATCTTTTATCAGGACGCCCGCGAAACAAATGCCTCGTAATTGTCGCCACTGAGACATTTTTAACCCTTTTCCATCGATTTTCCACAGTTTGATTGACGTGTCGCGGTATAGTCGGTTCTTGTCTTTATGTTGCTCAGGGGTACAGACATTGTTGCGTCTGACGCGGCGGTCAGTTCGATTGTTGCGGAGCTGCGAGACGGACCTTGGAACAACTTGGTCTCTCCTTTGAAGAATTATTTCAATTTTATACGACGAGATTGGAAATATGAACGGAGAGTTACGATGGATATCGTTTTCCGCAATTATTTCGTAAATTGATATTGCTGAAAGCTCTTCAGGTACGGCAATTGCACAATTATTATGGTTGTTGATAGAAAAAGTTGAAATTATCAATTTTATTGTATGAAAACAACTACTGACGCTGTCATTTTAAATAGATTATGGATATTAAATATTTTGAATGTTTTTGTGAATTTATATTGTTGGAAAGCCCTTCAGGAACGACAATGACTTAATTACTAACACTGCTGTTATAAACAGTTGTCATTAGCAATTTTATTGTATGAAGACAATTATTGGCGCAGTTTTTTCTATATAACTTCAGATCTCAAAATCTGGGGCACGTCTGTTGCTTTTGGAGGTAGAAAAAAATGGCCTGCTTCGAAGTGACAAATATGATACCATTTTCTCATATCAAAGGCATTGCCACTTCTCAATTAAATTATCCAATTTACAATAGCACCCTGGGAAACTTATGCTCTGTTAACTGAATCAGGCAAGCTCCACACGCGATAATAGTGATCTTCACACCGAAAGTCACCTCGTTAGAACCGCAAACGCGGCCCAGCAGAACGAATCGATTGCTCGACGTTGAATCGACTGGTGGCCACGGTATCGGGCTCATAAATCTCTGGATGAGACAAACTGTTAGTCGAAGGGCAACATCCCCGGATGCTGGGAGTTGCTCCAGCCCTTTTCGAATATGAATCGCCGACAGCGAGCGCGGAATAAACTTTGAAATGAGTTTAAAACTCCGGCGGATTGTTGGCCGAACAGCCGAGCCGGTTTGTTCACGGTGAATTATATTTGCGTCTGTCTGAAAATAAACAACCGTCTCTCCCCGCGGGTTTAATTGCACTCCGCCGCGGCGATCGTTGCGGAAGATGCAGAAACAGAAAATGGAACCCACCCTCCGCGCGAATCTCCACGATTTCACACCGATCGAACCAACACAACAATTTAATATCATAATTTTTATTAATTCGTGTCGAATTTTAAATAAAATTAATATTTTAGTCATAGCGTAAGGTAACGACCGTACAAAAAATCTGCACCTTGGTAGAAAAAGGGCCAATGTCCAATTTGCTATTTTTGGGGAAGAAATGCACAGTAGCACTTTTATTGCAACGTACATGATGCATTGGCCTGTTGTGGCAGTGAAAGGACCGTGGCCCTTTTTCTGTGACAATGTTATTACACGTGCAATAATTTTGAACATTAGCCATTTTTTTACCAAGTTGCTGAAATATTTCAGTGTCTTTTTTCTGCATGATTTGTGTTTCTTACTTTGAGCGCCACGTCGGCCATGTCTGGATGACACGTAGATTCAATCAATATTTATTTTATCGTGTACAGTATTAATGAGTATACCTAATAAACTTGAAGCAGTAAAAAATAATGAAAGTTACTGATATTATTTACGAAAAGTGGTAGCATTCGTGGTTGCAGTTATTTTGCATAAAAACTTAAGGAGTTTGCAATTTTCAGCCATTGCAGCGTGGCGCTCAACGCGTTAAAATGGGTTATTGTGATGAGTCTGACCAGGCATCGGCTAATTCTACTTGAGATTAATTCTGAGGATTTGTAATTACTCAAAGGAAGCATCGAAATGGTTGGATATCTTTTTGGAGGATTCTCATGTGAACAATTAATTTGTTTGAAAAATTGGGTACGTTGTATCTTCATATAAAGTCGTTTTATTATTTAAATAACAAATTAGGGCAGGTTTAAGCGTCCATAATTAAATCTCAAATTTTGTACATTAACTTGTACTGAGCTGTCGGTACGATAAGAAAGGGAAAGATTAATAAATAATACGTCGAATATGAAAATAATTTAAGTGTTTCAAAGGAAACAACTTTCAAATTCATTTTCGTTGATAGCGCGACCGTTCTTTTTACCACATTGCCAACGAAACGTTTTTTAATTAGGAACGATAATTAACTGGGAATGAGATGCACAGACGTGGAAAATAATAAAGGCGTCGATCGTGTTGTGTCCTGTGCAGGTTTCTCGCCCCGAGACTACCAATTACGTCTTCATTTCGATTTCAATTTGCGCTAAATTGTTTGCAGAAGCGATCGTCCCTCCCTCTCCCATTTACCGAGCCCCCTTTTCATTCTTGATCGCCTATGCCTCCGATAATAGGAGAATTGATCGATCGTATCGAGAGGGGGATGAAGGAATGTCGCTGAAGACGTCGAACCAGAGAACCTCATAATTCCCTGGTATTCCATTGAAAACTTCCTAAGTAAATTCATCGACTCTCCATTTTGAATCGAACTTTCTTATGGACACTCAGATGCAATAATCATCAAAATGCAGAAATAATTGATTCGACGAGAAGTCGTGGAGGTACCTTTGAAAGACAGGAAATATGAAAATATTAATGTAACGAGGTCGTATGAAAATGTTTCTTGTGCCAGAAAATAATTAACAGTTAGTAAGAATTATAACAATGTTCATGCAAATAGCCATTTATGAATTTTAATATCTGTGTATCTTAAAATACATGCATGGGTTCTAGCAAAAATGTATTCCATCCCCTAGGGATTATTTTGTTTACCCTATGCACATCTGAATATATTCGGTTGCATAAACATCCAGAGTTTAACAGTGAACATAAATTAATTAACATCAATGTGCATCTGTTCTAACATTTTATTTACCACCCGCTACAGTACACATTTCCGCACTCACCCTGCCAAGAATTTTTAATAAACATTCATATTACGTGAAAAATGAAAATGTGGTGCG
Organism: Macropis europaea; assembly: GCA_916610135.2. Classification (NCBI taxonomy): domain Eukaryota; kingdom Metazoa; phylum Arthropoda; class Insecta; order Hymenoptera; family Melittidae; genus Macropis; species Macropis europaea. The sequence goes on along the minus strand of OU744352.1, from coordinate 2,989,275 downwards.
TATTTTATTTTATACTATCATTGTGGTATTAATTTTATTCAAAATATAACGCTGCTTAGAAGTTATTTAATTAAATCGAACTTTTTACAAGGGGCGAATACGACCCACGAAACGCGAAATATTTTATTATAATATAGGCGAACGTTTTCTATACAATTTTCACGTTGACGCGAGAAGAATGATTGCAAAATGGGAGTAACGTGTTGTGCTGTCCCTGATCATTCGTAATGTTTGATTTTCATCGAACCGACGCCCACGGGAATTGCACCGGCACGGAACGGAAAGAATTGCGTCAGAGTTTCGAAAACCAAAATGCGTCCCTTGATGTGTACCGAAAACCACAGTGTTTGTCACTGGCAGGTTGCAAAGCGACGGTAAAAAAGTCGCCGGTAGGCGTGAAAAACTAGGAAAATTGGTGAGCGTGCCGTCGAGCACGCGGTCCATTGTTGCACCTTTGGGAAAAATATACTCTGACTCCTGGTTCGAACCTAATTCAGATGAGACTCACGCTGACTCTAACTATAAATGATGGAGAAACAAATAAGTTCATGTAATTCGGATTTTATGTAGACTGAATCTAAATTCAACTCTGACCTAATTCTGTTCCAGGTGAAATTTAATTCAGACCTAACCCAACAATATTCAGGTACTAATTCATACCAAATTTGGATCTGTACAATTTAAATTGGATCAAAGTCTGAACTGATTCAGTTTGAGTCAAAGTTGAGTCAGAGCTAATTCAGACATAATCAAAAACTGATTCATATAATAATTCTATATGATTTTACATCTGGATGCACGGTAGACCTAATTCAACCTGAGCTTAACTATGAATTAATTCCGATATAATTTAAATAAGTGTCTGAACTAATTCACGCCTAAGTCAAACTGACTGTAATTTCAAATAATTCGTACGACGCTTGGTCTGGGCCAGAGATTGATACCTAACATAGAACTAGCTGAGATCTAATCGATAGCAAACCTAACCTAAAGCTTCTAATCAAACATAACCGGGGCGCCAGATAATTGTTATTGGATAATCAGACTTTAGTTAGTTCTGGATTGAAAGCTTTTTAATGCGCAGTACACACAAATCAAATTGAGATGAAACTGACCATGAGATCTATTTTGAATCTAATTCAAAATTAACCTAAATAACACGTTCCTTTAATTTAAGAAAAATAAAGAAGACCTTAAATCTTTGAATGAAACAAAACTTAGAGCTTCGTAATAATATTCGTCGATTTTTCTACTTTTAACACGTTCACTGCCATGGCGGTTACCGGTGACCAACACATCTAATTTTATTTAATCAGATAATTATTAATTTTAATATAACTTCGAATAGAATTAATGCTGTGATAAGAATAAAATGCCGAAGCTGTGAAATTGAATAGTTATATAATCATTTCCTTCGTTATTTTCGTTTGAAATGTGATATTATAGCATGTCTGACCAGACATGGGAGTTTTCACTGCGGCAGTTAACGTGTTAACAGCCGCCACAGTGAAAAACCCTGTAATTAGTCAGACGCAAAAAATAATTTATTATAAGCATACATTGCTGAATGCATTACCTCTTTTTATTATAAATTCAATGAAATAAAAATTTATGCTTGGGTCACCAGCGACCAAGAACACCAGCAACCATAATTCGAATCAGCAGCCAACTTTACCGCATTGACCATTAATTCTTTTGTGGTTCAGGTGGAATTCTGTTTCGATTGTTTCGCCCGAAACAATGGGAACAAATTTCTTTTCTTCCACCTGCCCATTCTTTCTAATTCTTCTATTTTTTTTTCTTCTGTCGCGCGTATATTCGTGCGCTTTTTAAAATAGAAATAATTGGCTCGCCGTTTTCCTGGAGAATTTATTGTTCCTTCGGCGCCAAATTACGGCGTCGATCACAAAATTTCGTTTCACCGAATCGATTTGATTCGAGCTTACACAACTTTTCCCTCTGTTCGAATTGGATTCGGCACGGTGTCTCGATCGAGTTCGATTCGTTCGATCGCGATCAAAATTGCTGTGAAATTCGCAATATTCAGAATGTGCCATAAGAAACAAGAAACATTATTAAATAATCTAGAACACTTTAAGAAGACACAGAATCATTAGAGAATTAAGCTAGCTGAAGAAGACTGTAGCCGCACGAAATTTCACGATACTTTCCACTATATTTTTTGGTATAGTTAAACTTCCAATGGTTCAATTTTATATTTTTTATGCATAACGATCTTACATGGTAAGTTCAATTAAGTAGTTCAATTAATGGCACCACAGTAAACCAGATGTACATGGTACAGAAACAAGTATTATTAATAATAATAATAGACAATAATATAAGTATTGTTATTAGCTGACAGACAGCAATATAGAAAAATAAAAACAAAACATGCAGTTATATTGTAACTAATATAGTAGCTGAAATTTGCATAGTACAACGAGAAAGGTTATTAATCGTGATAAAAATAATCCCCGTGTGGGAGCGGGATAGAATACTCCCACAGTAATCCCTGCTTGTCGTACGAGGCGACTAAAAGGGAAATCCTTATTATAATACAAACAAAGATTAAAAAACATGAATAATACTAATGAGAATGACAAGAATGAGCTGAACAAATGAAATTCTCTTCATTTTAATTTACCTCCTCATTACCGTTTGTAAAATTATAAACAATGCGTTATCTTTAAAAGAGGATAAAGTAAAAGACGTGAAATAAGAAAAAAAGGTTCGTAGTGTTGATAGAAGAATTATGGTACTATATTATGGAAAATACTCTGTAATAAATAATGAAAATATTTTTGTTGTTTAGTCTTGCATAAGAGACTACTTTAAACTTATGAAATATATCAGAGTAAATACTAAATTTAAGCCATAATATTTCTGCGAATTATTCAGTGTAGACGCTGGCAGCAACTGCAATTTATTTATACGATTTTAAATTTAAACTCTTCTACACTCAATTGTTTTTATTCTTGATTTAAATATTATTAAAAGAAGCATTCCCTGTAATTACCAAATTTTTTTATTTCCAGCTATTAATTCGTATAAAACAAGCACTGATAAGAACGAAAGAGAGAATAAACAACGGCATTATAACGAAACTAATATAAAAATTATATAATTTCTCTAAGTTTGACAAATTCATCCTTAAAGAAACAGAAGAGAAGTTTTAAATTCACGTGTTGAATCACTTAAGAATCCATTTCTCTCGATTCACGTCTTCGTTAAGGAAACGGTTGGAGATACGACGAAAACTATCGGGGTATCGATAAATTTCGGCCATCGATCGCGCGATGGTATCGTCGATGGGGGCCCCGCGAATCTCTCGAAACGATCTTCAGGACGATTTTTCCTGGGAAACCGATGGGATCCCATTCGCAACGTCAGTTTTCATTTCGCCGCCGGATTACAAGCGGTTCTCCTCCACTTCTCGAAAGCTTTCACGAATTTCCACCGAAAGGACCTTCCCTTCGCAATTTTCCCGCGGCCACCGTTGTCCTTTCGCCTTGGAAAACGCTTTTTCCTCGATACCAGCCTGGCGAACGAAAATCGCTTGCGATTATATCTAACATAATGGAAGCTCGCAGCTTTTTTGCATGTGATCGACAATGAAACTTTCATTTTGAAGTTCAATTTATTTTAAGAGGGTGAACAAGTAAATTCACTGCTATAATAATTATAATAAACAGTAACGATTTTATTTTTCTATTCTTTTCACAGTAAGGGAATGTTACAAAGCGGCTTTCTTGAGAAAATCGATTTTTAATGCCTCAGTTCAGTGATGACCACCAGAGCTGCAGAATTCCCCCACTCTAGGCCCATTCCCCTCATAGAGGCTGTGATATGCGACGACGAACCGAGGAGGAATGAAGAACGAACTGGAAGGGACTCAAACGAGGGGAATGGACCTAGAGTGGGGGAAGACCGCAGCTCCTGTGGCCATCACTGCTTTAATTCATCAGTAAAGACACAAGGTTCCATGAACGTAATTGTATTGTTTGCAATAAGAAGTTTACACTTCAATTAGGCGCCAGGGGAAAAATAAGCCAAAAAAATTGCTTTACACTATTAATACTTTGATAGCTGTCACGTACATGTGATTTCATTTCTTTGAATATCACTTGCGCAGAACAAATAACTGGACGTGCCTATCACTGATAAAAAGTAAATAATCCATTACAGGTAAAATTAAAATGACGAAATAATAGAATATGATAGTACACAACTAGAGACTTGCAAAAATGGCTAACGACAACTTATTTTCTGTAGATAAAATCGCTAAAAATGAGCATTCCCTGTTTCTTCCCCTTACCCTTCAATTTTAATATGAATTAATGCAGACATAATTATAAATTTTATTTACGTTATAATATTAGAGTTTTAATTTATATTATAATATAATGCAAATGTATATTCATGCATTGGTTTATAATTTAAACAAAATATACAGAAAATTACATCAGTGGTTACAAAGGCTAATTCGGATTTAGGAGATGAAATTGGAGGTTCCGCCGGAAGGGACGTCACGACGCAGACGGAAATGGAAGCGCCGAAAACGAGTAATAACGAGTGAAATAGCAACCGTCGAGCAATACGGGACGTTTCTTAACTCGGCAAACCGTGTTATTGCATTTAATTGTCAAAGAAAGCCCGACGAGGGCCGCAAGAACCTTGCAGCCGGGCGGAAAACGCTTTGACTGGCTTATGTCTGCTTAATTTACCCCGCTATGCTTTGTTTCATCGTCTGTATAGATACGTCGCGTGCTCCCTGTACAACGGCACTGTGATTCTCTGGCAATTAACGCTAATTGTACGACATAGAATTGCTTTACGACTGTGTACCCGGCGGAATGTTTGTCAGACGTTCCTGCATTCTCGCGGATCCTTGCGAGCATCTCGTACGAACGACTTGAAACGCTTCCAAACTGGTTTGTTTATGATTTTAAGGATCTTACAGGATGTGTTTGATCAGTCTCGATCAAGAGATCATTCATAGATGACATCTAACCCAAGTTAGATGTTACAAGAATTCTATATGGGTTACTTAAGCTGTTGCTGAATGATGACTTCGTCTAGGTGCTTGAGGATGTTTTAGGATAGATAAATGAGTACTAGCCTTAATTAACATCCAGGGCTAGTCAGTCTCCAGAGATACTCAACCTGCAAGACAGGGAAACTTTCAGGGATAATCAAGCACCTGGGTTAATCGAAGGCTGAGGCTTGTCAAGGTTCAGAATTAGTCACTGTTCAGGGCTAGGCAAGGTTCAGGATTAGTCACTGTTCAGGGCTAGTCAAGGTTCAGGATTAGTCACTGTTCAGGGCTAGTCAAGGTACAGGATTAGTCAAGGTCCAGGGCTAATCAATGTCCAGGACCATTCAACGCCCTGGCTGAGACAAGATCTATGACTAGTCAAACTCTAGGATTAATTAAAGTCCTGAGATAATCAAAATTCACAATTTGGCAGCATCTACATCTAGTCAATGTCTAGGACTAACTATGTAGTGAACCTCCAAGGAGTAGTCCAGGTCTAATAGTAGTTATCTTTCAAAACCAATTAATTCCGAAGGTTGGTCAACCACCAGAGCAAATCAACATCCATTACTACCTAACACTTGCTCAATTGATCAATTACACTAACTCCCCTCAGCTTACTCAAAGACCACCTAATTTAATATTCAACATACTTTTACAAGCTTCGAGCTGAAACTCTTCGACGTGCATTCAAAATTTCTCCACAAAACGAGGACGCTTCATTACCTTATTTTTATTAAATACCAGCCGACTTAAGTGATCTCAGAAGTCGCCTGCCTCTAAGGCTCTGTCAGTCGGTACGAAATGAATTTCTGCAATTTCACGGAAAACCTAGGAGAAATTTCGAGCTTTCCTGTTTCCAGGAGCAGCTCCGTCGCGGAAGGGTGTATGATGGATGACGTTAGGATGACAGAATCGTTCCTGCAGGAAACTTCGCCGTCGGAGTAGAAACGTCAAGGCGAAAGAACAGAGACAGAGTCAAAGAGACGGATAGAGAGAGAGAATATGTTATTTAATTAAAGCTAGCCGAGAGGTAATTGTACCAAGGATATTATTGCCGTCTCTTTCAGTCATCCACTTGCTCCTTGCTTCTTTCATGTGCTCCGAACCGATTCTTTGCCGAGCTAATTGGAAAGCATTGGACTTTAATGAGCGACGTAGAATGAGAACGTCTTCAAGTTTCACAGGCACAAAGCACCTTTAAGTGACGCGAACCATGGTTGTTCCATACAATTCGTATCCTTCAGTTCTGCGAGGGCTTCAGTGATCTCTTGCAGGCACTACCGTGGGAGCTAGCGATGGGTTGCGACACTGCTCAATCAGTGTCACAACGATCAAGTCTCATTAAGTAAAAAACGCACGTAGTGTCGAATCCTAAATAGTGTTCACACGTCAAGATCGAACTTTTCCAGCTATTTCTGTGGCTATATCGATACTGTCATAATCTAAGAAGTTAGGTGGTCTGCGAGGTATCGAATGCTATTTCTCTCGCCGAATTTATCGAACTCACAGCCCTGGAACGCTCTGAAAGTACTCAGGAAATAAGTACTATGTTCGAAGTTATTTATTATGTTATATATTACATCTCCCTAAGTTTTCCAGTTCTGTTTTTAGATCACCCTATGCATGAATTACTCACTGAGCCCATCATATAAAATTCATTGTACTTCGCACGATAAATAATACCGCTAATAATCCAATTATGAGAGAAAGATGAGAGACACGGCGAACATGGCGACCGTTCTCGCGTTACACTTGCATTATTTACACGCGTGCATAACCTGTTGCTGTAAAGCGAATGCATAATCGGCCTACGGCGCGCATATATTTTCTGGAAACAAATTACTTCGCCCTTCCCCCCCACTCCTGCCCTCTTCGCGCTGCCACCCCTCTCCCCGCTGCCACCCCTCACGGGCCGTTGTTACGAAGGTTAAGCCGCTTTGTTATAGTCGCGCCTTAAAACTGCTTCCTGACGACCGTAAACTTTCTGATGAATACTTTATTGGCCGAGCTAGCGGATGCAAAATGCACCGACGCCACGGCGCAACGCTCTATAATCCGCCATTTTCGTGAAGTAACTATTCGTAGTCTTCTCGTAAATCTTCGCGACCCGGCCGTTCCCCCGAACATAATTTATCTAGGACGAACAGGTGGAAATGGAGTTAATATTTGATGTAATAATGGATTTTTTTTTCAATTTCTCGACGAGGCTTCTGGGAAAATGCTCGGTTCCTTCATAACAAAACTGTGCAACGATTTTCTAAATATATACAATTTTCTCTTGTTTCCAAAAAGCAATTGTTTCAGACGTACATGTTGGAATTGTTGAGGAAGTCGCTTTGTTGTACAATTTTGACTGGTGTTTCGTTTAATTTATTGGTGAACCTAACAGCGTTAGTGATTTGCCTGATAGAGTAGTACTATATGTATTAGTATAGTAATACCTGGCCCCCTGAAAGCAGCACTACTCGACCTAGTATGGCAGTACCTGCCCTGCTACTAATAATAATATTTGGCCTGAAACAGTGATACCTGACGCACTAATAGTGATAGTATTTGTCCTGGCCTGGTAGCACCATCTGGCCCTCTAATGGTAGTAATATTCGGCCTAAGATAGTAACAGTACCTGGCCCTATAATAGAATTGATATTTGACTTACTATGGGCTTGGCCTATAGTAGTACCTGACCCTATAATAGTAGAAAAACATACAAAGTATGCGCTCAAACGTGGTGCAGTCTTTGCTTAATAATTGCAAGCAGAGCTTTTGCTACTGCAAATCCTGAATTTCAATTAATTAACACGATGTTGAAGCATTCATTTCGATGTATGGCGAAAAAAGAAGATTGAAGCTGTAAAATTCATCTGTCCGTCTGTCTGAAAGAAGGAATGAAATCGCAATAAGGGAAGGAAGCCAAAAATAGTAGGCTATGCTGATAAGCGAATCGGAAGTCACGTGTAAGTTTCCAGTTTCATGGCCGCCGGCCAAATAAAACGAACTCTGTCGATTCGATCATACGTGCGAGTACCGTAGAAAAAGCTCGTAATAGGCACTTACAACGAGCTTCCGTTCGTCTCGTACACTCGTTAACTCGATAAATTAACGACCCTCCGAGGATTATGCTCGTCGAACATCGACGAGATCGGCCCGTTATTCTATCTTCACCATTTTCAGGACGCTGGAATTCCAATTTGATATAATCTCACGGTGATTCGACACAGACAATTTTTTTTATCGAACGCTGACTAATTTTGCATAATAAAAATTGTACACGTTAAATATTAGGTTGGCAACTAAATTCGGCACCTTTCCATTGCTTATTTATATATTAAAAAAGCACTTTTTAATTGTAAATTCTGTGTGATTGCATTTATGCTTAATTTCATGCTTTATATTATGTTGCTGCGACTATTTCATTTTAATCCTTTCTCATGTATATATATCAGGATTACACCTGTACAATCTACAAATAAATGCAAAATTATCAGAACTATGATGAAGGAGTATTCAAAATTCAAATGTAAGCAATTTGAATATAAAATGCTCCGAGGGTCGCGAAGTTAATTGCTGATCCAACAAAAGCAGAAAATTGTACATAATATTATTTCTCTGCTCTTTTGGTGCTTTTTGAAGGCACGACGACGTACATGCGACAATAAATTCCTCGTTTCGTGATTCCAGTTGAAGTTTTCGAAATCGAGTTCCTCGGTTCGACGCAAATCGAAACAGCTCCGTGCGAGTCGTCGAAATCGAGGACAGGATCGAACGTAATCCGGTAGTCACGAGGTTGATTCGCTTAAAATTTAACGTTCGTTTAATTAAACGTTTCTCGAAGACTGCGCGAGGGCTCCGGGGCGAAAACAGCGTTTCGAATTGGACGGTTTAACGGTGCAATTTACCGGTTAATGCGTTTCGTTGCAAGAAGTCTCGCGACGGAATTGCTTTCGAAACGCAACGTCGTAAGTCGAAACAGCCCGCACGACCCTGGAATCGATCCTGAAACGTGCACGTCTTAAATCCAGACCAGCTTCCTTAATTACTCTGTACCTTGCAGCCGTGAAACAGCGTGTAGTACATAGCTGCTGCTATAAATTCCATTAATACCAGAAATTGTTCATGCGTTATCGGTACACCATTTATCCTGGCTGACAGAGAAGCTAGAAAATGTGTTGACATGAATAAGTTTTACTTCAACGTTGTAGAATGTCTTCCAGGTAATTTGAATGCCAATTAACTTAATTTTGAGACATCTTGTGAGGTCTATTTATGTACACCGATGTCATTTTAAGGTCAAACACTTTTTACTGAGGTCGTTTTGGGGGTGTTTAACTTCGTTGAGGTCAGTTAAATCATTTGAGATCCTTTCGAACTCAGTTGACTTTATTCGGGTCTTTTTAAGAGTCAGTCAGTTTCAGAATCGTGTTTTGGACATAAATTTAACTTCATTAAGGTCGTGGTGTGATTCATGTAACTTCACTGATTACAGTAAATTTCAGTAAGTACTTCTTCAGGTCAGATGATTGCGTTAAGGTTTTTTAATGAATGATTAACTTCAACATGGTTCTTTGGAGGTACATTTAGTTTGGAGGTGCTTGGTTAACTTTATTAAGGCCAATTAACCTCATTTAAGTATTTTTAAGGATGAATTAATTTTTGTGAGGCTCTTTTGAGTTCAAATTTAACTTCGTTAAGGTCAGTCTGAGTTCCAGTTAACTTTGTTTTGTCCTCATAAACTTCAGTTGACTCCTTCCAGATTCTCTCGACGCCAACTGAATCTGGAAGTTCATAACGTAATGAAAATGTAATAACTGTCGAGCACGGAATTAAAATGTGGGCCGTCGAAATTAAAAGTCCCCAATTTTCGTTAATTAGTGAAGTCCGCAAACGAAATCGTCACACAAAATTAATATCAGATTCGTTCGAAATGAATTCGCTCTCTTATCATTAAATTTCATCGAGAATCCTAGTTTAATGTTTCCGTACGATTGCGACTGAATCGAATATTCAGGTGAGGTGATACCGTTTTTATTATCTTTCTCTAAATTAATGAAAGCTCCATTGAAATTAATTAAACATGATAACGTTGTCCAGCCGTTCATACTGAAAAATAAGTTGGCTTCCGTTCCTGGCACAGTGGACGAAGATTTCACCGGAGGTATCCTTTTAATTAAACTCTCTATTAAAATTAACTAAATCCGATATTATCATGTTTGTTAAAACGCCGTGATATAAACTATATCAGCAATCCAAAATGCAATATTAATCTAAACTAAAATCAACAATTAATATAAAACAAAGCCAAAATCTCTACCCAAAATTAGAACAGGAACATTCAATTTAATTAAAACTCTGAAGTTATAATTTGTAAAATTCAATTGAAATAAAGATCTACAATATTTGATAATCCTACTGAAGTCAATTACATTGCACACATTCTCACTTACATTATTAATTTCATTTACACATTTCAAATTTTAATAAGAACAGTAAATTTCATTAAAATTTCAGTATTAAAGAATGAATGTTAAATTCTGTTATCACTGCAAACGTTATGTGAGCTGCCTGAATTTTTCGATTAGCTCGAACAGAATTCCAGAATCGAGGGGGACAATCGAATGCAGTTGTAAGAAAAATAAAAATCAACCCCAAAGATGGTTCGCATGTTTTCGCGAGTGTGTCGGTGGGATGAACGCGAAATGTGTCTGTAAAATGCTCGATAAGTGGGATGGTTCGTTGGAAGAAAACGCAGTGAACAATAATGGCAGACTTGGTCCGGGATTACCCTCTTACAGACGCGTAATGGACAATGGCCAGTTAAACCTCTTGGTATCCGATTATGTGCAGCTGCATCGTCGGTGCACTGTAATGCACTGACAGTTGGCGGCGGTCTTTCTGGGTGAAACAAAGGCGATTTAAATTGAAGGAGCAGAGGAAAAGCAGGTTTTCCACGAAATGTTTTCTCCCGAATGTTTTTTGTTTGTAAAAAAAAAATATTAAACTTATCTGCGCGTTAAATTCATTTCTGAATATAATTTCAAGGAAATTAATTTTTCTTTGTTTTGTCGACAATTTAAGTCACGTAAAAAAATATTGAAGTTGTTTGTTGGTTATCTCGTGTAACTTAATGCTATGTACATGATTGTGTTCATCGTTATATAACATTATCTCACAGTTATATCGTCCTTTTCTGTCATTACAATTTTTTTTCATTTTTATTCGTATTACTTTTTTCTTTATTATTTATACTTGCCAATAATACGTATATTTAGGTATAGCAGTATATATACTGCTAATAATAAATACTCATACCAATAAATTCTGAACGAAATAGTGTCATTAAAAATGTATACTACTCGACAGGATTAGAGGATCACAGACTTAAATGATTTATTGTTCATTATCATAAAGCTCCAAATATAGTACATGGTAAACATCCAATAAAGATGTTATTAAATTGTCAGAAATTATTAAAACCTGATTAAAATGATTAATACCTGAAAATCTCAGAGAGACTAAATAAATTTTCTGTGTCCAATAATTTAACGAACAAAAAATGTATGTAAATTTAAAACACGTACATCAAAACACTGTGAATTTTTCAAACAATAGTATTTTGTACAGGAATAAAGTTTCTCAATGTTTCAACGCGTCTAATAATTATCGAAAGAAACGAGATTACGCGACGAGAAGTATAATGACGCAGAAACGTATGGAAGATTGGTCGGTGGAAGGAAAAAGGAAATTCAATCGGGTGGGGAAACACGAAAACTTAAAGAACGTACGTATGATAGGAGGTTTCTGTGAAAGGTCCGATGGAAACGGGACTCTTTTGAGAATTCACGGTAACGTGAGAACCTTTTGAACGAATCAGAGCGGTGGAAAAGCTTTCGTGGAAATCAAAGGGGAGAAAATCGATCGGTCGAACGGACGCATCTCTCGTGACGTCCGCGGCTGAAACATTAAACTTCGAAAATTCTACCGGGTGTACTCGAGCGTACAGCCATTTCCCCATCTTAACAGTCTGACTGTCGCGTCACCCATATGTGACGCCTATATTCAATCATTATTTATTTTATCATTTATAATATTAACCCTTTGATTGCTAACAGCGCCTACAGATGTAATTAATATTAATATTTATAACTTTCTCAGCATTTAACGCCATAGTGGTTCATGTAATTATTTTCAGCGGTGTATTACTGATTGAAAAGTGTATAAATTGAAGTTATGTTCCTTTTGCATGTTCAGCCAATACGACGTGGCCGTCAAAGTGTTAAACAAAAAAAACTGTGTAGATAGAATAAAATTTTTTGTTCTTTTAGCTTTCAGATAGTCACTTTAGATGAGTGCTTTTAAACAATTTTTCTGCCACCGCAGAAATTGCTACGAGCTTTCACTGGCAGCCGTATAATTTTTAAATGGAACCACGTACTTTTGGGTGCTCTGATCGAGTGCAGTTATTCGCACACTGCGGGAATGTATTAACACGTTCATTGCCATGGGTGTCGCCAGCAAGCAAAACATTGAAGTTTATTCCATTAAATAATTACAGATTTTATTAAAATTTTGAATAGAATTAATATTGTAATACGAATAGAGGGTCCAGTCTCTGCGATGGATTAATTAAACTTTTTTTCTCCGTCATTTGTGGATGAAATAGCGTATTATAGTATGTCTGACCAGGTATGGGAGTTTTCACTGTGGCAGTCAACGTGTTAAACCAGCTGCCTGACCGTTTCAAGCACCCAGCTGGTCCTTGTTTTCTCTTGGGACACACTGTAGAGCGCAGCCACGGCCGATCACCTCGGTTGGCAATTAAAGCAGCCTCTAATTTCGATTAATTGATCATATTTTAATTTGTGAACGCCACGGTCCACGAATCGCCATGGCCGGTCCTCATAACGCGGCAATCCCTTCGTCCGCGACGTCTCTCGCCATTTACATTATCGATCATTAATTACGGCCGCGTTTCTAATTACCGAAATCCCTTCGTTATCGACCCCGTCGAAAGTCGGCCGTAATTGCGTTATCGCGAATCTGCGGGCCGAATAATCGCGGAACGATGTATCGACGATTAACGGCGGATCGACGATAATAGGTTCCGCGAGGCTCCTCGTGTGACCTTATACATACAGGGTGTTGCATTTTGATCGACATACGGGGATATGTTTGGAACTGTCAGAGATATTGATGTTTTTAGATGGGTTTTAAATCAATAGTCACTTTGATGTACTTATTAGTTTATTGGGAAGGCTTGCTTTATAAATACATTCAGCAATTATAATTTTCGTTTTTCTTATAACTAACGTGGAAGATTATAGGTGGCAGGTTAGTCTGAACGTAATGTAAACGGTGTCCAAAGCACACGGTATACTCAACAGGTGTAATAGAACAAAATACTTCATGCAACTTTTGTTTGAAATGTTTTTCAATGTCTCCAATTTTATTATTTAGAAACTTCCAGCATGTGCCAGTATAAATGGAGTGCTCTGTATACACAATTAAATTTTTATCTGTCGAGAAAATAATGGTCCCATCTCAAGGTCACATGCTAGGAGGTCGTTGACTGAGCCTTTTATTTGTGTAGTAAGATCATAAAAGGAAATTCAAACAACATGGTACAACATTTGCGATGTTTAAAATTCGAGGGTGCAGATAACATCGATGTAGCGTTAATTACCTTATAAATAATGTTTAAAAAACAATTTGGAAAATCAACAAGAAAAAAGCGGTAATGACAGAGTAACCAAACAGAATAATTATTTAATTTAAAACTTTAGTTTTGCACAAAATGAATTACAGTCAATTAATTTAAAATTGTATATGGAACAGTATATAGCAATGCTAAAATATCTTTTACCATTTCATTCTGCCTGTTACATTTTTCAGTATCATTTAACTGTCCAATAGATGACCCTGTGCATTAATTAACTAAATGAACAAGCGAATGAATGAACATTTAAAAAACAGGTCGCAGAATAAGAAAAAGAATACAAAGAATAAATATTTCACATCGGAAATGGTGGAAGTTCAGCGAATCGGGGGTTGAAACGATCGCAAGCTCTCCGCTCAATGCGCCGCTGCGTCAGACTGCCTGGTCGCAAGCTTCCGTATACGTAACCATGTTAGGTGAGTAAACATCGCCGGTTTATCAGCCAATGGAACCGCGAAACTACCCTCGGGCTGATTTCCACGTCGAATCGGACCGTGGCATAACCTCCGCACGGTTTTACCGGCCGGTCAAAGCGATCTTAAATCACCCTTGGGACGTTCTCGTGAAGGCCTGAAAGCTTTCGTCGTCTTTGGACCTCGTAAGAGCTATACTTTCAGCCTGGAATTAGGGTCACGACGCTTCTCGAGCTGCACTATTAATAATTCCGTTACAACGGATTTGGTCACCGCTCGGCAGCGATTTCCTTCTGCCTCTTCTTTTATTACATAGCAAAGACAAACGTCTCTTCGTTCCATCCGGAGCTTCTCCGAAGAGCCCATAGAAATAATAATAATGAGAACGAAGCACGAGCGCGTCGATAAGCTAAGTACATACGTGAGTCGGGGGGTTATCGAGGCGGACGAGAATCGTTCGCGACTGGGAAAATAAACGAAAACGGTTCCAAGGAACAAGATCGGAGCTGCGATACATTCGGATCTGAGGATTACTTTAACGAAGTCTCGTTGCATTTATAAAGGGGAGGCTGATTAAACTGGAGATCCGCGATAGCCCGGAAGCCTTTTCCAAAAAGGAGGATCACGCTCCCGGATCGAACGGCAAAGAGCGAAATAGGTCGAGAAGAACGTGAATGAGTGGGAGAGAGTGAGGGGCAGAAAGAGAGAGTATGAGAAGGAGAGAGCTTAAGTAAATAAGAGCGGACAGTAAAGACTGACGGTAATGAGCTTAATAAAATAGCGAGCAGAAAATGGGGAAGGGTTGTCGGTTCGACTGCACTTCTGTTCGCCCTTTTTAACGCTGCCAGCGTACGAGAACCACGGTTCCTTTTCGATTAGGGTGTTTCAGCGAACGACCGACCGCTGCGTCGAAGCACGGTGACACGTAGGAAACTCTAAAACCGTTTAGTTGGGAATTCGATTTTTATATTACTGCGTCATTCCGCTCGTCTGACCAACGACGCGGCCATTCCCCTTATCTGGTCCATGGCTGGGCAATTCCATCGCTATGGTCAGGTATTGGGTCATTCTACTTGCCTGGCCGCCTAATGGGCCATTATACTTGTCTGGCCGACGCTGCACCGTCTACTTGCTTGCCCACGCGTTGACTTATTCTACTTGACTCACACATCAGTGTCCCGTGTCACCTGTGTGGTCCACTTGTACGTATTAGACCATAAACTATGCTGACTGGGAAATGAACGGCACACATTCCTGTTACAAATGATCCTAATACATCCTACACTAATTCTAGTATACCTTACAAGGTACAAGCATAATACCACTTCGATTATTACTTTATCATTTCATAATAATAAATATATGCAATTATTTCCATACCTGTGACAATTCTGAACGAAATTTTTCTATCAGATGTTACATAGTGTAATACTTTTTTCAGCGATACCTAACCGAAGTGGGTGATCTAATCAGATTTTTGATAGTTAAGTGCACACGTACTGAAGTTTCAATCTCGATTTTCCCGTAAACGGAGCCAAATACGAAAAAATTTGATTCTACATTCTCGACTTACTATTGCATCGGGAATCGCCTTCTTTCCGGATGTACCATGACTTCGAAGACACCCTGTATTTTTTAACGAAACGCGGGGCTTTGTTGGCGACAAAATGGTCTAAATGCTCTTGTCCCGTGGTGAAATCGGGCACGTTCGTTCCCAGTATTTCGCAGTCGGCGAAGTTCTCTCCTAGTTACGAAGACGACACGCGAAACAACCGGAAAGCTCTCCCCGCCTTCGTGTCGCGGTATTAACGGAACTTGCACAGCTTACGCGGGGCAACTTTCCATCCAGCAATTAAACGGCAATCGTACTTATCGCGTGCACATTGCGCCGAACGAACGTGACGAATATTTGCATTTACGTTTCGCGTCGCGGTTCGCCCGAGCCACTAATAATTTCCCCTTGGAAATTCCTCGACTCGCTGGTTCAAACACCCGCTGCCTGGACCGGTAAAACCATATTGCCCTGTATACTCACCAGGGGGATCAATTCTCCCGAAATTATGATCGAAAACGTGATATTCAAAGCGATGAATCCGACTCGAATGAAGAGAGCTATGTACTCGTAATTGTGAAGAAAGCTTAAGGGATCTTGCTGGTGGAATGGTCGAAAAATGAGGCGATACTTGGAAATTTTTTTAGAGAAAAGTAACAAACAGATGAATTTAAAACTTTGTAGCATTATCGGACAATGTTTGAAGAATACGTAGTAATTATTTAGTGCAAAAATAATGATTCTGTTCGAAGCTATAACCCATTTGGTCTGGCCCGGTACCCAGAAAATTCCCAGAGGCAGCACAGTCAGTTGACTATTTCAATAATTATTAAAAACATAGACAGCTTGTATCATGAATCTGAGAGCATCATGATTTCCAAAGACATGACTTATCTCATTTGTCAAATTTTTATAACTACCCCATTTTTCTCGGGTGCCCTCTTACTGTTCGTCTGTGAGGTGTCCAAGTCACTTCCGTGACCTGCCAATTGTAGTTCACAGTTTCCATCCAGATTCCACAGATGCAAGCATCCCTTGAGCACAGCACTACTTATCATGAGTAATTAAATTGGTCAGCAGGAGGTGAACTATTCGTTTATTACGAATACGTCGGTTTCAAGAGGGAATCCGTGGACTTGGGTTCCAGTCGCGTCGCCACGGGAATATTAACTGGAACTTTGGCATGCAACTGCCACAGGAGATAGGTTTAGGTTAGACGATCGGGTTCATTGGGTATAGCGTTCAAGCATTTCTCCACGATAGCTGGGCGAATCCTCTCAAATCCGCTGCAAGACGCGAACCGACGCTCGTCCGCCTGGCAAGTGTTCCTTCGTGCATATCCCTCCTCTCTGTCTATGTGTGTACATCTGCGTGTGTATATAGGACACCAGAATA
This sequence comes from Macropis europaea, assembly GCA_916610135.2. Lineage (NCBI taxonomy): Eukaryota > Metazoa > Arthropoda > Insecta > Hymenoptera > Melittidae > Macropis > Macropis europaea. The sequence goes on along the minus strand of OU744352.1, from coordinate 2,972,164 downwards.
ATCGGTCTTCAGATTACCATCGCACCGATTCCTCTGTTTGCACCAACGCGGATTGCATCGAGTGCGTTTAACAGCGCTGCAACCTGCTGGCACGCAGACCAAATAAATCATACGCGTCAAAGTTGCTGAGAGTTCCACCCTGAAGAGAACGTGCGCGCGAAAGGTGAACTTTCGGAGTTGGACAGGGGAATATTGTGCGGATGAACGATCGACTTTTCACTCTCGTTGCTGTGTCCAATCCTGCTGCAACGGGAGACATAACTGACCCGGTAAAACGGAGAAGTTGGTGTCTTGCGGCTGTGAGAATTATTTATTGCTGTATGTCAGAGTTAGGTACCCTGACAGTCAAGTATACAGAGCTTCAGTATTTTCGATATCATTATTTTGGGTGTATTAAGATCAGAGATGGCCATCCGGAGCGACTCCTGGCTCCGCCCTATCCCCACTCTGCGTCCATTCCCCTCGCGTACTAAGAAAGTAGAGATATAATCTGTAAATAAAATTCATGTTATATTTAAAATAATAATTATTATCGTTACGTCACTGTTTCTTAAGAAACCGTAATTACCGATGTTTTCGACGCCATACCCAGACCACAACCTACGTGAGGGGAATGGACACAGAGTGGGGGTAGGTTGGAGCCAGGCCTTGCTCTCGATGGCCATCTCTGATGAAGATGCTTCTTAATGGAATTCATAGATAAGGTGGATGATTTGGAACAATCTACTGGGTGTCAGGAGACAAAGGAACGATATGATGATGTACAGTCGATATAATACTTTCAAATCTATTTTTTAATTGAATTTTTTGACAGGAGAATTGCTTCATCGAGAACTTTTGTAAATAATAGGATAAAGCAAATAATAAGGAAAATTTGCGAAAGGGTGTGAGAAGTGATAAACGCAACAATCTTCATTATCATCAAATATTAAATTTGAAAAAATTCTGGACTATAGAAATAGTAACTTGACGAGTATAAGGCAAAATAAGAAAATATTTAAAATACAATTAATGTTTGTACATATTTCCAATAATCTCGAGACGTATCTTCCAAAATAATCTCGTTACAATCGACCACAAAAAGTTCAATCGAACTGAAAAACGTCTTCTTTAAAATGTTCTGTCTGTTTCGGAGGCAACGATCGATGAACTCATTCGCCGAGTAAGCAATCGAAACTTTTTTTCCCATTTACACCGACGGATGCTTGTTTTCTATTAAAACTGAACGCAACACCGTAAACCAGTGTCCGCGCGGTGGAAACAACAACAACAAGCCCGTGACAAATTAAATTCTATTCCTGTTGGAAAATTGCTTTTCTGTCGGCTGTATCCGAGTAGCCGGCCATCGGAAAATAGTTCGCCGCTGTGTAAACGGAGTTTTCGTGAACCGGAGCGCCGCAGCTTCCGGCCCCTCGAGGATCCGGCTTCGAGATGTCGAACTTCTCGACCGGAAGTTCGGCTTTCTGATTGCGATAGAGCGAATAAGCAACGGGGAAGAAATTACTTGATGCTATTAGACGGCCGAAAAAGCGGCCGCGTTTTTTCCTCCAGCCTGCTCCTCGCAGAGTTTCCCCGGGAAAACTTCCGCGGAAACTTTCTTCGGACGTTTTACGATCTTTTTTTGCAAGATTACAGACATAAACAAACTCACCGGCCTGGCGAACGGAGTACTCACTGATTACGCGCCCCTTTGCAAACTTGGACTACATTTACTTGCAATACGGAAATGATACCATATCTTAAGTAGATAGTCTACTTATATTTTGCAGTAGCTGACTCAGGAAGAATAAATAACTTATTTGAAACTAGCTATTTTGGTTTAACTATTATGTGGAATGAAATAAAAGATTATTTAAAATTATAAAGATGAAATATATTAAAATAATAAATATACAGACGATTTGTGTCAGGAAAGAAGTGTATAAAAATATTTACTAAAGTCATAGGGATGTCTGGCATGTCTGATCACAGCCGCACACAAACTACTTACTTAAATACAATATTATACAAGTTCATACAATTAAATTGTTTGAAAAGCTGCAGCAAATTCTTGAATTTTCATAGTTTATTTAGTGTAATAAATTTTATTTGTAAACAACTGTACAATCAGTTACAAAAAGTGTAAAATGTTGTTAAATCTGCGTCGCTTCTTTGAATTTTTCATGAATGTTTGTCTACCTATGATTAATTTGCAATTTTTTTTAATACACTGAGTCTAGTAGACATATCATAATGACGGAATAAATATTGAGCTCCATAATCGCATACTTCATGTTATTATTAATTTCTTCTGAATTTTGTGGAAAAACAGCAGTTGTTTAATTTAATTACGTTTTAATCGCCAATGATCTGCACAGCAAATCAATCCAGTAATAATTTCTTTTATATAGTGGAATAAATTTTAACTGTATATATCATATACCGCGTGCCATACCATAAATGTTTATAGAATCCACTATCAAGCTATCCTAACTATAAGCGTGCAGCATAAAATGTTTACGGGAAATTTCGAAAAGCTGTGCTATAAAATTAAATTTATATTTCACTAAAAATCAGCATGATCTCGCTTATAACTTCTGACACACCCTTTCTACATAAATCTCGTAAAACATATTTCACGTTAATATCTCATTCCGCGAGCCTCAGGGCATAAACAACGTACTAGCGGGTATAATAAAGCGTAGCACGGTATCGTTAATTTCTAAATAATTGAATTCTTGTTCAAAGCCGAATTTATTTCGCGCACCTATGGTAAATATCGAAATTTTCCCGGGGTATTATCCAGTTTCGATTAGCCACGGTGAATTTTCCGCTAAAGCGGAAACGATTGTTCCGCGCCTGCGAACTGATAAAACAAACGTGAATGTTAAAAAGCTTTGTTTGAGCCAAGCGTTCCCGCGAATTAATAATCATTTTTGAATTTTTATCAATGAACCAGTCCGAATTCGTTTTTCCGCTTCGACGCGCTACAATCGCATTTTCCCCATTTATTTCCTCGCATTTCCATCGGCTTACGCGCATAATCCAGTTATCTTCTTTTGTTTCTTCGTTACGGCTGACCGAATGAAGTTAGGTTTGAATGGGCGTCCATTTCAATTAGATTTCAATGAAGTCTCAGTTAGAACTAGTTCATATCCGGTTTAGGTTGAAAAGTAATGGTTAAGTATAGATTAGGTTTTATGTAGAATAATAGTAGAAGATACTGTATTCGTACTTTACGATGATCTTAAATTAATTCAATATTATTATATTATTAGAATGAATATAAATTAGATTTGGGTGAAGTCTGAATTAGATCTAAGTTATGTCTGCGTTATATAAAAAAAATCGGAGTCCGTACTAGCTAGGTTTATACCTATAAATCACACACTGTTTTCATTTGTATTTCCATTTGCTCCATAAAATACCCAAACAACACAAAAAACAATTTTCCCATATACAGGGTGTCCTCAAACACAAGAACACCAACACTGAATCACATAAAAATCCCAATTCCAATTACAAACATTTCAAAAAAACATAAAAAAATGCTCATCATAAAACCGTACTATTCAAGGAGTTGTATATATTTAAAATTAAAACGAACACCCTCTATGATCAATCTTTAGACTGCCAGAACCCCTCCAAAAAATTCTCCAACATACAACAGTATATTTACTCAATAAATCAGACGAATAACACATACACTTGTTTGTGAATTGCAGAGGAGAATTTGTAAAATAAAAAAATACACGAAAAAGTGCATAGAGAGAGAGGAGGAAGGTGTATTTTTAGGCGAGTGATTCTGATGTAGGACAATGAGAAGGCGGGCACGGTGGATAAGCGAAACTGGACGATTTCACGGATTAATGACTGTAATGGAAGACGACGTGGCTGCGGGAAATCGGTGTCGTTAACGAAGAAATTCGTCGTCGGGTCGCGATTCAACGTGATTCGTTAATGGCCCGTTGAAACAGGCGATTTAAGAGCAACGTCGGTCAGACGGGATCGAACGAATTGTAGCAGCGGCTCTTCCAGCAACGGTAATTGGCCGCCATCCGTGTAATTCGGCTCCTTCGAAAATCCTAACCTTCAGGACATCGATAATTCCTGAACTGTTCCGCCATCCGCCTACCGCACCTCGATCCGTCTTCCTGTCTTTTCTTTTTTCGAAGAAAAATCGGATCGTTCTGCAGAATATCTTTCTCTTGTGTCGCTGGAAAGAAAGAATGAGAATCCGGGAATCGATTGTAATAGAATTTTAAGCGCTTAATTTTAATAATTCTTCTATTATTGACTGGAATAAAATTTTCCATTTTTACAGCCGCCAAGAGAGATTAAAGGGTGTCAATTTTCAGAAGGTGATTCCACCCTTCGAACTTAAATTTCAGCCATTAAAAAAAATAGGGGTCGCTTGTTTTATGCTCTACTGTGGCCCTGAGAAGTTTCATCAAAATCGGTTGAGTATATATATACTGTAGTGGTATACACTTTTTCTATCCTACGTAACCGGTCCGATCACATATTGACTTACACTACTTGCAACATCAAATATTGTTTTCTGTCGCTTCCTTCGCCATTATGGCACGTCATATGCAGTCAGTCTGACCAAACACCGTTCTCATCCACTTCTAAATCTCTCCACCGATTCCTCCGCGTGTCATTCAAACTTTTCCAACTTCATCCGCGCCAATTCCGCCGAACATCCCCTCGCGTGCATCGGTGATGGTACCTAACGGTTCCGAACTGTTCGATCGATCGGAACAGCTGTACGTTGTCACGCGAAGCTGTCGCGGCACCCGGAAACTCGTCTCCGGCGACGAAACTCGATCTCGAAATCCGTTCGGGAGCGGTTGTAACACAGCAAGAAGGAGAAACTGGAAACGTCGCACGTGCACGTTCGCCGGCCGATATTACACGACTCGCCGTTTCATCTTGTAACGGTGGGAATCGGTGGCGGAGGTAATTCCGCACGAAAGGGCCTCGAAACCCGAAGAAATTGAATTACGCGCACCTGACGTGTCCGTCGTGATCGTCGACACGGCCAAACTTCCCCTCACGCCCCTCCCGGTTCGACTGCAGCGCCATACCCCCCACCAAAGGGCGTCTCGTGAATCGGCACGTCACCACCCGGCCAATTACGCGGCGGATAATTACGTGTCTCGAGGAGATTCGACGGACGTAAATTAGATTCGTCGTACTTACGTGACTTCTGAGTCGTTTTCGAAATAAGGGGTTCGGTGATCGAAACTCGCCGCCTCGGTGAAATGAAAGGAGGAATATGTGGTGATCTGAGTGGATTTTGCGAGAGTTCGTTATTGAGATTCTTCCGTTGCTTATGGAGTAGCCTTTTTAAGTAATGGACGCGTTTAGGGTAGTTTCAGAGAGATGAGGGTGAGTAGTTGCCAAGATGGGCCCAACGCGAAGTGGTTTATGATCTGACTAGGCCTCTTGCACCGACTATACCTAGAGCATCTGTACAGTACACCCAAAACACGTGATTCTTCCCAACAATAATTTTATTTATAAATGACTTCTGCATAAGCTTTAGTGATACTAAAATATGTCGACATACATGCATTATTTTTTAATAAAAATACTCGAATAAAAATAGTTTGCAAGTAAATGCTGCTACTTTAAAATCGATTACTGCCAGTCTCAGAAATTAATTAATTATTGAATTGAATTATAGTGCAAGTTGGGGTGTTGGTGGAAAAAGGGTTAGGTTTAAATAAACACATATGCAGTTAAACAAGATTTATTTAAGACTTTATACAGAAGGTGACAACGAATAGTTCTTGATGCAGTACAGAGATGGCGCCAACGCATAGGAGGTCATGAGCTGACTAGATTTCTTGCACCGACTATACCCAGAGCGTCGGAGCCCACCTCAGACATACACGCGTACAACTCTCCCTAACAATAATTTTATTTATAAAAGGCTCCAATGTACAAATATATTCAACTGATCCACAATTTTTTTTTATAAAAATGCCCCACGAATAATAATTCCAGTTGAAATCGTGCTACCTCGAAAATATTTCATCCTGACGATGATATTCGGCGAATTTCGTCGAGCAGACGATTAATTAGCGGCGTAACCATACTGTTTTCAGAAGATGGGCTCGGTTCACGGCGAGGAGCTGCCTTTCGTTTTCGGTGCGCCGCTGGTGGATGGTTTTGGCCACTTCCCTAGGAACTATACCAGACCTGAAATGGCACTTTCCGAGAGCATCGTGCAGTACTTCGCCAACTTCGTCAGAACTGGGTGAGTAGAGAATGATCTTGATCGTACGTTCGAGTGCCACTTGTACCGACCGACTTTCCATTTTTTTTCTCCCTCTGTCCGTCTGTCTGTCCGGGTTCTTAGACTGCTCGAGGACGCTTTTAACGTTTCCTCACGGACGTTCTCCTTTTTCTCGTGCATCACACGCGAGATCGCCGTGTTAGCAGCGAAACGTGCTCTGCGCCTTCTTCGAGGTAAAATTATGAACAGCCGATGGGTACATTAGACGAAGAATTAAGATCTTTTGAAAAATCCCAGGATCAGAGCAGAACTGTTCCTGGGGTTCTGCTTTTATTTTCAATACTGTGAATCAGTTGAATTTGCGTAAAGCTGTGACAGCCACCAGAGCTGCGGCTTTCCCCCAATGTAGGTCCATTTCTAGCGATATAAATTATACAGTAATCTAATAATTAAATTTGCGGTGCCAGTCACTGGTGAGTGTGACAGTGAACGTGTCAGTAAAATAACAAACATAAGTAAAGGATAAACATATTATACTCGGTTGAGGAAATCCACCCTATTAATCCTGAAACCATTTTTAACACCCTATATATAGTAACCTACTGCGTTTTCTTATCTCAGGCTCACTGAATTGACTTAGAACAATTGTTTGAAGCTTCTATAGTCGCTGGTGCACAAAAGAAAAAAATTGTAAAATGTAAAATTCCATACGGATTTTCAGAATGAAACAAAATTATTTTTAGTGTTATTTTTACGGGCGAAATTATATTTTGGGTTAACTGTTTTATCGTGAGTATGTGAAGTGAACGGTATTAGTCTTCAGGAATTAATTCGTCATGCCGTCCAGCGAATTCCAATTTTCGTCCCGGGAAAGCGAACCATCTCCCTTTTTCGAATCGACAGTTTCGCGCCGTCGCCATTTGCACGAACTCAGTTTGCGAACGGACGGCGTCCTGAAAAAAAAAAGGAAAAAGAAACACGATAGCATCGCCGAAAGGTTTAATTTTCCATATTCATGAAAGGTGGAACGCAGAAACAGAGAGGCGGGATTAGAGGAAAAATAGTTTTTTGGAATGCGAACGTTTTACGATATTCAAATTTACGGATTAACGGGCAACGAGGGAAACGTCGCATCGGTTTCCGTGAAATCGAAATTCGAACTGCGACACTTTTTGGATAGTGAAATTCCGCGTAGGTGAATTTTTAATATTTTTTTCTACTGCTTCAAAAAACTATTTTCTACTGTCATGCACGTGTAGTTCCATTTCTTTTTTATTGAAGTATTGTTTATGTGGATGCAATAAACATTGTGCGGGATAATAAATTCCGCGTAGGTGAATTTTTTATATTTTTTTTACCAGTTCAGGTAAATGGTGTTTGAATATTTCATTGAAGTGTTGTGTTCATTTATTTATAGAACCGTTAGCAACATACTAAAAATATAAGAGTACATTTTATTAATTATTATATAGCCCTGGCAGAAATTTCGAATGGTACAGTTGAATGTAAATTTTTTAAATATTTCTTTAAGACTGCATTAATTAATTTACAGAAGCTCCAAGAGCATAAATAGTAATAATATATGAGATTCTTAAAAATAAAATTTAGAAGTATTAGTTACTTTTAATTAATTATTCAGCCTGTAAAATTGATTCAAGTAACGATAGTGACTAATCAATGTCAAGTATTATTAACACGTTGAGTGTCACAGTGAAAACAGCCATACCTAATCAGACGCGATATAATTTACTATTTTTTATATAAATGATAAGGAAGAGAAAGATTTGAGTACTCAGCCGTGCTCATACATTATTGTTTTAGTATAAAGTTTGCTCAGAATTCTGCGACAATCAATAATTATTAAATTAAATTAAATTTGATGTGCCGGTCACCGCTGATCCCCGTGGCATTCAACGTGTTAATTGTTTAATAGAAATTTATTTAACTAGAAATAAAATGGTAGTGCGTCATGGTGTCTTGTTTCAAATTACGTTTCATTAGTTACCATCGAGTACAGGAAAAATTTATTCATGCTGTCGGGCACGAGATACAAATTGATACGAGAAAAGGCAAAAAAACACAGCTCGATAAATATTCAAAAAAATATCGATGGAGCGTTATTCATGCATGTAAACGGGAATTTAGTCGATCGTCAAACACACGGTTTCACTAGACACGAATTTGCATTCGATATTCAAAAAACTGGGCATCCTTTTCCACGATTTCGTTATTAACAAAAAACGAACTGACGACCTTTTCCTTCGAATCGCGCGAGCTTACGAGCTTTGATCAACGCGAAACTCTGATTTTCTTTTCTGCCAGCTCTTAATTACTCCTTTGAAGTTTCCCAACAAATATGAAAACACTGCTGCTAACCCTATTTAACATGCACGAGCATGCTATTAATATTTATTAAAAAAACGGCTGCGTGAAAAATGTAATTTGAAAGGTAATACAAATTTTCGAATCATAGATCGCGCAGGATGCTGTTGGAATTTTTGAGAGTTAGTTAATTATTCGGTAATTCCTGCTCGGCTTCATTATGTTCATCTGAATATTCTTTACTGGTTCATTGCAATTTTTTAAAAACTTCGTGGTTGATGCATCCGTTAATTAGCGTGTCCCTGCTCGTTTGAGGGGAAAGAATTTTACTAACGGATCTGTTCGTCAAAAGAAACGGGAAGTCTGAAGTTTTGAAAAACGCTATTTACTTTCTGATGGGAAATTCAAAGTATCTCATTACATCCAGCCGAACGTCTGAAATATTCAGTCATACAAAATCATGATACTCGACTGAAATTGATATGCAATTAAATTCTAGATTATATTAATAGTACATGATTTCCATTGCTTTAAATAGGTCAATATGAAATTATCCTTGAAATATTATTTGAAAACACTTTAAATATAAATTGCAGTATTCATTAGACGACAACTCTAATGTAATAGTAAGCTGTTTTTAATTAGTGGCTCTCAAAAATAAATGAAAATGTAGGAAGACGTTCACTTCCCTATTGCAAACGATTTTACAATTATATACAATTAAAACTAGAGTAACTGTAGAATTAGAATTATAGAGAAATGTACACACTTCTGCTGCAAATAAAATCTCTGCTACATATTATTTATTTCGCATAGCCTGTGGCACTTCGCGAAATATAAAGAAGCTATTGTGACAATTTCATAACAATGGGTGTAGTAGCTTCTGAGATTTTTGCGAACATAAAAACAAACACTGCCTCTTTATTATAATAGTGAGATTTTTCGAAATCGTTTCAGAAATATTGCAGCAGTTGAAATTCTTTTGATAGAAAATCTGAGAGCGAGCGGAAAATGAGATGCTCGTGTTTGAGTGCGAGGAAGCAGGGGCCACGAAATTCGCTGGAACTCTGGTAAATTGTCCGACTGAAACTGTCCGAAACCAAATATCGCTGCCATGTATCGAGCGAAAACTAATCGCGTAGCAGCGGCACGCTCGTCCTCACGTTTCCTGCGGCAAGAAGACGTACAATAACAAGTAATTTCGTGTACGAGTTTAGATACGGCCACGTACAACAGGATATTACGTGATACCGGCTGCTGGATCGTTCTGCCGTTCTACGTGACGTAGGAATCGCCACACCATTTCCCTGCGAACAATACATTCCCCCTTTCGCTTAAAAAAGCAACGAAAATAATCGAAAGATAATTACGATTCAATATAAAAATGATCGGAATATACACAGGGGTCCGGGCAAATTTTTACTTATTTCATTTGGTAATTGTTATTTAACAGGTCCACTGCCGAGCGGGCGTATAATTAAATAATTACTAATTTTCATAAAATTCTAAGTGATATTAGCCTCATAATAGGGGCAGAAAATGATAAGATCGTATAGCTCAATATTTTTATTCTGAACAGTCTGTATTTAGAATATTTCTTAATGTGTTGGTGTCTGACTAGGTACTCTGATACTCTGATACTTTGGTACTCTGGTACTCTGGTACTATGGTACTTTGTACTAGGTCGTCTTATGTTCTGGTACTAAGAACTAGGAACTCTGGTGCTAGGTATTAAGAACGTATCCAGCACTTAGTTATTCCAGTACCCCAGTTCTCTAAAAAATAAAGAACGTACACTAAAATGTACAATTTTCCTTTAACAATTCAATACAACCAAAGGATCATTTGTTAGTTAAATTTTTATAAATTATTACAAGACTGCATCGTGTTTCTCTAGCACGAGTGTGACTCGTTGATACAAGGGGTTGAAAACGGTTTTCCAGCTGTTATGTTGATAGAAAAATGTAGCTACTCAAGATGAATTCTTCTTCCCCAAGCCTTCGACCGTCTTCTTAAACATCCTGTAGACCTTTATAGAGCACGTGCATCCTCTTTTATTTTTCATTCAGTTTTTTATCTCAGTCGCGCGTTTCTCTTCTCCTCCACCCCACTGTCTGTCTATCTCTCTCTGGTTGTGCATGAATATGCAAAATGGAGGTGGAAACGAACGGATGATATTTCAGTGCGGTCCTCGCTTCGAGCGACGTAAATTTCGCCTCGTCGATACACCCTTCTGCATACACACTCACACACAGACACAGCCAGACGTACCAGGCTTCGCATACACACGCGTCTATGGCTGTACGGCTGCTATAATGTCGAGAATTGATATGTGGTAATGCGATTCTCGTTTTCGATGCACCGATCTATGAGCAAACCTTAAACGATCGATAAAAGTGTAGCAGCTGAAATAGGATTACGCAGGGGTTCTTCTTAAATCGTTAAAGCTCGACAGCACCGTCGATTCCTCTTCAGGGTTCGCTAATTCCGTCTCGACGCCATTTTTCATTCTGGACTCTCTCTCTCGTAGTTCATCGTTCCCTGGTTTCACAGAAATTCGTGTTGGAAAAAGTGAAACCAGAACTGGAGAATAATTTCGTGAAATAATGAGATGATGAAGACTTGAAAATTTAAATACAGCAGTACCTCGATTTTCTGGACTCTAATAACGAGTTGGAATTATCACTAATTACTTATACGTACTTAATTTTGTACCATTATATCATTTTCATGCGAAGACTAATTACAGTGTCAAATATTCTGTCATTAATTACAGTTCGGATAATGAAGGTCCCATTGTATTGAAGTTGTTGTACAGGGTGGAGTAATAACTATTAGCACCTTAATTGTGTCGAAAAGTATACACCAAGGTGACCTTCATATTTCCTGAGTGACCGCTTTCTTATAAAGTCCAATTTTACGTTAATATAATTGTATTATTTCGCCAATAATTCAACCTCAAATTTGCTAACAAATAAAAATTTTAGCATAAACCTTCAGTAACCTCGTTGTTTCGAATTCCAATTGTACGTTAATATAACTTTATTATTCCACCAATAATTCAACCCTAAATTTACGAGCAAATAAAAATATTAATTTTATCGCTCAATCGACGAAAGTTGACAAGCATGAACCTTAATTAACTTCGTTTTTTCGAATTCCAATTTTACGGTTCGACGAATAATTCACCGCGGCGTTGGTAATAACCGAACAATCCATAAAATACGAAATTTCACGCATTACCGATACCGTGGACGCGCGTCAGAAGTTACGGAGCGATCGATGGCCGTAAAATCGGGGTGATAACGAAACGAATCAAAGGCAAAAAAAAACGAAAAGAGGGAAAAAAACGTTTCAACTTTCGTCATGAGCGCGTGAAAGTTGACGCAACGGGCGCGCGGATAATAAATGACGCGATTCCGCGCGGAAAGGGGATGAATTTTCGAGCGTGACCGAACGAAAACGCGGCTCTCGCTCCTTTTTTTATTTCTGACCGCCGCGACCCATCGCGAGCCGGCCATTTTTTCCTCGTTATGAAACGAACGATCGAAAAATAGCGGGCGAATTTTTTCCGGACGCTCGTATCCGCCGCGAATTAGCAATCACCGTGCGCTGATTGCCACGCGCGAATCTGATTCCCCGACGAAAGCTCGGACACGTGCAATCGGATAATTCTAATTGCCCCGACGAACCAGAAAAAAAGCATCAACTACGTCAGGAATAATAACAGTCATATGCGTGGGTTCAGGACTTTTTTTTAATTGCGTATTAGTGACAGAAATAGAATATTATGTACCATGATTGTAATATTTTTCTTAGAGGTTTTTATTGTTCCGTTTTTATTTTTATAGCGGGTAATAGAATTTTCTGAGACTCTGAAAAAATTCAAATGCGTACCTTGAAGAACTTACCTTCTTATTCTACTTCTTACATTTAAGTATGAAGGAAAAATCAGGAGCTCAGATAAACTATTGCAATTGTTAGAAAGAAAAAAAGTCTGTTATGTGTCGGAAGTTATATATGACTCAACCCAATGTGTATATGAAACCCGAAAATGATGTTGGAAATTTACTAAAAATAACATATAAAAAATTGTTTAATATGTTAATTTTAATGGACCAAGAATGAAAATAAATGATTTAATTATTGAGATAGTAATGTCGACTGAATTATGCGATACAGCTAATATATCGTACGAGGAGCGAAAGACAGAGTTCGAGTTATGATTGACCCGTGCTACTTGGAAGTAATGAAATCGACGAGGGGATAGAGTTTGCTGAAAATTGCATCAGCAGATTGCCTCGACCATCATCTTTATTTGTGTCGTCGGGCATGGATTAAATGGGAGTCAACGCTAACATATCGACCCTGGCCGCCGTTTGTGTAATATCTAAATAAAATTAGCATTTAAACGGACGAGACCGAATGGAGCCATCCGGAACAGCGGTTCGCGAACAAAGAGATAACGAAATTTCGATTTCCGGCAATCCGGCTATCTTTCATACACATCCGGAAATCAACGACGGGGGATTTGCTTTCGAAACTGCATTTTATCGCATCGTTTCTACCATTTTTTTAGTTTCATTTTATTTGATATATTACAATTTTTCCCTTCGAACGTTTCTCACACTTTCGAGTAAATCCATAAGCAAATTAATGACTCCTTTATTTTATTTTACTGACATAAATGTGACCATAGAACTAGCAACTGATATTAAGGGGAAAAAAGTACAGCAATATTTAGAGCAGTTTCTTGTGTACAAAAATTTTATTTGCAATGTACCTATTTTTATCTGACTGTGTTCAGAGCCAGTTCTAATTATATGTTTTTTTAAAAATATTAAACTGTCGTAAAAAAGCAGAGAGTATGGTATGACCCTTATCACACGTCCATTTCACTGTGTGATGCTCATTCTCAGAGGGAAGAAAAAGTGGTGGTCATAAAAAAAAATATACAGCAGTATTAAATTTGTAAATATAAAATATCGAAAAGAGCAGTTTCTTATCTCCAACAATTTCGTTTGCAAATTCATCTCATTTTTATCTGTCTGAATTCAGACTTGCTTCCAATTATATATGTATCTTTAGAAATGTTAGGGAGTCGCAAAAAAGCAGAATATATGGCGTCACTCTCGTGACACGTTCATTTCACCATCAAAGCTCGTGCTCGAAGGGAAGAAAAGGTGGTACTCGTCGGATCGTTGAAAAAAGGAAAATCTCGACTAGCCTCTCGGTCAGCTACTCGAGCTCGGATCGAACGTGACATATTTACTTCGCTTCCGGTTCCGCCGGAAGCGAGCTGGCAAACTTTCCGAGTAAATTTCAATCCGTGATTCTTGCTCGAGCCTCTCTCCCACTCTCCCTATCCCTTTCCTTCTCGGTCTATGATTCTCAGGCAAATAGAGGAGTTTCGCGTACGTACGACTTTCCAATTCGAGAAACTCCGTTGCCCGACACATACAGTCTGTTACTACTTGGCCCGGTAGGAACGATTTAAGCGAGCTCTCCGCCCTACTTCCGGTCCCCTGTCCTGTCCGTTCTTCCCGCCTCGCGGTGGAAATAAAAGGCGAGGCCGTAAACTCTCCAGCCGAGAATCGGTCACGTGTGACCGTAAGTAACTTTAACGGAAGCTCGGATGAAAGCTCTGGACCAGCCAGCGATTTCTCGCCTGGGTTTGGAAGGAAAAATATTAATGAAAAAGTGAGGATTGTGTTTTCTTTAAATTGAGTAAATTGTAATTTGTATTATGGTCGTTAATTGTTTTTTCAGCGTTCGGCTGTTGTAAGACACTATAATGGCTTTTCAGTAGAAAGTTATCCGAGTCAGACGAAACGCAAAATTTTTAAATACGTTTCAATAAACTTTTAAGAGAAACAAAGAACGTCAGTCGTGTATACAACAGTGGCTGTTACAAGCCTAATCTCAATGAACATCCAACGATATACATATTTACAGAAAGGCATCCGTACTTTGTTCAAATCCTCAAACTTGAATTAAGTAATGTAATTTAACAGATACAGGACCTGTCGCCGACAACCTCTACAATGTCAGTCGATTGATTGAAATAATAATTTAATATGTTGACTGGCACAGTGAAAATCGCTATACCCAGTCAGACACATTGCAACGTGCGAGAAAAATCATACGAGCATATACATATTATTTTCTACCGACATTTCGACGTTGACAGCCATCAGAATTTTATAAGAATTTCTAACTATGTAACTCGCCAATATTTGATACGACAAATGATGGAAGCCTGCATAGACAACGTATTAAAACAGAAACAATAAGAAAGATTCAATCGTAATCCTGACACGAATCGAACCCTATAGGAAGCCGGTGTGCAACGAGAACGAAACTCGGTCCCCCCGGTTCGATGTCATATCGTGGCTGAAGCTTTGTCTCAACCACAGAGGAGGGAAGAAGGAAGAACAGAGGGGAAGACTGTGTGCGTCTGTGTACGTGTGTGTGCACGTGAGAAATTCGCTCGAACGGGTTTCGAGGCATAACCTTGACAAAAGCCTTATTCCGGGATCTGGATCCTTTCGTTTTGCGACGGAAAAAAGTCTCCGGGTCGCCGGAGAAGCACAGCTTCCAGCAGCTTTGTACGACGTTGGAGCAATCTACCACACGGTGCAATCTCTACGTGAATGCCCTCTCCATTTCCATTATTCGGAGCAGTTCTCGTTCTTGTACACACGCTGTTCCCTTGTATCTGCGATGACACACGCACGGTGTACCCGCACACAGTGTCAAGAAAAGGAAATTCTTAAAAAACGATAAGGATTCAAAACTGAGTCTTGGTCACGTTACACGCTCAAACACCCTGCCATTGACGCTTTTAACGCGTTGACTGCCATATTGAAAACAATACACTTTCCTAGCCTTTGATACAATCAAAGTGAGTGAGTTAGACCTGTTGGATCTACCTGTCACTTAGGTTTGTTGGACCTTTTTAGATATTTTTAGTGATACTATTTGTAGTGAAATAAACAACAACCGACTGAGATTGGTCCAAACAATTTATTTTGAGACTTTACAATGTAATTAAATTCATTATTTATTTATTAACACTCAAATGATAAATTCAGTTGATACTGAGGATCGATCTGAAGATTGATCTTCATTGATCTTGAACAAGATTACTTTGTCCTGCTACAGTCTTCCAGGTAAATTTTAAAACGAATTGTGGATACAAAACCGAGCATGAACCAAGAGAAGAAGAATAAAAATGAAAAGAGGAAGGTATAGCAAAGTCCATGACGGTAGGGAGCAATGGGAGGATGAATCCGCGTGGGCAGAAGGGATAATCCCGTGGAGTTAGCGTCAGTCAAGGCTGAATTACGACGTGTGATGCCGTTGGGTCTGTCCTGTTTCCCGTAAATTATGATAAACTACGTTAGTCAGCGGGCGCGATAATAAATACGAAATCGATATCGTCGGCAGTCGAGGCTCGAACCAACGTTGCTATCGTGTAATAAGCTATTATCTGAAAATATCAAAGGATACGAAGGGTGGAGGGTGGTTTTCGCGTGTAATTGATCGGCGGACCAATAAAATTAACCTTGTACGGCAACGCGACGCGCGGACTAATGCGACTGCAAAGTTTCACCTGCCGTGACCGCGTTATTTATTGCCGGTGCGTGCTTTAATGGACACCGACGTTGATTCCAACGCTGGATTTATGCTGTTTAAACGGCGGCCTGGACGGATTTCGAAGGTGATTACCGAGGATTATTTCGTGTGGAGTGTCGCGAGGTTATTGAATGAGGCTGAAAGAAAACTCTGGAGCGGATTACGGGCTCGCGAGAACTGGGTTTTATGAATATTTCCGGGTGGTCAATGGCGTGGGCCATGTCTGATGATGGACTGTTGTTTCTCGAGCCTGTTAGTATAATAGATTTCTCTGCACACATGACCGTACACGGTGCTGTTCTATCTCTTTGACATTCTAGGATCAGTCCACTTGTCTGACTGCGTATTGTCTTACTCTACTTGCTTGACAATGCCACAGTTTATTCCACTCGTCAGTGCAGACGCCTCATACTACTTCTCTGGACATAGTCTAGCTTGTTCTACTTACCTGGTCATATACTTTCTTATTCTACTGGTTAGGCATTGCTTCACTTCTCTCACCACACACTACATTGCTCCACTTGGCTGGTCATACATTGCCCTGTCGCGATTGTCAGAATATAGACTGTCTTTTTCTACTCGCCTGACCAGCCACTGCCTCACCCTACTTATCTGACTACAATCGACTTCGTTCGAACGGTCTGACTATATACTGCCTCGATCTACTTGCATTGTCAGATATTGTCCCTCTCGCTGGATGAGACTTGACCCACCTCATTGCCACGTTCTGTCTATCTACCCACGCAGTGTCTTATTCTACTTACCAGTTCACATGGAAGTCTGATTTTCACAACTGCCTGGCCTTGCACTGTCCACTGTCCCTTGTGAAAAGTGATATTAACTTGTTCCACTTGTCAAGTGGAACGCTGCCATGTGGACTGGCTACGGTAATGGATTGTTCCTTGTCTTTGTTCTGATTCGTCCTGCTCTGGCCTTCCGCCTAAATCAATTTGCAGCAGATCTTTTCTGACCGCTATTCTACAACAAAATGTTCTGGAAAGAACTAACGCCTTCCCAGAATCCACCATTGTCCCTAAGTGTACAGAAATCTTCCCATGCGATCCTCCAATTAAAACGCGCCTCGTTTTCTCTGGCTAGCCCTTCCAGAAACCATTCTGACACCAGATGATGGTCAGAAACACCTCGAGCCCGTGTCACCCTCGAAAATCCACCCTTGTGCTCGTCCTATTCAGCGTATTTTCATTTCCGTCGTTGATTGCATGTCGCTAGCAGAAGAATAATTCGCACACTCCCCCTGAAGACGTGGGAAGCATGGCGACGAGACTCGGAAAGGGGGCCAGCACTCGAAATACGGGACAAAGGGGCGTTTTAGGGTAGTTCCGTGGGGTCGTTGCCACGTATGTCTGTATTATGCGGTGTTTGCTGGTGGATTACGAGAGTAAAGTACGGCGGTGCCGCGACACTGTTTGCGATTGCCACGTTCGCGGTTATTGGGCCGCCGTAACGTTTAGTCCAGACGATTATGCTAAATTATTGTTTACAGGGGCTGCGATCCTATATGTCTATTTACCAGGGACTACGACAGCCTGGGCTGATCGTTAACTACCCCCGTTTTCGTCTGCACGCTCCGCCTATGTCTATTAAAAGTGCTGTACCCCATGTGTTCACTATAACTGGCTTCGTTTCATCCAGAAAAGCTTTTCTGAATGACGGTGCACTTTTCAGTGAAGTCTATGGTATATATCCAGTCGATTCTTAGTTATTGGCTTAATTATGAGTTGATCGGGAGCTGATTTGGGTCTATATGTGGAAGACGTACAGGTCTGGGTGGGTAGTGGAAAATAGCTAAAGACTTGGAGTCTGTTATGTACTTTGGGAGCTGTTAAGTTCTATAGAGTCTATTAGATTAGCTCTACTAAGTTCTGTGAAGTCTATTGCGATAGCTAAGTAAGGATAGCTGTTAGAACAGATTCTGCAGTATCCACTAGGTTGGATTTTGTAAGGTGCTGTGAGTCTGATAGGCTAGCGTGGGTGGTAGCATGGAATACGCCACGTTAGAGTCTATCAGGTTCTGTACAGTCTGCTAGAGCAGATGCTATTAGGCTCTATGGAGGCTATTAGTACATCTGGAGTCTACTATATAATTGATTGCTTCCACAAGCTGAAACAATCTTAAAAGTCGTCCTATAGACCATCGAATGACCGCAGCTGATCAAATAGCATCAAATACCTCATTAATCTGATTTCAAACCCCGTTTCTCAGACCTCCATGCTACTCAGAAACTTCAAAATGAACGTCCTTTAACTTCTCTCGTGATATTCATGAATTTCTAAGAAGATCTACCGAATCAATAGTCAGAGAAGGTTTCACGGTACCATACTGCTTGAGCCACTGAAAACAAACGAACTCTTCATCATCAGCCACAAGGACTTCTCCAAGCGTTCTCGATGAATCTGTAACGTAAACAACCCTGTCGAGTGTTCCGTAGGAAGCTTTGTGCCCTCGCGTCCTTTACAACTGGCCAGATAGGAAGTTCTTTGGGAATTCCACAGAACTCGATGTGTGCGTGGAACTCGCAACAGGTAAGTCGGTGGTTAGAGGGCTCTTCCTCTCTTGTGGTATGCATAATGGATGGAGGAAAAGAGGGTGGCTGGAGGGTGGCGAGAGAATCAATAGATAGGTTACCGCCGCGACCGGGAAGAGGTTTGGATCAGACTGGGCGGAGAAGAAAGTGGCAAACGATCAGATCTCGATAATTCCGAGGAATAAACATCCTGAAGAGGTGTGTACTTGCAGAAAATGACGTTGAGTCGCTTAAACTGCTTCTCTGAAGTAAACACCGTTCCACCTGTCGTGTTCCCTCACTGAAGTGCCTTTGTACTGTCATCCGAACGTGTGTTAATAATTCCTACGAAAATGACGATACACTTAGCCTGAACTCTTTTACAGTTTCTGGTAAAATATATCCTTACTAACATTGTTGCGCACGCATTTGATGTTTAATTGTGAACAATTCACTGGTAACACCACCGTGCAACATCGACCGTATTTTATTTCGTGTTCAGTCGCTGCTAGAAAAAGAACACGAGGATTTACGGCGGGTTTACACGGTACCAGGCGGTTGCAAGGTTTCCATGGTATTGGAGGCAGTCGGTGACTGTTACCATTCTTACCAAGAAGCATTTCTGTTAACTATACCGTAATTACCGAGCGTTTCGTACATGCACGTAAACGGGCTATCGCTCTCGAGAGAAGCCCGCTATTGGTTAGCCGGGATTAAAAGTTCCGACCGACCGGCTGTAATTGGTAACATTTAGATTCGACAAAGTTGCTGATGAAGACCAGGGAAAGTTTGTCCCCTGCTCCGACCGGTTGTTTGCAATTTAAACGACCCGGTCTAATGGTTGTCGAACACGTGATCGGCGGCGACCACGTGGACATCTTTGACGTTTCTGCACGGAATCGCGTGCAACCGTGTTATTGTCATTATCAACCTCTTTATTACAGAATGTACAGAGCAAGTTAATTGTGGTACACGGCTAACTTAAGAGATTGAGTAGCAAAGCAGAAACTGGCATACCTAGACGGACAAACTGTATAATACAATCGGGTATTTTTCTCAGAATTATGTTACAGGTCTTTTTATTATTGTATTTTTTCCAGTATATTGAATGTTAAGTTTATTATTATTATGAACAGACCTTAAAGAAATTGATGTTAGTGTTAAGAGTGAATGGTGAGCGGAACATCTAGAATCATATTATTGTAAATCTGAGTATATATATGGTTAAGGATCAGTGAACAATCATTATTATTATTATTATTTCTCAGAATTGTATGAGAATTAAAAATTGTTGAATATGTATACTAGTTTGTTGTACTGACCATTGGTGAACATTAAGCTCGCCTCAAGGTCATATTATTGCAAACTTCTGAACACATTCAGCGCTATTACAAGATCTACAGCATAGTTGTAATTTTTAGATAAACTAAAATTGGGAATAGTTAATTGACACTCCGGATAATTTTTTATTTCGCCCTTTGCCACTGGTGTTCGTCAGGGTTCGTCGAAATACCGAACTGAATTCCGGAAGTTCCGTCAAAATCCATCATATTTCACGGCGCCGGTTTCACCGCCGGTCCATAGCAGATAAAATTTAATTACTGTCTGCAACGTATCGTTCTGTTTTCTATCCGGACCGCGAATTCGAAATTCGGAAACGATGAAACGTTCGCACGGTTAATGTTCGCGTTATTACACGGGGTGCCGTTCAAACGATTACGCTCTCGTCCGCGTGCGCGTGTGCTTTTCTTCGCCGCGTTTCTATGCGGAAAGCTAGAAATTTCGATCGCGGCTCGGTACGGGGACGGGAATTCCGCGCCGATTGCGATCAAACGAAACGGTTAATGCGATAATAAATTACGGAAATCTCATGGCCAACGACGCGTAAATTCGATTATTAGTCCCGCGACGGGCCGGCGGGATCGTCGCCGGAATATTAACAAACGACAAACTGGTACAAACACGGCGGAACGAATCGTTCGCCGGCGAGTGGTCATTATTTTCGATTAGCAAAGTTTCTACCGTGTGCGCTCCTCGTAACTCACAGCGTTTTGCGCGATTTTGTTTACACGCCGATCGCGTAGGATCCTCGTGCAACGCCAACCGGTTGATACGTTGCAGAACTTTTGTCAGTCGGTTTACATCGGATTCGTTTCGCAGCGAACCGCTCGAAAAGCAAAGACAAAGAACAGAAACGCAAAAATTGTTTAGTTGAAGGCAGAGTCCGCTGTTGCTTGTAGTTCCAACCGTAAGAATTTTTTTCTGATAGTATTACAAGTAAAATTCTCTCGTGAGAAACGTGAAAGCTCTGCGGTGCACGGGGCATAAAAGCTGATGAGAAATATGAGTATAGGACTTCTGCCGGATGCTGTGAACTTTGGAAGCGTTTAATTAAAGTTTAAAAGTTTGCGAAACTCGCAGAAAATAAATATGAGGAACATAAAAAGTTATACATTTGCACGCTATATCAAGGATAGATTAAAATGCAACAATAAATTCGCTATAGCATTAAAAAAAAAAGGTAACAGAACTAGCAATATACAGTTGTGTATAAGAAGGAAGCAGACATCGATTTTATTCTTTTCTGTTCATGTGGTTATACACGCTCCCATTCCATATATCTGACCACAGATGGTCATGCCCTTCGTTCCTGGCCATGGGAGGTCTCAATCTACTTACCTGACCGTATACTATTCGCTCGAGATTGCTGGTTTGATCACATGATATCTCATTCTAAATGCCTGACCATGCTACACACAGATCCCAACTATCTGAACATGCGCTGTCTCATTCTACTTGCCCAGCAACACCTTTATTCAGGCTGGCTGGTCATGTATTATCTTAATCTACTTGCTTGGCCACATGTTGTCAAATTCTACTACCTGGCCATAGACTGTCTCGATTCACTTGTTTCATCATACACTGTGCTGTTCTACTACCTGGCCATAGACTGTCACGATTTACTTGTTTGACCATATACTGTGCTGTTCTACTACCTGACCATAGACTGTCTCGATTTACTTGTTTGATCAAATACTGTGTCGTTCTACTACCTGGCTATACACTGTGTTGATTTACTTGTTTGATCATAGCATGTGCTGTTCTACTACCTGGCCATAGACTGTCTCGATTTACTTGTTTGGTCACATACTGTGCTATTCTACTACCTGAATACATACTATCTTATTTAGTTGCCTGGCCATGTACTGTTTGCATGTCATTTGTCTGCAGATGTAGTGATATATACTGATGTCCGGTCAGATGCTGACTGAATCTACTTATGTGCTCATATACTATTCTACCAGTCTGGATGAATAGTATTTACTCTGCTTGGCTGCTCATGCAGTGTCTTATTTTACCTGTCCTGCCCCAAATAGTGGTACAGTGTGGAATTTGATAAAATAAATACTTTAAGACCGAAAATGTTCCAATGGAGCACAAGTACTCTCCGTGTCGCACTGTTATTATAGAAACCATTGTCCCCGCTGTGTTAACGTCGATCAGAATGCTCTTTTTGCCAAAGTACAGAGGCAGGCACTCGAGGCGATCGTAGCCGCGTCCCCGAAACCGCTAATAGCAATTTCCTCGAACCGTGGATCCAGCCAGCGCGTAATTAAGCTTCGCACACTCTCACCGGAGCTCTATCGTTCTCTAAACGCGTTCCCCTCGTGCCATAAACGTGGAACCGAGCAGATTTTGCGGGCACGCGGAGTGTAGAGCGCGTTATGAAACCGGCACTGTGCCGACCGCATTGCTCGTGCCGCAAATCCTCTAGCTGCTCTACCAGCTCCACGAATTCCATGTTTTTCTTCATTCGCACGAACGTCTTCTTCCCAGTTCTTCGTATTAAACATCTGCAGGGTCCTCTCAGGAATAAAAATACTCGTTGACACTTTAATGCTTTCGCTGCGGTGCCTCTGACGTGAACCTGCTACCGCCGAAGAACACGAAACCCGGGAAACCGAGATAGAAGCTGATCATCAGTCCCAATCAGCTAAAGGAAGAGAGCATGGCCATGGCAGGTACTGGAACCTTGAAGAAAGGCCACAGTCATCAGTAAGCAGGTGTTGCATGAACTGAGGGACTGTGCCGGTGAACCTAAACTGTCTAGGACACTTGGTAACCTTGGTGAACGCTTCAAGGTGTTTCTTGGCCTTCTGAGTGCATTTAATCAACAACAAAAGACTTTTTCACACACTAAAGAGTAGAAATTAGTTTAGTCAGGCACAAATACCTTCCAAGAAATTTTAAAATAAATACTGAGTGCGTGTAACACCCGATGGCATACTCGATAAGCGATTCCCCATCCACAATAGACGCCAACAGCAATGAAAGAATGAAATGAACACAAATCACCATGAACCGTCTCCAAAATGGACCCTGACAAGCCTTCAAGAACCTTGACCTTCTTTCAGACAACATTTAAATTCTTAGGATAGATAATAAAGGGGAGTTACCTTTGCAGTGACTCATCCGCCCTGTTTAATTAAAGATACAATTTTCCAACCGAGCAGGGTTGTAACGGGTATTACCGGATCCGACCAGACTATCTTTTAGCCAGTTAGACACAAGGGTGGTTTCTGTTCTTCGAGCGTCGTTAGCCAGCGGTGACGGGGGTAGGAGGTGGGTGTGGGTGGACAGAAGCAATGCATCAGCGGTTAATGAGCAAACTTTAATATTCTCCCGCCACCTATCTTCCAACGACCGCGAAGCAGCCCGGGACGTAGGGGGAGGAATGGGGTGGCACGACACGGTGTGATCACACGACAACTATAATTATTGTGTTCGACTAGACGAAGAAGGAAATGCAGGTACGCTGCAGTTGGCGTTCTTTTGACGACGAAACTTCAAAGTGCCACGCTTTCATTAATTTCGCGGCGGTCCAATTAACGGAGGAGCCGATATTCCTGAAACTTCCAGCCCGCGTGGCTTGTTCTCCAGGCGAAATTTTATCGAAGCAAACAGGAATCGCTTTTGATAAAGGGTTTTGTAATTGGCGATTCAGTTGCATGACGCAACAGGCTATCGACAGCTACAGAAACCCCCCCTGATCAGACTTTCTTTACAGTCTGAACATCGATGAACAAAGAGCTGTGTGCGTCACAGTTACCGTGTAATTCCGGTTTACACGTCTCGACTATGATCTGCAATCGACCGTAGCCCTTCACTTCAGCTGGCCCAATCTATTTGTTGCTCGACCCATCCGCAAATTGCCGCTCGACTCTAGCTGCACTCTACAGCAGTCAATCGATCGCTAATTCCGGCGAGTATCTCGTTCACGGTCTAACGTGATATCGACGTTCCGATTAGGCTATAAGCGTCGCGAACACCTGTTATACGCCTCTTTTCGCCGATCCGCTGAAGAATAGTCGTTCCACGGGATGGATTCGGGCAATCAAGAATTACGGCGGCGGAATCCGTGTTTAAAGCGACACGAAGATGGATTCAATCGTCTTGGGCGTGGAACAGCGACCGGTTAATCGGATTCCAATCACATTTCGGCGCCTCTGCATACTGAAAAGCAATTTCGTGGTGTCGACCATCGATCGGTCGCCATACGGCGAAGCTTTTAATCCTAACTCGCGCGGGCTCTCCTCCTCTCGGACGTTAAATCATTCGATTCGATTCAAGAAATCGTCCGCCGATTCAGAGATTCCGTGAGAGAGTTTCTGAGCTGCTTCATTGGAATTGTAACGCTCTGCGGCGTTATTAGAAAAATTGCGAACGCTTCTGCCTGATCAAGGAATTTCTGTAATTTTTTACATTTACAATTTCACGCAGACAGATAAATGAAATTCAAACAACAATTTCTGTAGCATACCCGAGCTTTTATTTTACATAACTTACATGTAACAGAACATACTTTCTCATAACGAGCATTTTTGTATACCATGTATGAAGGAAAGTAGATAATACACTATTTATCCAAATAAGTAGAATAATAGCAACGGTCTGAGCAGAACAAGTAGAATAACAATAATATAGCAGACAAAAAGAGAATAACAATAATATAGCATCAAAGAAAGTAAGTTGTCAATCGAAGGATATTAAGCATTACACGATCAGACAAGTAGTATTAGGCGATTCATGGTCAGGCACGGCGCATGCGATACTATATCAAATGTAAGTCAAGCAGTATGGTTCATTATATGACTTCATCGGGAGCATTGGTTAATGTAATGCCACATAAGTAGTATAAGTCAGTATATAGTCAAACAAGCAGTATAAAAAGGGTTATGCGAATAGTATTAGTCAACACATGGCCAGGCAATTAGTATAAGATAGTGTATCGTTAAATAAATAGTGTGGAATAGTATTTGGCCGGCCAACTAGTGTAAGATAGCACAAAGCCACTCTAATAATGTTGATCAGTATATGGTCAAACAAGTAGTATAAGACAGCATATGTTCCTGCGAATCTTGTTCATCGGTACATGCCCAGAGAAAAACTATAAAATAGAATATGATCAGGCAAGTAGTATAATTTAGTATATAGTTGATGTAGCAGTACAGATAGTAAATGGTCAGGCAAGTAGTATAATTTAGTATATAGTTGATCTAGCAGCACAGATAGTACATGGTCAGGCAGCTAGTATAATTCAGTATATAGTTGATCTAGCAGTACAGATAGAACGTGGTCAGGCAAGTAGTATAATTTAGTATATGGTTGATCTAGCAGTACAGATAGTACGTGGTCAGGCAAGTAGTATAGTTCAGTATATGGTTGATCTAGCAGTACAAATAGTACGTGGTCAGGCAAGT
The DNA here is from genome assembly GCA_916610135.2 of Macropis europaea. Taxonomy (NCBI): domain Eukaryota; kingdom Metazoa; phylum Arthropoda; class Insecta; order Hymenoptera; family Melittidae; genus Macropis; species Macropis europaea. The sequence continues at coordinate 2,946,692 of OU744352.1, read as the reverse complement.
AGTATAATTCAGAATATAGTTAATCTAGCAGTACAGATAGTACATGGTCAGGCAAGTAGAATCAGCCCTTCGATCGACCACACAGGAAACAATAACCGTTACAAGGAACTGGTAGCAGAAATACATAATCATTCAGACTCATGTTACACGAGAACTCGTGAATCGAAGTCCGCGATCTCGAGGAACATGTCGCGCGTATCTACCCTCGGGAAAATCACGAGGAAACGCTTTTCCTCGACTTTTTCCGGGCGCTGGCGTCGCGCACACGCTCCCGCGCGCGAGCATGAAAGCTCGCGGGGGAATGTAAAGGGACACGGCGGGACAACGAGCGAAAGGGAACACGAAGGTCTTTTTTTCTTTCAGTGAACGCGCGACGGACGATTCTGTTCATCTCGAAATCGCATCCGAGACAGCGGCGCGGGGAGATATTCGTCGCGCTTTGTGCGACGCCTTAAAACGCGTGCAATTGAGTTCCTTTCGGGCCGCGCGAGAAAAGGCGAAACGGGGTAATTCGACGGATCATCCGACGGGGAAAACAAAAGTAGCTGGCTTGAATGACGAGCGTGAAAATGCGCAAGTGCCGCCCCTTTGTTCCGCCGTGTCCCGAATCATTTCGACGCTCTTTGTCCCGCTCGCGAGAGGAAACCCGGAGATCGAAGCGGTAAACGCCTGGAGATCTTAATCAGGGTTTTTAAATATTTTATACGTTCATCAAAGAGATTAATAACTTGGAAGCAATTTAACTGTTTCTGTTAATGCGTTGAGTACTGCAGTGGAAGATCTCGCAACTAGTCAGACGAGTGAAAATGGCTTTTTATGAGAGGTCTTTGACCTGAGAAAATTACGAACTTGGTCATATTTAGTGTTTTATATTGTTGGTTACCTTGAACCCTTGAAAATGTACTCAACAACAGTACTCAGTCTTGTGATATATATATTTTTCGTTTGAACGCTATTCAACGAAGGTGTTAAGCCTTCCCTCCGCTCCCTGCGGCCAGTCAAACTGTTGCAACAAAGAATTTCTTCATGTTCTATACAGCCACACGGAACTCATTCTTCCAAGAACCGGCGAGATCGTCGAATCATCGAGATAAGGAAGACACAGCGAGTTTAGAGGTTCGATTTGGACTCCGTCCAAGGAATTCGACGGGAATCGCTGATGGTTCTCGCGGTAGCTTCAAGGTTGTCGGGCGGAAAGGGAATAGGCAGTGGAAAAGTTGGCAAACGACCACCAGACACCTCTGTTTCCTTCATCGAGTTATCTGATGTCGATTGTAAGTTCGCAGGGCATCAGCGTGTTGGCTTCACCAAAACTGACAGCATTCGTTGCAACGTGACATGTGCCCTTAGCGATCACCAAGAACACTTCCTCTTCAGGTTCACATGAATTCAGATGTGTACAGAAGAAGTAGCTTTAGCAGTGGATTCTTTTATCAGGGAGGACATCTAAATAGTTAAGCCTCGCATGATGCACTTCTATCTAAATCCAGATAAATATTTTGAAGTTGACAAGTTGACAACTTTGAATGTTGAATACTTCAGAGCTGAACACTTTCTCTGAACAGAATATCTGCTTGCCCACTGCGCGTCATATTGTGTTCAGGACTTTTCGAGTAAATTCAAAACCGAAAAGAATAGAAAATAAATGGAATTAAGGTTACTGAAGTTACAATAGGCATATTTGTCAGGACTAAGAAGTTTGTAAATAAATTTATAAAGCATGTAATTTTGAAGAAGGCATGACACTCGAGGGATTAAAACAGAATACTAAAATATGTTTGACTGGGTCAGCCTCTTTCCATTGTGGCTGGCTAGCAACAATGTGATTCAGTTAGGTGTCCTATTCGCCTACTTAGATGCCATATTCGTCTAGTCAGATGTCCTATACACCTGCTTAGATTTCCCGATCATCAGCTGTAACCAAGCTCTGCAGCAAAGAGCGGATAATACTCGAGGATATTGACATAAAGTCGAGTAGAGTGAAAAATTCCGTGGACAAAGCAGTTCCATAGACCAGGCTGGTCGAATCGGAAGCTCGAAAGCATAAAGGGAGGATGTGCTAACGGGTTTCGACGACGGTTCAACGAACGGCTCGCGCAATTTCAAGATGTACGCGCGACACAGCCTGCGAAACCTGGGGATGGAGCGGCGGGGGCGCGAGGGGGTGAGAAAGTGTCACAACCCGGCGCGGGTAGCATCGCGTTAAGCCCGAATATGAAGCTTTTCGCCGGAATCAGCAGGAAATTCTGCAGTGCGGCGGTCAAGAATGTGCTAACGACTTGGAGGGACAGAGAGGGTGAAATTGAGGGGGCGGTGAACCACCGTGGCACGTTATAACGATGATATAGCGCCGCTTGTAATTACGACTGCCACATACCTACCCCTCCAACGGAGGACTTCGACGTTTTTCTGCGACCTCGTAATTCCGTTAACCCCGTTCCAACTTATGCTCTTTGACTTTCGATCGCGCGGAGTCGAGGTGTGAAACTTCGAGCGATCGAAATTCTGTTGACACCGTTGAGAAAGATCTCAGACTGATACAGCATCAAATATTCTATAGTTGAAATTGTGGATGAAAATTTTTAACTATGTTATCAGACTGCGGATCTTCATACAATTTAACGCATTCACCCTGGAACATTTCTCAGAGTTACCCCTGAAGACCTGAACATCTTTTTTATCGTGTTTTCATTACTTATTTCATTGACATTAATTTTCTCAAGGATCTGTGGACAGTGTCTCAATTATTTCGTAAAAGAAAGTCAAGTCAATGGCTATCCTCCTATTTTCTAACCTCGTAATGTTCAGTGAACGCACAATAAATGAATAGTCATGATTAGGCAATACCGACACGAAAAATTGTATATTTGCAGAAATATCCGCAGTGTGTATACACCATTACGCTGTGAATGCGGCTCGAACTTCTCGGCGAATTAACAGTTGTTTAATTCAATTCAATTTGATAAGCCATAGCGCACAGACGCGATAATTGGCTGCTGGAACGGTCGGTTCGGGGTAAATTGAAGCACCGATTTGTCTTACAAGAATCTCCAGGCGAAAATCGATGCAGCTGCACGCGGAGAGCGGTGCTGAAATTTCGCGCGTTCGATAGCATATTCACCTGGAAAATTAGGTTCCTCCTGGCTCAAGGTAAAGGTAGTTTCTGGTCCCGGGAGGCACTCACGGATGCTCAATCGAAGTCGACCGAACTGGCCGCAGTTTGTGTGCATGCGAGCACGCGATCGTCCGCAGAAACCTCGCGTGCAACTGACATCGGACAGACAATCGGATAATCGCATAGATACCCTGATGACGATGATAACGAAGCTACATGGAAGCCTCTCTACCCTCGAAACTCCGCGGGCCAACCATATGTCGCTACTTACGCTTTTGTCAAAGTGACGTTTGACGTGAACGTCGGACAGGAAGCGCGTATGACAATGTCACCGTATGGACAGCTGAATTTAATGATTTAGAAGTTTCTGGGATTTACTGGCATAAATCAGTGCCACAGTAGAAAATCCCACGACTAGTCAGACAGTCAGAGTTGAATTAAGCCAGCCAGCACAATGAAACATTACCGAATTAAATAATTATTAATATTTGTAAAATTCCAGCTGATCTCAATCTTCAAATAATGTTGAAGAATGATAAATATACGAGGTTGCAGTTCAATATTTTTATTCCCAACAATCTGTATTCAGAAAAGCATTTTATACCGTGTCTGACTAGATGTGGCAATTTTCACTGTGACAGCTAACCTACTTTCATCGCTCGAACGTCACCTTTCTCTCGGTATACTTTACAAAACTGTTATTTAAGTATGTGCATTTAATAGTCAACGTGTTAAACAATTTTCGATTGGTCGATTTCGTGGTATTAAAAATAGAAATGCCGAATGGTAGGCGGATGTATGATGCGCGCTTCTTTAAGCACTCGACGCGGCACATCCGAAATCGTGGCTGCACATCGGCCCGCAGGGAATTCTGTTCGAGATACTTCAGCCGAAAACGGGTCAGGGACTACGTGCTTTAAACGGGAGAAGCACAATTAGGGCGTCCGAGAATTACCATTTACCTCTTTAATTACAGAATTAAAGCGGATGGGATATTCTTTCGCGAAACCTTCCTGCGGAGGTAAGCACACCCGTGACGTCTCCATTCCCCTTTTCGCCTCTCGTCGTTTCGATCTCGCCGACCGCTGGCTTATTTCGGAGACTCTTAATTACACGTGTTTCCATGTGTTTGAATCTGTCGTTTCTTTAAGAAACTTCGACTGAAGGAGACATTCAACCAGAGAGGACATTTAGGTAGTTTAAAGCGAGTACGTGGCACTTTTCAACCCGCTCCGGAATACTGACGCACATGTGGACTGCGGTAGTCCTCTGGTTGAACCACCAGAAGGCAGTATCGACATACATCAGGTCAAGAATCGTGACAAATATTCTGTGACATGTCACGTGAGTCAGACAAATAGTATAAGACCAAGTGCCAGGCAAGTAGTATACGTCAGCTTTGTGCAACACAAATAATGAAGGTCAGTGTATGATCAGATGAATAAGACAATAAGTAGTATAGGTCAGAGTATTCTTACATGAGTAGTATATCTTAGAGTATTATCAGATGGCTAGTATATGACAGTCCACGACCAGACAAATAGTCAGACAAGTACTATAAATCAATATACAGTTGAAAAAGTAGTATATGCCAATGCACAGGTTGACAAGCACTATATTATAGCACATAGACAACTGTCATCAATCAGTTTATGGTCCGTTAACTAGTAGATATCAGTATATGACCAGACAATTACTATATATTGGTATATGGTCAGACACGTAGTATAGATCAGTATATAATCAGTCAACTGCTATAGATCAGTATATAGTCAGTCAACTGCTATAGATCAGTATATAGTCAGTCAACTGCTATAGATCAGTATATAGTCAGCCAACTGCTATAGATCAGTATATAGTCAGCCAACTGCTATATATCAGTATATAGGCAGACAAGTAGTATATGTGTGTATACGTTCAGGCAATCAGTATTGTGTAGTCAGACAAGTAGTATAGACATGCACATATAACAGAAAGTAGGACCGGTCGTTATATGGTCTGACAATTACTATATCCCAGTGTATAGTCAGGCAAGTAGTACATGTCAGTATGTGATAGGGCAAGTAGCGTGGACCAACATCTGGTCAGACAAATGATATATGCCGAGACATGGCTAAGCGCGTAGTATACGTCGACAAATAAATATTGTAGACCTCTTGTAGATCAAACGAGCTGTATCAGTCGATCGCACACAGAGCAGTAAGCCTAAACTATATTTCAGCGAGCTGTGAGCCTAAACTATACTTCAGCGAGCAGTGAATCATAATTCAAACGCTTGATACAGACGTGACGCCGTTTAAACGTAAACTGCATTCACCGACGCGGTCAAAATTCCCGGCGAGTAGTGTAATTCGATAATTACTCGAACTTTGAATCCTATCAGCGGTACACGAGTCGCCTGAAAGTTCTTACTCGGAAAATTGTCAAATTTAATTAAAACTCTGCGCAAACTCGATTAATCGAGCGGCGTTACAAACAGCGATCGTTGTAACGTCGCGCAGAATTCGAGAAGCGGGGGAAATCTTCGTGTGACGAGCGAAAGGTACGAGCCGATGACGCGATAACGGCGACGACAGATCCGTCCCCGTGCTTCCCGTTTATGGTCGGCGACGAAAAAAGGCCGTCTTTATGAGCGAGCGAACGAGCGAGCGAGCGAGCGCGGCCGGGAACTTCCGATTTGCGACGGAAAAATTCGATTCCCGGCGGGAGAAGGAATATTAGAACGTCGAACGTAAGAAAGTTCTTCGGGAGGGCAGCTTGTGTATCCGCGAAACGGGCTGTAATACTTGGAAACGACACGGCGTCTGCGGAAGCGAAATGGATTTCGACGTTCGCCGTCCAGGGAAATAGGTTCATACGGTCGGCGAAGTATGCGAAGTCTTCCGTGTGAAAATCCCGGGCTGCCAACGATAAGGCGGGGCAGTCTAGAATTCAGAGAAGTGTACTGCGACACACGAAACTTCGCGTATTTCGAAGTTTCCCATGGATTCTTTAAGTTGTAACAGAGAATACTTCATGCTCTGAAAAGTGTTATTGTTATATTCAATAACATCCACAGTCAGGCAAACTATAAGTCGTGTGAATCACTCAAGAGTAGATAAATCATAAGTAGTATTGGTATACTGTGGTCAGACGAGGTACAAGTACTATTGGCCCTCTATGTTCAGACAAACTACAAGTAGTATTTAGCTGGCATGGTCGGATAAAGTCTAAGTAGTATTCACTCATCGTGGTCAGGCAAACTATAAGTAGTATTTATTAAATATGGTCAGACACAGTATAAGTAGTGTTTGTCTGCACCGCTCAGAGAAACTACAATTACTACTTGCCTGTCATTGTTAGATAATGTCTAAGAAGTATTTGTAGTATTGTAAAGTCTCTGCAGTAGTTATCCTTTATGGCCAGGCAAACTATAAATAGTATTCCTCCGCTATGGCCAGGCAAACTATCAGTAATAGTTCTCACAATCAGTCACGAACGGATAAGGTGTAGATAGTGTCTGTCCACCATGGCCATGCAAAGTATAAGTACTATATTCCAGTTATGGTCAAGCAAATCTATAAGCAGCATTTATCTGTCATCATCGGATAAAATTATAGGACACGTTGCACGTATTAATAAAATATAAATGTACATGGTAATCCTGGAACAGTTATGTCACTCGATTGGCTTTGTACAAATTGTTATGTCACGGAATGCGTTGTCAGAATTCTAATTACCAGGCGAATTATGATCGTAGATTTAAATTCAGGTCTTAAGGAAACGTTCAAAGGACGATAAACGTCTGTCACGATTATTAAGCTATGTATTCACGAGAGGAAGAATCGTTGGCTTGTCAGACACGAAGATTACGGAGTAATCAGCGTTTTATTGCATGCTCGCGTCCGTTCCCCTGTGTTCGCGAAGAAAATGAAACGTCCTGCGAGCGGTGATTGCCGACCGGAAACGGCCACGAGGCCGTTCACCGAAGGAAATTACGAAAAGGGGATAACCGGACAGATTATTGCACGGCAACGCGGTGATTTCGTCGTTTTCTGGTTGCGTTTCACGACCCCCGAAACGGCAGAAAGAAGCCGCGAAAGGAATATTTACACAGACGCTGGAAGAATTTTTACGGTCGCTATTTCTTTCCAGAAAACGTTACGATTTTTTTATGGGTTATATAAAATCTATGGGGCTTATCCTATGCGAAATACATAACTATCTAAATTACGCAATAAGTAGCCATTTTGTATAAATGTCGTCAGAATCACTTCACGCGATATTCAAAATTGTAATGAAATTTATCCCTTATCTGAAATTGATAGGTTAGGTGTCCTATTATATTTGAAATTGTGACTTCTATGTTCGTTGTGATTGAGATATGCCCAAAGGAAGCCGATATTGACGGAATGCAATCTGACTGGGAAATTTTAATAAAAGCGACGAGAACGTTTAACAACCTCGCGAACCAAGGGACCACGCAAACTATTCAATCTGAGTTTTATTAAATTCTACCTTTGTCAGGCGTCGCTGTTCGACTCTGTTAATTACAGCATATGGTAACTCTGAACTGTACCCGACATTTCATCTAAATTAAGAATAAAATTTCTCATTTGTGTCTGAAGACTATGTTAATGTCTAATACAGGCTTATATTAGAATAAGCAAGGTTCGGTCTGATTTCAGGTTACCTTTAAATTGCTTGGGTTAGGTTAGCTAACTGTCTAATTTATAGTAGGTTGGGTTCCATTCGATTAGGCTAGGTCGGTTCGAAAAAGAAATCTTGAGGTATATTTATATAAATATCTTGAAAAAAAAATAATTCAATGGATCAGATTAGAGACTACTGCCAAATAGAGATAATTCTAAAATATTTATTTTGTAAACAACGACGAACTAGTTCATTTATCTAGAACAATTGCACAGCACTAAATTGTAGCATTTGAAAGTGGCTTAATATTTCGGTTGCTCTGTATCGTTCCAACGGTATTTTTTTTCAAAAAACGTTCCACGCTATCTGTCGGCGAATAAAAAATTGATTCTCTCTTTCGAAATTCACTGGTTTTTTTTTGGTCGAGCGGATATTTAATCGGTGCATCCAATCGACCGAGATTTATAGAGCCGGTTTCCAAAAACCATCCATCCCAGCATCCAGAGCGATAATGGGACCGAGACCGTCGTATTATTCGACCGAACGATTCGTAAGATTTATCGTCGGCCAGGGGATAAATGTTAAATTTCGCGATGCTTGATTTTCGAGGGGCTTCATGAATCATGTCTCCAATCCGGAAAACATTTTTCCATTGAAACTTCCGCGTCGAACGATACAGCAAAAATTAACCTGCGAAACCCGGGTATAAAAGAGAAGCATGTTCGATTGTAACATAATATTGTCGATGGGATTATTTAAATATTTTTGTTCCTGTAATTCCACAATTTTTCAGTTCTCGTCGTATTCTTTCCATATTGGCAAACTATACAATTATATTTTTAACACACACGGCGCAGGATAAAAATATTTAATATTTTAACAGTAGAATAGGGCTATTGTTATTAATAAATTCCAAATACTTGTGCATAAAATGGTCTTAAACTTTATGTATATAGGTATGGTAATAATAATGCATAATTCCTCGCAATATGGCTAACAGATTCGAGGGTGTCGGATTAAATACAGTGTAATACTACTTACTGGTAATTAGAAGGTACACATATCACTGTAAAATTTTTATTTGACAGAATAATGTTTGTCATACACAGTGTAAGAGAGTATTCTGTTAGTCAGTGTCCAGTGCTGCTTACTATTAATTAATAACAAATTTTATTTGAGAAAACAAAATTATATTTATCTCTTTAATGCAAATATGTGACAAACATAATTGTGGCTCCTTGGTCAATACTGTTCTTCTTAAGAACAAAATATGTAAATGCACAAATACCACCGCCTGGCCATGTACTGCCTCATACTACTTACAGAAGAAATATTGTCTGTTACTAGTAGCCTACCACTATTAATGCAATTATACACTTGTAAGCGATATAACACAACCGAAGCATTGTAACTTTCTTAAGACTCCACCTTTTTTTATACAAGATAATATTTTTTTATTTTTCATACTACACATTTCTTATTCCATTTACTTTATCACATGTTGACCTCAATTCTTCACGAATGTGTGACCGTTAAATTACTCAACCCACCGACAGTCCATTTATCAACAACGGACAGCATCAATATCACAATTCCCAGTGTACCGACCAGCCAAAAAGAGACAATAAAAAATAACACAAGCAATTCCGCACAGTATAAACACTATTTCACGGCACCGTGCACGGGGCGCGTCCTTTTTTCCACATAAAATTGAGAAAATCGTGTACAGGACACGAGATACCACGGCTTCCTTTGAAACTCTCTTCCCTTTCAATTCAGCCTCCATAAAAATGCTCGCGTGTGACACTGCGGGGGTGGACAATGGACATCTCACAAAGGATACACCGAGGTGTGTGCATGGCGGACGTAAACAGTGGACCAGCCGTGTATTACTTCCTGCTCGCAGGACAAAGTGGCGGAGGACGAGGTGTGGGGTCTCTTCATGGTGTTGCATGCACGACGAGGCAAAGTTCTCGATAGTGAATTATGCCGCGGCCGTGTCCCGAATTCGATGCGTTTTCGCATTCCGCATTCCGCCGCCGTGCTCCTCAAGCTGGACCAGGAACACGGGAACAAAGAGCCTGGGGTTCGCCAGGCTTAATTCTCCTTTCGATTTGCTACTTGTTGCACTTGTTCGAACGATCGACCAACCGAGTCTCCGCTAGGCCAACACGCCTCCGTGTGGTGTGGTGTGGTGTGGCATAGTCGGAGACAATGGTAACCAATGGTGACAATTGTTGCCGCAGACGTGGAGTGTAGAGTAACTTTTCTGGTCGCTATCGAGATACAGCATCATTGATGATTACATGTTTGTTATTTGATAGTTGTAATCATTGCGATACATGGTTGTGATTGAAGTGGTTTTACGTGAATTATAGGTAAAATTTGTTGTTATTCCATTTTACCTTTTATGAAACCATCATTCTACTCTTGGCTGTTTATAATAATTTATAAAAGCAGCCACAAATAACGGACGACAGGTATAGAAATCGTTGAGGACGAAAATGTAAATGGCCTTCGACGTCTGATTTTACAAAGCCTTATACTACTTACTCCAACTGCTGCATGACAGATGTACATAATTTATCAATTCCACTAAAAATTACTCCGACATGCAGACATGATATAAGTGAACGTGTGTCTCATTCATAACAAACAAATGGAGTTTGTTATTTTGTAACAAAAAATGTCTACAGATTTTTCGTTGAAAAGACTTCTTGAATCTTCGTTTAAGTTCTATTATACTTTAAGCATTACAAAATATTCGGAGCAGTCTAAGAACTTCATCGTCACCACATTAACATCGTACCACATTTTTAACCTCAAATTATTGTCGTCGCCTGATTAATCACCGACCTATACTACTTCCTATTACCTTGCACACGTGCAGAGATTATGACATTATTTCGAAACGCTGGTATGCATGACCGGTGGCATTTTTTGATAAGAAATATTGACAGAATGTACAGGATGAGAGTCGATCAGTGTCCGTCCAAACGCTGACTCATACTACTCACAGATAAACTTACAATTAAATTTCAATATTCTCGAAAATCCCAAAATCCTATAACCCGTAACATGTTCAGAGAAAAAGTACAGTATCTATGGAACCGAGAATCTTAAATTATAAAATGTACTATTCCTCCTACTATTACGCGAGCATATAATAATTCTTCTGTTGCATGCAAATCATAACTTAAACCGTCGTGACTCGAGCCTTCGGAATATCGAATGGAACGATTTATACCCAGTTTAACGGGGCGCGGGCAGGCGGATGAGGGTGGAGGGGGGGCTGAAGAAGCACGATATCGAAACGGGCCATTATTCACGACACGGTTTTCCTTCGATCAGTTATCGATATCTAAACAACGATTTACGCTCTCCTTTCAGAAATCCGAACGTGATCGATCACCACGGACGAAACGACACGCTCCCGCTCGCCAGCCGAGAGAAAAGCCGTTTCCGTAGCCTGACATGGGATCAGTACGATCCGGTGCATCAGAAATACCTCGAGATTGGTAAGTCAACCAGCCATAAATCGTGCTTTCCGGTCATTAACGTTTCAACCAGTCGACTAGGTTTATCACGGCGGCCCGCCGACACGACCTGATCAATTTTCAATAATCCGCCGCACTGTAAAAAGGGAATGTTTAAGCAACGCTACCTGGTTTGAGCAGTTTCGGTTTACTTCCTTTTTTTATTTTACATGGCACTGCTTATTTTATAATTTTGTATACAGTGTGTTTCAGTGAGCGTAGTACAGTCAAACGGGAGTTTCTTTTGCAGATACTTCATACAAGTATATTTTGATAATGTGGAATACAATTTGTATATTATACGCTAGGAAACACTGTATTTCGAGTAATTATTTCGTCAGAGTATACAATAAATATGTACATACTATGTAAAATATTTTGCAGTGTAATAACACTGAAATAACTCAACAATTTATATCGTACATATTCTTATAATAAAATATTCAGTCGTATGCATGTTTTAGCATAGTAAATTTCAGCACACGGTGACTCTGTGCTGCCAAAAGCATTCTACACTTCATGACAAATATAATTTTGCGAAATCTTCGATAAAATTTCGAGTCTGCCGATTGAAGAACGATTAAAATAAAAATATAAATCAGTGTGGGTATACGAAATCAAAATAGGCATTCCATCGACCTGAATACCAATTTTTCGGGGTAGTTTTCGAAAAATTTTGAATCTGCATCGCTATAGGAAGGTGTCGGATCTTCGGACGATTAGCCCCGATGAACGGCGATGATACACGCGATGATAATAACTCGCAGGGTTCAGGCACTCGTTGCCGGCCGTCGAAAATTCGATAATATCATTAATATGGCGGATGAAGGGGCGGGTCAGGTTGGTTCAGCTAATTAGCGCCTAATGAATTTCGAGTGACGGGGATAACGATAATAATAAATTATGCGCAATAGGAGCGATAGCGCGGCGGACGGTGCGGTGAAGCAGCAGTCGGCACGATTATGCTCGGCTATTGATCACTCATTAATGAAACGATCGTCTGATACGTTCAGTGAGTTTCTGGACCACTCAAGTATCATACACCCGCGGTACACTTGACAGCTCAATATTTCACCGTGGTCGTCCGACCCCGATATAGAGTCCGAAGGACGATTACATCTGCCCGTTATTACCGGCAGGATATGCGAATCGGTCGGGGCTAATATTAATCTCGTACGCAGCCACCCCCTCAGCCCTCATAACGATTAACTTAATATTAGTGCTACATCTGTGTACGAAATTATTAGTATCATTAACTGTAGATTATCGTAATTGTTAAGCTATTTTCTAAGAATTAAGAATTTTCTCGAAATTATTTATTTCCCCTTGCACGTAATTGTTAACTGTATAGTTACGTCATGCTCTAAGAAAAATGTTTGTGAGCTTCCGTTATACTGATTTTTGTTGCACAGTTCGTAATGTGTGTCCAATACTGCGTTAGTTCAGAGAAAAATGGGCATGTCCTAATCTACTGGAAGTGTATTACACTACCGCTCAAAAGTATTGGTCCAGCCACTATTACTGCGAATATGGTGAAAGCAGTATTTATTGGCTATGTCAATTACATATTACAAAAGCAGTTGAAAAGGGATCTGTTTTGTGAAAGAAATAACGAATATTTAGTATCAAAATACAAGAAAATGTGTATACATAGGTGGGCAAATACTTTTAAGAGGCAGTGTATGTACAAATAGTAGAAATGTATATTTTTAGAATTATTGCATTTTGCATGCCTTCATGGATTAGTATTGAGATGTTTGAGGAGTTTGCCTTTCCAATGAGTTCTGAAGATTCGAGTCTTATGTTTCGTTTGGATAATCAAGGTGACGTAACCTCAAACCTGTATAATACGGCAAGGTATCGTAATATTCAGGAATTTTTATTTTTATTTCGAATTTCGAATCTTCTTCGATTTTCGCCTGACGAATTTAAAGGATCGAAGAATCTTTCAACTCTATTGTGTCACCAGAGTGACATAACCTAAAAGCTCTCACATTACAGTAAGTTGTAGCATTCTTACGCCTTCACTATTGTTTTCTGACCGCGAAATCAGTGTATCAGAGTGAGGTTCGATAAAAATCACACTCGAATACAATTTCGCGATTGAGAAGCCTTCCCATTCGAACGAGAAGGATCCAATATCTCGTTCATCGGTGGCCTTTGACTTTCGGCCATACTGTTTCGCGATTCCGCGGGATTCATTAAACCCTGAATATATATCCCCGGCCATTTATGAAGTCGAGTTTACGTGGCTCGATTACACCCTCGCGGATATCCTTTTCATTTCAATTAGTATGCTACATTCTCGCGCGCCGCCATGAAACATCCCTAATTAGCTTAATTAGTGCTTTCACATTGCCTTCAAATGCTAACGGAATTATGTCGACGTTCGTCGTAACGTTACGCGGCAAAAAACGCGTAGAGTGGAGGGCTCGGAGGAAGGAAAAGAAGAAAAAGAAAAAGAGAAGCGTGAGGAGAGCGAAGAGGTGGAGGAAGGGGTCAGAGGAAAAAAGGCCGCAAATTCTTTTTCAGGTCAAAGGGTTCCTTTCACGTCATCTGCCGTGCGCTCGAGAGAGCCACGTTGAAAATAAAAATGACCTCGCGGAAAAGTCTTTTCCCTTTTCGCTTTTTTTCCCTTCTTCCCCAACGCTGGACAAGCGAGCGTTTCGCCGGCACGCCACTTCATTTTTCCCCGGTTTTCTTTCCTCGTGCCCGCGCTCGCGCGCGCACGTGCTCAAACGTGAACACACATGGCCCCGGGGCCCTCTCCCTCGAAATTTCCCTAATTCGTTGCTCATACGATTCGCGGGATGAAATTATACGAGCGTGGAGAGACTTTTTTAATTAGCCGCACGCTGGACGGTTAGTCGGATGCCTCGAAGAATCCCCCATTGAATTTCGTGGGAGAATTCTATTGTGCAGAATGATTCTGAAGGGGAGAAAAAGGAGTTGTAGGTTCTATAGTTGGACTCGGAAACGAAAGAATGTAAATTTGTTTTTTTCGAGGAAATGGTCACTGTATTTACTGCACTATGTTGTGACGTCTATGGAAGTGGCCACTACGTTGTGTAAACAGGCACTATATATCTGTTGTGTAAATAATAAAAATTCAATCTTTGTACTATTTTTGTAGTGTAAAATTCATGCTTCAAGTAGGTTTGTATTAATATGCTTGAGTTAAAGTGAGTAGTGGAGGTACGTAGATAGAATTGCATGGTTTGAATGTCGTTCTAAAACTGCATTACAAAATTTAATCATATATTGAGAACGTTTGATAAAGTTTGAAGATGTTTGTATTAGTACATCTATATCGAATTCTACAAACTATGTTTGTTAACAGAACTGTATCACTTGCATGCTGCTGCATTACCATATTACGAAATATAGCATGCCTCTTAAGAAGCCTTCATAAAGTTTGAAGAAGTTTGAACCACTTAATTTCCATCAAATTGGATAATTAAGGCATGTTCATTGAATGGTATCGTTTCAATACCACGTAACAAAATTTGAAACATAAATTCAAACTGTTTGTATCAGTTCGTTCCTGTTGAATTATACAGTACGTGTTCATCTATAGAACTTCATCGTTTCCAATAAACGATTACTCAACATTGTTCTCTCGAACGGTATAAAACACCTTAGAATCGAATTCGACGCGTCCCAGATTGCGGATAATATTATTTCTGAGTGGCTCGGACCAATAGAAACGTAATAAAGTCACTGATCTGCAGAAGTTCACCACAGCGATGCTTAAGGAAGTTTGCTTACGTGCTGCGGGTGCAGAGGATGGAAAACGGCTAGGACGTGTACTACAAGTAAATTATGGAGGACGACGCGTTGTTTTAGTCCTGCGGTTGATCCTGGCCTCGTGTAAGAGAAGGGAAAACCAGGAGAGCTTAATCGGTCGTGAGGGCGCATTTGCATCGAAAACAACAGATAACATTACACAAGTCCAAACATATCTACATTCACACAAGATTTACAACAAATTTCACACCAACGCGTTAAATCTATGAGAAAGAAAAATAAAGCGGTCGATTCTACTCATGAAAAGCTTCGATTTATATAATAACAAAATTATTTCTTCCATTTGTACAACCAGCGTTAATAATATTTATAGTATACGAAACCAGTAGTCAAACAATCATTCCAGAATCCAAAATAGCGGTCGTTCAAGTACTCAAGGGAAGTAAAAAGCTCAACAGCTGAATCTATCAGTGCTTCACCACTCCATTGTCTTCCTTTTTGCATCTGGCGCGTGAATCGGTGTCTCGAAACCACTAAAAAGGGAGGTGGTATTCTTTCGATCGGAAACAGGACACAGAACAAATCACCAGCAGTTTTCCGACTCACCGATAGGTTGTATCGCCGGAAGGATCGGTTGGAACACAGGTAGAAGTCGACCAGACACCGTTACCATTTCTCAGGAGGTGGTGAAAAATCACGGTGGAACGATAGCCCGCATTCCGTCCCGGCTCGTCTCCTCGATTCTCTTCTCTTCGTCTACGGAGAAAAATGGCCCGTGAAAATAGACCGGAAGGGGAGCCAACGCCCCGTGATTAATTTTTTTTCCTTTGTCTTTCTTATCTGGTCGAATGAGTGCCCCGGGCCAGCCGGAGCTTCGTTACCAGGGTGAATCTTCGCAGTGCGTCGAAAATTCTTCGTTCAGCGCACTCCTTGTGGGAGTGTGAAAATCACAGTGAATTCAGAAAGCGGTCTGAAACACTATTGGTTTTTTTTTCTAGGTATACTTTCAGAGGAGACCTTAACGTGAAGTCTGAAATTGTTTATTGGATAGCTGTAGTGTAGTATAGAAGATGTGATTCAATGAAATAAGGCATGTTTGGGGATTAGTTCCGTGACTCGCCGCCAGGTGGCTTCTCCTATAAGAACTTTCTCGAAAGTACTAGAAACTTTCACTCTTGCAGTATACAGAAATTTGATATAATGTAAGGACTATTGCAAGGATGAGGTCAGGACACAAAATGAGGAAAAATGTTTTCTTGTTCTTGAGTTGCAGCTTGCTCTAAATTGTAATAAGTATGAGAGGCAGTTCTGAAAAATAATTGTACAGTGAATAAGAATAGGATGTCCCTGTTAGTCTTATAAGCAAAACGAAAGATTCTGTCTAACTTTTGACAAATAGAAAAAGCTCATATTATTTGTATATTTATAGGAAGCTTTTTCTTATCTGATGTCCTCAAACCAGCTCCACAACACTTCTCTTATATATTAACAAAACACAAGTCTGTTATACTCTGTACCCATTGCCCGTTGAAGGCTACTTCCTAGTTTGCAATACAGTTTCATATCCGTTCTATTTAAAAAATTATTTCCCAAACTAGGACACCTTGAAGAGACTAATCTAAATGTCATTAAACCCTCAGAAGACATAGCAAAGCGGAAACCCCGTAAAACGTATAATTCAATACACCCAGAAGATGATACTGAACGAAGCAAACGTTAACACAGACAAACCAACTAATCGAAAACTTTCGCTGAACAGAGCGGATGAAATTGAACATTCCCATGGTGAAACCACCATAAAATCTATACTGTTTTCCTGCTGCAGCAGTCAGTCAGCCGATGTTGTTGCGCATTCGGAACTGCATGAATCTAACCGGGTGGGAAACACGTTCCCAGGAAGCCACTGCTACCGGTTTCTCATGGCGGGTGGCGCGACGGGGATGGAAGTTGGGGGTGTCTTGCACGCGATCGCGTAATGGGGGTGTCGTATGCCGCAGCTGCTGGATGCTGGGTGGTTCGGTTGTTTGCAAACTACCCGCGAGCGCATTTGGCGCATCTGTACAATCTGCATCCCCCTGGCAGCCAACCCCCATCCCTCACCACCATGGACGACGGTAAGCGTCTTGCCGCGGCGAAAAAGGGGCGGAAAAAGAGCCGATGGGAAAGGAAATGGAAGCGTATTTTCGGTCGAAGGCTTTTCCTCGGGAAAACGCTTCCCCACGCGAAACCGCGATCGGTCGGAAAGCAAATAAATAATTCCTTGGGGAAACACCGGGATTCCGTTTTACGCTCGATCACGCGGACCGTCTCGGGAGCGTTCGATCCTTAATACCTTTTAAATCAAGCGGATGTGTTGTTGCAAATGCTTGTTTTCAAGCTTTAATATATTTAAAGAATTTACATATTTCGATGGAGAGGGTGAGTCATTAGATACGATCATGTAAAGTAACTTCTAAGTGAAATATATTGTGTCTAGAGTACTTCGTACAGTACAGACACAGTGGGTTAATTTATCGTTTAATATCTCAGAGTTAGTTAACAGAAAGAGGGTGTTCAATAAAAAATTTCCTTCAGTACGAGTTCAAGGGATGATATACGGGAAATGAAGTTCCTTAGAGAAATTCCGTTTCTACGGTGGCAGAAGTTGAAAAAGCACAGCAACCGGTCACAATATGTTATTAAAATCCGTGAGTCCGTGGCTGGAAAGTTTGCGTGTAATTAAAACCGCATCCCCTTCGGATCTCGATGAAAGAAATTGCACTGGGGTCGCGTAATTGTTAAATGAGTAACGAGTTCCGTTTCGCCACCTCGTGGCTGCTAAATTTTTCTCCCTTTCCGCCCTCGCGCCGCTTCGCCCCTCGTTAACGCCTCTCAGACAGGAAGTTCGAGCATTTCAGACGCTTCACGAATTTTATATTTTATTTTCGACGATTTCTTCCTGCAGGAATGTCTAAGAGAGGCATTTTTTGCTTGGGGCGATTCTTAATTTGACCGTTATTAATTGGAGTCAGAAACTCGGGAGATACTTTCGGTCTAAATGTTCAAGTTCAAGGGCACCTCAAGGTCATGGAATTGTCAAAATATTTATCCCGATACTGTGAATCAGAATAAGAAACGTCGATGAGTCTTTGGAACACATTCTGTTCGTGGTTTTTCACTGTAGATATTCTGGTAGTACAAATTCGTTGAAAAAGCTCAAGCACACTGAATACTAAGCTCACCTACTGGGTATTAAATGCTAGACTACCCATTGCTTCACTAATGTTGAAATAAAAATTGATGAAGCATTTATCATTCAAATAAATATTATTTCTCCTTGTGCAGAGTGTGTTCTGACAGCGCACGCTCTCTAAAAAGCTCAAGGACACTAGATATTAAGCTCATCTACTCAATATTAAACGTTAGACCACTCATCGCTTCACTACTGTCGAAAGAAAAATCGATGAACTATTTATCCTTCAAATAAGTTTCATTCATGCTTGCTGGCGCAAGCTCGCTGAAAAAGCTCAAGAATGCCAAACATTCAACTTTCCCATTCGGTACAAAACGTTACGGTATTCACCATTTCACTATTACCGAATAAATTCTATTCGCAGCCATCGCGCTCGACTAAATTCTACTCGTGCCCGTTTTGGGGTTGTTCCGGCGACGCAAGCCCGCCGAGAAAAGCTCGGCGTCGCCCGCTTACATCGCGTTCTCTGTAAATGTACCGTCGCAGAATATCCGCGTGTAATTTTGGATTCATGACAAGCGATTATCGACTTCCGCCGGCAGTCATGGCTCGCAGGCTCCCTCACTTCGTAAAAGCTCCGAGGAAACGGAGGGAAAACCGTGGCGCGCGGTTGCCGTGGCTTCGTCTGCCGTTTAACGAACCTTCGCTGCAACGTTTCGCCTTGCTTCCGCCATAACGGCCGGGTCTTAAGCACTTTTTCCGCTTCCGGCGCGCACGGTCATTCGCGAGACATCCCCAACGCCGACGGATCGACTTCGTTTCTCATTCGATCCCGCCCGCACGCGAGAACCTCCGCAGCTTTAAAAAAAAGCCCCCCACGCCCGGCGAGCGCTTTTCACGCGCAAGAAAAGCTGGACGCAAGTTACGGCGAGAGCTGTAAAGCGTCGTAGTTTTTTTTACGGTTACGACGCTTCGCGCCGGAAGCGGCGAAAGATGAAATAACGAGGCCGCTCCGCGTCCGGACTGAGACGACGCGATTGCGTCTCAAATTAACCGAGGACGCGCTCGGAAAATCTAAGCAGTTCCTAATACAGTATGGACGCTGGAAGATATAATACTCTGGCTGCAGGATCGAAGGATCGTCAACCTAACCTAACTCTTCTCTCTTTTGAGAATGTGGGCGCAATGGGAGTTTTGAAGACTCAGCTGTTGAGTCATCGAAGGGGGTGGTTTTGGGAACCTACCCTAACTGAGGGTGTTCTGAGATGAATTACAGAAGATGATCATTATAATGGTCGTTAGTATAAGCCACCTTAATCTATTGCATTCTTTTTCTTCCTTTGTGAATCTATATACAGGGTGCTCCATTTAAATTGATTTTTTAAATATATCATTGTAATTGTTTAAACCAATATAAAATGGTGGAATAAAAATGTTATATACAATTTTTCGAGGAAAATAGCGGAAATGCAATGTGAAATTTCTAAACGGTGACTAACGAAACGACGGAGATTCAGCAGCGCAAATTATGAGGGAGCGCTTTATCGGATTGATCGATCATGCCTGCGGCTTCGATATCGGGCGCTATCGAAGCCGGATTAACGATAACGGCTGACACGAGCCATGATACAGCTTCCGATCGTTCAACGACATCAATTTACCATCGGGTTTTTATTAAACATTTTCCGACTGCGTTTCAAGAGAGAACCAGTAAACGCTAAATAGAAATCGCGAGTATTCTACCGATTGTATATTCTAAAAAACAATCACTTTTGCATTCATCTCACAGTTCGTCAATCTTTATTTTTTCGTCTAACAAACTTTTCAATATGTTTTTTTTTTCTTTGGACCACTTATTGGTATTATACTATTTTCTTAGTCAAAATTATTGCGCGGACTCGATTCTGAAAAAGAATCAACTCTCACAATTTATTCCCTGAGCTTTTATATTTTGTACCATTTATCAAAATTATTATTTTTCAATACTCCAATTTTTCGACGTGCTGTTTTTCACTTTGAACCGCGTGTAAACATTGTGTAGTCAACATTATACAGTTTTTACTCTGAACCATAAAATAAAAGAATATTTAAATATTAAATCATACATCCATATTTCTACCTCATTATTTCATTATTAAATTTACGCAGAATTCTGTACGAACCAGTAATTGTTTAATTAAATTAAACTCGACGCGACCGGTGATCCTCGCGTTATTAGACACGTAAAATGAGGATTGATCGAAACCGAATAATTATTAACAAAATCTTCCGCGACGGGAGAGCTGTAAATTGTCGAATTTAGGGCTCCTCCTGCGATATAGTTGCTATTCGTCGTTTATCATCGTCGGGTGGGGGGGTATTAATCGCAGCCGGGGAAGCATTTTCCAGCAGCGTTTTCGTAGCAGAAAGTGGCACGCGTTTTAATTAACGGGCAGATATTAATTCAGTGGCCGGTGCTGCGAAAATTATTAATCGTTCTCGCCAACGTGTTCGCGCGCTCGCGAACGTGCGTAAGCTATTTTCGGAAAAAAGACGAGGGAAATCGAATTATTGAAAACAATAAATAAGTAAAAAGAATTCTATCGATTCGTAGAATGGAAGTCGAGCGACGAACGCGCGTGAGAACGAATCGACGGAGAATTTAATTCTATTCGAACCCCGTCTCTCGACTCGCCGAAACTCGAAGCTCGAAGTTCGCCCGAAACTTTCCATCAAAGTCTAATTCCGAACAAAGCGAACTATGCTCATCTCTGCCGCGCCGATGCCCTTTATTACCCTGTAACTAGCGACTGGGTCCACTTCGACGACTGATCACAAAGTGTCTTCGGCTACTAAATATTGACAAGGAATTTTTTTTTTATTTAGAACAGTGTGTACAATTTATTCAGAATGAATAATAAGTGAATGTTGTAGCGGTGATTAGACTATACGGAGGAAATATTCCACCGAAAGCTCTCTTTGAGACAATTTCACTGAAGAATTCCTTTATTATAATTAGGCAATGGTTATTTATGCAATTTAACACATCGGAACATGTGAAAAATGCACTTTCAATAACGCAAGAAGAATAAAAAACACATTTTTATAATATTCAAAGGACATAGTACGCTTCTGGTCAATGTTTCGTCACTAAACCGTGCTAAAAACGGCTCATTAATCACTGTGTCGTTTCAAGACGTCGGCTATTTCGGCGGATACGAGCCAGACGTTGAAGAAGTGACTTTCCTACGATACGAATCTCGCGTTAACGCTGTATCACTTGAATCTAGAGGTCTATCATCGATATCGCCTCGACTGAAGCATCCTCCTCCATTTTTCGTCCTCTGCGGACGCCGAAATACGTCGAAGATAAATTCTTTCGATCCGTAAGAGAGCCGAAAGTAATTAAACGGAGATAGAGATGAAAGTATCTTTCGAGTTAAAAGCTTTCGCGAATACGGATGGAAGAGCCGCAAACAAGTTGAAAAAGCTTCTGATAAAAATATCGAATGAATCGAACCGCCGCGGTGCGTTCGTTTGAACGGAAATCATCGAGGAGAAGTTCAATTTCGCGGAAATATATTCTCACGCTTGAGCGGACAAGCGCTGTTTGACGTGGTTTCTCGATGGCTTGCTGTTTATATTTATTTATTTATTTATTTATCCGGCAACTCGAGACCGTCTGTTTGAAGGATAATCGCGAATTAATATGGAAACTCTCACTCCAGTGAACCCGTGTCCAGTGCTCCACAAATTGTACTCTGGAAATTATAATTCCTCAACTTAAATTGTAATCGGTTAATGGACACGTGACAAATTTAATTTCGAACTTTTGCATAATTATTTACACCTTTCTTAAGGATATAGTGATTTTAGAGTTTGACCAGTCTACTCGTTCTACCTGAATCCACTCTGCTGTGTAAAAATGTTTCAAATCAGTAAACACTTGTTAATATTTACCATAAATAGCTTAAAAACATGTACAAAAATTATATAAGAATAAAACAAAAATTCTGCTGTTTGGGGGGAAATGTTCAGCCTATGAGAATATTTACATGCCCAAAACAACTCCAACAAACTATTTTTTTTTTAAGTAATTACTGCATGAAAATTAATCTGAATTGTATTTAAATTCTCGCAGGCAGCTCAAGATTTTATTTATAGACTCTGAAGGAATTCATGCGACCGCAGACGTCTGGCGTTGCAGAAATATTAACTACAGGGGATGAAAGATAGAGTGAAGTGTGTGCATATTGCAAAGCGAGCTGCATCGGTGCGGATCGTATTTTCGTGGGGAGAATAAGTCGACAGGTGTTCCGGGGGAATAAGATCATGGAAACTCGCGTGGTATGGACGAGACAATACGAATTTGAGACAGCACGTGCAGGATAAACGATATTTCGACACCACGCCATGGCTGTCGCGTTTCACTGAATACCAAGCACGCGAACGGAATTATTATTTCAATGGCGCACGAAGAACTGTATCTCGTAATTTCCCAGCCATTATGAGAATTACGCTGGATTAATCTACTGGGAACAAAGGCGTCGGCTGGTAAGATTTGCAGACATTTCAGGCTCCGGGTTGTAATTCTTGCTAGGCAACTGCGTTTCAGTTTATCGCACGGAATTACTGCTTTGTTAGTTGCTTTTGAGATCGACCGAATGAAAGCTGTAGTTTTTGATGAGCGAGGATACTTAAGAAGGAAAGAAGGTTGAAATGAATCTACATAGTAGACGATTTAATAGATAGAGTTGATTTAGGGTTGTTTCAGTTAAACGTGATGCACTGGGAATGGAACTCTTCGGTGTGAAGATACGTAGAAGTAAGTAGTATTAGTCAGCGACTCAGGAGACGCGTCTGACTATGTGTGGCTTTGTACTACTTCCTGCCAAGCTACAGAATTAAATCGAAAGCTTTGTTTCTGAAAAGATTATTATCAAACTAATATAAGCTAACCTAGCCCTGTCGAAACTAAATCAAAGTAGCAGAATCTACCCTAACACAGTCTCTAATGTAACGACTTTATTATACCGTAAATCAAAGAAACATGACAGCAGCATATGGACAAAGGTAACATGTTCAGTAAACTAATTCGAAACGTAAGCTTCAACAAACACTGGAATCTATCCTCACGTACTATAGTGGAATGCAAATTCAGATTGTTGGAGGAATTCAGGTTGTCAGAATGTACTAACTGAACCGAATCCTATTTAACCCAACCCAGCCTAACTGAATACACGGAGAACTGACCTAACATAAATTCTTATGGACCCCATAGGCAAATATGTTAAGACGAATTGTGAATGGACAGAGTTCAGCGAACTGCTGATACGAAACCTAACTTTCAATAAACTTTGAAAGCTTACTCCACCTGCTCTGATCACACACAAAATAAGAATGCATCTAAAAACTAACCTAACCTACCCCAATCTTCTACAAATTCACTGCATCACAATGGTACCCCATAGATAAGCATAAGCAGACCAATTATGAATGGACAGAGTTCAACGAACTGATGATACGAAACCTAACTGTACCTGCTCTGATAACATACGAAATCAGAATGCATCACAGAACTAACCTAACCTACCCCAATCTTCTACAAATTCACTGCATCACAATAGTACCCCATAGATAAGCATAAGGAGACCAATTATGAATGGACGGAGATCAACGAACTGATGATACGAAACCTAACCTTCAATAAACGTCGAAGCCTAACTGCACGTGCTCCGCTGACATGAAAAATCATCGTGGATCGGAGTGGAAGGTGTTTTATATCGGTCCATCGGCGGAATGCAGGTTGTTAGAGTTTCCGTATCACTTGGCGCGATGCATCAGCCGCTCCGAATGCAACAAGGGGGATGGGCCATTTCGAGGAAGAGAGATCGGGTGCATGTGCAACGGATGGAGACGTGGCAGGATAAAGCGTACATAGGAGAGCACGTAGTAATTCACCGGTGCACGTATGCGTGGCCTAAGTGATACTACGTGACGATTTATGTCGGTGCACACGCGTGCGTGACGTCTGGTAATGCCTACTCCTCGTTTCGGCCTTGTACGAGAAAATCGCCGCGATAAAACTGCGCGAAATCCTGGCAGAAAGGCGAAAGGAGCCGTGAAACGTACGTTCACCCATCTCTTCTTCGTCAATTCCTCCGATGCGTGACGGAAAAACACGTAGACGTTCCTCCGCTGCGCCGTTCCCTCGAAAATTAGGTCATTCGTGCGAACTGGGGAGCCTGAGTCAACACACTCACCAATCTCAGAGACAGATTTTTTTTGTTAAATATTCAACGACGTTGGATCTCTGTGAGTGAGTCCAAAATTCGTGTTTCATGGCGTTTTATGTTTTTTAAAATTTTTTAAATTCTGAGTATCGATTGAAGTTATGAATTTCAAGACAATACAAGTCCACTTTTGGACACCATATGAGTTATTTTTGTGAGTGTTTCCAGCTCACTCAGATCTGTCTAATAAAATTCCGATAACACTAAAAATAGCATAACAGCACATGTATAAACAATATTCAGAAGAAGAATCAAAAAGCAAACTGTTTTTCTCAAAATGTTACTTGGTGGAGCTGTACCGTTTTGCAACTTGCGGCTTCAATTTTGTAGGTAAAAGTATCAATGCAATATATAAAAATTCAGCATTCAATTTTTTAGAAGTAAATTAACTTTATCTATTGCCAGTTTTGCTGATAGAAAACAGTGAATTGGTATATTTAATTTTATAGAGTATGGTGACCTACTTATATGAGTACCAAATGTGTGTAAAGTTACAGGAAAATTCGAAGAAATGTTTTTGAAAAAAATGGTTTTAATAGTAGAACTATTGAACTATTTTTAGGGGACTGGCCTGGAACGAAGGATAATTCAGGAAAGTAAATTCGCGTATCTCGCGATAAATTGGCCTGCAGCAGGTTTTCGGGGTCAACTAATCTCAGTAAGAGCAAAGTCTCGAAGCTTCGAGGAAAGTTCGACGGGAGAACTTGCTGTTTAGCGCTCTATACAAAAGCTCGCGATAGTCTTCGGCTTCAGCGTCTTTAATCCTGAGGATAAGGAAGAGACCCAAAAAGGAGAATCGTTCCTCAGCGTTACCCTCCGCCTCCGTTCAATTCGTTTTCTTCGACCTACCCTTAATTAATCCGTCAGCGGATTGTTAAGTGCCTCTGATCAAATTTTCGATTGTTCCACAAGCAATTTTGAGTTTCTTCAGATCAAGTGACTTCGAGTTTGATTAACCCCTCGTGCTATAGTAACGAGGCACGGTCGTGACGCAGATTATGATCTATATGTTATAACTGTATGAGTTAACAAGTTGACTTGCCACAGTGAAAAATTACATAAAAAAGTCCTCAAATATTTTGATTAAAGTATAATTATTTATTATAATTACAATTATTGATTTAAGTATAATTTCAATTACGTACGACGGACGGTATTTGAGAGGAAAACAATTAAAGAATTCTGCTAGTGGAATGAGAATGATTGGATATAAATAATTGCACAGTGTGTAATAAAAAGTGAGAAATTAAAGACTCGACAAATAATGAATTATTTAATTTGACAATCTTAAACTATGAAAGACTTTTTCAGAACATTATAGCGTGTCTGGATCGATACGGCTGTTTCCACTGCAACACGCAACGTAGCATGAAATGTGAATGTTATTTCAGCTTAAAATGCGGAAAAAGTAAAAATTCGAATCGTTTGATATTTAGCAGTTTATTGAAGCGTATCTTAAACTTGTTATATTCAAAATTGTATTAAAAATATCGATATTTGAACGAGGTACAGAAATTCTCGCAAAACGTGTTTTTATGTTCACAAGTGTATCGTACGCGAGCTCGACATGTTGATCTTCGTAGAACAAAAAAAAAACGAATATTTTCAGAAACTCTTTTGTGCTTCCCTTCGGCGGAGGTATATTTTGTTTCACTGAAAATCGACGATAAAAGAATGTTTGAATTTTGTCACACTTTTTCCCTTCAAACTTTCTATTATATTTTTAGATATTTTCCAAACAAAGACTGTTATTGTAGCACCAAAAGCTATTGTTTTTCTGATCGTGTGTTTTAACTTTCTAGTTTAGGTTAGATCTACACGTAGGTACATGAGTGTACTCTGAACGGTATATCTCGACGAATTTTTTTAATACGCACATTCTGCTTTTTCAGACTTCAATCTATTTTATTTATAACAATAAAATAAATTCCAATTTTTGGAAAATGTTGTAGTGTTAAACCCTTAACACGTTGACTGCTACACTGAATTTGCCAAAACATAACACACACTTTAAAATTTATTAAAAAATCCTGTGATCATCTTTTAGTCACTGATATTAATAATTTTCATAATTTTTCATCTGATTCCACTTAACCCAACCTTGTCGAAGATATTTTCAAATGAATGGTGGCTGAATCTACGACAGTCGGAGTGTTCATAAGTTATGCGAACGTTCAAACTGAAATGCAAATTTCTCGGGTAAAAAAACAAAGAAGCGAACGCGTGTAGGTTTGCTGAGAAACTTCGTCGAACGGACGGGAAACTTACGCGTTCCGGGGACAATTTTTCAGTGGACGACAGAATGTACGTACCTGGGAAAAGTTTTGGTATCGGTGTCTTTCCTCGAGGAATATCACCGGCTAAAGAAGAACGGTCCCGTTCTTGCGTGCACCTATATCAGCGGCCGCTCGTAATGGATTCAGCTACAAAGTGCGAACGGAAAAGTTGGGGAAAGTTCACGAACCGATATTCGGGGCTACGTTATGCGAAGCGAAACTTTTTCACGGTAATCAGTCGAATAAATCTCGAAACTCGAGCGAACCTCGCAGTAGAGAAATTAACGCGCCTGGAGGTCTCGTCCGACTTTTCTCGTACGAATAAATTGTATAGTCCATTGTTCTTTTTATATTTAGTAGAAAATCGAGCAATTACCTTGCGGTAAAAAAAACAGGAAGCCGTGAAAAGTTTTTCAAAGTATAAGAAAAAGGAGATGAGGTCTCTCGAACGAACCCTCGCTAATTGTTAGAACTATTTAATAATAACACATTTAATAGTGACACTTTAGTTGAATACTATATTATAATAATATTTAATAACAACACTTCAATTGAATATAAAAATGTTTAGTATTTTACAAAATATAAAATGTACTTTACGACATTTTTTCCGTATCAACGCACGAGTAACTGATAAAAAAATAATTAAAGAATGTCCCAATAATTTGAAGTTCTTCTGTTCCTACATTATCGTTGCAGTATGAAGTTTGCTCAGAATTTTATGGTGATGTGTACTGTTAACAAATGCATCTAGTAAAGTGTAATAGAACCACTACAAAAATCATGATAGCTACTGATATTATTAATTAAAAACAGTACAATCTCAGATTAAAATATGAAAAAATTTTGTTGTATTCAGGTGTTACGACGTGACACTCAAAGAGATAATGAGATGTAGAAACGTAAATATAGAGAGTATTTAATCACTTTCATGGGTCACGATATGTTCTCGTGGGTTTCTCGTTAACATAAAATTTCCTCTAATTAATAACAATTTCCTCGACTTTTTGATGAGATACCATTAACTCTGGCACACCGTCGGCTTTATCCCGCCTCGCCTCGTTATCAGACGAATTTGTTTAATGGAATCCAATGTAAACGTCGCATCGCGGCGGGTAAACGTAGTCAACGGAGTTTAAATTAGTTTTTCAACGGCAATCACGCACAATATTGTTTAACGTAATCAAAGTTTCCGCAAATTTGTTTCCGCGAAAGTCGGTCGAGTTTAATTTATGCGATTAAACGACCCGCGTATACACAGAGAGCCGGCTGGAAATTCGTAGGGGAACTTTCGTGCAAGTTCAATATCGTCGCCGAACTTTCATTGAAATCACATTCCCGCTGCTACCGGCGACATTTCTCCGTATCTTCTTCATAATTTCATGAAGAAAATTATTATTACCGCTCTGCGCCCCCGAACATATTCCGAGAATTCCGAGTAGGGTACAGTGTTCAGTAATTTTCACGGGTCTGATTAATTATTAATTGATTATTAACATTCTGACTGCCACGCTGTATTAACTAAAAGCGACGAGCTCTCGAGAGTATGTAACCTCAAACTATACAATTTATAAATAATACTATTTGTAATTTGCACAACTCTTTTACTAGTTCTATTAAACATAGGTAAATATGTTTTTTAATAGTGTACATATTCTAACCGTTGCTGTATCCTAACGACGAATTTATTCGCTCAGAATGATACATTTGGTATGAGTTAACATTGAGACACATCATACAAAAAGAAAGTTTTAATTTGATTAAATATTCTGTTAGATGTTAATATTTCAATTTGCACCCCTCCATGTATTTACGAAATGATAAACTTTCTCAAATAAATCATACAATAACGCTTGCCCCGCTACATACTCTAAGAGTTAGTCATACGAACCACAAAATATAGTTACCTCAAAATTTAATTTCTTCGAGTGTACGAACACGTTGAATTCAACAGTAGAAACTACCATATCTGGCCAGACATCTTAAATCTACTGTTTTAAGTATAAATCGCGAAGGACAAAAAAATATGTTATTATTCGAACGTATAGTACTTACTCTATATTATTATTATAATAATAATGATGTTGAAAATTGTATAAGAATTACTAGTTATTTAATGGAATAAAATTAGTGGCGCCGGTCACAGGTGATTTCTATGGCAGTCAATAGGTTAACATAAAAATGGTTGAACTCTGCTTAAACGTTCACAGTGTATTAATGATCAATTTCGAGCAGCTCGACAGATTTTTAGGTCGCAAGTCAACGCGGAGGACCCCCAGCGACGGTCCTGGGGGTTAATTAACGAAATTCCGGATACTTTGGGGTCTGAAGGCCGGGTGGCAGCGTGTCAGGACGCTTTTTAATTCCACTTTATACGGTGTTTCCACCGTGACAATGTAATCTTAATTATTTCCACGCGGGGAAACGTGAAAGCGCCGAGGCGTCACCGGGTTCATCCCCGTTGACATAAACACGACGAGTTCCCTATAACATCCGCTAAGCCGTGCCGTGGGCGCATTAATTCTTAACGCCAAATTGGCATCGCATTAGCGGTGCTCCGTCATGGTAATACCATGATTAACAGGGACACACCGTCCACCGCCGAGCCGTTCGTTTGTCCACGCCCAGAAATAATGGAATCTCCCGATCTGTAATGTGGATTCATCACTTACTTCCCGGCCTGCTGTAAACATCAAGCTGGATCCAGGTCGGTGTTTACACCAGAGTGTCATTCGATTTCATGACTATCGTTCCAGAGAGTGCTCCGTTGTAATTGGAATTCTTGATTAAGGGCTATTCTTTCTCAGACTGATTTGGGAATTTTTTGGGGGAAAAACTGTGCAACGTATCTTTATGAAGCTTCTTGTATTTGTTCATGTACATACGTAGTATATTCATGAATTTTTTTAAACGTTATCGTCGAAGATGTAGCGATTATGCGACGAGAAATAATTCATGACTAGGGGGGAGTTTTTTCTGGGCTTGTTTTGAGAGTATACTTGCGGAATTTTTATCGTGAAAACTAAACAGCACAACTTTATGAAACTTTACAGATTTATTCAGGTACGTATATAGTACATTCATGAATTTTTGTAGGTTGCTATCGTCTAAACTATACTAATTATTCGCCCAGGTAGTAGACGGTTTGAAAAATTGTCCTCCGGAGATTGACTCTTGATTTAATTTCTTCAGCAACTGTTAATAGCTATTAATTTTTACAGCATTCTGAAAAACGTTAACACTGTAAGAATAAATAATTGCAAATTATAATGTATGATAGGATAGTTACAAATTTCATTGTTTCATGATTCACGCCAGAAGCAGCAAATTATATCGTGTCTGACTGGATGCGTCTGTATTCACTGTGGAATTTAACGCGTTAACGCTGAAGCTCAAACAATGTAGCTTTCAAACTGTGTGAAATTTCGTTGAAAGTTGCAGCCGCTATGGAGAAACTTTCATAGCGATTTGTGATTAAGAGACATTCTCAAACATTAAATACAAGAATAAAACAGTTTTAAATACGTTTGATCGATAAAATTCAATCAGCATGTTAAAAAACCACGTTAGCCTTTGATTTTAACACCAAAGAGCAGGCATACAAGTTAATGAAACTCTTATGATTACCTCGTCAATCAAAATTCTAGTTAAAAAGTGTTAAAAAGCCTCACGTTACGTTGAGAAGAAGTTTGATCGACATTTTAGCTCGTAGAATGCTTGAAGTCTTGCTAATTGGCCCTTAAATCTGTATTAAAATTTCTCTTGGCGTGAAATAAACTGCAGAAACGAACTCGAAGATTCTTCAAGAACGCCGACATCGACTTGTCAGTGTAAAAATTCTGAAACCCCTAAACACTTCATCCGAATTCCTCCAGTATCATTTAACGATATTTCTTAATCTTCTGCTTGAATTTCCGATCCGAAAATCCCCGCAGATTTCGTCTCGGTGAGGCGCAAAGAATTTCGAAGCTCTTAACGGAGAGCTTTCGCCAGCTTGCCGGGGGGTGAACTTCGCGGAAAGTAATAACTAAATTCCGGTTCTTCGGGGTTCGTTACGCTTCAGCAATTTCGGCAACCCGTCCAAAGAGTTTCACGTTATCAAACGGTTTCAACACGCCGGGAAATCGACAAACAGGTTTTTCCTCTCTGCAGCCATCCCGCGCGTTGTTTAAATATCCCCGCGAGTCGCTTTCGTCGATTAATTCGCGTTCGATCAGCGGCCCGTTGGGATCTCGTCGCGTTTCGAGGACGCCCTCGAAAAGTTTTCGAGGGAAGAGCAAAGCTCGTGGCCGAGCTACCCGTGAAATTCGAAGTTTCTGTTTCTGCCCTGCGCCCGAATCGAACCGATTTCGTAGCTTGCCACACTGACGAAATGGCCGCGGACTTTCACGTGGAAACGGACGTTTCCTCTGATCGTGGTTCTGAGATCGTTCTGCCACGAAAATATTAAGTTGAATCGTAAAGAAATTGCGTGTAGAAAACATGGTGAATGGGCCAGGTTCATCCTGCATCGCTACTATGAAACCTAACTTCGAATTGAAAAAAAACGCGATTTAATATTTATATGAAATTCAGAGTGATAGATTTGGGTGAATTAATTTTTTTTCAGCTGTAAGTATCAGGTCATAAAGTAGCCATTTCAACGTGGACGAGGTAACAAGTGCCGGAACCTGGTCGAAGCCTTCCCAGCGTCGACTTGTTCGAGTAAACCAATGTTGGCTTGAAAGTTTGACGTTCCATCGGCTAACAAGCTCGGAAAGTTTTCGAGGTTTCCAGCTCTGACGGGCCAGAGTGCGGAAAGTTTTTCACCGTGACCGTGCGTTTTCTTGATTCACGAGACACTGGCGGAAATTTGCGCTATCGTATCGTGGATGCATTAAACTGTTTGAACTTTTCATCCTAATTCGGGCTTTCTGCTTTTTCTGCAACCAGAGCAGTTTTCTGCATGTGACAGTTCGACATCGAATAACTAGAATTGCATCAGATGTAGGTTTAAGATATAAATCAGTAGTATAGGTCAACGTATAATCTGACAGATATAGCGTGTCTGGCTACTAACCGCGCAATACTACTTACAGTAGCTGAAAAACAATAAACAACATCCTTGTGACTGAAATGTGGACTCTCAAATTATTTTATAAATTCATCGGAAGCTTGTACGTAAAATTTTGTTGATTGTCTATCAGGAAATCTAGCTTGAAGACTGCAGCAAGTAGTACATACCAGTAAATAGTCGGACGTCCTAGTATCTGACTCGTGACTGTGGACTACTATTTATTTGTATGCAGAAAAATAAATAACATTCTCTTGATTGGAATACATTAATATTCACTGAAGTATAGGTTCTCTAATTATTTTACCAGTTACTAGAATATTTTGTGAACCAAATCTACCTACAGATGTTTCATATTATCTAGTCAACGCCTTATTTTAGACACACTTCAGTGGTGTACATCAGTATATAATCAGCCACCTAGTTGTCTCTACTGTATAATACGACTTATATACATAAAAAATCATTTTCGTTTGATTGGAAATTAATTTGTCAATAATAGTATAATGTTTAATAATAACAGAAGTATGAAAAGGTCTGCGAGTATGTTATTAAACTGTAGTTACTCTATTGCCGGTGAATGTGCTCGGGGGCTTGGCCGTTCAGGATGATTAAGTAGCGATTACGAAGCACAGGGTCGAGTCGTCGAATTCATCCATAATGCAAACGGTTTTTTCGAATATTTCCGATCCGTTGGAGTAAGTAATCGCTCTTGAAGGTGTCACGGTCGAAGGATTACGTAGCTATCGATTTCCACTTAAGAAGAAAATTTCAAAGGGATAGCTGGAAGACGTACTTTCATTTGAGACACTTAACCCGGTTAGTGTCTCATCCAATATTCATTTCGCCGAGGGCGACCCCTTAATTCTGACCAGTCGGATCCCATGCTCGTCATCTTAATAAAATATAATTTTATTCCGCAAGAAACGTGCTGCGGACGCCGTGCGGCCGACAGAAAAATTGTCTACGCATTTTCATGGAATATCTTTCCGGTCTGGAATTCTCTGATCTTGTACATTCAATTCAATATGAATGGCATGAAAATATTTCAGTCGGAATGATATTATTACGTGCTTCTTTTGAAGCGATCCGCCAGTGGAATAGGGCGATCTATGGTCAGACACGAGTATCTACGCTGGCACATTATCCTGATTAATCGAGATTCAAGTTTATTTAATGGAAATTTTATAAAAAGCTATTCAAAATACG
Organism: Macropis europaea; assembly: GCA_916610135.2. Lineage (NCBI taxonomy): Eukaryota > Metazoa > Arthropoda > Insecta > Hymenoptera > Melittidae > Macropis > Macropis europaea. Next base: position 2,913,680 of record OU744352.1, on the reverse strand, counting down.
TGCTTCAATGAACATTGATTAATTACCTAATTGATAATCGGTGGAGGTAGTCAATTTAATGATGGATCTGAAATATTCCAGAGAAACAGACATTTAAAGACTATCGTGCTAAAGTTCATCTGAACATCATGTTGTCATGGATCATTCATATTATATTCATGGCAATGTCAACTATAATTCAGTGTTAAAAATGTATAATCATACTTGAACAATCGAGGACAATCTTTTAGTATCATAGTTGTGCTCTCCAACAATGCAACTTTTTCTGGTTATACTATATGTTATTGAATATGCATTTTCCACTATACATATGTTAAATTGCTTGACCATCCTCAGTAGAATCGTTGCACGCGTCTTGGAATTTTCCATGACGTGTCAGTTACGCTATAAAAATTTAAAAGAGGCCTCCGAAGGTCATTGGTGCCCTCCTTGGTAGCCAACATGTGGACATTATTAAATATGCATTCCTCACAAAAAAATATATTAAATTTCCTGGACCTTCTGAGTGCAATTACTGTGCGTATTTCAGGATTGTCCAAAGAGTGTGAGGTATGCTGCAAAAAGTAAAAAGTGTCCTGACAAGGTCATTGGTGTTCTCCAGAGTAACCAACGTACGACCAGCTCTCCTCTAGGGGCAATAGCATTGCCATCCTGACAAGTCAAGAATCGAATGTCTTCATGCGAATTTTAAGAGTCAGGTTCGACTCAGGTTCATACGTCGAAGATTAAACTGGTCGAGCTAAAGCATCGATGATTACAGCGCGGCTGATGGGCGCATTTCCATCAACCTTTACGACCGCTCGTCCCTCTGCGGCGTGTTTCGAGTTTATGTAATGCACGGTGGTTCCGTATTCCGGTTGTGTACGTGGATATAGTCCTAGCATAAATTAACTGGACACTGTCTACATCTGTGTGCATAGGCTCGCGCGTGTGTGCGCAGTTTCGAGTGGGTGTGAGAACGTTACACAGCGACGGCCGTGGCCGAAACAATTCCATAGAGCGCGCCAGCTAAATCGCTACTTTGCCCTCTTGATGTCGATTGCTGTCGCACGATCAACAAGATGATTCAATTTATTTGTTTCCTGTCACCTGCCGCTCGTCACGTTTCTACCCTTGTCACGTGCTAGTCGCGATAATTCCATGGACACGCCACTTTCGTTGAATTCCTTTCAATTAGAGCTTTAGGGTAATCAGTTTTGAGGTGGGATTTGTTAGGTTCGATTGGACTGTTCGAAAGTAGAAAGTTGAATTTTATTGACTATAAAGTCTACTAGACGAGACGCAGGTTAGGATAGAAGGATCTTACAATTATTATATTTAATTTGAAGCTATGCTTGCTTTGTTTAAAATTACGTTTGCGAAGAACTATAGTAGAGATGTTTAATTTTGAAGATTGACAGTTCAGCCTTCAACCACTGCAAGCTGTCACCATAGAGGATACCTTCCTTATCTAACATATGGATCATAAATGAAAGCAAGTATTGATTAAATATATATACAGTGAAGTTGAGATTATGTTTGCTTTGTTGTTCGGTACTACGTCTGATGCAGAATGAATTCAACTTTGCTGTGTCTATAGGTAATCAATAATCGCCCAGACCTGAGCAGAGACATTCAATCTTGAAGACTGATTGTCTATCTTTAAAGTTCTGCAACTTCACTCCATAGGGGTTCATTCAACTTCTTTTTTATATAACATACAGACAATCAATCAAAGAAATTTATAACGAATATTTAAACACAAATAATGAGAGCTAATTTAATTATAGTAAAATATAAATGCACTGTCCTTTGTTAACTCCTCAGGTTCTAGGACTACATCATGGTCCAAAATGGATCGTTTTCTGCCATCTTCCTTTCGAATAGTCTCGCGAAGCTCTCCCGAGGCGTGACTCCATAAATCCAACGAAGTTAATTACGTTCCATTTCGTGGTCGATGCGAGGGTAATTTGGTAATTGCTTTTCTTGCGGTTGGACAGCTGTCTCTTCGGGATAGACACCCCCTTTCTCTCTCTCCCTCTCTCACCCTCTCTTCATCTCCCTATGTACATTTACCAAGCACGTGCGTAAACGCGTGGCCCATTGTCGTCCATGTGCAATAATTTCGCTTGTCAGACGGCTGTGTACGTGTCCCGTGGATTAAGCCAGCCTCGTTTCTAACTCGCATGATCTACGGGATCCGTTCGTATTTATTCGCGGCGATGGGCCGTCGATTGGCCGGTCATAAATTTCTGTTTGCGCCACCGCGTAATTCCCGCCGGACAGAATTAGCGGTAATAAGTTCACTCTCAATTTCGCGAATGTCCGCCGGTCACGTTTGCCGAGTAAATTGTATCTTAATCACCGAACGTTGCCAATACGTCCTCCTCCAATTACGATTTCAATTAATTCATGAGCTTTCACGGCCATTTCGCTGGATATCTACGATAAGTGTCGATTTATAATTCAGTAAAGAAAATTTCGATCGAACGTTTTGTTCCTGTCCTGCTGTGAGGCTCTGCTGACGGCCAGTGGGCGTGGCTTAGCGCTCCGGCGGGCAACCAGTTACACGGGTCTGCTCTATCAGATGTTTTTCAAATTTCCTTTAAAAATTGCTGGTTTTATTAATCTGTTATTAATTTTAATAGGATTATTCGCTGATCTTCTACCTTGATTTCAGTTTCGTAGAGTAATCAAGCGCAATCGCGTCGAATTAACCTGTAAGTAAGCAAACTCTCGTTCCCGTTTTGAGGCCATTTATTCGCCAGTTTCCCACGCGGTGCGCGGCGCTTAACGTCCCAAAGACCGACAACTGTTCGAACTTCGTCGCATAAAAATAAAGGTAAACCCTTGGAACACGCCGGTGAGGGTCCGCCCGTATCTTCGACGGTATCAAGTTCGAGTTTCGGTCGACGTAACTTCGCTGTTAAGTTTTCGCGAGACTGTTGCCGTCTTCCAACGACCGCCAGCTGCTTTCCGAGGGAACGCCGGGACGACGAGCAGACGATACTGCTCGTTCCAAGTCGTCTGTGTTCTTGTACTACACGAGAACTTCGGATTTCTGGCTTCATTATGTGCCCCGTACTGCTTACCGTAATGCTGCGTTATTATTTTCCAAAACTAGATGAATAATCGGAAGCAGAAAGTCCGATTGTTAGAATTTTAAATTTCTGTTCGAATGTTTCAGAGTTCGAGACTCTGAAGATATTGATTTTATTACACGTGTAGATTCTGCTATTAAAATTATTGGATACACTTCTTAAGGACTTTTGAGAAAATAGCAAAAATTGGGCAATATTAACACGTTGACTGCCACCGTCACCGATGACCGGCGCCTCCAATTCTGTTTAATTAAATAATTACTGATGTTTACCATATTGTAAGCAAATTTAACATTGCAATGCTAATATAGGCACGCATTTGCAATTCTAAATACTTCAACAATTTTTTCAATCAGGGTTTATATAGAAAACAAAAATGTATATTGTGTCTGACTAGTGATGGCAGTTTTCACTGTGGCAGTCAACGTATTAAATACGTGGTTGGTGTCTTCTTCGCTTGTTTCTAGCTGTAGCTGGTTTTATATTACCAACAAAAATGTTTTCTTATATCTATCGTACTCATATTACACTTTCGAACTAAACAATTCCTTCCAGAAACATTTTTTTTATTTTATAAAATTCAATACAAACATTTGCAGACGTCAAATGTAAGAATATGAAGTAAAACAGACAAATCATTGATATCTGTGTGCAATAACAGCAAATATAATTCTCAAAATTCCCAAAATACCCTGATGAGATGGTGCAGAACATCATAATTCATGTCGAACAGTTAGTGCTGCTATTTCCTAAAAATTTCAACTTGCTCTGTACGCTGTCACAGGGAAACCCAAGTCGGAGTCTCCTAAACTCTGTGAGCGGAGTTACACAGAGAGGCGCCGTAACAAGGGGAAGCGTCCGTTTTCGGTGTTTCCTAGCCCTAAAAACAATGAAGCGACACCGAAGCGCAGAGGAGAGACGGTGTTAGGGTAGTTCGACAAACACTGGCGCCAGAACTAAATTCCCTTGCACGGGCGGTTCCTTTCCCGCTAGAATTCCAGCTAACTACCATACATAGACATCCTCTTAACCGGGTCCGTACTAATGCACGTGGGAACTTAGGCACATTACGACAGACAGCTTCGATCGCGTACCAAACGGTGAACAACCGAATCAGACTGAGCCAAATTGTAATGACGTTCTATTATCTTTAACCGAAGTCTCTTCATCTCCTTTTCCTTCGACAGACACACTAATTATTGACTTAAAATTATACAACCAATCACTGCAGCGTCTGTAAGGATCACAATCAGGAGATTGACTACACTACTCAAAGAACGTGACGGGCACACCAGATTAGGTTATATGCCGTAGCAGAACATCAATTGATTATGAGGTTTAAGTTACTGTTGAGTCACCAAAATCTTAGCTAATTACAAGAAGTACTTCCCGAAAATTACAGAGAAGCACTAGAAATTATTAAGGGCCCTAGCAGCACCAATAGAGATACCGGTTATAACCTTAACCCTGTCTAGAGCACCCTCTTTACATCTTTCAATTGATCAGCTAACCAATTAAAAACTGAGGTGATCAATGATCCAGGACATGGATACTTACAAACAGTGAACACTCTGGGGTACATCAGTATCAGTGCATCCTCAGACACCTGATGAAGCTAGCTCGAATGCAGACGAAACTTTGGTAGTATTTCACTCGAAATAAAAGATTATGTACACTGGGCAGATCATGTGACATTTCCACATTTATCACTACTACGTAGCTTTCAACGAAAAATCACACCTGCTGCATACAGAACCGTAGCAAGAATGTACATGTGTCTATACGAGTGTATAAGCGGTATGAGTGTACGTGGGATTTTGACTCCCATAATATACCTGCACCAGAATCTCTCGAAAAGTCTTAACTGCAACGAACCTTGCTGCGAAGGTCTGAAGAAACTCCCTGCATGAAATTCCTCGACGCTGTTCGATCTCCGCCGCGACATTTTCCACTTTCGCGCCGTTTAAATGCACTCGCGGCGTTCTTCGCGGAGCTTTATCATCGCGATAAGAGCCCTCGATGCATCGCGTGACGTTATTGCAGCGGTGCCAGCAGGAAACAAAGTGGATTTCCAACGGAGAGGACGGAAAAAAAGAGAAGGGCGGGGTGGTTAGAGGAACGAACGTGCCTCGTAATTCGGTAAAATGGACTCCGGGCGATGCTGATGCTTTACGAGGCTACGTTAACTCTGACGACGTTCTTCCCTTTTTTTAAGGCTGACGTATGATCTCGAAACGCTGCACGACACGTCAGACCGTAAAACATTGTCGTCGTAAAAAAATACGTGCGCTTAGGCGAGAGCGGAACTGCGGAAGGGAACCTATCCTGGGAGGAAGTTCAGTGTGAACCGATGACAATAATAATAATAATACCGACTCTCGTCGGTACTGACAGACATGGCATGCATCTACTGAACTGCTTGATGCTCATAGAAATATACGGTGTTGCGCGAAATTGGTGGATCACACGCTCGAACGATTTATTATTTATTAAATAGTATAAACAGTGATCGTAGAATGAAATATGTGCTACTTCAGTGCATTAATCATTTTGGTGGGGCTGAATGCTACTAATGGAAATATATTGTTCAGCTTAATTAGTGAATTACCCACTCAAACGATTTATTATTTATTAAATACTATAGAGAGTGAACATGGAACGAAAATGTTGCCTTATTAAACAGAGAATATCTCTTCCATCACTGATCTTTCACGGGTTGTCTAAAAATATTTAAAATGCCGAGCCTGGAATTGTTTTGAGTAGTGTATCATTCCATTAATCCCCCCGTGAACTCCTTATTATTTATTGTGTAAAAGGAATCAGGCTATCAATGTCCAAATACTGTGATGTCCGACCAATTGTTGATTCATACCACTTACATATTAAATTTAACCTCAGCACTGCCACTTAAATTTTCAATTCACCAAAATTATGTAATAATTTAGTTACTTAACACATTGACAGCCACTGTCACGTACAAGTGGTTTTTATTAACTTAAATGAAACAGTTATAGAATACATAAATGTTCAAGTACTAACAAAATGGAAATTGTAGAATGTTCAACATAAAGAGAATCATGCAAAATGTTTTGTTACTCAAGCTTTCTTGCAAAAATTGTGAGAGATACTTAATATTTGCAAAATTATTCTGGCTATCGAAGTGTTAATTAAATAAAATTCGATGCCGCTTGGAATTACGTAGAGATCCCCCATGTGTACGACCAGATGAGGTTACGTCTGACTACGGACTGGCTCGTGTTACTGATTTAATGTCTCAGCTTACAGTTTGCTGAATAACACTTATCACGGCTGTTTCACCGCCATAAAACAAATACACGTGAGCATCTAAATAATCCCCTCGCGTTTCAACAACCTAATTACCGTTCCGCTTCAATTTCATCCCGTGAAAATTGAATCGAATAATGCGACGCGCGTCTGCACGCGACAGCATTAATTTTTCAAAACGACGCAACGGCGGAACCTCGCGGACGCGTTTCCAATTTTAACGCATTAATTAAAACTGCGTCCTCCGTCGAAGGCTCGAGTTTTTAATACGGGATGAATATCAGGTCAGTCGCTGCGAGCGTGACGGAAAATGTTGCGTAAACCTGGGGGGGATGCAGCGATGACAAGAATATTTTTGTTCCCATTGAAAATGAAATCCGCCGCGCGCTCTGTCTCGAACAAGCAGGCAATTAAAACTGCACATCCGCTTTGTGCAGAAATAATTGGAGCGACCGTTGTTTACTCGGTACGACGATTTGTCAGTGCCTCTTCGCATTTACTATCTTTCATTTTATTTTCCTGCCGTCGCCGCCTCGCGATTATTCACAGCTCACGCGAACTGTAATTTCGAACGCTTTTTTGGTTGATATTTAAGTTGTCATGACAGTTAATTGATATTTTTATATGCATATACATTAGATAATGTTCAGAATTTCTGTCATAACTTTTTAAGGAAGAATTTTTCTAAATATATTTGGACGACAGTTTCTTCTTATTTCTTTTTAAACTAAAAAAATTTCGGTTATCCTGTACATTAATACGTGCAGTAGATCCTCGATTATCGGAACTATAATTAATAATAGGATAACTCACACTGTGACCATATTTTGCCTCAAAGTTACAATTTTGTTTTAGAATATAAAATGTATAGAAGTACAAAATTAGTGCCACTAATGATAATTTTAGCTTCTAGCTCGCGCATGGTGGCTAATTTTTGGATGAACGGCGTTCGCATATTCGAGGTGCTGCTGCACTTGTTTCTCGTTAATATTTCGAGCAGGTAATACGAAAGTCGAAATGAAACATTTCTGTCCGCTTTCAGAGTTGAAACAGTTGCTCTCTGACTCTTTCTCGATAGATTTTCCACAGATTTCCATGTCGTTCGTAATTTTCCCCGCGAAATGAAAAAGCCCGGCGGAGAATTCTTCGATTCGCTGGTGAAAATAAATCGTGTTACGGTGCTTTGTTCTCCGGAGCCTCGAAAATTTATGCACCGCGAGGAAACGAAAGCGGAAAATGTTTGTTAAGGTTTTCCATTTCGTTCAGGCTTTTCCCACCGTGCGGTGGTCCATTATCATCGGCTCCCCCGACCGTGAGAAATTCAATCAACTTAAAGCAATTACGGGATTTCATTCGCTCGTCAATGTCAGAGCCAGCTTTCTCATCCCCTAGGAATCGGTCGGCTAAAAAGGGAACTCATTGTTTCATTTAAACAAAAAGGAAAGCCTGTGTTGTTTAATAAATTGAAAATTCCCGCTGGTGGTCGGATAAATTGATTCAGAAATGATTTTCTCCGTCAGATTGTTTGGAAAATCAGTCTCTCCGGAAGAATATCGAAGTGAACGAATTTATAGTATTATAAACTGATCGACAGTAAATACAAATTCCATAAATTCGTTTAAATTCAACAGTATGTAGTGAAGCGAATGCTATAGTCAATGGTTAGTAATTATTTCTGCCGTTTCAATTTTATTCTCCAAAACTGAACGAAATCCAAATTGTTTAACCCACAATGAAAAAGTTAAATTTCTCTCTTCTACTTTCTGCTATAATTGTATTAATATGTTCTTATTTTATCTTTTTCAACAATAAAATATTCATGAAAATTAATGCGAAAATCAATGTTTGCAGGGTTACGTTACCTTTTTACATATCACAATATAAAATACGCAGAGTGCTCAGGTAATAGAAAAATGATTAAATTTAAAAAATCAGGCTAGTACGAGCATATAACCCAGGTAAACTTGAAATAAAATTTTCTGCGCACCGTACGGCTACTATAAAATTTCTAACATCATTCTAACGTTGTTGATCGAAGTTCCACTGTATCCAATGACCTACGACGGAACATTGGAAATAAATGTTTCACCCGTCACATAACGAACACTATATTTCTCTCTGCTTCAGGCTAAGAAAAAAGTACGACCGTCGTGAGCCATTCGAAATGGTTTCCCCCTTTAAAAAAGTTTTCGCTGCTTCCCGTTTACACGAGAAGTTACGCGGAGCCATTTTTTCCGGGGAAAAGCGACTCGTAAGAGGCGAGATCGAATTAAACTAAACTATATCAGATGTTCCTCTGGTACGGTTACGTGATACAGAGCCGGTTAATTAAAGCCGCAGAAGTTTCTGATGTTAGAACGAAACCCTTTACGGTGGTTCCCGAGGGAAACTCGGGAACGTATCCATCCAACGCACGGAGAAAGATATTAAACTATTACTTGGATAATTTGTTATGTAAACTGGCGTGCAAGTTGCCGGAAATTCGACAGCGACAGCTGCTCCATCATTGCCAGAAATTTTAATATATAATACCTCGTCCGATACTTTTTTTTTCACGAAATTACTTATTTAACATCGACCATGCTGTGCATATATTCTCAACTATTGACCGTCTATGACCAACACAGCAGAGGTTCTCAAACTTACTTTGTCACGGAATCCATACCTATATTTTACGGACAATGCTTGTCACCCTAATTTTCATAAGACATGAAGCGAAACAAAAATTCTTTCAGAAACACAATTTATTCATATAAAATGCGAAGCAAGTCTGTTTTTAATCGTTATAAATTTGCAATTGTTGCGAGAAATAAGTTAGTAAGGAAAAGATTAATACGATGAATGTTGCTGCTTCTTCGATTCCAGTAAATTTGATTAAAATACACCTTTTCTCATAAAGTCCACTTTGGGAGACACTGCTACAGCAGAACTTATACCCAAACTTTTGCCCAACCTTCTTGAAACACCCTGTACAGAGAGATTCACAATAACATGATCTATCAGCATGCAAAAGCTCCTTAAAACCTGAGGTGACCACTATGGCATCTTTCCTGGTTACTGACACTAAGAAAATGAGTCAGAAAATGATGGTCATCCTACGCAGTGGATAAACTAGAGATGCAGGTATCATTTAGAAGGATTGATTCGTTTCTCTTTGATCAAAACGCCATGGAACTTTCCAATCAACCTTCCAAATGGGTTAGACGCAAAGTTCGATGGAAGTTGGTGGTCCGGTGTCCCTTAGGTGCGACGACAAAGGGCTCTGTTGTATTATGCGCGTTCGCGCGCTTAACTATCGCAATATCGACGGACACGTTGTGCGCCTAACTTACGGTTACTCTCGTTTCGTCGACCCCTTTCTCCCAGCTAACGGAAAAGCGATATTAATATCGGATGTAAGCTCGGGCTTGCATTCAAAGGGCCGCCCGCTACGGTACCACGTAAGACGATTATCACAAAGCCTGCCGTATCGGTGGCATGCTAATTACATCAAAGATACGTAATCGAACCCCGTCCTACGTGAATTTCGCGGCACTGAGCCGCCTATGCCAACGTGAATCCACCTGATCATCGATTTCCCATCCGAGTCTCTTTGTTCTGTGTAGGCGCTCTTCTAAATAAATTCTGCGAGTCTCCGAGTGTACCCTGCACTCCGGATGATCCTTTGTGAGAGCATTTGAGATTCGGGTTGAAGAAGTCTACAGCTTCATAGCGTTTTAAATAACTGTTATGCTGTTCATTGTCACTAGAGGCCCTAGATCATTTGCAGGGTTGTAAAGATTGTCATCCACAGAGATTGCAACCGCTGGACACCAAAGACTACCGAAGGCTACCCAAATACTGCTCAGCCTGTTGGCTGGTAACACTGTGGCTGATCAGGGGCAAAGAAAAGATGCTGCAGGTTGCATCGATTAGCCAGTGAGTTGGCTGGCAGCATTTTCGCTGATCAAGGACAAATGAAAGCTCTTGCAGGGTAGTCAGAGAGTTCTGTGTAAAGATTTGGAATAAGATAGAGCAATTAGAGTCAGGCGGAGACCAGTTGGTTGATCTTAGCTGGTGGTGTGCCATCCCATATCACACTATACCAACAGGATACCTGCTTAGAGGTAACATTTGTTATTTCTTTACTTATGGAATGACCCAATATATCATCCAATAAATTTAACACGGCATGTCGGAGGGAATTCAATCCAAATCGCTGGATAAAACAAATGAATAAATTCAGAGGACTTTCTGTTCGAATCCTGTTGAATCGAATGGATCGAGTTCAAAGGAGCCGGCGGATGTAGGGCGCGGTCGGCATGGTATAGCGTTCGTAACAACAATGGGGCACGAAGATCGCGGGAAACGGGGTTTGTAACGCGTCGCTTGCAGTTGCACGATGCGAGGGGATGCAACCGTGCCACTGGACGTTGCACACCGGATGCATCGAGATAGTGTACCGTGCATGTCGTTGCGTTAATGCCCTCGTACACGGACAAGCGTACGACCCGAGCTGGTTGAAGTTAATTTGCATCTTCGCCCGGATGACACGCTGTCGTTCGTGCTACACCCTGCCTCCACCCTTGTCTCGCCGATTTCTGCTGACCCTACTACATTTTCTCGGGACGATCATCTTTTCACCTTCTCCTTCCGTTGCTCAAGGAAAATTGCCACGAAACGCGATAGTTTGTCGCGGGCAGTACGCTTCCATTTCATTGAGAATTCTGAAGGATGAGACTGAGGAAACTAATTGCAAAAATAAAGAAATCTGACACTTTTTCTTTATTGGCTTCCTTCGATCGCTGTTTTCTTTCTATTCACCATCCCTCGTTTACTTGTCAGCTTTCGTGGAATTACCATGTCCCTTTTTGCTGATGTAAAAAAGCAGAAGTGGGTGGACTGGTTGGGTTGACTGTCTAAATATATTGCATAGGCCGGAATGGAGTTAAGAAAAGGCGGAACTAGCTCGACTAATTGTCCAGGTCAGACAGATCAATTGGTCAGAATGAGTAGAGCTATCGACCGGATTGACCGGATGGGCCGAATTGACAGGATGGACTCAATGACAGAATTGCCTGAAAGGACTGGAATGGTTGGATCGATTGACAGTGTGGTCCACCGAAGTGGCCAACTGGATTGGTTGACCAGAATGGCCAGGGTGGCCTACAAAAATGGTCAAACCGGACCACAGTAGCTCTGATCCACTGCTGCGAATCCTTCTAGCTACCTTTGGCTTCCACCACTTGATACATTCAGAAGCTTTACAGCCATGCCACTTAGTGTACAGATTTAGAATTTCTTTCCTTGAGAATTTAACTTTTTATTAACCTAGTTCCAAAACTTCACAGACGCAGTGTATTGCGGATGATCCCTCCGGCACCGAGTATGAGGAGTACCGCCACACCATAAACTCTATCCCCCATTGTGGGGTAGCCTAGGAGAGTGCCTCAATAACATGCAGGGCCATTTTCAGAATTTATCGCGTCAGATAAGATACAAAGCGTATAGGTGACGAGGTATAAAAATGGCACGGGAGTACAGTAAATTCCCTGGAAGATCGACGTTCTTAAACGACTCGGGAGCCGGCCACGTAATTCCAGCAGTCCGTGGGCGATACTTTCTGGTTATCTCGGCCGGCGTATTCGCGGCCGCGGTAGCCGCGCCTGAATGGTGACAAGAAACGACCAGGTTAGAAATACGATTTCACTGGCACGGTCATAACGGACAACGTGGAGCATCGAGATTCCGGGCGTGTATAACCGCGATGGCTTAAAACAGGAACACCGGGAGGCATGGCGTATGGTCCATTTCCCCTGGCCATCCCGAATTCCCTCCGCAACGTCGTCGTCGGCGATTAAACCGGAATATTTGAGCGTCGTCGGCTTTAATCGTTCCCCGGCGCAGCAATCGAGGCTTATCTCCTTTATTTTGCATTCGCTTTGTCGCGAAAGCGAACCAACCGACCCTGTCACGTTAATATTTCACCTGAAGCGCAACAACGCTGTCCGGCGAACGGCTACCGCGATTCTCCTCCGAGGAACCTCCTGGCGGATGCACCATTTTGTCTTGCCGATCAATTTTCGAGATACTTTTGAGCAATCGTTGCATCCGTTTCCGCCTTATCTGCAATTAATGAGGGGATCATGCAACGAAGCAGAGGGTCCTCGTGACTGAGGAAGTACGTGCAGAATTCTCGTCCCTGCGAACTAATTGCAACCGAATTCGACGAACGGTCTCCTGTTGAAGGCAGCTCGGAGATGATCCGCGATAATCATACAGCTCCAGGATTCCGAGTGGCACAGGACTGACAGACATTATTGGATATCGAGAATTCGAGCAGAGTCTACGGAGATTTGTTTCAATTAATCCCGGAGGTTCGTTTTCGGGAATCCCGATGACGGAAATTTCGTTCCGCTGACGCATCGACGTCGAGACCTGACGATCAAAATACGATCGGCGATTGTTCGAACCCATAGTCTCGCGTGAAATATGTTTCATTCAATTTAATCAGAATACATAATCGAACGTATCCGTGTGATGGAGATCTGACAGCTTTCAGAATCATTAGGGAGCATTCCTTGCGTTAGGCTCAACCCTCTCTTCGTAGGCCTAGAAATCATCTATTACGTATTTAGTCTAGTATGCTGATCTCGCGATTCTATTATACAGGGTGTTAAAAAGAGACTCAAGAATGTTAGGCTGAGAATTTCTAAAAGATGTCCTGACTCTGTGGTACGAAGATGTGGAGTGTGTGTGGGGAATGGGAAGAGGACATATAGACAACATTCTGTACACTCTAGAGTCTACAGAATTCTTCTGTCTCTACATTCTTAATATTCTGTCTGACACCAATTAGCAGAATGTATAATTTAGCAAGCAACTTCATCAGACAGGCTAATTTTTCCGTTTCATCTTCATGGTTTGGAGTAATAAGAGCTACTAATAAGCAATTTACAATATAGTGAGTTCATCTTGCGCTTTCACCCTTTGACTGCAGCACACTCCCAATGAAAATGCTCCTCTGTGTGCGGAATAATAATAGCTGAGCAGCAACGGCTGATTACTTTCCTTCATTCACTTTATTATGTGCTCTCGATTATAATTCTGTTTTTATCTCTTGAAATTGGCAACTGGTTCTAGCCACTATACTGACTGTTTACACCCACTTTTCACAGTCGAAGGGTTAAGGGTTCTCCAGGGTAAATAGTGCCTCACGAAATTGATCAAATATTTCTATAATTACTTTTCTTCCGTCACGCAACTACAACTGACTGGTTAAAACTTTTATGGAGGCTTGCTTGAAATGTAGTTTGTTACAAATATGATAGTCCTACTGCAAATAACAATACCCTCTGATAGTTTCAAGTAAAAAAATTTTGAGATACAGTATTCATTCGATCAATTTCATGAGTGACTCTATACAAATAAATAAACAATTGAAAATTCTTTCCCGTGAAGGCGATGCTTCGAAGATGTCTCAGGATCCGATCATTCGTGTGATTGGAGCATTTTGTACGGATGTAGCGATGCTGAGATCGTTCGAAACGTTCGAAGGGAGTAATTGCTGTCGAATCCAACGGGTCTGGCGAAATCTACCAACTGGAATCCGGGATTTCCACTCAGGAAATGCGGTTCCAGTTGGACATAACTCATAGCTTAACCCCTCGTTCTTAAGAGATAATTGGTGCAGCGACGCGTGTAATGCGACATTAGTGCAGACTTACGGTAACGGCGACCGAATCAACTTCAATCCGATATAATAATCCAAATATATTAGGTATTAAAAGAAATTCAAATCGTACTGCATACTCAGTCGATTAAACGTTGGGATTTCTGGTTAATCGTGAATTTATTAGCTCGTTCTTCTGCTCCCACCGAAATTGCCATAGTCTGGCTGAATATCGATCTGAACATTCTGGAGACCGCTGTCGCTTAGACGTGATTTATATTAACTTGAATGGAACACTTGTAAAATAAATATATAAATCAGTAATAATCAATAAATATTCAGGTGCTACATACTTGCTGTTCTATCGACCACTATAGTCAGTGATGGCCACCGGAGCTGCGAACTACCCCCACTCTAGGTCCATTCCCCTCATACAGGGCGCGATCTTGTTGACGGTGGACCAAGGGGGAACGAGGAGGGAACTGAAAGTAGGGGAATGGACGTAGAGTGGGAGAAGGCTGCAGCTCTGGTGGCCATCACTGTCTACGTCCTCAAATTTGCTTGTCTATGCAAATAGCCACTATTGTGGACACCTTTAAAGTTATCCTTTTATATACACTACCATCCATAAGCATCCGAACACCTAGCACATTCAGATAAATAGCCTATTAACGCTATAACAATATTCCTACTTTTTAAGAAAATTAATCTTAGTTGAACATTATTTGTTAATAAATATTACTTGTGTTGTTTTGTAAGAGCACAATATTTGTGAAATGAAATAATAAATATTTCTCAGGTTTGAGTGATATCTGCAAACATATAAGTGTCCGAATACATTTGGATGGTAGTGTAAATGTCTACTATAGCAATCCACCATGGAATAGTCCCTCTGTACGAACAGCCATTATTGCTGATAATTCGTGAATAATTTCCCACACAAAGATTACAAACGTAAGCTAGAAAAATTAGTAATATAATTCGTCTAAGTAGCGACAAAAGCATTAAATACACATTCACGGAATCTCAGAGTGTTATCTAGTCTTCACACAATTCCTAACGCCAATTAATTCTCCATTTCTCGTCGGGTGGTGTCTCGATTACCAGCAAAGCGAGCGGCCGTTGTCGCGTACGGCGAAAAGTCCTCATCGGAAAACACTTTGTCGGCAGATGCGGCGAAAAACTTGCTGGGCGAGTTTATCGCGTCTGCGACACCGCGTTCGCATTTTAAACGCGAAAATAAAAGCTGCGACTCCAGGGTCCGCGCGAAAATTCGTGCCGCAAAAGTTATTAGAAGCCGCGAGAAGTTTCTCGCTCGCGGAAAATCGTCGCGCGGGTTTTTCCGCTGATCTCGCGGGTTGATCATCGATTTCGCCGTGGCCGGACCACAGGCGAGTTTAGGAGCAATATCGTCCGCATAAATGAATATCCCACCGCGTTTCGGGATTTCTCTCGACCGCTTTTTCCAGCCTCGAACAATTTACGGGAAGTTTCGAATCGCTCCGTGAAAATCAGCGACGATTGAAAGTAACGGGAACTGCGAAAACTTCGCCGATTTCAATCGACTTCTCGCATCGCGAGGGCTTTCGCCATATTTCCCTTTTTCTGTCGCGAAAAATTCAGAGCAGAACTTTGGGAGAATTTGTATGGTCATGGAAGGGGTTTGCGTGCTTATTCGTAATCTACGAACCTAACTTCTTAGATAGAAGGCACTGAACTAATTTTTAGAATTTTCGTGGAAGTATAAGTCAAGAAGCTTCAGTTGCACTAAAGTCAATTAACAGGGACCATTAAATTCCTCATTCCTTTATCTAACAGTATATTAACGAATAAAATGGACCTTTAGAAAAATAATAATAAATTTAATTCTTATACCATCAAATTCTACGGAAATAATAAAACATATTCCCCTTGTATAAATGTTTGGTGAATACAGTAGTTAGACGTTATGTCAAACGTCACCTATTTTGGAACATCCTGTATAATAGTACCAAGCACTCTGGCTTGTTTTATTTAGTTTTAAGTATTCGAATTAACCCAATTAAGTCTCTGTCACTCTGAAACACCCTGTACGTTCCTTCAAAAAGTAAATTCGATATAGATCCTTAATTCGTAACTAATAATTTGTTAAATAGCCATCTGCACTGAATTTTCTTATTCAACTACAATTTGTTTCACATAATCCTCTGAAAAACCGGCACATATTTCTCATTAGATGTTTATGCGAAATATACGTTTTTGAACTTCAATATTTTTTATATTCATACCATTACAGAAATAAATCCCTGGAAATGTTGTACTCTCATTTTTTCACGGCGTTAAATCGGCGTTTTTCAGAAAAGCTGCTCAAATTGCATAAACATCCGTCTGTTTGTAACATGTAGAGTATACTCTGCGTCACGAGTGTGACTCGTTATTAGAAGACAGGCTGTTAAAACGATACCACTGAGAGATGCATCCGGTATCCATCGAATTTGTCTCCCTTTGTGGATGGTCTATTTATCAATCCAGCCGCTTATCAGGCTGTCCGCTCATCAGTCCACCTGTTTCTTCCCCTTTATCGACGGTTTACCGAATCTGACGAGGGATTCTCGTGAAGATAAACGAGACTTGCACCGAGTCAAGTGGGATCGACACGAGGCTGCGTTAATTTCCGCCTCCCAGCACGTGGCACAAGGATGATAGGCCATCAACGGGGGGGCTTTTCTTTCTGATGCCGTCGGGGAATGACGCGGAGATAAGAAGAATTCCCATCCTCCGGGATCCCTTCCAAGATTCCCGTCTACGTAGAAAATAGGTTCGCCTCCACGAGACCACGTCATACCCCGGGATCGGTATATCGCTGTCGTTACCACTACGTGTACGCCCAGGATTTCGAAAATTGTGTACCCTCTCGATGGTGAACCATTTTCTTTGTACCTTCTCTCTTAACCTTCTCTCTTTGGACCAGTCGATACTGATTGTGACAAGCTACCGAAGCGGTCGTCTGAAATTTTAATGAGATTTCGCCAGCAGAGCCTTGTTTCATCTTTGCCTGTTAGGTGAAAGAGTTGTTGTGGCGATGAGACGTGTGCATAAGTTAAGGAGATGTTGATTGTCTAATCATTTAGTCTTACATAGGTGAACGAATCTGTTTAGTACACTTCAAGACTGAGTTAGGTCTAGGTATAGTCCAACTTAACTTTGAGTTAGGCTTGAGTTTAGCAAATTTGAGTTATGCTGGGATTAGGTCAAAATAGATTAGGGTAACTTATGCTGAACGGGATTCTGCTTACCCTAGTTTAAGACTAGATTAGATTTAGGTACAGTGGAGTATAGAATCTAGGTTAGATCAGAATTTGGCCTCAGTTTTAAATTATATCTGTGAGTCCCTGGAATAGATTAGATTGACTTAGACTGTACTCGTTTAGAGAGTAGATTATGACTGGGTTAGGTACAGGTGCAATTTACCTTAGCTCTCAGTTCTAGGTTAGGTCTAAATTTATTCCCATTTATGTCTGGATGTTACATATATTTATAATATAGTAAGTTATATTGTGATACTTAGAGATTAGGTTGTGTCTCGTCTATTTCCAGACTGAATCACATCTGGATGAAATCTAAATTCTACTTACAATTAGGTGAAGTGTAGATTAGGCTCAGTGATACTTAACTTACATATGAAACAAATCTAATCAGTGAGTGACAAATCTATAAAACTGCCATGTCTAGGTCTATTCTGAACTATTTTTTCCTCTCACAGTAACCACATGAAGATTTCAAAATTATCTGATCAGATTCGAACCTGTTCACAGTATTCTTGATCCCATCTCCAGCTGTATTGTTTCTGAAAGACGTCAAACGGATGCCCTATACTCCACTTTATTCGTTCTGAAGCTTAAAGGAGCTCGTGTTCTGCGTCTCGGGAGAACGTCAACGGAAAATAGAATCTTTGTGACTCGCAGTCAGAAACGCCTAAAGCCAAAGCTGCTATGCTACTTCGTGAAGTCTCTGTTAATCATCGAGGGCATTTACTCTGTCGAAAATCCAATTTCGCGTTCACGTTCAGCGAAGACACGTTCTGACGAACGGCAGACAGTTCGAGTTCTCGATTAGCAACGTTGCTGCTGTATTTACATTTAGATCGAAAAATGATTTATCGCGTGTTATCAAGTGGACGACTGTCCAAGGGACCCTATGAAATATTCATATCCTTTTCACGTGGTCGCTCATAAAATTTTCGCCCCTCCACCGGCCGCTTCGACAGATTTATGATACGCTGCCCTCCGACTCCAAGCACGCCGAATGATTAATTAGTTTCGAGCCGGTGGATGCTCGAATATTTGGAAAATACGTGTCACGGAACAGCTGCTAGTTCATTAAGTAACCATTGCGACTGAATGGTAGCCACTACGTTGAAACATCAATGAAATAGGAGGTTCCGTTCGATTTCTACCTTCTCACGAATTTATGCTGTTAGACATGTGCCACATCCCTTAAGAAAAAAATTTACGTACAAACACTGAACTCGATTAGTCAATAAATGTCTTCAGACTTTATCAAACATTCTCAAAGAGCCTCTTAAATTTTGTAATACGGTACTACGACAATTTTCAAACGATGCAAATCTGTACGATCCGAAAGCACTGACTCAAACATATTCAAACTTCATCAAACATGCTCGATAAGTCTCTTGAATTCTACAATGTAGTTCTACGACTGCATTTAAGTGATATAACCCTACCAACAGAGACAGACTATCCAATTCAATCGAAACGTACCAGTGCAAACATCCTCAAACATTCGAACCACATTCTTAAATCAGTTCCTACAGTTAATTACTCAATATTTACATCCTTCTGATCTCGATCGTCGTTTTAAAAAAGAACCATGTTTTGCGGAATAAATTGGACGCGAAACATCGGACAAAGTGTCATCAGGTTTTGCCTGAAGGGGGTTGCAAAACCCGAAAGTCGACTGAACGGAAAACTTTGACGCGCGTTTTATCACAGCGATGAGTAACGACCTGAGGTAAGGTGGTTCGCAACAGGCGACGTGAAACGGGGTCTCGATGGTGAAATAATCATCGCCTCGAGGGCCTGGAGGTTATGTCTGTCGACGATATCGTCGCTTCCCGTGGAACTTGAGCGAACAAATGAGGAACAGAGCGGCGAGATACAGGGTTCGAGGGTTAGCTCGTCTCAGATAGCGGAAGATAAGGCTTGTAAAAGGTGAGGGGATGAAAGTGGATGGAGGAGACGTGCGATAGCTAGACCAAGATGGCTTCCAGAGCGACGACGGGCTGAACGACAGGCGAAGAAAAGGTTGAAAGAGGATCGAGAGACAAATTTACTTGGAGCAAGGCGAAGCAGCTCAAGGAATAGTTGCGAAAGAATTTCTTATTAGATTGGAAATTGAAATAAATTCCCGGTGGAAGCCGGCTGCAATGACCGTCGTTGCTTCGATACGGTTGCTCGTTCCACAGCGAGACACGGGAATCGATACTGTTAATCGTCCGACAGCCTGTTGGAATCATCTACCTCTCGAGTAATTGCATACCAAAGGAACTGCAGCTTTTTTCTAGACCCTCGTTGCTCCCTCGCGTCGATTTTTCGACTCGTTATTGGACATTCTAGCGCGTTCCGCGGGTCTTGTAATGGAAATTTCAGAACTCGTCAAACAACGAATCAGTACGTGTTCTTGGGTCCTGTTAGATCTTCCATGCGCAAAACAGGTCATGCAAAGATTGAAAAGTACAAGCTGACACATGGAACTCATAAAATTGCTGACATTTCTCAGGACCAACGTCAGAATGGATGGCGCAATGAACTATAACTAAATTAATGAAATGTGCAGAGTTTGGTAATTACTGAAGAATGGAGTGATAATATTACAAATGAAGCAATGCATCCGTTTAAATATAAAATGCTGAGATATATGTATGATCGTGTGTTTGGCCCACCACATGGTGTCCATGGCGTTGGATGACCTAAGTCTAAAGCTCTAGTGTTTATGACCCGACGAGATTTGTCTCAAGTTTGAGCTGATGTCTGTGGGTTTCGCAGATGAGTTTAATGAAGGTGAAAACTATGATCTGATTAATCAATGCATGACTAGTGCTACCAATTAAGTGGATAGAGATGTGTCATAGACTCAAGGCGTTTTCCTATGTAGCCCAGCACCGACTGCTACGGTCATTTAGTTGGGGGACCTACAGTCTCAAGTGGATTCAAGGTATCCTACCTCTGACCCCTGGCCATCTTAACTTTGATGATCGAACGAGAACTGGTGTATCCTACCTGACAACTGTCATCGACCAGAAATATTATTCGGGCACTCAACAGATGCTCTGCGTAATCTGAGATGACAAAACAGATACAGAGTTGCTCGAGGAACTGTCTGACGAGCAGACAGACTAGTCTGAGACAGTTTAAAGCTCGAAGGATCGAAGATCTCCGAGATCTGTAATCCTCGACTAATTCGATGCGAATTAGAGGCAGCTCCATCGCCGTTCGCCACTTCAGCCAGCCTGTCGGTCCCATTTCCTCCCCTGTTTTCTCATTTTCACCACCGAGTCATCCTAATTTGACTGGGTTGCACCACCCTCTTCCACTGGCGGGACGTAGCAACGTTTCCGCTTCAGGAATCCCCGGTAGCACGAAGGGATGCAGCCCCTCTGATTATTTTATCGACTTAGCTCGTCTCCCGGAGCAACACTCCTCGAGACTGCAAACGGATATGAAGACGGAATTGGAATAACGTGTTTATACTCGGTTCAACGTTAATGGGTTCGAGGCGAACTCTCAAAGGGAAGTCCCCGTGTCTCGGAACCGGAAGCACCGGCTGCCCATTAAGTTTGCTTGGGCAAAAAGTAGCTGCAGAGCAGAGAGGCATGTTGAGATGCTCTTTATCCGCGAAGACAAACTTGAGACACGGAGCTCCGCTGCGGGTGGAAAAATTGTTTTCCTTTGTGAAGCGTTCGATTCCGGAAGTATACATTCTTTTATTATTTTTCAGATTGAAGGTTGGGTTAAGAATATAAATTTCGCGCGACATTGCTTGGGGAATTATGCATCATCCACCTGGTCATAGTAGCGAACCAATAGGGTAGTGTTTGTAGTTACTAATTATTACCTAATTATTATCTTACTATTATAATAAAGAGACAGAGTTTGTTTGATATGTCCGCAAAAATCTCAAAAACTATTAAACCGATTGTTATGAAATTTTCACAGTAGCTTCTTTACTTTCTGGAGGGTCACAGGCTTTATTTTATCGCGAAATAAATAACATATCGAGACAAAGAACAGGGGATTATTTTTTGTCGGCATGCCGGCATGCTATCCAGGGGATCATAGTTCATGTATAGCCGCTAGGTGGCAAACCTGGGCGCCCGCGCGCTCGAAAGAGAATTCGCCCGGCTACAAGAGACAAGGAAAAACAAACATAATATTCCGAATTCTATACACAGAAAAGTCATAGCATAACCGTGTCCAGTGCGTGTTAGTGTTCCAATAAATACTGTATTAATTGTTTGCAATTATTAGCAATGCAATTGTACAATACGATGAATATATTGTTAAAAAAGGAATTTCTTAAACAAACAATTATGTAATACGATGAATATGTTACTAAGAAAAAAAATGGAAATCTGTCGAACAAGAATGAAATATTCTACAGTATTTTTTTGCTCCCCTGAAAAGGGACAAAAATCGACAAATTTTGTTATGTACATAACAAACATGTCTTTGTTATAAACCCTCCAATTGGTTAACCCAATTCATCTGCATTCCATTCATTCACATACTCGATCCGCGTCCACGTGCTCCCGCGCGAGAATTCGAACACAATTTTCCCCGAGCGGGGAGAATCATTCCGGAAGCCGTATCATCCTCCTTAAGTTATCTAGCCGGAAGTTTCCTCGTTACGGTTTGCTGAAGGATGCTCGTAAGCCGCGAGAAATTCGTTCCGTGGCCGTAAACAGGGAGACAGAGAGAGAGGAAAAAAAAAGAAACAGCGAGAGGAAGAATAATTGCGAGAACGATAAAAAAAAAGAAGCGAGAGAGAGGAAGAGACAGGAGAACGAGCTCTCGTCCCCGATTTGACGTTTCATTTTTCGAGATTACCAGGAGCATAAAGTGTTACGGAGTCCCGTAACGACGACCGTTGAATTCCATTTTAATCCCTCGCCATTGGCCGTGTGCTTGTAAAATGATTAAACCGTCGAAGAAGCTTCCTGTAGCTTCCCGTTTTTCTTTTACCTTTCTCTCTCTCTTTCTCTCTCTTGCTGTCTGACGGCTGCGCTTTTCTCCACTGGAAAACTGGCGCAATGGGTCACGGGAAGATTTCTAACAGCGGAAGATTCCCGAGGTAAGGAAAGGGAACTTCCAATTAGGAAAGTACCGAGTCGAGTTCGCCCCAAAAACTACGAATTACTTGTCTCGAGGATGTTGACCATCTTGGTCGGAACCCTTTGTGACGGAGGAATTCTTCTTCCTCGTCGAAATTAACGCTGACGTTACTTTATGAAGATCTCGATAGTTCGCGCGTCTACCAGATTCCACGGGTAATATAGAAATGGTGCTGACGAGTAGACTGCGAACGTTCATGCAAACAAACGATTTTTTATCTTGATATGGTTGAAGCGATAGAACTTCGACAGAACTGGGTTTTATGCTTTAATTCTTGCCAAATGTATTTTTTATTTTACTTAGGTAGATTATGTATGATCGAATAAATAATGACTCTATGTGTCACCCAAGTATAGACGACGTAATACTCAACGTGTTAAATAACTTTTATCTTCTTCAAACTAGAACAAAACACATTTTCTTACACATTCTGAGGCTTCTGATTCCATCCAGGTGATCTTGAACTTACTAAAATACCCTGTATATTTATTTCATCCAAATTCAGTGATTCAAGTACACTCTTTTCATCCCTTGCAGTAGGAAGCGTTCTTCAGAAAAATTGATAATAATCAAGGCTATTAATCTCGTCATCGTAAAAATTATAATCACCGACGACAAAAACATAATGTCGCAGGATAAATACACGCCGGAGGGTCGTGCGACATAGAACGAAAGCAGTTCGCATCCAAATCTTTGAACGCCGTTAAAATTATGCGTAAACCTCGTACAATCGGTCCGACGATAATAAAAAAAAGCTCGTTCACGTTAAAAAAGGTGATCGCCGTTTTTGACGAGACGTTGTTCGCAGCAACGGTAACCGTGTGACGCGAGTCGAGAGAGCAGTTTCCATTTTAATCTGTGAGCATCGTTAAAGTTATGGCTCTTCTTCTCGCATGATCGTCGAGCTACTTCCTTGACCCAATTCTCCATCTTGCTACTTATTTAGATTTCTCCAGCGACGTTAAAATTAAGCGTCCGTTGCTGCGTGATCCTGCAAATTTCGCATATTTCTGTGTATCAAATTAATTATTCCATAATACTATTCAAGCTCTTGCTACGACACGTTCTAAAATAGGGCCTGCGCATTATTTTTAGGTACACTAATAACTAAGTGGATCATGCGACCTTTATGTGCATGCATAATTCTGTTCTGTATCAGGCATGAACAAGTCTTGCGCAGCCGGGCGCTTGTCTCCCCTCCAGGGCAGGCTCTGAGCCACGCCTCCTTTGAAATTCGAAGCAATACTTGTCCGCCATCTATAAGCGACACAGATTATTAGGAAAAACAGACAAATGCCTAATATATTCATTATAGATAAACTACGGATGTTCATACAAATATACATTTTTAGAATAGAATAGTTTTCCTGTTAAATACAGTTCTAGAAATAAAACTTTGAGAAAACTGTATTTTGTTTAAGAGGCTAGGCACAATGTGGTGGCAGTTCGCAAAGAACGCACATTTTATAGAGTAGTGGGAACAGAAGATGTACTTTTAAACATTCAAACCGCAAAATGCAGGTGTACCATAGTTGCATTTCATCAGCTACATCTAAATGAAAATTATTGAAGTTTAAAAATGTATATTTGCATAAAAGCCCACAGTCTAATCGTCACAAAGTTCAGATTCAAATTCCAATGACCAATGCTGAACATTTAAATATTCTCATTTCATCATCGATGAGGACATTGATTAAAGTTCCCCTCACATAGGAAACTGATAATTTTTGGAACACCCTGTACAGTGGAACCTCGACTAACGTAGCAGAAAAAGCATCACAAGACAGTAGATTAAGCATGGTTTCCTGCTGAACAACCTATTCGATCCCTCACGTGCGCGATTGCTTGCGTTTGCGGTAATTGTCCAAGTAATCTCAGGGTCAGAGGACCCTAATCTCATGGGGTTAGGATGCTCCAATCTCAACCCTCGTATATTCCCATCTCGCTGATTCTCGTTCCTTCGCCGTCATGGATTTATACGAGCGAAGACACGTGCTTTCCCTTTCGTTCCAGTAAATCACGGAGGATCCACGGGGTCGATACTCGTCGAGGATGATTTATGCGTCGTCGCGGAAGGTGGAAGCACCGATCTGATTTGCGTTCGTGCCAATTTGCTTCCAGCAGAAGTGGCTCGTCCACCGATGGGAATTTTTATGCGAGTACAGCGCTCGAATGTATGCGAGCCCGGCTAATGGCGGTCTACGGGACCCCATGGGATGAATAAAGGAGCTCGTGGACTCTGTAGCCGGCCCTAATCGCTGCGACCGCTATAATAAAGAGCTTCTGAAGCTTGCGGAGCAAACTTTAAATTTGACCAGCTGGTGTAGATTATTTGATAGGGAGAAGCTGCAGTGAAGTCAGGTTAGTTGCTGATGAGGTTTAACACATTGTGGGGTGATTTAGAATTTAATTGGGAGTAGGGTGGAACTGAAAAGGATAACAAAATTCATAAAGTAGGACGATTTTTAAAAATGAATATTATCTGCGACATCTGTCTTAATATATTGAGCTGTCCCAGTAGAAAAATCCGCGACTAGTCAGACGTGTAATAAAATCTTAACCATTTCGATCCTGAGACTTTCCAAAGAGAACTATTCTTCACTTTCTTTCTAATTTTTAAAATGAAAATGTATTTTCGACCAGTGGTGGAGGCCAAAGCCACTCTTAGGTTACATTCAACCTACGAAAATTAGATGACCTGTTACAAGTAGAATACCCTGTACACCGACTTCTCCGCTTCCAAACTACTATACACTCATTCTCAGTCATGAAAGATCACAAACAACCGAAGAATATTACAAAAATATAATTTAACGCCTGATGCGTCGTTCCACGCGATGACCAGCGAGGCGGTCAACTTTTGAAAGAGCCATATTCCTTTCAGACACCCCGTATTTTAGATTATACTTCCACGTCGTTTCGAGCAGGATCAACGAGAGGTCCGCGGCAGCCGGCGGGGCTAAAATCCTCGGAAATAAGAGAGAACCGGACATCCGGTTGCGGACGTGAGGCCGACGGGAGCATGCACCCTTCATCTGCACTCAGCTTTCGCGATTCTGAAAGAGCTTTCGGGGGGTTTATTGTACACGGATCGCCGTGCTTCTCCCTCTCCCCCGAATATATAGTCTGAATATCAAGCAGCTTTCTGCGAGGGCACGGTATCGAAGGACCATCGGCCCGGGCTGGAGCAGAGAAAACCGGAAAAGAAACGGCGGGGTCAGAGCGGCTTTTAGGAATCCGCCACTGGAAATACGGATGGAAGCACGAGGAAAAGAGCACGCCGGGAGAGAAGCTGAAGAAAATACCATGAGACATGTGTCGGCATTTATGCTGCGACTTATCTGCCGCGATGGGTTTCCTCGTTTTATTCCCCGGAATATTCCCCGGTGGAGGGTCTCGAAAAGTCGAGGGAACATGGCGACCCGCACAACGGAACACGTCCTTTGGAAGCTTCAACGAGGAGTCGAAAGAATAAGTCGTCAGCTAGGGTGTACAGGATGTTTCTAAAGCTGCTGGTTGAATTTTACGGCTGCAAGGATGGGAAAATTTAGATGTACAGGGTGTTAGTAGAGAAAGGTTCCGGTGTTTAATACGTTGAATACTGCAGTAGAGACTGCCATACCTAGTCAGACGCGGTATAATATGGTACTTGAAATAATAATCCTGATAGAGGAAAATATTTTATTATTTGAACGTGCAGTAATTACTTAATGTCCAGTGTTCTCAGCTTGTGTTTTCTGGCATTCTGGAATAAAATTAGTTATTGAGGTCTAATTGGTAGTTTAAAATGTCTATGAAAAATTTCAAAATTGCCATTGAAATTGTCAGCGTTCCAAAATTGTTTATCAAAATGAACAGTTGTCTTATATTGTTGTTAAAATATTAATGCTGTTCAATATTGTATAAGAATTGCTAATTATTTGACTAAATCAAACTTGAGGCACTGATCACCGTTGTCCTTAAAATTCTGAACCCTTTTTCTTTAACATCCTGTATGCATGTATATATTGCCTCGAGAGCGTGTTTTTTTGATAATGTTCTGTAACTTCATCTACAGTGAAAAGTCCCGTGCATAGTCAGACATAGTTAGCTCGTACAATCTGTACTTTATACCACTACTGCATCATTGGTGTTTCCTAAGATTTTGTCAGATTTAACATTAGATAATGCATTAAATAATGTGATCTAGTGCTCTATGTAATATACAGGGCGTCCCAAAATTAACTGCATATCGTAAAGAATTTTTTTTGTTGTAGAAACTATCTGCTTTCGCTTCTGAAAATAATATTCAAATTTTGCACCACTCCAGGACCTGCATTTTCAAACATTTCCTTTAAATGTCTATGTGCTGTCATATGAAGAAAATTTGTGTTATAACTAACAATAAGTAGACACTGAATACACTCAAACCACATAATTTGGAAAAATGTGCAGCCGTGAGCCACGATTTTACAAAACTGTAAAATTAATACAGAACAATAGAAACACGTGAAAGCAATCGAACTTGTCGACACTTTTTCGTCGAGCGTCGAAGAAGCAATTAAAACTGCAGATTTCCGCGATCTTTCTGGACCCGAGTTAAAGAAGAAACGAAATCGTTTTCTTAATTCGTAACGTCCTTTATAATATCCGGTGAATTTTTAAGCCCCCTCCAGGGCGCGGAAGCGCACTCCCGTTTAATTCATGCGCCTTTATTAAACTCGAACCTCCGACTTACTTCGTTAATTAAAACAGACCCCGTGTTCGCCGTGAATATTGCGAGACGTTCGTTCGAAATACGATTTCGCGAGAGGAACGGCGTCTGAAATCGTCCAAAACGCGTCCTGCAATTTTAAAACAACACAAAATCGTATTTATAAAGAATACTCATGCGAAAAATCAGAAAGATTAATAGAGAATTACAGAAGATAAAGAAACAAATTGTTTTTCTCAACATATTAGTTGGTGAACCGTTCCTAAATTCATGGCTTCAATTGCTATGTTATTTACATTCGAAGCTACGTTTAAAAACGATGTTACTTGAGCTAACAATCAATTTGAAAATATTAAATAGTTTTATGGCCTAAAGTTCTCACCGATTTTTCTAAAATACATTTATTTTTGCATAAAAATAAGCCACAAATAATATACTTGAGTAATTTTTTAACATTCAGCCCAATTTAGTAAAATACACAATTAATTGTGAAACATCCTGTACTTCAGACTTGCAAGGTACTCAATTCTTTTCGCTCTAATGACATTATTCTCTATCATATCGTTGTTAAAACAAGAAATCCAATTCAAGCATGAGCGCCTTCAAATTATCTTCAATCAAGAAAAGAATAACGACAGTTTCGTTAAAACCGAGAGATAAAAAATTGCTTCATTCGTATGCGAAATTGTTATCGTCGAAGATTTTCTATTGAAGCTCGAACCCGTAGGTCCATGAATTCCGTCGAAATTTCTATCTTGGATAAATGATTTTCCAAAGTCGATCGTTCGCCGATATCACCGGGACGGTGCAATTTTTCGATTCTCTGAATCGAGGTTCGAGAACGATTCCGCGTATTGCGTGCAAATCACGATGAAAAGAAGAGGAAGACATCGGACCTCTCGATTTCGTCTTTCTTCTATCCTGGACGCAGTGTCTCCGATCCCAGAATGCAATCTCAGCCGGGAGAGACCCCGAATCGCGTCTCGACGACCTTTTCTCGATCGAAGGGTCTCCCGATGGTTCCACGCTGTTAAAAACACCGTCGAGGACCCTGTTATTGGAAGAATGGAATAACGTTAATTTTATTCACGGGGTAAGAGGATTTTATTCGGGAAAAAATACTTTCGTACGGCTGCTGAGGAAAATTTGCACGATAGGATTTCCTGGGTTCACAATTTTACACTGAACGAATTTTGGGATTGTTTATTTAACCCATTCAGCCCTCATTTATTCTGCGGTTCTTGTGGACACACTGCAAGGTTTTATTTCTACGAGTAGAACATGTTCAGATGGCACGGTGTGTATCTGAAGTGAATTACAGGAGGAGAACGACACAATATGAAAGAAATACTATGTTTTGGTCCATCGTTTTGGTCCAGATCATGCACTACGAGTCAGACTCGCAGTTTAGGCTGAATGGGTTAAGAGATTCGTGGCAATATGTGGGTGACACTTGAATTCAATTGTTATTTATCTGAACACTACTAGTAAAATATTGAAAAATACGTAACAGTGTCTGTAAGAACTATAAGCAATTACTAACATTATTAATTAAAAGAGTATAATTCCAGATAACTTCTAGGTTATATGGAAGACTATAGTGTGTCGTTTTCAGCCTACACAGTGTAGCACTTATTAACAGACTGCGAGAGAAAGGATCATTGTTCTATTGTACACAGTTTTACGTAGAATTAAGTATAACTGTAAATGTAGAAAATCAACAAATATAACAAATCTAGGAATACAACATAGAACCAGACACAGACCTAACAGTACAGGATCATATAAAAAATACAATAAACTACCTCAAAGAAACAAACATGTACACCAAAATATAGTCTATCCGGACCCAACATCGTCGCTAATGACCTCGCAGTCGATGCGACGTAAAATGCACAAGAAGAAGAAGGAGAAATCTAACAAAAAGATGTAAAATCACGAAGTGAATAAAGCGTGAGAAGACAATTACGGTTCCTTGGGCAAACTAAGGGCACTTCTTGGCACGCCAACTTTTGGAGGAATACACACTTGAAGCTCCAAAAGGGAAGAACGAAACCAAAGCAAAGCCTGTACACGAGTAGATATTCCTTGGCAGTTCACAGCAATTCCGCGATTGCCTGTGGACCACGAGGAGACGTTCATGAAAATTGATACAACGAGCTGATACCCTCGCAATCGGCGCCAGCGTTGCGGACCTATAGGACGCAGCAGCAGTGTCGCGACTCCCGGTAGAATTATCATCCTAGTCGTCGCTATTAACGGAAATACCAGGCAACGAAAGTTCAGAGAGCCACGGAATCGTCCTCGAAATCCGTGGAAACGGTTACACGACGGTAAACGGTTGTAGGACTCCCGCGAATTGCGTTTTCCCCATTGTGCCGCCTCTGCTACCACCCACCGCCATTTTATCGTGTCGTGTCTTTCATAACCGTTTTAAGTCCGCCAAACTGCCTCGATAATTGCGTGGCTGCTTCGACTTTCATGCGATACCCTTTCACGGCCGACCTGGCCCACCATAAAAACCCCAACGATCGTCGACGACCCTTTTAAGATACCATCTTTATGAATCCTCCGCGTTGCGCCATGGCTACCGGAGCTTGTCGTCGTTTCGACCGAGACGTAGCT
The DNA here is from genome assembly GCA_916610135.2 of Macropis europaea. NCBI lineage: Eukaryota > Metazoa > Arthropoda > Insecta > Hymenoptera > Melittidae > Macropis > Macropis europaea. The sequence continues at coordinate 2,883,956 of OU744352.1, read as the reverse complement.
ACCTACCCTTCACCAAGTTGTTTCGTCGTAAACGTGTACTTTCTTCCGGTACCAGGACGAAATCTTGCCAGTTCCATGGGTTGATTGGATCCTGCTGAACAGATTGGACGATTTCGGTCCGACAGTTTCGTTTCTGGACTGCAATTTGTGGAGGGTCGAGCAGTAGGCTGTTTACGTTCACGTTTTCTTCTGCTTCTGCTTGTTTGCATGTAACCCAGCCGTTGTGGTCATTTAGCTGGGGGGTCTACAGTTCTAGGTGGACTCTGAGAACCATGTGCCGCTTAATGATGGAGATACGTGCTGAGAAATTAAATTGTAGGCTAGCTCGTCGTTGTACTAACAAGGGGTGCTTGCATAAACCTAGAGGGTGCAGCCTGCGACACGTCTAGACTCTATGATACAGTCTATTGCACCTAGGCAATGATAAGGAACCTTAAACTGCTGTCAGCAGAACATCCTGAGAAAGTCTCAAAAGCGACGAGCCACTGCAGTGGCGCGTAGTCTGAGGTCTGAGTCACCGGTGTCTAAAAGCTTTTGCACCCCCGAAAAACAGCTGTTCTTTGGGAATTTTTTGCAAGAAAAGTATCAGAGCTATTGAAGCACAACTTGGTACATTTATTATTAGCACTTTGAACTATGCGTACGATTTTTTGAGCGACAAAATACAGTACCCTTTTTGTGTCAAAAATACCGCATGTAACCCTTGCAATTTTTCATATTTCTAAAAATCCTTTCAGGGGTATATTCTGAAGGATTCAAGTTGCCGAAAAAAATCCAGGTTAATCAGGTTTGTAGGTGAAAGGTCCTTTCGCTAAATACGACGGTATCGTCGGACCATTTTCGCCAGAACGATGGCAAATTGCAATATTCATAAGATGGCGATTGCCGTGACGTTGGAACTGTTACGCGCCGTTTGCGACTGTGAGCGTTAAATGACAATGACGGCGAAGACTTTTCAGTCGGGGGTGCCATTAGGAAAAAGTGTTTCGGTTCTTGGACGACCGGTCGAAAATAAAAGGCACGGTGGAAAAGAGCACTGTGAAGGCGGCTCTCGAGCAACGTACGTATAAGTTTCCGCCATTCTTGGAATTTCTAGCGATCGCGGTGGTCCAGTTTCTTAAGACCAACCAAGACTGTTTCTTTTTCCTCTAAAAGGTGAAAATATTAGGTTGAGTATCCGAGGGGGTTAAGTTCCAAGTAAGGTTCCACCGCAGATAGTAGCAAACGCTATGTATGTACTGTACGAGCTGTACATACCTATAATAAAGTTTAATTTATGAATTAAACACAATAAGACAGTAACAACAATAGCTATTAATAAAATAGAATAATTATCGTAATAAAAAATATGTTAGGACAGCTCAAGATTTCAGCACGTTTCTCAGAAATGCCCACAACTTTTGTTTAACTATAAATTAAGCATTATTTTAAATTATAAATGTTTAGTGTATTTCTGGAATTTTCTATGTAATAATTTACATTACTTAGTTTCTGTTCTCATTTTTCCTAACAATCTTATCAAATTTTGTCCTTATAACTTTGTAAATTTATAACAAAATATGTATAAAGTTTCTTTGAAAGATGTAGCTTCATTCTGTCTTGATTTCTTCCTTACCATGATTCGACAATAGCCATCGTGAAAATTCGAAAAAGAAGTCCTAAAGATTTTATAGAAAACCTTGTAAAACATTTGAGAGATTCAGATTCACCATATCCCAGCTTCTTTCAGATAATAATTTGACAATTGTGATGGTAAGAATTCCAAGAAAGCGTCCTAAAAATTTTGAAAGAGACTTGAAAGATTCAGTATCATTTTAGCCTGATTTCTTTCCATCTCGAGCAGCGTTCGTTCGCATTCGAGTCGCGAAGTTTCCAAGCATATTCTCAAAAGTATCGTACTTCCGAAGTACGTACATCCTTCTTACGTGTCGCGACGGAGAAAAATCAGTGGAGTCCCGGTTAAATCTGTCGAGTTTCATGCGACGTGTATCGAGGACCATGAAGGATGCCTTCAGAGACAATCTAAAACACGTGAAACAACCATTCCGGACGGATCAGAGTTCGATGAGATAGAGAGACAGAGAACGGGGAGAGCACGAAGTTCAGAGAAAACTGATCCTGAAAATGTGCTCCAATTCGATGGATCTGCTTCCTGCGAACTCGGTCGAATTTCATTCGGAATGACGTTTTCGAATTCGATTTCTGTCCACTAGTTTCCGCATCGTTCCTTGGAAATGAAGGAACTATCCAATTACTCGATGTGATATAAATTTTAAAAATTGTTTCATTGTTTCATTACATAAAATATACATCGAAATTATTTTTATATTACTCCTAAATCGTTTTAAATAATTCCTCATTTATTTTAAGTAAGTCTTGCTGTATGAATAAAAAAACAGAGTTTATTTGTATTTTCGTAAAAATCACAAAAACTACTAAGCCGATTGTTAAGTAATTTTCGCATTAGCTTCTCTACATTTTCCAGAGAGTCATGAGTATTGTACTTTATTTTATCGCGAAATAACTAATATATGGAGATAAAATACATGGGAGAATTGTTTGATGTAAAATTGTTCCTATTCTGAATAATGCTTAGAAGCTTTTCGTACTGCTTGTACAATTCTTTGCTTTGTTTTGCCCTGCATAATAATTACTTTTATTATGAACCGAGATCTTGCAGTAAAAAAATTAAGAAAAAATTATCTATTTTCTAACCGATATACAATTCATAACAATGTTTCATTTATATGCTTAAAACAGACTTAACACATTGAATTCCGCAGTGAAAACAGCCACTGCTAGTCAGACACGATATAATTCACGGTTTCTAATATAAATCGTAAAGGAAAAAAATATTCCAGTATCCAGTCGCGTTTTTATGTTCCTAAATTAATGTTACAATATAAAAATTGCTCAGAATTGTGTAATAATAAATAGTTATTTAATTAAAATGAATTTGAAGTAGCGATCATCGGTGACCCCGAGGCATTCGACGTGTTAATAATTTCTATATACTCCAGAAATAAAACAATATTTTTCCATTTTTCTAATTGCTTACTATCACCTTAAACATTCAGTGACCTGTAAACAAAATTTCAACCGACAATCTATTACTGAAAAACACTGAAATTTTAATTGCCCCATATCGGCTCTCTCAGAAAATAAAGTGTCTCCTTGAATTTCATATTTTCGTCTCGATAATACTTTAATCGAATAAGTGCGGATCGAGAGCGATCTCGAACACGCGGTCCCACTCGTGTCGATTCGAAACGAGTAACAAAAAGGTCGAGTGTGCAGTAAAAAAAGGATAAAAGTCGACTGCCGGTTAAATCGACGATGAAATCAATTATCGAAGCGAGAAAGTTTTTTTTCGCGCGTTCAGCTGCTACTTTCAAATATTTGTCCAATTAATGCACCTAAGTTCGCTGGAACGCGATCGATTTTCCCATCGATCGAATGATTTATCGACCGAGTGGGATATTGAATTAGTTCGTCGTCCCACTGCTGCTGCTGCTCCTGTTTTTTTTTTCACGAACGTGTTGTTGATTTGTCAGGCGACGAATCGAAACGAAAATTTCGTTTCACCTGTGACAGCGACACGTGTTGCACTTCGTTATATTACGATAAATCCGCGAAAAACAACGATGGATCGAGCTGTTCGCCATATCGATGGTACTTCTGCCGAAAAATGACTTACGCCTCCTTTTTTTCTACATTCCACGCATCAGTAAAAATTCAATACAATATTTATGGTTAGCAGTGCTCCAAATATTAATTATGAATTCACTATTAATAACAATTGAGCATTGAAAACGTACTAATGATAATTGAGGCTGGAAGAATTACATCCTAAACCGAACGATTGCCTTCATACATATTTCTATAATGAAATATTCACTTTAACACATGTTCCACCATGTGAAATTTCCTCACACGATGAACGTTTCCCCCTAAAAAATGTCAACGCTCAAAGGTAACACGTTGAACACCACAGTGAAAAAAGCCATGCCTGGTCAGACACGATATAATTTACAATTCTTTTACATAAATCATAAAGAAAAAGAGGATTTGCGTACTCATTGTCAATCACGTTCTTCTGTTCCTACAATGTTGTATCAGCATGAAGCTTGTTCAGAATTTTGCAAATTTTAAATGAAATTTGAGTTGTCGGTCACAGGTGAGTATACTCTCCACTTGCAGCAAGTTGCATCAGGTCAACCCAAAAAATCTCCGGACCGGAAGCGACGACACGCCTCGCCTAACCTCTTTCCTCTGCGAATCGAATGAAAACATTTTTTCGTTTGAAAAATCAAAGAATCCGGGGCCGTGTTATCGTTCGCGGCGAGGAAAAACTCGAATCGAGGCTCTGAAACAAAAAATGGAGATACTTTGTCGACATTGTCGGCGACTGAATCAATAGAACGTCGGAGGAAAAGAAGAACGGCGCACAGAGACCCGGGAAACAGCGTCCTGATCAAGCCAGGCCATTGCATGTCTCTTCGATGGAATGTTACCGTTTTAACGATTGTTTTAGCCGTTGTTTTTCCATCCGAACGGGCCGCCGTTTCGCGATAAAACTTTTCCAGGCGACGTAATACGAGCGAGTTGCAGTAACTAACAACGGTTCGCATTGTCAGTTGCTCGCTGCTCGGCGTATTTTTCAGTCAAAACTATCGGCAGCGATCAGGTATCGCGGTTATCATTTCTGTCGATGAAAACGCCACGAGCTGCGCGTTCTTTTCACGAAAAAAAAATATCAGCCGTTGCAGGGGATTGGAAAATGACGAACTCGACGCGAATGTTACAAAATATTTCGAAACGCGACGATGAAAATTGGTAGCGAAGTAGGTGTCATTTTTAGGGTGACAGAGGATGTACTGGCTGCGCCGCGGATCCGTCGCCGTTTTGGCTGGCGCTGATAGATTCACGAACAAATGTTGCGAACGATTGTTCACTGGTATTCATTGGAGAATTTGTTGATATGAAAGATACCTTTGGAAGTGTCTTTATTCCATTAAAAGGTGAAGATAACTTCTTTAACACTTTGACTGCCATGTCACCCATATTTAGGTGATACATAGACCGAATCATTATTTATGGCATAATAAATACATCTAATAAAAATGACTGATGAAAGCGGATAAAATTTGCAGCTATGTGCATTTTGTACATAAATTTAGAAAGTTTGCCATTTTTAGCTAATACAATGTGGCAGTCTAAGTGTTAAATAACATTATATAGTCTTTTTATTACATTGTTACACTACATGAAAAAACCAATTTAGTAACATAATATCACGCTTTATTTTAATTATCTGACGTAAAATAATTTAATTTATACAGTATTGTGTTGGCAACTAAATTCGTAACCCCCGAAACTTTGAATATGAAAACATTTATAAAAATTCTTGGAACAATTTTTTATTCAGGTTATTTACATTTGAGTTTGGAATGTTCTTTCGTCGAAGTTCTGCTAATTTGTTGACTTTCCAATAGTAGAATTGGCGACCTAATATTTATGTATAACATCGCCGCGTTCATTTGATTCCGTCTGGATGTGAGGCCTCAGTTTCCGGGCACACCGCTCAGCAGCTAAAATATTTAAAAATTCGACACGGTTTGCGTCCCACGTGGGGAAGTACGCGTCCACTTCGTGTTCAGGACACGCTTCGCGCGAGATCTCGAACACGAAATTTCCCCACGAACGAGCGAACGGCCGTTTGAAAATCACTGGACCGTGCCCCGTCGACCGAATCGCCGATACCTCGCCAGTAATCGATTCTCGGCCGTCCTCTCGAATCGGATGTACAGGCGCGTGGATGAAAGCCTGTAAAACGGTGGGTGACAAAAAAATGGATTTTATCGGTGATCAGGCGTGCAGGAATCAACTGAGAGTGGCGACGGCCGTTATCGTTCGGGAACAGTTGAACTACACGGGGCGATAAACGAGGGGACAGAAGCATCGTCCAGGAGGAGTCCCCTGAAATGCATCAGCCATTTCAATAGGCGTCGAGAATTGGGAATAAATTTTTTAACTCTTTGTGGTCGTTTGTTTGCTCTCGACCACAGCATTATATTTACCGTTCCGGTCGTACTTTTAGGATATAGGCTGTCTCTGGATAGCCCAGATGCTGTATCAGTGACTCAGACTGCCTCTAGATAACCCAGATGCTGTATCAGTGACTCAGACTGCCTCTAGATAACCCAGATGCTGTATCAGTGACTCAGACTGTCTCTAGATAACTCAGATGCTGTATCAGTGGCTCAGACTCTCTCTAGATAACCCAGATGCTGTATCAGTGACTCAGAGTGTCTCTAGATAATCCAGATGCTGTATCAGTAACTCAGATTGTCTCTAGATAACCCATATGCTGTATCAGTGACTCAGAGTGTCTCTAGGTAACCCAGATGCTGTATCAGTGACTCAGACTCTCTCTAGATAACCCAGATGCTGTATCAGTGACTCAGACTCTCTCTAGATAACCCAGATGATGTATCAGTGACTCAGAGTGTCTCTAGATAACCCAGATGCTGTATCACTGACTTATACTGTCTCTAGATAACCCAGACACGCTTTGTCACTGACTCAGACTATCTCCAGATAACCCAGACACGCCTTATCAGTGACTCAGGACTAACTAGACTGCCTCTGAATAACCCAGACACCATATCACTGACTCATAACAAACTAGACTGTCTCTAGATAACCCAGATACCATATCACTGACTCAGAACCAACTGATACCCCCAAACGACTAACTACTGCGCCTCTTTCTCTGAAACTAGCATAAAAACCTAAAAACTGAGTAACTGCAGACACTAATCGGTTAGTATTAACACTGTAATAATATCTCTGTATATTATTCCGATCGTTTGTAGTAAATAGACAAATTGTGTGTCAGTTTCCTGCATATTCTCTGGCTACGGCGTAACGGTATGTCTACTGTCAATTACTATGCTACTATACCATTCAGAACGCGTGTTATTCTGAGTTAGCACGCTACAGGGATGCAACAGATACTTTACAAGATTTTTTAGGGTTTATTTAGTTTTCCTTTCAATCGTGAAAATATTGAACAAACAATACCTCGAAATGTGCAGAACGAAAGTTACAGGAAAATGTACGCAGCGAAATAGGAGGTAGCATTTTTTGCATCGAACATTTAAAAATTGTGATCATGGTATATCAAAAGGAAGGAATTCTTTTTTTCGACGTTCGTTTTCACGAGTGTTGATACGATCGCGGTTCGAGAAACGAGCGCAGATTCCGCGGCACGGAATCGTTCAATTATCCTCTGTTTGCTCGATCAACGGAAAGAACATATTTGAATTTTCTATACGACCTAATTAAATATGAAAATGGGTTATTAAACCCGCGCAGCCGGATTCGCAGCCGCGGTTTACTCGATACGAAACGTTTCCTCCGCTTTGGCGCAATCAGTGTCGGCGGAAATTAAACGCAACGCGAAATTGAAACAATTCTCCCGGTTTTATTTCCTCGTGAATCGACTTAGCCTACCCGTGTCAGAAATTGCTTACTATTACCTTTCTGCCGTTTTAGGTCGAAAGTTTTATAATTATTTATTTATTTGTGAGGCCTCAAAACGGAAAATTGAGTTTTCCAGCGGTTTGGATTTGCTCAGTTCACGAAAGCCATAAATTCGCATAGAAAAAAGTGTAAAAGATCTCAGTGAGATTAAAGAATCTTCACATTTTTGAAGACTTAAGTTAAATCGCAAGACGTAACGGGATCACTGATATAATAGTTAGAATAATAGTAATAATAAGAATTTTATAATGATAATTATGTGAGGAAAGTAACAAGAGAAGATTATTGTATAGTGTTCGTTTGAATACTGATCTCGACATCGAAGGGTTAATTAAAAAAACATTTATTCTGCATTTCTTACTTGTTCCTTCGTACAGAAACATCTTCTCTTCGTTTGTACTGTAGCGGTACTTCTCGAACTTGCCACCAGAGGGATGGTCCACAATACTTTCTCGCAAGTATTTCCTCCTCCAGTCTGATTACAACTAACCTCATTCACTGATCGACAGAGCCAGCTCCCCATCACTAAAGTACAAACTTCTCATATATAAAACTTCCTAACCTACTGAAAATATGAGGAATCGCTCCCAAATCTTGTATACACAAAGCAAACATTCTCCAAACTTTTTTCTTTCGTAACAAATCAGAAATTCGACCTGGGATGCTCTCCGGGGGTATCAAATTCGAACTGATGTCTTCCAAACAAATTCTAACGATCGTGGGGGCGGTGTGGGACAGTCTCGTTCGATTTCGAGCTGGGGGTCTGCTTTCGATGGTGCGGACATAAACGTCGAGACAATCCGTGCTCCGTTACTGTCGACGATCTTGCCAGGACGTGGTAAACCGTGCGAAAAGCTCCACCGGTTAACAAGTCCCGAATTCCCCTGAATCCCTTCGATCCCACGGAAACGCAGCCGAAGAAAATTGGGGAACATTCGTGAATTCGTTCCGCGTTGATGCGTGGCGCACGAAAGCTAATTACACGCAATTTTTGGAGTGGCGACCAGTTAATTAAAGCGGGCCGCATCTGACGGATTTGTCAGGGCAGCAAATGAGAAAACGGTCGACATTAAACGCCTGCGCACGAAACTGGAACAATGAAATTAGTGGGAATAATTGTTCCGCGTGAAATTCGGTGAATGCGCCGTCGTCCCTGTCGGGACTGCTAAGAATTAACGGTCAACCAACGAAAAGCGACACATTCCATAGCTAAATGTGTCTGGTTTGTCTGGTCCCGCGATTCCACGCCGTCTGGGAGCTTCAGGGCCACAGAAGATGAAGTTCGAAAGCTCTAAACACTCACTGTCCTTCTCTTTTTAATATAGCAATAACAAGCAGGTCGCTTCTTCTGCTCCATTTTGAATAATAATTGTATTATTATGTTTTAAACTCGTTGACTGTTATTGGAGTGATTGATAATCAGTGTGTCCAATTAAATTAAAATGGAATTTCACAATTGCGTACATTATACACTCCCCTCCATAAGTCAGCGGACACTCACAACTTACTGACTTTGTCAATAAAATTAGAAGGTGGACGATTTTATAGTATACTTCTGTCGATTAAGGATTTTAATATTTCACAACTAATTTCTTTCCAACATTCTTCGAATTTCTTCCATACGTCCTTTTTTTGACTTTGAACAAAGCTTCCAAAGCAAACGAAAATTGTGTACGGAGTATTTACGCGTATAGTTATGTTTTTACAATTTTTATTTATATTATACGTGCATATCATATTCAGGAATTTTATGTATCTTAACGGAAAATGGATAAATGTAACAACATAAAATAGTAAAATCAACCCAAAAGTTGCATCCATGTTCTAGTAATCATTTTACTCAAAATGAGAAAGTGTCCGATGACTTATAGACGGGGGTGTCAATTGAACAAAAGCAACGTTGTGTAATTTTTTTACAAAATATCCAAACCCTAATATTCAAACCCCATCCGTCTCACAGTAATTTTATTTTGAAATCCTCTCTTTCTCCCCAATTTCGAACAAACAAATACTCGTCAATTTTCCAAACGAGTCAAACAAGTTTGGCCTTCCCCTAAGTCCACTTTTTGGAAGGATGAAACTTCAACGAAGCCCCAGGCAACTTCTTCATTTGCATCGCAGCTGAGGAATTTTTCCACAGCGTTTTTCAGTCCGTTCTTAAGCTACTATCCACGAGTGAAGCACGAATAATTCCGCTCGAAATGAAACGAGCCGTCGTAAATTCTTCATTACACGTCCGGGATTTTATAACTCGATAATGTATAGGAGCCGTGGAACGAACGAACGAACGAACGAACGGAGCGCCGGTTGCTTGAAAAAGTCCGAAGACGATTCTGCAACTTTTTTAATGAAGCGTAGCTTTATGAAGCGCCGTGACGCTCGGTTCTGTTCCACTCCGTTAATGGCATTATACACGGAACGCGTTTTAAAACTATTTAACAGGGGTGGAACGCTGCCGCTCGTTCGAAACTCGAATTAATAAATTCTGTTCCGATGGATTAAATTCAAAGGGGCTAACTTGCTGCGGCGTTTCGACGATTACGCGATATAATCGACGGTTTTCACGGAGAATTGTCTCCGCGCTGCTGGATTTGATGCTGTCGAAGCAGAACATATCTATTGAGCTTCTCTTTCACAGAGGAAATCATTTTTTTCCTTTCTGTAGGCTCCACGCAGACGAATCGTTCGATATGTATAACAATGGTTTGGACGGAAAATATTATTTGACTAAAATAAGCTCTTACTGTTCTATAGATTTTTCTGAAAGACGCATGCTCAGGCTTTCAAAGAAGATTCAGTCTGGAACCTTTGACTTCTATTAAATGTTCCTCCATTCGGCCTTAACCCAACCACAAGTTCAGCTTAGTTTCTGGGTCTATCTTCGCGTGCACGTAGCCAATGCTCCAGTGCATCCCAAAGGTGCTCGGTAGGATTGAGATGGGGTCTCTGGGCTGGTCGATCCTACTTTTCAACTCCCACGTCTTCAAACCTCTCCATCAGAACTTTTCATGCATTGCTACGTAACGCCTACTTAGCGTACAGTCTGCCAGTGTCAGGATATTAATGACAGGACAATGTATATAATTCCCTAAGTACATCAATCTATTTCTGGACACTCGAGTCATTCGAAATGTCTTCTGGTTTCAGGCATGAGGCCAAAGATGAAGAACCACTACCGAGCTCACCAGCTGTCCGTCTGGTTGCGTCTGGTGCCTGAACTCCATCGCGCGGGGATGGAGGACGTCGACTCCAGGCACAATCTCTTCAGAGGGCACTCAGATCCTAGCCTGTACGACGGATCGGTCAGACCGGATCCTCTGAGCAGGATCAGCGAGGAATTCAAAAGGAAAAGCAACCTGACCACGGAACCTCCCACGACGACCGACTACAACGCTGCCACCTGCGTCAGTTACATCCAGAACACGAACCTTCAGAACGTTCACAACGCCAGCACGGATACTCTGGCTGGTTTGGATGCAGCTGGGTACGTAATAAGCAATCCCCATGTCAGTATAAGTGATAGCCAGGCGATAATGAATGAAACGCTCGCGGTTCTGCACCGTGCAACAATGCTTGCTCCCTAGTTTGGCTGACTGCCTCAGGATGGGAGGTAAAGTTTCTGACCGCTTCTTCGCGGTCTTTGAACACGCTTAATGGCCAAGAATTCGTGCTATAATGAGACAAGGATCTGAAAGATTCGTTGAAAGTTTTCAGTGCTTTTGTACAATAAAGAAGAAGTATTGTTTAATGGCGTGGTCAGTTAGGTGACTGGTTTATGGTCCCAGTTGGCTGCGTTGGGGTCACCAGGACCGAAATGCTAGAGTATACTGTCCAAAAGTACAAGCAGAGCTATGGAATGCTTGGAACAATGTTCCTTCGAGTACAATAGAGAAATTAATTGATAGTGACACAGACCACTTAGTTTTCTAGATTAGAATTCATAGTAGAGGCTCTGTAGCTCGGTTTGTCGCCTTTCTTCCAGTCTTCTGGGATTTTTCCGTGAAAGTACACCTGGTGTTGCGTCTGGAAAAATTCCAGCACCTGGTGCACGTTTTTGTCGAAAGTTTCAGAGCTGAAAGTGTTAATTTCTTCATTTTGTTGAACAGGTACGCAGCCTACTCGACAGCCCTCAGCGTCACGATCGCGATCGGTTGCAGTTTGTTGATACTGAACGTCCTGATTTTTGCTGGGGTCTATTATCAAAGGGACAAGACGAGGCTCGAGGTGAAGAGCCTCCAACAGCAACAGATGTTGAATCAGCAGTGCGGGCCACGAGGTTTCACCGAACTCAAGCAACCACCGCCCCCGCACTCTCATTTTCCTGGGGGTGGTCAAGTTATCGTTGACGTCGAGAACGAAATGTTAAGAAGGTATCCCGTTTCCTTGGATCTCTGTACAGTCAGTTTCTCTCCAAAGAAAATTTTTCTATGATAATTATCATGGAGTTCTTAAATTTCATTTTAACATATTGCGTTTCTGATTATTTCATTTTTAAAATACTGATATAATTAGAAAATCTTGAAAAGGAATTTGCTAAATTTGTAATATTATTGAAATGGCCGATATGGCCGACAAAGGTGGCCGCATTGGCCGTGCAGATTGCCCATCTCGAGCGGCCACTCCTGCCAATTCGAGCGGCCAGTCCTCCATTTCGCCCTGCGAGTCCTTTTCTACCTCCTCCAGTCCTACGTCTCTGTAATCCTTTCCTCTTCGTTGGCCCTACGACAGTCTGAATGCCTCTGCAATAGACATATTTGACTATTTCAATCACTTCAAATCTAATTTCGTTTTTGGCAGAGTTGCAGTGGAATAAGTCAACGAAAAGGTGGTCACAGAAAACTCAAACATCCTTGTCACGATTTTACCATGATATTGTCAATGGTTCACGAGACTCCGATAGTTTCCAACATTGTACAATTGTTCTCCCATTTGTAAATACCATCAGTACCATCATGCAGGCAGTATATCATTCTATCGTTGTTTATTACCAGACTGCGGATATTTATGCGACTGCATATATTTATAGAAAATAGGTAAAGCAATGAGACCTAGACAGAAGTTTGTTTTGTCGTTCGACGATTCCAAAAATACATTTTTCATTCTGCGACTAGCCACCACAGAATCAGGCCATAAAACAATTGACAAATCAATTATCAATACCTTTCTCATGTTTCTGTTCAAGTCACACATACCATACACATCTATCTCACTGAAAAACGAATGACTCATCGGTGAAGATTGCATATGTTTCGCATATTTTGTCACGCTACAATTGCACAAACATCCGCAGTCCGTTTATTGCCCTGCGTGTCGACCATGTTTGAACAGTTCACGCTACACCGTTCAACGACCACCTTTTCCCTGAAACCGTAAAATTCCATGACTCTGCGAATCGATTGGAGAAGACGTTTGGAATGATTGGAAGTTACTGGTAAGCGTCAGGATGTTGGTAACGATCGATCGTCGTTACAGGAACGTTATGAAAGGCCCTCCGAACGATCCCAACACGCTTCTCCAACAGGGCCAGGGAACTCACACGCTGCCTCATCAACATCACTATCAAAAGCAACATCAGCAACAGCATGCCACTCTTCCCCGAGCTTCCGTCATACAGGACATGAACGCACAGACCCAAGTGAGAGCCTATCGTTTTACTGAGACCGTTCAATTTCCACCGTCGAGATAAAAGGGGAGATCTCCCTGTTGCTCCGCATGCCAAGCGGAAATTCACCGCTTAGCGCGATGTCCTAAAACGTTAATCGCCTCTGTCCTTAACCCTCTGCCTGCGGGACGCGTGTACACAGGGTGTCCCAAACGAAACGGGCCGCCTGAGTAGCTTCCTTGGTCGTGATGGTATAGAGAGTGTTTCACACGTACACTGCCGTTCATAAGGACACTTGACATTTCTGATGGATGTATGATATTTTGTTTGGATTACTGGGAAATTTTGGAAAAATTATTTAAGAGAGTTTTAAGAGAACAATGTGCGACGAACCGAACCAAAAAGAAAGACAAATTTGTCCAAAATTAAAATCTGACAAGTGGTGCCATTTGTAAGTTGGAATGGAAGGAAATGTTACTAGAAATTATTGAAAAATTTGTTCTAAGCTAGAAGAGGCTACCCCAATGATGGCCACAGGAGCTACGGTCTTCCCCACTCTAGGTCCATTCCCCTCGTTTCAGTTTCCTCCAGTCCCCTCCTCATTCTCTCTCGGTCCATCGACGTCACAGATCACAACCTGTATGAGGGGAGTGGGCCTAGAGTGGGGGAAGGTCGCAGCTCCGGTGGCCATCTCTGGGCTGCACCGACGACAAGAGAATTTAATTTTCCTTTGTATAATAGTATAAAGTATGAAATAGAACAATGTATTGTCGAATTCTCCAGATTTGATGAGTGCCCTGACACTTATGGTGGGCAGTGTACTGTGAGCGATTATAAAAAGAGTCTATGCTGTGAAGAACACGTGTTCTGAGATCTCAAGGATGCCAGTTTTGCAAACAGTTATGTCTCTCTCGTGATCATTCAGCTTTTGTCTGAAAAATTGTTCATTATCTCTAACAATTTGGAGGATATTTAAGTGGACCGATTTTAATGGGACACCCTGTACAATTGTTTCTCTTGCAATCGCATTGGATTCTTAAAGGAGACCAGGGCCATTTTGAAGTCATGTTCATCCCCAAAAATCATTGGAACTACATATGAAATACTTTTCATGTAGTCACAATTATAAACGAAACTTAGGTGGCCTGATTTGAGTGGAACACCCTGTATACAGCCTGAAGAAGCAATTTCCTCTTTGCGAAAAGCCACTATAATGGCTACGATGGCTGCTTTTAAGTTCAGAAATAATACAGTCAAATTCGAAGCTGAATAAAAATATAAATAATAATTAACTGTATTCAGAACCGACTTATAAGTCGTATATATTTTTCATTTCATTTTTTAAAGTAACCAAACGCTGTAGCAAGGTTTATTAGCAATAAATAAAAAGTAGGAAGTCACGATTTTTATGTTCGCCCCGTCGAGTTGAAGAAAAAAAGTTTCGTTAACGACTAACGCCCGTGAAACTTTAATTCATAATCCTATTAAGAAACTTTCCGAAACTTCTAAGCAGCCGAGGGTGAAATTTCGCGGTCATTATTCTACCCTACGAACAGTATCATCCTTTTATCTTGTTACCAAATTTCCGTGGACCCGTGGATGAGCGCGAACTTCATTAACCCCTTGACTGCCACCTCAGCCAAGTACAGGCGCGATAATAATAATAATTGTATTTCCATTACAACGCGTCAGAACGCGTAAATGTGCTCCGGATTTATACACTTTTACATTCAATTTATTTAGCAAACAAAATCTGTCCTTTCAGGACGATCCAATTTACAAGAATTAGAACATCTTGTCTTCAAATCTATAAAATAATATGAAGTCTTTTAAATGACTACTTATAAATATTCATACATAAAAATTATTCTTCATTTCATGTTTCATACACACCCCCGTCCGTGAGTCATGCGACACTTACTACTTTCGGTTTTACATTTAAATTAAAATTAATAAACACCTGCAATATTTAGTCAAACGATTATTTACTAATTACTTACAATGAGTACAATTTCTAAATGTTAAAATATATTTATATATGAAAATTGTACATATAAAGTTTTTAATTTTCTCAGCAATATACGCTCTCCGTTTCGGGGGAATTCCCCAAGTACCAACCATATAATTCAAAATATATTGTGTAAACATAAATATCATTGAACCGTTCATATAGAAATAACTGACCAAATCTGTATCGTGATCCAAACTTACAATTAGTAAAAAATACTAAAGAGTCCCATGACTTATAGACGAGGGTGTACTAATAATAATAATTAACCTTCAGCGCGAAAAAATTTGAATTCTCCTTCAGTTTCGTATTTATCTTATCTCTTCTTTTCGTGGCCACAAAATAAGATAGCCTTGAACGTTTGACATTGTTTGCATTCCGCACTAATGGATTTTTCCTTTGAATAAGACTGATGAGATTCCGCTGAAGTAGCTCGAAGAAAGTTGTAAAGAAGTCTCATCATTGTCGAGGAGGCTGGGTATTTCTTGGGGCTGATAGAATTTCGTGGTGAATCGCTCGAAGAAGAATATTCGACGTTTCGGTTGGCAGCAAGAGAACTCGGTGACAATACTTGGCACGGTACACCGGCGTCAAGAAAACTTCTTGACGTCGCTCGATACGCCGTGAACAGAATGTCCAATACCACTTTTCGAGCAATTCAACTTCCCATCCGTAGTTTACGGAAAGTTCCCGCTGGATAAAGTGTTTAAACGTGATCGATTTTCCACTAAATCTCTATCCGCAGGAACTCCATCGACCGGCACCCGGAGAATCACTTGAACCGCTCATAAATTTTATAAATGTTCAAATCTTCATTTTGAAGTAGCGACGGCAGGTTCCAAGGATTTTCTCTAACCACTGCTTTGTTTTGAGCTGTCACGGACTATCCAGGGTGTTTCATTTATCTTGTCCACCATAACATCTCCGTTACTGAAAAATAGTCTATACTGTACAGCCCTCAGTATCATTCTTAACACGTTGACCGGTGACCAGCCCGTTAAATTTCATTTGCTTAAACAATTATTGCTTTTAAAAGTACTGTGAATTAATTTTACATCGCAACGTGTACGTGATTGAATACTCAAACACTCTCTTCCTCTGTGATTTATAATAAAAACAGCAATACATATTGTGTCTGATCGGTAGACTGCGATCAGTCAACGTGTTAACGTCATATCGAATCAGTCATGTACTCAAAGCTGATCTTCTAACGACCCTGCCGTTTCAGGGTCCACCAAACGGGTCCATACACCTGACAGTACCAAGAGCACCGCCACCCCCTCGAGCAAAGAGTCCTCCAGAAAACCAGCCCCTGCTGCAAAGTGCCACTGTGTCGAGTCGCGTGTCCCAGGCAACCATGAGCGAGATGAGAGTGTGATGCTTGGACCCCCCTCCGAAGCCAGTCGTCCCGGATGTCCTGACGGCGTCGACCTTGCTGTAAGCGTCTCGTCCGCGCCGTTCGAGGTTCCTCCAGGGAATTCGAGTTCGTCGAAGAGCAACAGATCCTTCGAGGATGCGCCGACGTTCCCAGGGATCTCGAAATCACGGCGAACAGGCTCCAACTGGCATCTGTCCCGCGCCTATTTGACGTGCAGGTGACGACGAGCCAGCGACTGACGGAGGGGGGTGGATGAAAGTTCCGCTCGATACTGAAGAAATCGACGAAAGTTCAGAAGAGGCAGGAAATCGAACTTCCGGTATCCGTTGAGGGAGGATCCGCTGACTGGAAGGGAGAAGAGCGCTGGGTTGTCCTTTGACTCTGCCCGGGTCAGACACGGGAGTCTGACGGACATTCTGTGACAGTTGGTCGGAGAATCTTGCGACTGAAGTTGGATGATACCTTGAGGAAGCTCGATGAAACCTCGACGGATACCAGGAGTCCATCGTGATCATGAACGGTGGAGAAACCGTGATCGTCGTGGATGAACCCGCCGGTGATCAGCGACACGGCCAGGCGGTCGTCTGTCCACGATCGATCGAACTTCAATCAAAACTCTTTCAACACGGAATCAAACGCAGTACGTTCAGCTAGCTAGTCGGTAATAATGAATTCTAGATGTTACGAGGTGGGAGAGAGACGCTCAACAAACACGAATCGATCATGGAGACCCGTGTATAAAACGTTATCCACTATGATGTTAGATGTTCCTTGTACATAAACAAAACAAAGTGAATTTATACTCTAAGAACGCCAAACAAACGTTTGCTACTTTCTAAGGGAACCTGTACTCGTGTCGCGTGCCGTTTCATCGTCCGTTTAGCAGACTTTCTTCCTCCGTTTCACTGTGAATGTTACGCGGTGTAGGTACGCAGGCCAGGTCAGTGATCGGGTCATGAAGAATTCCTCATCGACGATTCGACTCCCTTCGTTCTTTTATTCTCCTCAATCGTCTCGAAGGGAACGTCAAGGAAAATCCGTTTTCTGGGTCATTTTTGTCTCTCCTGCACGCAGGACACGATGGACCGTCCACGCAAATCGTTGACCACCCTCATCAAATTCACGTAGATGACTCGTAGCGTTGCCGGTGGCAAAGAGGCCCAAAGTACCGTAGGCAGACTCTCTCCGTCTAACAAGGGAGAACGTAATGAAACTTTGGGAATCCCCGGAGGACGTCTGAGGCTGGACTTGTAAATTTCCCAAAGTTTCCTGAAAGATGGGGATCACCCGTCGTCGGGCAAACACGTAAAAGACTGGAAAATCAAATATCTCGTCGTTCATCTCAAATGGAATTGAATGTTTTAACTGAGGTATTGATTTGAAACGATCGGGAGCTTGGATCGTCGATGAGCGAATCGGATCATCCTCATCCCATTGCGCACAACTGCCACCCTTCGGTCTCATCCTGGACCCTGGAAGACGAGACGCCGAACCGGAAGACTATGAAACCACGGCGAGAAACATCGCGTGGGTCCCACGGTACATGGGGATTACCGTTTTTTCTACGCTTTTGGTAACACTGAGAATTTGACCGGCGAGAGGGGAGGTGTGTTTCGCCGCGTGCACGCGCTGCGAGCGAGAGAATGAGTTGGCAACCATGTTACTCGATTTACGCCCGCGGTTTATGCAGTCTGGCCAGCCATGATCGCGGTTCGATCGCGAAGCAATCGCTGTTTCGGTCCGGTCGTAATTCCCCATTCTCCTGTGCTCGTTATGTCCCGATGGCTGCCCTAAAATGAATCCAAATATGGTTCCGTTACGATCGTGTCACGGCGCTGCTATGGCGCTAGAACAATCCAGTAATGATCGTGTCATGGCCCACCTATAAGCCGTTCCGCCGGCCAGTTATGATCGTGTTTCAATTGTATTACGTGCCACTTACAATTGGATTATATTGCGAGTTCAAGTTACGTTCGAACATAATTCAACGCTCTGAAACGTGACCCCAAAACGATATTGCGTAACGTTTCACTGTACAAGGTGTTTCATTTTACACCACCGTTCAGGAATTGTCCCTTCGACAACAAAAACGAACGTCAAATTTCAAGCAACATCCTTCCAAGTCATTTTCTTTCATATTTCCAAGTTGTTCGTACTTTCACTCTTATGGATATGCCTGAAGACAGGAACTCGGTAGACTATTTGGGGGAATCCCTTTTTTAAATACGGACATCCTTGCATCTTTCATGCAAAATTGGTTATTCTTCCATAGATATAGCGAAAATAGTAGTTGAGAGGCCAAGTTAAGTATTCTCGACCATATTTCTCAACTTTTTTACAATAATCATCTCTTGTCTCTGTAGTGAGGTATCCCTGTACCCCCCAACGCTACCAATTTTTACTCCCTAGACACCTCCAGGTCTCTAGCTTGAGTTGCCGAACAATAAAAGGTGACAGAGAGACATCTCGTACAGGTTGCTTTTGTACAGTTTCAGGCGAGTTCATCGTTTAGATCGCCAATGTAAATCGAGCTTCATGGTCCCAGCAGTCGTTTGTAAAGAGAAATGCTCTCGTTAAGGGTGTGCGAAATTAATTGGTACACCGCGTAATCGAGTGATCGGGAGTCACCGGAGTCCACGTGGACTCGCGAAAAAGCCATCGATGTTCGAGTGAAAAATGTTCGAGCAGCAAAAACAAAAGATTCTTTGCCACGTAAGCGGACTCGGAGTGTGCGTGACCTTTTTGTAAAGATATACGTATACATATAGGTGTAACATAAAAACCAACGTGAATCTGTTATATTATGCGTAACACACTGCCACAGGACTCGGATAATCACGTGAGATGAACGAGAAAAAACGACATGGAGTTTCTTCCGTCGACGTAAGCGGATCAGGAATTGTCCTTCATCCTGGTTTGGTCCTTTGAAGCATAATCAATATTACAACGGCTTTGCTGCTCTTCTAAGCTCTGTTTTCAGTTAAGTTGGTACACGTGGAGCGGTTGATTGGGCATAGGGAATTTCAGGTTATGGATTTGCCTAGACTGTTGAAATTTGATATTAATTCCAAGCCATAATTAGGAGCCTTTTGACCATTGAAACGAATAAACTTGAGACTACAGAATAAATATTGTAACTTCATACAATTGTATTCAAGTCTCATGAGATGAAATTATAATTCCATAGGATATACGAAAATTATATATAAAAATCGGTGACTTAATAAATCGGCCAGTTTATTCCGAATCCTTAAATGAAAACGTGATTAAAAAACTTCTGAATGCAGAGCTTCGATTTAGATAATCATAATTTTAAAGATTGCTAATTAATGTTGCCTAACCTGGCTCGAAAAATTTTACAAGGCCCACAGTGTAGCCTCTGAACGTTTCGCGGGCAATTTGAATCTCACTCGTGTGTTTTCTAACTGTACATTTTTGTATGAAACTCTCATTACTCATAAAATAGAAATAATATTTTACTCGTGAACGTCATAATGAATGCATGTAACATTACGTACAAAAATAGAAAATGCTTCAAAGGATTAAATGGTGAATGTGCTTTAACGCTTTCACGGCTGTCGAACAACGAGGTTTCATCAATGAAACTGTAGAGGAATAATTAAATTTACGTTTAAACGTTTTCACGCTCATTAACAAAATTGAAAATAAAGTCACAAACACGTTCGTAATTGAAAAGAGTCCTTCTGAATTGGCGGCGGTGATCGCGTCAAGGCACGTTCTCATGAAAAATTACTTCAGAAGGCCGTTCGAGCGAAATTGAGTCGTGAAAGCCGAGCTTAAAGGGGAAAGCGCACGTGTTAGCGGAGCGGTGGAGAAAAATCAAAGTATTTGTACATAAATTAAGCGATCGAAAGAGAAAACAGAATCAAAGGACGCGTTCTCAAGAATTTCTCGCCGAGAGGCACGATCGATAACGCCTGTCGATCGGTTTTCAACGGTAACGAAACAGAATCTTTTCTTTTTAAATGGGTGACTCGAATACGATCAATGGAATCACACGAGAGGGTCGAATAATTAAATATCATCAACTACGGACAATCCGAATATACTAAAGACTAACAGAAACTACAAATAAAGAAACGCGAAGCGAATAAAATAGTAGACGTTAATTAGAAACGGAGCCAAAGGAGGTCGGTAAGCGAGAACTACTGCAGACAAAGGAAAATGGGGGAGAAACACTGACACCGGTTGAACAGATGTTTAAGAAAATTTAAATAACATATATTACATATACATATTATGGATTGTAATGAATTTATTATGACGAATATTATTATATTTATGTGACTTTTAGCTGGCCCCGAGCGCGGCTGCAAAAATTCCGCGTTTCATGCGAATTTTTCGGCCGAGCGCGAGGCTACCTGTTACGTTTAACGTTTCTGTTAACAAATTGTAAATATATAACAAAATACATGGAGATATCAATTGTACGTGTTAAATATCCTTCCCAGAATTTGCATTTCCATTTTTCTGCCATCGTTATCGATCATTCTCCAAGGTACAGCGAACTGTTCGCTACCAAACGATCGAGTAAATTGCATATTATTTAACTTCTCAGTGTCTATGAAGAAAATCATTTTTTATAATTATCTAAATTACGAATTTTATAATTATTGACATGTGATATTATCTTCGAGGGCGCTTCACATAATTCTTATGTGTATTTATGATGATTGACCCTTAAACTGTGGCTTAGTGAAGACGAGACGAACGCTGCGTGCGGCCGAGCTGCGATAGTACGTTGCGAGCCATTGCATCGAACGCCTATAGGCGTCAGCAGCACACGGTGAGCAGGTCTGTTAAGCGTTTACACCTTAGCGAACAGCATAGCGTCAGTGGCGGCATCTCTGACAAAACCCCGGAATTTAATTGCAATCGCGTCATCTCTGACAAAAGGCCGGAATTAAGTAGCTGAAATACAAGAGTCGCCATCTAGCGAAAGGGACCCGATTATTTAGAGCAAAATCCGCCAGAGGCGCTACGAACGGTACGTCGTTGTTTAGTTCCAGTTCATGACTGTAGGCGGCGCTGGTGTCGAGAATAAAAGTCACTTTTGTATCGGTGGCGCCATCTAGCGGAAGATGCGCGAACAGTGCAACCGCAAAACTGGCGGTGGTGCCGCCAGGCGGTGAATGGTTTCCAAGCTATCTTAGTAGATGGCGCCACATGTGACGAATGGGTTCCAGGCTGCCCTGATAGATGTCGCCATACGTTCTCCTGTTTACGCTTTGTGCGCTCCGTGATTAAGTACATATTTTAAAAGAAAGTGTATTTACGTTAATTACACGACGTTTATTCGTGTACAGTGATATACAAATTAAACATTATTAATAAATGAATGTAACTACAAGTGTTTATGATTATATATTGTCTTTTTCAACTTTTTCGTTCAGGTTAAGTATCTCACCTCATGAGTCGTGCGTGTTACTATTTATGTATTTACACATGGTTCCTGTTTTGTGTCCTTTTAATTGTTACAATTACATACAGTTTAGATTCTGTCATTGTCATAAAATGTTAAACAATATCTATTAACGCAGTGTGCCGTTTGAATATGTTTCATTTGACATCGACAGTATTTTCGTAACCGGTCAATCGTGTGTTGTACGTATCTTAATATTTACAGGCGTGTTTGTTTGGTTACAGAATTATTGCTGAATTATTCGTGAATTATTCTTGACAAAATGTTTTTCTCATACGTAACGTCTTCCCTAAGGAAGCCTGTGTATAGGCAGTAAGTAACAAATACTGAGATGTGTTATGATGGATTTATTATATTTGCTGTCCTTTATTACAATGTATTCATAATACAAAGTGTTTATTATGTAAGGCATATAATATTAATGACATTTTCATGTTATAGTTTGATATTGTATCAGAGAAATAAACAATTTTGTATATACAAAGCAACCTGTTATTGTTCATATACAAAGAACACTGAGACTAACTCAGATTTGAATATACAGACTAAGGTGAGTACATAAATTCAATGAAAAAGCTCCACTTTATTTAAAGAATGAATTACTGAACTTTATGATTTTTTTTTTTAGGAAAGTGAAACGCATCTCTTTAGTCATAACGGTAAAAGAATAGAAATAAATGGATTTAAACAGGTAAAAATATTAAATAATAAAGGTGGTAAATGATTTGTAACAAGTTTGTAAATGTAGTGCTAATGTAGAAACTAATGTTTTAGGAATCTATCGCTCATGATGAAGACACATTTTCTGATGGTTTCAAATATTCCTTATACATAAAAAATCGTAAGTACAATGAAGTAACAGTTCTTACATTAAATCAGAGTATAAAGAGATACATTTTTATTTATATTTTTTAAACTTCAGGAGTTGACAAAGCGTGTTCGAATCCTTTCAACGACCTGGTATCTGTCTACATTATTGTAAAGACAGAATTTGGGGGAAAAGATTACTTAACTTGTTCATACAAGACAAGGAAACCGCACGAGAAAGCAGAGTGTACCATTACTGTTTCATGGCCAGAAAATGCTACTTTCTCTGGTACTGGGCCAAACAGAAAGTTGGCTACAAAAAATGCAGCATTGAACTGTCTGTATTGGCTCTATCATAACGGTAAAATTAACTTGAACCGTGTAGTGAAACCTATAATGTATGATAAACAAGAAATTAGAAGTTTGTTGAATAAACCTGTTAGAATAAATCTTCAGTCTGAGTTTAAAAATGAAATGAAAGCTCTAGTCAACAGATTCGACAGTGTAAGCAGTAGAAGTATAAAAATATTTGTATTTAACTCTTATAAAGCCGCTTAATCTAATAATAATCGTATTCAGGGGGTCAAACCTATAATAATGGATGCAACCCATGACGATTATGCAGTCGGTCTCCTAAAGTACAGCCAGAGGGATTATTTCTCAATGCACAAAACATCGTGGAAACGCCGCGAAATGCGTAACAATGAGTTATTGTCGCGTCTCGAAAAGAGGGCTCAAAGCAACAACGAAATGCCTATCAATAAATACAAGTAATAATATTTACAGTGTTTCACGTTTGTTTGATGTTCAATTACTATTGAAAAAAAAAAATTTTCAGAGCAGAAATTCTTGACGCCTTGGAGAACAATCAGATTCTTTTAATAAAAGGAGACACAGGATGCGGGAAGAGTACGCAAGTACCACAGTTGATACTGGACGCTTATACCGAAGCATATAAAGCGAACGAGTGTAATATCATAGCGTCGGAGCCTCGTAGAATCTCAGCTATATCCCTAGCCAATCGCGTTGCCCACGAGAGAGACGAAGAATTGGGTGACGCGGTTGGTTATCATGTTCGATTGCAAAATGTCCTGCCAATAAAGGGTGGTTCAATATTGTTTTGCACGACTGGCATACTTTTACAAAGGATCCGAGCCAATCCTACGTTGGAAGGAGTGTCTCACGTAATCATAGACGAGGCTCACGAAAGAACTCTGGAAACCGACATATTACTAGCTTTGTTAAAGGACGTACTGAAGATGAATCCGTCGTTGAAACTAATAATCATGTCTGCGACCATAAACTCGGAGCTATTCCAACAGTATTTCTCTTGTGCTGTCGTGAATGTCCCTGGAAAAGTGTATCCCGTGAAAATGCACTTTCTGGAAGACCTGGAAATGTTTAATAAAGTATCACTGAGCAGTGACTTGCAAAGTCCGGAAGTACCTTACGGCGACATAGTAAAATTGGTAGAATGGATCTTGTATAATAAACCTCGTGGAGCGATTTTATGCTTTCTTCCGGGTTGGAGGGAGATCCGTTCTCTTGAAAATATGCTCCGATCTAGAAGATTACCTGGTTTATTAATATTTCCGTTGCACTCGAAGCTGCCGTTCAACATTCAGCAACAGATTTTCAATCCAGTTTCCGAAAACCACACGAAAATTATTTTAGCCACCAATGTCGCTGAAAGCAGCATTACTATTGAAGATGTTACGTATGTAATCGACACCGCTTTGAAGAAAGACAAGGAGTGGAAGGGAGACAAGTGCATGTATTGCTTGGATACTGTGTGGATATCAAAAGCAAGCATTTCTCAAAGGTAATCGTTAATAATTGATCAACCCGTCGAATGAAACTAACAATAATAATCTTTGTAAATACTTAGGCAGGGAAGAGCTGGACGCGTTAAAGCTGGCGAAAGTTATCATTTAATATCAAAAGAAAAATATGAAGAGTTAGACGCGTATCCTGTGCCAGAAATACGCAAAACTGCGCTGGAGGAGACGATCATTTGCAGCAAGACGCTTAATGATCAGAGAAGCGCGCACGATTTCTTTAATAGCATGCTTGAAAGTCCTTCTATAATTTCAGTGAGTGCAGCTGTGGAACGTTTGAAAGACCTTGGTATTCTCAATGAAGATGAAAGCCTCACAGCTTTAGGAAGACGTGTAGCGCATCTTTCATTAGAGCCAACACTGAGTATAGCAGCAGTCTATTCTTGTATATTCGAGTACGTGACTCTGTAGATGAATTGTTACAAAGTTGTAGTTGTTTTAATAATATTCTTTTTTCTACACGCAGATGTTTGGAACCTGTTCTGTGGATAGCAGGAGTATACTCTACTGACAACGATATGTCCGTGGCGACTGTGAACATTAAATCAGACATGAGGACTCGGAAACTGAAACTCCATAGCAGTAGCGATCATATCGCTTCGTTCATGTATTGCAAACAATTGCATGAGGCGATACATAGTGGTTCAGTGATGGATAGAGATTATCACCAAATGAAAGAAGACGTGACAACCTTTCGAAAGATGAAACGTGAGGTTCTTAAATATTCAAGGAAGCAAAACAGTCGAATTAAAATGAAGAACGTCTTGTATTTTGTCTGACTGCTTTTCATTCATAGAAATATTCGAGTTGATTACGAATGAGCTGGTCCGTAGCAGGATGCTTACAAATGAGTCCGACGTGGAGCTTTATAGTACATCCGATAGCAACGAACTGGTCCGGGCAATATTATTTTCCGCCACGAATCATTTATTGAGTCACGTATCTTCTGGCTACAAAAATGGATACTTTTCGCAGAAAAAAAATTCATTAATAACCGAGTGAGTATACCGCTTGAAGTATCTACGACGTAGGAAAATACACTAATTCTTCCCCTCATCCTTTTCAGAAACAAGGAGAAAGCTTTAATTACCAGCTACAGCGTTAATTATAACAGAAGAAACTGGCCAAGTTCATTTTTGACATACTTCCATAAATTAGAACAGAGCCGCACACCTTTCGTGGCTGACACGAGCCTGCTATCTCCCTTATCGGTTCTATTGTTTTCCCGTGGTGAAGTGTACCAGAAGAAATCAACGGGTACAGACGAAAAAGACGAAGTTGTAATGGTCATAAAGAATATACATGGTGCAAAGTTCTCCACCGACAAAGAGTCAGTGCTATTGTATTCACACTTCACGTACTATGTTTCTGATCATTTATTTTTTAACATTGTTCATTTTACAGGACTGCAGAATTATTGTTGAAGTTTAAGGACGTTTTATGGAACGTTGTAGACTATATAATCAAGTATCAAGGCACTGGCGTGATGACAGATGATTTATTATCGGTTACAGACTATAAAAACGACTTATTGCCTGTTCTTAGTAATATATTGACAGAATCATCGAAGAACATAGATGAATTGACTGAATCCGAGGGAAATTCGAAGTCACAGGTATAATGCAGCCCCTATACAGTTCATTGTAGGCGATAGTACATTACGAATGTTGTTTACAATCAGTATTTTCTAGGATCAGTTTCTTAATGTATCAAGAATTGCAGTTGTACCAAACGTATCGAATGTGTAATTACTGCGTCTGGATTTTTCATTTAGGAAGCAGAGCTGTGACAGAAAACCAATTATGCGTATAAGTATGTAAGAATGATTCCTTTATATGTAAGTGTATAGTAGAAGTAAAACTGATATAAAATACTGTCGCTATTCTATACGTGTCTAACGTATAAGTGTTTCCACTATGAAACGCTGTAAAGATAAATTACAACTAAAGCATTTAAATTGATTACATCGATGATTGTTCGCCAGAATGTAATTTGTAATTCGAAATAAATGTTTATACAACTATTGCGCACGCACATCCTTCATCGTACACACGATCACAGTATAACGGTTTAAATAATAACAATACATCTGCGATTGGGTAAAGTTCTCCATTGAACTGAACAGAACTCGCCGATGTTTTTGTTAATAACAATTTACCCATTAGAATCCCAGAACCCCACCAACACCGTGTTCCCCGAAATTTTGGGGGAGAATGATAAAAATACCATTCTCGGACCCGTTTTAATCGATTCTATCATTATAATATCTCAACAAAAATTATACAGGTTCACATTCAACACAGTACAATCATCGTTTTTACAGAATTTCCTAACAAATCGTACTGTATCGATTGTTAATTTGTCTAAATGAGTCTCCATCGGTGCTGTTTAGCGTATTTCCAGCGAGTCGTACAATTGCAAAATCAACTGCATTCTACAGCTATGCTTTGAAAATTAATCAATTGTTTTATAATAAACGCTTGAGCTGTTGGATGGAGGTAGTCGTTGGAAAAATCGTGTGAAATCGATTCGACAATTTTACGATTCGCGTGATTATATTAAATATCCTCTTTTTCGTATAAAATTGATTTATTAACGATTATTTGCAACGATATATGAACATACAGATTCAATAAAGTAGGATCTATCTAAAATATGTACATTTGGCAGGTACATCGAAGCGTGCGCTTCCGGTATAAAAAAATATTATTTCCTTACAAGATCTACGCGAGAAGCGTACAAAATTTCAAGCTATTATTTATCCTTTTCTTTCGAATATCACGGAGACATGTTGTTCTTCTTTATTCTCGCATAGTTTTACAGTATATAAACTATGATGAATTTACGCCACAACGGGAGAATATATTACGATATACTATGATTATATTATAAATATATATTATACTATGAATTAAATATTATATAAAATTTATAAATTAAAAAGTGTAAAATAACAACGCGTGCCCTTGTGAAACGAAGCGTAAAATTTCGTTAAAACAAAGACAACAATGATAAAAGTGATTTATAGATAAATAAAATATATATTACGTATGCCTCATGGATCGTTGTTTCTATGGGCATGCTGTTAAATAACTATGCATTAGAAACAACAACAACAAGGATATTATTAACGAACAAAATAGTAGCATGTCAATACTACTATATAATTATCTTCTAATGATCCATCTTTTTCATTCATACGAAGAAGTTTTTAACAATTTGCACAGTTTCATAGAATCTGAAATTTTCTGGTAGAACGACACATAAAATTATAGGAAATCATTCTCATACAGACTAGCAGTTAAATATAAATCCGCGCTAATGTTAATAAAAATACCTATTTTCTTTAACAAGCAATCATTACGCTTCTTGTTAAACAAACTATTATTGCACTTCCGGCCATTATACAATTAATCTAGATCCTACGATGGCAATTTTCAAACGTCTCCTGCTTTTCGGGAAGAATCGCTAAATTATTAAATAAATACTGCTCTACGCCTACAATTCCATCGGCTTTTCGTAGAATAATATTTTCATAAATATATTAGGCATCTATAACAGGAAATATATTAGTTGCACTGGAATCGGCTGACGAATGCGAAGTATAAATTGTTCCTAGCTAATGCTTTAATTGTTTAAAACATGATAAACGCCGTTATCTTGTGCAGCCACAGGATTACAGACCGTGTACATAATCGCACGTTTACCCGCTTGACGAACTTCTAAAACGCGTGGCGTTTGACATTTAACTAATTACGCTAAACCAACCTAACGAGAATTAATTTAAATAAAAACAATTGCTAGCAGAAAATTAATAGTAAGACTTGCAACGGACGCAAAAGGATTCTACATTAAGATACTGGCCGTTCTCATCAGACGAGATAGAAAATCTCTGTTAGGATACCTGTTGCCATGTTCAAAACACTTTCTATTTAAATCGATGGCAGCATACTTTTGATTTTTATTTGTTCGGAACGTATGCGAATAATACTGCGGTATGTACAAATTAGAGAGAGATGAATGAAGGGCAAATAAAAAACTGACTTCAGATGATCTGAGAAGATCCAAGGTCACTTCAGAGGGTCCAGAAGGACCGAAGACACTATCAAAAAGTTTGAAGACTGCCTTAGAACGTTTGAGAGGGTCCAAGGCCCGCTCAGAAGGTTCAGAACTGTCTCAAAAGGTTCAAGAAGGCTGAGGACTCTCTCAGGCGATCTGAGAAGATCCAAAGTCACTTCAGAGGGTCCGGAAAGACCGAAGACACTATCAGAAAGTTTGAAGAGTGCCTTAGGACGTTTGAAAGGGTCCAAGGCTCTCCCAGAAGGTTCATAACTCTCTCAAAAGGTTCAAGAAGGTTCAGGACTCTCCCAGAAGATCCCAGAGGACTCCAGGTTCCTATCGAACCTAAACTGGCTCTCTGATCCCACAGGGGGGCAGAACGGTGATGAAACTCTCAGTCTCGCTGTCACTGGCGCTGAAGTTCCTCTCCAGACCTCCAGAGACAGTCTCGTTTCTAACATCAAAATGAAAGTATGGGTGTCTGGTGCCTATCTCAACCCCCGAGTCGATGCTCTTAGGGAAACTGGAAACTTCAGACAGCCTCCGAAAGTTCCCAAAGAACACGCTGTCGGTTCCAACGCTCTCAGCGCCGCTCTCGCTGGCGCCGTCGCAGACGGACTCGGTCTCATCAGTCTCAGACACGCTGCTGACTTCGTGTCTCAGCAATCGTTTATGCGACCCGTTGCTATCCGTACTACTCAAATACCCACTGTCTTCGATCTTCACCTGGATCTGATTCCCAGTATTCGCCGGTTCGCAACCTCTGGACCCTCTAACCTGATGCTTCTTGGAGCTACCTTGATCCTCCTGTCTCCTCTGAGGCTTGCCGAGTACCCTGTCTTTCAAACTGGCTATGTGATGAAGCTGACACTGATCCAGGAGCCTCATCTTGTCACCCTCATTGCGATTGTTGTTCCAAGGTATTGAAGATTTGTGCTTGCAGCATCTTGGCTCAACAGAGTAGACTTCCTGGGTCTCTAGACCCATTTTTGGTTTTCTTCTCGAGCTGCAAGTCGGTAGTTGATGGTTACACTTGGATAGTAGCTCTTCGGAGCAAGAGTGAAGCTTGCAGAGGCAAGAACCATCAGAGATCCCTACGTTGGGGTCGTTGCTGAGGACAGGAGCACCGTTGCTGGTCGTAGGGTCACCCGCTTCGGCAGGACTCCTGTCCCAGCCGTTTTTTGTCACCTTGCTGTCCTTCACCCGTCGCGGAGGCTTTGGATGCTGATAGATCTCCTCGGTAGGCGGCATTGGCACCACGTCAGGTCGATTGTTAGGCTGTCTCTGTCTTTTGGCCTGCCTGGTCTCCGGTGTGAGGTACCTGGTCTTCTTCCAGCTCGCATCATCGTCCGATTGACCGTTCAACCTGCCGTTGTGACTGTTCTTCAGCCTAGCTTCGTAGATCTCTCGAAGACTTCCGTATCCGCGTTGCAATCCGTTTTTCGAGTCCTGATCACGAAAGCTACCCTTGCTCTTCAGTAATATCTGCGCGGGTCTCTCGAGAGAGTCCACGTACACCTCGTCAGGAACTTCTCTCTCATAGTTCACATCGTCGTTGATCTTCAGCTTCATTGGCTTTCTGTCCAGCGTGTCTGGCTCGTATTCAGACTCATCATGCTTCACGTAATTCTCCGGCGAATCCTGGACCTTTATGGTGAGGTGTCCTGGATTCTCAGGTTCGTACCGGATCTCTGGACCGGAGTCATCGCTGCAGGCTGGACTGTCGTAGCCATCGTTGACGTATACTTCGCTGACCAGGGAGTAGCTCTCGGACCTCTGCGACGACAGCAGTTCAGGAAGACTGTTGTAATAGTTCCTCTCGAGCACCTCCTTGTTCAGGTTGGACATCATTTCTCCGGTCCTGGTGTTGATCACAGCGTTCTGCATAGTCAGTTCCTCGTCCATCGGAAGCGCCGCTGACAAACAGGGACTGGACTGATCGGTGGATTCCGGAGAAGTCGACGACTTTCTGCTGCACTTGGACCGTTCCAGACTGTCCACTTCGTAATCCGTCGCGTTTCCGGATCTTGTGTGGTGCTCCAACACCTTGGCGTCCACCATTTCTCGAATCACCGCATCCATGATGCGTTTCGCCGTGTTCTTCGAGTTTGGAAGCTCGGTGATCATGTCAGGAAGCTCCTCCGTCGAAGTCGTGTTTGGACCGTTCTTTGTTCGTTTCTTTGAAGAGCTGTCGACGGTTGCTGAATCTTCTGTCAGTTTGTTGCCCTCCTCAGGTGCGACGGTACTTTCTTCTCTGTTTTTTACCTGCCTTATGCTATCGTCCTCCAACGCTGCAGTCTCTTCTAGTTGTTTAATGAACGACTTCTCGATAGCCTTCCTAACTTCCGCGTTGATGGCGTCATTGCCATTGAACTCTCCATTGCCTCGCGTATAGTAGCTCGTTTCCTCGAACATGGACTTCGTGGATCGTTTCGAGACGCTGTGTCTGTCATCCGATTCAAGGATCTCGCTCCTGGCCATGTTCTGGAAGGTCTTCAGCATAGGAGGATTGTCCTTCCAAGAGGCTAAGCCTCTGCCCCTCAGGCTCCTCGTGTCGGGGTCACCGAACTCTCGCTTGGACAGCTCCTTCAGGTACTCCAAGTTCTTGGTGAACGCGCTGGTGTTATCCTGCAGGTTCCTTCGAGCCTCTTCAGCGTCTCGCCATCGACGTTGCGGAGTTCTGACGTCCTCCAACCAAGCTCGAACTTTGCTCTCGCCTGGACTGGATTGGTCGGATTCTGGAAGAGCTGGCATGTTCCTGAACGAGTCCGTGCAGCCTGGACACCCCGTGCACCGCTGAGACTTTTTGGACTTCGTCATCGAACCCTGGATCGAGCTGGACGCCGAGCGTTCCTGAGTCTTGCCTGTGGAGTCGCAACGATCCGATCCGCTCTCTTCTTCCGGGATACCTGGGTTTATTAATGGGAATTGAATTTCGTGTGACATGGGGCGATCTTCTAAATCTGCTAGACCTAACTTTAACAGACTTCTGTTCTAATTGAAGATAGCTCAGACCTAACCCAGAACCAACATGAGGCTTCTTATAGTAACTTCAACTGTCTGATCCAAAGGTGCATTTTATTTGGTTATCACTAGACCGCGGATTATTATGCGATTTCATACTCTCAAATTGCTGAATGTTGCACATTTAATAATTTCACAAAATGCAAAGTACATATTTTAAACACTTCATGAGCAAATGCACTCCTGTTGAAGTTTCATTTATTTAACTGCACTTGCACAGGAAATATGGAGGTCTTAAAATGTATATTTGCATAAATATCCGCAGTCTAGTTATCACAGTGTGGAAGCAGAGCTAACTCAGAGTTGAAGAACTGTTTAAAGCGAATACTTCAGAGTTCAACCTTGAAGAATCTGAATTTCGCCCGCAACGATGCAGGAGAAACAGTTGGAACTCACCCCCAAGAGAAGGTACGAATCTCTTCGCAGCCATTTTGTGCTTGGCGATGGAGATGACCTCCCGGATTTTGAGAAGGAATTCGATTGCAGCTGGAGGGGGTGCCTAAAAAGATACCCGGCTGTCTTTAAATTATCTAGAAATTATCCGAATACATCGAAAATTTCATCGAAGATCTTCTCCAGCGATCTTCCACTCTCTTTCGATGATCTCGCGAGGAAACAGAAGTGGCTCTACTTACAAGTAACAGTTGCCGGTCGAAGTAAGCAGGATTGAAGTACAGTTTCCTCCTCTGAGCACCAGGCAACACTGGAGCATCCTGCTGATGCTGATTGTCCGCAGTTTCGACCACTCGAACATCCTCTTCCGGTATTCTTTCACCGATGATCGATCCGGACCCGAAACAGCCTTCGGATTGCTCGATGTAGACGCAGTGGGGGTGAATGATCGCCGACGTTATCTGATTATGAGCAGAGAATGTTGGTGGAATGTGTGCGAAAGAGAAATGATCAGGAATGAACCGGAACACGTTCCTTTTAAATCCAATCTACGATCACTCTACGCTTTCTGCATCAGAACTTGCGGAGAATTTTCACAATCTCTTGGAACGTACGCTCCTTTCGATGTTTGAACATTGCGTTCGAGGACTTTAAATAAATAATTGGAAACACCTCCTTACACTTTCGAAGCCCTGCTCGTTGTCACTGACCGGAAGATCGTCACCGATATCGCTCTCCGTCAGCCCACTGTTGGTGTCGCTCTCGAAATGCCTCGAAGCAGCGAGCAGAGGATTGTTCTTCACCAGCCCGCTGACTTCTCTACCGGGTGTCAAGCTTATCTCCGGCTCCTCGACGATCTTCCTCTTGGATTTCTTGCTGTGAAGGTACAACGACACGCTGGCGACGTAGATCAAGGCCAGAATGACGGATGAGAGGCCTATGGCTGTGTACTCGGTGGCGGAGAGACCTTGAGAGAGCTGCGACGTCGAAGAGAACATCACCTCGCGAACGCCTGGAGAAAAAATTAGAAATGATAGAACAGAAATTAGAGTAGACTCGCGAATTGAGCGATATGATTTCTATTCGAGGAAACCGTGGATACTGACTGCTTCTTGATGGAGAACCGGCTACCCTGAAGGCCACGCAAGGTGTGAAGACACCTGGAAGCTTGGTTTTGCTCGAGGCGTCTCTGCAGACGAGTTTAGCCGTCACTACTCGGCCCTCTGCGGCTTCCTTCAGCCCTGCCTCACCGATCCACTGGAAAACAATCGCATTTTTATGTAATCAGACGATTTATACCCTGGAGAGATAGATATCGAAGTGACTGTTCACCAGCTGGCGTAGATTTAACGATGAATACTTGACTATCGGACATTCAATTGCAATTTGATTACATTGTACCGAGCGACGGAGAGTCGCATCTTCAGAATTCAATATCTAAACAACCGTTAACGGTAGGATAATGAAATTTCCATATAATGTACACGACGCTTGACCATCAGGCACACACAATTTACAGGTAGATTCTTGCATTAGCAGTTTCTACAGGGTGCTGTGAAAGTTTGGCAACTTTTATGTAATAAAATATTTCTCATACAAATGAATATTTTCTAAAAATATTCATTATCGTTGGATTCGCTATTCAATTGTCTATTTAATAGTGCATAGATGTTGTGTATTTCTTTTATTTCAAGATGTCGAACAAACGTGAAGAAATTCGTGCCTGTATAATTTCCTTGCACATGAGAGGAAAACGTCCGGTTGATATACAGTGGACACTCGATTATCCGGAGCTTAATTCTCGGATAATGCAAATTTAATGAAAGAGTTGAAGAAATAAAACAAAAAAAGAATGAAAAAAGCAAATAAGCTTTATTTTCTTTCAAAATAACATAATAATGAACGCAACTAATTTTTTTTTAGCCAAAGAGACATAATAAACGTAAATAAACTTGACGTCTGACTAGAGCGCAAAATAAAAAGGAACTAAACGCGTATCACATTA
Organism: Macropis europaea; assembly: GCA_916610135.2. Lineage (NCBI taxonomy): Eukaryota > Metazoa > Arthropoda > Insecta > Hymenoptera > Melittidae > Macropis > Macropis europaea. The sequence goes on along the minus strand of OU744352.1, from coordinate 2,849,851 downwards.
TTTATTCCTATTTAAAATAATCTGTAATCGATGTCTGTTTCTGAGAATCAGTTTCTCGTCGGCGAATATCACTACGAACGCTTTGTAAAATAAGTTTCGTAGATAGCAAATGCGCTTCCTGCTCCAAATAATCAAGTGGAATCTCTGCATACGTGAGAGCAAAAATGTCGACAGCGTGTACCATTCATCCGCAAATCGGATATTAAGCACCCGGTTAATGGAGAGTCTACTGTAGTTCGTTTACTGGATGTCGAAAAATCGGTGGTTTCAAAAGCTATAAAACGTTCCAAGGAGCAAGGCCTGTGCTAAACCTCACAAGTCTATGGAGTCATTAACCCTCTAATTATCAGTACCCCAGAACCAATATTTCGCCTTTCATTTCTTTCAAATTTTTGTTCGCCATTCATTACAAGCTTTAATTTAAGGAAAACAATTTTTTTCTTTTTCTTATGTGAAACTACAAACATTTTACAATAAAATACGAAAAAAAAGTGAAATTATCTTTACTTTTAAGAAATATATGTTAATTTTAATAAATGTCTTCGGAAATGCATATTTCCAAGGTATTCATGGGCGGTACACGAAAACCTGTAAGGTACTAAAAGGGTTAGAACGCGATTTGGTGAAAGCGTGGAACGAAATAGATGAAAATACGCTGCCCGCACCGGTCAACCGATTCCAAAAGCATCCCACAAGAGTCTGGCGGTTTCTTCGAACCCATTCTTGTCTAAATAAAATTGTATGCTTCCCCCAATATTGTTATTGCTTTCTAATTTTTGTTAATACAAATTTTGTTAGAAGATAGTGGCCCACAAAGTTGCCAAACTTTTACGGAACCCTGTAAATAAAATTCCGTCTGCCGCAACGGGTGGACGGTGCGGACGCCGGTTGTCATCGGGCTTAAACAATTCGATTTACTCATCAATATTGTAATGAGATGTTCGCTTGGCTCATCTTAAAAAGAAGCGACAACATGGAGGAGATATTTTCCTCGAGTGTCACGATTTTTGCGCAAACGTATCGACCGTTCCGGCGACAGCCATAACAGTAACGCGCGTCTCGCTGTGGATCGTATTAAATTTTGCCGGGCATTAAATTTTACGCGGCCCTCGCTTGCATTCCGTTCGTTTCCACGAACGAACGACTCCTTTCGAAGTCCCTTATTAGCCTTACATCAACGTTTTTACAAGCACCGGGAGACGCCGGTGACGTTACGACGCTCCCCGTCTCGTTGCACGCGTCTGTATTTCGCCGGGGCCCTCGAGATGTTAAACAAACGGCTGTATAATTGAGATTTCACCGGGTCGCCGCACAGAAGACTGACCTGTCAGGGATTTCGAGCAGCTCCGAGGATGAAATTTTGAGTTTCAGGGACGTAATTTTAATTTATAGCAGGGATAAGGGATAGATGTTTTAAAGCACGAAGGTTTCGTTTTAATTATACAGAGTGGGGGAGAAGAACAAAACATATTGCAAGAGTTGGTAAAATAGTTGATTAACCAGTCGATAATTATAATTTTAATTACATAGGACAGGCGGTGTTTGAAAGGGAAACAATTATATTGACTGCTACGTCACCCATATATGAATGACACTGAAATTCAGTTGGCATTTAATATATAATGTTTAAGAAGATAAAAATAATTAGAAGGAGCATAATTTCAGATTACTTTCACGTTGAATCGAAGTCTGATGGTATGGCAGTGAACGTGTTAAAGAAATGAGTGAGTGAGCCGTAATCAATGCTAGTGATTCTATCTGGATATATAAATAGTTGAGCCGTGTGTTATGAGAACAGGGAAAGTAAACTCGTGTTACTTGTTTAATTATTCCGTTTGAAAGTCTTAGAATATTTAATAAAATCTGTTCTCCAGATGCTTCGTTCTCCAGGCAATCATAGCTGAAAGCTGCCTGTCCGTCGAATCGTTAGATCGATATTTAAACCCAGCAACAGATTTCTGATGCTTCGAAGGCTCCCAAAATGGTAGCACAAGTCGGATTGAGCAATATCTGAATAATGAGTTCGTTGGAGTCCGAGTCGTGCATTTTTACAGTCGACGCTGGTAACGGTGCCTTGGAGAACGGCCCAAGAACCGGAATCGTCCTTGCTTCGATTTCGTTCGTCCTTATCGTCTCACGGCGCGGCTAATTGCCCGTCCACCCGGTGACGATGATTTATTTTACACGAAATAACGTTACCAACCTGAAGAAACGTTCTGCCTTCGTCACGGAACAGCCTGAAGGGTGGCTCAGCGTCGGAGAGGTTCCTCAGCTCCGACCATCCTGATCGTCCTAATTGCTGTGCACCAGTGATTCCGCAAACCGGGGTCGTTACACCTGTCACAAACAGTTTCTCCCGTTTTTTATTTTCTTCTTCGATCGATCGAGGGTTTCAGCAATGGAGTTGCAACGCTGGGACGGCGCTGTCCCTCGATCGATCGCGAGTTATGGTTATTATCTTTGGAGAGTAGATCGTAAGGATGGCGAACGGTTAATTAGCGGGCATTGATAATTCATCGATGTCGGTGTATTTGCAATGGTGCAGTATCTACTTTGTGATTTATTCGCCCCTTTGTTGAATAATTCGTGAGATTAAGCGAAATAATAATAAAGTACAATGGTTATTGCTTGAGGGCTGAAGAGCAGAAATTATGGAAATTGATTATACAGCAAAGAGGCTGCGGGCGTTTTGCTCTCATGCAGACGATTCAGCTTCTTAGAATTCATTCAATTCCGTGCATCGAGCTGGTAAGAAATGAAATGAGAGAACAGAGGGTGTGTTGGTGTACCTTCGAATTGAATTTCAGCATGGGGGTAAATTATCTGACCTCGTTGGGGTAGGAACACGTACGGCACCCTTTCCACTTGGCCGGTGTTGCTGACGAACCCAGCAACGTTGCACTCTGTGGACCAATAAAATACATTTGACGATCAATCCATGTGTATTCTCATAGAAAATTATTTTAATTATTGTCAAGGGTCGTCCTTCTATTTTTATCTTCAGCAAAGGCGACCTTGGATCGAAGTTCACCAAAGTCTCACGGATTATCGAAATGTGTCCTGAGATAAGTGTAAATTAAGGTGTACACTGTTCCCATGTAATTTCGGGGGCTTTTTGACCGATAATTTTCTGGATGCATGGGACAGCTTGTAATTTGCAGCAAACTATAGTTGTCTCGGTGCCTTTCCGTTCGTTTCGATCTGAATGAGACCGGGATCAGTCGAAAACGGTCTGCACGAAATTGCGTTTGAGGCTGCGTTCAGAAAAACGCGTGAATTCCTTGCGGTTCGAACGCACGTGGGAAAACGCAGCCGAAAAAAAAGGCTTCGAGCTGGAATACAGACAGCTACATCAAGTTTAAAGAACTAATTGGTAGTCCAATTCGGTAAAATATGATAATTGCTAGGAAATCCGGTGATTAATTAAAGAAACATTTGGACAACCTGATACGGAGTGAACGCTTAATCTACATCCGCCCTCATCGATGAGACTTCAAATTAGCACACGAATTCCTAAATAAATTCTGACAATTAATTAAAATGATTCACAGTTTTAAAACATCGTATAGAAATGACGGAGTTCAGAGGGAGATAAATTAAAAATTCCAATAGTGCAGCAGAGCCTCGATTATCCGAACCGAAGTCAGAAACAAGATTAATCACATTTACTCAAATTAAGTGCACAGTGTGACTAATCATAATTGTAGTTTATAACTGGCATAGGATGACCACTGTTCGGATAATCGAAATTCTACTGTATGTAATTAATTGATAGGTGTGAATGATAAGTCTCCTTTTTACGAAATTTGCTGATACTTTGTTGTAACGTTCAAAAATGTATATTATTAAAAACACTACATTGGGTCTTTCTCCAAGATTCTCCAAAATCCAGTTCTTGGAAAATTATCAGTACTTGGGTATTGTATAGAAATGTGCATATAATTATGTTAATATAACAATTATTTAGATTCCTCCCTATTTCACCAAAATAGATACTTGCTTTAGGCACACTCTGTACAGATATTTTGGGTCGTTCTTTATAAGGTGTTTTTTATAATTCCTCTCATTTTGTAATTAGTAATTTGTAACTATCATAGGATGACCGCTATACTGTACCTAATTAATAAATTTAATACAGTTCTTTTTCTCAATGAAACTATATTTGTTTGGTGAACAATCTTCGAGAAGCCTCAACTCTGTTATTAATTCAGTATACAATTTTCTGCGTGAGAAGTATCGCGTTTCAGGTTTAATCCCGAAGGGGCCTCAGATCAGGAAGATCTTTCGGGATTATGAAACGGAAATTCCGTATTCCTCGGACGTGTCATCGACCAGCTGGCCGCGCCGGGAGTCATCGCGAAACGTAACGCTCGATTTATAATTAACAGCCGGCCGAAAGCCGCTCGTTAAAATGTTAATAGTCCTCCCATAGATAACGATCGACTTCATTCGCGAAATTCACCGCGGAATAATTGGATACGTAATAAAACCGGTCTTAGAACGTTCACCACGCTTCCACCGGGTCCACTCGAAATAACTGGACAACATCAAAGGGTTTCGCCGAATTTGGATCGTCCCGAGGATGGAGCCTGACGAATTTCACGCTCGAAACTTCCTCGATTCGGAGTGATAAAATTTCTAACGTCAAACGGATTGGCCTGTAATAAAAGCCTGTTTCACCCACAGGTTAAAATTAGCAACAGTTTCTAAAACTGTCGAACACGTGGACTCTCTTCCGTGAGCTAATTCTGAATCTCACAGCGTCTTTAGATTTGTCATCAACCTAGTTTACTTGCACTCAATCTTTTATATGCAGGAGATTATATGCAAATGTGTTGTCACTAGAGGCTTTTGACGAGAGCAATACGCAGTATGTTTCTCTACGTTTTCTAGGTTGACATGTTCAGCCCTTGGGTGCTTTGGCTTGTTTGTAAAGCGATGAGGAAGATCTAGTACGCGGTGTGACAGTAAAAAACCTTGTCACGCACGTTTCAAATAGATCTTAATATATTTCTCAGCCCATCGCGTGCAACTGAGACGTTCGACCCTTTCACGATCATTTTGAACGAAGTGGACGAGTTCATTCAGCTTCTGACAGGCTGCATCCACGCGATCAAGGCACCAGCTGCGATTTACCCTGAAGGAACACGATTCCGTAGCCACAGTGTATTTTGTAAAATTCAGCTTCTTATACAGACACGTGATCGACCGCAAGTTCTTCATTACACTCAACCGAGTGGAGGAAAATGTACCATTATCGCATAGGTTCCTAATATGGCGCACTGGACTTCTACCAAAACTATCGCTGCGCTACACGGTGCTAGCAAACCTATAATACCTATAGAAGCAAACCATAAAATAATTGAATCGGTGAGTTGAATAACAGTGCAAGTCCAAAAACCACATTTTTAGATATTCGTAAAAGTAGCATCAGTTTTCGGGTATCGTCAATGCCACTAATTTTATAGCGTTGTTCCAATTTAAACACGGTTATGCTTACCCAGATGAACGTTCGTATATGTCTAACTATGGTTAAACTTTGTTCATTAATTTTCAATAATTAAAATAAAACCATTGGACTTGTACTGTTTTTCAACTCAACCTACATTTTAGTTAGAAAATTTGAAAAACAACACAGTAGTAAAAAGGAACATTTATTAAGTTGCTTTAAACATAAATGAAGTAGAAATTATTTAATGAAGAGTGATTGTTGAACAACTTGTTGAAACAGTACAAATCAATATACAGTTTTTGGTCCCAACATGTAGTTCTATGCATTTTACATTTATATACTTTTCAGATTGTTAGAAAATGTCTAATTCTGGACTTGTGCTGTTCTTCAACTGATTCAATTGCATCCTTGTACCCAAATTTTCACTTACACTGAGACTGTCCAACGTGCCGAATCTTCTTCTCAAAATTCTCAGAGAATTAAGAAAGAAGATTCTGAGACAGGGAGGAACTCAGACGTCATCCACCGGCGCAGGTAAATTCATTATAATAATTTCTATCTGTCATGGGATGCACGGTGCTGGCACAAAGTTCCATTTATGCAACAAGTGCCGCTTTAACTGCCAATAAATTGCACGGAGCAATTAACAGCGGGTTCCGAGCGAACCAGGGTCCCGACCTTAGATCGGTAAATATGCAAATCGGGTTCCACCGCGATCATGGCGTTTTCTCCTCCGCCAGGCCACGTGTCGCGCGTATCGAAATCGAAGAAAGTCGACAGATCTACGAGACTCTCCCTTCGAGGAGCTTTCTCCGTAAGGAACAATGTTGCCCTACTAAACGCGACCGGGCCAATTCGAGGCTCGTAAACATCCTGCGTGTCTAGGTTTCGTGTTCGATCGCCGGATAAGGGAGTCGTGCATGATTTGCGGTGCATAGGTTGCATCCGATGCATCCAGCGCTGGTGCCATGGGAACGAGGATCAGTGTCAGTGTCACGAGGATGTTAATCGTGTATAATTTTACAGAAACCACTTAGCTTCTATGGATGATCACTTTGGAGCTTTAAGAAGTTTCGAAGTCACATAAATTCGACGGTGGATTATTCTAATATTCGATGTCGTAATTAAACTCGAGGCACGCCAAACTGGTGCTTACTATGCTGACAGCTCCCGGAATATAAATTCAATAGAATGTTTTTTATCTTCTCGGATTATTTATCGTCTTGTTTGGCAATCGGTATCGACATTTTTATCGTCGCTCGAGGGACTCGGTTCTCCTTGAGCCCTTCACTGTGCAGAACTTGAAGCATCTTCGTTTTGAACATTCCTTCACGAATCGGAAGAGCTAGTGTACTTTGTACGAAGGCTGTTGGGAGATTTGTTTATCCACGTTGTTGGTTCCAGTGTTATCAAAAAATTGACGATCGTAGCTATAGATAGCAGGTATCGTCCAGGTGGTCAGAGTCTGGAGATTATATTGTACATATTGTCTGCGTTATGAATTGATTTTTCTGCAATCGAATACAGCCTTCAGTGTCTAACTCCTTCTTTTCTCGGTCTATGATGACCTGGGCTGGCCAAAGTCGAGGATGCTGGCTCCTCATCTACCTACGTACCCTTTTAAATCTAATGAGGCCAATTGCTATTGACTTGGAGAAACTAACGGCGTTGGAGATCCACAGTAGCAATGAAACAATCCCATGACATAAACTCTGTATAACTGATGTCATTCAATCATCAACCAGCCCTCAGAATGTCTTGAACGGACTCGTTTATTCGTAAAAAGCTGATCGTAGAAGAATCCAGCGACACGAAGCTGGATATCGGCGTGGATCAGCCCGAGGTCCCATAATTTCACGATTCCTCCGCCGCAGTGACACTATCTATCACCTGGTGAACGGGCGCACGGCTGCTTTCGAGGTTTCGTCGTCGAAGGTCAGAGTTCATCGGCGTGGATCGTCCTGTTCGATCGTTAATCAGCGGCTCGTTATCCGGCTCTCGATCGTCAGGTAGCCACGCTAAGAGCTTCGAGGTCCTCCTACGAGCAAACGGGGCATCTGGAAGAGAGCTGACGGCGTTAATTGCTCCTCGCTGTCGATTATCGTAAATCGCGGCTCCGTTTAACGAGAGACGCCGCGGGCCGGGTCACATCGCTCGAGAAAGCTTGAATGAAAGGTCTCTTCGTTTTACGAAAGTGAGAAGACCCTCTTCGGGCCCCAGTCCTCGTCGTGACCATTATTAACCTTCCGGTTGGATGTTCCAGGCGTCTGGCAGGCTCAGGCGATCGGAGCGGTTCGATATGGAGCAACCGGGGCTGCAGACTCCTTCGAGGTCTTCGAGGACAGGAAAATTAGCGGAGAGCCTACCGTGAAGGGTCGACACGATCGCGAATCGCGACGAAGAAGGTACCGGTTCCTTAACGAGAGAACGCAATAGCATAATGGCCGCCCGTTAATCAAGATTTAAGTGTTTGACGTGCCTACTGTGCGGCTCGCTGGAATACCTAAAAATGTGTAAAACGGGTTATTCCGGAAAATGCCGTTCCTCGTCGAATTTTTCAGGGTCCGCCGGCTTTATTCAGCCATTTTTCACCGGAGACTGGTTGTTTAAAAAGCGCGGAGACGTTGTATTAATCCGCGGAGTCACCGTGGCATCGGTACTTCCACCTTGATGAGATTAATCTCTTCATGTACGATTTAATTCAGACTATGTAGACACTGTACTTGCCAATGATTCCACTGAAGGAAAATCTGTGAAGAAAACAGAGAAAGAGTGTCTTCAAGACCAGATCGAAGGCAGGAGAGCAATTAACGCGCGCATGGTGCAATTAACCAGCAATTCTAACGGACGATTGCGTTTTCGCGATGAAGATCCGCTGGCACGGTGCACAGGGGCAGGGATATTGTTCCTTGCGGTACTTTTGATCATCTGGCCAGGCCTCTGGTGTTCGAAGAGGTCGTATCGGTTATTTATCGGTTGCAGAGGACACGACCGGCCTTGGAACCAGCGGGAGGATGTGTCCGACACGGCCGGCTGACCTCCATCACGCCGGCGAACGGTCTAAGGTCACCGATTTTTCACTCGCCGGCTACCAGAAAACGGATTCTATCGATACGTCTGCCTCCAGACTTCTCTCAAGCTCTTCTTTCGGCATAGTTGCGTTATCTGCGTATGAATTGCTTCGCCGATCCTGAGGAATTGCGATTCTTCGGCGAATCTGCCGGTTGGGAAACAGTTGGCGATAGTTCTCTCAGAGGATGTTCTCTCTGTGAATCGTGGATAAATCTGTCGTGTTCGGAAATCTGTGAATTTATTACGCTGTGTTTAATGGAGAAAATGGATACAGTGGTGGTCCCACGAGGAATACAGCGCCTGGTCTGATGTTTCTTAGCCTTGGTCCCATTAAATGTTATTAATTATAACTCTTTCTGACGCCGTGTCTCGTTGTCAGTCTGAGCATTGCAGTCTGCAGGTTGAAGCTCGTAGTTTAGGGGAGGATTAAATTAATTTTTCATAATCAGAGAGAGAAGGAGTTATCGATACTATTTGTGGAATAAATAGTTTGACGAGTGATCTATGGACACAGCGTTCGAATGTTACCAAGATGGAATATTCAAAGATTCTCGAAGGAACTATCGAAGCTCCGTTCCCAGGCTGCTCTCCTGACTAATGTGCGCACGATTCTCGATACTACAGTTCGAATCATGTGCAACTAAATTCACTGTCTCGAAATTAATACCCGCAGAGTGACACAGTCGCCGGAACGGGTTAAAACTGGTACCGTTGCGTGCGGAGGAAATCTTGTTGGGAAAACCGTGAAATTTATAAGGATGACGCTGCTGAGAGCTGTAAAAACGACCGTCCACGCTCGCGACGCGATTAATGTCCCGGTTAGGTTCATTCTCGAGGACAAGTTAACGTAATAATCCACGATGGAGTACTAGTTAACGCAGCTGGACGCGTGTTCGCAGTTTCTGCGTGATTTGCATGGAAACGGTGGGGGTTCTGACCAACCTTCAGCCAAATGGGGTTATTCTCGTCGTTTAACCACCGTTTCTTGTCGCGATTTTGCAGGTGACTCGAGAAATATTCTACTGTGCACCAGCTGGCTGCAACTTCCTGCGTTCTCCTCTGATTTCCTTTTACTCTCGCGACCAGAGAATGCAGACGTCAATGTTTTTCGAATAATTTATGAGCCACGGTGGTCCCCCTCGGCAGATTGCTAATAAATTCCCGATGGATATAATAAGCCACTGACATTTAGCTGAGGTAATTAGTCGCCAATTAAGATTGATTATTCTCAAGATAACCCCGCACACCTGCTTTAAAAATCAAGAAATATATTCCTCAGTCAGAAATCCTTGCGGTACATCTGATTCGTTAAGGAGGTACAGGATTATTAAGATTTCAAAATGTCAGCTTTTTTTTATTATTGATTCTGAAAGCTTTATCTTTTGCGAAGATTTACAAAAAAATCTCATGATGAAATTCGAATAATTACAGAAGCGTTAAACATAATTAAATGCACAGTCGAGTAATGGCCATATGTAAATTTTCAAGCCGTTTATCTCGAAACTGCACTTTTAAACATTGTGTACATGATAACTCTTGAACGAATCAATATTTTCACTTGAAATTTTTCCTGGATGCGTACAATTCCTTTCTCTATAGTACGGAATTTCCGTATCAACATTGGATGATTCTAAATTTTTTTATAAATCATTAAATTCAAAAAATGATAAAACTTCAAAAATCTCAGTTCAAATTCGCCAATAAAATTCCACACTGTACCTTTAAAAATAGAAATTATTCACCCCAATGTATTTTGCTTCTAGACGATCGGTTCACCTGGAACTACGTAGATACATGGACAACAGGTGTGCGCTACACAGGGCCATCTTCAGCGGTCCATAACTTCAACAATTTTCAACATCTCCACAATTTGTTTTTATTAAATTACTTCTGAAATCGTCCACAATAAACTGTGAACAGTACTGGTAGGATGATTATTTGGTATCTAAACAATCCAAGCCAAAAGAACCTCCATTGGTTCTGTACCCCATTAAAATGTAGTTAAATGCTTGGACCATGAGGTTGTATAGTAAATCCGACGCGTGCAGAGGTCTCGTTCGAGCGGCCAGGGTAACAGAAAATGAAAATTACACGCTGACGGCCGAGCGGCTGATTTTTCTCCGCACTGATATGACTGATGGCCGCACGTGTACGATTCACAGTCACGCTCCTCTGTAATTAATACTAATATTCCGTGGAAGCAGTGATACAGCATGGAGTTTATGGGCCTCGATAAGATTAGGGTCACGCTTGTAATCGCGAGAACAATGGTGATTGTTGAGCAGTCTTCGCAGGTTGACTCGGAATTCTTATTAAGCGAGGAGCTGATGTTATCCGGGTGTTGAGTCAAAGTTACTGGTCCGCGTTGGACGGTCAGTCGGTCATTTAAATGATAATTCATCTATGGAAATGATAACGGAACGTCTCGAAACCTTTGCCATAACAGCTGGACAGTTCCGGAAAGAACTTAGACCTGTCTAACTGCTGTTACTTCGAGCTGAACATACAAGAAACGTTGAAGAATTTGCAAAGGATAAACTTGCTCAGAAGTTCTGACTATATAATACTCTACGAAAAAAATATTTCGAAGCTTCATAATTTGTGTCTTCTTGGATGATTGGAGGGAATTTAAGCTTTGAGAAATTTGTAATGCAACGCGATATTACTCGAAGAGGTTCTTCGGGTCGTCTGAGCGACAGCAATCTCTTCAGGTGTTCCTTAAGCGCTGGCCGATTGTTTGAATTGAAGCTCCACGTGCAGAACAGAGAAATGAGGTGTAGTTAGGGTCGTCCGATTGCATCATTACTGGAGCGGTTCGCACAAACTCGAGGACGTACAGTCACGAGGTGGAATTTCCTCCTGACCCTTCAGGATGAACCCGACGACTCGGGACTGTAACTATACTACCGGCTATCCGGCGTCCTCGGGGACGATTATGGACTTTTCAGCTGCAGCTTTATGATTGCACGCTTCTCGTAAAGTCTACAAACGTAGATAAACGATGTAATTACCCTGAAGAAAATGACATCGCGTTAGAAACGCAATTACTTACGTAATCATCCGATTATTTCGCGAGTGAATGTCCATTACTCAAACAGCAGAGGCCACTTCATATTCGCATGAACTTCGCACGGAGCCTTGAAGGAGCAGCATACGTAATTCCATAAAAATTTCGAAAATATGCAGAAGAGTAGAGGCACGTGTGTCAACAGGTACGAAACTATTGTCTGCGAGGTATGTCGCACCGGTGCATCGTGATTTCGATCGCTATTGAGAGAACGCTTTGTCTCTTCAGCATTGCACCGCAAGGACAAAGATCACGGACGAGAAAAATGGCAGCTCCAAGGCTGAGAGAACCGGAGGGAACATAACCGTGAGCAAATGGACGCAACAGGGTAGCAAGATTAGAATTCAATTAAATTACATCGCGTCGATGGAAATTGATGCAACGAAGTGGCGAGGAGATTCGATGCAATTAAATATCATTACGTCTGCTGGGAATTCCCAGAAGAGAATTCGTCTTCTGACTAACGTACCGCCGAACGTGATGAGCATTAACGCGTAATGCATGATGGAGAACAGTGTCTATGAAGCGGAAGAGAAATTATGGTACCGTGTGGTGGGATATTAATCTTTTCGCGGTGTGTATCAAATGTAAAGCGATGCAGCAACGTGTGTGTTTCTTCGCTGTGATATCCGCGTGTGTAATCACGTTTCTATAGTTTTTCTTCAGGGTATCCGTTTTCTGATACGCTATACGCGTGGGTTAGGATTAGATCAATACATTAAACAAAAATTTGAATGACAATACCGAAGAAAATGCTATTTTAGTCATTTTCGTTTGGAGCAGAGTACCTGGACAGTTCCCTGTGTTTAAACTGATCGACAGAATAATCAGATCACAAGATAGGTAAGCAATCATTGCAGAGATTGCAAGATCAGTCTGATATTACGTGACGGAGGTTAATGGTCAGTAACGTAAAACGTGCAGTGATCTTCGAAGGCCTGGAAATCATGGAAGTGCTCCATCATTATTCATACCTTTCCAACGACGAATCACGATCTCACTGATTATCGAGTATCCAGTCGCGGTGCTTCGTAAATATTAAACAGTCTCTCTAATTAAGAACGTTCTATGATAATCTAGCTTCTTCTTCAGCCACCTGAATTGTCTTTACGATCTATCGAATGACCAGTGAAGCTTCTGGATGTTCAAACATCGTCAAACGTGAACCTGCAGAGCAACAATCGGGTCTAAACCTTCGCTGTGAAGAATTCGAAGAACCTCGAAGCATACCACTCACAAAAATAACGGTTATATTTTTAATAATATCGTTCGGAGGTCCGTCGCGACAGAAAGACACAAGGCGTTGAAAACTGAGTGATTCGCGAGAGGTAACGATGGGGTCATGCGGGTTCACCGCTGGTACAGCAGTGCTAATGATTCCAGATGATTTCCAAGGCACGAAGGTCATTGCACGAGGTCACGGCGACGTGGAAATGCATAGTGAATGAGGAGCGAGTTGAATGGGTCGATTTACGTTTATCTGAGATCGGACAGGCTGCGATGATGAGTAATGGAAAACAACTGACGCCTGCACGCAACGATCGTTGCATAATTCTTTACGATTCCACCTGAGGGGAATTCTGCGACCATCGATAGTAAGAGTAGAGAATCACGTTGGAACACCCCTTGTGCAAAAATTGAAAGATAAAAATTTGAAACGTACTTGAGGCTGGGTCAGATGGAGACCTCGAGATAGAGTAGTTAACGCGTAATCGATGATTATCGAAAAGATAGAAGCCTCTATGATTATATTCTTCAATTTTGGAATACGTAGAAAGATTTTACAATGTTGGATAGTTATTTTAAAATTTGTATTTATTACTCGTGAATATTTTTGGCGGGGCAGTGTCTTATCCGAGCGTTGGAGTCTCCAGACATGTCTTATGCGAGCATCGGAGTCTCCAGACATCTCTTATGCGAGCATCGGAGTCTCCAGACATCTCTTATGCGAGCATCGGAGTCTCCAGGCGCTTCTTGCGCTAGCATCGAAATCTCCGTTCGTTTCTCGCCGTGTTTTTGCGATTCTAACTATCAGAGAGGTTCAAGATCGATGTGGAGCCTTCGTGCAAGGTCAATGGAGGTGTTCGAAGTTTCACCTACTGGGAGAATGAATATATTTCACGTCTCTCCTCCTCCAAAGGTTTTTGCCTATGCAAATCGACTATTTACAGCCGAGCGCACGCAACTTTGTATTTACTCCTAACTTTACCGCTTCGAAAAGGAATTTCCTTCATAATCATCAGTTTTCATTCAGGACACCTTTTCTCTGCGAGAAGGAACTCGTGCTCGAGCCTACGGGAATTAATTTATGTGCCTTTCGTGGAACGTGTAATTATTCCATAAAATTGCCGCCGGTGGACACGAGTGTTTACTCTGGAAACTGCGATTCATCGTGTTGTTAGGGTACCGGGCAAGTATAATATTCGAGGCAGGTAACGAGCTTTTAAGTACAGAGTATTACATAGTCGTTTGTGGATCGAAGGGATCGAAATTCGAAAAATGGGCATGCCTAATGATTTTCCTCGCCGACGCTGGGCCGCACATGGAGCAGTCGAAATTGCAAATTCACCCAATTAACTCGATCAACTGCATATTATGTTCGATCACGTGTGTCGATTCTCATGATCCATTATGCGAGACGATTAATTTACGATAATGAAGCCCACTTATCGAGTTCCAACAACCGATCGTATGAAGCTACTCATTTTTCGCGCACTGGTTGTAATCAGCCTCGTTCAGAGAATCGAGAGCAGCGTTTCCAAAGACTCTGTGGCTCTAAATTTCGTGTGTGCACCGCCTAATCGTCCTGCCTGCTCGATGCAGCGACATTCGGACTGGAAATCATTTTGCACGCGGAAAAACGAGACGAAGAACGGACGGCAAAGCGTACGGTGATCACGATTCGGTACGGTACGGTCGCTTGGAAGCGTGCGGCACGAGGACGATTTGCCATGAACAGCTGAGGCAATCATTTTCGATGACACGATACGATTGGAAACCGTACGTGCGCGTAACTGCTCGCTCGTGATCCCAGAAACGCAAGATCCGACAGATACGGAAGAGAAACGTGCCGATTCCGCGGAACTTCCTGCGCGTTTCTGCGGACCAATAACGCGGACTTTCAACCAAACGAATTCTTTAGAGAATATACAGACGACCAGGATAAAAATTCAAATTTATAATGAGTGCTTCTGGTCAATTTATGCGAACACAGCGGCGTGCGTTCGACTCGATTGCTTGAAATTGGAAAAAAATCGTTGGACGTTCGAGCTGATTGGCTTCGACAGGAGATATAGTTGATGCTCACCGTGGATGTCATTCACGCAGATATGGAGATCCTCTCGGAAGGTTGGCAGGCCATAGTTGCACTGACAGGTGCAGGTGTTGTTCGGATGAACGAGTCCTGCCGTCGAAGGACTGCGTGTGTAAGGACTGGCCGTGCCGCTGCTGAGGACCGTGCAAGCTTCCGTGCAGGAACCTGCGAAGTCAATTCAATTTTCTTCAGCTCCGTCTTCATCAATCTTTCATTAATTCGGACCGCTGGAATTCTCTTGTTTTTTCCCGAGAAACGAAGCAACAGGTACATTCATCACGAAGTGTTTATCAATTTGCATGGCTCGTTGATTCGTCGGCTTTTTTTTTTTTCATTCGTTCGTTTTGTATAACTGTACGCGCACGTGCGTCCGAAGGGAGACACGTACAGATAAGCTTCTAAGACGCGAAAATTCGCGCGAGCAAAACGTGCCGTATAATCCGACCAGGTGAAATACAGCTGTCAAACCGTTACATCGTAATTTCATGGTTAATCTGTTAGAAGCGTTTTTTCGCTGGCGGCCGCCGCACGAAATCCTCCGCTCGACGCGTTCTCTCTCCTCTGTCAAATTTCTCTTCGAGCCTCCGTTTGGAATCGAAAGAAATTTGTGGAAATAAATTAACACCGGTCCTCGAGATCGTGAGGTGTTGTTTAACGATTCACTTCAACCAGAGGGTTTAATTAGTACGAAAAGAGGGTGAAATGATGACGAAGAAGTTCTCCGAGGGGTTTATATCTTTGTAAATTTATTGATGACTCTACCTTCGACTATGAAGCAGAAATCACTAGCGCGGATAAACTGTTTGTACTTTTAGACAGAAAAAAATGGTTACGTGTCAAAATTTATGTATGACTCGTTCCAATAATTGCGACTCACCCTCCAACGTGAAGATGTCTCCATCTGAGTGCCTGATGACCGAAAGTTCTTGACAAAGACCGGTCTGTAGAACGTTGAAGAAGCCCCCAAGGACGAGAACTAGAAGACGCATCTTCCCCACAGCATTCTGAAACAAAATGGAGCGAATCACGATCACTGTGAGCGTCCAACGGATGAACAGAACGATGAAGAGGCTTGTTTGCCTTTGGTCACGTATAAATCAACCGTTTCTCTTTCGCTTCGCTCCGTGCCGCCATTTTTCCAGGCGCTGAGCAACCTTAAATCTCCTCCTAAATCGTACGCGACTTAATCTCGTGGTAAACGAAGTCGAATCTACGTATTACAACTTACTCTGGACGATCGTCGCCATTAATTATCGACTAACGTGTCGATTTATTGGTGTTTTGAACGATTTCGCAGGCGTGGCCGTGAAATTACGACAATTATCAGCTGAAATAGATGGCCGGAATTAATAACAGTAATTAATCAGCATTAAAAGTTTCTCGACGATCTGGCGTAGCTTCTGGGCATGGACGACCATTTTCACCGTCCACTGTCCTTAGAAATAAATCTCTTTCACAGTAAGACACTTCGGGGCTTTCTGCGCCTGTAAATCACTTCCTGTCAACGATTCGATCCGACTAAAAAACTCTTGTCATTTATAAATAATCGAACATTGATATATCCGCTCGACGTAAACAAAGCAGTCGAGAAACTGGAGCGTAAGTATCAGCTGCCCTGCACACTGCTCCGTGTCTTTAATTACATAAATAATCACCGTCGAATTCAGTAACTTTCTCCCAACGGTAATTACACTCCTCTTTTCAAAACATTCGTACATCTTCCGATTCGAAGAGCCGCGAAGAGAAAATTTCACTCTTAAACGCTCGAAGGGAAATCCTTCGGCGTTCCAGGCCATGAAGTTCCGTTCTTCCAGCTCCAGCAGCATGAAAGACTGCTCCGTGTTCAGCTGCTCTTCGAATTCTCGCGGCTTCTTCAGGGCCGTTTTTCTATCCTCTGGTCTACGCCACGCGTGCCATCCGCTCGATTAGCCATGACGACACGCATCGATCGAGTAAATCATGCTATGTAAATGGAATACAATCTTGCACGAGAAGATCTCAGCCCGTAAGGTGGGTTCTTCGCCTCTTTTTTCGATGACGGAAGCAGCGCGCTCGACAGGCTGTCGTGTACCATAATTTCCAGGCAAACGTTCGAGATTTCTCGTTACCCCGCGCTGAATTCGAGGATTCCCTCGTCATCCTTCTGGCCGATCTTTTGCATGCACGCCTCGCTTTCAGAGAACTTTATTAAGACTCAGACAACTTGACAGCTGAACAACTTCCTCGGGTTTGGCCGGATAAACGAGTCGTCTCTCTCTTCTCTGTTGTATTGTTCGAGTTCTGAATACAAGTAGACGGTGCAGGATCGAAAATGGCTCGTTTTCGTTCCCAAAAATCGGTCGTTCGATAATTCGCCTGTCGTCTGTGTCGAACGATCGGTATCCTATCGCATCGGGAGGTAAGAACGTAGGAATTTCGGCGGTGCACGAAGGCACGCGTTCTTCAGGAACACGAGACGCGTCTCGAGGTTCCTTAAAGGGCTGTTCGAATGTCGAACATCCATTTTCGGCCAGCAGAGTGCCGCTAATTACCCTGATCGCATCTGAATAGACCGCGGCATATCTCGAGAAAAAGCATCCTCGAATGCCTCGAGTTCGCTCGAAGAAACGCCGCGTTCCGCGTATCAATTAATTGCCTCGTTCCCTTTTAATTGCTCTTGAGCTTAATGCCGCGGCTGCAATTACTATACCGCTCGAGTGCGTTTCAGTAACCTAATTCTTGCCATTCGAAGTGATTTTCTTTGAAGCGCCGACCAGTAGTATCGAATCTTCTATAATTATTTCAACTCAATCTGTTACTACGATTATTTTCGAGGAATATTTTCGGATGCTGCGTTACATCTCTCCGATGGATCCTTGAAAAATGTTTTCTTATCTTCTCAATTTGTCATCCTGGCGTCGTTTTATCAGAAGACTGTTCCGTGGTAATCTTCCTCCTGTATACTGTTTTTATTAATTAATTATACGTATATAAAAATGTTAAACGGAGGAAACAAATTGCCGGGTGACCGGACCGACGAGTGTGTCTGCTAGAATCCGAGTAGTATCTTATCGAAGACTATGAGAGTATCCAGTTTCGAGACTCGTTTTATGATCTAGCCGGACGCGTGAAATGGAAGCGCCCGGTCAAAGAAGAAATTGTTAACAAGCGTCGATAAAAACCTGCCGGATGATTTATGTCAAACGGGTCTCTTTCGATCGCGATTACGGAACGTTGTAAATTCTATCGTAAGTCAATTTAAATGCAATTCCTGTCCCAGCTTTACGACGTTCTTTGGCGAGACTTTGACGTCCTCCGCGACGGCCCGGGAACTTAGTTTCAAAACTTGGAAACTATGTGGAATTACGACCGTTTAAAGGATGAACACGCTCTCTGAAAGTGTTTCAGCGATTTGTGCTAACGACCTTTTAGTAATTAACGCCTGCAATGCCGCGGTACATTTGTCAAGTCGAACGTAACGCGATCGAATCTTCTTTTCATTTAAAAAAGTCGATGGTCTCGAGAATATAATTGAATCTGCCCCGCGGTCCCTCGATCGAGGAGTAAGGTATTGGTAGTAATCGATTCACGAGAAGTCCGAAGAAACGTAATTTATGTAATTTATGAAAGGAATTATAGCGAGGCTCAGCAGGGCGCATACGAAACGGAACGGTGATAATCCACAAAGGAGGAGTTGCCATCTTTTTAATCGAATAAACGATACCGCGTGATTTCCGACCAACGAATAACTGTTTCTCGAATCAACGTCTGAGCATTCGTGAAAATAACACGTGGTCCCCGAAAACACTTCCGGGAGCCGGTGATTCGAAGTCGACGCAGCGTATCGATTCTTCGAAAATTATGTTCGTGCAGTCCCCGTGTCGAATTCGTTCGACGCGAGAAAAACGGTTGGTCCATCGAAGAAATCGATTGCAATCGATCGCAGGAATTCGCGGTTTCATTAATTCAAATTTAATCTCCCTCCCGAAATTACAATCGACCGTATCAATTTTTCGGTGGTGTGCGTTGACGATCGTCTTCTTTTCATCATAAATTTCCCCGTTTTCACACTTCAGGTGAAATTTTAATACGGCTCGACCGTCAAAGAGGAGGCTGGCTACTTTTCGATACCTTCGACACGGTTCGTCGACCATAAATTTCTTCAGGCTCGTAAAATAATGCACTCTGACCCCTGGCCACCTATTCCTGTCCAACACAATCCGAGACATATTTTATCCCGATGGCTTCCAAGTTCGTGGCACGTTTTTCGGCCACCAAAGGACCCACCGCTCCATAGTCGTTGAATGAACACTGATTTTTAAATGATGGCATACCTCAACAATTCTCTTACTTCTTTTAACCCCTTGCTGTACGATTTTTTCAACGATTTCGTGCGACA
The DNA here is from genome assembly GCA_916610135.2 of Macropis europaea. Classification (NCBI taxonomy): domain Eukaryota; kingdom Metazoa; phylum Arthropoda; class Insecta; order Hymenoptera; family Melittidae; genus Macropis; species Macropis europaea. Next base: position 2,830,569 of record OU744352.1, on the reverse strand, counting down.
ACGTTTGCTATTCCACTTCTAGAGTGCCGTGATAAATGAGAAGCGTCTACCAGCACATGCAGTTCGCTTTTAACAATCTGTTGAAGGTCAATTTGTGCTGTAGTGAAATACTTTAAACAATTGGCACACAAATTGGACTCGTATTTGTAACGTATCAATCGTATCCTGTGTCACGAGTGTGACTCGTTGTTTTACGGCAAGGGGTTAAGCTTACACCCCCGTCCATAAGTCACTGAACACTTTCTCATTCTCAGCAAAATGATTATTAGAACGTGGATACAATACAGTGGTTGGACAAAATAATGGCAGCGTTGATTAGAAGTCGTTTATTGTGTAGTTAGGGCCAGATATCCTTCTCCAGCTTGTCTAAAAGAACTTGAAGAATTTCTGCATGAAGAGTGGCATTAAACATTATTCAGGATTTGTATGATGCCATTCCCAGGAGAATTCAGGCTGTATTAGACGCCACTGGTGAAAGAATTTTCTTAATGTACGAGGTGTTTCCATTATTTTGAATAGCCCCTGTACATTGGCTTGATTTTATTATTTTATGCTGTTATATTTGTATCTACTTTATGTTAATATAGTACCTGAATATGATATTAATAATATGCACGTATAATTTAAATACATAAATACGTAAGTACGTTTCTAATGCATCTCTAACTCGGTCAGACGATAATATCTACACACTTTCCGTTTGTCTTGGAAGTTTTGCCCAAAGTCAAAGAAAAACTTATGAAAGAAGTTAAAAGAAGGTTGGAAAGAAATTAGTTCCGAAATATCAAAACCTTTGATCGAAAGAATGCATCTACCAGTTCAAATAGTTATACACGATTGATTACTTAACTTTGGTAAGATGTTTAACATACGATTCGGATCATATATTCTCTACATTATAAACAATTAATAGGTACTAGCTTTATTTCATAATGTAGGTCATTTCACAGTGTAAAATCATTCATCTCCTAATCTTACTAATTGTAAGTGTCCTGTGACTTATGGAAAGGAGTGTATGTTACAAATTTTAGAGGCGTATGAAGTTTAATTCATTTCCCCTGAACGGTTCTTTGTTCATTTCTGCGTGCAAATTAAAACTAGAGGGCCGCGCAGGTGCACCAGAAAATACAGCAATAAAATTTCACGGCAGTGAAAAAGAATTCGAGACGGTACAGTTTTGGAGAACGCGAGTGGAAACCGCTGGAGGATCGTTTACAGGGGTCGGTGGTCCCGGTTCGATTCGTGGACGAAACCAGGAACCGCAATCGAGCGGTTTCGATGTTAATGGTCCAAGGAACCGGTATGCACTCGATGCATTAGCGTTACATTCGTGCAGGGACACGCGTCAGCCACGGATAGGCGGCCACGTTTCGCGCGTGCACCACTTCCGGCTCTTGTAAATTCGCATTATGCAAAGCGACGAGGCCAAGAGCCCGTTGATGAAGAGCAGATCGCAAGGGAAGATCGTACGTGGCCGATTGCCGTGTCGCGTGTTGTGTCAAGGCGAATGCCAGCCATGATTGCATCGCTGTCACGGAGAATCTGTCGGCCACTTGCTCCTTACGCTCCTCTAATTTTCTGGAGAATTCAGGGTAGCTCAACGGTGGAACAATGAGTGTTTTCAATGAATATTCAACCGAGTAGTATCATTGAACCGTCGAGCCACGTGAATAGATAGCAGCTGGCACGTGCAACTGCCAGATACCAGAAATTCTAGAGATTCTAACTTACAAGATTGCTGGCTACATGTCTCTGCTGTCATAGTTGATATTTTTGCTGAAGAACCATGAAGGTGGACCATTTTTCAAGCGTGGACAGCACGGTGCCTCTTCAGGATGAAGACAGTACAACCTGTTTGCTTGTAGGTAACGCGATCCGCGTAATTTTAGATTATTACAAAACACGGTGTCGGGGATGCAATTACCAGCAGGGTGTTCCAAGGCTAACGGTCCGGCTGGAAACGGGATTTTAATAATATTACGGTGAGGGAAGATTAATACATTGTAGCTGACGGCGAAAAAATTGGCTGAGACGTTTCGTGAGAAACGAGGCATTCCGCGATTGAGCCATTCGATCGTTAGAGAGCTCGAAATTGCTTGGCCACGAAATTTGAACTCGGCCGTCATTCGTAAGGTGCCGTGACTCGTGTGTGAAATTTATTGTCGAACGTAAAACGGTATCTCGAAAGCTAATACTGGCACGGTTACACGTGTACGACAGAGTTTCAGAAGTATGAATATTCAATGGAAGAAGAGTAATCGTCGTCTGTCGTTGGATATTCCTTGCGTCTGGCTGAAACTGTACAAGAGAAACGATACGGACATTCCGGAAATAGGCGGCAACGAGCGGGAGCCAATAATGTTTGTGACAGAAATTATCATCTGTGCAGACGGTTCCGTCTGTGTCTGTGAAGAATTATGGCGGATCGACCCTGATTAAAAGGATGGAGGATGACGAATGACGAAAATCTACTGTTCGATCATGTTCTACTTACTGTTCGAACCATTTTCTACTTGATACTTCGACGAATCTTCCATCCCCGACATGCTCGAAAGAGCAAGTGTGGATTCGAGGATAAATCATAAATGATCAGACATTTTGGTCTTAGATTTTAACCCTCTATAACCGGAATTTTGTTTACATATGACGAAAATGAAACATCAGATAAATCATAAACATTAATCTTGAAACTTGTATCGAGAGATATAAAAATAATAATAAACGAACAGACTCCTTGGTGGCAGTATAGTCGTAGAATATAATTGTATACAGTGATAAATAAATGAAGTAAGACTTAAAAAATATAGATATATAGTTATGTAACTTCCAAGTCACATGGGGTTATAGAGGGTTAACATATTACCTGCCCCGCAACAGAATTTTCTAGACTTTGCTACAACGTGAAACTAACAACGAAATTTAAGCAGTGGACGTGTCAAGAAGAGCACTAAAAGCTTCTTAACCGAGAAAGGAAACTCACTTAGCGATTGCAGGAAGAGATAGCAAGGTCCTTTAGCCTGATCAGGCTCCAAAATTACGGTGCATGGATGCACCAGGTACTCGACCGAATTAATCAAAGATATAGTTGGACGCGTCAGACCGTGGTCAGTCGAAAATAATTAGTATCGTTCGGGCAACCGCTTGTGAAAGCCAAGAGTGATCGATCTCCTCCTCAGCCGGTTCGATGATTCTCAACGAAATCATTTCGGTCTCTGGCTGCGTGCAGGTGTGCCCGATTAAGCTACCTGTAAGAAGATACTCCGTAATTACGAAAAAAAATCAATCAGTTACATCAGCTCGTATCGAGGGACGTTGTAAACTGGCTTTTATACAGGGTGTTTCGGAAAAAGGATCACGAACCTTGGGACATAATTTGACTTCCACCGCAATCAGCGCGTTGATGAAGACCTCAAGTCCGCCATGAGGCTGCATGATTTGCGGACATAACTTAAAGGATTTGCCAATTGTTGGTGCCATTTTTTTCCTCCGTCGATGATTCTGAACGATTTAAGACGCGCGTAATCCTCTCTCCTCCGTTTTCAGCCTGGACACAACACGCTGATCGGTTGAGACTAACGATGTTCGTGTTTTTCATCGGTTTACGCTCGTTAAGGGAAATTACAGGAGCTTACGCTCAGGCGAATTCGCCTAAGACGTTCGTCGATCGACGCACGTCTCTCGAAGGCGTGATTTTTTCACGGCCAATTTGTTTCCTTTCATGTGGACAGGCATAAATCGAACGTCGCGAATCGCTTTCGATCGTAAACACGATATGCAAAGTCTCGCGTAATATGGAAATAATCGATCCTGGGGACGATCGTTAGCCTGCCGACGTGTTTTCAAGGTCGACGGAGACACGTTTGCATGGCTGAACCCATGACGCGATTCAAAGAGAGATTTTTCGATGGAAACAGAAATGAAATCAGTGATCTAGCCTCTCCTTGGGGGGGAAAGTGGCTTTCATGTTAATGTCGCCTTTCCTGAATAACGAGAGCGTGGTAAATAAAAATGGAGAAAATTGGTCCATGATGCAATGGCCACTGTTGTTTTTAACGCTTCGAATGATAAAGCTTCTAAATTTTTATACAGAATGAATTTGAGCTCATAGCTTTTAATCAATAATATTGATTACCGCCATGAGTTTTTTTATGTAAATAATTCATGATTTAAAATGGCTATAATTCATATATATGATCGTTTGTCACTGTTTAAGCAGTTTCACTAGGAGAAAGTTTCTTCTTTCATTCCATGATTAAGTAGTTCGCACCTGAGTCCTTTTTTACACGAAGAAAAGCATATTTTCTGTGGCTTATAGGCAGGAGAATGTAAACGATTCAAGCGGTCCACTAAAAAAGTAGAAATTAGTCGCCTCGGAGGCATGTGAGGATTGAAAAGAATGTTTGTTAGCACCATTGGACCTGTCATCTCGTTATTTCGGATGACCACGCAAGGATCCAAGGAAAATCCGACAAATTGTTCAGCCCCTGAGCAACACGTTCATTTTGATATAAAAATCATTTTGATCCATCGCCTAAGGTCGAAAAATAAATTAATTTATAGAGTGTGGCAGTTAACGAGAATTAAAATATTTCAGGAATGTTGGCCGTGGTTTCTCTAATTATTTAAGAAGTCCAATTTGACTTAATTGTAGGGTGATATGATCAAGGTTGGAGGCTTCAGATAGTTAGGATTTAATCCATTTTATCTGAAGCGTACTTTCATCGTCTGGAATTTTTTTAATTGCTCGAAAAAGCGACGAGTATGCCGGTGCAAGGATGATGCAGCCTAATCTGGCTAAACGGAAGTGCTTTCGACCAGAAGAGGTCGTGACAGCAGACGGGAAACATATTTACTGTTATGGCTGCCCTGACACACAGTTTCAATTACCTCACATGGCTGCCCCCTTCATTTATGGGGACTTTGAATTAACTCATCCCGTTTCTATGATGAATCTTGAGTAATTCCATTTAAATTCACACTCAGTGGAGGTACTTAAAAGACAGTTAAACTTAACTGCCAATTTTTTTGCAAACTTTCGACGATCATAGGAATAACAAAAAATCTGCTGACACAGAAATTTTCTGGCAGCGATTATTCGAGTTCTCATTAAGCAATTAAAATGATTATGCACACGGCGTCGAAGCGAGATATCCACGATCGTACAGGATGTCCAAAACGAAGGCAGTGAACTGTTGATGCATCGGCACGTTGACGCCCTTTTGAATCATCTCCACGCCATCCATCCATCAATCTCTCGAATGGCGTCCACTGGCATTCTCAGAGTACCCCAATTTCACACAAAATCTTCTGAAAATGTCTCAGTAGGTGAAAGTATGCAATTTTGAAAGACTCTAAAGCACTTGAAAGTTCAGGTGTATAGACAAAATTCGTCTAGCACAAGACATTCTCAAAGACTGATCAAACACTTCAACAATACACTGGACACAATGTGCAAGGAGTCTCCAAGAATTTGAAAGAGAAAACACTTCGGAGAATCTCTATTTCAAGTCAAATAAGTTCTGCTTGTCACAGCTGCGTTTCCTCGCCCTAACTTCCGATTGCCGATCGTAAAATAGTGCTCACCGCTTCCTCGTACTAATTTTTGTAAAACATACTTTCCGCCGTGGAGCTGCCAGTTTGTTCACTTGTGCAAACTCGTCACCAGGGAAACTGCGAAGAATTTTCATTTCAGCGAAAGCCCACCGTTTTTCCCTGTTGCAAACAATTTTAACTCGCTGATTAACTGTTCGTTGATTAAATTATTTGCACTACATAATTCTGTAAGAGTCGGATGCCCTGTAATATCAAATTTTGAACAATTCATATTGAAGAGAAAAACTCTGCGAAGTGTACTGCGCAACACGAGTGTGACTCGTTGTTATAAGATTTAATATTCAAACGGTCTTCTGGCTCTGAAATTTATTATTTGCACTACATAATTCTCTGAGAGTCGAGGGCTCTTTAATATAAAATTTTGAAGAATTCATATTGAAGAGAAAAACTCTGCAACGTGTAATGTGCAACACGAGTGCGACTCGTTGTTACAAGGTTTAACATTCAAACGGTCCAAGTTGAAACAGGATGGAGCAACGATGAGCGTTTCTCTCGGTTCATAAACAAGTTTTCGCGAACGTGCTGCGTGTATCTTGTTTCTCGCAATTAAGAATCGATTCAGGGAATCGCCATGTGGCCGACAGGTGAATAAAATGATAGGTAGAACGAACAATGAACGATTCACCTACGCGCTGCGTGGGTCGGAGCAGAGAAATCTGATTCCTGTCCGATAAGCGGGATTCTGATGCATTTTATTCATCGCCTCCTCGATTAAATCGTGAGCATGACAGAAGGAAGTAAGAATATCAAATTATTTCTTGAAGAATATTGTTTTTCACGCCAATTAACACGTTCTCCACCAGCGTCACATACGTGTGAGGCGTCGATTCTGTTTTGAGAGCTCGACGTCACATATCTGTGACAGAGATAATTGATAAAACTAAAGCGAGGTCTGTGGTGGACATTTTTCTCGAATCGACCATGGTAGCAAACGTGGTAATGAGAGTTTCGACATTTTATTGACATATTATAGCGTGTCTGACCAGGCATGGGAGTTTCCATCGAAGTAGTCAAGGTGTTAAAGAATTTTTCACACTGACATTCCAATCGCCAGCTGATTCGACGAAAACAGAGGCTCATATCATATCATCACCATCATTAGACTCTGAAACTCTCGTTTCGTCTGAATAGAGCAGAACGAAAGTGGCGTGGCCAGGAGGAGAATGAGCATGTCTGACGATGAACAGGACTCCACAGAAGGGATAATGACAATTTGAAGTAGAACGAGGGCTGTGTAAATATGGCATAACAGCAGGAGGAGCGACAAAAAGATTGAAATGTTACGAATCACGGTTCGCAGACGGTTAACGAGGTAACAAATTATTCCGACGCGTGAGTTGTACATTTTCAGGCCTCGAAACGGTCATAATCGTTGCTCGTCCGAGAAGAAACGCCTGGTACACGTAGTTTTGACTTATGCGTCGTAATTGGCAGCCTTTTGTACTCCTGGAAAACACGGTCTTCATTTACAACGCTGTACATGAATCAAAATTGCAATTCCTTAAAATAGAAACGACAAGGCATATTGGAACCGACAGCCTGCTGGATCAACCATAAATCAAGCAAAGAAAAATACTAAACAGGTAATGGTGATAATGTTACAAGTAAACAGCATTAATCTCCTGATCAAAGAACATTGAATGACCTAAAAAGTATTTCCAATGAACTATGTCCTAATAACAGAAACGCGTGGGTTCCATGGCCATCTCATGGTGCACCGTAAATCTCTCGAAAACCGCGACCTCGCGGGCATAGATCGCATTAAGCACGATTTACACTTGGATCACGTGCTGGAGCAACGATCATCAATCCCCCATAAGCATCGAGCTAATGTTCGTTCACGGAGGACACGTTCGCATCCCATGGGTGTTCCGAAGGGCACAGGAACCCATGGGCTGCCGCCGACGGCGATATTCCACGCGAGAGTCGTAAATAAAATTGACAGTGAACAACTTGTCACGGTAGCGGTGCCATACGATGCTCGTCCTTTGATGGCAACCTGGTCTGGCTCTTTGACAACTTTCCTGAAGAATGGAAATGCGTTCGATAGGATCTCGATGACGGAGTCTGCCTGCTGGTACCATAGTCTCGTGTGACCATGAATTATTCCTGAAATTCAACGAGTTTCTTTCAATCGACTGTCTCGTGCTTTGATGAACCTTTGAACATGTGCTCTTAGTTTGATTAATTTTTTTCCTATGGAGTTTTACGTTTTCTGAACAGTCCAAAAGATTTTGTATCAAGCAGTGAAGAACGATAGTGTTTAAAATAATTTTAAAAAATATTACTTGAGCAATAAGATCGTAATAACAAATAAATTTCCCAGTAACTATGAAGATGATTCTTCTAAATGGACCGCAGTGTTCGAACACTTAAGAACTACTGAAAATGGCAAACCACTGGGTGTCTGGCTAGCTATATCCGTTTCCACTGTGTCGTCTAACGAGTTGTTTCCAAGAAAGTAGAATCTCTTCTAGAAACTCTGCCGGTATACCGTATAAGAAACTTCCTAAAAATTCTTCAGTAGAAGCAGGAAGCTTCGGAGAAGCTGCTCTCTCGCAGGATTAAGTCACGGGGAGCCAGTAAAAGGACAAATGTCCTCGAGAGGACGTATATCGGTATTCTTCAGAAGCTTCATCGAATCCTAGCTGTACTTCGCAAAGTTATCTGATCGTCCAGGAATCCGACTCCCGATGCGCTGCACTCGAAGAAGCTGGTCAATAAAAAGCACGTGCCTGGACAGGTTGTCCGTGGAGAAAAAATCGGTTGAATCGCTAATTTCTCGTAGCATCTGTACATGGACCGAGGCGTAGAAAGAAATTCTGGCTGCTTCCGTTTCGCTGTTTTGCCGCTGGAAAGTCAGGTGCTCGATCGGAATTCGTTCTTGTCAGCAAGAAGTCGCCGGAGAAGCGAAGAAAATAGGATTTTTTGCGATCAGAAAAACGGCAGCTCGATCAGAGTCACTCCAGCGAATTTCGCGCGAGAGGAAAAATGATTTGGCTCCGTTTCACGGATAATGGATGTCGTAGATTGTTAATTGTGGTCAGAGTTATTTATAATGCGGGCTTTGGGATTCGTTTCGCTGGCTTTCGCATGCATCAAAGCCCACCTATTGCGATCTACGATTTTACGCGTACCGTTGCTCGTTTACCGCTACATCATCGACCTGTAAATTATGCGACTTCCTTCATCCATTGTCCCTCGTCCTCTTTCGCCATTTTTTCAACCCTTCCAAGTGTCGCGGGCTCATTTCTCCTTATAAAACGATCGGACACCGTTGCTTTTCCATCTGAACGTTTAAATTCACGAAGGAGGTTCGAATTCGAGTTTCAGATGGAATCACGTGGCCGAGGGATGTTACTTAGCCTTAAAATGGCGGTCACCGGAGGAGCGCAGTAAACACCGGCGAGAAACGAGGATGATCGGGAATTTTAACGGATAAACGCACTTCCAACGAAAACAGTGGACGAGACTTTTATGCAAATATCCGATTAAGTGTTTCACGGTGTTACCTGTCGGCAATAATATTGCGAGAGAAGAGCAGATAAGAGGCGCTGCGTAATTACTAACGTCGAGCGTGAAAGCACTCGAGATTCTCGAAGCTTGCGGAACGTTTTACTTTCGAGATCCATCGTACGCAACCCCTTTCGACTTCTCGCGATGAACAACAACTTACTTTTTGACCTCCTTCGAACGTGTCGTGTATTGTTAACGTCTCTTCAATTTTACAACCTTCATTATTTTAATTCACAATCACGATTGGATCTTTTCAGATAATTACGCACGAACATATAAATTACGGGTTACATACCGATATTGCGGATAAGTTTTGCCTCATTTATATTGGGAATAAAAATTTTCTCTTGATCTCTGGACAGAAGACAATTTTATTGTGTTTTGACCTCGATGTCAGACGGAAGTAACGGTATCGCACTGAGACACATTCGATGTTCTATTTTTTCTTTTACAGTCGGAGATAGCGAGAAAGATTTCGTCCAGCGATTGCCATGAGCAATTCTCACCTGAGGTGAGAGATCTGTCGTTAGAAACTATTTTCGTTTCAGCTGCTATAAATTATAGAAACACTGTAACAGAATTCTTCTCACGATCTGAAATTCTCTGTGCGATTCTTCTTTTATGTAGGACTTCCTGTTCATCTCCGAAACGTCTCTTCAACTTTATTTAAATTTTCACCGACTTTACCGCAGTTTTTTGTATTTCATGACAGCCTGTTCGTCAATAAAATCGTTTCCACGTGCTCACATAAACTGACACGACATCTGCCAGTGTTGAAGCGCGCGTTTCATCGAGGAACTCGTGACATAATCGGTAACGTATAATTATTACCCGAATTTCTTCGTGTAATTCGACTCCGCGTGGCGAACGATCCGCGGAACATCGCCGCAAATGATTATATTCGAGGCTCCGCTCGTAAAATATTAATTTCAACCGGCTGCATTATGCTAACCGATGGTGGTCGTGTTTCCCGAAAAAAAATATTCGGATGCGTAACTGGACACTGTGCACAAAAATCTGCACAAACCTTCGTGACTCTTATGCAGGTTTAAAAAAAATTAATACCGCAACATTCAGAGGTGAATGTTCACATTGGAGGGGGTTCAGGGTTAGGAGATCTTCCTAGAGTGACGGTCTCAAAAAATCAAATTTTATTTTTAAATTTTCTCACACTTTTACATCTTAAAGCACTTCTTTTTAGGCGCACTGGCAGAAACGCTGTAGCTTTGAACAAAATCATTATTTCTACACTAAATAATTACTACGTATTAGTCAAACATTGTCTGATACAGCTACAAAGTTTTAAATTTATGCGTTTAATATTTTTCTTTAAAATAATTCCCAAAGATCGCCGCGTTTTTCGACCGTCGAACTAGGAAGACCCTTTAAATCCGAATATTTATTTTTCATAAAAATACCCTTTAAAATTTTTACAAGTTTGCACGACATGTTCTGGCCTGCCATAAGACCACAGAAATGGCGTTCAGGTACTAAACCGATAATACTAAACTCTGTAAATATTAAACTCCATGAACATTAAACTCTATAGATACATACTAAACCCTCCCCCATTATCTCGATCACGGTGGTCAAACATTTTCTGGCATCACGATCCCACGTGTACTTCACCACGGCTATTGCTATCGCTATTCAGGTTCTATGTGGGCCTGAATCACACGTTCCACGGTAGCGTGGTTCGGCTTAATGCGAGGTAAACGCGTGCTGCGTTACATGATCACGTCGTTCGAGCAGCATGGGATCCGACATCGCCGTGGGATCGCTGTTTGCCCAAACAAAATGAACTTCCACGCGTTGGATTGATGCTCGACGCTGTTTGCTCGATGGATTGCCGCGATTCGATCAAGCCAAGACGCTGCGATGAGCTCCCTTGGGTAATTACGCCAGTCCGCTGACTTTCATGGCGTTTCAGAGGCGGTTAATGAAACTTCGTCGACAGCCGCGATTTTAGAGCCTACTGAGACCTGTAAACGATTTCTTTAATACTGTAAGCGCCGTGTCATCTATTTGCGGGTGACACTATGATGATGAATAATAGTATAGCCGGTAGAAAAATTATGAAAGGCGCTAATAATATTGATTAAACCTTTGAAATCCGTTGACATCGATTTTATTCACAGGCACTCCTGTGTCGAGTCACAGTCGACATTTTTATACTGCCAGTTTAAATATGTATTATATTTTGCAATTTCTTTTTTACCTAGATAAGCAATATTACATGTGTATGACCCTTTATTGTAACAAACAAGTCCTTGAAGCGTTCAGGTTCATGATTGTTTGTAACTAGTTGGTTCCTATCAACCAACTGTCTTTTGAAGTACGTTTCAAATAAAACACTTAAAATAACAGGGAGTGATTAAACAGAAAATTAAAAAAAAATGGAAGTTCAAAGGGTTAAAAAGAATAAAGTTTCAGTCATTAATCATCTATCGTTTATTAGACGGTGTAAATAAAATTACAGGTGGCCCCTGATAGACTGTAAAAAAGATATAAGCCAGTATAGTGGCGTTTCGTCCTTAAGAATGAATTTTTCCAGCTGTGTGAAGAAGAATTGTAAAGTTCCTTTGAGATTAAAGCTGCAGCGACTTTTGATATTCGAAAGTAAATCACGCGAGATCGATCTTTACGACGTTTGGTCCTTATCGACGTTTCGTGACCAGGTAGTAATTACCATATAAATTTCGGCAGGTTGGAGTATCGTTTATAACTGTTTCGCGAGATTTCGTCCGTTATTGATATCGATGAATCTGGAAACGGTTTCCATGAACCTAGCCTCGTTAAAAATTCCCGAAAATATTGCTCCCTCGGTTTTAACTGTAGCCGGACGTTCTCTGATCCATCGTTCACCTTTATCCCCGTTTTCAATTACGCGAAACCACTGGTTAGCCGATCGATAACACCGTGAACGAACTTCCTGCGTCCATTGTGCCGTGTAAACGCCGCTTAACGATATTTATGGCGGCTCTTGGTAACTGGATCATGCTTCTCCAGTTATTATGCGAATCGACGCCTCACTCCATCGTTACTTGTCGCCCTGTTTGATATTAATTATCCCCGATCATGTTAATTACAGCCGTGGTTTAGTCTGTACGAATTAATTCAATGAGAACGATGTATCGGAGGGTACCACAGGGAGTCGATCAAAATTAATAACCGATAATCATATGTGGCTTGAACGGAGAGCTGTTGATCTACAACAGTTGATGAAGACTCGAGACATTGCCCTTAATCTCGATGATCACACGTTCCTTTGACTCTGATAAATTCATCCTCGTTTTTGTGAACGTTCGACAATTATAATTCTTCATGTTGGGGCACTCTGATGTTTATGAGGTCCTCTGAGATGCTGAAGTAAATTTATGCAGCTCAGACTGTTCACTAATGATGGCAGAAGGGGATAGAAATTCCTTCTCCCAAAGAGGAAGTTTCTAAAGGTAGTTTAACTATAATCTGCCCTAATTTTATCTGAAATCTTCTGCTATCATTCTCAATTGGAGCACTCTGATGTCCATGACGTCCTCAGAGATAAAATAAATTTGTACAGCACAGATTGTTCACCGATGAAGGGGATAGAAATTCCTTCTACTCAGGAGGAAGCTTTGAAAGGTAGTTGAACCATAATCTGCCCTAATTTTATCTGAAATCTTCTGCTATCATTCTCAATTGGAGCACTCTGATGTCCATGACGTCCTCAGAGATGAAATAAATTTGTACAGTACAAACTGTTCACCAATGAATGGGATGGAAATTCCTCCTCCGCAGGAGGAAGCTGCCACCGGTGGTTGAACCATAACGTGCTCTAATTCGATATGAAGTCTTCTGCTATCATTTGCAATTTGTACTATACTGAATTAGATTACCCCAGAGTGAAGTAGAAGAGGAAACGAAGCGTTCTTCGTAAAACAGGAACGCGTAGAGGTAGCAGTTTCTTGATGGAGCGCAGATAAGGCAATTCCGTTGCAACGATTGCGGGTAGAAAATCTGCGGAGGAACGTGATATGATTCGATTGTTAAGGGAGATGAAAATGTTTCGCCACAGCGTGGCTTCCTTTTTCCAACGACCCTGTGCGTTATCAAGATTGGCACACTTCCATCAACTACGTACTTTGGAGCGTCGAGGTCTTTCATTTCCCGTGTCGCCGGACGATTCCCAAAGGGGTCGAAAGAAATTTGGTCAGGTTTCCCGTTTCCATTCCGGCCGTGCACAGGGGAAATGGTAATTGGGTTATCGAGATAAGAGACACGGTAACGGCAATGATAATTACGGCGATCGTAGATTGAATCTCGAATGAAGACACTAAAAGTCGATCGTATCGTCATACTTAGGCTTGGCAGGCTGCGTTGTACTTTATTTATACAGCTGAAATTAGAATGCATAGTGATATGCAAATTACATGCGTGCACGAATGAGTTGTAGTTTTCTAGTTTTCTAACAGATGTGGTAAATGTGGTATATCAAATTCAGTTGTTGTACTCTGAGGTAGGTTAAATTAATAATAGCAAAGAGTTTACAATTTAATAGCTTTTCTGATAATCCTAGCCTTCTTCACTTGTTGAACTTCAATGCTCTTATGCATCATTTTAGACATCCCCAACTATTTCGTTCACCCATCTACACCTCCAGATTTGGGTATTTAGATCAACTATATAGAATTTGTAATTTAGCCAATGGTTTCAGCGTTGAATTGGACTTTTTTCCGGCTCCGCCGATACTTTCACAAACAGTGTTTATAAATCGCTGGGTCAGTTTATGAACACTCGAAGTGCGTTAATTTAGTGTTTTCACTATTACTATGATATGTCTAAAATGAGTTGTTAGTCTATGCTGTAACGATCTTATTCATGCATTACGTATACTTCCTGTCTCTGCGCTTTCAATCATTGTACGAAAAGGGATTTTCCCGTATACTGAAATAAATTAAATTAAAAATTGAATTCAAAAATAAAAACAGACTGAGATTAAAGAAGAAGATAATTGAAGACTCGAGAAGCAGTCACACAATTTAACATCGGAGGACTCTGATGCCTCCATTATCGTATTATCGCGTGTACGCAGTTCCCGTAATTTTTACTGTATTTCTATCAGGCGGCTCGAACAATACGCTCGACCATAAATTAGAATTCCACCTACGACGGAGGACCCGATGCAGGAGGTTCACACCCGATGAAATTGCTAACGCGCCTTCCATAAGAGATTTATAATTCCCGGGGCCAACTTCCGCCAGCTCTTTGTCTCGGCCGCCCCTGTTCGCTTCGAATGCACCTCGATGCACCGTGTAGCGGTAAGCTATGCAGTTCCGAAGTGCATCTCATGGCGAACGCATGCGGAGGGAGAAGAAAAAACGGGGAAGCCACGGATTTATCACCTTCGGCCGGCCTGCGTAGCCTGTAGAACCTTCTTTACCTATCTCCCCGTTCGTTCTACCGCCTTTTACGTGCCTCCCCATACACCTCTCCGCCTGCAAATCGTTCGCTTTAGTACTGCTTTACCTCCGTTTCCGTGAATACCCGACGCTGGACAGCCAGGCATTATGAGATATCGGTGGAATTCTTTTCCACGGGTTCGTTCAGCTATTCCAGTGATGCGAACTGTGGAGTATTTTGGGAATAGAAGTTGTTTCATAGGCTGGGAATGGATGGATAGACGTATCGTTGTCGAGAGGGTCGAGGATTGGTTTTATATAAAGTTCTGTATGCATGGAGTCATTGGGACACTTTTAAATTGAGTTGTATAAATTGTGTCACTTTGGGGATACATAGATGCAAATATGGACAGTCTCATAGGCGTATCTTATGTAGAATTTCCTGCTCTATATGCTGGTTTTTGGTAGAACAGCCTATCTCTTTCCGTTTCGCCAAAAACTAAAGAATTGTGGGGGCATGCGTAAGGGCCCCCAGACAGGCCTGTCGAGTCCCGACCATTTTTAATTTCTAGCTCGCCTCCCATCGATTCGAAATTGATGTCACTAACCTATCTTAAGCAGAATCTTATCCCCTACATGCTGATTTTTGTTAGATCAGTGTATCATTTTCAGGAGCAACAAAAATCTCATTCCTATCCATCCCCTCTGTGACATACTTAGCCTAGGCTGTACAACACATTCTCAAAAAATTTAATTATTTGTTCCTACAAATTCCACAGTATCCAGAGAACACTCAATCCAAACGTTCGTTCGAAAGACCAGAAACGATTGCCTGCACTGAAAGCATGGTCGGAGGAACGTATGGACACGGAGTTTCCCCCTAGGTAAAGCAAGATGGTTTCGCGCATTTGTTTGCTTGCTGACAGGCACGTATGCAGAAGTCGCAACGTGTTTCTCTCCGTAGACGATAAAGTCTGTCCATCCAAGTCAGCCCGTTCCTTCTTCCGTTCGTCTATTTGTCTTTCTTTTCCTTTCTTTATCCGCTCTCTCGGAATCGACTTTGACTAAGCAGCTTTTGTGCAACGTCCTATGGCAGAGGAATTGCAAATAACGGCTGGTGGGAGACGCGGAGCGGGGTGATTCGATGTTCTTACGGTTTCAGCTATCTGTATTCATCAAAAGGGCGGCTTGGACAGATGACGCGAATCACGAGAGAGAGAAAGAGGGGGGGGGGGGGGGGGGGGGCAGAGGAGAATTGCCAGGTTCGATCTGGACAAGAAACATCTTCTCGGATATTGCAAAAAACGAGCCGAGAATTCGCGTGCCTCTGGTATCCTCTTTCGTACGTCCAATCGGCCGACTTTTGTCTCTTCCCTTCGCCGACAGTCATCGGTATACCGTTTCGAGACGGACCAATTGAATCCTCTTCTTGATCGCGTCTTCCTCACCCTTTGAATCACTCGCCTTCCCTTTTTTGGCACTGACAGCTGAGACATTACGTTTTCTGGAATTGCGAGAATTTCTTCTTGTTCTCGATCTTTTTTCCCATTGACTGCTGCGAGGTTCGCGTAATGGTAGGTTGTATTCACAGTTTAAAATTGTTGTAATATTCAGCCGAAACTGTGGCTTCAACATAGCTGTATCAAGAACAAATTTTAAATCATCTAATAGAGTGTAAATCGTTTTCTAGTTTTGAATTTCGATTCTGTTAATCAGCCTCCATTAGAACTCCCGTAATCTGCCTCGGAAATTCTCCGAGACCCAACGAAATTTCGGATTATAAATCCCTGTTTCAAGATAACCAATATCTGACATCGCAGGAATTTAAATATTCTAAAGTAGCAAATTTTCGAGACATCAAACGTCCGATCGTGTCACGAAGCGATTCAAATTGAAAAACTGTTTCTCGCCAGGCCCATTAGATTCCGTTCGAACGATAGATTTACATTTTCTGGTAGCCTTAATGCATGCAAAACATCGGAATATGTAAATCCATTACATTTCGCTGGTTATCTTTCCCGTAAAGTGACTAGATAAGGAAATAGGTCCTTAAATGGCGATCGCGGCTCTCTTTAACCTTACCGTAATAAGTGCGAGATACTGTTTCGATTAAATAAACGGCGCATCGTACACTCGCCGGTGAACGATTAAAATTCAATGGGGAACGCTAGAATCGTTTCGATTTTGGTCGTTTCATAAATATGCCCAAAAATCGATGACATTTAGTGAATAAAAATTCACGACACTGTCCACTTTGGATGAGAAATTTCTCAGGCAACCAGATCTATCGAAATACTTCGAAAGTCTCGCATACTATATACGTTAGACAATTGACACATTAAATACTCAATATTTTCTAATATCCTGAAATTTAACACTTTGACTATCACGCGACCCACATGTGGGTGACACTTAAATTCAGTTGAACCTTATCTGACTACGATTAGTATTAGCAAACATATCTAAAAAGGTCTAACTGGACCAATAAGAAACTAAAGAGTTACTAATATCATTGATTAAAAGTGGCATAATTTGAGATTATTCTTATGTTGTTTCAACGTCTAGAAAGATGTGTAGTTTTCAGCCTATATAGTGTGGCAATCTGTTAATGAACGCACAGAGAAAAATGAACCACGCTAAAAATTATAAACGCAGACAATTTCACTGTAATAATTTTCGTGTACGTGGAGGCGTTCAGTGTGTTTCAAGGTCGACCACGCGGAGAACAATAATTTCAATTCTGCCGGGACAGTGTGAAATAAGTTCGTCGACCTCCTCCGCAGGCTAATTAAAAATTACGCGACGACATTAAGTGTACCAAGTTGCAACATAATTTTCACGTTATCAGACCGCGGCTGCCGGTAATCCACAGGATAATTGCGCGAATTACGCAAGCAATTAAGTATCTCCCATGGAATGCTTTCGTTTTACGACCTCCGTGGACCACTGTACGCCCGTGTTTAAAAGCACGCTGAAATTCCATCGAGAAGCCATATTTTCGTGAAGGGAAAAAGGCCACTTTCCATATCGCGGTACAGAATCTCGAAAAACGGTGATCTCGCGCCGCGCAGATAACAAATCTCCGATAATTAGGTGATTTCTCGTGCGTTGCATCCTGAAGGGAACTTGGAAAAGTGGAGGTTCGAGATCTCGAACGGATAAACACGACGTCACCGTGTTCAGGTGTCGAAATAATACGTTGGTTGAAAAATAACCAAAACTCTGTAATTATTTTTTATTAAAAAAAAGTCGATATAAAATCTGTGGGTCACAGAGTCCTCTCGTCGCGATAACTGTGAAAAGAAAAATGACCAAACGGCCCTGAAGATAACATAATGAAGCTGATATTTAATTCCCAGCGGTAGATAATACTCCTGTAAACGCCACGTTCGTTTGGATAGCACCTGATTCTAAAGAATCTTCAAGTTGAGATTTTTTTCAAGGCTATTAAGCGTTGTTCTTAACGAGGAAGCGTTACTCGACGTCGACAGGGTCTAATTATCGTCCATGAAATGAACTTTGATGTTCCACGATCGATTAGAAGCGTCCAGGTGTCAACGTCGTCCTCTGAGAACCGACTCGAGGGAATTAATTGTCCAGTTTATCTTAATTAGAGAGCACAGACGGCGAGGGTTTTCATGTGACGAAAATAATAAAGATATCGCACGGTATCAGCGAATAGTCGTTCCTTAATTATGCGAAACTCAGGATCGACAGATGAAAACTGGTTTTCCCAGTGCAAGCTTTGGCAAAGAAGCAATTACAACATTGGCTCGCGCCTATAATCTTGTCTTATCGTCGATAATGCTAGTAATCCCGATAAATAGTTAATAAAGGCTCTCGAATGAGCGTTAAAAGCTCACAGTGCGTCTGTTGATCATGCAGTAGCTCGTGGAAAACATTTATTAACTAGCTTCAGCAGACATTAGGCTATCGAAGCCTAGCTCACGGATATATGGACCCTCAACCAGTATATAAATAGTTTTGCATGATGATACACGTTAATTATTCAAAGTGCCATAAAATCGTCTAGAAAAAACTAAACACTGTTCGTGCGAAGAAATATTAATTCACCTCTGATCTACATCTAAGAATTTTTTAAACAATTTCATGAACTCTTATGCTATCGCATGTGTGTGCATGTGTGTCTATGCGATTCATCAGCATTAAAAACAACGAAGGCACCGAGAAGGTGGTAAATAAATCAACTTTACGCGGCAACCCGAAAGCAGTATTCTCCAGTTTTAATTAATTAATGTCCTTAACAAATACACGAGCCGTGATATTGTTATTAATACAGCGGAAGAGAGTGTATCCATCACGTTGGGTTCCAAGGAACTTCCATGGAGAAGCGAGATTGTTAATGAGCCGTTCGTAGCACGTGCTACATTCGCTCCGGGAGATCCCATTTATGGGGACACGTAGCTGAAGAAAGTGGCGTAATGGAGAAAAACAATAGGAGACCCGTGTAGTCGGTCGAGACGGCTAAATCTGTCCACTTAGTTAGCTTAATTGAATGAAGTCAACGCGAAGATCGCGTGGAATCATGGCTTTTTGCTGGACGGACGATCTATGGCCTCTCGAATCTCAGCTACACAGGGGAGCATGTCCTCTTTAAGTGAACACTTGGGACCTTCTTAATTGTCTTCTGCACCGACCACGTGAAAGGGTTTTATTTGTCCGTCTGAAAATGATGTATGTGGAATTTAATGTCTGGATTCTAGGATCTGGACACCTTTCATTGTCAACAGGCATTAGTTTAATCAGAGGATGACTGAGATGAATGTTAGGCTAACAATGAGCATTTTTGGACTCCACCTTCTGGAGAACCTTTAATTTTCACCTGTCACAAATTCTAGGTCCAAATTTCCTTAAAAATGACCTGTCCGAGACTAGACAGTGTCTTTCGTCCAAAACGATGAAGGATGCAGTACCATGAACAGCAGGTCGTTGTGAATGAATTCTTCATAATGCAAATGCATTGCAAAGCGAGTAAAACAGTTGGAGGAACGACTGTCACGCTCGTGTCGTCAGCTTCCAGCGAATTTTCGGAATTCCGCGCTTCCCGTTATGTTTTTCAGTGGAGGAGGAAAGAATGCGAAAAGGAGCTGGCGCGTTCGGCCTCCATTTTTGAATAGCACCTTGCCTTAATCTTTATTACACGAGGCTGTTGTCGCGAACACTCGCGCGAACAGTCGTAATTCTCGGGATGTCTCAATGCCCCGTCCTTTTCCTCCTCTGAGAGCATCCACTCCGGTGTCGCCTAAATTTAGCCCGCTACAGAATTTGTTAATACCTTTTTCTTGTACTTATCGGCCATCGAGGATCGCAAAGAGCGTTGAACTGTACCGATAAATTTCTATTTCGAATCCTGTGACTCCTTAATGCAAATTTCTAGCAATCGAGAAGCCATCATCGACGCAGTTACCTCCGCCTAATGACTGTTATCTGCCTCTGTGTTTCATTAGAAACGCCTCGAAGCCATAATTCTTCTAACGCTCCGAGATATCGTCACACCAGATGCCACCTATCATTTTTCACGATCGAGGACACGCTGACTCCATTTTCGAATATTCTGCTGCTTCCTCGAAATAACAGTTCACACACGGTGTTTCTTTTTTTCTCTGACGTAGAATTCCATCGTTTGAACGTATAGACGATCGACTGACGCGGATCGATTGAGACGTATCGTTGAAACTTTTACGATCAATCGGATTTATGGACCGCCACTCGTGTTTCTTACGCTTCGCGGTCCTCCACGGCGTATTTACGAAAACAGCGTCGATTCAGAGATCTCCCCGAAGATTATCGCGGCCATTAAACTTTCCTTTCGCGCTCGGACGGGAAACAATTTCAGCCTCCGTGTTGTTGGCCTTTTTATCGAGCCCTGAAAATTAACATTGAAATCGAATTAACCGCATCCTTTACACGTGGACCTGTAGAATAAATACAGAAAAAAGTATTGGACGCCTGGAAGCTCTGTACATCATTTTATTGTACCTACGTCTCCATGAAGGATCTGCGGTGTCCCTAATGGACCACCCAGGAGGAACCATATTGTAGTGTCACGAATGTCTGACAGGAAGGGAAGTTAACACTCCTCGATCCGAGGGGCCCGTAGCATGAGAGCATACGATCGGTCCATTTCGAGGATCACCTTAAAATCCTGTTACGAACGATTACGGTTCCAGAGAATTCTCGCGGCCCGCCATTGATTTAACGACTGTCATATTAAGGTTCTTCGGGGCAGAAACGTGTTCAGGGTCCATCAGAAACGACAGCAATATCACTTACACGCTTCCGGCTGTCTCTTGCTCACGCATTATCGCTGGTTTTTCACTTAAGCGACCGTGAAATATTTCACGGGCCATCCGCTTTTAAGAAAGTCCCTCGAGACTTACTCTTTCGCTATTAAGGAGAGCGGTTTATTTGCGTTTCTCTTCCGAGGAAGGGGGCTCGTTTCTTTTTATCTTATCCGCCATTCAACGGCATGTATATTGTCGACAATTTGTACGTCAGGCTAGCCTCTCGGCTCCTTTGAGCTCCGCACGCTGATAAATACGGTGACTCACGAATTCGCGAGACTCCAACGTGTTTATTCATACAGACACTTTCTGCAGGTATACTTTTTGCAGATGAGAAAATTAGGTGAACGTTATGAAGACGTTCGAGTTAACCCGTAACTGCTACTACCCAAAAATTGTAACTTAAGTACTACTAGCAGTCCCTGGGATCCGCTCTTGAAATTTGCAAGAAAAATTCATTTCTTCTTAACACGTTGAACGTCACAGTGAAAACGGCCATACCCAATCAGACACTATATAATTGATTTTTTTCATATAAATCGTAAGGAAAAAACAGATTTCAGTACTCAGTCGTGTTCCTCTGTTCCTATATTATTGTTTCAGTATAAAGTTTGCTCAGCGCTTTGCGATAATCAATAATTATTCAATTAAATTAAATTTGAGGTGTCGGTCACCGGTGACCACCGTGGCGTTCAACGTGTTAATGAAACTGATTGACCAGAGAATACAGCGAAGCACCATTTTTACCACCAAAATTGACATGGTATTTTCCAGAATTTTTGGACCGCTGGGCCCGGGGGACCGGTAGTAGTAGTTACGGGTTAACTCAGGGTAAATTTGTTGTCTACGGTACCATTTTTTAATGGAAATGTGACTTTAAATTGTCGAGTACATACGCCTTCGGTCTAGCACACTGAAAAATTACGAATTGCTCTATCATTTTTTAACGACTCGAGGTGCTGTTATATAAACGTACGAATCTAATAAACCTCGCTGGACAGGATCCGCACCGAAACGGAGTGATTAATTTCACGGATGTGCCTTTAAGAGAAAAGAAGAATGGACAGTTTAAATCGAATTACCGGCTATTAAGGATTTACGTCACTCGCGATTCAGCCTCTTGCAAGGTGGCTGCTCCACAATGGACCATTCAGACGGTCCTTTTTCGAGGACACTTCACCGTGGATTCTTTCGGGAGACTCGCAGACGATATTTCAACGAGACAAAAAAGGATGCTTTCGCCGTCGACGGATGAATTTGATCGAGGCCTCGCGGCTGCTCGTTCGAACAGCTGCGTTCATAGAGACGCTGAAGAGGAGGAACATACTTTGTATCTCGAGGAAACCACCGCGGAGTACTTGTACTACACGATACTCGAACCGAGAAATATTTGCACGAGTATTCATGCGACGAGGCTGAACGCCTCCGATGGTGGTTCGCGTGGGAATCGATCGGGATCGAGGGTCGAATGCAACCACTTCGAGAGAGAGAACAGATACCTTCTTCTTTGGCTTCTTAATTATCGTCTGAAGGTCACTGAAGCATTTATTAGACGAACCTGGCATCATCGGACTGCGTGGGATACTGATGTACAAAGTTTCAACGCGAAGGAAGATTCAAATTTCAATTTTATAATTAACACATCGAACACCGTAGTGGTCACCGGTGATCGACACCCCAAATTTAATTTAATTAAATACGTATTGATTGTCGTAAAATTCTGAGCAAACTTCATACTGAAATAACGATGTAGGAACAGAAGCACACGATTGAGTATTCAAATAATTTTTTTTCTTTACGATTTATATAAAAAGTAGTAAATTATATCGTGTCTGACTAAGTGTGGCCGTTTTCACTGTGGCGTTCAACGTGGTAAGTGTTGGATCCTGCAAGGTACTGAGACTTGTCCTGCTCTGTCTTTCTATTTCATCCCTGGTGGCCATCCCCTTCTATTTTAGGGACGATCGAAACTTCCTATCTATTTGAAGGGTGAGAAAGAGGTCGACATAGAGAGGCTCTCCAAACTTGCGTTGACCTTCGAGAAAGTACCCTGAAGTGGTCGATTTACTGCCAGTCTGCTCGTTTCTGATTGACACAGTATCCACCGACATTCACGGTGTCGTTTGGTACTAAAAATTAGTTTGTCAAGCGTAAAATGGCGCTTGATAACTGCAGATTGAATTGAACTGGAAACCTGGATCACACCGGAATCTACTGCACGCGTTTGATGGTGTTTACATAGATATCTCGACGTAAAAGCAGAAACGATGATCGAAATGGAATCTCATACTACCGGATCGATTGCAATCGCCACAAAAGCTACGTGAGTTTGCTCACGTAACTGCAAAATGATCTACAGATTTCGCATAGCCTGATGCTGAAGTTCTACCTGCAACCGCAAGCATACTTCACTGCAACGAGATGCAAATGCTTCTGCATAGATTTTCCAAAGTGCTGCGACGCGGAGGGACATCTCCATAAGCAAATTGTTGCAATTGTATCGCTTTCTCGTCTGCTCGGTTGTTATCGAGTTACAGCGGCGACGGTGGCTCGTGAAAGTCATGGTCGAAGGTAAAATGATGAAAGTAGGCGTAAAGTTGCGTCGCAGCGGTTCGATAAATATTACACATTTTCTCTCATAAATTTCCCAGGGAATCTCGAGCTGGGTAAACCGATAAATCTCTTGCCGCTGATGGAAGTACTTCCAAATCATCCATAAAATTCCGTGGACTTTCTCTCCTTACATACTTCTATCTTCGTCCACTGAAAAGAATTATCACAATTTTTCTGTGCCATTCCGAGGATAAAATTAATAGCATTAGTCATAGAAAAATTATAGAATAACAAATTATGTACCGAGAAGCTTGTAATAAAAATAAAGGCGTGTGATTATCCTGAATAACGTAACGGGTCGATGAATCAGGATAAAAAAAAGGAAGGCGACGGTTCTCACAAGCGCCGGTGAAGGAACGCCTTCGGTTGCACACCTGTCCACGAACCTTCGTCCCCGGCTGATTTATTCGGACCATTCTTCAGCTACCGCCGGTCTTTTTCGATCGTTGATCGGCCGACCAGGAAGGCCAGGGTTAACGCGGCCTCGCATGGTGTCATTACGTAAACGATGCACCGTACGAGGCAAATTTCCAATGGACGCCGAATGATCTGTTGGTGGAGGGAGGTCGTCGATGTTTTAGGGTCAGAGAGATGAATGAGTCTTCTGTTATCGAAGGTGCAGAGGCGCTGAGTAATTCTTTTGGGACTGATAGGAGCCAAGACGATTGCATACGCGATGCACTTTAAAATTTGTGAGATTGCAGCTTCGACGATCATTTATTTTGTGGTCCATGGCTCTTCATGTTAGATAGTCAGGTGTTCTTTATAATGTAGAATGCCACAGTGTGGTAGAATATTTTTTTGGAGCGACTGAGTGAAGAAGAATTGCATATTCAACAGGTGCTCCAAGTTGTTGATTAGATTATAGCACTCACGTTTTGTGCATTAGGTAGAATAATTTTTTAAATATTTGATAGCCCTTCAACTGTAACATACAGGTGTTCTTTATGGTATAGAGTGCCAGAGTGTAGTAGAATATTTTTTTGGAGCGACTAATTGAAGAATTGAATATTCAACAGGTGCTCCAAGTTGTTGATTAGATTATAGCACTTACGTTTTGTGCATTAGGTAGAATAATTTTTTAAATATTTGATAGCCCTTCAACTGTAACATACAGGTGTTCTTTATGGTATAGAGTGCCAGAATGTAGTAGAATATTTTTTTTGGAACGACTGAGTCAGGCAGAATTGAATATTCAACAGGTGCTCCAAGTTGTTGATTAGATTATAGCGCTCGCGCTCTGTACATCAAAGAAAATAATTTTGTTGCATAGCCGAGGGCTCTGTAGATCAAACAGAGAAGCAATTAGTTTGCTACAAAATATTACAAAGAACCTACAAATTTTTAAATCACATCTTAAACAATTTTAAAGTGTATTCGATTCTGCAAAGTTTTTGAATTCCAGTTGATGGTCCATTTGTCTCTGCAGCATCGCAGGTATGCAACAATATTTCTCTGAACATTCACAGCAACTTATCAGGGTTGTACTTCCGCCATACTTCCCATGGGAAGATTTACACGGTGATCGAGGTATCGAGTTTGCAGACATCGTTGCAAGTGGTCCGTGGAGCGATCAGGGGTATGGTTATTTAAACAGGTCGTTACCGTTATGTCCTGCAGGACCTGCCGAGAGTCGCATGGGCTGCCTTTGATCTCTCACTTAAATTCACCAAGGACGACGGAACAACGTCCAATCTCTTTAGCTCTTCTTCAAAGATCGTTCGACGATAATTATTCGTTCATGCGAACCTTAAAAGCCGCTTCGGTGGGACAAAATTGCAATGGAGAAGGTTCAAACCAGAGAAAGTCCTTCTGTATCGAGTTTCGGCTCGGGTGCATCGAGGAATATATGTAAACGCGCGAATGACAAGAATTATAGTCACGATGCACGATTTCCTTGCGCTACTTTCTCACGACCACCTGCATCGGTCGATACGAAAAAGTTCCATGTAGATTTCAACCTGGTCGATGGGTTTCCTTGACCCTCGACTCTTCAGCGTGCACCGTGACTCTCGTTTCGAGGGAAATTCCTCGAGCGCCAGTTTCCACTTCAACCTATGACTAAGACTATCCTGAAAAGGAAAATTCACACTTGTACATTCGGGCGAAGGCTCATCCACAATTATGACCATGGATGGCCATGGACCAGTGCTAGGATACGGGACTCTTCAGTACTCCCGTGACGCTGTAGACACACAATAACCCACAGAATAATTTTCAAAGCTCCTGTGGTCCATGCGGGGCTACTCCAGGCTGACTGGATTGTTACGCAGTCTCCCTTTTGCACAGAACGTGTTGGTGTACACCACAAGCACAGATTTACGCTTCAGAAAAATACTTAGGCTCCTGAATCGTCAACATAGTGTACTTCTTGATCAAGCGAGAGAACAGTGTTTCCGGAAATAAAACTACTTCTATTAACCCATAGACGCACACTGTTTTTTTTCTAGATCGGTCTCAGAAGCACACTTCTTTCTTAACTGTTCCATTGTTGCTACAAGATGACTGCTATAGCCGTCATTTGCCAGCACATCAATAAAATCTGACGGCTATGGCCATCACTTGCAGCGATGGGTTAAACTGTGAGACTTGCTCCGTATATTCAATAAATAAAATAGACTCTTCAGACAGTTTCTTTTCGTCTCCAGAGAGCTCTCCATCAAACTTCGACCGAATGGATTGAGACAACCGACGAAGCAGTTGGCGAGGAGATTAATGGCGGGCCGTGATGAACGGCGGAGGCGCCAGGTGAAAATGGACGGCCCCTCTGGACCTTTGTCGGCAATTAATGAGGCGGTTGGAATCGTAAATACGAGCCCTTAAAAAAAGAGATGACACCCCGCGGAGAGGTGATATTAACTTTATAGCAAGCAATTCCGCGGCTGTTGCGAATGCATTCTTTTTTACGCATTATCTCGAGCCCCCAAGGACACACCCAACCGAATCCTTATCAACGACAATTTCACGAGCCCTCGTGTTTTAAGGCTCCCCCGAACGCGCAAGACGCCTGATTTCCGTGACCCTTTTAATTGGGGGGGACGGCTTTTTAACGAGCTTCAACGTGCCGAGGCCTCGTGAATCCGGCGCAAAACCCGGTGGACCGGTTATAAAGATCCTGAAGAAACACCGTGGCGGTTCGTACGCATTATCATCGAACTTTTCTTGTCTTAGGAAATTAACGGAATGCGTCCGTCCCGAGTCCCACGCCCCTTTGCCGAAAGCGCCGACCTTCCTCTCCGTAATTGCGCCAAACCGGAGTCATTATCGTTTTTCGTGCTTCTCTTCGGATAATGATGGACGTGCAAACTTGATTTCTCGTCAATTTGTATATTTATGAGACAAGAAAATAAGCAATGACATGCGTACGTGCGTGCGCGAGCAGTGAATATTCTTTCAAATTTTTAATCTCGATGACCGCTGAAAGGACTATATTATATGTATAGCGAGTCTTTGAAGAATCAATTCACAGACACGAAATTTGCGAAATTGTTTGCAATGAAATTAAAGCCTCAGCTGCGGAGGCCATTTTGACAGAACGTTTTAATAACACCTTCGCATGCAGTGATTAAATGTAAATCGCAACGGGGTAGACGGTCTTGACGAGTAAATGACACGGTCAGAGGGACCCGCAGATGCTCGAAAATTGTGGATTTCGAGTTTGCTGAAAAAATGTCGGGTTTAACGGGAGCCGAAGGGAACACGCGACGCACCCGACGAATTACAAGCCTCGAAGCGTGAAGAAAAAAGTGTTGCCGCAAAATCGCGAGAGCAAATTCTCCATCAACCCGTTCGACCGTCCAGACAATCTTCTCTGATCACCGCTCTTCAGTACTTTGTCCAAAAATCGACGTCGGAGCCGTTTCTTTTTTAGTATATAGGATTGTCCACGCTCTTCCATTTTTACGAGCCACACGTCGTTCGACATAATCGTCTCGTTGCAATTTCTCGTTGGAGAAACCGATTTTCTGGACATAAGTACGCCATCGACGAGGTGATGAGTAAAATTCATTAATTGCAAAGCAGCCGTTTCCATGAAACTCCCCAAAATTCAATCATAAGATACCCGAGAGGCTGAGGAATTTTCAATTATGTAAATGGGCAATCATTTATAAAAGTCTGGCCAACAGTGAGCACCATGGTGATCCACGAATCACCCGTACATTAGAATTCGAACGTTTCGATAGGAATCGACGTAAAATGGAGGCAAGGAAGGATATTTTACGATAATTCTCGAGCACAGAAAAGACAATGGGCTTTTCGAGGCGACCTGTACCGTAAAGCAACGTTTTTTCTCGTATGGACACCATTGCAATTCCCCGCAGGCCGGTGCTTACTGCACCGACACGATGCACTCGCTGCAGCGTGCATCGCATTCCCTGCAGAAAAAAACGCATCCCGATACGAGTTATATACGTGACCACGGCGTGTATCTGTCGGTTGGCCGTCTCTGGTACGCGAAAAAAATTATTCAGAAGACTCGAAGCGAAGATGGACGCTGACTATCTCTCCTGTACGGTTTTATTCATTTTTTTTTTGGAACGTCGGACCATACGAAGTTGATACAGGAGGGATGATACAGTTTGCAATGAAATAAATTTATTTATTAAGAGTCGAATAAATTGTGTTACTCTCAACATAACGGAGAACTCTGAAGAATAGATTGAGTATTAACCTTTTAAACTCCTACTTTTTTTTTAATTTTCTTTTCAATAATTCCGTATTATTTTAAGTGTTTTATTTGGAACGTACTTCAAAAGACAGTTGCTTGATAGGAACCAATTAGGTACAAACAATCATGTACCTGAACACTTCAAGGACTTCTTTTTTGTTAAAAAAGAGGGTCATATTCATGTAATATTGCTTATCGAGGTATAACAAAATATTGCGAAATATAATACATATTTAAACCGGCAAATTAAAAATATCGAGTGTGTCTCAACACAGGAGTACCTGTAAATAAAATCGAAAGGAATTGAAAGGGTTAAGGAAGACCACTGATTACATGGACCAACGAAGAAAAAAATGAATAAGAAATTTCCAAAAGATTTTCCAGCACCCTAGAATCGATCTGCACAGTAGCAGAGACTTTTCAAAGGTATCATAATACATTCATTATCTTCGACGCGTAATTTTACGAGCCGGCTACCGGCAGCGTGGACCGGGCGATTAGTGCCGGCGCAACAATGGAGACGTCAAATAAATCACGCTGCACAGTAATTGAAAAGGAGAGGGCAGAAGCTTGAAGAGGCAGCAGGTGTTAAAATCGTCGTTTCTCAGAACGCAACCGGTCGTGTGAGTTGCAAGGGAGAAAAACAGCGTGTTCCACTCGAAAGATCGCGAGCGTACACGCGATCAGTATGCTTGCTCACGTGCACGCTGAAATACGATCGAGAACACCCCGTGGGACCATCGATAACCCGGTATATCTTATACGAAATATTTGACGTTAATTGCGCGGACGATATTCGATGTCTTTATAACGAAGAACGATCTGATGGCTCGACCACAGGAATCGAACTTCAATTAGCGATACCTGCGATACGAATAAAATAATTGAATTCGAAGCGGTAAGCTCGTGTTCTCTGTACGCTCATTGTCAGAAAAAAACCGCGAGCAGCCACGTAAAACCATGAAATATTAAAAACGCTATTTACAGGAAGCGTGTTTCCTCCTCGTTGGGAGATTAGGCGTCTCCGCTTGGAGAACGGAGCCGTAATACTAATTGCTGCAAATCCTGCCATAATAATCGCAGTTATACAAAGCAGTCCTATCTTTCCTCGCACTATGAATTACTCACGATTTCAATTATGCTGATTATCCTTGTATCGCCAAGGATCTGAGGGATAATCATTTTCGTACGGTGCCTCTAAAATTCATTTATCTAATTAAAAATTCGGTCAGCTGCGTAAGTGAATATTCACCTCTGTCTATTGGGCTTCTATTAATTTACATGAAGCTATAATTTTTCTCAGCCAACCGCGCGAGGATCGTCGAAGCGTGGCAAAGCACACCTCGTCGCAATAATGGGCCATTATTTTTTATTTATATTCCACCCAGTCGGAGCATGACGTTTCCTTCGGGTTTCGTCCGCGTCACGTTCGATGCGGCTTATTAAAGGTCCAATTAGGAGTCTGTTACGCGGATCTTTCCGCGTCATTTTGTTTAACGAGCATTTAGCGCACTCTACTTTTCCCTACGAGCTTACTCTTACCGTTTCCCTTTCGTTTCGACTCGCTTTTGGTAACGGGACCGACATGTAAACGATATTTGCAGAGAAACATTGCAGTTGCTGGATTTTTCTTACGAGTTAAATTTATTTCAGAATTTAGATCAAAGTTCAGATTCCGAATTTCGATCAGAGAAGACCGCCGACGAGCCTCGAATAGCTGCTGGTCGATAAATAACAATGAAGGAAGCTGCAAAATACTCGAGCGGCTGGAAACTATTGATCATGGCGGCGTGACGACGTTCCAAGCTCTCAATTCCAGGATCCTCTTTGCTCATGCGAACGGAAACACCATTTTCTGAGGGAAATATGCAAGAACGATCTAACGGATGCCGTGGAGGATACAGCGCGAATCGATTTTGTATGGCTTCGCGATCTGGATCAGCTCGAACGATCATCAACGAGCCATGAATGCGAATGTTGAACCACAGCCTCGAATTTGTCATAAACTTCTCCATACAGTTACAGCTGTAATCCCTCTACCAATACTCCTGAAATATTTTTGTAAAGACATAATAATTATGGAAGAACCTCAAACATTTCCACATAACAATAACAATAATAACAATAATAGGTACTACATAAATCCGAAATATATGTTAAAAAATGAACACAGAAGAGTGTACACTCCCGTCCATAAGTCATGGGACACTTACTAATTTCAGCTTTACGTTTAAATTAAAATTATTAAGCACCCGCTATATTGAATCAGACGATTATTTGCAGATTACTTACACTGAATACAATTTCTAAATGTTAGAATATATTGAAAATTATATATATATATCGAGTTTAAAATTTGCTCACTAATGTATGCTCCCCTAGAAATAGCCTTGGCAGTCTTGCGGTCATTGTTTTTGGTGTTTCTTCTGGAATTTCTGTCCAGAATCGCTGCAAATGTGTCTGGAGATCACAAAATCGAAACAAATGTCGCCCAAATTTAACGCATTGAGAACTGGTCTTGAACCGTACTATAACTACTTCAGGTTCTTATTATATTAATTATAACAGAATGCTAACCATATCATTAAATATATGTTGTATAAACATCAATGTTTTTGAGAGAATCGTTCATATCGAAATGAGTAACCAAGTCTGCTATATTGTAATCCAGGTTTATTCAGAAAAGGCAACGTGTCCCATGACGTATGGACGGGGGTGTACATCTCAGAAGAGATCCATTTGTTTTATTTAAAATGTACTCGGAAGGTTCCACGTATTTTTTCGTTGCTCAGATTCGAAGATTCTAGTGAATTTGCAATTAAAATTCCCTATGCATAGAAGGGGCGCACTTTCCGTTTCGGTTGATCCTCTTTCATGTAAATTCATGCGTTATTACGTGCGATGAACACCCAAGTTACCCAGAAAACGAAAGGGTAGACCGGGAGATGCTCGAAATCGTTTCGTATCGCAGGGAACAATGTTCGCGAAAGAAAGAAGCCGTGTACGCGAGCGTGTAATAAGTGGAAGCATAATCGTGACGGCCATAACGCGGAAGTGGCTGGCTCGCGTGTATCTAGACGAATATATTATACACCCTTCATGGAGCACGCTGTGAATTACATTTTACTGTTTCCTAAACTATCACTTTTTATTCTTTCGGACGCCAGGCTATAGTTGAAGTAAACACAAAAGAAACGAGGGAAAGAGTAATAGAATAATAATTAGATTTTTTCTAACAAATTCTTGGAGGCTGTGAACAATCAACAACGTCGCATGTAATCTCAGGAAGCTTGCAAATTTTATTTAGTGGATTTTTGTACCTACAGTAGAACTTTGGTCATCCAAAAATTAGTCACCATATTTCAGTTAGAAGCTAAAAGTATCATCGGTGACACTTACCTAATTTTATACCGCTACGTATTATATATTCTAAAATGAAATTACCATTTCTATGCGAAACATAGTTACGATGTGAGTCATCCTTTTGCTGATAATCGATGCTCCACTGTGTTTGAAAAAAATTCTGTTTGTCCGCTGTTTAATTCAACGGGTCCAAATAACGGTAATAATTAAAATATTGCATTATCATGCATGCAGGGACGAGAATTATGATATGCAGACGCAGTGCAGTTGAACTTTCTGCCCTGGGGGTTGCACCTGCAACCTGTTACTCCTGTTATGCCACGGTTACGAGTTCAACGAATTTTTTTGGTTGCTCTCGCATAAAAAGCATGCTCGCGTCGAGGATGACGAACGAAATGAATTTTCAAACGCTGCAGCCTTTCGATTAGACCGAGGATTAGCATCAGCGGCGATTATCGTTGCATAACATTGTTAGTTAATGAAACGAACTAAGTTCAACGATCCGTCGAGCGAATCAATTTCCTTTTCTTTCGGGTGATTAATCGACCGATCGACGGGAATCAATATTTTCCATTAGACCGTTCATCAATCACCGCGAATAAATTAATTCGCGGAGTCAAGCATTTTAATAATGCAACACGAATTTTCTATTCATAGTTCATGCTTGTACGCGTGTAATGTATTATTTAAAATTCAGATACGACATCGTGAGTTTAATCAATGGCGGGTAGTTAAGCCGTGTTAAAGGCGTTTGTACGCGGAGGACGATATATCAGACGTGATTACGTTATCAGAGCCTGAGATCTAAGTACGCGTGCGGCTGAGAAAAGCTTGCACATTTTCATGAATGCGATAGTAATGTATTATGTGAAACGGTGGATGAATCGATCGAATATTTTATGCTCCGTTTGGTCGCTGATTCGGTGTTTGATGAATACTCGAAGCAGAATAATTTCTGATCATTCCCTCTTGGAGCGTGGACGAAAACTCGAGGCTGCCATGATCGGTCCATTGAACTTTTTTAAAGAATTCTTTATCCCACCGTTGATGAGACAACGTCAAATTACAGGATGTCTCATTGTGTTCGGTGTTAGCTGCATTGTTTGCTCCGGATGATAACAATGGACTCGGAGAAGTCAGTCGCACGTGCTGATCAATCACAAAAAATAATTATAGTCTGTGTTTCTTTGCAGATACGTCTGCTGCACAAAATTAATTTACAAACATATTTTTTATTAACTAATATAACTTCCTGGAAGTGTCGACGTGCGTTAGTAGGTGCTGTGCGTGGTTTCTAGCATCTTCTCGAGCTCTCCGCGATATCAATGATTTATTCTACATAAGGTAGCACGTTCTATGTGGACCAGGTAACAGTAAACTAATTATTCCAACCACCTACTCGCAGAATGGCGAAATCTCCGAATAACGAAAGTTCGAGCAGCGTATCATTACACTTGCAGAACGTAAAAGCAGAGCAAATTGCATTCGAGGAAGTAACACGAAAAAACGACAGGCTGGTTCGATGCACTTTTACTTTCGATCCAATAACAACGGGTCGCCATTAAGGCTCGCTAAATCGGGTTGCAATTAGAAGAGGCCGATGATTATGTTATTCCCCTAACGAGCACGGCGGCGCGCTCGAGTGAAAGTGTGCTATCACGGTGATCTCCTCCCGTTCGATCGGTAAATTTTCACCCATTTCCTCGTTCCTCGCTTTTCCTTGGAATCTCGTTCGCTCGAGACTAATAAAGCGTGCTCCGATTCAGGCGAACACGCGTTTCGAACGGTCTGAATGAAAATGAAAATTAACGAGAGCGTTGCGCAACCGTGTGTATATGTATATAATTTACATAACAGCCAGTTTACGTATGTAATTAACTTTTTCCTCCGTCACGGAGAATCGCGGTGATCCAGCTCCTTCTAATCGTTTTAATTACATGGAAGTTTGGCTAATGGAAGAAGCTCCGCTCTACTCTTATTATCTTCCCCGCGGAATCTGCTGAGTCCTCTTTTTTTTCGGATTTATTGCCACGAGGTATCATCCCACCTCGCGGTAATTAAGGAAGATATTATCGCGGCTCGTTCGCTCGTAACAAGGTGTAGCTAAACGAATTACGGGAGAGTGGACGGCGTGACGAAATCGTGATCGGGAATTAGCATTAGAACGCTTTTTATTCTCCTCGAGCATAGTTCTTTTATTTCCGCCGGCGCGGCAGAAGTCATGCTTCAAACAACTTCAAACGTATTCGTAATAAAAGCAGCTCGTGTGCATCGACAGTCGTTCAATTATTTTTACAGCAAATTCGCCTGACGAAGAATTCTTGGACTAAAAACACAGCACACGCGTAGCAAAATGACGTCTGCTATTAAAAAAGAAAAAAATTGGGAAAAACCGCGAGTATCTAAAAAACGAAATCGATTGGAACCGTTAAGTTCGACAATCTCTTTAAAACGAGTCTGCTTAATAAACAAGCACGGAGGGACGCGACTGTGCCACAAGGACAGCTTGCAAAATGATAAATGTTGTATCTGTAGGATCCACGCAGGGAGAATGTTTGAATTATTGGTGAAACGTAATTTTCGTACGTCGTTAGTCACGATAAACTGTCTGCATCGTCGGAGGAGGACACCATAAAGCATAAAATTCGCCTGGACACGGAGACAGGTTCGAGACGAACGTTATTGATCGCTTTCGAAACGTTTTCGGTATCCCGTGGCTGTACATTTCATCGAGCAGCTGTAACGAGACCCTGTAACGGGCCTCCTATTCAAATTTCTCGCCGTTTGAATACATTAGAATCCACGTAATCGTAATTGTTTAATGGCGTGTCCCGCTGTCAGCCGTTTCCAGCCGCGAACCAGCCTGGGAGTGAAATAAAAAATCCGTCAGATCGAATAATAATATCGTCGATCGATGAATCGAAGACGAACACGTACACGGACAAATTAGACGCGCGATAGAAACGGAGGAGCGGCTCGAATTAGCGTGGACAGAGCGTGTTTCTTGCGCGGTCGTTCAAATCACTTTCGACCGATTACGAGAGCCTCCTAATCACCGTAATTACACTCGAAATTGACCACTGCTTTGAATCAACGTCGATGTTGCGTCTGATTACACGTTTTCATCGGTAATAGAAGGTTGAGGCGCTAGGCGTTAGCTCTAGGTCGTGTTAGAGTCAACACACTCTTCTATAGAGCGTACAGGGTGTCCTCAGAATGTTTTATCAATTTTTTCTGGTTGTAAATGAAACTCTTGGAGAGTCTATTGAATCGTCCGATCCACGCGTGGTCCATGAGGCTGTCAGCGTGTTAATGTTTTTTTACGTAGAGGTCTAGAATAGATGGTTGAAATTCATTTAGAAAATTCAGGAACACCCTGTACAGCGAGCCATAGCACAAAACACTGAAATTAACTGGTAGCTGGCAACCAGCTGCGAACGCACAAAGGGTCAACGGGACCCGCAGCATCCGGATGTGTTATTTCGAAGTCGTAATTGATCGAGGATCGGTTTTAAATCCCGCTGCCGGGCCAGATGGTACGAAGAGAAACAATTGGTGTCGGACCATCGATATTGCTATTATCTGACGAGAAAAAATGTTTCAAGCAACCAGAGAATTCCTGCTGAGCAACAATGAAACTATGAAAGCGCCCCGTGCAACCATCCTCGGCCCCGATGAGGTCCTGCAACCTTCTGCGGGACTATAAACGGAATTATTCGTGACTTTTATAGCAGCTTATACTTCAGCGATGTGAACCGACTCGTGAAAGAGGCATAAAATAAATCTTCGGATGGTTTGAAGATATTAAATAACGATAGAGCAATGTACGTTCTGGATCAATTGCGAATAAATATCTTCCACCATTGGAACAGTCTAGAATCTCAACGTTGGTCAAGACTTTTAAACCAGAAATTTCTAAAACCATGAAACTTTAATTATCAAAGAATCAGACTTCTTAGTCATCCGATGATCATGAAATTGCCGCTTGAACGTTCCACGGTAAATCGAACTTAGAATCCCATAAAATGGCACTTAAACAAACCGTACAAGGAACGTGAAAGGGGTAAATTGAATTTTTATTGCGGGGAAGATGTATATGAAGCTTTTTACTAGCAGAAAATCCGCTGTTTTCAATATAAGAAGCAGTGGATTCCCTAAAAAGCACGACCTCTTGCACTTTTTACGAGGAAGCTAGAGCCTGTACCCCGTTCGAATGGCACTGTCATAAAGAAGAGGATTCAATGGACGCGCGCCTGTTCTCCAGACGTGAAAAATTCGGAATGCTCACTATTACGAACGTAATAGGGGCCAGACGAGGCAGTTTCGACCGTGGCCATCTGCGAAACCGCGAAAGCTGTAAAAGCCGGGAACACTCGAAGACCGTCATGCTAACGAGCTTCGAAACGGTGGCCGTTTTACAGCTCGACCATCTGTTACGATAATTAAAAATGCTCCCCGCGAAACGACGCCATCCTGTCCGATCACGGTACACGAGACGTCGATTGATTAATCGCGGGAATCTGCGTCATCTTCCGCGTCTCATCAGCCGAAAATTGGCACCTCCTCCAGCACGGAGACATCGAGAACGTAACGGTTCGCTTGATCGTGGTCGATAACGTTTCTATGGGCTTATTTTACATTCTCCTCTGGGTCACGTATGCGTGACACTGACGAATCTGCCGATTCTCCAAAAAAATGAGTCACTCGCATGTAACACGCTAGTTAGAATACTCAGTAGACTTCTTGGAGCATTAGTTCTAGGTTATACATTTATTAGCTGATAAGATAAGCAATATCTAGAGCGCAAAAACAGAGTGACACCATTTCCATATGAAATTCAGCTAGGGTACCACCTAGTTACATCAATAATTCATCAATTATTCTTCAGGTCACACTCTGGAGAACGCAAGGTTACATCGATGATGATATCTTCTCACTGACAAGTGTGAGATGAACTTGAGCGACAAGGCAGGTCTGAAGGAGCTTCAGACACGTTGAACCAGATCTCATTTCCATCGTCCGAGCTGTCGAGACCAGCCGGAGTTTGCAAGGAAGCAAAAAGGATGAAGTGGAATAGAGGCTGCTGGGAACTGGATCAGCGAGGCGTGGCGGCTTGAATGAACGTCTAGCAGATGAAGGGGAAGCATGATACTCCCTAGGCGAGATTCACTCGCACCAGTGTCTCTTTGGTCTTATTTCAGCAGCTCGAAGTGGGTGTGTGTGCCGAGACCGCTCGAACGTGGCCTTGCAAGGTCGTTTCTCTTCGCCACTGCCAACGATCGTATCTCCGATCTACAGTATGTCCTGTATCAACCGAATCTCGAGGAATTTCCTCTGCGGGACCGTCGAACTCCTGGAGAACCGACGAGCTTTCGAAGCATACGTTAATTGGCACAGTCGCCTGGTCTTGACCATTCTCCATCGCTTCCTCATTTCATGAAAAACTCCCGAAAGCAATAATTCTTCCAGCACGTCCAAATATCCGCAGACCAGAACAGAAACCGCTTCTATCTTTCCCGGTCATCGATTTTGAAATAGAAATTGCAATAATTTGGAATTTTATCTTGCAGTTGTGTAACTTGCTGAGCAATTGTTCAGAGACAGCAGTGTCTGAGTTGTTTGTGAACGCAGAAACGAGGTACGGTTGTTTGGTAGGGCCCAACGTGTTCGTCGTTCTCGCAACGATGACTTTTAAGAGGCCCCCGGATAATTAATCCGAACGAGAGGATATAAAAAAAGGTGATTCGATTTTTCACGAGCTCTTCTCGGTTTTTTGGTTCCCGTAAACCCATGGCAGCAGCGGCAAAGGCTTATGAGATTTTATGGGGCCCCAAAGAGGATTAGAAACGGGACCAAACGTTTGTCAATCGGTTCGGTGACGTTTGCGGACACTTTTATCGATTTTCGTATGATTTAGGGGACAGTCGGCCCGCTAATTAGATGCTCCGTCGTCGAGACGGACGTAACCCATGCAAATTGATGTTTACGGGAAAGTGGACGAACACCATGGAGTTTCGAGCTTCTACTCTCCTTGGGTCTGCTTGAATTTATATGATAATGATCGTCCGACTGCGTTCGACCGGTTATTTTTGCTGTACAATTTATCCCAGGTCGAACGTATCAAATTCTGTGGCTTCTCTTTTTTTTTGGATAAAAAGTTCAATACTACGAATTTCTCGAATAACTACCATCTTACGCGAGGTTCGTTAATTCGACGCCTTTTTTTCGCATGACTCCTTGTGTTACTTTTAATTAAAGAAGCATTAATGATCGCCGGCTCTATCGATCACTCAAGGTTCGGCGAACGATTCGCGTAACTCGTTTCATTCTGCCGAAACGGCCACGGATTTTTGGATGGTGATTAATGGTTCCGTGCTAATTACGCGAGAATAATCGACCATCCGACTCTGAAAGCGACCGACGCTTTTAAATCTCAATCGGCGAACCCGAGACCATGAACACACCGATAGACTTCGTTCAATTATGGGACTTTAACGATCGGAACAGGTGCTCGACTGTGGCGAATATTGAGACGTCTGAGCTGTCTGGGACTTTTTGACATGTCCAAATAATAGGACACAATCTTCACTTTGATTAGAACATCAGTAGCCTTAAAAATTCTGATCCAATCTATGCTATAGTGTCCTTTCATTTGGAGAAACACCATGGAGAGTCAATTCAAAAATAGAAAGTTCTCCAATAATCAAGTTTTGGTCTTTGCAACATCTTCAGTCTGATGACTGATAATGAGTTTCATTGTTTCTATGCACGTTAAAAAATTGTCCTGTAAGTTTCATGAGTGATTAGCAGAACGATTAAAGGTTGATTTAAGGGACTCACCTGTCGAGCTTCAAGTGGATTCGTCGAGCCATGCGGTGAATCTCATCGGTCACAACGATCAATGCGATCCGATGATCGATGATCCACGCAGCACGTGCACGATGTCTCCTAGCGGTTCAGGTACAGTCCTCTAGAATCTCTTCGATTCAAGTGATCTTCTTCATCTTACAATGTCCTTCTCCTCCGACTGTATTCACCACCGTGTTTCACATAAATAGTCCAACTCTATGAATCTCGATCGATCAGTAATTCGAACTTCATCGGGAATCCCTTTCGACAGAGTACCCTACAAAACTGTCACAGTGTAACTGCACATCTCAACGAACAACCCAAACACTGATCTAGTCTACTTAAAAAGTTCCAAACAATGTACAAATGGATAGTCTTTCTGTTAGTATCGCGTAACCGGCACTGTTCTCGAAGAACCTCGACATAGACCTTAAAACGTGCTCATCGATGATCATGATCGTGCATGGATCTGCGTAGAGTCGGTGGAGGATCGAGGGACGATGATAACAGGTACCATTCTCGGGACTGATCGGTCAACGGTTGGGCTAAAGTGTCTCTGTTCGAGGTTCTTTTAGCCCAGGGATCTAGATACGATTTAAGTGGACCCTGAAGACTGTGGAGGAGGTGTTCTACGAAGGAGAAACGAGACACAAGGTGAGGTAGGGTTTTGGATCCGTGCTGGTTGATGGTCGGGTAGTTTGTGCTCGAGAGCGCAAGCGGAGCTACGACGATCATCCTCCGTCTCCTTTCCACGGGCAGCCATCTTTCTCTCTCCTTCTGATTCCTCGTCTTCCTTCCCATACAACCTCGCGATCCCCTGAAGAGCTTCTTTCTCCTTCCTTTGGCCAACTAGATGGCGCCAACCAGTGACGGACTCGAACCTGAAATAGGAAACTCTATCGAAGCCGATGTTTCGCAGAAATTTTCAAACGACTCATGAGTCTCGCCTTTTCTCTCCATTGTTTTCTCTGGCCTCATCCTGGTTTTTTCTGTTAGAACCCTATGCTCGTTTTTGCCCATTGTCATCTCTTTTGCCAGCTACACGGGATTGACTCCCCGTTTGGCGATCGATTTTTATCGACTTTCTTCCTCGAGAAAACCGTGAGCTCTCCGTGAACCATCCATCTATCACGCCGGAGGAACTTGTTTCTCTCGAAGAAGAAGAAATGTAGTGCTGTTTTTATGTTGCCGCATAGAGGGATTGTCAATGGATCTTGTGGATCATTTCCTATTGTTCCGATTCTACTGGAGGCTAGTAGAACTTGGTACCAGTCTCTGGTACCCAGAAGAAGTTCCTGAAAACAGAAGCAGAATTTCAGATCTATCTAGATGCTAGAAAAAATATATTCTAAACTGTTCTTAATGCTTGCAAATCTATTATTTTCATTCACAATAATTAATCAAATTCTTTTTCTTTCGTTCATAAATTATTGCACCCGTCTAAATTAATATAAATTCTCTTCTGATCGAAACAATTAATCTTGAGATGTTCAGAGTGCTTCATCGCACGCTAAACGTTCACAGGACACGAGACTTATCCTTCTCCATCAATTTGATTCGTTTTGTCATTGATAAATCGCGACAAGCATTCCAGCCACGTACGCCCACGGGAAAAATCATTGACGGTACGTACACCTGATTCGAACCAGTGAACACTCGGCTGTGTTTATCGATCAGATCACCGTTACCAGATCCCCAGAAGCTTTCGATCATTAATAAGTTTCGCTCGTCGGTGCCATCCGGCGCGACGCTCGCTGTTCGCGCGATTTTTCCATCGATTTCTTCGCGCCAGCCTAACGGACGCAACTCGCGCGCATAATCGTCGTCCCACAAATGAAACGAAGCGGTTTCCGTGGTGTCCACTGGAAATCTCGCGATTTTCCTTCGTCCTGAAACGCTGATTGATGAAAACGCTGGACATAGCATCAATTTCAGTCGAGTATTATTCGAACCTCTTGGAATGTGACTGGTATCCTAATACGGTGATCAAGCTGTGCTATTAGAGTCCATTGATCAAACATGAAGAAAAAATACAGAGAAGACGATCATGCATATTCCACAGAAGACATTGAACTTCATTTCCAATTGATGGATCTCTCTCAACTATCGAAATTTCTTTCGAGACCTCGTCATCGGTCTCAGCAGCTGCCATTAAGAATTTCAAACGTGTCAGAGCGTTTCTAACACATCCATTCGAGATTAGAAATGCTCCGAGCGGGATGGACTTCACCCAGAAGACAGAAGCACGAAGTTCGTGGCAATTAAAAGGTAGAAACGCGAAACGGGGACGGAGGTGGGCATCGAATTGTATTCGATCGAGAGAAACACGGCCCGTGGAAAGAAGCATGAAAACGGGGACAGCTCTCGTGTGGTTAGGTTTCCACGATGGACGACGGCTCGTTCACGGACGAGCACGCAGCCAGGCCCAGTTTCTACGACTGATTATTAAAGGCAATCATAATCGGATCGAGTCGCGAACAAACTATCCGGAACGTCGTTTCGCATTCCACTTGATCAACGCGCTGCCAGGAATCGAAAGAATTCCGTGAAACCGTTTACCATCTCAATGCCGGTAAAAACGACGAGTT
The DNA here is from genome assembly GCA_916610135.2 of Macropis europaea. Classification (NCBI taxonomy): domain Eukaryota; kingdom Metazoa; phylum Arthropoda; class Insecta; order Hymenoptera; family Melittidae; genus Macropis; species Macropis europaea. The sequence goes on along the minus strand of OU744352.1, from coordinate 2,789,672 downwards.
CGTACGTCGGGCCTGACCGTGGAACTTGTATTAGATTTAGAATCTTACTAACACCGAAGGTGGTCCATTTCTCACACTTGCGATTGTTGTTCATATATTAGAACGTTCCACATGTAATGTCGTTTTTATCTTGTTCGTATTTAACGTATTCTGACCGGTTTGTACCGTATGCATAATTCATAATTTTCTTTTATTTAACACGTTGATTGCCACGGTAGTCACCGGTGACCGGCGCTTCAGATTTTAATTAATTAAATAACTACTGAATTCCACAAAATTCTGTGTTCATTTGTCGTTGCAATAATAATACAGGAACACGCATACACGATCGAATGATTCAATATTTTTTTCCTTTGTGATTTATATTAAAAACAGTAGTATGTAGTGTGTCGGATTAGGTGTGGCTGTTTTCACTGTGGCAATCAACGAATTAATAATATATGATGAGGGAGGTGATTATGTTACTCATTAACAAGAAATCCATTGGGTAAGTTCCGTTATTTGAAATTTACTTACAAATACGACATTACTTATCGAACCACCTAATATGTATTTTGTGTCTAGTCTCAGTATGATATTTTTATTTGACATCAAAGATCTGACCTCATCATGTTTCTATACAATAAATTTATGTGATACGATTGTACGTACCACTTGTGATTACTTAATTCTTTTGAGATTATGGCTGAGAAGTATGAAAGAATATATTCACAGGGATTATACGATATTTGCGACGACAGTTTGAAGCACGATATCGCGAATAATCTCCGCGAGAACCCGCTTAAATATCGAGAGACGCTGTAAATTTTAATCGCCTTAAGGTCGACGTGGAAGATCGTTGTCGATGTGAGCATCCATTAAAAATTTCTCAACGGCCCATGCCTCATTGGTTTCTTCGCTGACCAAGTGAAATTATGCTACCTAAGCACGCATACTGAATTAATATTTTTTCCATTCAAATATCTCCCTCGAGTACTCCTGCAATGAAACATTAATTAACAAATGAATCGCATTGATAGGTGTCCTCATTTTTTAAATTTTACAGTTATTTACCTTTTTTGTTTTCAGTGTCGACGAATTTTTATTTATTCCATGCAAGCCTGAAAAAGGGCATTGGCGGCACTCGTGACACCGAGCAATAAGGTCGACGTATAATTACGTCGGCACCGTTCGCCGATGCGCTTTTTTTGGGTAAAACACAAGGTTCTTGCGAGAATTTACGCGGAACGGCGTCACTTTTAGGGTCCATAGAGGATTTCAGCAGGTTCAAGGGCCAGATTACACGCGACCAGCTGCCGTACAATTAAACATGTCGTTTTTGTTGTTCGCTTAACCGGCTACGCAGATGCCGGGCCGCGAATATTGGACAGCCTGTCTGGCCACCCTGAAGATAATTAAACGCTCATGCTCTTTTTTCCTCTCTTCGTAACAGTCTTGCCGCGTAACACCGATACCATTAACAATATTCATTATCTATGATCCTCTGCAAATTTTTATTTGTTTCTATGGTAATTCGACTTGTTGGTTCGCTCCTGAGTCGACCCGGATCTTCTATTTTGATTTTTATAGAACCGACAAAATTTGTAACGTTGTTATACTTTTAACCAGAAGGTTGACAAGCCTTTTTGGAGCATAATTATTTAACAAATGTGAAGATTGATTAAATATCGCAACGATATCGCTTAACATGTTCGATCGTTAACACTGCGTGGTATACACCTCGCGGCGTGCCATAAATTTCGCTTCGCCGAGATTTATGGAGGGCAACTGCTACCGGAATATCTGTCCACAGACATTTGACTCTGTTCCGTTCCTTCTTTCTCCTTTTTCGACGGCGTATCAATGTGAGACGATGTATCGGTGGAAATTCAATGATATATCGCGGCGCAGAAATGATACAGTGCTGTGCAAAACGTTAAACCATATGTGAAGAAACTCTGCTGGTGTTACTTGACAAATATGATCAAATAGATACAATCGACTGTTTATAGATCTTCCAGACCCTACTGGACACTAATAATTTCTCAGAGAAAAATATAATTTTACATTTGAAGTACAGTTTGTACTACCATGCTCTTTCTTGGGAGATTGCATCGCAGTGGTCCCTTTTGCTCACAGTTTGTATGATTTATCCAGCAAAAATTGCGCCTGACTGCAGTGGAGAAAACCGATTTCATCACACTCTTCCGCTGCAATTCAACCGTGGACACCCATCGCGCCATCTTATTAAGTTTCAGGATCTCCGACAGAGATCCCATGGCGGCCATTGCTCTAAAAATGAATTACACAGGGCCAATTAGTCTCGTTTCTCGGTTCTCCCTCTTGGTACCCGTTAAATTCTCACCTGATCGCGATAAGGAGCAAATTGAGTCGTTCGGTTCTTCCTCATCGTCGCACCCTGCCTGGCTGACTTGTCACCTTTCAAACTGCTCTCGACTTCCAGAAGATAAAGATAGACCCCGAATAATTGTCGAACGCTTGCGTCGAATGGTCATTCACTCGAAAATGAAAGTGAAATGCGCTCCAAATATCTCAACGTTAATTAGGCAACGATTTTTACGAGCGGGGGACGTATGCACGCTGTAAATCAGATGTATCTTTAACGACGGAATGTCATAAATTTCGCCAGGAGGCAGACTTTGACTAACGAGGAGTCCGATAACGAATCGCTACTCCAGTTTCTGGCTTAGGCATCCCGCGAGGAAACACGGAAATCCAGCAAGGACGAAGAAGGATGCATCTGACCCACGGGGTTACTCGAGATCGTTTTTTTCGAGGGGACCACATGAAAGAGCCCGACAGTGGACGAACAATTCACCTGGCGAATTTATGTTACCGTTGCACGAGCGTCGTGCAAGACGAAAGAGATCAGACCAGGGGGACCACACGTGAAAACTTTCATTCTGGACGTTCGAATTCTTCTGGATTGCGTAAGGAAACGAGATTGCAATGTAAATGATTCGAGAAGGACTTCTTCAGGATCTAAATAGGCCTGACTACTTTGAAATTCCTGGGGCTGCAACAAGTGGACTCTGCCACGCGCTATAACGATTGGTACCAGCTGAAAGAGGATCAGAGTGGTCTGACGTAGACCCTATTCTACTCATAGAGACACCATCCTAAAATTTACAATTCCCTGAATTCCTCGGTGGCTGGAGCTGCCTTGTTAGACGACACTAGGAACAGGAAGAAAAAACTCCGCGTGGAGCGTGTTACACTTTCAGCTCTAATCTCTCTGATCTGGAGGCAGAGAAGAAACTGGACTGCCGGCTCGCGTTGGAAAATGGCAAAAAGCGTCGCACGCGGATTATTAGTAGCCGGCTGGGCGAAGAAAGGGGACGGAAGAAGTCTAGGAAGCAACAAAGCGATGATCCAAGGAGAAACGTGGACGATACCGCCGGCATAAATGGTACTTAAAGGAGGCCTACAGTTAGGTAACATGTGGCAAAGCGACCATCTGTCTAGGAAGCATGTGCCGGCTGACCAGCAGGCGACGTTTTCGTTCCTTTTCGCCTGTCCGCGAACGGAACTACCGTCATGACAATTATGCGTGACTGGTTCGAGTTCAGCTATATGCCTAACTACTCTTCGATGGTTATAGTCGAGGATGACTGGTCGGAGCCTCCGGTCTTGCTGCATTGTACAGCCCCCGGTGTGAAACGCATCAGTGAGGTGTTCGATTAGTTTCACCGTGACCTTGAGTAACATTTCGATTCAACGTTCAAATTCCGCCGGTTATTCAGACTTCATGCTGAATGGAAATTGGTCTCTTTGTGAGCGAGCTCTGGAAATATACTGACCCAGCGATAAAATCTGGTAGACGACTCCAAATAAAAGACGAGACTTTATGTATTATTCCTAGCATTCAACTCTTGCTAGAGCTCCGAGTCGTGAGGAGGAACTATTTCAGACCTGACCCTGATACGCTATCTCCGGCCGAATTTATCGCTTAACGACGTACAAATGATGAGATAGTCTTCTTTTGTAGCAGATACCGTCGTCTCTTATCAGCTGGGGCTCCAAATCGTTTGATTAAAAAGACGTAACCCCTTCGACTCGGCTCGTGCCTCGAAGCTGGCGCAAGGTGCACTGAATCAAGATATTCATCGTCCTGTCAGCGAGATGAAAGGTCAGATCGAATGACGCGGGGACGACAAGGCTCGTTCTGATGATTCCAAGAAGTTGGCGACCGATTGCCGGTACCAGCCCTTCACTTTTAATTGTCTTCGTCACTCGAAACTTCGCCGCTCGTGGCAGGATGCTTGGGCTCGACGTTAACGACGACACGCTGCTTAATCGGCAGCAGATTTACGCCTAATCGTATATTAACGGCGATCGACCGTACATTCGCGCGCAATGTCAGTTAATTAACCGATCAGATAGATGGGAATTTCTTGGCGACGTGACCGATAATGACTGCTTATTAATAAGTTGCTCGGTTGTTAGCTTGATTGGCGGATGGACATGGAGATCCATGGAAGCTGTTCATCACGACTAAATTAATTGAGTAACGGTGTTATTAAGCTAAATATAGCGATTACCCGCAAGTGTTTTCATCTTGAAGTCTATTCGATGCGAAAGAATGTTGCAAGAGACGTTTGTAGTTCTCTAATGGCCACTGATTGTGTTTTCTAATTTTCAGGCAGCTCGTGAGCCGTCTGACTAAGCTTTAGATCAGTTAGGTAAGTATTAAACCCTTTTTAAGGGTTGTACTTGATGAAAATAACAGGCTAACGGATGACTGGCCTGTAATAGTCTATGACCATAACTGAGTGTTCAGGGTTGTAGAAATTTTTCGACTTTCGATCCTAGGTATAAAGTTTCCAAGAGAAAATTACAGCACTCTCGATCACTATTACACGTGCTTCATCGAGCACACACAGGCCGAATCGTGCGACCCAGGATCATAATTTGCAATGTCGCTGGCCCGAAGGAAACAGGTTGCCTCAGATGTGTCAACCACTATTATTCCTCCGAAAACGGGATTTCTATTCTTGTTTCCAACCAGCAGACGCTGAGCCAATTATATCTTGTACCGCCGCGAAATATTGGGTCACTCGCGAGCAAGCATGATTATGCAACAAAGGAACTCCGGTTAGATGTGTCCGTCGACTTAAAATATTGTCACCATAAATTTAGACGTTCGTACAAATATATTTGCTAGGTCAGACCTTAGTATTATACAGTGAGACATCTTGTTAGATCACAATCACGTATAAAAATAATTGTTTCATCAAACCAGAAGCGGAAGATCGTTTTCCTAGTACAGTAGTCTTCGATTGTAATACTGGAAAACATGTTCCTGAAGCTTGGACATCGTTGACCGCAGAATCTCGTCCCTAAGAACTCGTGTGCATATTGTTCAGCAACGTGAAAACGGAGTAGGACCTCCTTATGATCTGCAACAGCATTGCAACGTTAAAAAATGATGAAAAACCCCTAACGCCTGACACGTACCGCGATGAAAGTCTGCAGAGACAGTACGTAGAATGCTCCAGCTTTCAGCGTGATGGGCTGCCTGGTGAACATCGTGGACAGGGTGAACACCTTTGCAACATCGGAGAAATTTTCATGGTGCCAATCCGACAGCCATTGGCTTCTGTCCAGCACAGAGCTCTGGACAATGATGCATCGATTATTATTTAGAATTTCCAAGAAAAAGCAGAGACTGGTGCTGGACGTTCGATCAATCAGCTAGCCTAATGGAGGCTCACCGAATAATTCAGCTCGTTCCCTATCCAACATATGTACAAGAGCTGAGATATAGCTGCGCTGAGGTATATCCCGAACTTCATGATGTCTGAGCTCTGCCCTCCAACCTGTATCGAACGATGCAAATCGATCACGAACCTCGCAGACATGGTGGATGATCGTGTCTTACCACGATAGCCTGGAATCCCGTCAGGCAAATAATCGACGTGCTCGAGAGCATCTGGACGAACATGCTCGAGCTGTAGGTCCTGTTGTAATCATTCATTATGCAGACTAATCGCTGTTGGAACCTTAGGCAGGTCTTGTAACGATGCAGGAAAACGTTGTTCGATGTCTTGCTACGGTCTATCGCGTCACTCTGTGAAGACAGATCTGAGGATAGTTGAACAGAATCGTCCAGGTCTCTGTTGTTAGGTCGTTGCATAATAATTGCGCTGGGGATGCTTTTGCAATTCAGAATGTTTATAGAAGATCGGTTTGATGGTTTGGGGCCCACTGAGTGGTCTAAATGACTACAGCAATCGATGCTGGGTTACATAGGAATAAGAAGGAGAAAATTAGTTCTTCCTTACGCGGACGTTCTCCATCTGTCCTCCACAGTTCTCGAAATTCACGTTCAAAATGTCGAATTGCATGATGAGCAGGCTGCACAGCGTCACGGTGATATTGTCCATCGCTAGTATAGCTAGCATGCCATTAGAAACGGCGCAGGTTTCTATGGAAAGGCCGATCTGACGCCACGGTGGCGCGGTGGTGTCGAAAGGGTACTTTGCCCTGATGGGCAGGCCGCTGTCCATGGGCGAAAAAAATAGCAGGGCTATCACTAAAACGCTGCCTAGCGCGCTGAATCCGTAGAAAATCACGGTGTTCCGTTTGTGGTACATGCCGATTATGTCCTTCACCTTCGTCACATCTAGAAATAGAACAGACTCCATGAGAATTCTATTTTCCGTCACGGTGCTTCAGCAGAAGTTCCTTTTGATTCCCTTCGTGTGAGCTCGTGCCGGTTTAATGGGCTCGCGTTAACGTGGAACATGGTGTGGCTGAAGTGTCACAAATTATAACGAGCACGGAAAACCTGCCGAGTAATTCCGCGTCAGGATGTCATGACAGAGGACTGGCAGCGCGGAAAGATGATCAAACTGAGGCGCGTTGCTGAAGAAGTCAGCAGCTTCGTCGCGTCCCTTTCAACGGGAGCTTCTCTCAAACTCTCGGACAGGCCAGAAAAGTATCGAGTGCTCGTTGTACTCACTGGAGAACTCGCAGAGATCGTCGGCACACTTCAGCGTATCTTCGATCAGTTTGGATATCCTCCTGCGTCGAAACTGATAGTTCATCGCCTTGAAGATCACCACGGCGATTCCGGCGAAGATGCAGCCGTCGTCCGTGGCGACTGACAAGTTCTTTATGTTTAAACAAATGTCCGCGAACACAGTGATCGCGAAGACGTACATCGCCGTCAGCATGAACAGCTTGTAGACGACGTAGCTCCATCGTGAAATCGAAGTTTTTGATTGGATTTTCCAGAGACCGGAGTACCTGATGATCACCACAGTATCAAAGCTCCATTATCGAAGCTATGGTAGAATGCTGATACACAGGGTGTTGCAGAATAGCATATAGATAGCTGATAACTTGTAGACCTAGGTACAACCCACATCCACGTAGCTTCAATTTCTTTCAGATTCAGCTCATTGTCACGTGTCTCTGGAACACCCTGTGCATTATCACGATTCTCACACTAGGCAGTCGAGTTCGAGGTTAGTCAATCGTTTGAAGGATCTCATCCACCTGTGCCCTTGTGTCGCCACCATAGCTCGAACCCTGAAGAAATGTCCCCTCGAAGGCGATGTCGTGTGGGTTCACGACGTCCATAGCATATGTTTTAACACCGTCGCAGTGTGTTATCAACGGTGATTTTCATTCAATGTACCTTCGATGGCTGTTGGAGGAAATTGCGGATAAACGGATGCGATTGCATGGCCGTTTTTCGGAATTATAGAGCCGGTGACGGTGCACGTGTCAGGTCACTTCCGCGAACGTCGATAACACCGACGGTAATTGCACGTTATCGATAAACCATCGAATGGCACGTTGCATTACGACAGAAACGCCGTGTAAAGAAACGTCACAGATATTGCATACACTGTGTCTTATGGTTAGAACAATTGGATACAGTAGTCGATGGGTGGTTAGCCTGATAGCAGGGTGTCTGAATGTGTACCACATGTATACTTGAAGTGAGAGTGATAAATTGTATTGTGGTCGGAGCTTGTTTGTTGAAACAGGTCTAGAAGTAATGGACGTACGGAAAATTTGTTATTATTTATTACATAAGTATATAAGTAATGGACGTACGGAATATTTGTTATTATTTATTACATAAGTTTATAAGTAATGGACGTACGGAATATTTTTTATTATTTATTACTTATTGCAAGATTCGACTGAGGGTGCAGTACCGCAGAGTCGATCCGTGGTTCTTTTAAATATATTTTTTTAAATAATTGTTTCACTTGTTTTTAAATAATATAAGTGGAAAATTTGTTACTGAGGGTGTTATGCAGGGGATAAAAAAGTGAAAAAGGATTGTTGTATGAATTGAAAAAAAATTTTCCGGTACCGGGAATCGAACCCGAGCCTCCTGGGTGAGAGCCAGGTATCCTAGCCACTAGACCATACCGGATTTTCGATAGTATGCTTTTTAAAACAGAGTTACAAATTGTTTAACCATTCAGATTTTTTATGTATAAATTAGAATCTAATTATGAGATAATCGATATGGAGATCCAATTTGATCCTCAAACAAGTCATAAACCAGTCAAACGTTTCAGTTTCGACACTACAAGAAATTGTGTTGTCGCTAACACACTGTTAAAAATTATTTTATTTGTTAGTTTGAAGTCGTCTGTTATTCGTAGACTTCCTCTTAAGTCTCTTTCGAACAATGAATTCTAAAACACCCAATAACCATACGAATTTGGGTCTGGACAACATCTGGAGTCCATCCACTCGACCAGACACTCTGCAGATCAGGTCTCAAGTCATAAATAAGCCAAAGAAAAGTGGCATTGGCCCATCTGCCTTAAAAATACGATGATGTCAGTTTCTGTTCAGTCTACGAATTGTTTGCAGAATTTAAAAAAATAAAAGAACAGAATAGTATGTAGAGGGACTTGAACTGACGACCGGCGTGGCCTATGGATAGATTGGTGTTTGAGCGATTTAGAATTGAAAATTTTATTGTAAAAATGTAACATGCATGCAGATAATTAACAAAAAAAATTGCAAAAGAATTTGTCAGAAGTGGGATTCGAACCCACGCCCTCAGAGAGGACCAGAAAGCCCATAACTCGGTTTTGAAACCGAGAAGGTGTGAACCTTGAGTCTGGCGCCTTAGACCGCTCGGCCATCCTGACACTTGATCTCGACTGCTCAAAATAACCAACAAATGGTTATCATTAAATTTCTAATACTACTATCTTATACTGCACACTGTAATTTACTCCACAAAATGATTTGTAGATCATTTAAATTCCAAAAAATATTTATTTATGAATATTCTGTCTCCCAAAATGGCAACGACGTGACAAATTCTAACCTATAATCTTAACTGCGTAGATGTTTTATTCGAGCTTTGCCAGACGTTCAATGCGAATTTAAAAAATTCAGTTGTAAAAACTTACGACTTTTTATTGAAAAAACAACAATCGAATTGTGTAGAGAGATTATTTCGGGTTTTATAAAAAGAAAAAAAAAAGACTGTTCCCGCCCGGGATCGAACCGGGGACCTTGTGCGTGTGAAGCACACGTGATAACCACTACACTACGGAAACCACGTTGTGATAGGTTGTGTAAAATTGATAGCCACTGATTTCTATACTATACAATTGCTTAAACATTCCATACTTCATCAAAAATACGAATAATCATAGAGAAACGCAACAGTAATTTGAAACAATTAATCTATAGCAACTTTAAGATCATGCTCCCTATTAATAACGTAGACGTTAGTACGCAACAAGTAGGTCAATTGACATTATTGATTTACTCCACACTAAAGGTAGAATCAATAATGTCAAATTTATGTTCCAAGAATACAGTACATATTTTTTAACAGATGTTTCTCTGCTATAACTTTCTGCCACTGTATAAAATATTCTCGAGATTTCGAATCATGAATACGAAATGATATTGCATCGATCCTCTGCAACTTTGCTCGACCGATTTTCTGGAATTTTACGGACAGCTAGCTCGACACGCTGTGAGTTCGAACATTCGTTCCCAGGGCGTTGTTATGGGCCCACTTTATATTAATACTTGGCCTATTGCACTATAGTAACTCAACGTTGGAGAGAATTTCGAAAATGCTGAAGGTAGAAAGTCAGAATATCGAGTGTCGAAGTGACGCCGTAGAAAAAGGTTTCTGCCGGGGGAGGTCCTATTCCCAAAGAGCATGGAGGAAGCTAGGTCCATGAGGACCATAACTAATTAGGCTGTTTTTGTAACGTCATGTACAGAGCAGAATTGTGGACAGAAAGTTGGTACAGATTTTAGGAAGGATCCGAGAATTTTTTCAAAAGTATTCTACTGTCCCCTGACATTTTACAATGTATTAAATTTAATTGCGTCAGCTCTTGCAAGAGCTCAAAGGCTCTTTCTACAATAGACAACTAAAAACTGTATCGCATAGCCTGAATTTCACGAGGAAAATGAGAATGAGGGTAAAAACGAAAAGCAATCAGGCTAAAGTATTAACGCAATCATCCGATCCTTGTACATGTAGCTATTGGATTTTTTAATGACCACATCATGCAACTTTTTTTTCTTTTCGCTTGAACACCGATTTAATGTCCTCGTCCCATAAAATCGCCGAGAAAAGAAAAAACGAAACAGCCGTTGCTTCCAGGTCAATGATTCAATGATTTCAACGTTGTTGGAATATAAAGCAGCGGGAAAGCTTAATCCTAAAACAAAGGACACGCTTGGTTTTCAGGTAATCGAATGTTTATTGATTGTTTTCGTGTTGCGAGAGTGTAAAGGAGATTAATCCTTTTGGCCCTTTCGACTGCAATCACGGTTAGTGTGATCAGTGCTCCAGAAAATGCGCTAATTCATCAAATTATTGCACTCGTTTATGCCACACGACTCACGTGACACTGCAGTGAGGGCCCAAAGGGTTAAACACCGCCATTGCAACACATCATCGCTGTATTTACAAAATTGCAATAAATTAGGTAGGGTTGGAAGTCGATCGACACTTTTCATATATAAATTATGTCGTGCTCGTTTTACTCTACACGATGTGTGTGTGTGTGTCTGAAATGCATCTACTCCAGGTTAAATATGTCTGCTAAAATGTAATGCGGTGATGTTAAATACTTGTACCATTAAATATGAATGTTTGTTGTATCACGAGATGATTGTGCCATTAATATCGTGAACAATTCCAAGCACAATCGCGCCATTACTTCCATTCTTATACATTAAATGCAGTAGATAACGAGATCTGGGAAAACGCTTATTTTGATTGAGATTCAATTTCCTTGAGCCTGACGCATATATTATGAGCTATGCGTCGAAGTTCACTTAGACTTACACGATGAATACTGATTGTTAATTGATGGAGGAAAGGGGTACATAAACATGCACTTAAACAGTATATAAGATGTCTCCAAACAAGCGGACGCAACAGCAGAGACAATATTGGCTGTTCAAGGACACTACCATGTTATTTGATTACTTAAATTGAACTATACTATCATCCCACTGATGACCTGAAACAGCCAGTATTACTAGTATCAACTATAGCTAGTGATCTAACAAGAATTCTGAGTAAAAGCGTTCACTCATAGTTCCATTTCTTATCAGATCTTCTGCCATCGTCCTTTCGTTTGGAGACATCCTGTACATTCACGGCTATATTTCCCTTAATTCTCTGTTATTGCTAATTGACTTTCTGCAAACGTAAAGATGAGCATCAGAGACGGTCGACACGGAAAGAACACGCATAACACAACATTCGTTCGTAAGAGAAATTGAGTACATCGTACCGGTGTGTGGAATTAAGTTATAGCTACTTAACAAAATAAAGTTCGGACGCTGTACAAAAAAATGAGTATCAATTGAACGGTAGTTTGAACGCGGAACGAAGCGAATCATTTCATTTCTTCCTCTTGTCACAGTCGGTGGTTTTCTGTATTATCAGTTTGTTCCTCTGTCTGGTGACTTTGGTGGTTGGACGACTGCTGGGAGCGATTTGTTTTAGTCCTTGCTGAGGTATCCTCGCAGGACTAGCCGTTCTCGGAGGAGTTGGTCCTTTCAAGAGAGCCTCGACATCAGCCAAACGTTTTCTTAAAGTTCTGTTCTCCCGTTTGTACTTGGCAAGCTCAGAATCTTTGTCTAATCTCTCGTGACCGGAGCTGCTCGTCTCCTCCGCGAAATGTCTGAACATCAGGTGTAACTTCTCTTCGTGTTCTCTCTGCATCAAAACGATTCTCCTCTCAGCCTCTAGCTTGGTCTGCTTCAGAGCATTGGTTAAAGTTTGTATCTGCCACTCCTGAGTCTCTATATGACTCTCCAGCTCAGCCGTCTGGACCTCCAAATTTTTCGAGCTCTCCTTCAGGTCGATTACCTTCAGGAAATATTTGTAGAAGAGGGTTCTCATCTCTCCGTCTGAGAGTTTTGCTAGTCTCTCCATTAACATTCTTTCTCCTTTCTCGCGTTGAGACTGATTCTCATCGAAACCCTTTCTTCCACAGATCATTTCGTTCTTGTGCTCGATCATCGCATCGATCGCTTCGATCGTTTCCCCGCATTCTAGCAACTTTCGTTCCTCCACAGTGGATAAAGTCTTTTCTTTCTGGAACTTTTCGTCCAGATCGCATTTCTCGTCCACCAAACAGTCTCTGGTTCGCCTCAAGTTTCGAATTTCGTGGCGCAGAGCCTCCTTTTCGTCTATGTCCGCCGTTCTTTCCAAATCCATCGATTTCTCTTTTAGTACGTGATCCAAGTGGGATATTCTCGCGCTGACGTCCAGCAGATTCTTTTTCTTATCTGAGTAATCAGCTTTTGATTTGGTATTGTTCTTTTCGTCCTCGCTCTCCGACTGCATCTCCTTCAGCTTGGAAGCTGTTAAATTGTATTTTTCTTCGAGGTCTCGAATTTTCTTTTGATCCTCGGCTAGCTCTTCCTCCAACTGATTCTTGCGTTCTTCCTCTTTCTTCAGCTGCTTCTTCAGCTTCTCCATCTGCTTCTTCGAGGTGTTCAAAGAACTCTCGAGCTCCAGAACCTTCTTCGCTGAATCGCCCGCTATCTGCTTGATCATTTCGATATCCATCAATCTTTTCTCATAGTGAATCGCCATGTTCTTGTACAGCTCTATTTCTTTTTTATGAGCAGACTTTTCTTCAGTATCTTTGTAAATGGACGCGTTCTCGGCTTGAGCCAATTGCGTTCTCGTGTTGTAATACTCTTCCTCCAGTTTGCTCCATTTGCGCTGGAACTTTTGTTTCGCGCTAGCGCGGGCGTCCGAATTTTTTATCATGTCTGCGATGAAACGTTCTTTGATCTTTATGGTGGTCTGAAGCTCCTCTATGCGTTTGTGAGCTCCGTCCAAGTCAGACTGAATCTTTTTCACCTGAGTTTGTTTAGCTTCATTGTTCAGTGCCAAGGTTTTCAATTCCTTTATGGGTTCTGGCACTTCTGTTGTCTTTAGAGCATCGATCAACAGATCCGGTGAATTGTCATTATGTACTGCAAGATTTTCATTAATGATTGTTTTTGTATCTCTATTGTCTAGAATTTCGGTATTGGTGAACTCTGACTTCTTATTATCTAATATTTGATTCTGATGAGGCTTGAGGCTATCACTGAAAGCTAATACTTCATTGCACATCTCAGAACCGGGGAGCATGGAGTTTCTCCTAGAATTAGGATTTCTAAGGGGAACAGGTTTAGCAACAGGGACATAATTGTTGTTGGTATTTATGGATCTAGTTATAGCTGGAATGATTTCGATATTGGCTTCCCTGAATTCATCTTTTTTGGAGTCAATTATTCTATCCGTTTCTAATTTGAGTTTATTCATGCACTCATCCAGCTTCTCCAAGAAGTCTGGATTTTCTGAACTCACATCACTATGATCCTCCTCCTCCTCCTCTTCCTCATCATCATCATTAGTTTCAGACATCTCACTCTCAGAGCTGGATGAGCAATTCAAGTCCATCTTTCTTTCTATTTGATGAGCAGATTCATCTGTCTTTTCATCTGTTTCAGTCACTTCTTCTATTCTTTCTAAGGATCTCCTAGCATTCTCAGTGTACCCTGGTAAACTAGCTGTATCATCACTGGCTATACATTCCTCATATTCCTGCTTCATGCAAAGCCATTGTTCGATTTGATCTTGCTCTGTGTGAGGTAGTATGTTGCTGGTCATGAGCTTAGTGAACAGACCTTCAGCATTTGAGACTAGTTTGGACCATTGGGCAGCAGCGAATTCCAATCTAAATATATCTGCACTGGAGCTACGTTCTCCAGAAGTAGCAGAAGTCATTGTATCATGAGTCTCATCCCCTGTTTGCTCGCTCTCTTCTTCTGTGACATGCTGTTGTTCATGGTTATTATGTGGATACGATGGCACTGCGGTCATGTATGGCGTATAACATTGGTTATCCAACATCGTTTGATGGTGGATCCAAGGCGTATAGTGCATCATTTTGTAAATTTCATATGATACAATTTAACATAATAAATACTATTTCATTCAGTTGTGTTGGCCCTGAAAAGTAAATATTCAGTATTTTTTTATTCCTATTGCTGTTTTATTTTAGATTACTAACATTGTTTAATAAAGTGTGTAAAAAATATTGTGTTCTTCAGACTGTTGTTAGAGTTAAAGTAATGTGGAATTTTACACTTACTTCCATTATTTCTAACCTATTTGGAACCAATCGCGTTCCAAGATCATTATGAAAATCTCATTATTCGCCACCGTTATCGCTACATTTTCCTACGCTCTGAATAATCCTCGAAATTTACTTCGATACGTTCGAACACATTTGACAGAACGTTTTGCAAAGTTCTGTGTTCGATAACAGAAGTGCCCAGCAAACCATTGCCAACTTACTATTAATAGATGGCCGGAAATTTTCATAAGATCACATACTGATGTGAATCATTGGCTGTTGGCAGCCCTGCGGCCAGGAGAATTAAATCGATCCACCACGATCATTGTTCTACAGATACGAAATATTTAAAAAATTTGCTTGTTTACTCACGAAATCGACGACTTTTACTTGCAGCATCAATTTCTGGTGCATACCGCATATTGAAGTAAAAAATTATGTGCTAACACGCTTTGAAACTTAACACTATAGAGATATAGGTCTCAAACACGAAAAAGCTAAATTTTACTATAAATCGCGAAGAATTCAATAACTTTTTATATAATGTTATCAATTGTCACTAATAGCTTCGATTTAATTGCACTGATGGAAGAAAATGATAAAATTAACACGAAAAAAGTATGTTTAATTGGACTACAGATACACTCATCACTTGTTGTTTACGTTTGGCGCGGTCTAGTTTCTGGAACATTTCGAGCGCTCTGATTGGTCAACAATTTACCGCGATTTTCAAATCGACGCAGCAGCTGTCACATTCAGCTACGAAATATTTATAAAAACTTGCATTATTATTTACAAAATAAACAACTTTCCTATCATCTGACGATTGATAAACAGTACTGTATTATTTACTTAAATTTCATGTGAAAAGTATTTATAGTAAGTAGTACAATACCGTCGTCTGTAGTCAGGAACAATAAAATCAGACACGCATTATAATGATCATAACATTTACCACGATGTCTCTTTCTATTAGTAGCATTGAAAGAAAATAGAAATATTTTATTAGACCACTCCCAGTCGCGCGATTCGCAGTTTGAATTCCGCGCCATTTTCTCCAGCCTTCGGGTCTGGAACGATTCGAGCGCTCCGATTGGTCGAACGTCAGAGTCTTGTCAGACGTTTGAGGCGACGCGAGAATTTTTCGTGTGCCGCGTGTTTCCTTGAATTTTCCCGTAAAACGCGTTTAAAACTCCCCCGATATGGTGTTAAAAGTTAATTAAACATCGCGCAACGGAGCACGTGGGATAATCGTTCTGTGACTCGTGTAATTAGTTCATTATTCCCCGAAGAGAAACCATAACCTTCTCTCGTGACGTCTGTCCTACTCCGAATACCTAAGCTGCTTATTTCAGTAAGTACTCCAATTTACTGCTTCCATTGAAAAGCTTATTCAATTTTCTTGATGGCATGATTAAATGGTATCGTTACATCGATCGGTCCGTGTCTGGCCTATCAGACAAAAGTGTGACATTCCTGCATGCGATTTTTACGTCATACGGGTATTTGCTGGTTTGCAATAATTATATTGCTTTTCCGCGCGTTCGTTCTTTGTCTCGCACAAGCGGCGAAGTTATGTAATGGAAATCGCGTGAATCTTTTTTGAATGAAAAGTTTACACCTATATATATGTAAAGGTATACACATCTCGCGAATGGAGCGATTCGCGAATTCATCAGTATTCTACGGCGTTGCTAATTTATGCAATAAAACGGAATTCGCGATGTGGGTCGGGCGGGTCATCAAAATATTCGCATGATTATTATATTTCGGTGCTGGCCATTTCATTTTGTTCGATTATTCTCACTCCTGAATGGGCAATCGAAGTTTTTATCACCCGTTTGTTTATAAGAAATTGATTTTTACATGGTGTTCACCCTATCTCACCCCTAGCGCCATTATTACCCCCTACATCGCCAGAATAATGTTTAAATAATTATATTCCTGAATTATGCAATTTGTTTGTCTGATTTAGTACTGCATGAATATTTATTATTTATCAAGCATACATTGATGAATAATCATTCGAACGAAATGTTATGACTCACTGGGATACGTTGAAAATGATTAATCACATGTACGATCGTGATAATGTTTAAAGATCCACTTCTGGACTATTCCATGAATTATAATAACAAGTCTCACTCGTGTTGATAATTATTGTCTGCACATTGTAAACAAGAGTTTCACTTGAATGTGAATTGTTAAAAATTTTATATTACAGCACCCTTGACTTTCAGAGAATATTATAAACCAAGTTATAACACATGAATAATAAACTACAGCGCCAGATAGGCGTTAAAAAAATCGTAAGGCAAGGGTGAATTAGAGCACACGTATTGATTCCTATATATAAAGTATGATATACATTCCTTAACCCTTTGACTGCTATCGGCGCCTATAGGCAATCGACGATGGCGCTCACCGTGTACTGTCGACGCCCTTAGGCGTTCGGTGCAAAGGCTCACTCTGTATTGCTGCAGCTCGGCCGCACGCAGCGTTCGTCACGATTCCAAGTAGCCCGCAGTCAATGAAAAGAAATATCTCTAATATCAGGAACACAGCATTTACTTTCACTAAAAGAATCGCTGGAATACTCATAAACGGATTTCTGTCTCTGTACCATTGTACAGACTAACTATAGTTCCAGCAATTATCTCAGATACATATTTGTTCGAGCAGCGAACTTCGGTATCAGCATGGTCGTAAATTCCCCGCGGAATATCGGTAAAAGTCGGAATTCCGCAGCGATTCAAGCGGTTTCGGATGAAACCGATTTACGGCCGCGTTTATCGGGATCCACCGGCGCGTTTATTCGAGTTACGTTTGAGCAATGTAATCCAGCCTTAATGCGAGGCCGCGTGCACCGTAATGTATCGCGGAACAAAGGACACGGAATCGGATTCTGGCTTCTAAACTTCCTAGACACGGTTCCACGAGCCCCGGCACACACATCGTCGCCGCCTCTCCGTGTTACTCAACATCCGCTCGAACTTTCTATTCGCAACACGACCACTTTCCCGCTCATTTGTCTTCACGCTGTTTGTGCATCCGCAATCTTCGGGACGACCTAATTCAAATTGCGGATTAGTTTCTCCCCCGGTATGCGATTCGACCGTGCAAGCTATTCAGGCTGTATCGTCGATGACACCTTGCGCTGTCAGAGGCAATCTCGCACGTTGTGTCTCTGGTTCAAGAAGAACTGAATCGTCTGTGTCGATCGGTTTCTATACAGAGGTTTCGATTGTTTCAGGAACCATGGAGAAGAACGTAGGATTCGTCAACGAGAACACTCAACCCTCAGCACCTCCTCCGTCAGCACCGCCGTCCTATGAGGAAGCTGTTGGGAATATGAACATTCCTCCTGTTCAACCCAACATTCCACCGTATCCTGTTGGGCCTTCTGCCATGCCTACACCGTCTTGTACGTATCATTCTTGATTTGTTTTACTTTGTACCTTGTCGAAGTCTGTTTACATCCTGCACAACCAAGAAGCCGTTGAGTCTGCCTGAAGCAGTTGCAACGAGTGGACTACGTCGAGAAAAACGGAGATCCATGACCGTAGAACACACGAGGACTTCAGGGAATCAGCTGGTCCAAGATTCTGTGTCGAATGGAATTTATGTCTCTTTTTAAAGAATTCTTAGGTCCTTTATTTGCTGAAAGAAGCTTCTACTTCTTTTGGAGTAGGGGAACCGCCATGGGATTCTCTCGTGGTTATTTACGACCAGCTCTTAGCTTTGTTAGGTAGGGACAGGTCAGATAGTAAAGATTCGGGAGACGTCTGCAAGGATTCTACTGGATCTCCAGCAGCATCACCACCTGGGAACACTGTACCATCATGAATCTTGGTAATCTGCACGCCTCGACTTCAGAAGAAGGATTCGAAGGCAGTGGCGGATCTACTCTTGACTTCACAACAGCTATGAAGAAGATAGAAAATAGTTACAGATGAAGAAAGAAGTCCTGTTTACCCTAGACCAACTGGCAGCCTCACCTGATACTCTATCCGATATCTGGGGCAAATGATTATTACATCTGTTACCGTAACAGCCCTAGAAAACGTCTGGAACCTAGAGCTGGACCTCCAGAGTCCTCAACGCCCCATAGGCTATAATTCTCTAGATAATTCGCTTCTTAGAGCGGTGAAGGGTGTTCTAATAGATTAATTAATTGCACAAGGGTTGAACGAGCCGGTTGGTGGATCTTTCAGATAATCAGCCACCGAATCAGACGTCGATGCCGATGCCGTCGAGTTATTCAGCGGCCGTTGAGCCACCGCCTCAATCACAGCCACAGTACAATCCGAATGCCAACTTCGTGCCACAGACGACCATCGTCAGGGTCGTTCGTGGACAGAACTACGCTCTCAGCCCGAATCCTCAAAAGATGACCTGTCCCACGTGCCATGCCAGTATCAAAACCACTATCACGTCCGATCATCAACTCAGCGCCCACATTTGCTGCATCATCCTCTGCTTGTTTGGGTGAGTGATTTTGTTTACACCGTGCATGAATATATAAATATATTTTTGCATACTTGTACGATACTACTGCAACTGTTTGTGTCACGCTGTTATATGTTTTCTTATGCCGATTTGGAATTGTTTGCTGAAACGTTGAGTTACTGCTGTTACCTTTTTAACTGTTTACTATGGACATTAATTTGTGTATTGATAACTGATAAACTGAAACAGAAGTATATTAACCCTAGGGTGAATCTACAATGCATGAATTGTAGGTATCTACAAGATTAGCAAAAAATATTGAAGATTCTATATTGGAACGTGTACGTTTAGATCACAAGGAAGACATCTTAAATGTTTTATCCTTTTCCATGGTTTGTTATTTCTCTTCAAGCTTAATTATTACTCATTCAGTCCTTGATTTCTTCGCTCTCGCCAAGATTGGTCCTTATCAGCTGGGCAAATTAGCACAGTATCCCCGCGAAGCATATATTATTCCTTAATTAACTTCGAAGTCCAAGGTTGCTGACACCCTCTCGCCAAACCGCATCGAACACGATCTCGCTGCTTTGTGTGTGTGCATGCGTGTGTATGGCCTTCTATTAGTATCGTTAAGCCTATTTACACGATGGTTTTTCACTTTCAGATGTTGCCTCTGCTCGTGTCTACCGTATTTCATGAACAACTTCAAGAGCGTTCACCATTTCTGCCCGAATTGTAAAAATTACATCGGTACGTGGAAGGGTTGAGTGTCGACGGCGGGCAGAGCAATCGTAACGCTATTGCGATCTTCCATGTAATCAGACAACAGCGTGTAACGTTACGAAACGGTGTATCCTTGCTTGTCGCGTGTTAAGTTAAGGGAAGGAACGATTCCACGGGAAGCATGGTATCAAGAAAAAAATATACACGTATGACGCTTATTCCTCGCGGGATGAATGATGCATGCAGGCCTTCTTGGACGATTCTTGAGAAAATTCAGTTTGTTAAATGAAACGCACAGATAGACTCTGCCATGTAAAATAATCGTTGACTCCGTTACGTCAGAAAATCATTAGATTGTCTCATGTGGTAACAACATTTTCGTGTTTATACAGCTTGTATTTTTAAAGGTTTAAATGTCATCTTGATACCTTAAAAAATGTAAGGTCCATACATCCTCATAATGTAAACGTAACAATGGTTTTCTAGGTTTAACAAGTTAAAACAATTCTAGGTGTTAGATGCTACTGCTTTACCCTCTATACAGGGCGTTATCAAATTGATGTTTCTAATTATGAGTACATTTACAATTAGTACACAGCAAGATAAACCGAAAAGATTCAATAATCGTGGGTCGAAAAATTAGTAACATGCGATATATAAAATTAAATTAGAGTCAGCAGCTGTTATGAGGAAATCCATTTTTGTTACTTCTTGGTAACTCTTGATGTTCAATGGTTCATCATTCTCAGTACTGATCTATCCACCGTTGAGGTGCCACAGAATCGTCTGAAAAGGCCTGGAAAGGCGATAGTCACGACTATAGTATATTCCATACTGATTTCAGTGAACCGGACTGGTGAGCGTGAGATATATTCAATTAGGTAGAGCGTGAGACAGAGATATTTTCGCGTTGAGCTCGAGAACGACGTTGTTCTCATTTGCATTTGTCATATTACGTAGCTTTAGCCACCCTATTTTTCTAGAAAGACAAAGACTCCCAGAGGACCCGATTCGTCGAGGTCTTCACGTATTATTCCCTTTGGAACGCTTCGTTGATGGTTTACGTGTAAGAAACGCGAACGACGAAGAGCCGTTCCAAATCGTTCGCGTTTTTCAGTTGAAAACAACATCACAGTAAAGCGAAACTAATTCTCTTCCTCTTCGCTCCGACGAAGACGAAGAGAAGCACAGAAAGGTTGTGTACAGTAATCCAGTTTTCCTGTTTGCTATGGCGTTCGCGTATTTTTATTTTTCTAACACTGTGAACAATGAGAACGATTGAATTGTTTAGAGTTTATGGTACTTAGGGATCCTGTTTTCTCCATGAGATGTTCTGTGTACGAGGACGCACACGTTCAATGGTGCTTCCGTGATGTTCAGTATAATTATTCCTGTATACAAGGTGTTCAATATAATAATATCCACGGTGTTTGATCAATTTACAATTGTTCTCGATAGAGGGAGGAAATTTCGCGCAGGAAGTCTTTAGTTTTTTTTTTGTAAAATGATTCTAAATTGATTGAATGGCGTGTTGTTATGTGTAAATTATTGCATGAGAGTGATATTTTTCTGCGAACCGCACATGGATTTGCAACAAGTGAAAGGGAGAGCGTCCGAATTAGGCTAGTGTAGCGTGAACGATTCACGTTTCTGTTTTGTGCTCGAACGATACGATACTCTTTTTCGAATTATTTATAATTTAATACGAATAAAACATTCGAAGGCAGCCTGTTGTATAGAAGGAAACCTTGAAATAAAACGAACAAATTTTATGGACATCTTCTGAATTTTTTCCCCCACATTCAGTGCGCATAATTTTATATCACATAACTCAAGCGTGATCAACGTGGAAGAAAACAACGACGACTGGATTGCTTTGTAATTGATCGTTTATTTTATTTTCATTCGTATGCATACAAGATATCGAACAGATTCGAGTATATATTTCGGTCGTAATGAAAAAAGATCGATTTTATAATTCGAATACTTGGAAAAACCTGTACGTACGCTACGCAACAATGTTTTCTGTTTCTCCTTGATTGCTCTTCGGGAAGATATTAGCCTCGAGCAGAGAACTATGCACAGATTCTCACTGGCAAGAATTACGTTCTACGTAATCGACGTTATAAAATTCTGAACTACGAGAAATATTGCAACGTTCAGCGGTTACGTTAACGATAATGTTTATTGTTGTTCAAGAGCACTTGTTCGTCGCGTGCACTATACGTAGTAGAAATCGGCTACGTTTTCCTGTGTTTTCGTTTTTTAGACGCTATCGAAAAATTGTATACCTCGTGATAAAAAGAACGAAGAAGCTACAGGTGTTGATTCATCGACTACTTCATAGTGAATCCTTCTAAGGAACGAGTATGATGTGCTTATCTCTGAAGACTAAAAAGTTGGAGAATACTAAGTTCTAACGCGGAGTAGAAATCAGCACCTTAGCTTCCTTCATGTCTCTAACTATTCGTCACGAGAGTGTCTAATATATCACCGTGAGGGAGGAATTGTTGCTGAGCGACAGAAGAGTACTCCATGTCGATCGGTTTGGTGTCGTCGTAAAGGGCAGGCGCCTCGCAAAGTATGGTGAAGGTACCAACGATGGAAGCTATCGAGAAGATCCAGAGGAACAGTCGATCCAAAACCATGGCCACGAACCCCCAATCCTGATCTTCCTGTGGTGGAAGAACAATTTTTTCTTCGTCTTCAGTAATTCTAAACCATTCAGTGTCTCAGCATAGATCTGTACCTATGCTGAGTCACTCAACCTGCCATAAACTAATATACACTTGTAATCTAAAAAATGATGCATCCATTACTATCATTAAACGATCATCAAGAATTGTTATGCAACAACAGCCTGCATACACAGACCTCTGATGTTGTCAGTCTCTCTGTTTACTGGTATGCAGATATTTACCGCGTTGAATTCATCTTGACGTTGTATGTGATGCTGAATGAACATCACGTTGTGCAGAGCTTTCTCAAGCTCGAAAGGATACTTCTTCTTTGGTGTCACATCGCTCAGGGATTCATCTAAACTGGACATGACTGTAGGAAGTCCGTTGTAGCCTCCCATTCCTGCTAAAAATCTGTTATGAGCGCTGGTTGTGTGGAGTCCGTTGCACCCTGAAACCAATCAATAAACATCTTCCATCTGAAACTCCATAAATTATTATACTACATATTATGCTATGTCAGTAAATTAGAAGAGCAGAGCAACAGAAAGACTATAATGGAGGCACGAAGTACAGACCTTTCAAGGTGATCATTATAAAAGATCACCGGCACATTGAGAATTCTGTATGCACCTAAAACGCTGACAAGAAAATGCTCACCACCGATTCGTTGATGACGAGCAGAGTCAGGCGACGACACGATGGATGAAGACTGCACAGCTGCAGCAACGGCAGCATTGAATTTGCTTTTCTTCCCGGATCTTCCTCTTCCGTGTATCTTATGCGCCGCGAGGTCACTGAGCAGGTCATCGGGCACTCTCATCAGGAGCAGCTTCGGTAATCTCCTGATGAAGATCTTCCTGACCCACGGCGCCATTTTATGGGTGCTCGGCTTGCGATAGTGAACGTTCAGTATGATGATCGTTATAACGACCGACAGGCCGACCAGAATCATCGTGAAGAGCAAGTACTTGCCCAGCAACGGCAGCGCTAACGACGTGGATGGTATGATCTCGGATATCAGCAGGAAAAACATAGTCTGCGACAGCAGGATGTTGATGCACAGGGCGATCTTCTCTCCGGAGTCTGCGGGCAGATAAAACGCCAGGACCGACAAGTAGGAGATGCTCACGCAAGGGATGATCAGGTTCACGGTGTAGAACAAGGTTTTGCGGCGCAGCGTGATGTTGAAGAAGATGTCCGGATAGGGCTCGTGGCAACAGGGGTAGTATTTCTTGTGCCGTTCGGCTGGAACTCCCAGGATGTCCCACTCCACGCTGGGGTAGTACTCCCGAAGATCGATACCCACTTCGACTTTGTCCCCCTTGTTCTGGTTGATGTGCTTCAAGTCGATCTGAATTTTCGCCATTTTTCTTTATTAATTCTTCGAGAATCTCTTTACTCGTCCGACAATGAATTTTAGGCGACCGAAGGAATCGTTTCGCGGTCTTAATTAAGCATGATCGACTTTACCTGGAAACCGTCGTAGGTCCAAGAGCCAAACTTCATGAAGCAAGTCTGCTGATCGAACGGGAAATATCTGACGTCGATCTCGCAGGAGGATTTGAAGATCGCTGGAGGTGTCCACAGGACTTTTCCAGTGTAATGTAAAATGGCTTTGGTCATGGTGGTGACCCCATACTCTCCGTCAGCACTGAAAATCAAATCGATCTGAGTTTCTCCGAAGCCTAATGAAGCTCGAAGTTCAATCAGGTTCATATACTTGTTGTAAAGGACAATGTCAGGAAGCCATATATGCTCGCTGGGTACATAGAGTTCAGTGACCCCGCCGTACTCTGCCGGATCCCACTGGAACTTATGGTCCTGCCATTCCTGAACAAATTCGTCTCGATTAATTTCCCCATCGCCTGAAGAAAAATTTCTGGAAACTTACGTGCTCGAGCCAGACGTTCGTCGTGAGGATTTGATCCTTCAAGTTCTGCAAAACATTCAACGTCGTCGTCATATAGTTTAAACAATCTGTTGGATTCTAAAAATGGATTGACGTACGAGATCTATCAGCTGAGAGAGACGAAGACCCAATTTAACGACAACGGTGTCGGTGTTATTGGAAACGGGTCGAATCAGTCGATTGTAGTTCGATAGCAGGTCATCGTACAGTCTCTTGGCGTCGGGATTGCCGAGGCACGTCCTCGCTGTCACGATCAGGATGATTGCTTTCAGTATCATTTTGAGCAACTCGTTGTCTGTCTAAACGATCAACTCCACTGGCATCCTGTAGATTCCCGGAAAGTTTCAATCAGGAAATCGATCGATCCTGGACAGCCGAATGTTGTTCGCAGCGAACCGGGCAAACTGCAGGTTTAATTCGATGCTTATGCCATCATGTCACAGCTTAACCGAGCTTTGCTAGCTGTCGCGGAATTATGAACCTGTTGCGTTTACTGCGGCCTGTCTGTATACATTTTTTATCGAACGAGTCGCGGTTATTAATTTTAGCTTCTTCCGCGATGGACCCCGTTAAATCTGAATCAAACTCTCGTTTCGACTCATCGAATTCCTCCCACTCTTCCAATACTCATGATCGCGTCCACCCAGGTCAGTGTCTTCGTATCTCCTCTAACATTACTGAAAAAAAAAATTACTCTATCTGCTACCACGATTCAATCACTTCAAATCCATCGATAGAGTCCTCAGACATCGATACTCTGAATCTTTCATAGAAGACCAGCCTCCGAACTACAGATTTAGCTAGATAATCCGATAGATTAGAATTTCGCGCGTGCAATCGATCGATCTACAGAGGCTGTGCGTTTACAACTGCAATCGCTTACTCGTCTCCTTCGTTTCAGGCTCCTCTGGCACGCTTTCTGACTGATCTGGTCCGGTGTCCTCTCAGGCTTCTCATAATCTAGCTCGATCTCCTCGATCCTCGGCGACGCGGTGATCGACGAACCTCCTCTCGCATAATTAGCGACGCGTATCGTTCGGCTGGCGTGGAGTTGCGTCGAACAGGAATGACATTGTGTACAGCCAATGGACCACTGGATGATGTTACGTGCATCTCGGATTTTGCGGGATCAATACACCATTGCGCATGCACCGGCGTCGCCGGATGGGGTGGCTGCGCGCTGTGAACGCGCCTTTATGGCGCAGGCCCTGTTCGTTGCACTCGACCACGGAAAAAAGAAGCTTCTGCACGGCTCTCTCTCCGCCTCCTCCGCTGCTCCTACGCCCTTTTCAACGATTTATTTTACCTCTGTGCCCGCGAATTTTTCCAGCCTCCGCTCCGAGCGAGCCTCACCGGGTCAATGGGCGAATAATCCGTACCAGAGATCAATATTATCTGACTTTCGAGCCCTTACGGACGATCTGCTCTCTTCTCTCGAAAGGATTTCCCTCGTTTCTGTGTCGTTAAGTCACCTCTCGAACGAGACGGTACATCGAATACTCCTTTCGCCAGCCGATGCCAATCAGTTGTCGTTCAGACGTATGCGCGATTATTGAAATTGGAAGCACAGAAACAATGGAAGGCTCATGAGTGAAATACTCTATTTTAATGTTCAGGCATTAAGGACATCTGTGCCCTGGATAGACTCACGTTTGATGTACAATTCTACACGATTAATCGCGAGGTTCTTGATTGCGCCTGAAAGAGGATCAGGTTCTCCCCGTTGAAAGGAAGAGTATGATCTTCTGATGAGATTACAAATATCGATGAACCGAGGCTGAGGCAGGAGCCGAACGCACCCTGAGAAGAATATTTTCAAAGGAACCAACTGCCTACCGTGGCCACTATGAGGAGGAGAGTTATAATTTGCCCCAGCGATGGGGAGCGTATTCTCTGCAAGTCGTTCGTCTACTGACCCTGCAAGAGACTCTACCCCTTGTCGCAAAAATCCCTTCTCAGTTTCCTAATTTACCAACCAAGGAGCTTGGAGGGTGGTTAGGCTGGTATTCAAAGGGTTTCAGAACAGCTTCGCCTGTGCGTTAGTTTGCCAGCGAGGTAATTCGTTCTGACTGCGGTTGACCGCTGAATTTTTATAGGAATTCCGTGTAATGAGCTGAGGTGTTCCGTGCAGAGAGTACGCTCGATGATAAACGAGATTATTTTTCCGGGTTTCGTTGTCGCGAAGCGCTAGGAAGCGTATACCGGGAAACCACTTTCGTCCGGCAGAGACACAAGGGGTAACTGGCCTTCACTTCGTACGGTCGCACGCGCATGCTAATGCATTTTATAGTTCGTCCTCAAGCATTTTTTTCAATATTAATAAGTCCTCGAGAGTCGCTCGGAAGCTGGCCGGATGAAATATTTACGGGGCCGCTTCAATGCAAATTCGCGTCCGCTAAATTATTTCACGTACCGTCGCTCATTACTTTTTAAACAGCCTCCTTCGACCGAGCGAGTGGCGAGAAGTGCGCTCCTAAAAGCACGGGGATCGCGTGTAGGCTAATCGAACGCTTTTCTTCCCGGAATATCGATTCTCCTCCGACCCTTCGCAAACACAGGTGTCTCGGAAAGGAATCGACGAAATGAGAGGAAAAGCATCCGGTGGTTTCGGGGTGGATAGAGCTCTGCTTGAATGGAAGAAGTATGGAGAACATGGATTGAGAAATCAATGTGATAAAAGGTGTAAAGAAATATTGTGCTCTCGATCAGTCTTTGCTACAGTGCTTTAAAAAGTAAGAAGTCATTTATCAGACGGAGTTATGATCTAGAACGGTATTATTTAGAGGTCTCTATCATGCTCTGAACATCCTCTTTCAACACCTCGAAAGCTGAACCCACATCTGTAATTTCTGGACGCAGGCCACTCATCGACCGAGGGTCTCGTTTGATCAGCAATTTAAGTTTTCATGAGGATCCGTTAGCGTGAGAAGCCAGCAGGCAACATGATTCTTCACGTTGACGGAAATGAGCCATTACATGTCCGTGCATTAGACCACTTTATCCTAACACGCGCGCGGTTTTCTTGCGTTTATATGTATGTCTGGCTGGGTTCATCCCGATGCGGCGTAGCTCGATGATAAACGTGACTGTTTTTCCGGGTTCCTTCGTGACGAAGCACCGGGAGGAAAGCTGCAGTGGCACTTTCTAAAGCTGTGTGCTCCTCACTGCTCTCCCTGTCCGTGTACGTGTGCTTGCGTGCAGTCGCGTGTGCTGCAAGCTCTCACGGACACGGTCCATCTGTTTGCGTGCGCCGAGGAATATGTTCTGCAGCTAGGTGCATTGAAATGCGTTGCAGGTCTTGCTTAGCTGCACGAAGTGTTAATGCCAAGATCCTGGACCGGCAAACCGACCGAAATTTACGAGCCTGCACCCTTGATTCGCCGTGGCGAAGGAGAAGAAACGTTTTCGGGGAACGATTTAAAAGCATCGACGAACGATCTGTGGGTTCCTGGGAACCCGAGCGTATTTTCACCCCGAGCAGAAGTTATTTCACGAGGTTCCGACGCACGCCACACGATCACCGGATGATCAGGAATTTATTTCAACCTCCCTCCAGATCCCTGAAACCGTCGCAGGAACTTCCTGAACGCTAATAAGTATTCGCGGAGCGGAGAAAAAGTCGCTGCACGGCACTGTTTCCTCGTGAAATATGCATCTGGTTAAAAGCTCCGTTTATGTGTGTGCACGCGTCCACGGAGAGGGTCTTATCTGAAGGTACTGCAAGGTATTTTACGCTTTATGCCTCGTACTTTAGTACAACTGTTCTGGAATAGAATAAGAATGTCTCGCGATAGCGCTTCCTCCGCCCTCCATTCTTCTTCCCTCCGCTTCGTGATATTTTAATGGAATTTCATAGGTGACGCGACTATTTCATGGATTACTAATCCTATTATACAAGACGTTTCATGGAGTCACTGTTTCACGGACTGAATTTATGTCTGTCCATGCCTCTCTATGAACCCGTTTTGATTTTTTATAATAATTGTACACAGCCCAGAAACCATGGACTTTACGACTGTGCTGTGCAGATTCGGTTGGAGTGGATTTTTATTGAGGATGGTGCATGCATTCGGGTACAGGTATGTACACTTTTATACACTTCAATGACTTATTGTTTATTAAAGCACCAGATCTGGTAAACGCTCTAAATATTGCATACAATAAACATACAGTGACGATGGTGAAATATAAGATATAGAACGTACAACCCTCGAATATCCAACACAGATATTGCATGGGCTGAAAGCCACGCAACTTTTTAAACTTTGATGCAACATGAAACTAATCTCAAATTACGCCTTTTTTAATTGATCATGTCAGCAACTTTTTACAGTTTTTACGGGTTCTGTTAAACTTTTTCAGATATTTTTACTGAAACCATTGGTAGTCATTTATTTAAAGTGAGAATTTAAGAATTTAAGTGCCATCCGTATAGGGGTGGCATGGCAATCAGAGTGTTAAGCTAGAAATAAAGTATCATTATTTGAAGGCGTACTTTCTCAGAATCGTGGGAACAGTTATGTCTGTGAGTGAATTGCGTCGTTGTTTCTGCGAATCGATGACGGAACACGCACCGTTCGGCATCGCAGAGGCCGAAGGAGGTCTGGAGAAGAGGCAGCAAACATCGTAGGTGGAAAGTGGTTGGTTCTTGGTACGTGCCGGTAATTAATGTGGTCTCACGCATCGGGTAACCTTCTATCTCCAGGCGTGTTACTTGCACCATGGCGGTGGTGCACGAGGAAAACTCTCAGGGCCGCGAGATAAGCTGAAATCCCATTATAGTTCGTTGTTAGATTCTCCTGTCGCGCTCCGAACGGTTCCCAACCCCCCGGCCGTTCGCCGCCCCCTAAAACCGGGGATAATGGTCAAGGCGTGTTGGAGTTTAAATGAGTGTTTGCAGCGCGCTCTGTAAATTATGGTGACCCCTTTCGGGACAGCCTGTATAGTATTCACGGTAGCTGCATCGTCGTCACGCCTCATGCTCGACTGATCATTCCGTAGCCGGCGTTAGTGTTGCGATAACACTTTTAATTCCCCTCTGGTGAAGTTAGTTTGAACCAGTTACCTGGAGATCGCCGTGCCCAAGGAACCACGTTCTTGGAATTTCTGGTATCGCCGCCTGGGAATTCCCCGCTGGTCTTAAGAACGGTTTCAGTGAAACGGTACCGTCCGTATTTTGGTATTCTTCTGTTTCATAACGCTCCATGCGGAGGGGGTGCAACCGAATGGGCGTCAGACAATTTATAGCTGGGTTCTATAGCTCGAAAGTGAGAAAAGAGGACTCACGGGTCTCTGTAGACTTTACTACAATGACGATGAATTCCATATTATGAATTATTAAGCAGCCAAAAATTGCTGAGGAGAATATAGAATGTACAGCGATGATACACCCTATAGAGTCCTGGTCGAGCGGAGTAAGAACCTGATCCACCCTGTTATAACGCAGTCCACCCTAACATCCCCTTGGATACACCTTGCAACTTCGTTTCATTCTTCAGCAATCGAATCTAGGTTTTCTGAAATTCATGTTTCCGGGTTTCAAGGTCAAATCTGAGCGCCAACTGTTGTAGCCATTTCCCAAGATGTCCTATAACGTCGGTCGCAGTTTTATTGCACTGCAGTTGCACCGTAGCAGGCCTACGGTGCAGTTTACTGCAGCCTCGCAGTAAACCGATGCAGCTGGATATCAAATAAGGAGAAGTTGATCGAGAAGCATGTTACGTCCAATTTCAAGTTACCATTCCGTTCGTTGGTATGCTGTGGGAACGCGTGCTTCTCTGTTTTCCCGATTCCCTTTCGCTGGGAGGACGCTTCTCCTCTTTGTCCGCTCGCGGTCCCACGAGGGTTGTCTCGGCCCGTCTGTCACCGACATCATTCGCTCGAGTTCTGATCTTTCAGCGACGTTAAAGCAAGATGTTCGGTCCCACGGGACCCCGAGGGGGAAAAAAGAGGGAATTGGAGCTCGTGGAAACATCATTACAGAGACTCGGGAATAACGTCGGCGAACTAGGTGAAACGAGACCAGCTGCTTCTTAAATCCGACGTACACATCGGAATAATAAATTCTCCTCTGCTTCAGAATTACTTTTTTTCTCCTCCTTCGCGGTTCATTCTCACGCCGGTCTCGAGTATCATCCCTTACGATTTTTCCAACGACACTACTCGAGTCTAGACTGCCCTGAAGACCGAAGGGCGTCATATCAACGTATATGATTCGGTTTTAAGAATCCCCTGACTGTAGGGCAAGACTTTAAAGAATTGGCACATAAGTATGAATCTAAAAGGGATGGCCAAGTATTTATAAAGTGCAAATAGTAAAATAATTGATGCAAAAGTAGTAATGTAGATTTGAAAAATTCTCTAGTCCAATTTGTGCAAATTTCTGTTGAATTTCTTCTGCTATCATTCCACGCGCTTTATGTACTTGCTATAGAAGACTGAATAGCGTCTATCAACTTATATGATTCGGTTTTAACAATCCCCTGACTGTAGGGCAAGACTTTAACACGTTGCCTGCCACGTGTACCGTTTTCGATACATGCATCCATTTTAATTTGATCCCATAACTACCCTTATGATATTTTGAGTAACATTCACGTTAAAATGATAGTGGAAGTAGAAAATGTAATATCAAATAGATAAATATTTGTGCAGTCAACCACGTGTATTAACACGTTGAACGCCGTGGTGGTCACCGGTGACCGACACCTCAAATTTAATTTAATTAAACAATTATTGATTGTCGCAAAATTCTGTGCAAATTTCATACTGAAACAATAATATAGGAACACGAGCGAGTACTCAAATCTTTTTTCTGTACGATGTATATAAGAAATAATGAATTATGGCGTGTCTGATTAGGTATGGCTGTTTTCACTGTGGCGTTCAACGTGTTAATAAATAGCCATTTTGGCGTGTCTGTCTAGTTGCAGAATTTTCTACTGTGGCAGGGAACGTGTTAAAGAATTGGCACATAAGTAAGAATCTAAAATAGATGGCGAAATATTTATAAAATACAGATTGTAAAATAATCAATGCAAAAGCAGTAATGTAGATTTAAAAAATTCTCTAGTCCAATTTGTGCAAATTTCTGTTGAATTCCTCCTGCTACCATTTCATGCGTTTTATATACTTGCTATGGAAGCTTCTGCTTTTGCGGATAATCGTTGGCCAATATGGAAGTTCATACGTTCCGAGAATGTAACTAACGCGAGGAAATCCGCCATGGACGTCGATATTCGAAGGCAGCTTATCCGTCTTCTAGATTGAAAACACCTTTGGGAAATACGTCCAGTATCCGAGCACGTGCCGACCAGTTCCCCGGTCGTTTCCATTTTCGCGGAGACATTACGACACTGCAGCGTACCGGCCACCTTAATGTTTGACGATTTCTTCCGAGTGCAGCTGCACACTTTCATGACACGCTTCCCCGCCGAGCGGAATAATTTTTTATTTCGAACGTAACACCCACAATTTCCGTGAAATTTACCACGGCGATTAAAGGGGCGAAAGAAAGGTTCTTTATGAGCGTGCGCTTTTTCTGATATTAACTTTCTGTTGGCTTTCGTGCACTGGATAAGCTTCCGCACTGCTGAACACTCAGGATGTTTCATCGTTTCGAACAGTCTGTCAATATTAACAATATTCTACTTTACGTTCACTGTGAGTAGTATTCAGAACCCCATGTCCGTGTGATCGGGTGTGATATCCTTACGAAATTAAATGTACCTGTACCTTCTTATAATGAGTCATAGATAAGAACGCAGACAAATGTTATTTGTATTAACCCTTTGGCATACGAACAAAATAAAATTCGATGCGCTCGGAAAATATTATTTAATATATCTCAACATAATTATGTAACATTTACAATGACACAATAAACAAATGACGTATCCCAGACGTCTTTGTATGTCAAGGGGTTAAAAAACTACACAAAATATAGAATATGCTTTCATGTTATTATTTGAACAATTAAAAAAGATAGGGTATATCACACCCCATATGATACTTCTCGGTATAAAATCTCTCGACCGCCATAGCCAAAAATACAGTATCTGCTGCAGTAGATTATAATATCTATCTTTCAAATAGTGCACAGATTATTTTATATACTGCACTGGCCATGTCGTGATCCTCTAATTACTTTGAGCATTGCATTTCCCTTGAAATTTCTACTCGCTCAGATTCCTAGTTGGTATACACGTTTTAGAAGGCTGTCGGGATGCTAGGATGTCGCAATTTTATCTGCATATGGGTGGGTAGAAGGGTGGAGGGTGTAATTGTAGGGTATCGGGCGTTCAAACGCAACGACGATGCAATTTATGAGCCGCGAACGCGAATGCCAGTCGGTCAACGATCGTCTCACCGTCCCATGAATTATTGATACCGCTGTGGCGCATCGTAACGATAACGTTTCGATGGTGTGTGCGTCTCGAATGCCTGTCGTACACGGGAACAGTTTCGAATTCCGTTGAATTTTCGTCGGATACGGGGCTGGTGCACAGGGCGTTGTTCGTCCATGTTGTCCAAAGGCAATGCAGAACGCGGCTCGCCTCGAGGAATTTCGGCGTCTGCGCCACGAAACAAGAACTTCACGCATACCCGTTTATTTTGGAGAATCCCTGTAGAGATCGGGAGGAAATACCTTACACATACCCCATCATGCCAGCTTCCTACGGACCACCGCATATCTGAGGTTGTATCGCGTACCTGACTGCATTTACGTGCACGCGCTTGTCACATATTTTCATCCTGTTCGACCGCTTTCCCTTCGATTAACCGCCACGGTCCACCCCGTCTCTGTGCGACCACCCCATATCGAGAATTTTCAAGCGTACGCGGAGAACGGATCCTCCATCCAGTTCATAGGAAAATGGATTTTGGAAATCATCCGAGGCTAGAGAAAATTTCGAGAAGAAATTAAAGCATCGCGTGCCTGAGAGATTTGTCGCTCAGTGGGGTGTCGAGTACTCTGAAAGCTTCACTAGGTGTATACAGAGCGAGGCATTGGATATTATCAGCTCGAATGACTTCTAAATTAGTAACTTTATTTTTTTTTGTAGGTGAAGTTTATAGGTTTCATAAACTCTCCAGGAGAAACGCAATATGAGACGAAATTTGTGGCTGTACAGCACGGTGTGCTCTACGTTTACACCGCCTACTGTATCGCGAGATATTGTCTCGTCCGGTCCCTTTGAAATTCACCACGGAGAGAGGTCGAGCAAACTCGACTCCTTTTTCATCCTCTTAGCAACGAACGATCTCCAGAGTCCTCGGTTAAACAAATCTCAGTCGATATCTCGACCCTCGACGCGTCGTGGACGCTTGCTCAACAAGTTACAACGGGACACTTCGTTCCGTGTCGTTTCGTTTCCGTGTTTATTTCGCCGCGAGCCCCGACGTTGCGTTTCTTTTTCCGCCCCTTAATAATTCCGCGAGACACGCTCGCCGGCTCTTTCTCCTTTTTTTTCGGTGTTCTTCTTCTAATTTTTTAACGCAACGAACGAACGAACGAACGAACGAACGGAGTTCATGCCGCTGACAGCTGTTAATCCTAGCAACTTGCCGTTCCATTATTTCGCTCTTCGAACACCGCCGCTATGCCGCCGCGAGTTCCGCGTTGCTCCGCCGTTGCGGAATCGACTTTTCCGGTCGACTCAAAGGAAGCTCGGTTAAAAGAACTCGATTCCATTAGCGAGGCGGCGCTTATCGCCGGGAATTTTCAAACTTTCCGCCATCGCTCAATACCACGGCGATTTGAAACCCTTTCCGGCGACACGCTGCTCGCCAGGGAATATCGTTTTTCCCTCGAAAATCATGGCACCGTTGTAAACAACTGAACAAGCGTGAACATAAACAGGGTGTACTTAACCCTCGGACACCGAATGCCCGAGCAACGACGCGGAGTCCGAATGCCGGGTCATTTTGGCCCATAGTGAAAGTTGAGACATATTTATTCACTTTCAAGGAAGGTTTTGTAATAAATTTTTTAGCATTATTTTGTTATTTGATAGAACTTTATTCGATCAAACTATGCTAGATACACTTCTTCTTTGCTGCTATACCGAATACCGACACGCAACATCCATTGAGCTTCCATCCGCCGCAACAGTGTCGATTCGTCATTGTTTCTGTCAGAGCGATAAGATGACGGTCGACTGTTGCAGCAGGCGAGCTACAGGACGGGTCCAAATGACCCAGCATTCGGTGTGTGAGGGTTGAAAGAATGCTCCATTGGGTTGAGTGAAGTAGATCCACAGTGGAAACTCCCATACCTGGACAGACGTGCTATAATACTCTACGTCAAACACAAGTCATACGGAAAGAAAATATGTGACTATTGATCTTCTCTTTTTATTACCATATTAATTCTATTCCAGATTTTAATAGAGTCTGTAATTATTTATCCCTCTGCACCCCAAGTATGCCTAGGCACTGACAATGTCAAGCGTTCCGCTCCAAGTATGCTTCTCAGGCACTCCATTGGCTTGTCAATTTTATCTACTAATTTTTGCATACCATGTCAAAAATGAAATACTTCTAAATACGTAAAACTAATTGTAAGTAAAGCGTAAGTATTTTATCTCGATGAAGTTTTCTTTGAAT
This sequence comes from Macropis europaea, assembly GCA_916610135.2. Lineage (NCBI taxonomy): Eukaryota > Metazoa > Arthropoda > Insecta > Hymenoptera > Melittidae > Macropis > Macropis europaea. The sequence goes on along the minus strand of OU744352.1, from coordinate 2,754,684 downwards.
ATGAATCATTGAAAATTAACATTTGCTTGCAGTAGTTCGCAACCATATTGGTTGCATCGTCACAAAAGATGCTTGGAGTGCGAAGGGTTAATTAAATAAAATTCCATGCGTTGGTCACAGGTGACCACCACGTTAATGAACGTGTTAAAGAGGGCTGGTTTAGATTGGAGTTAGGTTTATAATTGGTTTGTGATAGTAGATTGTCATTTTCTAAATTTTGTCCCTCATTTTTGAGATATAGGACACGCCACAAAATTTTGTGACACTCCTTTCAATACGCTCTATAATTCATGGGCGAACTTAAAAAGTTGTTTAGTCTGAGGGATCCTCGATGCGTGACGATGAGACTCGTTCAGCCCTCAGTTTCATCGACGTTCTCGCCGAAAGCCTCTTCAGGATTTTATTTGTCACCGTCGCGCCGGTCGATTATGCATCGTATTACGATCATCGATAACGATATCCATTCACACGGCAGGCCCATTAACGTCTCCGCCCTTTAGCTGCTCGGAGGCCTCGGAAAATCCTCTCGACGTTTCATTAAACGTAACAATTTCGAGCTCGTCAGCGACGAGAAGGATGGACGCGCAGGGAAAAAGGAAACGAGGGGTTTCGATACGTCCGTAGGATAAAGCATCGTTTGTATTGTACAGTTCCAGGGGATGAACGGAGACGAAGGGTTCTTTTTTCCCCCTTACCACTCTGTTCAGCTTGTACCAAACTCTGGACAATTTTTAGACCAACTCTGTCTGATTTATTGTTGATTTTCGGTATTTGTGTAAAGCGATTGAGTGTTAAATTTGTTCTGAAATAAATATGATTTAGGATAAGCAACTTACTACAATTTTAGGACAATTTTTAAACCAACTCTGATTTTTGCTGTTTTTTGTGTTTGTATAAAACAGCTGAGTATCGAATTCGTGCTGAACTAAATATTATTTAGGACAATCAACTCCCTTCAGTTTTTTTAACTTTCCTTCAGTTTCAGAACAATTTTGAAACCTACTCTGATATATTTTTTTTCTGTATTTGTATAAAACGACTGAGCATCGAATTCGTTCCGAATTGAATATGATTTAAGACAATCGAACGAAAAATTAATTATAATTTGCTGTTTGAAAAATTTGTTCCTCCGGAAAGTAGCGTTTCTTTGCTAACTAAACGAGTGACACAGCTCGCGTGACCCGAACACACCCCCGGAGCCCCTCGTGCACTCTTTTTTCGTAACCACCCTCCTGTGCACTCCGTTCAGCACCCTCTGACGAGTCGACCTCGCACCGCCAGTGTCAGTATCGACTGGGATACCCCGACGAGAGAACAGCAACGAGGAAGGACAGAGGGTAGGCGAGATGCTGAACACGTACGAGTGGAACGGAGAGTACAGAGAGAGAGAAGGAGAGGGAGAAATAGATAGGGTGGCTCGTCGATTCTCGTACACGGTGCTCCTGGTGCAAGATATTCTTTCTAAACATCACCGGAAGCACCTAAACGCTTTACAGTCCGGCTCAATCATATTTTCAGTTGGTCTGATCACTCGATGAAACGCAGACCACCTCCGTCAAAGGGTCTTCAACCCTTGCCTTCTAACCCCCGGTCACAACACGGATCACGTTCTACATGCTGCAAACTCTTGCTCCATTCGTATGCGTATTCTCAAAAACCCTGCACACAGGTTCTCGGGCTTCCAGAGATGAGAAGCGGATCTCCACGCCAGCTGAAGATGTTCGTGAGAAACATTATGGCGGTAATGACGGCGTGGCGAGTGCAGCCATTAGAAAAATCACGAGTTAAGGGTGTCGGTTCGGTTGTCACCGCCTCGAGGTTTCCACATGGTCTCCTGTTGTCCGTAGGGTAGGTTCGTACGAGGTCGTGTCCGCTCGTTGCAGTTCGTAGCCGGTCCTGTCGGTGCTGCCACATGGCCTCGCGTGCTGTTTTGCGGGCTTCGCGAGCTTTCAGGGGCGGCACCTGCCCTGGTGGGGGTAGGTTTTCGCGTGCAGACGAGACGGGCGGAGGGTTAGGTGTGTATCGCAGGGGTGGCGGTGGCGGCGGTTCGGGTACGTTCGGTCGAGTTCGCGAGCGTCTCGCGTCGGGTCTTCCACATGGGTTGGTATTGGCTCCCGGGGCGCAGGGTGGCTCTAACCGGAGAGAGACTCTAAGCGTAGAGTACAGCTAGCGAAAGAGAAGAAGCACGGTGGTCGGGAGAGGAGGAGAGAGAGAGAGAGAGAGAGAGAGTGAGCGAGCGAGTGAGAAAGAAAGAGCGAGAGCGAGAGAGAGAGGAGAAGACGAGAGGGAGAGACCACAACAGCCCTCTCTCCCTTGCTTGGAACGGGCAGAGCGTCAGTGCTAAGGTGGGTTGCTCGGTCGGAACATTGCCAGAGAGAGAGAGAGACGCGTCCTGGGAGTGCCTGCTGCACCGACACGACTCCCTGGTGCAGGACCCTGGTGCAGCAAGGATTTCGCGTGTGCACGCATGCACTTTGATTCGCGAGTGAGTGAGTGACAGGACACGCGCGCGTACACGCGAGGAAAATCGTAACGACCACGCGAGATCTCGTCGGAGAAAAGTCGGGCTGTCGGAGGGAGATAGATGGAGAAGGAGCGTGGGAGGGAGGGAGGAAGGAGTTGTTACGAGGATCGAAGTCAGTCATGAGAGAGTCGGTGAAGCGGTGTCGAAGGCTCGTCGAAAGGATCGACGCGGCTGAAGGGGTTTTTCGTTTGGTCGGCTGAGAGAGGGAGAGAGAGGGAGAGAGATTCGGCGGTGCACGTATGTATAGATCGAGGAGAGCAGCGGACAGAAAAGAGGGAGGAAGAGAAAGGTGTGTCGAGGAGGCGAAAGTCAGTAGGAGGTCAGCGTGGCTTCAGGGTGGCGGTGGCCGATAGTGATGGTAGTGGTGGTGGTAGTGGTGTAGTGGTGGGTGCTGGGAGAGCGGTGAATGATCGTCGTCAGCCTCGTGGAAGAGGCGGCCGCGTATGCCGCGCGTGCCGCATCATCGAGGCAATCATAGATTCGCGGTGGTTCGGGTCGTCCGGATAAAAAAGCGGCACGGAGACAGGGAAGGAGGCCGGCAGTCTCCGGCGGAGATCCGATTCGGATCGCATCGTGTAAGGTGGAAGTTGGGAAGGTGGAAGGGTTGCGAGAAGTAGGAGGAGGAGTCAGAATTCCGCAGTCGTCGAGGTGGCGGCTGGCAGGAGCCGCTGGATCCCGCCGGTTATGGCGAGAGGGATCATGCTGACGAATCCCTGTCGGTGGAGAATGAGGAACGGTGGGTCGGTGAAGAGCATCGTGGGTTGCTTTCGAACGAGCTCGATCGGGACGACGAGCGGCCTGACGACAAGAACGGGGACGACGAGGATCGTATCAGAGTCGAGGGACACGTCGTCGCGGATGACGTGGGAGTTCGTGATCCTGGCTACGTCGCGGCTGGTCGCAGTTCCTGGTTCGCGTCTCCCTTCAGCCGTCTGCTAGCGGATGCAACGGCGGGGGTGTTTTGCTCGGTCTTAAGAGCGAGTGCTGTTGTTGTGCCGTCCGGATCTCTTCACGGGCCTGTCATCAATCGCGGCGGTGGTGCTTCTGATATATATCTGGTGGGTGTTGGTGTGTTTGTGCGCCGTCTACCTGGTGCGACGGTCGCGGCTCGCGGCTCGGTTCCTCGTTCGCGAGTCTATCCGCAGTGCGGTCGAGCCAGAGGGTTATCCGCGTCGCGGTGTATTCGGTGTGACTCGAGCACGACCGCGACGGTTACGCGTCCGGTTTACGACGACGACGGCGGTGGTGGTGGCGGCGGCGGCGGCGACGGTGGTGGCGGCGGCTACGGCTACGGCGACGACGGCGACGACCACTACGACCACGACGTCGTGTACGTGGGGGATATGTGCGGGTGCGCCACGTCCACGCGACGAGGACTGGGGACTGCTGCGGGTAAATCGGCACGGCGCACCAAGTCCTCGTGCTCCCTACACAGCACGCCCGGGATACGGTAGCTCGTCCTTCACCGTTACTCCTCATCGACGCCCGCGGGCAATGTGCCCACCCGCCGGCAGAGCAACGTGAGTCCACTTTAAGTGAACCTCGTGCATAACACCGATCGGATCATCGGAAAAAACAGCCTCGAACAATTTACCAGGGGGTTTAGGGGACAGGGTCAACCTCGACCAACCTCCGCGCCACTTCGTGACACGCGTTCTTCTACTCTGTTCTGCTCAATCAAACTCTGCACCTTAATGTTTAGCCTAGTCACCGTTATCATTTCCTATGATTCAGACAGATATAACAGCTGCACGATAACTGACAGGGTGTTTCTTGAACAGTTCATTCGAGTGTACGATGCTAATTGTAGTTGTTTCCGTGACTGTCACTGCTGGACAGGCAAACTGGTCACTCAAACTTTGCACCTTAACATTCAGCCTGGCCATTGTTGTCATTGTCTAAGATTAAGACAGATTTAGAAACAACTGCACAATGACTGGCAAGGTGTTTCTAAAACAGTTCATCCAGGTGTACAGTTCCAGTTATGATTGTCAAAACACTCACACCACGCTCTAACTGTCTAATATCTTCCTTATCAATAATAATTAACATATCACAGAGATAGAATTATATAGTTTAGTAGCCTTCACTATCCGGTTTGTTACAGTTAATACCGTTTGAAGCTTCTGTATAAGATGACGAATTAAAAAATAATTGGCAGACTCTTAGTGCATCCTCAGTGGTGAATATTATCCTTGCACCCGAAAGTCTCAAGTAATATTCACTGTACATAGGATTCAGAGGGTTGCACAGGTAGTAAATGTTCCAACACATGACACCTGAACCTTAAAAAAGGGTGTCGGACACTCTGATAACGCTTCCGAAGCATACTCCACACGTATGTCAAATCGTCACAGCACAGAGTCACTTACCCTTGAAAAAACCGTCACCTGTTCGCGACTCCGTGATTTCGTAAACACTCGGGGTGCTTCGATAGCGGCGACGTCACGCATCATTGCGAAAAGTTCACTGGAGGGGATAGACACACCTGACTGCCGTCTCGAGCATAATCGTATACAGTCCATGACACGGTTGAGCGCGTAGGTCAATCCGCGACTGTTCTTACGATGTCGCGACCTCAGTCTCGATCGGGTCGTCGCACCGATCGCACGGTCGTGCAATTTTATCATAGTCTCCGGTTGTTTTCCCGCGGAACTATCGATCATGCGTTTCGTGTGTCGTGCTGCTGGAGAGAGAGAGCAACAGTGGCTTCCTCTTCTGAACGGCGTTCGACTGAAAGTTTTTTTATGAGTCTTCAGCAATGATCGTCTACATGTGAGTGGTGCCCGATTCTAAATTTCTTCGACCTGCTTTCTAGATCATCCTGTATATTTTTTACGTGAACACACCCTAGCTGTGTTCGATATATTCGATATAAAATTAAGCTTTTAGAAACTACAGAAGCTGACACATTAGTATATCATGAGTTGTACTACACCTTTGTTCTTCGTGTTCATTCTGGATATCGTCGACGACCTGGAAACCATATATTATACATTTTCTCAAGAAAGCTTTATTACTTTTATTGCACGGTTCTCCTTTTCGAGAATTTTACTTCTTCAGGACCACTGTCGTACATACGTAGATTCATTCTTCCACGTATTTTGGAATCTCTGGTGTTTATCCAGTACGTATAAATTTGTAGTGAACGGATACAAGCACTTGCTGGCGTATTAACTGCGCGCTCGAAGAGGTCAATGACACATAGAAGCAGAGGCAACTTTTTCTAGAGGTCGTTTCCTGTTGCTGACCAGCTTCCTCGAAAGCCGAGGTCGCGTTGTTTTTGTTCGGCGAGCTACACTGGACGCGTAGTTTCCCTTGCCACTTTATGAAAATATCTGACCGGTGTTTACATTTTCCGCTCGGGGCTTCTCCCCCGCCGATTTTATCAACGGCGGCGAATTTTTGCTCCGGAGACTGACTCTTGCGCGCGGTTCGCCGGTCGATATCCATTATCACTTCCATTGAATTATGCCAGCGCTCTGACGGAGTCGCGCTACAAAGCGAGAAACCTGATTAATACTTGAAAATGGCTCTCTTAATCAAATAATGAAACGTCTGCGGGGGTGTTGCGTTTCAACAAAAAAGGGAAAAGAAGGGGGACAGGAAGCCGTGTAACGCTGAAAATTTCTACGACCAGGGGGTGAGAGGGAGAGAGAGAGTGAGAGAGAGACGTGTACAGACGCACACGTACGTGTGAATTAATTTAATTAGTTCGTTGAGGCGAATAATTTTAAGGGCGTTGTCGTCGTTACGCTCGCGAGGGAAAACAAAAGCGTATAATTAAATTCGTCCCACTCTGTCTGTCCACCGAGTGAAACTTTAAAACGCGACTTTTTCATGTTTGACAGACAAATAATCGTGTTCTTCGTCCTCTTTCGAGGCTCTCGTTCTCCACACACACACACATACACACACACTCGCACACGTACGTTCACACGATCGCTTTTGTAACACGAATCTTAAAAGCTTTCTGAACTCTGCGCTTTGACCAGGCTAGGAGATTCGTTCTCCTCGCTACAGAAATTAAAGAAACGAGAAAGTGCTTGGTTGTTTGTCTTAGACGTTCCGTGGAACCTCTGTTCTATAATTGCTCTTCGACCTTCGAATTCTCTACTGATATACTTAGAATAGGTTTTTTGAAATGGAGGATCAGGTCTGAGAGTGAATTTTGGAAATCTGTCAGCTATGGAAAATGAAAGGAATATTTTGTTATTCGTTTATTAACAATTTGAGTTTGTTATTCATATATCTGGGTGACACATAGATTCAATCATCATCCATTTGGCCACGTGCAATATTAATAAATATAACTAACACGGTTTAATAGAAGCAGTAGAAAATAATGAAAGTTACTGATATTATCGATTTAACACGTTGACTGCCACACTTTCTAAATTTCTGTACAAAGAAAAAATAATCTCACGTTAAAATCTTTTTAATCAAGAATATTAGGAATATTCATAATTTTTTACTGGTACTATTAAACATTAGTAAATAAATTTATGAATACTAGGCATGATAAAATAAATAGTAACTGAATTTAAGTGTCACCCACATATGGGTGACATGGCGGTCAAAGTGTTAAAAACACAGAATTTATGATTATGTTTATCACTTTTTAGCGGATGCAGTGTGGCACTCAGTGTATTACAGTTTTATACAAGTGTATGACCGTTCAGTTTTCCTTTAATTCATTCAATTAACGACACCGTCTCGAACGTATCGTGTATTAGACAGCGGCGTAAAGGGAGGAAATTTCTGAAAGGGATGAATGGTTTGCATGAGCGAATTTCAATTTCGACCGGCGCCTCTGAGGAGGGAGGAGTGAATCAATCCGAGAAACGAGCGATCGGTCGATCGACAATCCCAGTTAAATACAGTGAGTGGAAATGTTTTTTCTTCGTACGGATCGCGTCTTTACTCACGGCGACGAATAAATTGCTTCTTCCCCCAAACTTTTACCGGGAAAAGCCATCGGAAAGCTCCTATGGAATCGCGCGAAAACGCCGGAGTGCTTTCAAGGGGTCCTGGGCGTAGTCCTCCACTTTCTCTCTCTCTCTCTCTCTCTCTCTCTCTCTCTCTCTCTCTCTCTCTCTCACTCTCTCCCTCTCTTGCTCCTTCTCTCTTCGTCTCTCTCGACGCTTTTCTCTCCGCCGTCCCCTTTCCTCTCGCCACGATTTCCACCCGATATTTTATCGATACTCCATAAACTTCCGAACGGTACACGAAAATACACCGTGCCGCAGAATTTTTCCGCGGAAAATCGTCGCGAATTTCCATCTCGGGAGCACCGGGTTCACCGAACAACCTCTGGGTCTGCGTATTATCATTTCGCGCGCGGGAGAATTGTTAGAAATTATTTGATCGTCACTGTTTTAGTCTGTTGGAAGTTGAATTGATGCCACGTTCTGTAAATTTTTCGATTTCAGTGTGCAAACAGCTGTGTAGAAACAGCTGGTCAGACTGGTTTTTTGAGAGCTTTGAATCAGAAAACAAACACAATACTTTTTGTTGCTTTTTGCGCTATTTACTCTTTTATATTGTACGTTCTTTATAGCACACATATTTTTACTGCATTCTAAAAACACAACTGTTTGAAGAGGATTAAGGTTTTATTGATGATAAAAGTAAAAGTAAAACCTCCCGAATATACTCTACACTCTCAATATTCTAAAGCTTTGACATATCAATGAAATAATTTAAAGAACAAACAATTTATAATCTCAAAAACTATTATTCCTGCAAGATTTATTATTTATATGTCATCAGTATACCATAGAATGTTTCTACAATTTTTCCCAGTGACGTGGAACGTTTTCCGTGAATTTCACGAATTTAACGAGACAGCCACAGTGCATCGATGAATTAATATTCGAGCGTCAGAGCTAGGGATCTCGGGTGAATTAATTAATTCTAGCCGAAGTTTCGCGAAATACTTGGCACTCGGTGTCGAAAGAAGAAAAGGAAGTTCGAAGATACGCGGAGCGTGACAGGGAAATCTGTACACGGCAGACACATTAATTCGAATGGAAATTTCGTCTCTGCATAACCATGGCTGGATCATAAATTTGAATAATATCAATATATAACCCGGTCGCTAAATCACGCTCACGTCAGGCATAGGCGAGCCGATTGACTGACGATGACAGTCCCGTCACTTCCAATGCCACGTCTTGCGGAACCGTTTTGCATTTTACACCGTCGAAAATCTAATTTCCACCCGAGAAAAAATAACTCTAACTTTTTGAAATGTGGTCCAACCACCCACGGATGAACGAAGGAGAAAATTTAGGGAAAAAATTGTTAGAAAATTGGTTCGTGGTTGAAATAAATTTCGCAGGATCTTCGAATGATTTTCGATTCATAATTTTCATTTTGATGTTCATAATTAATTTAATACGTTGACTGTCAAAATATGTAACCATTGAATTGCACAGTCTGCACCTTCTATTTTTATTACAATATTAACCCCTTAACATACAAATAAAATAGGACTCGGTGTGGGCTAAAAATACCATTTAATATAGCTCAACTTAAAGTTGTGTAAGCTGTACAAGAAACAGAATATTCACATTGCTAAATATCATAAAACAATGTTAATATACAATATTAATGAACAATAATTAAGTAACAAATTAATAAAGATCTTAATAGTCCTGTCGAGTATGGAACTTTTCAAAACAATCAGCGTATAATTCTTGGCGTCTCAGAGACGTCAAGGGGTTAATTGTATTCAAAAATTTAATAAAGTCAGTAATTGTGTAATTAAATAAAATTCAGTGCATCGGTCGTTGTCGACCATCACGGCAGTCAACGTGTTAATTGAGTTTATGTGGAATTGTTTTGTGCGTATCTGCGTCGTTTGACGGGCAGGCGATTGAAAAGTCGTTGAAGCAAATGATAATTATATTCCTGCCAATTATTTCGAGCTTACATTTATGCGTTCTGGAAATTTTATCGGGGACCATTAAACTGATCAGTCTGCAGAAAAATTGGAAACGAACTGACCGCAATCGGGCTGCGGACCACGAATCGATCTTTTTCCACCCCCGTCTCGCCGTTTCCGTTCTGGCTCGATTTTTATTCCGCGGTTGCCAGCCAGCAACCTGATTAAACGCTCCATATAATTTAACGCTGGCCCGCGAAATAATTTCGTCCCAATTGCCTGATAAAACGCACCGATGCAACCCGCCAGCAATACGATTTTACAAACTCGCTGTTTTCGTTCCCGCATTCGCCCCTTTTCAACCCCTGTAATCAGACCTCATCCGCCCCTATTGCTCGCATTATTTCTTATTATTATCGTGGTCACCAGACTGGGGATGTTTATGAAATTTTCAAGACGCCCCTTCTAAACTTTCAGAAGGCCGTAGACAATTGTATTGCGCTTTCACGTTTATGTCTCTGGTTGCTTGACAATTTTCTCTCGGTCTTATTTCTTGGTAGTTTGTTACTGTAGTTGAGAGTCAGGAAGACAGAACTTTCAGGCGTTTGTCTTTACTTTAGATCTTCAGAATTGCAGTTGCACTTTTGCATCAAAATTCGTGTTCTAATTTTATTTTACGAGATTATTTTACGTGACAATTAAAATTGCATTTTCTACACGTTCGTGCTTCCATATTTTAATCTGCTCGTAATTTGGAATTCCTAGAGACAATATCAACTATAATATTCGTGAGATTTGTCGCATTCAGGTCGATCTCAATCGAATCTCCTGCCCTCGCAGATTTCCAAAACCACCGTTTGCCTCGCCAATAAATACAAGCCGCGTTTTCCAGCCGTCAATTCGACCGGAAGTTGCGACAGAAGTCTATGAATTTCGTGTGTCGAAATTCCACGCGAATGTCCACGTTATTCCTCATTCATCGGCGCGTTATTCACCGAACTCGTTGGAAGAATCGATTTTTTATCATACGAGCGGTGACCGGAGGTCGCTTCCGGTCACCAAGCAGGATCTTTCCCCCCCCCCGAAAATCTGCAATGACTGGAAGGCACGAAAGGGGTCGTAGTTTCTCGTGAATGATTTCGGAGGTCGTTTCGTCACCATGATGCTTCCGGATAAAGGCCGCCACTTCCGGTGAGTCGATCGTACTCCATGGAAATGCGAGTGGGAACGGTCAAAAGCTGCTGACGCGGCGGTACTTCCGGTACGGTCCCGATTCGATGGCATTCCATCGAATCCTTGATTAAAGCACTCTATCCTGCCGCGTTACGATTCAATTTTCGACGAAATATCGGTTTTTTGGACGCCGGTATTATCGTACGTCCACGCTCGACGGATACACCCCCCGTTTATCGTTTGTTTCAATTTCTTCCTCCTTTTTTACCGCCGATTTTTCGACCGCGACCGTCACCGTGAACTCTAATCGCGTCGTTTCATCGCGCGCGGAACACGTTGACGTTTTCCAGAATTTCGTGCCCGTTTGCACTTTCGATTTTCGGCCCTCGGCTGTCTGCATCCGATCTCGTCGAACGAACGCGTCGGTGGGATCGATTTCTGTGAATTCAGGATTAAGTTTAGAAGAAACCGAGTCGGCAGAGTGGTTACGAGCGACGAAAAATGCGTGTGGATGAATTTTAACTCGTTCAGTGATCAAATTTGATTTTATTAGAGCTTGGAATTACAGTAGAGCCTCCCGTATCCGAACTAATGGAGAGACAAATGTGGCTCGATAACAGAATTTTTCTATAACAGAACGTTCACTTTCTTTTTATATTAAACTTCATTTATTCAAATAGAAATCAACAAAATTGACAGTTTGTTTCAATATTTAAGCATCCCATAGTTTTTTGGCTGCTAAATCACGTAAGTTTTCACGAAACGGCTGTTTGGATAACAAAACATTCGGATAATAGAACGTATTGAACTCGATAATGTTTGGTACACGAACATTTTTATTTTCAAGGCGGAAAGTATACAATCGCTGACGAAATTATTATACGCAGCGTAGCAGTGATCTCCAGAATTTCTGATTGTCGCGAATAAGTGATCCTTCGAGTGGTAGCATAAATGTTGGCGGACTTTCTGTTAAGCGGAACAATGACGTTCGCGTGGCTGTAAAATTAGCGACACGCGTCTGAAGGGACAAAGGCTCGATTAAACACGAATCTAACGGGCAATTGAAATTAATGGAGTCTGGTTGGTCTGTTACAACGCCCAGCGTTCGCGAATCGAAACGATTCGTCCTTCGATTGCGAATAGTACCGTATAGCAAATATTATCGCACTGCAACGTCAATATTTTCATATTCGATCGCGTTACACCATCTTCTCCACTCTATTATTCCCTGTTATATTCATTTTGTGTGCACTATTTATTATTGGGATTTATTGCCACTTTTCGTAGCAGAGAGAGCAGGGATTCTTGTCAAACATGCAGAAAGCGTTTTGTAAATGCTTCAGCGGCTGAATATACAGAGTGAAATACGTAGAATTTTTGTTCATAAAATTTAGTTATACAGTTCAATGCTTTCTTCCACCTCCTACAACTCAGAAGGTAAAATATGTACGTTCTCTGTTGAGATAATATTTTTTATTTATAGCAGTGCGCAGATTCAACCCCTGCATTATGAAAAATTCTGTATAAATTCTCCAGTATCTCTGACGAGTCAATCTAAATTAATATATCATATATATATATATATATATATATATATATATATATATATATATATATTAGCCCACCCTTTATCAATTTATTTAAAAAAATTCTGCATACATGTACCTGCAGTTTTTTATTTTTCACGTGCTCCAGGGGCGAGACACCGGAAGAATATTTGTCGACATTTGCAATTAGCTTTAGACAAATTGAATGAGAAATTTGTCAGAATTTATATTCGAGTGAGACTGGTATTATCGCGTCACGAGTGTGACTCGTTATTACGAGGCAAGGGGTTAACGACGACGGATCAGGCGGCCAGTAATTAATAATCAAAGCTCACTTCTATCGGATTTTTAGTTGAAACTCGATGGCAAGGGGTAGCTGAAGGGATACTCTGAAAATCAAGGATGTTTTAATGGACAATTTTTAAGAATTTACATTGATGATGTATCAGAGACTTCCGCAATACGACTGCGACCGGTTACAGCAAGGCAAGGGGTTAACGACGTCGGATCAGGCGGCCAATAATTAATAGTCGTTGCACACTTCCATCGGATTTTTTGTTAAAGCTCCAGGGTAGGGGGTAGCTGTAGGGATAGAGGTTAAAGCGACCGAGTTGGTCGGTCACTGTGAAGTGGTGGTGTTACACCACGTAACCGAGTGAACCGCACCCACCGCACTGCTCCATTTTCTTACTCGAACGTAATTGAGTGATAGACTGCGACGCTCGGATACGTTAAGTATTCGAGGCACCTGTAATTCCACCGATATCCTCGTGGATTTCGATAACAAGGAGCCAGCGAAATTCTCTCTAATTCCTCCGAGAAAATGAACGCCTCGTCGGGGAACCCGCGCACCTGGGCACGTCTCTTGTTAACTTTGTGGAAAAATCTATTTTGTCTTATGTTAATCTACTGCAGGGTTTATACTTTCGTTGCAATTTATTCGCTGTTCAAGATGATCAGATTGCTCAGTACTTTGAAAGGTTTGTTATTGTATGCGACAGAGTGGTAGAGCAGTAGGAAAAATAAATTACGGGAACAGGAACTAAGGGAGTGAAAGGAAAGGGTGAATGAGGTGAATGAGTGGATAAGCTAGTTTTGTAAATATAGGGTAAATGTAAACCAAGTCCAAATTTCCTGGCTGTGAGGCTGGAAGAAAGAATATACATACATACAGTGACTCACCAATTTGTTCACATCATTATGTTGCTTCAAAATTCTTCTGCTCAACACTTTTTTAAGGCAGTGTTATTTGAAGCAAGGATATGGCATCTCTAATAAATAACATTTTAAGTATGTTTGAAAAATTTGTAGTTCGTTGGTTGTACTAGAATTAAGACAGAAAAGTAATTATGAAAATATTTTAACAATTTCGTGAGTCACTGTATATACAACAGAAATATTTACAATTAGTGAAAGTATTGTGATGTTGTATGTGCAATATTTGTTTGATTTCTTCGTTTGTTAGATTATTAAAGCGTGTCTAGATGCAGCCTGATCTTTTACTTTTTTTTAAAGTGTCCAAAAGCTTATTTAATTTCTTGTTAATTTCATCCCAGCAAAATCACAGTCACCTGAAACAAAAATCATAACATTATTTATAGACTCCTATTATTTCTATAGTATAGTTGGTGGTTGTTACATAATAATCGTCGAATGATTCCCTCTAAAAACAAAAACCAGTGTATAATTTATCAGCGACTACTGTGAAGGTAATTAATCAAGCTGATAAGCTTCTTCACAAACAGTTAAAAAAACTTGAACAATAGTAATTCCATGGACACTAATTATTTAACCCATAGACGCACACTTTTTTTCTAGATCGTCCTCAGAAAGACACTTTCTTTTAAATGTTCCTTCGTTGCTACAAGATGACTGCTATATCATTTACGGGAATGGGTTAATGCAAAGACTCACCCTCTGAGTCATCGAGCTTTCGTCTCCAAATAAATTACACCGTTCGCAGACTTCTGAAATTTTACTCTACGCCTGAGTAGATGATCCTGCGATTGTCTGATATTCTGGATTTTCATCGCGAAAAATCTGTGCGCCGTTTCAGAGATCGATCCTCGCCGTAGCGGCGAAAAATCGCGCGTCGACGCGAATTGCAGCCGGTCGGCCCGTCACGATTTGTTTTCGATGATTTCCAATAATATATGGAGGCGCGAAGCGTGAGAAACGTTCGATGGCACGCGTAAATCGAGTTGTCGTTTAGCCGAACGCAATCGTCGTCAAAATCAGCGTTGTTTCCAGCTGGGCGTGGCTGCGGTATCGACGAAATTTCCTCGCCCCGACGATTTGCCGTTTTCGATTTGACCCGTTTCTCCAAAAATCCGATTCCGACGTTTATTCGGAACGTTTTATTCTCGGATCCTTGAGAGTCGGTCGTTGTCTCGAAACGTAATTATAAATCGAGCGACTGGCTAACACGATTTCGTTGTAATTACTCGGTCAATACGTTCTCGAGCGCCGATCGCTCTTGATTAGTTTTCAGCGTTCATTTACTCGCATTGTTGTATCGTTCGAACCTCGCTGATCCCGTTAATTTCACGAATATTCCGCTGTTTATCGTTTCGATTCGCAGCGGGCTCGGCACGAAGAAAATAATCGAACGTGGAAATCGCCGGCCGACGCCAGCCTGATCAGAAAATTAACGTTCATGACGGACAGGCCGTTCCCGTCGAAATTACTGCGCCCCGAGCGCAACGTTTCGAGTATTCCGCCCCGCCATATTTTATTCGAGTTTGCACTGCGGAAATCGCTGAAGGCGCACGAACGTTTCGACGTTGGATTCGGCATGTCGAAAGTGTTTCATCGTGAAAATATGAATTCATAGGTAGATCCTCAAATTGTTTGTTTAACGTGAAGCGTACGTGTGTGGGTGTGTGCAGAGTGGTTCGTTTCCTTGCCTTTTATCGATCGCACTCGACCGATGCACTCGAACCGATATCCGAACCAGAGTATTCAAATTCATCTTGGTCGCGACTTGAAGCTTTTTCGAGATCAACTGAGCAACCCTTCGTTGGAATAATCGATCGGGAAGGGCCATCGGACTTGCTATCTTTTTTTTTTTAGAGCCACCGGAAGTGGATTGCTCCGTAACGATGTTGAAGCGAAATGGAGAGACAAGGTTTCAATACGTTCTGATTGCACTGAAATGTGGTTTCCAATTTCGGGGTATGTTCTCCAGCTTTTGTTTCACGTATCACCAGTGACAACGTTCGATAGACGCATACGCAGATTTCTAAACTATTTGCTTATGAATGCAGGGCCTGTCGAAGAATTCACACGCAGAATAATAAGTAGAAAAACCCGTACCCAATCAGACGGAATAAAGCAATCTCTTGGTTCCTATTTTATATCATCCGAACGTCGATGTGAAAATTCCCTAAAAATTACTCAAAGCAACCTCTATTCGATTGGGTTAGGTAGATTTATAAATAATTCTTTTATCCTCTCGAGGAATTGACATACAGAATAAGTAGAAAAGTCCACGATAAGTCAGGCGAAGTAAACCAGTCTTCTGTTTCCTATTTTATATCATCAGTACGTCGACGTAAAAATTCTCCAAAAATTCTTGAAAGCACCTCAATTCCCTTAAAAGCTTCTGTTTTTATTACACTCGTGAGTTTAATTGGCAGTCGGGAGCCGTAGCTGCAAGGAACTTCAGAGATCGATCGTGCGGGCAATTTCAGTGACATCGCGAAGTTTTTTCACGTTTTTGTCGAGGGGTAATTTAAAGAATAACTTCAGCGAATTGAGGCGCTACGTGACGGTGTACAGGTGCACACACACACACACACACATGCGTTCACACGCACGCGGGTATCGAATTGCGGGACATCGAAGTGATCTCGATCGGCGATTTCTTCTGGGACGCCACGAGACACGCGAGGCGTCGCGACGCAGCAACGTTAAAAGCGATCGACCGAAACTGTTTCGAATGTTTTCCACGGTGCGTCGGGCTTTTTCAAGCATCCAGCCTCTCCTATGAATTTACGATCCCGGATCCAATTCACCATTGTTCCGTGGGAAAGAATGGCCGCGTGAACGCCGGCTATTCACGCGGATTTTCATTCGCCCGTCGAACGTGACGCCGAAGTGACGGAAACTTCCCGACGACACCGTTACATTTTTTCCTGGGCGACTGTAAATCTCTTATACAGGGTGTGCCGACTCATCGCGATCTGAATTTATATTCTGCGCTAACGGGGGAGGTCCGTGTATCGCGGCAAAAATTTTAGGGTTTCTTTTTAAACTGAATCGAATGATCGCAAAGTTAACCCCTTGCCTCACGATTTTTCGAACGAGTTACGTGCGATAAAGTTTATCATTCGAGTCCATGCTGATAATAGAAGAGCGTCTATCAGCAAACACCATACGCGTTTACCAACCCTCCGAAAGCCAAAGCTGCAGTAGTGCAAAGTTTTAAACAATTGGTACGTAAATAAGACTGGCACTTATAACACACGGATGGGATTTTGTATCACGAGTGTGACTCGTTATTGTAGGCCAAGGGGTTAAGCAAACCAAAATTCGTCACTTGCTATTTTAACCCTTTGAACCCCTTTGTCGAGTGTGACTCGTCATCGATTTTATTCACAGGTACTTCTATGTCGAGTCAGACTCGTAGTAGCGCGTTTTGGTCCAACTCATGCACTACGAGTCAGACTCGTAGTTTACCCTGAATGGGTTAAATGGCTGTGCTTCTGTAAAGAATGAATTTTTAAACAAAAAAAATAGTACTTTATATGTAGAAAAGTGTCACAGACTGTTTTAAGCATTTCAATCAACACTTTATTAACAGGAGCTTTTTACTATGAGCAATGAGCAATTTTCAGATTATTATTACAGCACGATTTTTTAACATCATTCAAATGTTCATTGAAAAATATATTTCGTTCACATTATTCATTCTATGTCGGTATTTAAATACAGAATATGAAGCACAACGGACAATAAAATATCAAAGAGTGTGAATACGATTCATTATTATTATCATTTTATAGTCCACGATAACCTGAACTTACGATTGACACAATTTTCATGAAATACAAAATGCTGCATAACTTTCAGCCCGTCCCGTGAAAGTCTGTCGGGCGGACGTGCTCGAAGATAATTGATGATCGCAGCGGCCTGGAAGGGATCAAATAGAATAAAGAATCAATAAAGAGCGGGGGGGTTGGTTTGTGTCGGGGTGGTTGATTTCCATTCGGCTGTTAGGTATCCACCGGCTGAATTTTTCATTTCGAGGCTGCAGTCGCGAATGCAGGTTAAAGCGACCGAGTTGGCCCCTTCGCTATGAAGTGGCAGTGTTGCATTCCAAGAGAAAACCGTATCCACGCCGCTGCTCCATTTTTCTCTCCCTTTTTTCGTTCCTTTCACACCGACCGACCGAATGGCCGGCCGCTCGAACTTTGTAATGCAAATGTTTTCAAATAATAATTTCATGCAGCGCTATTAAACTTGTCGCGGTCGCGCGTGTGTATGTCCGTGAGTCGAGGGAGGTAGAAAAAAAAGGACGAAGGGGTTGTGTGCTGACCGAGTCCGGTGTGAAATGAGAAAATAAGAATTTCAGAACAGCCTCCGACCACTCGGTCACGACCGCCACGTAATCGTGAATCGTGCACGTGTCAAAAGTAACCCACCCTCGGTATCTTGCGATTGTTAGCTTTTAATGAGCTTGTCAGCCGGCAACCGTGAACTACTTGCGATTCTCAGACGCACGGTCAGCTCGAAACACATTTTAACTCGTTCACTGCCACCCGTTGCCTTGAATTTTATTCTACCGTGCAGTGGTAATTTTTCTATCATTTTCGGCGGGAGTATCGCATTGTGGACCGAATATTTCTTTGAAGATAATTAACATTGACTGATAGCTAAGACTAACAAATAGGACTATAGATCTAAAAGTAAATATTGTCAGTGTTTTGAAGGCTCATTTGTGGAATAAAAAATCGCGTAGCAACTACATCCACAGGGGAAGTTTCGAACTCCATCTTCTCGAAAACGTAGAATGAAATGAAGAAGATAATTCTGTACTTTCGACTTATCTTTGTACAAGAGTTCATCTCTGCTTGCTTCAGTCTTATTCTGAACCCCTATTCGAAAAGGGGCGTCTGACTATATATGGCGGTTTTCACTTACCCGTTCATCGTATGAACCTCTTCAGGAATTCTGTCACGTTAATCATATACGCCTAAGCATACACGATTGTTTTCACAAGTTTTCAAACGTTTTTCAAATTATTTCTCCCAAATTTCAATTAGCAAAATGATACATCTTCATCTCTTTGCTCTCGCTGTAGCCTATTATATCTATCGAATCATTGGAATAAATTCGATATTATTGTGATTATTATTGATATTCCGACCCAAGGGATTATTCGGAGCCGTTTCAAAGGTTTCCACAGAATGTTTAATCAGCAAAGGTCAATCGAAAACCGTAACACCCTTTGACGGTGTATCGGTGACACGGATGGAGGGCGTTCGCGCTCGATGGTACGGACGTCGAAATTCAAAAGCTCGAGATAAATGATTAACAGGCGTGTGCGGACGAATGATTCCGCGCGTTGATATTTCGTGTAACAGAGAAAGCCGCAGCGGAAAGGGGCGAACAGAGAGAGATGGTCTGAGGCGGATGAAACGGCATCATAACGTTAATACCGAGACCGTATTCCCGACGTTTCCCGACAATTTCAGAAGCGAACGGATCCTTTAAAGCGCTTAAACACGAGACCACGGTTTACTGCTTAACCACGGGATCAGCTATGCAGAAACAACCGTGGCTCCGAGATCAAATCATAGCGAGACGAACGAACGAACGAACGAACGAACGAACGAGGTCGTTGCACCGTCTTTGAAAATGCTTGTAAAGCGATTAAAAAATTCTGAAGCGAACCTTCCTTCTCCACGGCTCGCCTCTCCTGTTCGTTGCACCGGGGTTCACTGTTCCAGTTTTTTCCTTTTTTTTCTCCAACAGACACGAGGCTAACTTTTATTATTAAAAACGCACCGACGGTCTTTTAATAGCGCTGTCAATATTTGCGCGTTAATACTCCAGCGGAGTTTTAATAAAGCAACAACTTTCCGCGCTGAACAACATCGACCGGTTTTATCGAACTGCTCACCGATAGGCGTAATGTACTTTAAACTCTGTTCGAGTGATGCGCCGCTCGGCGATTTTTCTGTTTGCCGATTGATCAGGGAAAAAGAGTCGTGTAGATTTTCGCGGATGAGTAAAAAAGTGTTGCCTGTACAAATTAATACTTTTTTATTAAAATGTATATGGATTTTTAGAGCACCAGTTTGGTACTTATTTTCTTGTTTAACACTTTGACTGCCACATCACGACTCAACCGTTATTCATTTAATCATTTTTAGTGTTCATAAATTTATGTACTGAAGTTTCATGGTATCAATAAAAACTGATGAATATTCCTAATATGCTGGATTAAAAAGATTTTAACTTGCGATTATATTTCCTTTGTATAGAAATTTAGAAAGTACGCACACAAAGTGTTAAAGAATGAACAATCTTATGCCTAATATATTTTAAAATCTACTCGAATAATACGCAGCTTAACAATTTTTTTTATTCGCTGATCGATTAGAGAAAATAGTCACACATATTTTCTAACGATGGAACATCCCCAAAACGAATAGTTGTTCTATTTAAATTTACAAGAAACAGTTAACATGTCTGAATGAACAATTTAGGAATTTTAGTATAGCTTGTTACACGCTTGCTTATTTAAAGGGCCACGCGATGATAATTTACACGGTTTCTCCGATCTCTGGCACGGCGCATAAACTTTTCGCCAACCGAATTTATACTTGGCGTCGTCCGTTTTACACAGCTCGTGTAATAGTTGCCGTGAAACCGCGAAAATGACTGAATTACAACGTGCACGCGTTACGCCGTGTAATAACGTTCCCCGCCCATACGATGGAAAACCGATGAAACAATTTGTTCGCGGTTGTTCGTCGCGACGGAAGCGCCGGAATTTACACAGCACGTCCCGCGACTCGCGACGCTTCACGACAAAAATTCGCGAAACCTAATTTACTTGCACGCACTCGCGTGATCGAAATAATCGAACGCCCCGTAAACTGCACTCCTTCTACGGTCAGCGTAGAAATTTTTCTGACAGCCCATTTTCAATAAAAAAAATTATTTTGATCGCGCAGTGGCACCTCGAATCGTGAGAATATTCAAGGAAATTAATATACAGTTGTTGCACAGTCGATAACATTTATTCGTGGTTCTGACGTTCGGCGGGGGTGCAATTACTCCTCGAAAAAGAGGATGGGAAAGCCCGGCGAATTCCAAAGGACGCCAGTTTCAATCTCGGCGCGGTAATTGCAATTTATAAGAAAACCGATCGCGAACAAAACGCGGAAGATCGCACGGTTTTTCCATTGTTCATCGGAAGAATAAGTCTGCAGCCGCGTATCGAGATAAACGGCCGCCGAGAGGGAGGGAAAGAAAAAAGATTACGTTTTCACGGGCTGAAGAAGGGGCACTCGGGGGGTGGGTGGAAAATGGAAGGCGGTCGAAGGATACGGAAAAAGGGAATTAAGCAGAGGCCCACAAATCCGACGTCCGCGCCAGAAGAAAAAGGTACTTTAAACGTGGCAAAAAGTAAACGCAGCCGTACAATAGGGCCTCGAAAAAAAACCCTCACCCTCCACCATCTCCCGCGATTTTCCGCGAAAATCAGGGTTTGATGCGATTTTCCATACAACACGAACGCTCGACGTCCTCTCGAATCTCCTGTATCGCGTCCTAATTTCAAAATTAGATGGCCGTAGAATTTATTTAAATATTTAGAATATTTTATTGGAGAAATTTCCAGTTAATTTTTCCAATCTCTTAGGAAGTTAAATTGTAAGAAAATTGATCTCGAGTATCTTCTTCTAGGGATTTTAAATTTGTTTATTTATTTGTGTGTACAATGATTGATTGATTTATCAAATATTTCTTATGGCACCTTTTTTATTAACGCTCTGTTCTTTAGTTCTTCAATTTGATCAAAGATAAAGCTTTAGTCGCATTCACGTTGTTAAACATCTGATTAATTGTATGAGTCGCTGTGCATAGCCTGTTGATGTCACAGACAATTTCATTTGCATGTGGAATAATAAAGAAATTATTTCTGCAACATGTTCCACGCCGCAGTAGAAAATTCCGTATGCGACCAGACACGCGGAAATAGCTTATTCCCTGTATGCGTCGTTATGCCATAATTGTTTACTAATTAATGATAAATTTCTTATTCCGTATTTGCAATTTAATGTCAGTAATTATATGATGAAGTTAACATTCACGAACCGACCATTGGCGGTTACGAAAATTTAATCAAGCAATTACTACCCTTGATTAAATTTCGTTCATACTTATTACAATAATATTACCATGGGTTAAATAGATAAATGAATGACACGAGACACTTTCAGTCGACTATTGTGCTCCGGAATGATCGACTTAACATTCCAGAAGATTTGTCAGACGATAATTGATCACAGTACATTTGTATTCCAACGGCAACGTTCTCGCGGCCATAAAAGTTCCTCCCTGCCGAGCGGAGTCGCATTTTCGAGCATTTCCATGTTTGCGAGGACGCGAGACGATGGTCATCGAGTATCCACGGCAAACTTTTCGTGACTACCACTTTTGCATGAAGTTTTTTCAAGTTTCGAGAGGCAGGCGTGCGGCGAAACTCCTCTTACCCTGTTTCTCGATCGAATCTCGTTCGAACTTCGAGTATTGTTTCTCCCTTTTCGTCAACGATCATTCCACCCACCCTTCGCTTTATTTCTCTTCCTCTCTCCTCGTCTCTCGTCGCGCAGGAATAAAAATCACGGAAACGCTGAACTCGAGTATGTTTTAGTAGGTGGTTTCCATTAAAAGAGACAGCACGGAATATATAAACAGCGTTTGCGACGCTTTTATTTACGTTTCACGGTACGACGATCAAGTGGCGAGTTATTAGTGTTTGCTATCGTTTCACGGGACAGTGATTTTTTAAAGAGATGGAACGTTGCTCTCTGTGTGCACACCGAGCTCCTCTCGACCGAATTCCCCTGTGACTCGAATCGAAATTTCTTAACGACTACTCCGACGCGCCTTCCAGCGATTTCAGAAAATACACAGATGGCGACTTGAATAAAATTTCTGTAGCCCTCGAATTATTTTCAATTATCTTCCAAATCGCCATCGGAGTTACGGATGCAATTTAATCGTGTAACTACTGATTTTTCTACAGATTAGAGCAGCATAAACGTTCCTGCACCCCTCAGACTGTTTTTAAATATTTTACAAATTTCCGTGGGGGCTACCACTTCAGTTTAATTGAACTACTCACTTATCTGCAGGGATGAGTAGCGTAAATATAATAATTAGACTGCGGATGTTTATGCGATTCAATATATCCAAATTGGCCAATGATGGACATTCAATAACTTAACAAAATAAAAATTACTTCCTTTATGAACACTCCAACTGCGTTAATTTAGCGTTTCACTATTACTGCCTCTACACTTTCAATCATTGTACAAAAAGGGATTCTCCCGTATACTGTAATAAATTAAATTAAATTAAATTAAATTTTTTTAAAGCTTTCAAGCAGCACATACAGTCTTGGTAAACTTTCATTTATTTAACTGCACTAACATAGGAAATATTGCACTCTGAAAATGTGTAGTTGCATAAACATCCACACTGTAATAATAATAATGCATGTTCAGAGCAGTCTCTACTGTGTCTGACAAGGAATTGCAGTCTTCACTGTGACAGGTGCCCAGAGCGACGATCGGCGGAAAAATAAGAAAATCAGAGCTCCGTAGACGCGACGGTCGAAAATTTTGCAATTTCGACCGGTCTAATTTTCGGATTCGCGACTCTCCGTGAAGCTCGCGGATTTTTCCAGCGGCAGGCCGATTCTTGCGAGCGTGCAGCAACGATACGTCGTCGAACCGGTCGACTGAATGGGCAAGAACACTCTGCCAAATTAAAAAATATGGCACCGGTCCAGCGCGTTGGCAACGACTACACTTTCGACTTCTTTTCTTCCATTCGCCGGGTTCAGCCATGCGGCACCGTCGCCTCGGATAATCCTCGCGAAAATTCCTGCCATTTTTCCGCCGCGTACGCCCGCTTCGCCACGCGGATCCTCCGCCGTCGTTCCTTCCTTCGTCCATCGAAGCCCTGCATCTATTTTTCGATCGCACCAACTTCCTTCTCGACGCCTCGATTTTCATACAAAATTATTATATATTTAACACGTCGACTGCGACAGTGGCAACTCCCATACCTGGCCAGACGCACTATACTATCTGAATAAAATGTCAGAATGCTCATTAACACGTTCGCTACCATGGTTTATACAAACCACGCTTTATTTGTATCAATTTTCTCTGTCACACTTGTGTGACGTCGAGCTCTCAGAACAGAATCGACGCGTCACGCACATGTGACGCTGGTAGCGATGATGTTAAACTCTCCTCGAATTTTATTCAACGTCCAGGACAATTCAATCTTTCGTCTCTCCAGTTTCTGCTGTACCACATCGTTGTCTACAAGTCGCATTCGTGTCACGAAGGATCACGACACAGGGACTTAGTTTCAAGGTTGGCTCGTTTAGAAGGGATCCGAGAGGCGGATAAGAAAGCGTCAAACTTCTGATGAGCTATAGAACCCAGCTAATGCTCCCCTTATTCTGATTTTTTATTGTTTCCCCTGACCCCTCTTCGTTTCCACTCGGTGTATAAAAATATGCGGCAAGGATACGTCGTGGGATAAGAATTGTTCCACGAGTCAGGGGCATGTCTGATTTCTTTAATTTGGATTTCGTGTCTGCGTAATAATGAGACGGTGTGTAAATTGCGGTGATCAGGGCAGATTTTCCTAGAGAACCAGCGAGCTCGTTAATCATGGATCCCTTTGTGCCCGTTCAAACGCGTTTCCACGCGGAGAACGGGGAACGAGAAAGAGAATACGCGAACGAGTATCAGAGTCGCGAGAAAGAAAACGGGAACGCGCAGGAAGAAGTTCCTCTATTATATCGACGCCTTTGATTCTTCCGTTTTTCTCGCGAAAGTCATGAAAAAAACAAGCGGAAAGAGATTACTTTGCCCGTCGTTCTCTCTCTCCACCGGCTTTCGTAGTACGCACGTTTTTTTAATGGCCGCTACATTCATATTCATTTTCTCTTTCATTCCGAACGAGCTCGACTTTCCTTTTGATCGACATCCTGCTTTTTTCCCCTCGCCGTGCGTGCCGCTACACCTGCGCCAGCCTCCAACGGGTTTCGCATTAATTTTCGAAAAATCGTTGTTCCTCGCCCTTCACGGAGCAGAAGAATATCTGCCCTGCTCGGAAAAGAGGAATTCGACGTCGTTCGTATCGGAATATTCGTACAGGACGTTGCAAAAGTCGTGTGAGAAAATGTGCTAGGCCCTTCTCGGTCTCTGAATATACAGGGTGTCCCGTAATATGTATGAATCACTTCAGTGCATCAAAGGAATAAAAATAGTTCATATAAACTACGTTATATTTGACTTTGTTTTTGAGTTATAGCGCTGTTTTTGGTCATTTGTTTTTTAATAATGAAAAATAACGTCGACGTTGAATTATTGCGACACAGAAGCCGCTATAACTCGAAAACAAAGACAAATAGGATATATGTTAAAAAACCAGAGGATTCAAGTCAGGTGATCGAGGAGGCCATTCTACTGGACCTCCTCGTCCCATCTACCTTCATCCAGAATGAAACTATACATTCATTCTATCGCAAAGAGACTAACTCATAACATCGAACGCCAATAAATAATAAAAGCTGTTTTTACACCGAAAGGATTGCTTTCAGGACTTTTATTTATTATACAATTTTTTACTCCTCTCAGTGAGTACTGCAAGCCCTTTAAATAAGGGACCCTTTTTTTAACACCCTGTATGGACTTCTTTTATTCTTCTGACGAGCTGAAGCCACCCCCTAAAGCGATTCCCACATATTACGGGACACCCTGTATTTATTCATTTCTGTAGCGATTTAGAATTTTTATTGTTTATTTTATTCTGAAATCCAGCGACGTAGCCCGAATTAAAACGTCCACAAAGGAGCTTAACCCACTCGATTCGATTAATCAACGTCGTCGTATTAATCTCGCCTCAGCCAGGCGATCCATCGGTTCATCCGATGTTGAGGAATCATCCAAATTTCTCAAGGGCTCCCTCTCACAGCCAACCGCAGCGTACAGTCCCCCTAACATCGTAAATCCAAATGACCGTATACATCCGCGGGACGTTAATAAGACCCAGCATCCCGGCACAAATGATTCCATCCCTATTAATTCAGAATTACAAGCTAGCACGCTGGTCGAGCGCAGCGTCGCCGCAGAGCGCGTAAATTCACCAAACCGGCCGCGCAAACGATAACCTTGCCTCCATACAGCGAATTCCCCGCGCCTGGTTCGATAAATATCGCCGTGGACCAGCGTCTGGTTCGATAATTATCGCCGTGGACCAGCGACTCGTTCGATATTTTCAATTACTTAAGTCCGTTGTCGCGTAAATCGGCGTCTCGCGGTGAAACTTTGTACGAACGAGCCGCACGGTCCGTTCCGCGGCGGAATCGCGTCGTTCCGGCGACGCAGTGCGGCTCCTCGCCGGTATCAGTCGCCACGGCCAGCGATGGAATTAAAAAGTTTTCCCCTGGGATTGAATTAACCAAGCCACACGCATCCGGGCCGGAGAGAAAGCCGCGGAGAGACGAGAAAAGGAGGACACGGAGAGAGAGTAGAGAGAGTAGAGAGAGAGAGGGAGAGAGAGAGCAGTGTATTAAGCAAATCGCGCTAGTTCGAGAACTTTGTTCAAATCGGACGTGAATTATGAACGATCCCGGCGGGTAACACGCCTACGGGGAATTTCAAGGAAGTGACGGGAATGGCGGAGTATTTACGACGCCCCAGTGGCACGACTTACTTTCATTGATAAATTTCCCCGCCGCTTTTTACCGAACCGTAGGTGTCGTCCCACCGACGAGGAAACAGCTCGACCTCGAAGGGTGGACGACGATTTCCTTTTACAACCCTCCGACGATGAGTCATCCGTCCCGCGGGTTACACCCTCGTAGTTTCGGACACCCTAATCGGTTGGCCTGTTCGGCTGACTAGACGCGTCAGTTTTTTTATTGGGACCCCTGAGGATGGGAGGATGTTCTTCCGATGGACAGAGGATGGCTATTGGTCAGTGTGCCGGAATCATTTTGAAATAGTATGCGATGGAATATGTGATATGGTAGGAAGTAGCGAAAGGGTTGAGGGGTATCATTTTTCGGCCTGTTTCGAGGGCACAGTTTGGGAATTTTTTTTGAGAAAACTAAACAAGATATGTTTATGAAACTTTGGAGGTTCGTTCGTATGTATTTATACTATGTTTATGAATTTTTGTACATCGTTAGCGTCTGAACTGTAGTAATTGTTCACCGGGGAAGTAGATGGGTTGAAAAAATTCTTCTGGGATGACTCTCACTGGCGGTGTAGTCATCGAAAGTTAAAAATTCTTAATTAGTATGAATGTGGTTGGGGTATGAACTATAACCGACAAAAAAAACTGATTTTTTACTAATATTTAAACCTTCAAACCATTCTAAAAATCGTAAAAATTGGTATATTTCGTTTTGGGGTGCATAAGTGCTATAGTTTAGATGATAACACTGTTAAAAAATTCATGAATATAGCATAAATATATGTAAATATGTCCGCAAAATTTCGTAATGATATACAGTTTAGATTCTTCAAAAAAAATTCCCAAACTATACACTCACAATACACCCTTAAGTTAGAGTAGATTGAGTCTAGACTGAGTCAGACAGTCAATATCAAGCCGCATTGTGAACAGACAGCTTTCAGACGAAAGCTTCTGCGTGTAGTTGACAAATGGAGCTTCCGAACCCACCAAAAATTTTCAACCCCCAAACAAAGATTGCCCCGGGTCCAGATTAAGCTGCACCAGGTGGACGCACGATCTGGACCAACCCCTGAATCAGCATTCTGATCGACCAGACTGAAAAAATTCGTGTTCATCTTATGTCGAGCCAATCAGGAGCCGGGAACAGAGGGATGTTCCGAGTCTCATGGGATTTTTCACGCGTTCCACGTGAAATACCGTTGGAATCAATCGGCCGGCTCGACTTTTAACGAGTGCTCCTTCCGTTTTAATTAAATTCCTCGACTCGTCCCGGCAACACGAGAGGAATTCCAGCTGAATCTCGTTTGTTCGTCCGTTCGTTTCTTCGTGAGGAAATCGCAGATCGCCGTGATCATCGAACAATCTCGAACATTTCCATGCCCGTGTCGCTCTCGAACAATAGCCGTACCGAATATCTGACGGATAATTAATCATCGACATTGTGTATCCAGTGTCTCGCTACGCCGCAAAGTTTTACTTACTTAAGCCACCCCCGACGGGGCCCGCCCCTTCTCCGTCGGTTAATTTTAATTCATCGGTATGCACGCTCGTGCCACCCTGCGCCACCCACGCGAGGAATATTAACGACTCGCTGACAAGGGGTAGGAATATTTGTAAAACTATGCATAGCCAACGGGTACTTGATGGGGACATGCCAACGTGCCGGTGGAAATATGACGAGCTTCCGGAGAAAATACCCCAGGGAACCGGGCTGAACTAAAAGCGCTTTAAACTATACACACTCACACGTACTTGCCGGTGTGCTAGTCTCACGCAACGCTCCGCTGAAATACCAGAGGCAACAGACCCAAGGCACCTCATCTTTTTCTACTCTTTTTAATGACTGATGGTTCTATGCTTAATTGGATCTCGTAGATCGGGGTCGCATTCTGTCTTTTAAACATTCTGATTAATCCTTCTGCTTCTTTTTTTGTGTAACTCACTGTCAGATATCGGGGATCTACAGTTTTAGGTGTCTACGTGGGAACATAGGGACAGTGAAGACACTCACCCTTAGCGTCGACCATGTCCAGAGCAGCTTACGTTGTGGACTGTACATAATTATTCTGAATAGGATATACAGAAGGACTTAAACTCTCGATGATAGTCTTTCCTGAAATTCAGGAAACAAAAATTGTTTACACATGTAGGGGGTGTTCTGCACCATGTGGAAGTCACTTCAGGAATTTACCGAGCTCTTGAAAATAATAGAAACAGTTCATGCAAACATATATTCTGTTTGATCTTCCCAAATTATACCAAAGCTTGTGTTCTCGTAACTTGTACCTAATCAAGAGGTGCTCGCACTGAAGTGCAAGCTCGAAGACATCTTGCCTTGCATTTGCTGCGTTACATTCAGAAAATTCATCTCGATTAGAATAATTTGCAATTGTCACTTCGCACCAAGTGCATTAAAAGATCCGACTCCGTTACGTTTCCATCTAAAGACTGAACTGAAAAGCTTCACAGGGTGCAACAAAGTGGCGTCTGTAGAATAGTCGACAAGCACAGTCTCCAGTAGAATTAATTAACCTAACTTCGTTTATCCGAACCTTTTTATTATTTCCGAGTGGCGAGTCCAACATTGAAGACGCCTGTACTCTGCCTCTTTCGTCACTTTCTAAGCTCGAGCGTTAAAAATCCGAAGTGGACGACCTAACGATCATCATAACGTCGAACAATCACTTTCGGGACTTCTGCGCCACAGTTTTCGGAAGCTGGCTCCCGCAGGGGTACCGGAAGATCCAACTTAGAATTTTTAGTCCCGCGAATTCCGTGTACAGAGGGTCGAAAAGTCTCCGGCCCTGTTACAACCGAAACGAAGTTCCCTCGCGACAATGGGGTTGAGCAAGACTCGAAAGATTTTCAGAGAGAATTCTCTTGGACCATCGGGACCATCCATAATGGAGATCCAAAAGTTTCAGCCCGCTCGTCGTTCCTCTTTAACCCCCTTGACACGTTTTCGCTGGACTGATTCGCCGGCGTTCGCCATGGAAACCAGCTTTTTAGCTCCCAGGACAAATCGTGCGGTCCGGGCGAAGAATTTCTGTCGACAAAAGCTGCGCTCCTTTTGACAAACTTCCAATCCAATCGACAAACGAATCGATCGACCGCCGTTCAATGCTTCCCTCGATTCACCTCCTTTCCTCGTTTCCTTTCCCATCGCTCGACCGTACAATACCAACTTTTCGCCGCACTCTTATTACGTGTAATTTCGAATCTAATTACAGCTCGCGGATTGATTCGAAAGCTCGTCGGGGTTACGTGCCACCGTAGCCGGTCACTGCGGCCGAGCAATTGGTCTTTAGAAATCTTTTCTCCCACCCTCTCCGGTCTTTAATTGTTCTCATTTCCGACGAGAAATAACTTTGAACGTCAGTTTCGACCGATCGTTGAGCAATTAATAACGCTTGAATTACGTGGACTGCGAGTCGCAGTTCTTCCTTTGAATGCGGAGTGTCGCAGTGGAAACAGTCGTGCTTGGTCGGACGCGGCGACGTTTGCTGGAGAATCGAATATTTCATTGTTTTATCGTATTTTCGTGTTTGGCGTGCATGCAGCAGACCGTACTACCTTTATATCGTATAAATCATTAAGAATCTCTTGACATTTTTATGTAGGTCGATCAAGTATTTAGTCAATGTGATGTTCCGTAAAATCGTGTAGGATTCGGTAGATATTTAATTATACCAAATTAGAGGCTCCGAATTCGAGACAATTAAAAGCGCATAAATCTGGAGAACAAGCAGCGTATCATAATTTCGTATTCAGAGTAATCTGTCGTCTCCAAGGTCATTCGAGGGTGGAAAGCTGTATTTCAGGATTGTGCAAGGTATCAAGCGAACGAGATAATGGAGTTCATGGAAAGTTGTTGTCGTTTTGCCAGCATTCGGGCTACCTCGAACACCTTGAGAATGTTGCGACGGGGACAGTGCTATTCCTTCTGCATCGACATGTTAGTAAGAGCAGCAGGCAACACGGAGTCACTGGATTCTCGTTGCTTGCATACCAAGTTCTAATTACGCGGTTCTTGTCGTTCGGCTTATCTGGTCCTCGAAGCATAGCTCCGCCCTACCTGTGTCTCCGCTCTGAGCTTGACATTTCGGATTAACCTTTCCCTCCGCGACCATATTTCTTACATTTTCGAGAATCTATTCGAACCTGTGCAATCACGGAATTCCACTTACTACGATCGTACGAACTGTTACAGGATTGCAAGAGAATGACAAGACTTTTAATGCGAGGAACAATATTTTCTATAGGCTCCCTTTAATATTTTATAATAATAATATTATGTAACTGAACAGACAAAATCGGAATAGCTACAAAAGTGAAGACAGTATACTACATAACAATATTTTCAGTTGAGATTTTAATATACATTCTTTAAAATAATTAGACAATCTAATTACTTTAATTATTACACACACTTAAATTATTTGGCACTCATCAAGGCGTCTGGTGTGAAGGCTCTAAATTCGATAAACAGTAAAACATTAAATAAAAATGTTATAATATTAGACACACCATGTTTCCTGAAAATCTCACTTTTAAATTTCAGGGCAGTCTGTTAATTATAGTCTGTTAATAATTAAATACGTGTTTGTGCATAAGTCCACTCTAAATGCTGTATCTCTAAGAATGTTCCAAATATCCACATGTGACCTTTCACAGATTAATTTCAAAACTTCAAACTATTTTTGAAGTATCAAAAGAAAATTCGTTTGTCTAAAAATTTCACGGTAGGATAACCCGTTCTTAGGTTCGCACGGCGAGCAAACAACGGTGAACACGCAAGTGCACACGGTTAACCCGGTTGTTCGTTTCGTCAGCGGGAAAGGTTCTGCAGATTTACGGGAATTTGCGCGAATCACGGCGTTCCCGGAAGTGACGTTTGCACATACACGCGCGATTTATTTTCCAACGTCGCTGACGTGTTCCAACCCTCGTTGAATCGACCACCCTCCGAGCTTTGAACACTATCTCTCTCTTTCTCTCCCTCCGTACCTCTCTACCCTCTCTCTCTCTCCCTCTCTCTCTCTCTCTCTCTCTCTCTCTCTCTCTCTCTCTCTCTCCCTCCCTGCATCGCGCCGTCTTGATTTCTTGCTCCAGCTGAGCCGTCTTCAACTCGCTCGCTTTGATGCTGGTCACGCGGAAGCGCAAATCTTCTCTCAGACTTTTTTGTGCTCGAGAAAACACGTCCCCGATTTTGTTTGTCTTTTCGATATTCCTCGCGATGTTTCGAGATACCGACGTCGCTGTTTGGCCTCGTTAAGCCCTGCAAATAAACCGTACTTTGTCTTTGAAATTCCCCGGAAAGGAGTTCGGATAACACGAGACTTCCACAATTATTGAACATCCTAGCTCTCTATTGATTCGGAGCGGTACATTATTTTTCTCAGCGACTCATGCGAAATTCCGCACGCAAATCGCCATGGTTCGATTTGTTTTCACGGCGCACGGACGAAGGAGTTAATCGAGCGAGACAGAGTGGCGGGAAAATCGGTTTCCATCGTGGATCGTCCGGCTAAACTCGAAAAAAATTCACGCGAATTCGTAACAAATCCCGTTGGTCCACTTCCGCGAATATTTCGGAACGATATTTTTTTTCGGCCATCGCGGAATGGATCAACGCCCGACAGAATGCGCCGGCGAAATAACGAAAGGTCGGAATATAGCGAAGCTGGTGTATTTTTCGCGGGAATTCCATGGAGGGCGAATGAATCGGGATTTTTCGCGCGTCTGGCCAGTCACGGGATTTTCTACTGCGCGGCGAAACTTGTCGATGCATCTTTCAACGATGTAAATTCTATATGCGTACACCTCCGGCCCTCAGAGTAATAATTTCTATAAATAAATTATCACGAACACCACATTTTATACCAAAATTTTTCAGAAAAAAGAAGATTCACGGTACACTCAACTTCTCAATTAAAGTTTCGATGCTTTCACGGCCCGGTTCATTACAGATAATACTGTTCGAGTCTTCGGGGTGCAAGCCGTGTCCAGTAGGGAAATCTTCCCCTTTATTGTAAAATATATTACAATACAAATATAGGAAGATTTTCCTACTGGACGCGGCTTGCACTCGGTAGCCTCAAACAGTATTATCTCTCGATCAGAATTTCACTCAACGTTACAGAAAAATCAGAGGCTACAAAATTCTCCATAGAGTCGCAAGCTCGGAGGGGGTGGTTCGAACTTTCCAGTTTCTAAAGAGATCAGGAAAGTTCGAGGTTCTTCCGAATGATCGACGGTTCTGAAGCAACGGGGTTGGCGGGCTATTCAAGGTCGCTGGACCGTCCAGCCGGGTTAATCGGGGTCTCTCTCGGTCCGTAATTCGCGTAATTAGAGGGCGGCTGGGGGTTAACGACGCCGAAAGATGCTCGTAGGATGACGCGTGGCAGGGGTTGGGGTGGCGTAGAAAAAGCAGAAAGGAGTCGCGGACGCGTTCTCGCGTCTGAAATCCAACCGGCTTTGTGTGGAATCTGGCTGGCAGAAAGAAAAGGGATAAAGGGTCGGGGAGAAAGTAAGGAACGGGGGTGAGAAGAGGGTGAAGAGGAACTCCGACACGACGTGGACGCGCGAGACAAAGGAACGATGGAAAAGAAGAAGCAGAAGCAGCCAGCGTGTATTATTTTCCAGGATGATGAGGGCGGCTGCTGGTTGCTTTTTAGGGGCTGCAGCCCTGTCTGAAACAGGATGAGGGGACCAGACGTGAAATTACAGTCCGTCTGCAGTAAATTATTCCTTGTAGAACTGCATCGGACGAGAAACTCAAGACGCACACCCCCGCGTTATCTCATCTTCCGATTAATTCGATCAACCTGTCGTTCGTACAGACCTGGACTACTGTTCCTTGAAATTACTACGTCACCTCAAATTCGTATTTAGAATAATAATTTTTAGGGCTGTCCATATTTTCTTTCAAAATTAGAGCATCAATAATCGTCCTACGTAACAAACTACAAAAATCATCAGTACTTAATTGTGATAGGTAATCCTTTTATTGTCTTCCTTACACGGAAACTATGATTAATAATATTTTGTGCAGTTGCAACCCTAATTTTTTCAATGCCAATCTTCTTGACTTATTCAACATTTCTTCAAAGACTTGGCCACCGTTTCCTATTTTCTTGTTTTCGCGTCTGTAATTATATTCCATCGTGATTGCATTCAGAGTGCATTTTGAATAGTCAGGCTCTATCTCAGCAGTCTGCAACCATAATGTCGATCACGGTCGACCTACCGCGGGATCTTCGACCTCGAAGGGTTAAAGACACCCAATCGATATCGCTCCGAACCGACTAACTGCTTTCTCTGCCACGAAATTCGACGAGGATATGCAAATGCGAGTCGGCCAGGGGCGGAGACACAGTGTTCGAGGGATGAAAACGACTTCTGTGGGGTGGTAGCCTCTTCGGGGCTCGTGGAATGGCCTTGGTATTGATCTAAGGAGACGCTAAACCCCGGAGTTCCTTATCAGACCGTCTCAATTTAATTGCATCTCGAATTCTAGCCAGAGAATGATAATACTCCAGTTGGGGAAAGAATTCAGAAAATTGCTCGTTGGTGGAAAATTTATTTTTCCACGGCTCGTGGCGTCGGGACGCGAAGTAGATCGAGCAGAAGCGGCGGCTGAGCTCGCCCGAAAATCGTCTGCCAACCGCGTCGGCGATAAAACGCTGAAATCGGATTCGGAGGAGCGAAGAAGCCGTAATTCTTTTAATATTCCTACTAATGTCGCAGTTTCTTCACGCTTGCCCGAATTTCCAAGCGAAAGGAAGAGACGGGAGAGAGGAGAGCAGCTTTGTCGACCCTGTCTACCCTTATCGCGGATTCCAGGCCATTGTCCAGGCCCTGACTCGGCCGCGCATAAACTTTTACCCTCTTCCCTCCGCGTTTTCCAACCTCTCTCGAATAAATACTCACCGCCGCTGGACGTTCGCGGTAAATCACCCTGCATTACCATCTCAGATCATTTATTCCGTTGTGAAAAAATGCTTCACCGCTGAAGATTATATGTTGAACTTCCAAGCGATATTAATTATTTTCTTTTTTTTCGACAGACATTTTTGGACTGCAAACGTGTAAATAGTATGCGGTGCAATATCAGTTAATTGAGGTCGATATTTATTCGTTTATTTGAAAGATACATGTCCATCGCGCATACAGTGTAAAGATGAAATACGTGTAAATTGAAATTTAAAGTAAAT
This sequence comes from Macropis europaea, assembly GCA_916610135.2. Classification (NCBI taxonomy): domain Eukaryota; kingdom Metazoa; phylum Arthropoda; class Insecta; order Hymenoptera; family Melittidae; genus Macropis; species Macropis europaea. The sequence continues at coordinate 2,720,367 of OU744352.1, read as the reverse complement.
AACAAACACGTAGCCTTTAGCCTGTATTATTGTGCACAAATTGCTGTACAGGAGTTATTCTAGATGTCAGGTGACAAGCTTGTTATTTCAAACTTCATTTAGGTGGCAAATGAAAATTGTATTTGAAATTCAATATTGTGCGAGGGTATATGGTATGGCAGTGCTTCGATGAAAACCTGTAATTAGTAACGTGACGATTGCTTCGCGCACGAATAATTTTATTTCGAATATAAAGTTGAGGGTGTCACCGATGCTATAGAGTGATTGAGTTTCGGATAATCGAGGTACTACTATAATTATAGTCTACTTATCGAAGAATAGCAAATTGCAGAAGCGAAACAGGTGAAGTGGGATTATCCGTAATGCATCGGGGGTTGAAGAAGCGGTGAAAAACTGATGGTTCGAGGAAAAGGGGCGCGAGCTTTGGCATTGCCGTAAGCTGACCCAGTGACACGCATCAGATTCGTCTCTCCGCTTGAAAACTCGACACAAAAATGCGCCGCGAAGACGCCATTGACGCGTCGTGAAAGTTTTATCGACCGTCGCCACCCCTCGTGAAAACCAACCATTTCGTTCCACGTGAAGACTACCCTCGAGATCCAGCCGCTTCGACTCTAACCGGATCATTTCTACAGAATTATTTTCAAACGCGACAAACATACGTCCAAATCTCAACTCGACAGGTTCGAATTCTCTGAAAATATTTCGGGAGGCAGAAGCAGTACTTCCGAGTGCAATGGCACCGCAGGTTTCACTTTGATAAAGATAGGTCCTCTATAAGTATTTTGAAAAATAAAAGGAGTATCTTCGAGTGTAATGGAGTCTCAGTTAACATGTTGACTGCCACAGTGGAAACCTCCACAGGTAGTCAGACATGCTATAATATTCCATTACAAGCATAAATCACGAAGAAAGAAAATATGTAGTTATTCAGTTGCACAGTCTTAGCCTTCTATTTTCATTACAATATTAATTCTCCTCAAAATTTTAATAAAATTAGTAATTATTTAACCAACACGTTGAAGTATGAATTATCTAGTATTTCTGCCTTCGACATAGTCTCGACATTTCTACCTTCATTGACGTATATTCACAAAAATCTGTTGCCATGTCTGGCCAGTGACGAGATATTCCACTGCGGTGCTTGAACTCAATAATAAATTACAAAAGACACATCGAAGGATGTTGAAGACTCTCGTACATAAAACTTCGACTAAATTTGTATTTTCAGCCGACAATATTTTCCAAAATCAACCCTTGTCGGGCGTAAGATTAAAAAATGGCCAAAGACGGTAACATAGTCGGTAGATTTTCTTCGAATTTCAGGAGCTAGATCGAACACTTTCGCTCGATCAGCGGTTAGAATTTCCACGCCTGGCTGGCGGAGATGTTGAAGAGGCGAGTAGCGTGACCCGATTTACGTTTCCGCGTGAAAATCGTTCGCAATACGAATCACGGTGCACGACATTTCATCCGGCGAGGACTTGACTTTTCGTCCTAATTTCGCATTAATCGATTTCACCGTACGCGTCGGTGCAGTCGAAACGCACACGTGAAAACGCTCTCCACGGCCCCCTTTCCCGCCCCCTGTTTTTCCCCTTTCGTCGGCCTTTTTTTCGAATCGAAATCGGTCGCAGCTGCGACCCACGTTCCAGCTTTTCACCCCGTCTGCACCGGAACCCCCGCGATACGCTCGTTGTGCCACCCTCGATTCCACATTGCTGCGTGAAATTTTGGAAAGTTACCCCGAATGCACGCGTACAATTGCGTACGGAATTTTTGAGTTCGATATGACCTGCATATCGACAGACTCTCGCTTTATTGAAAGGGGTGGAAATGTTTTACAGTATTTTTTGTCGAACGTGGTTATTTGCTTGTTAACGTTGTTCAGGTGTTTTGTTGAAGTACGTTTCAGGTTACTTGTTGTTTATTGAACACCAGCTTATTGGTCTGGTATGAATAATCAGACAGCAGGAACCATGGCATGGGAATTTGTCTTTAATTAACAGAAAGAGGGTAAAGTAAATTGTTGACTGCAGCTGGCTATAGAAATGAGCTAATACAGCGGCTTCTAGTTCCTGGGACAAACGAGAACGTATCATTTAATAAATTGTAACGTTGGCATCCACCAGCTGAATTCAGTAGTCAAAAATTTCCATTTTTGTAGTAATTGGCATGGAATAATTTTTCGTTCCGGAGGGTAGAAAATAAGTTTCCCTCGAACGTCGACGCTTGTTGCCGAATTCGAGTTATTTTGGCGGCAGTTCGCTACGAATTATAGGCAACTGTGCCAGTATTCGGAGAATTTCAAAGGTTCTCGCATGGACAAGCGTCGAACTATGGTGGACGTGACACAATCGCTGTCGATTTTCCTCCCGCACGAACGCACACACACGCACACGTACACATACATACAAAGCATCTAGTTCTGTGTTCCTGCCTTTCGTTTCTCCGGGCCAACATAGATGCAACATTATCCTATAGAAACAATTTCCTGCAACCTATATTCGACGACCGCTCGAAATCGCTCGGGCTCTATTCATGCAAAAGAGATGGGAATTATGACGACTTATTGCGTCGGGGGAGAGGTCCACGGGGAGAATGGGAACCCTGAACGACGACTCAACTCGTTCCATCTTGAATCTCATGGGGTTGCGTGTAAAAGTATCGTAATCGCCGGCGTTTCTCGCGTGTACGCGAAAAGTATTCCAAAATTCCTCTTTGTAACCATTTTTTGTCAGTGATTCTTTATTTTTATTAAATTTGAGGAATAATGTGCTGCTCAATGCAATGAGAGACTCAAAATTCGGAATAATTATTTATCACTTCGAGTGTCACGCTGCATTTACTGAAAACGACAAACCTTTTTAATTTTTATACAAAATGAATGTAACAATAAATTCTACCTTTCTTAATCAATGATATCAGTCACTTTTATCGTTTCTTTTGCTGCCTTTGTTAGAGCTGATTAGGTACATTTATTAATACTGTACATTATCAAATAAATACTGATTAAATCTATGTGTCACTCACATTGGGGAGGCGTGGCAGTCAAAGGGTTAATTACAAAATACTTTTACAGTGACTGAGAAATCTATAGTATCTTACATTAGAAAGTATCATGTGTCTAATTCTCATTCTTGACTATGCGTCTATAAAACAATATATATATATTTTTTTGACAACCCAAACAGGTGAAATAATTTTCAAGGTTTTAGGAAATTATTATATAGATCTTATTATAAGGGTGGAATTGTTTTATAGACGCATAGTCAAGAATGAGAATTAGACACATGATACTTTGTAGTGCAAGATACTATACATTTCGCAGTCACTGTCAAAGTATTTTGTAATATATATATATATATATTAATATAGGGTGCAGTTCAAGGAAGTTATCAATTATCAAACCTAGCTGATTAGAGTGTAGAATAAAGAATAAATCATTCCATCGTGATCCTTTAATCATAGCAAGCTGTATGTTTGTCTTCCCGATTCTATATGATAAAATCGAGCTGTACAGCTTTCAGTTCTAACTGTACGGTCGTATATTCATCGACACACATCACCGGAACATCGCAGTTGATTTTACGACGTCTAGTTCACGTGATAATCCGAACGTTCGGCCGCTCGCTCGGTCCACTAAGCACGAAAGTATGGTCGTTCGCGTACGTCCTTTCGAGTTTCAACGGAAGAAATCGATTTCTCGTTCTCGTGCTTGCTCGATTGATGCAGAAATGGCTTCGTGCCACCGGTAATGGGTAAAGTTAATATTGAGCCGTTCGTTTTTTACCGACGCCGGAAGGGAATTTAGGGAACCGGTCCTGCCCAATGGCCGCGAAGATCCAGTTTTCCTAATGTGCAAACTTTTCACCGTGTATTTGCTCTCTCATCTGGAAAAATAAATAATTTATTCACCGTTTTCGTTGTTAAGGTCGTCCAGAATTTATTTTGTGACTTGCGATAATTCACTGCTGTAAATTTGTTTCAATTCAGTTTATACTCTGGCGTGGATGAGCTGAAGATCGTTTTCCTTCGCACGGAAGCGAATTTTCATCGCGTCACGACAAAGAGTAATACGATCGGAGAGGTACGTCGATACCCGTGTCATTTTTCCGTGATAACAGCTCCATGATATGGTTTAACGACGCCGTCGGAATTGAAACGCGCGACGAGTTACGAACACTGAACTGATTTCGAGATATAATGCTTTTAGTAGTGTTTCGCTAACGATTTCCAGGGGCAAACGGCCGTCGGTGTTTTAAGCAGTCTCGCTGAAACGGACAATCACATTTTCAGAAAACTTCGAGACGATACTGCGAATTCTTTCGCAGCCGGCCAGAGTTTAGCAAAGGGTATAAAATCGGTTAATTGCATTGCTGCTCAGAGCTTGAATTCCTCCCCAGGAAACTAAGGCGAATTGCTGTTCCTGTAAAGGGGCAATTTTCGTGCTATTGAGAGTTTTGGTAATGTTCGAACTCCAAGTTCAGCTTTATAGACTAGAAAATAATTAAAAATCGAGTAGAATATGCTTTGGGGTGTTTTTTAAATAATTTCAGGAGGTCCAACTGTGTGTCAGAGTGGCCCAAAATATTATTCAAGCCTTCTAATGTCAGTCCACAATTTTCCTGACAGTCACAAGGCTTGAAATGTCCATTAAAAAAATTGTCCTGCTGCCAGATGTCTCGATAATGTTCGAAGTCCTTTATAGTATAAGAAATGATTAAAAATCGAATAGAATACCCCGTCAGAAATTTTTCACATAATTCCAGGATGCCCAAACCTGTCTCAGAGTATCCCCAAGTATTTTCCAAGCCTTCTAACTTGACACCACAATTTTCTCAAGAGTCAAATGGCTGAGGAAATCCTTCAAAGAATGTTCCTGTATTAATTCCGACGTCCAGAGACGGCTAAAAAAGGTGGCGGACCGTCAGCATGAAGAATGACCGGTTTCGTTAACGACACGTAAATGTTTGACGAGACGAAACACATCTGCAGTGTTGTCGGGGCGGCTTGAAAGTTTGAAAAGTCGCTGACAGACCGAATAAGCGCAGACAGAGCAACGATTCGAGCGATTTCACTGAATTATTCAGACGTGTCGGGTCTGGTGATCGAGAAACACGGAGACAACAGCTTCTCTGCTGATCGTTCGGTTCGTTGCGGAGGAAATTAATAAAGCGGCCACTTTAAACGATGATGCTTGACCTTCGATGTCTGATGAAAATAGACCGCGACACCCTCCCTGATCACCTTAATGAGCCTGGCGACGAGCAAGCCTGTCCGGACGTGACCAAACACGATGAAACGACGTTTCATCCCCCGACCGAGCCTGGAAAGTCAAACGATCGAGATCTTTGCTCTTTTATAATTTATAAAAATAGCTACTCGCGGACACTTCCTATCCTCCGCGTGGAAGACAATTCTAAGAGAACGCAGCTGAAAATTCTGAGGGTGTGGAACGTTGACAGACGTTCCAATGAATCCAGTTACAGTCTGACGACCTGAAATCATTCGAATTAATGCAGTGCCAGCGCGGAGTAGTTTAATCGGATTCGAATCGGCCGCAAGTTTCAAGGAATGTCGAATATTCCGGTTTTGACTAGTCGAGCCGGGGCAGGCGAATTTGCAAGAAAATTAGGACGCGATCTACATCATCCCGGTCTTCTTGCGACTATTCAATTATCGCTGCCCTCGCGAATTCGATATACACGAAGTTTCAGGAAGTTTGTCCGAAAACGGAGGGTGCTCGTTGTTGGTTGGAAGCACGTTCCGCTGGCTGCCCGTCGATGCTTAGGAACCTGGATGTGTTAGTACCCTCGAGGCTCCATTTTCTGGGGTAACTAGGAATTTGGAGGGTCGTTCTCTTGGAAATTTAGAGGCACCTCAAACTCGAACGGCGCGGGAGTGATTATCCGCTTCTGTCGCGACAACAGGGGATTAATTGTTGTTTAAAATTAATCATTTCGACGTGTCATCGATTCAGTTAAGATCTACACAGGCAGAAATATTATTTGGAACTGATAGAGTCATTATTTTTTAACGATTTGTGCGTTGGAGTTCGGACGTCGGAGTTTTCGTTGAGTTGTACTACTTGCGCGACTGGCCACGGCTCATTCATTCTACTGTGGCCATTAGTTTTTGTCTGTTTGCATTACCATTCTGTTAACAATTATTTTACGTGTCCATGGACGTTCTAAATGTTGATACTAGGAAGCGAGAGTAATTTTTCTATGAATAATTCTTTTTTAGTCTTCTTTTAGCAACCGTGCGAATTCTCTAATTTTGATTTAACGCATTTCTGCCTCTCGTTTTTCGAGAATGTGCACGCTCGTTAGGCGTGTCAACAGAAAGACTAGGTGACCACGCTGGCTCCATTGCGAGAGTCGCTAATTCTTCAAGCTCGCACCTCCTACCTCATACAGGGTGACCAAAAATAAAATACGGTGCATTGCAAGACCATTTTCAATTTTAATATGAAATCATGTCAGCCGAAAATTGGTATTCTAAGAAATTCGTAGCCTCACGTTGACCAGAAATGTTTATCAACACGTTGACTGCCATGGCAGTCACCAAACTTCATTCAATTAAATAATTATTAATATTGACAACATTTCGAGTGGGATTAATATTATAACAATAATATAAGTTACAATTGTACCATTGAAAAATTTAAATATCTTTTTCAATTGTGATTTCTATTTAAAACACATTATTATACCGTGTCTGACCAAGCATGGCGGTTATCACTGTGACAGTCAACCTATTAAACTATTGTTCTGACAAACGATATGGCGCCAATTTTCATGCAACTTTGATAAGATACAGAACTCGGACAAATATTCGATACGTGTATTTTTTATTTCCGTATGTCTGTGTAGAAGGAGCGAAAGCAGCCCTCAAATCAAAATTGCGTAAAAATTGATCGCGTCGATCGGTGGCCTTTGCGGGTATCGTACGATCCGTGGATCTGGAACAACGTTTCTGTGCCACCCTGTAGAGCGTCTCTCGCAGCCTCTGTCACCGTTTCTCCATTTCTCCCGGGGTTTTCTTCTTTTTTCACCTGTTTCCAAGGCAGCCCCCGCGCGCTCGCGCCACCGCCCGTTCTCTTGTCCTGCACACAGCTCTGCTTTGCATAATTTCTATCGCTGCAAGTGGAACAGAGGCGCGCATAACTGCCACACGCTCGCGCGCATTTTACGTGCTATATTATACGTGTACCCTCGTTCGAGCGGGGGTAAATTGACACGGAGAGACAGAGGAAGCTCCGGGGACACGGCCGTGTGCGTGTCCCGTGTCCATGTGCCTCCGGATACTTATTAGTAAGCAAATAGACGGGCGAACGTCGCGGAGCTTGTTTATTCGTTTCACGACGCCGAGGGGACTTTCAAAGAGGATACTCAATCATTTCGTCCCCCACTTCGTCCTACACACAGAGCCACTCATTTATCGTGGAATTTCTTGTTGTGTGCTCTGGAAAAAATTAGAATCGCGCAGGAGTCTCTGGAAAGTCGGAAATGAAATTTTTGGGAGATACAGGCCATCCCTTCCGAGGCTGACTCAGAGGTCTGAAATAAAATTTTGATAAAATAGAAGCAGATATCGATACGGATTATTCAGGATACCTATTTTATGCGTTTTTTCATGCTCTTTATGATGAAACAAGCTAGAGTGTCGTAGTTGTTACAGTAATGTCAGAAATTTCACTTTTGCGAAGGTCCATGCCACCCTTTTTCAGGCTGATTCAGAGGTCTGAAATAAATTTTGATAAAACAGAAGCAGATATTGATACGAATTATTCAGTATACCTATCTTACGCATTTTTTCACGCTCTTTATGATGAAGCAAGTTATAATGTCGTAGCTATTATAGTAAGGCCAGAAATTGAATTTTTATAAAGGTGTCCGAATCATCCCTTGAGAATCTAAATCAGAAGTTTAATACAAATTTCAGTAGAATCGATGCAGGCGTCTCTAAAAATTCTTTCAGACACTCACTTCATGTGCTGTTCCGTACTCTATACGTTGAAAAACGTTACAGTACCATAGCGGTGTTATTAATACGAAGAATCCAAAAATTGTGAAACGCGGGAGTAATATACGCGGTGAAAAGTTCATCCGGACGGGAATCACCGATTTTAATCTACAAGTTCCCGGTGAACTTCGATATTACGATGGCCAAAAGCGCGCGACACGGGCCGGTTTAATTAAATTGAGTAATCGAAATACCGTAGACTGTAGCGGAATATTTTCCGATGACACTTTTCGCGAATATTAATTCGCGCCACAGTTTTCCGCGACCACTTTTTTCCTCCCTGCCGCCGCGGCGTTTCAAACGTTCCGATAAAAATACCCGCTCCCGTTTCTCCGCGAATTTCGTTACACGGGTTCCACCGAACACGCGCGGCCGCTGTTTTCTCCAAGAGTTTAATCATCCGTTTCCACGGTCGATTCGAGTGCATTCGTTTCGGTAATTGAATGAGACTTTTTTCCCCCGCGGATTGATTCGGCTGTTCGCCGAGGCGTTGAACGCGCGAAAGCAACAATGCAGTAATGGCGCGGCCCATCGTGAAATAAAACAATGGAAACGAACACGGAAGCGGACCGACACGGCGTTGCAGCCAGCTGACCACAGTAATTTAACAAACTGCAAGGAGAATTGGCGGTAGCCCGCCGAATGCAGTTTGTAATGGAAACCAAGCCCTCCGAACAACGAGACGTGTGCCAGCTTCCGAACCACCTCACGAATTTCCCGATTTCCATCAAAAATCTAACATGGGAACCCCTCGAAACATCGTTGATCATTTCTTGAATAAATATTCCTTGTTTTGATATATTTAGTCGCAATATCACTTGAGAAGGATTGCAGAAATTTTTGGAGAGACATAATTCCTTGCTGGATCTGTAGAATGCGATATAGAACTGTCAGACATCGTTTAGAAGCCATAGAAAATTTTCTTTGGAGTGTTTTAGGGATTTATATGGGGATGCCGGGGTTATCGTTGAGCTGTACCACTTCAGCGTCTGACCATGGCTAACTCGCGCTACTGCTGCGATTTTTCCTCATTCAGCTACACCGTGATGCTTCTGTTAATCGCTTCACGTGCCTGTCGAGCTTCTGGACATAATTTTTGGGGAATTTTCATATGTCTGCCTGCGAGACTGTGGTTGACTTGCACTACTGTGACCATTATTTTGTCGCTTAGCTGTGTCGAAGTTCACTTCTGAATCATTTCACGGGTCTATCAATCACCTACACACCCGTCAGTCCGTCTGTCTATCTTTCTATCAATTTGATTTTGCACGTCCGGTTCGACAATTAATTTTTGAGAAATTTCACGAACTTTTCTCGCCGTTTCGAAGATGGTGAATTCTATCGAAGACAATTTACGGTCTGCTCCTTGAGGCACGGTGCAACGAACTATCGCGGAGCGTTAATTAAAACCCCGTCGGTTGGATTGCGTACAGTCGCATGATACGGGGAACATTGCAAAATGCCCCTCGCCAAGGATTTCCCCGGGAACCCATTAATTTGCATCCTAATCGAGGAAATCATTACTTTCATCGGAGTATGCTCCATTTACAAAGTAAACAGATTAGCCCCGCCATGAATATTTAGTTTCAATGTTAATCCTTTAATTAATATTAATACGATGTTAACAAACATTAGCGTCGCATCGACTTTCCGATCGAATTACGCTCGGCTTGACGGTTTTCCTACCGTCCAGCCCGCAAATTTTTATTAATACCGTTCGTGTTAAACAAATAATGATTAGTCAACGAAGGACACCGTGAAAAATTATTTCAAATTATTTTCCATCTGTCACTTTCAGTGGCTTCAATTAGAATGAAGAATTGTTGACAAAGAAATTAATTTCAAGCCCGCGGAGGAACTTACGATGAAACTACCCCCGTAGAAGTATCTTCGAACAATTAATCATAAAGGAGCAAACAGCTGAATAATTCAGAACTGATAAGCGATGAAGCTGTGTTTTTCATCAGGCAGAAAGTAAAAAGTTTGAGAGTTGTAGCTGAACTTTGGACAGCTCCGTGGTCGAGGGTGTATTTATTCGCGTGTTCACGTCGGGGAGAGAAAGTATTGTAATCGACGGACGGTGGAAATAAATCGGTTGCTGAATCGTCGACTAATGACGAGTCGAGCGCGATAGTTCACCGATATTACAGCGTCTCGTCGATAACGAGCAATATTTCAATACCATCGCCGTTATTGCCGTCTGAAGTGACGGGCCTGATTGTAAATCACTGAACGTGATTACGCGAATTGTCGCTCTTTCCGCGGTCGCGACACCTAACTTCGAAAACAACGGAAAATCCGACTGACACGCGATAATTTTCCACTTCGTTCTTCTTGAATCTTTATTAACCCTGGAACTACCAAGGGTATCTAAAACACTTGCTTCATAATTCCATTTATAATTATTACTCATTTTTAAAGACCGTAGTTTGTGGCATTTGTCTCTGATTAGGAACTGTTAGGTCTCCTCCAGCACTGCGAATAAATTCATCTCGCTGTGTTTAGGTATGCTACATAAAAATTTTTCAGAGTATGCCACATGCAGGGTGCATTATAGGAAAACTATTGCATCTAGGTAATTTTTCAAGAAGCATATCAAAATGCAAATATACACCTACAAATAGTTTTGTCCATAGGACACACCGCTGACTAATTAATCCGTAAAAGCTACCATAAATTTCACCCATGATAGCCTGTAAGGGTTAACCAATTAACGTGGTTATCTGGAAGGAAGGTATTTTTACAGCACTTGTACCCTCGAATTATTTATTTATATTTTCGTGTTCTCAGTAAGAAAGACACTACGTATGATTTATTTTATGAGAATAGTGATGTTAATTAGAATTTTCATTGTTTCTGCGTACTGTGTTGCTTTGAGAACACGTGACGTTGTCCCCCTCGGCGGAGAAAGGGGTAGGTTAACGTTCGGTGGTTCCAGTGTTAACATCACTTTGCACGCGACGGCTGAGAGGGTTGAAAAGGTCGCGGGCAATTCGTGTGCGGGGGCATGTAATTACTTAAGAATTTCGACGTTTGTTAGCGGGCTACAATTTCCTCGGTTATTTTCCTCGAGTATTGCCCGCAAATTGGCATAAAGGACTGTTGATCCTCGACACATAAAAATCCAAGCGTCGAGGTAATTTAGCAGCGGTGAAACGCGAAACGCAGAGCTACGCAGATTCCGAGGGTTTTTCACGTTCGCCTCATTTCGCCTCTCTGTGTGTGCGCGCGTGTGTGTAGCATTGCAAACCGGAACAAGTATTCCAACAACAAGAAACGTCGATTTCGCGTTCGTCTCACTTTTGCTTCTTTCTCTGCCCTTCCTGTTTCTCCATTTTTGTTTTTTAAATTGCACCTCCATTGTTCGTTAACCAATTCGATTATATAATGTAACAGATGGTGGAATAGTCGTGTAGTAATTTTTAAAACAGGTAAAGCATTGTTCGAGTGGATTCATAGTGAATGAATGTGTTACGAGAAAGACGTATTATTTATTGTACACGTCGTAGTTAATTATTTCGATCGAGGTTCTTGAAATAATTTATAAGTGTAAACGAAAGCAGAAGTTTAGAAGAGAAATGGGTTCGGAATATTTTCAAGGGTGAAACGTACAAATTTTGATACGTACAATTATTTTATTTTAGACTCACAGGGTGTAGTTTGAGACAATCGGAAGTTCCGCCCATTTTTCTTCCTTCATATTGTTTTACCGCAGAGAGAAAAGTGCATTGAGAGCAAAGGGGTGGATTGGTCGGAGGAAGTTCGAAAATGAACTCGGCAAAGTGGGGATTTATCGCGGAGGAGGTCCGTTTCGGAAAATTACCGAAACCCGGACGATGGAAAGAGAAACGGGCTAAGGGATTTTCCGCGAGGGTAAGAGCGTTTTCTGGTGATTAGAGTTCGACCGACCGGAGCAACCGGCTGAACTGCAATAAAAAAACCAGAACACACAGCTGCTTGGATACATGCACTGCATACTGGGTGTCTCGTACAGTTTCATCCCTCGAACCACCGAGATTCATATAAGCATCTTCCGAATATATTCATATCTTTCTTTAGTTTCAAAATTCATTAATGCAAGAAGGGTCGTATCGTTTCACTGAGAAATGAAAATTTCACGCGTCTTCAAATACTGCGAATGGAGCTGCATTACAAGATTTTAAAAAACATTTCTGCACGTTCATAAAACATGCCATATAACAAGCAATTTTCGCTCGAAGCAATTTTCAAAATAATATACACGCGAAAAGTTAGAGAAATATAATTCCAGCGAAATTGCTTCGGACGCGTGTCTGGCTACGGACGGACCACCACCACTCATAGTCTCTTCTCCCCTTTCATACTTCGGATCATCAATCCTGCCCCCGTCTCGGAATCTCCGGATGCCCTTATCATTTACACAATTAAGTACTATCGTAAAGTAGTATGATGAATTTCATAGTAACGTTCACAATGTTCCTGAGGGGAAATTCTGTGACTGTTCAGACACGCCATAGTACCTTACAATTGATCACAACACATATATTTACTCGACGATACTCTTGTTATTCTACAGGCTATTCCACACCAATGAACGAAGTTACATTTTAAAAACGATTAGAGACAGAGAAAATGTCGGTAGACAAAGTTGATTGGTGTTATATAGTCTGCATTTTTGCATTACATTTATGCAGTTTTCTTCAAACAGTTCACGAGATATTTCAACTTTCTTGGTAATACATATGTACCTTTAAGCACCCTCTTATCCCTGAAACCTCAATGATATTCAAAATTTCATGCTGTTATCACCTACTTATTAATAATTTACAAAATGAAAATTGACTCGGGGCGCGCCTAAATAAAGAACACCGCAGAAAAATGTATTTTCTGGTAGAAGTTACCCTAAAAGTATCATCTCACCCTAAAAACTAAAATAGCGTTGGAAGCACTTACTTAAAACAAATAAATATTTCAAGCACTACTAAAACGGTCGTCGTAGCATATTCAATACAGAGATAACAATATAAAATTTAGTTAGTTGAGAAATCTTCTAAAAATTCCCAAGAAATGGTGTCCTGTAAATCCTGGAGCACCGTGTAGATGCGGGCGACCGGGTCCGATTTATCGATAGGTTGAGGCCACGTTAAAGCTGTAGCGGAGGGAACGGCTAAAAAATGGCAGCCGGTCCGTATCGATCGAGCGGGGAATCCGTTGGGCAATCAGGCGTGCCGTAGAAACGGGCCGGTTGTTAATTGTTGCTGCGGCCTGTCCGCGGAATGGCCGGTTCTCCAAGATTTATTTATTTCTCTAGAGCCGAATCGAGCCGCTCGTTTCCACTGTAATCTTTTAATCCGTTCGCTCGAGACCCTCGTTCCGGCCAAATACACTGCGATTCCCGTCGAAGATCCTGCTCCGGGATTAGACCCGACAGATTTCCATCAACTCCACCCCACCCTGCGGAATATTCCCAGCTCTCGATTCCCTTCGACTGATCCTCCTGACGCGTCGCGAGCTCACGAACTTTCAGCAATCGACCGAAGGTGTTTCGCGATGGGTCTCGATTCGAGGAGCTCAGCTTTCGGAAGAACATCGAGGATCTTTTCGAGGATGCACGAGTCGCAGAGTCCTTGTATTCGTGTTCAGTCTGTTGTTGCACGCTTGCACGGATTTAGAGTAATTAACCCTTTCAGCAGGAATAATAGGACGACAGAGAGGAAAAATATAGTAGGTGTGCAGATTAAATATTGAACAGAATTGGAAGGTTTTATAAAGAATGTGAGGTGTATTTAATAAATTGGAACCTTGTTTTATTATTGGAATTTAATTATTTAACAGTCTAGGGAGGGATGTTTTGAACTAGGCTTTTCGTGCAGGACGAGAGAAAAAGAGGAAGGATAAAATATTTATGTGAATTGAATCGAAAATTCTATAAACTTTTGCACTCTGGACACCAAGTTATTAGAAATGTAGCATTTTAATTTCTTGTGTTTGTACTGAGATAAACTATACACCCTTTGACACTGAGAAAACTCCAGCCTCATAATTTTGGGGTTGTCCATTTGCGACGATCGAGACTGCCAAAGATTCGAAGGTTCATATCCGTGAAACTCTGTTCAAAAGGTACCAAAAAGAGAATCGAAGCCAATGATGTAGCCACCAGAAAAGAGTAAGAAGACGAGGAGGAGCGAAACTGGTTGGAGAGTTTTCCTAATGAATTTTCCGGAGCAGCGGGTCCTTCGAATAACCTAAAAGGGGGGGCCTGTCATTTCGCGCGTCGGGTCCATCGCCTCATTAACCCAATTAAGCAACGAAGCTTAATGACACGCGAGTTCTTTCTCCTTCTCTCTCTCTCTCTCTCTCTCTCCCCCTGGATCTCTCTCTTTTTTTTTAATACGGCAAATTAGTGAGCGAGCGTTGAAAAAGAGTCCGACGTGATCGTACAAGAGCTGGCTCGATTCAAAAGCCTGTGTTCCCTAAGCTTTTCGCCTCTTTTCACGCGACGCCACGGAAAATTCGCGTCGTTAACGGATCGCGGCCGGTTTTTCTTCCGCGAGCGCGGAATTAAATCGCGTAACGCATCGTTTTGCCGGCGTTCAAACCGCTGAAAAGGGAGCCGGACTTAATTGAAAGCCGCCGCCGTGTGAGACAGTTGTATCGTGGTGGACATCTGAATGCGAACGGGGTCAGGGGTCACATTTCTCCTGGAAGAACCTTCCAAAGTTCATTCAATTTTTATTTAAACGTCTCGTCGCTGGATAATTATGGCAACGTTTGAATTTCGAAGACCCGAAGGAACTTTTCACGCTCGATTTCATGGAATATTCTAAAGACATTCAGGGGGGTGGATTTGAGTAGTCACGCCAGATGCTGATCCCATTCGAGATGAATCGATGACAAAATTTCTTGTAGTCACCGCTATTGAAACAACTGAAATTCGAATTTGGAGTCATCATGAAATTACTGCAACAGAAGAGTATTGGCTTCGGTCATAAATATTGAAAGATGAATTTCTGCTGCTTCTGCAGCATATCCGAGTTTCAGGAATGATAATCTTCTGATGTGAATATAAATTAATAATCTGGGTGAATCATTTGGAAATGGAGGATTTATTTAACCCTTAAAAGATATCGTAATAAAAATCACGTTAACCTTAATGGCTATCAGGGGTGAAATTTCAGCTGTGATAGCTTTTAAGGGTTAATATGCACAGGGTGATTGATCAGTGACTACTTTAATTAATCTGTGCATATTTGACTATGAAGATAATTGCTCTGAAACACTCTATATTTAACTATTGCTCTGACTCTGTACTCTGCGCTCGTTCACCCCCAATCGCTCTTCCTCTTTCTCACCCTAACCCTTGCATTCATTCCTAAAAATCACTCGACCACATTCACATATTTATAACAGTAAAAACATAATTCCCACTATCTTGACTCGATCGCATTCAATCACGCCCAATTAAAATGATCTCCGACTAAACCAAATAATATTACACCTGAAAATATTTGTAGCGCGGAAGCTAAATGTCTGGTATCTTAATTCATCTAAATTCGAGAGGAATTAGGGTGGATGTGGATGGAGCTCGAAGACGTTTCCAGGCGAGTCGAGGCGGAATCCGGCAGAAATTCCGCCGGCGGAGATTTAAAGGCCGCTCTGCTCGCGACTTCGGGCGATAGGAATCAAAATTCGTTGAATCTGGGATACGAGAGGCGGCGAGGGTTGGCAGAGGGGTTGGCCGGGGGCGAGAGGGGAGTCCTTTTACTCGTGTTTATACGAGGCGCCACTGAAATATCGGCTTTGCAACTGACGCGCGGCATATCCGCTGCGAAAGATATTTCAACGGCTCTTGAACGCGTCTACGCGAACACGCGGACCAGAGGATTTTCAACCGCGTCGAATGCGCGGAAGCGCCGCACCCGACGCGCGGAAACGCCGCGTCTCCTCTCCGTACCGGTTTTTGCTGCCAAGCCATTTGTTTCTGCTGCGTCTTCGATCGCTGGAAGCCTCAATATTCGTCCGTTGCACCTTTCAATCTCTTCAGCAATTCTTTGGGCGACGAATGAATTTTTCTACAAAGTTTCGTCGGAGAAGAATTCAGCAAGCAATTCCAAACTTTCGGCCGACAGGGTATGCGCGAGCGAAGTTTGCAAGGAATTGCTTTTGGCTTTGGTCGCTTGCAAAAGGGGCAGGGAAATCTGGTTCATACACCGCTATTTCGAGGGTGTTAGGTATCGTTAGAAATATCGGCCAGTGATTCTGTATTTGACAGCATCGAACAGGCCACGGAAACGGAGAACGCACTCGAGCTCGTGTCCAGACCGGATGGGTTTGATGTACGATCGAACAAATTACGCTATTTGTTGAAAACGTGTACTGACACCTTGACGCCCGTACAATTTCACCGAAACTATTCGTCCGCTCGTATTATACGGAACGAATGATTGAATTCTCTGCTGCATCAGAAATGTATCAAAAGTGAAACACGGTTTTCTGGTACAATAAGAAAAATGTTTCTTTAAATTTCTAAATTCAGATCAATGTTAATGTAGTTAGGAGTGAGTGTCATGTTGCTTTAATTGTTTCGAGATTAATTCTGCTGGGATACGAAGACTTCCACATCCATTTTCTTGGCTATATTTATCGTCAATCGATTAACAATTTCTTCAAGAAGCGAAATCAGGTATTGAAGATCATCAGTTCCATAAATCACAAATTTCATGAAGAATAAAAAAATGTATAATCAAGAGAACTTTATTTGAATCAGATAATTCTTTGGAAGACAGACTGCTCTAAAAAATTACAGAATCATACAGGATCATATAGTATAAAAGCTCCAGGTGTGGTTCACAGTAAATATCCAATCAAAGTACTATTATATCAGCTACAACTTATTTTTCTTTCATTGCTCATATTTGTCACACAATCCTGAGCTTTCAATTGTTCTGACAATCATACAGGGTCATACGGTATAAAAGCTCCAGATTTTATACACAGTGAACATCCAATCAAAGTACCATTATATCAGCTGCAAATTATTTTTCTTTCATTGCTTATATTTGTCACAAAATCCTGAGCTTTTAATTGTTCTGACAATCATACAAGATCATACGGTATAAAAGCTCCAGATGTGGTTCATAGTAAATGTCCAATCAAAATACTATTATATCAGCTGCAAATTATTTTTCTTTCATTGCTCATATTTGTCACAAAATCCTGAGCTTTCAATTCTTCTGACAATCATACAGGGTCATACGGTATAAAAGCTTCAGATGTTGTACGCAGAGAACATCCAATCAAAATACTATTATATCAGCTGCAAATTATTTTTCTTTCATTGCTCATATTTGCCACAAAATCCAGAGCTTTCAATTGTTTTTAGCAGAGCACAGTAACCGCAGGAGCCGGGCCATCGTTTCGTTTTTCGACCGTGGACCAAAGACGAGCAGTTTCATTCGATCTACGGATCTGTTCGAATGCGATTCAGTTCGGTCGGATTGCAACCGGTTAATACTGGCTGATGGAATAATATCGCGGTTGTTCGACGGTACATAGACGATGGAAAGTCGAGATCTCGGTTTCCGTGGTCAGGTTGAAGCTCTATCCACGGTATCCCATTGAATTGCACGCGGCCCACAGAAAGCTCCCGCATTGTGATGAGGATGTACGCGTATAAAGAGGCGTCTTGAATTAGTTTATCCATATGGATCGAGGATGGTCGTTGCCGTTGGGTCTCGTAGATCACCCGGATCGCTTTCCATTGTGTTCTTCGGCTCGAGCCAAGGCCATTCTCCACGCTTTGCATCTGAATACCCCTGCCTACCCGCCGCCTCTTCATCCCCATCGCGGCCATTCTATCACCGTCCACCTATTATTGAATTATCCTACACTTGACACGCGAATGCCGTTTTCAACGATCCGCCATGGCGGACGGCCTCTCAGCCAGGGGGATTTTTCTGAAACGAACGTGGAAAAAGGCAGCCCGTTGCCTGCCACTTTTTTCACCCGACCTGTCTGTCCGGTTTTAGGCCCCTCGGTGGCTAAATGGCCGAGAACCGAAGCTAAATATAGTATTGAAAATTAATTGAATAGTTTTCTGACAATCTCCGATGACACCTACATTTCAGGGAGAACACGAGAAATGGTCAGACATGGTCTGACGTCTGACGATTTTCGCGATATTAGGGTAGTACCGACTGACATGTTTTAACCATAATTTTATTGATGTGCTGGCAAATGACCGCTATATCAGTCATGTATATTTTTTCTTGACCACATCTTTCTTTTTGTTCTGATAAACATATGACGGCCGTAACCATCATCATTTTTTTTTTAAAACTAATAGAAATCGTATTAATTAACCCTTATAGGCATTGTCTTTTCATCTAATTTCTTGCAGCAACGAAAGGACATTTAAAAATAAACTGTTTCTGAGGCCGATCTAGAAAAAAAGTGTGTGCGTCTAGGGGTTAAATTTCAAGGCTCAGCCGCTTATGACGTAGTCGTTGGGGTGTCAATGTAAATTCTGACCTATCAAATATATCAATCGGCTGGACTCCACCCTGTATATCGATTTTATTCAGCCATGAATTTAACAAACGTTTAAATAAGAAAATATTCATCAGGTTAGACAGCAGTAGCCTTTGCTGATGCAGGTGTCCAGCAGTAGGCCTCTTGTCGAGGGATTCCATCCTTGGAAGGGTTGAAAGTCGTTTCTACGGAAGCTCGAGCGTTTCATCGAATCCAAAACGCAGCAAAGTTTTGCGCTTAGGCGATAAAACATCGTGCGTGTTCATCGTCGTAATACAGCGGTTACACGGATAGTTAGTTTCTCATTCGGAGTAAATAGTGCCAGCAGCAGTGGCGGCGGCGGCGGCGGCAGCGGCGGTGGCGGCGTCGCAATTTGCGAAACGTTTGTGTGGCAAAATGGACGCGTCGGTGTCTGGTGGCGGGGCGGAAAATGTTCGCGTTCACTAACAGCCGCGCCATTTGAATAATTATAACCCATAAAGGGCGGCGTTTGTCATCCCTTTCGTTGAACCGGTCGTTGTCCCGGCCGAATCGAAATCTCGGAAACTCGGCCACCCCGGAGAGCCTTTGTCGGCTTTTGACTCGCTTCGACCGTACCGGTTTTTCGCGGCAAATGGCTGGGAATTAATCCGCGTTCGCCCGACGCCGTTCGTTCGTTCGTTCGTTCGTTCATTGCGATTTACGCGGAAGAACTGCGCGCAAAAAACGCGCCGATTCGACCGTGCAGCGGATCGACCGCGTTTCGAGAAACTGTAAAAACCATCGGCCATCATGCACGACGAAAACATGCAGCCGCGAGGATCCGTGCCAAAATTCCCTCCATCCGTCGCTTTTTTCGCTACCCGGGATTTGAGGGATTCAAATTTTGCGTCTGCAGCTCGGTGGCTGAGATGTAATAACAAAAGGGTTACCGAGTCCTCTGGTCTACATTAAGAAAAATTCTGAATGTTTGTTATCGTTTGAGAATTTTTAGGAGGCTGTAGGATGATTCTACTGAGCGCTGAGGTTGTTGCTCGATGTCTGAGACCGCTGTAGACTGTTTTAGAAGGATTAGGGGGAGATAAGACAGATTGAGAATATTTGTAGCTGTTTGAGAGCATTATAGATGAGTTTAAGCACGTCGAGGATTTTTCTTTCTGTTTGAGACTGTATACGATGGTCCCAGGATGATTCTACAAAATAATGATAATGTTTGCCTGTGTTTGAGGACATTGTAGAACCTTCTAAGATGATTCTAAGCACACTGAGAATATTTGAAGGAATTCTACGTGCACTGAAAATGTTTATAGGCGTTTGACAAAGTTCTACATTGATCCAGACCGATTCCAAACATCCTCAAGATGTTTCTGCTCGTTTGAGAGGTCCCCAAAGAATTTCTTCATCGTTCAAAAATCAGAGTGCGACGTTTGAGAAAGTTTGACGTCGCCCTGTGTCTTCTGAAATGAAGGTAGCGCCAGGAATCATCTGTAGACAATTTTTCTATTTTTCTGCTACACCTCCGGGCCAAACGAATCATAAATTCAAACGGATCTGATCAGATTCGATTTCCCCCGCGATACATTCGGTCCTATCATCGGCGAATGCGTTTCCCTATCGAGTGTTTTCGCAGTCGAAAATGGAACGGTTTCATCTCGGCTCGATTAATTCGCGGCGGGTCATATTTTTCCGCTGGTAATTTCGAGGCGAGCTCACGGTGCTTTGACCGGCCCTATCGATGGGACAGAGGAGCATCATCGATCGTGAACGGGCAGGCGTTCTCCAGCGCGGAGAATGTATGGTTGCGCCCCGGCCACGGGCAATTCATCCACCCTCGATTTATCTGAAAAGCCGAAGATTTGCAAGAGATGGATGCAGGAGACAATTGATTTTTTCCATCCACTCTCCTCTCTCTTTCTCCCGCTCTCGGCCCCTCCGCCGCTACAGCCCCGCCGCAAACATAGCTACACCATTGCAATCTCCAATCCTCGTACGTTGTCACGCGTCAAGCGGTACACGATCCATAACCTGCAAAGCTCTAGGGAGAACAGCCGCCGTAAATCTAGCCGGTGCTCTAAATTAAGCCGCGTCTCCACCGGCTGAAAAGAGTACACGCTCCCTGGAAAACCGAAACCAGACGCTGATTCTATTGTCCAACCGGAACAAACCGCTCTATGTCCTTTTAATGATCCTGAATAGGGAGCGGGATGAAGCTCGACTGGATCGGTTTAACACGCCGAACGCTGCGGCGGTCACCGGTGACCGACACCTCAAATTCAATTAAATAATTATTGATTGTCACAAAACTCTGGGCAAGCTTTATACTGATACAATTATGTGGGAACGGAAGAACACGACTGAGTAGCCAAATCCTGTTTTTCTTTACGATTTATATAAAAAGTAGTGAATTACATCGTGTCTGATTAGGTATGGACGCTTTCACTGTGGCGTTCAATGTGTTAACTGGTTGACGGGGACAGTAGAAAAATCCGTATATAGTCAGACATATATCCAAATATTTTTCTTAGCGCGTTGAATGTGTCAGGGAAAACATCCACTTCTAGTCAGACACAGCGTACAGTATAATTTTTAACCCAATTTATACAGGAAGAATATATTTCAATATCTGGTTATATGGGTGTGCTTCTGTATTATTACTGCAGCATTGAGTTTGCTCAGGACATTGTAAAAATCAATGTTTATTTAATTAATTGTAATCTGTGGTGCTGGTACCAATGGTCCTCATGCAGCCAACGCACTGACTATAAATTCTTATGAGCAGAAATATTGAAGGATTCGATAACTACCCTTTCTTTACCAACCATAACTTAATTAAGTAGCTATTAATCCTTACAAAATTTGTTACACCATAAAGTCACAGCAGTACGATAAAATATTTGAATATATTTTCTTCGTAATATCTATTTCACACGTTGAGCGCCGCGTGTACCACCGGTGACCCACGTACCAATTTTAATTTCATCAAATAACTGATTACCTCAACGAAATTTTGAGTTACATCTATGTTACACTAATACTACATAATAATAAGTATAATATCGAGTAAGTAAATATGTATAAATTCAACGATACATGTTAATAAAGAGGTATTTTCCTGCGTCTGACTAGTTATAGGGTTTTCCACTGCGGCGGTCAACGTGTTAAAGTAGCATGTCATGGCGTGTCTGATCGGGTACGGAATTTTCTACTGCTCGTGTCGCGCATTAATGCAGTCTCCACTTATGTGAAACAATTCTGATGGTTTCAGACTTCCTATCTGATCGCAGGCTAGCTCAAAGGTAGTTGATACGATCCTCTCAGCTCTGCAATTAATAATTTCCTCGCACTGTGTTGTTAATAATGGACAGAGTGGGTAAACTGAACACAGAGCGAGCGCAATTAATCCGGGGACGTGTGTAAAAGCTTAGTTAGTGAGTGCATGCAGCGGAAGATTCGATTAGCCCAGTTGCTGGCTGCATCCAGACACAGCACGATGACGATGTGCATTCACGTCCTGTCTCCTTTCAATAAATGCCCGGGAACTTTCCATAAATTTCATCAGCCGATCACCAGTCGCCAGATATAGCTCTGCAGCATGTTTGCCGACTATGCTTCCCTCTCTCTTCACGCCGAAATACGAAACACAGAGACTGTTCTTCTATTCTTGCCACCGCTGATCCCAACAGACGGCGTATTCCTGTTAATTGGATTACAGTTTAATGAATCACTGTCTGGTGTCGTTTGCACGTCCTTTATCTTAAAAATATCGCGACAGCGGAACATCCGCCGCGAATTTCATTGTTTCCGTCACAGTGATACGAATTACAGGCGAAATTAGTTTCCACGGCGATTAAGGGACGGCCAAACTTTCAGCTTGCAACTCGGCGAACTGTGACGAATTACCGTGTCGCTGCGATGCATCATCCAGTTTTTACGCGTCCAGTCGATCCTTTCCAACTCTTATGAATCGCTGATCGTCGTTGTATCAGCTATCAGGACTATTTTCTGGGGTTTTACGACGCTTTTACCGGCTGCACGATTTTCTAGAACACCCCGCATCCTTAACTTCGTAGAAAGACACTGATTTATGAGGGAAAATCTTGGAAAATTAATATAAATTATCGTAAGAAAATTTGTTGGTCGTATTCAGGTCAACCTGTGCATATTCCAGACTTTATTATTATATTCATTTTTGTTTATATCCCGCAATACAGATTTTATCATTTACCTCATGTATCGTTTTCGTCATATTCAAGAAAATTCCGGTTACAGAGGGTACGACTATTTTTCCAATGAATTCTAGAAGACAGCGAATCACTAGAAGAAAGAAAATTTGTTGCTGTTAACAAATGAAAAAATGCCAGGGGTCCAAGATGGCGCGAGCCGTCCACAGACCTCACGGGAGCCCTTATCTATAAGGTAGCCGGGTCAACCTGGCGAGATAAGGGGACCCTGCGGTCATTATCAACCCCTGGCAGCTCCACCCTCTGGCCAGCCAGTTAATTACACCGGAATTCCGTACATCCAGGGCTTTTCCTCCGAATCCCTTTCGTTGCAACTTCTTCCACGTGATCCCTTCCTCCCTTCCGCCTGCTTCCTTCTGTCGAACCCTCGCGAAGCGTACTTTGCGAGCTTTATCGTCCCCTGTCAATCTCTGGGGAGCCAGAGTTGCCTTGATACCGGTTCACCATGCGATACGATATACTTAGGAGAATTTAGCGAGGGTCGTTGTCGTTGCTCTATCCTCCAGCGGCGCATTCTTACCGATTTATGCCCTGAAAGACGATAAAGGCGACGTTCTGGAATATATCGACTCAGATATCTCTTCAAGTATTTTTAATTCCAGGAACCTCGATTTCTCAAAGCTCTGACGACTCGAATACATGCAGACAAGACCGTTGCAAGCTTCTAGGTTAGACTGGTAAAGTGTTTCGACTTCTTCAGCATCAACACGTTGAATGTCACAGTAGAAATTTCCACACCTGGTCAGACAAAATATAATGAGATGTTTTAACACTTTGATTGCCACGTTTCATTAGCTGAACATGACAATCTTTCTAAATGTTTATACAAAGTGAATATAACTTGAAATTCTACCTACTTTCATCAATAATATTAGTGACTTTCATAATTTCCCACTGATTCTGTCAGATTTGATTAGACAGATATTATTCTATACATGATTAAATAAATAATGATTCGATTCAAGTGTCACCCACGTGTGGCTGACATGACAGTCAAAGTGTTAAATATATAATCAAATTATTTGATCGTGGCATTTAAAAAATTCGTCTGCACTTAAACAAAAATTCACGATTTTTCCAGGTTAGTTTGGAAACTTTTAACTACATTTGGAGCAGTGTAGAATGTCTGAGAAGCTGATCAATTCCATAAACATAAGCTCCTTTACAAGGATTGAGAAATTTTTAAATGTATGTTTCTGTATCATTTTTCTGCGGATCGATGTTCCCTTTTCCGACGATTCTCTCGAACGAAATGATCTCGATATATCCTGTCGTGGAGTGCACTTTGCGGCGAACCGTCAGATTTGTTTAACAAGCAATCTATCGCATGATCGCTTCGACGAGTCACGTAAACGAAAGAGATCCTCTTTCGAGCCGGATGATCTATTCGATTCGAGGTTAGTCGATCCAGCGGTTCATCCGACAGCCGGTTGCGGCTTCAGAAAGCGGATATAATGGAAGCAATAATGAACTCCGACCAGAGCATCCATCAATCTGGATCAGCCTGCTCTGACGAGCGTGGACAACCGACTAGCGATAGAAAACAATCAGGCCAGTGTTCCTTAATGTTCACAATTTCTGAGCAATCTTTTGGAGGGCGTGTGGAAATTTTGTTGGCAGAAATATTGGAAATTGGATATTCTTCACAGGAACATGCTTCGGAGAGAATTTCCAGGTCAAGATAGTGAATTCTGGTGTTTAGTTGGGGGTCTAAGAAGCACACAGGGTGGGCTTGGTCTCTAATAAATTACTAATTGTATTCTTTTCAATTATAAAGGGTGAGTTACTTGAAATTTAATGATTTTCACACAACATATTTTGAAGTTGACGTTGAAATCTTCCAAGATATGATTCACATAAGAATTGTTAAATTTTTTAGACATATGAACCCTTCTATTCAATTTTTCCTTAATCACCAAGACAGAGTCTATACCCTGAACAGCCGAGGACATCAAGTTTTGGATCATGTCTGAAACTCTCAAATTCTACATAGAATTCTGATGAAACAGCATTAGATTTCGAACAGAAGTTTTCCTTCAATTTCAAATTATTATGAGATTGTTCCAAAAATGATAAAAGTCTAGATGTCAGTTAAACAACGAGTGTCCTTCATTACCCAATGCCCTAAACAGGCCAGTGTCAGCTCTGACCAGCCTAAATCGACGTGTCTCACACCTGTGATCACTGAAAAAAATTAGAATCTCCCCCATGGAGTCGTTCAACTCGATCAATCATCTTAAGTTCGCTAAAAGTATTCACATCGACGCATTTGTCAGAGAATAATACTCAGCCGTGTTATTTCTTGTCACGTGCAGCGGATCGTAATTGCTACAGCAGATAGCACGGGAAATGCAAATGGCTGAGGGAAAATCGACAAATCGGCGCATTTCGACGCATTAATCAAACATACGGGAACGTTGATACGTTATGTCAGCGCGCGTGTTTAACGTTACAACACTAAAACAGAAGCAGTTGTTGATATTCGAGCGATCAAACGCTGCGATCGAAGTTGAACGGACTGCAGAATGCCAGCCATGCAGCCTCGACGTTCTATTTGAAATCCAAAAAAGGATATTCCAATAAAAATACTAAATATTTGCAGTCTAATTAGATTATTTCGTGTACACTGCTGTTGGACATTTTTTGAGCGGCTCTTTTCGATTTTTAATTACGATTAATCGAACAGGGATCGATGCAGCGGACAAGCAATGATTCCAAAGGTTCATCGAAACTTTGACGTATTTCTGGATAACGAAACAGAGAAAAAATATTATTTAATGTGACGTAGACAGCTGAATCACTGGATTTAGAATCTTGTTGATCTACTGTAGGATTCTATGGACAGAAATGCTAGACAACATTGTTCGGAATTAAAATTGGGGATCTGGAATGATTTGTCAGATATTTAGAAAGCTATTCCAAGTCGTGAGTCCAGTAAAATTGATTATTTCGAGATACCACGGTAATTATTTCTTTTGAGTAGAATCGTGTCGTATTTATCCAGTTCTAGCATTTAGAAGCTTGCTCCTTAAACAATATACTGGTGCAGACAACTCGAAACCACTAAGATTAGTGTTATCTATAATAATTATAGTGCTGTACCCTCGAAGTGTAATACAGAAATTAATTGAACAAATGTTTCATTTGTCAAAAATATATGAAACGAGTTAGAAGCTCCTTTTTCGACTACAGCATAATTCAGCCCCACGTCCATGTTCTAATAATTAAAAAAGACCTGAAACAACATTTTTAATAACTGTTCTTGATGAAGTACATTTGTTTGCTGTTCGAAATTAATGTCAGTAGCTATCGAGGTGATCTTGCTCCCATTTAAATAAAAGATATAGTATTTTGTCAAAGTTGTACTCTGAATTCCAGCCTCTGCCTTATAATTAATTGTTAAACACAGAGACTCGAATTTTCGCAGACTGCGGAGTTCGTTCGAGGCTGTTTCGGATTCCCGTCGAACGATCGACGAGGATGTTTCGATATCGATAGCACGGCGTGGAACATCGGGTGGCATAAACGCGGAATACGTATAATTTCGCGCATTAGCAGCGGCACAATGACGGTCGGCTGAAATTCGCAGTAAACGGATCGATAGTGCGGCCCATAAAATTGCAAATACGAGCAAACGGTTCTTGCGGATGTGCAATTTCAACGGGGGCCGCGCGATTGTAATTTTATGGCTGGTATCAATGAAACCGTCCGTATTCGAGGAATATTTATTCCCCGGCCAGAACGGAATACATAAACTTCATCTGCATATCAATGATGAATACAAACCCTTTTTATGATATCAGACGATTAACTCCCTCTGTTCCCACATTGTCGAAGAAACTCTCATTTTTCCAGCACACCCGAAAACAAATTTTCCATTTCGTGTAGCACTTAATAAAAAATACGTGGAACCATCTAAAAAGCTAATTTTTGACTGAATATTATTTAGAGGCGCAAAGGGTTGAAATAATTAAAAAGAATCGCTAATCGGGGTGTACAAAATTCGTACAGTTCTCTAGGTTCTTTAACATAGTCTATTCTGTAAATCGAATGTTGTTTGGGGGTTTAAAGGGTTGAGATAATTTCTAACGCGCCACGAGCTTTGATATCAGACACATAGAGGGTTGAAATAATTTATAAACTGTCGGAAATTAGAGGATAAAAAATTCGTAAGACTGTCTAGGTTCTTTAAAATAGTCTGCTTTATATTTGGGGGTTTAGAGGGGTGAGATAATTTATATAGTGTTCCGAACTTTGATATTCGATACATAGAGGGTTGAAATAATTGATAAAGTCTTGAAAGTCAGGGTGTAAAAAATTCGTAGAACTGTCTAGGTTCTTTAAAAGAGTCTACTTTGTGTTTAAAGGTTTATAGGGTTGAGATAATTTCTGTAATGTCGCGAGCTTTGATGTTAGGTACATAGAGGGTTGAAATAATTGATTAAAAATCGCAAGTCAGGGTGTACAAAATTCGTGGAGCCATCTAGGTCCCTAACAAAAGTTTATTTCGTAAATCGAGAGCTGTTTGGAGGTTCAGAGCGTCGAGATAATTTGCAAAGGGGGCGGGGGTTTTGATACCAGGCAGATTCGAATGGCGGGAAATGTAAATCCCCGGGAAAGTGGCTTTTCCAGGCGTATAGGTAGACTGATAATGGGCGCAGGTAGGTCAGCAACGAAGCGATAAAAGTTCCTCAAGGGGTTCCCTCCCTTCTTCTTCCTTTCAGTGACACAACAATGCCGTTCAAGCCCTCCTTTATGGCCGGTTACGCTCTTCTCCACGGCTAGTAAATGACTTCGTCTGGCAACCAACTTACGCCATACTATGTACCATGATTCGCTTGAAAAGTTGACGTCAAAGCATTATGAGATGCCGACAAGCACGTGTTCTCTCCTCGCCTAACGGGTGTCCCTTAAACAACCGTCCCGTTGCGTCTCGTTCAATACCCTTTACCGACCTATTTCCTACGCCGTGAGCATTGATTCACGCAATAAGGGAAGTTCAGAGCTCGAACGTAATTATTTTGTCATTATTATTCAGCGTCATCGTTTTACAGTCCAATCAGTGCAATCGCAGAACGAGTAGAAATAAAACAGAAGTGAAAGAACGTCGTTACAGAAATGCTGGTATAAACGATAATACTGTTTTAAAGACACTGATTGCACATTAAAAATATTAAAATAACTTATTCAGCTATTTGGCAGAGGTTGCTAAACCTTCTTGTAACATTTTATGCACAGCACTTCGAGGTGCAACTTATTACCCCAGAAAAACAAGTGATATATGCCAACCTATGATCAGACGCATGGACATCCTGTTATAACTTTCCATACAGGCCACTGCAAGCTACCAACTCCTATGCATTAACAATAAGTGATCATAAATTTACTAAGGTCTCCACTAATCATAATTTATTCAAGCATTGTGTATACAAGCGCGCAAGTGATATCGGATCGTCTACGACCAGGCACGGATTTATCCTCTTATAACTTTCCATAGAAACCAGTACAGTGTACCAACCCCTAAATTTACTAAAATCGGCAATTATTCAAAAGAGGGGATACACAGTGAGCGACGTCCGATCAAAGCGAAACGTCCGATCGTAATTTATCCAAGCACTGTGTATAGGACGCCGGACGTCGAGGCGAAGCTTAACGGGTGAAATATATGGTTTCAGGGGTGGACAAGGCGTACGATGCTTAGGGATGCTTGCTCGAACGACGGTGGGAAAGGCTGGTGGCGATGGTGGTCTAGGTTGGGCGGATTGCTGGCGATGGCGACGGCCATTTCCTGTCTTGTTGCCCCGTTTCCGGGCGCCTCGGCCAATCCGGAAGCGAAGCGTCTCTACGATGACCTGCTGTCGAACTACAACCGCCTCATCCGCCCTGTTGGCAACAACAGCGATCGCCTCACTGTCAAAATGGGACTACGCCTCTCCCAGCTCATCGACGTTGTGAGTAGACCCCACTTAACCCATTATCCTGCCTCATCGATACTGTTTAGAACTGTACAAACTACGTGGAATCCGGCGACTATCTGGAACAAGAGCATCCAGTAGCTCTATGGAGCGTCTAGGCTAGTTCTGTAGCCTCTGCTTCACCCTGTCGGGACCTTCTGTGTGCGCCACGGTCCTTTAAATTGACTGGACCGCAGCTTGTAATAACAAATTTGTTCGCTCTATCTTGAAAAGCGAATAGGGTTTCGAATAGAGTAACCGTACTATAGAGATCGAGTCACGAAGCTAGGGCTCTTGTTCCAGTCTCTTGAGCAACGTGAAAAATCTGTCGCTCGAATCAGCAGAAGTTCGAACGCCCTACAACTATCTGATCACCTACGATAATTCTGAACAAGTTTCCCTGAATTTCTCCTGTGAAATACCGCAGCTAACCAAGAAGAGGAACCTTCCACCGCATTCCTGCACAGCTCCACGCGGATCCTAATTCAAAATACTCGTCGAAAATTCGAGCTAGCCGAAACCGGAAGCCGGAATATTCATTCCGGTATTCTCGTTGAGCGTGTGCCGGTACGAAGACGAGCGGTTAACTGGAAATTCGTTTGGACCCAACACGTACACGCACACACGGGCGCAGACACACACAGAGAGAGATACACACACACACATACAGTCAGAGGTCTGCAGTCGGGTTCGATACATATCGAGCGTCCACGTACTTGCGGTGATAAGTTGAATTCCAGGAGTTTCTGGCCGGAACCGGAACTAATTTACAAGCGAAGTGATCCATAGCACTTGAGCCATTAATTGGCATAATCTGATCGCAAGCAATCAATCGCGGAGGTTTGCCAGGGCCCGGAGAACGACCGTGGCTACTCTCGAGGTCATCTTCTCGGACGGATCAATGCGCTACAATTACGCGATTGTCTCCCAAAACCGGCATTGTCTCCTTGGTTATTACATTCGTGTTACATGCTTATACAGGGCCGGCTGAATTTCGCCTGTAATTACCTCGATCGGCCGGCCCCCGTCTATACGCTAAATACGTGTTCTCCGGCAAACTATAATTAATTTGTTATCGACTGGCCGGCCGGACGTCGCGTTGGGTATTATCAACGCGAATATCAACACCGTAATTTCAAACGGCACGCGGATTCCCGTTCACCGCATACGAACCCACACGAATTTTCCTCCGACTTCTCCATCTTGAGATATAATTAGCGCAATTTTTAATTCTAAATCGGTGGAATTTTTTGGACGAGGCGTCCATTGATGAAACGATGACAAGAGGTCACATTGAGAAGGAGATGAAACATTGTAGGTGTCTGGAAAATTTAGAATACAGTCTCCTGACGTCACAGCTGTGTCACACGCGAACAAAATCGTCCTAATTTGTTCTAATTTTCTCTGCCTTCGAAACACTTATTATTCTTTCACGACGGTGGTCAAATTGTCACACAGACGTCAACGAATGATTAATTATGTTTCTGGAGCGACATCTATGTAGATTTCTTGATCGACAGACCTTGGATCTGTTGCATTTTTACGACAGAAACGCGTCGCTCCATCCGGTCGATTTTAATTCGATTCGAGGAGCGCTTTAACGGGCAAAACAAGGGAGTGTATACAACGACCAACGGGTTTAATCGAATAATCAGAGGACCGAGGAAGTGGGAGGAGGGTGTGGCGAGGGTTCGGTGGTAAATTTTAGCGCGTTCGAGTTTATAATAACGCAGCTTCGCCAATTAGATTCGTCCTCTCCTTTGCGCCCGTCCGAGGATTTATTTACCCGCGCCGTTTGTTTGCACGGAGTTCTCTGCGTATTAATAAACCGCTGGACTATGGCGCTGGGAACTCGGGAACAACAAACTCATTGGTATAATCCATAATTATTGCAGAATTATTTCATCAGACGTAGCGTGTAAGTGATATCGCCTCGTACATAGCCAGACGCGTATATTTTTCTGTAATTTTTCATAGCCACCACTGGACTGTAATCGGTCAACCAAAGCTGACAGAACTTCCAGAGGCTCGAAAAAATAAATTATACCGACTGTCACGCGATTGATCTGATCGTAAATCATCATACCATTGCGTGTATCGTCCTAAGGCCTAGCATGCTAGGCTCAGTCAGGCGACGCGATAGTTTGAGGATGTTCTCTAGCAAAAGAAGAATGGAAATTGTTTAGATGCGTGTTCACTTATGCGCTGCAAACAATTGGCCGGTTAGCCCGCGATTATTGATCGGATTCCCAAGCTTTCGTCGGCCGTGAAAAGTGGGCGTTGGCCGTTGCGTGACAAGAGTCGCTGGCCGGCTGAAAGTGGCTGGAACATCGGTACGGACGGTCGATTCGAACCTCTCTTTCAAAAAGCAGACGCAACGCGAACACCCACCTCGATCAGAGCTCGAGTTATTTTAATCGTTTCGCGGAGCTACAAATGGATTTCTCTTGTTGGCCAGTTTACCGGTCGTTAACTCGTCGATTCTGCTTCTGCTCGTTGGCTCTGTAGCCGAAAATACAGCGTTCACGAACGTTTATGCTCCTAGATTGACGGAATAGGAGAATTTCAGACAACCTTTGGCTACTCCGCGAGTTGACATGATAGTTCAAGGATAAAAACATCGTGACCAAGTCCGTACAGTCTTCTGTAGCAGCTAGAATTTCCCCAATTCCCTCGCTCGGGGCATCCAACCTTCCACCGTCCCCATTAATCATTTCTCTCTAAAATAAAAAATCGTGCTCTCGGTAGTTCGGTTACAGGATTTACAGAAAGCGGTATTAAAGAGACACGGTGGCTCCGAAAGCAGTCGACAGGTTGTCGCGTGTGCCTGCGCTCAGCCTCCTTCTCGTCGAATAATCGATAGGGCAAACAGCAAATCCGGATGTCATGAATTTTTCGTCGTTCGTCGAGCGTTTAATTATTGTTTTTCTCGCGTGTGTCCGTGTGTTTGGACGGAGCCGTGTGCCCGGGGACCGTATGAAACGACAATATTTGCCGGACGTTCTCCTTTCGCCGGTCTGTTTGCCGGAGAAGGCTAATCCCCTCGCAATACAAACGATAGTCTGTTGGTGATTTCGCGCTGCAGCCACTCGTCCGGCTGGAAAGTCAATCTCCAGCCGGCTGCTGGAGCTCGTAAATCCCTGCAAAGTCGAAGGCTGCCGTCCCGTGGAGAACGGCCGCGATTCGAAGGAGGTGTTCGCTTTGAGAAGGAGGCCGTGCAAATAATGGCGGCGCCCTTACGAATTCCCTGGACCCTTATGGGTCTTCTGGGACACCTCCGCGCCGCTTCCCACACCCATTAACCCATTGCTTCCACCCTCTCCGCTCTTACGCTCGAACCGTGACTGTTCGAACCACATGACGCGCCTCCATTTTTCTTCTCGATCATAAACTCGACACGCTGGGTTTTATTCACCTTGCAGGGCTGCTTCAGCACTGGGAATGGTCCATCCGTCGAGATTGCGATAATGGAATATTTCGTTGATCTTCGATGTTAGAGCCCTTTCAGGGACGCTTTGTTGAGGATGCGTTGGGTTGGCGTTGACTCTTGCACGATACGTGGTTTATTTTTAGTTGAAACTTTTGGATTGTTTGACGAATTTCTGGACAGTAGACTTCTACGAGCTTGAATGAAGCTTGACTCGTGTCTCTGGCTGACAGATTCCTCTGAAGCATAACCCACCGTGAGCTCGTTGCTCCGGTGACCCTAACAATCGTTATTCTCAAAAGGTCCCCGTTCTCCTGCGAAGATATTGTCGTGAAGAGGGTGAAAATAACCCTGAAACAATAGAGTAAATTTCTCGAGACAATTGGAACGTGCAGGTTGCAAGTTCGATGGGAAGGATGCAGGGGTGGATGAAGATCGATCGAGCATCGATCATCAAATGGTCCAATTAAATCGAGCATTCCGAGACCGGTGTAATTGAAGAGGGAAGCTGACTCTTGGCTTGTTAAGGGTGCAAACGATTTGCCGGCTCGACCCTTCGTTGCACCCTTCGTCTCTTCTAATTAAGCCACGAGCTCTCGCGATATTTGATCGGAAATCCGCCGTGCAGGCTCTCTGTTTCGCAACCCTTCGATTTCTCGTTTTAAAGTACGAGCTACGACTGATCACGACGGCCAATTGGCTGGTCAAAAACGACTCTAATTAGATCCCCTGCTTCGGCGTGCTTCGTCGCAGACACGTTCCTCTTTTTGGCAGCTTATGTTTCACCGATCAAGAAAATAATTGGACGATCGAGAGGAGGTTAGTCAGGCGTTCGACACTCACCGAGCACCCCGGTTTAATCGATCCTTGAAGTGAATTTACGATGAGGATGAGATTACACACATTTTATTTACTTTTTGTAACCTGTCAGTTCTAGTTACATAGCGCATTTTTTTGTATAATTGGATCACCGTGGATCTAAGTTTCCCTTTATCACTGTCAATTAGTCCCGGTTGGCGCGAATAGACGCCACGAGTCGTCTTTTCCCTTTGCAGGAGGAAATTCATCATCAAGATCTGAAGGTACAGCCAAGCAGCGTCGAGCTAGTGTTACAGAGATCGTGTTACTCAGTCATTATCAGTTGCCTAAGATAACGAAGGCGGACTCTCGCTCATTAGGATCCTGTACAGGGACTTCCTTAGTAATGATTGATAGTTGCTGCGAAAACCGTTGATCTCTGCTACTTGGACAGCAGTTTCGAGAAAATCGTTGCCTTGTACTGCTTGGACGGAAATTCGGGGAAAGTCATTGACTTGCACTACTTGCAGAGGCTTATTGGCTTGCGCTACTTGCAGAGAAATTTAGGGAAGTTCGTTGACTTGTACTACTTGAAGAGAAATTTAGAGAATGTCGTTGGCTTGCGCTGCTTACAGACCGATTTCACGGAGAATCATTGACTAGCACCACTTACAGGGAAAGTGAGAGAAAATCGTTGAGTTGTACTACTTAGGAGGGAATTCAGGGAATCCGGTTGACTTGTACTACTTGTAAAGAAATTTAGAGAATATCAATGACTTGTACTACTTACAGGCAAATTTTATACTGGACCATTGACCAGCGCGGCTAGCAGAAAAATTTAGGAAAATTATTGGTCTTGTGCTGCTTGGAAGGAAATTTAAAAATAACATTATCTTGGACCATTCAGAGACGAAAAATTCCAGTAACAAAAATCCGAATTGGACGGTTAAAAAATCGCTGCTCCATTCAAGGGTTCGCCTTTTTCACAAAGGGCCGAATTCCATCGGAAAATCGATGCAAGGAAATGATGTTCCACGTAGCTACCGGTTCGCCTGAATAATTACATTTTCCCTCAGTTTTCATGGACGACTGACCTCACCGAGTAATTGTAACAGTTGCGCACCGCGATTCCGGCAATTTCAGCTCGAGAGGATATTGCGCTGCAGGCGTCGAACAAAGTGGTTTTCATATTTAAATTTCAGATTGTTCCGTGAGTTTCGGTTGAACTTGATGTTCCCTTTTTTTTTTTATATAAATCGATTAACGCACAGTAATCTGGACGGAGCGCGATTAAAATTAAAGCCGAATCGATCCGCTGGATCGGATAATGGAGTTTCGCCTCGGTTTTCACGCGGTTCACGGGATTATGCTATTCGAGTAATTAAGTTTTCAATGTTCGATCGCGAAAGGAACCGGCTGATCGCGTTAACCCGTTAACACGCGGTTCAGCGAGAGAAAAATCGTTTTTGCTCACCAGAAGATAAACCACGTACCAAATTTAAATAATTGAAAATTCGATTACAGAAGTGTTGTATGTCTTCTTAAAAATTAGAATCCTCAGTCTAGACTAGACTAGGTCTGCCTAAGTATAAAAAGCATGATCTCCAGAAGAATTGTTCTGTCTCAGAAAGGTTTCCAGAATGTATTTCTCATCGTATTTCTGGATGTCTGTCTGCTTTATGCAGTTGTAAAATATACTTTTTATGTAGCCCGTTTCGAACGAAAGATTCAGACCGTGCAGCCATCGACAGAATGAACTGACAGAGGTCTAATTTAATGGACAGCCCGACGGCCCTCTCGGCAGATGCCACGTCCATTTGATCGAAGGGCGGCTATTAAAACGAGAATCTATTAAACGGGCGAGTCCCTCGAATCGATGGCGTTCCGCAACGTCTAAGAACAGGAACAGCTGTTGTAGCGATTCCGAATCGAGAGCCGGTTACATCGAGATCGTGGCTCGTCGGCGGAAGTTCGATCAGTTTCCTGGATAAACTGATTTCTCGTTTCGAGAGGTACTCGATTCGAAATCAGTCCCGTGGAACTTTTCCTTTCAACTTCAAGTGCATTCTACGTCTATCACCGATGCAGCGAATCCTCGGCTGTTTCAGAGATACTTAAGCTCCGTCGATATCAGATGGTTCTTCATGTCAACCCCTTCCTTGTTACTGTTACAAATAATGGAATATATATCGAGTCATTGAAATTTATTTTGGACGACCCAGAAAAAAAAGTGAACTGCTTCTAGATCACTTCTGTGCACCAAAATACAACACACGAGGGGTTCCACTTTAAACTCGATAAAATTAAGGGAAGTCGACGTGCCAAACCTGGGTCCATACAGTCTATAGATGCGGAAAGCCAGAGGAATAACAAGAAAATAAATAACAGTCCGACTAATCAGGCTAGTAGAACAGAAACGGCAAGTGACAGAGGTCCATCTATGGTCAGACACGCGTTATACTTACCTGATACAAACCTCACCTGTGTATTACCTACGTAAGCCACTACACTGGCGTCTTGTTCCAAAGAGATCCAAAGTGAAAGCAACGAACTGTTCCCTAGGAACGAAGCTCTGACTGTGGAAAAACTGTGGCTGTGATAAGGTGAGGTGTCGCTGTGATCAGTGCAGAAGTTATCGCGTGATCTTGAAGGGGGTGCGTAATTTCCTGTTGGTCGGGGGTGAACGGCAGAGGGAGGCCGTTCGGGATGGCGCGAAACAAAAGTAGGGAGCCGTTGCAGCAACAATGAGCGATCGATATCTGTTTTCGGCGTGGCGCAGAAGGCTGGGCGAGTTTACATGCAGGCGGGCAGGCAGGCAGGCAGGCAGGCAGGCAGGCGTGGGTCGCAAATTGATGACAGTACCGACAGATCGACGGGATTCAACGCGGCGAGTAATCGCTTTCTCCCTTGTTACCGGCCACTTCGGGTAATTAAGTTTCCTGTAGTTTTCACAGGCGACCAGCTATGGCCGCGCTGAATCCAATTGCCCTAACTACCGGCCACAACTCTTGTATCCACCCTTCGAGTGATTCCGACTATGCCAGATTAACCCCCGCCACTCTCGCACCAGCTTACACCCTCATCTTTCCGCGAACAGGTTGAGTTTAAATTGCTCTACATGGTCCAGATCTGTGTCAGCTTTGTCAGAGTCCGCTCAAGGTATGCTGTCATCGTTTGATGTCCTGTTTGGCCCACAAGAGTTGGCTGGTTTGGGTGGATGGTTTGATTCATCGTTGGAGTAATTATGAAAATGGGATCTGATAGAGCTGCTTGGCTCTGTCTTAGCCAGATTTTGATAGAGGATATTTAGGGTTCTGTAGATTGTAGAAGCTTCCATGTAGCTGGTCTCAGGTTTGTAGAATCTTGACTCCATTGTTGGAATAGTATTTTTAATAGTGTGTAATAGAGTTGGATGATCACCAGATGATTATCAAACGCTCTATATTTATCATTACTTCATAGAGGATACGTAGGCTCCTTTAGGTTCTGGAAGAGTCTCTGTATCTATTTGCAGGTTCCAGTCCATCGCTAGAAAAGTTGCTCTGGTAGCCTCTGAGAGAGTTACCACAATACCAGCTGACAATCCCTGTCCCTATCTCAACTCTAGGGTATCAGAGAACATCCAGGCTCTTTTAGACCCTTGCGTATCCAATATAATTTACCTCAGCTTCGACTGATGTCCAGTCCATCGCTAGAGCCGTCACTCTAGAAGCCTCTAACAGAGTTAACTCATTACCAGCTGATAATCCAGGTCCCCACCTCAACCCCAAGATATCAGAGGGCATCTGGACCTTTTTAGGTCTTGCAAATTCGATTGAAACTGTCTCAGATTTGACTCTTCTCGAGTCCATCGCTAGAACAGTCACTCCAGTAGCCTCTGACATGGTTATTCGATTAGCAACTGATGAACCATGGGTGTACCTCGTCTCTTAGGTATCAGAGCACATTCAGACTCATCCAGACCGTGCAAATTCCAACTAGTCCTGTCTCAGGTTCACGCGATCTCGAGTCCATCGCTGCAACAGTGGCTGGCATACACGGATCCGGAGTTACATGAGCAACAGTCGTTCTGGCTGAGCTCCCTCTTCAATTCCGTCGGCTTTGTGATCGAGGCCCGAGGCAACGTGGCTTCTCTTTATAAGCGTCATTCGATCCTGCGTTGCCCTCCACCCTCTGCCACCGTTCCCTTTCATCCGACGTGTACCGGTGACCCACAAGTCGGAGTTATTATCGGTGTCCAAAGGAGTGGCGGGAGAATGGAATTGTTTTCTGTGCCGTTTCCTCCCTGCCTGTTCTCAGACATGTCGCGAATCGAACCGGGTTATTGAACCTCCGTCGATCGATTCCACGAATAACGAGACACCCTCCCGGGTACCTCCTAGGAAAATATACCCGTTCCACAGATTCTGCGACTAATTAGACCCCCACGAATCGATGCTCCAGCGGATCAACGCGAAAATAACTCTCAGAGAATAATACTTCTGTTTTGTCACGCAATTAGCATGGGCTGCAGCTCTTTGATGCGCTGAACAAATCCGTATCAGTTCACTAGTATCATGGTAAGGTGAAAAATAGTTAAACGCAGTCCAGCACCCTGCTGACAGTTCAAATATTCTATCAAAAGCTTCCCTATTTAACAAATCGAGACCTCGACGAGGTTCACCCGAAGATGATCGACCGTCCAAAGGGCTCGATTAAGCTGCTGCATCGAGCACGGTGATTCGGTATGCGTCGAAGTGGCAAACTGCGCAGTTAGACGCGGAAGGGGAGGAAACGGGGGGTGAAAAAGGAACGACTGAGCGAAACGCATTAGAGATAGGACGACGGTATCTCGGCGACGAGCATCAGTCGCTGATACGTCCGCGTATATCAACCCTCGCGCATCGATTTTCCCGTAAAAGCTTCCAGGCGACGTATCTTTACGACGAGGGGGGAAAAAACGGGGCCACTCGGATAAGCAGGGGGCTGTTCGAGGCGGTCAACGAAATACGGCGGTTTCGCGAAAGTTTTGACGACTCCGCCGGAATCGTCGCCGGATGGAAATGACACGGTCGTTGGTTCTCCATTGTCGAATCGCGCGGCAACGACCGGCCGGCGAACTTTCGAATCGATTCCGCCGATTTCTGGCGTCGCGCGGCGAAAATTCCAACGGCGTCGAATCGCCGCGACGCCGGAACGACGAGAGACGACCGCCCGCGCCGCGCCGGCCGGACCGAAGCCATTTGCAAGTTCCCGCTGTTTGCGAAATCGACTGGACCGCGCCGCTGAAACGGTCACCCCTGTTTCGACTCGGATGATGATGAACGCAACGATCTGCGATGTTATGCTTTTTCAGGTTATGGGAAATCGACACGGTTTTTCACTGATCCCTTCGCCTGAATTTAGAGGCACAGCTACCGTAGAAAGTGGAGAGGATCGCTATCTTCGTCATTATTGATTTAATGTTCAGAAAGGAAGTTTGAATGTTGCAATGTAAAATTCTCTCAGAATATTGTCTCAATCAATGATCGAATGGGTGTCTAGAAGGGCGCATGTTACAAATTTTTCGAATGGGGTTTTCCGTGGAACAAGGAATTTTGTTTGAATTTTTTTTAACCCACTTTTGTGTTTGCAGTTAATAAATTACTTTCTCATTGTTGGATTATTATTTATTTTTCAAAGTGGAAGAAGGGCGTGTGTTACACCAGCTGCTTCCTTAATTGCTACAGTGAGCAAAGAATTGTTAAATAGTGCCATCCACTTGACACCCGCAACTGTCTTTTGACACACACACACACATTCACACAAAAAACACGCATACGCTCCTTAGGATCTAGGAACAGTTCGACGAACTCCCTCGCAGCAGTACGCATTCGCTTAGGATAAAGACCTACATCATTGATTGTCGCGACATCTGAGCAAACTTCATACTGAAACAATCTAGGAACAGAAAAACCCGACTGCGTACTCAAATCTTTTTTTTCTTTACGATTTACATAAAAAATAGTAAATTATATTGTGTCTGAGTAGGTATGGCCGTTTTCACTGCGGCGGTCAACGCGTTAAATAGATACCCTGATTGATAGTCTTGCGCGTCTGACCAATGGCGGGTTACTCTACTTAGGAACGTGTTACTGTTCATTGTTTAACCTCTTCAGGGATACTGACACATATGTGCGCGTTTAGTTAGAACAAACGAATAGAACGAAAGAATAAAGAGACTCTGGAAGTATTACTCCAGCTCACGCAAGATTTGAACGATCGAATCTGTCTGTGATTGGTCCACAATCAGGTTTGAGTGGCAAACAATCAAGCGGCGCACCGTCTTGCTGAATTCTCGTGAAAGATTGAATCGACCCGACGCGAGCGGAGGCTGAGAATTTCGTGGAGCAGCCGAGGTGAGATTATCAGGAAATATACGTACGGGAACGGACAGAAATCCAATTAGTCCGTGAACAGACAGTGAGAGAGAGTGAGAGTCGGCTCTAAGAGGATATATTAGTTTGTCGGGGGCTCCTTTTCGGTAGGCCCTCGGATCCGTAATCCATTTGGAAGTTTCGCGAGCGTTCTCGAAACTCACGGATCCGCCGGAAGTCGTTCGCTCCGTTTACGACTGCGTTCCGTCGAGCATCTTTGTTATCTGTTTTATCAAGCCTCGTGGAACTGCAACGAGCACTCGAACGCCGTTGCTCTCGTTACTTTGCGCTCCCTTTGTATCTCGGTGTTCCTGTATTATCCCAATTACCAGCCGCGTTATGTGCACACCCGAGCAAGCACGCACACAGATTACACGGCGTGCAGTGTGCTGGAGGCGTAATCCGTTTCGGATGGTCCTTTGTGAACATTTTATGGTTTGTCGAGAGAGACGAACCGTTCCACTGCTTTGGCGCATTGAATGCTGCTCTTCAGGGCGACGACTGCGCGCGGTGTTCCTTTTCCGAACAATTGAAGTCGCACGTTTTGGTTGAGGAATTTTTTGAAAATACTTTAGCAGCGTACGTTTGTTCCGCGACGCCTTATGAGACAGCAAACGTTGGTCCCGTTTTTACGGAATACACAATAGTTCGAGAGGTTGAGATTTATGGCTCGAAAATGATGGATACTGAAATTATCGCGACATAGGAGGCAATAATGGTGGCATAGTTGCAGCCGTCAATTAACACCGCGTCAAGTATACGGCAATTCTCTTCAGCGGACGTTATCGCGTTTACGAGGATTTTACGCGCATTCGACGCTTGTATGCACTTCGCGGCCTCGTTACGCGTTTCCCGGCGCATCATTCGTAACGATTATCAGACGACGCCTGCTCTGACCTTCCACCCTAATTTATTCGGTGGTTACCGAATTATAGTCGAAAGCTTTCACACCGCACGTTCATCGCACCACCCTTTTCCAAGCAGAAAAATTTCTGCCAGCACGATTTACATTTTCCACATATAATCTTCAAATTAAAAAGGGTAGTCCCAGGGTCTCGATCAGGGTAGAATCTCAGCTACCTCATACAATCTTTAAATGATCTTACCAGTATTTTTACTCTGCCCTACCAACGTCTGTGCTTATTCTTCATAAAATCAGAACTGGGGTTTACGACAGTTGCAGGAAAAAAAATGTTTGAGACATATTTCGCGTAACTCTTAATCCCATAATTCACCATCGACGAGTCGTAGAGCGAGTCGGTCAGGGGTGGGTAGCTGCTCGTGAATCCTCGGCGCCGATAAAAAAGCAGCAGCGGCAGCCGAGGGCAAAAAAAGAATACGAAGTGTCGGTAAAGTTTGATGGGGTGCGCTCGCGCGCTCTCCCGGCCGTTATATAGATCGTGATACGCTCGAACGAGCACGGCAGCCACTAATTAACCCGGTCTTTAATTACTGCCGGCGCTTAGCATCTCGACCACGGATGTTCGCCGCGTGAAATCGGCTGGAATGATGCCGGTCGTGGCGCTACCCTCCCCTACGGCCGACGACGACGCACAAAAGGACATACAGCCGCTCGAACGAAAAAATATAACGCCCTTCCGGGGCCGACGATCACCGAAATTGGGACCAACGACGTCCTGGTCCTGTGCGGTCTGTGATCGACCGGATCGTTTCGTCTGTAGGATTGAAAAGGAGAAATATAGCTTGATGCGCAGAGGTAGTGATGACAAAGCAAGGAGTAGTGGTCTGTGCATAGTCGGACGCGGATTTTATTCTGTGAAGCAGTACCGTATTGTACTATCCGTATCATTGTGTTCTTATGAGAGAGGAAAGGTGAAGGTGGAGATAAAGAGAATGGTCAAATTAGTCCTTAGGTGAAGTGGAATGAGCAACCCAGGGATACAGGTCAGTATATGGTCAGACATGGGGTGTTTTCTGTGAAGCAATGTTAGATTACATCACCAGGAGGATAGTGTATATTATGAGAGGCAGAGTTGAAAGAAAATGGAGGCAAATTAAAAGTAAAAACACTCTGATCCATGTGTATAATCAGGAAAAAAGGGGTAGTTGTCAGTCAGTGGTCAGACACAGTGTATTCAATCAGATACTATTATGTTACACTGTCAGCATTTAAAACAGACACCAGCCTGATTCACAAGAATGAGTAGAACTATAAAACAAGTGACACTTGCCCGTCTGTGGTCAGACATGCATATCGTATGATGAAAAAGTATTACATTGCGAATGATCTTCATTATATTGTATATTATTAGAGGCAGAATAAGAAGAAAATGGAAACGAATAAGATACAGAATGATATAAGAAAACAAGTGGTGGTGATCAGTCGATGGTCAGACACGACCTGCATTCAACAATGCATTATTATAACACAGAATCCTCATCATACAGCAGTCTATATAGTAAGACATTCTTCCGTCTACAATGGTAACCCAGTCTTGACACTGATGCCGTTGAATCGTAGTTTTTTCCGAAGATCGATACTCTGTAAACTTTTTGGACTCTGTGTGTACACGCGAATGCATTCCTTGCATTCGCTCAGCTCTCGAGTTACGTGCTCCGAGCGTGCTGGAAAATTTGCCAGATAGAGAGGGAGAGAAAGAGAGAGAGAATCGTGCAGAGAGAGGGAGAGACAGGGAGAGAGAGGGTGAGGGAGAGGGTGAGAGAGACGTTCCGACGTTACTTTTGTCGCTGGAATATGCAGGCGTATCGATGCGTCGCCGGTGCAATCC
Source organism: Macropis europaea (assembly GCA_916610135.2). Lineage (NCBI taxonomy): Eukaryota > Metazoa > Arthropoda > Insecta > Hymenoptera > Melittidae > Macropis > Macropis europaea. Next base: position 2,678,283 of record OU744352.1, on the reverse strand, counting down.
AGCCGAGGGTCATCGAACCGTGGCTGCTGCACTCGCAGCTGCAACCACGGCCAAACTGCTGCAGCTATCGCAGTTGCACCACGCTTTTACAACTGCAGCCAGTGCAATAATAACGGGCGTGGCCCTCTCTCGATGATCCTGCTGAATAAATACTTCTGATTAGAGACCACGATCGCGATCCCTAATGAGTGACGGTCGACGTTCTGATGACACGCTGTCACACGTCAAACCGGTGGATAGAATTTTCAAATTGTACACTCTTCCGTAGAATGACGCTTTAGGGAGAGGTTCTTTGGATTTAGAGGGTAAATAATTTTCACTTTAATATTCTGACGAACTCCTTTATTCGTAAATTGACAAAATTCCGTCTGAACGTTACATTATCGACGATAAGTGAACGAGTAATTTTGAAAGAAAATTTAATGAATTCCTAAGAGGAACTATGTAGCATTTTCTGCTCATCCACTCTGAGAGCATGAAATATTAATTGTATACTGTGTCGAAGGGTCCGGCGAGCGCAGAAGCTCGAACGGAAATTCCTCAGGTTCGAAATTCGAAATTTCCTCGATCTCTGGCGATAATTTTTCAAGAATCCTCCCTTTGCAGGGAGACGGGGATCCGATGCATCGAGCTTCAGCATTTTCCACCGGTTAAGTTTTCCCCCCCGGCGGCAGCGGCGGCGGCGAAAGTTCCGCCGGTTTCGAAACTTTTTTCATTTGCATATTCGCGCGCGCAAATTGAAGGCAGGAATCGGAGGGGCCCCGTCGGTTATTGTTAACCTCGTTATCCGACGGTAATCCGTTCCAGGGAGTCAGCAATCGATATTCCCCGATATTTTCCGTCAGTCCGCTGTCATGCACGGCCGTCGATACGCGGCCCTCCCGTCTATCCGTTCCAGAACAGGCCGACGGACTTTTCGAAAATGACGCGCGACTTTTCACGGCTGACCCTCGATCCCTCGGGACGACCGTGCTCCATTTCCCGTTCGGCCCTTTAATCCTCTCATTTCGCTGTCGCGTCGCAATATTTCCGATTCCGCGCTGAGAAATCGCTGAGAACTCCGAGGGCATCGAACACGATTTCTCACGTTATTCCTCCTCGGCTCGTTCCGACGGAGTCACGTGTTCCACGGTCGAAGGGCCAGGAAAGCACTGAGACGAATGAGAGTGCCGTTCACATGGACACGTTCGACTTACAACCGCGTATTCAACCGATAACGTGTATTTCTGGTTTCGTACGTCATGCTGTTCTGCGGACCATGTCTGACCATGGACCGTCTCTACCCACAGTCGTCATATATTATTAAGTAGACCGTGTCTGACCATGTGTGACCTACAGACGATGATGGATTTTGGATAGTATGTCTGGACATGGACAACCCGGTATGTCGGGTCAAACATTGCCTGACTGGTTATCTTATTCTACTGGGCATGGACATCCTGATGAACCAGCAGGGTTATATTTCATCATAGGCAACCCGTTCTACCGATTGGTCATTGTCTGCTCGTGACCAGCATATTCTACTGAGTTGTGAATATCTATCCGCGATGTCCTATTCTACCATCGAATCCTGCCCTGCCGCTGACACCTCATTTGACTGATCGAGCCACGTCAGACCACGAACGTTCTGCTCTACCGGCAGAATCCTGATTGGTTATGGACGTCATATTTTACTACCCGGGCGACGTGTTGTCATGACGATCATATTCTACCGTTCGGATTGCGTTTGCTCATAGACGATACATTCTACTGACTCTCAGCATTTTATTCTTGCAAGCGTACACACGGTTCTTCGTTGCAACATTCAACAGTGATGCTTTGTTCTCGTCACACAATTCAAATGGTTTTTGAAAGATTTTGTGAGCCTCCCATAAAACTTCAGTCTGAAAGCTGGAATGTTTCACGAACATCCGCAGTCTGGTTGTAGGACAACAAATACCGTAAGATGGAGCGTACGTGAGAATTCATACGGTTTAGTCGTCCCACGCAGAGTCAGATACAGCAGGGGTTGGAAACGAGTATCGAGGGTGGAAGCGAACGCAGGATTTCCAGGTGTATCGCTTCTATAAGCAAGCTCGACGATGCACGAGAGAACGATTCCAGTCGATTGCTCGACTCGAATGACTGACGGTGCCCGACCCGGTGCTTCCCATTCTCACCCCCTCCCGCCATTTTCACCCTTTTTTCGCCCCGAAACCCGGTTAATATCCCAGAGTAAACAGAACCATCGCCGCATCGGCTGCCTCGAAATCAAATTATTATGATGAAAGACCGGTCGAGCACTCTGCGCTTGCTCAGCACTTTTTTAAATTCATTAGCAAATTAGCTCGTCGCCCTCTACGCTGCCGGACAGAAAAAACACGACTATCCGCCCCTGTCGAGAGGCACCGACATTTTTTCCGGGGAAAACTGCCATGCAATCGAGGACCTTGACAGTTTTCAAGCACGATTTTACATTCTCTGATCTGGAATCGAGATAATTATCCATTTAATTGGAAGATGATTGGCTATCCAGTGGAAGTCAGAGGGGTAGAAAATGAAGAACTTTAGTGTGCTTTCGAGTTTTCTGCTCATCTCAAACAGGAGGTAGACTCCCATTGATCACCAGAATTTTTGGTCACAATTTTCAAACACTCTGCATCGTGGAACGTTCAAAATAAAAGTGTAGGTAACTCTCAAACAAGTTATTTAACACTCCAGGGTCATGTAAAATCGCATTCGCTCCCAACTCTTGAAATAAAAGTATATTTTACTGATTGCTCTCCGTGATATTCGCATAATTCGTGCAATTCGAGTGCCGTGTCATTCGACAGCAGAGTTTTCTCTGACAATGAGTGCGAAAACGCGATCGGAGAAAATGTCGGGCAGATGCTGAACGCGCATCTCTGGCGTACGTCGTTGAAGTAAATTGCTGGCGGCAGCAATAATCGGACGTGTGTAGCTGGAGAAATCCTGTTCAGATCGAGTAATTGGTCACCTTTGATAACGGGGACCCTCTCTGAATGCCATTGCTGACAACGTTCTCCTGGTACACTTGCCTAGCTCTCTCGCGTTGTTGCGAAATTCAATGCCGCTCCGATATGTCCGCGATAGTTCGACGGAACTTCGAGGGCCTTCGGATAACCAAAGGGAAATCGAAGCTTGTTTCTTCAAAGGGTCACACCTTCAAGGGGTACACGAATACCGACGCAGTTTGCGGCTCTCTGTTACTTCTCGAGCTTCGAATTTCGATTTCGGAACCTCTCTTCTCTCCGCCCGTCCCAACCTCCCTTTTCGAACGATGGAAGCCCTTCTCTCAGAAAATTACGTCACAGGATGCTACACACTGTGTCAGAAATCCATTTGATGTCCTTTCGAAATCGATTGTTGTTCGAAATAAGAATCACGAGGCATGTAGAATGGAGACTGCATTGGACGTCCTCGTACACGAACGGCCACTATAGTGGATAGAAGCACAGTAGGATTCTAGAATACATGGTTATTATAGTTCTAGATTATTTTATAGTCTTGAGAATTTTGTAAAGTAGCAGGAATTTAATTTGAATAATTTCTTAAGGTATTTAGGAGGACTGTCAACTTAAAAATTCTGTGTCAATCGTCAACTCTCAACAATAAATTCATGACAGTTAGAAAAAAATTTATTCAGGTATTCCTGTTAAATATAAAGTTTCTACATTGTATTACATAAATTATTTTTATCATCTGCACTGAACTTATTATTCAAGAATATTTATACCGAAGATGCTGCAACACAAAATTTAAAAAATTCATACTTGACTGAAACTCATATTTACACCATACAGAGTATAATCTGCATCACGAGTGTGACTCGTTATTATACATAAAGGGGTTAATAACACTCTGCCAGTGTGTCTGAAGGCAGTAAATTCGCTGAAGAATATTTTTCTGCGAAAATAGCTCCCATAGAATTTCGTTTAACCGCGTTCTCCCGTTCTCCAATCGTTCTCCACCGATTCAATTCCCATTCTTCCATCCCTTTCCGGTTCGACGCGGTTTCCCTGGCCGCCACACTGTTTACCAGTTTACGTGGCACGTTTTCTCGTTGCATCGTCGTGGCGCAGCTCCGTGGAGTAACGTACGTCTTAACGATACCTCAGAGAAATTTTCGCCGGGCGGAATGGGAGAATCGAAGAGGAAACGGGACCATTCTTTGGTAGCGTTACCGTCTTGCCCGCCGGCCCTCGAGACCCGGGAAATTTTCCGGGCGAAGGACGTCGGAATTTTCTTCGCGCAGACACACGGAAACGCGGTGCATAATGCATTTCTTCGAGCTCGAGAAAGAGAGACAGTATGGTCACCGCGGGAAAATATTTAGAGGGTGCTGGAGCACCGTGCCACCACCCTCCATCTTGGATTATTCGTGGACGAAAGCTTCCTTTCGTTCAGCTTCCAAGCGATGCGGGGGTTAATGGCGTGAAATGTTCGCTCGTGAAATTCCTTCGAATTTTAGTCTCTCGAGCAGTGTTTCCCAAAGGCATGCGCGAAATAGGGTGGTTTTTAATCAAATTTACTGAAGTCCAAAGCGTAACAAACTGATAACAATTAAAAACAGCGTTGTTTTTTCATTTTAACGTTCCTTTTTATATGAATTAATTCTCTCTCGAAAACAATTCTTGTTTCGTTTAATTTTCTATTAAAGTCAGGGTGGCGGGGGTTGTCCATAAAAAATAGATATAGAAAATTGTATAAGGGTTCCGTGTCGGGGTAAGTTTGGGAACCACTGCTTCAGAACATCAAACAAGTCCCACGTCTTCTATTTATGTTTACGTGAATTTCTACCCTTCGTTTGGCGTCACTCCGAACAAAGAGCAGTATAATTTGTTTTGGGTATTTCGTATTCAGGGAGGATCTGTTTGAAGATCGAATGGATGCTGGAGTGTGTAGCTGTTGTCCTCGAAATTGAAAGGACCTTTTTTCGCCAGGAATGTGTAATAAAGTCTACAGAGAAGCCATGACACTTTGATGGGGCGAGCGTGTTCGAGCGAATCGGCGCGAAACCGTGAGCTCGAAATTGGACATGGATTTATTTACATTCGTAGGGGATCCTGCTCCTTTGACAAATCGAACCTGATCGTCTGGAACGTAAGTTCTTAGGTTTCGTGGATCAGTATGAGAATTCCTGAGACACGGAATCGTGATACGAATCCTGCCGAAGACGACACGAGGCTGGATAAAAGAAAACAGGCAATATCGATGCTCCAGGGTCCTGTAAATTCATGTTGAGAGCGTTTAAGCCTGAAGATCTTGAAAATGAAGCATAAAGGATCATTTGAATAGCTTCTGGTGAATTTTTTAATTTCAGGAGAGAATTTTAATTTTCTGCGGAACAGACAGAACCGTAATTTAATCCGGTTCAGCTGTAATTGTCTCCTTTTCGAAACTCTTGATTATAATTTTCCTCGAGAGGATCATTTCTATTTCTCCTGATAAATTTTCTCATTCAAAGAACAATTTGAATTTTATAAAATTCAGGCTTAACCTAAACTCTTCTCAGACCTACTGGGACCAGTTTATGCGTGAAGTTTTTCATTTTTATTGAAACTGTGATGCAGGGAATTTTTCAAGGATCGTGTCCTTGCGTCTGGTGTTGGGTTGAACGTATCCAGAGAAGTTCTGGCGAAACTGTATGTCCAAATTCCGAAAGTATCCGCGTAATGGGGCGAATATTTTCTGAACGTCGGCCGAGAAACTCCGTGGACCAAGCATAAACGAGTTTCCTCCGTTATTACAGGATAAAAAAGGCTATCTCGGGGGACAGGCCGTTGCGCGGCTGTTGTCTCGAAATTAGGGGGAAATGAATAAGAAGAAAAAGCACGCCATACGACGGGCGAACTTTTTTCCTCCGTCCTGGGAGACGCGTTCGATCTTTATCGAAGGAAAATAAGAAAAAGTGAAACATACACAAAGGAGAGAGGCGAAAGTGGAGCACGTTCTGAGGATTTTAGTAGAGATCCGCAGGATCTCTTGTAAACAAATAAATTAAGGAAGAATTCCTCATGAGTAAACCTTAGCAATAGAAGACCCACAGAGGATCTTGCAAATAAATATGCCAAGAAATGTGTGCGCTTGGTAAAACAAAAGCTCTGACTTCAATTTGCAACTACATATCTGTCATAATTTTCATCAGCTTATTAAATTAATTAAAACATTTAGTAACAAGTGCATATAGAAACTCGTATCAGTCTGAAATTAAATGCACAGTACATAGCAATAATTTCTCTTGCAAGCTCAGAGCTATCTATCTATCCGAGAGGATCATCAGGATGAGTGATCGATAGTCCTCGATCGATTAACCCGATCCTCGATCCCTCGACTCTTCGAACGACAGGGCGCAGCCGTCTCAATCGATCTCGAATCAATTTGAAAGCAGTACTCGCGGATTAAACTCGTCGAGGATTCTGATTGGAGTGAAAAGAGGGTCTGAGGGGCGCAGGACATGAAAGATGAAGATCCATCGTCCTTTTTTCCTCGGGTTATCGGCACGATCCGGCGCGTAAACGAACTTCGAACGTTTCTTCCACGGGTTCGTTCGAGCGGCGATTCTCCGCCGGGTATAAATTCCGTGGACCCTGCTCCTGAATATGCGAGCGTCCCCTGGAAAGCCTGAAAGGATCGCCGTGGAAAAAGCTCCTTCGCACCAGCTGGCCAGCCCTTTTTATTCCCGGTCTGGACCGCCTTCTTGTCGACGAGATGTTCAAAAATCGCTTAGACCCGGCGGATAAGCGGTCGATAAGGGAAACCGCCATTGATATACGACGAACTTCCGTTTTGCTTCGCTTATCCCTGCTGCCTCTCTTCTCTATTCCGGTTTTATTTGTTATTAACACGTCGACTGCCACAGTGAAAACATCCGTCGCTGGTCAGACACGATGTAAATTTTTCTTCTTGTACGAATCGTGAAGGAACAAAATGGTTGAGTATTCAGTACTGTGCGTCGGTTCCTATGTCTGTGTTACAATGATATCCTCAGAATATAGTACCAATCTATAGTTATTTAAGTAAAGAAAATGTGAAGCGCTCGTCAACGGTGAGCACTGAGAATATTGCATTAACAGCAGAGATATTGAAAATTATAACTTTGTCTATTTATTGTGTGGTGTAGATTCAGCTCCTGAAGCATTGACAGGAATTTGTGGAACACCCTGTACACTCACGACTGATCAATTTCTTTCATAAACTGTGTGAAAAGGAAGTTATACCACTGAAGAGAGAGAGAGAGAGAGAGAGAGAGAGAGAGAGAGAGAGAGAGAGAGAGAGAGAGAGAGAGAGAGAGAGAGTCATCTTGGACGGCCTAATTCCATATCTGCTCATTTAACACGTTGAGCGCCGCGTGTACCACCGATGGCCCACGTATGAGTATTCATTTCGTCAAATATCTATGATACTATGATAGTATAAAATAAGAAATATACTATGAAAGAAATTAATATTTATATATTAAACTATACATATTAATAAAAAAATATTTCCGTATGTCTGACTAGTTCTGGGATTTTCTACTGCGGCGCTCAAAGCGTTAAACATTATGTCTGACCACGGTAGTCCCATTCTACTTCCTCTTTATATTTCACTTCCACCCCACGGTACGTTTAACTATATTTATTTGCATCCATGAGAAATTGATTACTCGCGTCCAAGCAGCAGTCTAAACACAAAATAGCCCACCGATCGTCCCCACGTCTAGGTGACAAAATTTCCAGAAATTTTCCGGAAGCGCCGGCGTTGTTTCATGGATGTTTCCGGGGGGATGTTTTTACGAGGCCGGTGAATCGAATTCCATGACGATTCACGCGTACCGGACGCCGGAAACGGAAATTCCTCCGCAAGAAATCCAAGAGACCCGGGCAGAAAAATGTAACCTGTCAGCTAACTTACGCCGCGAATAAGTTCGCTCAGTGAATCGCGAGTCGAGGATTTTCTGTACGTAAATATCCGTGGAAAATATGTATGTCATCCGAGAGGCCTCTGCTCACGACACTCAATTGCTCACCCCCAATTAACCCCTAACGCGTAACTTCGCTCCGCAGCCCTGCACGTTTCTCTTCCTTTCTTCCTTCCGCTCTTCGTTTCTCTTTCCACGCGAAAATATTCGTACGGACGGAATGCTCGCTTTTCACGGTTCCCTCGTAACCCACTTCGCAAACCCGCATCGATCCGCCTTCCTTTCGCGTTAATTCGTTTCCCCTTTTCGGTTATTCTGCTTCTCAACGAGCCAGAGGGTGCTGTGTACTCCGCCCGGCTGACTTGTCGCGTCTTATTCCACTGATTCCGCGGGAACCATACACTGGCGATCGTTACCCGAGTTTCTTACTTATTATTCGGTCCGGGAAGAAATTTCAACGTGAATACTGTGAACCCCTTCACCGTAACTTCGAAAATGAACCCTTCAATTTAGGTGTAGAGGATAGAATAATAGACACATAGAAAAAATTTTTTATAGAATGTATTCACAGTGAATATTAATCTACTGTCAAACCATTATTCCTCAGTATATTTCTTTCCATTCAGAAAAATCTTTAACACGTTCTCTGCCACGTGTACCGAAGACGGTACACACATCAATTTTAATTTGATCACATAACTACCTACCCTTATGAAATTTTTAGCAACATTCACGTTAAAATGATAGTACAAATAGAAGGTTTAATATAAAGTAGATGAATATTTGTACACTCAACCGCGTGTATTAATAAATAGCCATTTTCGTGCGTCTGTCTAGTTACGGAATTTCGAACGTGTTAAACAGGTCGTGAAAATTCTTAGACCCTAGTTAAACAATCATAAACTTATCACTGTCAGTATGGTGAATAATTGAAAGAATAAAAAAAGTAGTAACAATACAAATTTGTTGTCTAGAAGTTCTACACAAACCGACTTATGTCTCTTACAATTACTAAATACAATTGGAAGACCAGTAGAATCACGGTGCATCAGTATATCTGTTATAATACATACCATAATTCTGAGCATTTATAATAAATTTCATACTCCTCTCTAAAAATTCTACAATAAACTGAAAAATAGTCGAGCATGAGGTGCAAAGGTAAATTTGGATTTTATGGTAATGCGTCAGAATCCACAAATTCATTTTTAATTAATTTTTTCCATTTTCCCAACTATCAGCTGCCAGCATGAAATATCGCGGCGAGTACGGCTCGACTTCGGTGCGCAAGGGGTTGAAATAAAATCGATCGTGTGATCCTGGGGTGGTGTAACTTTCGATGGACGATCCATTCGTCCGCTGTGTGCCCGCGTGAACCGCGAAACTCGTCGAAGAAGGTATGGAGGACTGATAATGGCGGATTATTTTTATTCCCGGCCCCGTGAAATATCTGCGCTAACGCCTCTTTGAGAAGCGAGCTCGTTAAACGGGTTTGCTTCGAGAAATAGCGATCTGTGATTCCTGACTCTCTCTCTCTCTCTCTATCTCTTGCTCTCTTGCTCTATCTCTCCCCCTCGCTCTCTCTTTTTCTCCCCCAGTGTGATGTCTCTCCTGGCAGTCGCGCGATCGATACGCGAGGAAAATGTTTGCGCGTTTCCCTCTGAAACGAGCCGGTGAACTGATTTCCATCGGTAATCCGGAATGAATCTCATCAACGCCGCGAGAATGCCTCACGGAATTTATCTTTCGACGTATTTCGAGATTAGTCGGGCCTCGTTTTTAATGAAGCGCACGAGCCCTGATCGAGGGTGACATCGATAGTCTTCCTCGCACGCTGGCTGGGGCGGACAAATTTTATTGACACACTGACTACCGCGGCGCATCCGATTTTATTTAATTAAATAAGCACTGATTTTAATACAATTTTGAATGGAATCAATATTGTACTGACAATGGCAGGTCCAGGCGGTGCAACTGCATAGTTATACATTTTTTTTAAATTGTGCCGGTACCTATGAAAGTGGCGTAAGTCATAAATCTAGAAAAATTAAATTTTTCACTTACCTTTTGTTATACCGATCGAAAACTCCGAAATATCTCAAAAGGAAAAATAGCGACTTAGACCACTTTTATAGTCACCGGCACAATTATGACTTGTGTTCGAGTTTGGAAATTGTAGTATGTCTGACCGAGTATGGGAGTTTTCACTGTGACAACATTCGCTTCTGTGGGTGTCACATGTGAAGCTCTTGACAGATAACGATTACTATTAAATATTGGCGTGAAATGAATGTTGTCGTCAGTGAAAAATTGTGGAAATTGAAAGAACGTCAGTCTGGTTATTTTACATTGACATTTCATGCAATCGACAGTACTGTAACCGTACAAATTATTTCTGAAATGTTTTCCAATATCACTAATAATTTCGGAGACACCCGCGTCGATTAATTTGAACGTAACGTCTCGTATTTTAAAACAGACATAAAATAATTGAAACAGTCGTATTTATAACGTGTTACGTCAGTATCAAATTGTTTTCAATGGGATTGTTATTGAATAATACGGAAATCGAAGCATAAATGTGCTCGACGAATCGAAAATCGCGCGGCGGAACAGCAGAATTTATTTCCTCGACGACTTTTATCATGTATATTTCAAAGCTTCTGGGTTTTTGTTCATTCAGGACCACTGACAACGATCAGGATTAAATATTGATTCGAAAGAATCATTGTTGACAATAAAAAAAGAATGTAGGGACTTCAAAAAAGTCGATGTCGTTATTTGATCTTCAGACTTCGTGTACGGACATCGAAAACACGAGCTCTCGAAACTTGATTCGCTGGACCCTCGTTCATCACGGACTCTGTTGGCGTTATCTCGAAGATTTCCAGGGAAACTCCGTGTCTGAACGCGGAAAGAAACTCCACTCGATCGGGTTAGGATCGTCCGTTGGAAATCGGTCTGAAGATTCCGGTGATAAATGCGGATTTCTTATCGAAACGCGACACTCGCGAGAAATTTTCCAGAATCCTGAACGCTCGTCGATATTCTTCAGTGGTCGACAAAAATTTTAGGGAAGCTGCCACTGTCTTTCGTAGCCCGTACTAATTATCCGCAGACTGCGGTTGTTTATGCAAATATACATTTTTGGACTTTCATATTTCCTGTGTCAACCCTGTGCACTCCGTTGGCTCTGCTACGGGGACACTCATAATGTATTCCATAACTCCATTGTCTCCGCTATGGTGACGTTCGTAGTTTACATCACAGCCCAGCATGTCGAGAATGAGCATTGGAAATTGCTTTTAAATGTGCTTTAGAATTCTATGAAAATCAATGTAAATAAATTCATAAACATTTATAAGTTTTTCGTTTCAAATCAAAACTTACGATTTTCTAAAATTTACACTACAAAAGTATTTGTTGCACTTGCCGGTCGACCGTATCAAAAAATGCTTGCAGTGCAAAGGGTTAATACAGTTAAACAAATGAAACTTCAGCAAGACTGCATTTGCTCCTTGAAATGTTCAAAATATGTAATTTTTATTTTAGTAAGTTATTAAATGTCCATCGTGTACCAATTTGGGATGTTAAATCGCATAAACATCCTCAGTCTAATCATCAGATTATGAACGTAATTAAGCTGCAATAAAATATATGATTCACGAGCCCGTTAGGTAAATCTCGCATGAGTTATTATATTTCTTTCTTTGTGCCATGTGTCACTACACTGGTCCACGTGCAAGCGTTCACTGCACGCGTTGAACCCGTGGTTTCGACGAGTTATTACGTCAGGGCGTTTTATTAAAGTCTACGAAGCCCGTCATAAATAATAATAAGATAAATTCTGTCGATCCTCCGCGCGATTTTCAATTCTCCGACCGTATTAATCGTCCGATTTCCATAATATTCCGCGGCATGCCGCCGATATTTCTTCGTCATCGGTTTAATTTCGATCAAATATTGGTCGAATCGAATGGTCGCGAGAGCGATTTCCACGCCGGAGCCCGGGAAGTAATTAAAGTTCATTTGTTTTCCTCGCAGTCGTTTCTTCGCCGTCTAATTGCATTTTCCATCATCCGGAAAGCGAGTCCCTCGCCCTCTAAGTGCTGCGAATGAAATTTTCCGTTCGAGCAAAGAGCCCCGCGACCTGCTCAATCGAGTTTCCCGGCTGCTCGAATTTCTGAAAGCTACTGATTTCGCGTCTGAATCATCCACTCGGTTATTATTTCAACGAGATTCACGCGTAAACGCATTTTCTGCTTCGTTCGGGCTCCTGTCTTTGGAGCATCATCGTCGAGTAATGAGTAATTAAGGCGTTGATTGCCACGGGGTCACAGGCGCCTCAAATTTTATTCAATTAAGTGACTATCGATTTTAACATCTTTCTGAGCAATTAAGAGTAATTCACGCGTTGACTGTCATGAGGTCACAGGCGCCTCAAGTTTTATTCAATTAAGTGACTATCGATTTTAATATTTTTCTGAGCAACCTTAACACTGCAACTCTCATGTAGAAACTGATGTACATGACTATTTTTCTGAATGATTTTATGTTAAAAACAATAATTTTTATCGTGTCTGGCCAGGGAAGACTGTTTTCACTGTGGCGGTTAACGCGTTAATGACTGCCAGAGCTTGGAATATAAATTGAAAAATTATATCTTGATGGGTGAATCTTCTGAGTACCTGAAACTGCTGACTATGAACCTGAACACAGACCAGTTGTCAAGAAAATTCAATTTCAAAATTTGAGGAACCCTGAATACTCTCTTCAGTCACGTTCAAATAAATTCAATTAAAAATATTCGAATAAAACACTTCATGTTAGATTAACACGTTGAACGCCACAGTGAAAACGGCCATACCCGATCAGACACTATGTAATTGATTTTTTTCATATAAATCGTAAAGAAAAAACAGATTTCAGTACTCAGTCGTGTTCCTCTGTTCCTATATTATTGTTTCAGTATGAAGTTTGCTCAGCGTTTTGCGATAATCAATAATTATTCAATTAAATTAAATTTGAGGTGTCGGTCACCGGCGACCACCGTGGCGTTCAACGTGTTAATAAATATTAATATTAACTTTTTTCTGGTTCATGCAGTTGTCTAGTGAATATTATCCGAGGTGCGAACAAATATCCAGTTGACAAAACGACTCAAATTGCTATAACTCGAATATCATTGACTTTACAACCTACTTTTGTTACACATATCAAAACGAAAACACCCCGTATAAAAATCACTCCTCGACACCCTTAACAAATCAAATTGAGCGACTCCTGAGCTACCCGGTGTCTCCATTCTCCTCCAGATTTTTCCACACGGTGGAGTATAATTGTCAGGGCTTTTGTTAGCATAATAATCGAGCTGGACAAAGGCAGCGTCGGGTCGGTGTAATTGCGGGGTTGGCAGCGGTGTCTTCTAATCCAGCTGACAGTGTCCCCGGCGGAACCATAATTCTCGCCTGCTCGTGAAAACAGCCGTAGGTTTTGTCCCGCGACGGCTTATCTCCGTTTCCTCTTATTTCCCTTTTGCTATACTGCAGTTTTCCCGGCGTGTAGATCGCGTTCGCAAATCCTCGCAGCGTCTTCGCTAAATCCGTCGCAGAAGGGGCGGTTAGGGGGGCGCCCCGCTGTCGAAAACCGGCGATCTAATTGCTGGATCAAGGGATTTGTTCGTCGCATTCTTAACGACGCTTTTCTTTCTTGCCGCCGGGAAGAAAGATCGAGCGATCCCGCCGCCGTTCGTGAAACGAATTGGCCATCTTGTTGCGAGAATTTCGTTTTTCATGGATGGAGGATTTGCCGACTGTCGTTCCAGGGGACGTCGCGTCGGTCGGGGTCGGCAAGAAGCTGATTAACTTCTTACGGACACGGGAATAGGGTGGAAGAAATTTGTACGGTTGCTGGAATTTGTTTAACCCTCATACGCCTCTCAGAAATGGTTACACGAATGATTCTCGTGGGTGGCATTTCATTCCCTCTCGCTGTACCCTTCAGCTAATACTGTCAGTCCACTATGCTATGTTTCGTGGAAAATTAGTTACATTTGTGCAATTCATTGTACTAGATTTTACAGTTTAGAGACAATCGGAGAGAAATTAAACATGTAACAGATTTTTTTCTTTTTAAAAATTGAAATAGTTTATTCGGGCTATTGATTTTTTCGTCATACTTGAAAGTAAGCATCCCTAAAACGTAGACATGCCGCAGAAGCAACAATAATCATCCCCTAATAAATTATCGATGAATATGAAAAAACAAATCGGAATTTATGACTGAAACCAATAGAAACAAAAAACGGGTGAATTTTCACCCCCTGAGCATATCAGGGTTAGCAGCTCCCGTTTGTGTATAGTAAAATTCTTAAACGATAAGTTGCTTCTGTAAGTATCATTGGTTCCGCAGAGAAACGCTTCCAGTGTGTTCTACGAATGCACAGAATTCGTGTACGACCGAATACGACCGCTTTGCATGCTCCGCTGCAATCAGACGAAGTCCGGTTTGAGAAGAGGATACCAATCGGGCGGAAGTTCAGGAATTCCCGATTAGTTCTCCTCTTCTCGAAAGACAATGGAAGAAGTTCCCTTCAGAGGCCATAAAATTCTTATGAAATTGAAGGAACATCGATACCGTGTTCAAATGGACCAGCGCTCTGCGAGAGACTCTCAGAGCGATCTTCGGTCTACCGTAGCGGGATATTATTTTATTAATTTCGTTGCGCCTACATTTAAATCTTTGCGTATAACATTAATACGATGTGATACAAGATTTCAGTTTTAAAGAGAGAAATGGACACCATCTCATCACTAACCGTGGCCAGAGTAGCTTAACTTCACCCATCGAACACTTACATATTTTCTTTTTAATTTTTATACTGCAGAGTACCTATGTATTCCCAACAATTGTCAATTTTTTCTACAAGAAATACATCGATAAGCTATAACAATAAACTGAAACCTCCAGCTCTACTTAGGCAGAAGTTATAACAACCTTTCAAATTAGATATAGAGGTTTACCTGAGCTTTTCACTGCATAACAAACAAAATTCGACTGTCGACAAAATAAGAAAAAATTCCAATGACCAAAGCATCAAAGAAAAAAAAATTAAAGAAAATAAGAAATAGCTGATATTAGTTACAATTCGATGCAATTGACAGAAAATAGTAGAAGCTCGCGAACAATTAGCGGTGACCCGGCGGAATTCACCGATAGCCCTCCGAGTTCGAAATGATCGTGTCTTGGCGGTGCAGGGAGCATGATTACGGATATATCTCGGCCGATGGGATCGTAACCGGCCTGACATTCGCCGACTTCGATTTGCATTGTTCGATCGGCGAACGCATTGAATCGACTCGGTGTAGCGTAGATAGCGATCACTGACGCCGCTATCATTGATCTAGCAGTTCAGTGAACTCTGCGGGTCACGCTGATACTTTGTGCTATTATTAAATCGATCGTTCCACCGGCTCGCAGACTCCCTCGACCGTCGAGGAAATCGAAGACCTCGAATCGCGCTAATTGTCGCGGGGGGAACCTTTAAAATCCGATTATCGAATGGAACGACATACCTCGACGTCGGTCCTCCGGTGAACCCAGTCCAGGACCACAAAACTCCCGTTAAAACTCATTCAACCTTAAAGCAACGCATTGCAGATATGCAGTGACTCACGAACTTGATCACATGATTATGGTACTTCAACATTCTTCCATTTAACGCTTTTCTAAAGCAGGGTTATTGGAAGCTAAGATATGATATGTGTAATAAATAACATTTCAAATGCGTTTGAAAAATTTGCAGCTGATTGGTTGCACTAGAATTAAGGAAGAGAAGTAATTATGAAAATATTTCATTTAATTATTTTCTAGGCAATCCAAGTTGCGCTTATTATTCTCTGCTAATTTTAAAATATCTGACGTTCTGTTTGAATATTTTCTCGATAACACCAATAGTTTCGGAGTGAATAAACGAGGCACCCTCGGTATTAATTATAGACGTTTTCGAGTGACAGATTTTTTATTACGTTCACAGTTACAGCATAAAATATTGTGCGTGGTACAGAACACAGTAGTGCGGTATTTTTAATGTAGATAATTATAATATAAAGTATTTTATTATTGCTTCACATATATGTCATTTATTATCATTGTTGCAATCGTACGAACTGATAGCGACTTCATACTTTAATATCGAGCCATACAAGAGTGCACCGGTCCGTGAGATGGTTTGTTGGGCTTTCCAATGTCGAAGAGGCTCATTTCTGTGACCGTCGCTCGTTCGAGTATAGTCCTCGTGTCTTGAAAACCCAATAAATCCGTCCTACGGTAACCAGGCGCACTCGAGACCGCTATAGTAGACCGATCTCCACGGAAAATCCGATCTTCATCGTGCTCTCTTTGCTTTCTTTTCCAGAACCTGAAGAACCAGATCATGACGACGAACGTTTGGGTGGAACAAGTAAGTACTGCGACGCCATACTCCCAACCGTGCTTCGAGTTTCACGAACGTAGTCCGCCGAATGAGGATATCCGCCGATTGGAACTTTTATGGCAGGCCACGAGTCGTCTGCCTCCCTTGTAAAATGATGAAACTCTCGAAATGAAGCTTAAAATTTGTACGACTCGGTGGGAATCATAAAAATTCTGCATTCGAAATAATCGAGTAACCTCTGACGTCGGTGGAGTCAAAGCAGAATTTTGATCAGAAGTTTCCTTCGAGGCAAAGGGCCTGTCTCGGGCTTCTCCAAACTTATGGTCACGTTTCCATTTTCTCCAGGGGTTCTTCCAGCATCTAACGAACCATGAACTTCTCTCGCAGCCGGGGCAAAGGTGAAATAGGTCGCTGCAGGTTCGATGGGTGTACGATCGGGGAATGAGTATCTCGAAACGCGATTTCCTTCGTAACGATAGGTAGCCGAAGAGAGACGAGACACAGAGGGAAGGAAAAATTCAGGAAGCGACGTCACTTTGACCGACGGAATCTCTCGTTTCGTCGAGGCAGCCAGGGTTTGGAATTTCAAAGCGGACGAATTTCATTCTGTCAGGACGAAATCCGAATGGTAGCGGATCCTTATTGACATACCAACCCCTTCGGAACGTTCGAACCCTTCTTCCTCCCGCGTCTCCCTCTTTCGGCCTTCTCTTTCTATTTTTCTTGACGTTCTGCTTCCTGCAGGAACTTCTCTGCTTGCTGACGCTGTCTTCTAGAACTGATAGCCCCTTGTGAATTTCCAGTCAAATGTTTCTCTTGCTCTTTCGCCTCTTCTGCTTGGCATTTATTCGACGTCCGCTGGTCTGTCCGATAGAATTCAATTTCCAGCTGCAAACCACAGGAGACTCTCTTGTTGCTATTTTCTATTGGACAATGGGTGGTAGTAAAATCGTAGCATGGGTCTTGGTGGTAAAAGTATTCACACGTGTGATGATTGGACTGTGGATGTTGATGCAAGTGTACACTTTTAGATTTCAATGTTGTGTACATTGATGAAACATTGACAAAACTGTATTTTTCAGATATTTGGTTATATTAAATTGTTTAAACATCTGCGGTTTAATGATGACAGGCACTGGAGGCTTCAGAACGTATGCTGTGTCCTTTCGACAGCAATGTAGTTAGCTTCAGCAGGTGTCTGAGGATGCACTGATAATGATGTGCGTATATTCACGTTCCTGTTCATTCATCACCAACCACAAGCTTTAATTGGTCAACTGATCAATTAAAAAATGGAAATAAGGTGCATCCAGCGTCTCTGTTGATGTTGTCAGGGTGCTTCTGGATCTCAGGAGTTTGGAATATTCTCTGAGTCTTCCTATGACGTTTCCTGGGTCAAATAGTATTCTGTGTCATCTGTAGTCATCCACGATCGCGTACAACTGACTGTACAGAGCTGTAAAAGCCTGAATGATGAGCATTTCCTGATCAGCTCTGCCAATTCAGCTGAGTCGTTCGCTTGACATCCATTCCCCCTGTTGATGCTGTTAGGGGATGCTTCTGGACCTCAAGAATTACCCTATATTTTCTTGGAAGCTTTCTATGACCTCTGTCTGGTCAAACGGTATTCTCTGCCATCCATAGTCATCTAACGATACTCTACAGCTGACTGTACAGAGCCGTGAAAGCCTCAACGATGAGTATTTTCTGATCAGCTCCGACAATTCACCCGAATCGCCCGGCACACGGAGAATTGGCTGGCTTCCTATCGGTTTTTTCGCGTCAGGTCCTTCTGGGTCGTTTGCAAGCGTCGATACAAGCGATCGTGGTGCTTCCTCGAGGAAAGTGACGTCAGAAAGCGGAAAGCAGTCGGTGAAAGTGCTCGTCAGCGACGAAGGTCTGCCAAGAGAAGCTGCTGTCCTTCTTATCGGCCTCGCGGAATTGTTTGCGATCGTTCGACGACCAGCGTAGCTTCTCCAAGGGATTCCACGTTCCCTGGACAAACTGCGTAAACAGTCGTGTGTACAGATGGACGCGAGGCTAACAAACGTTTTAGCTCTGTTGACTCGCCGGTGATGGATAACGAGGCCTTCCGTATCTCGTTTTCCGATGTTTCCGCCCAGAGACGGCCAGAGAGTGGTGTTATTCGATGTTCCGTGTGATGGAGCGGCCCCGGGATTGTTTCTGTTCATTTCTTAGGGGAAGAAAGAAGGTATCGTGGATCTAGAGCTTCAGGATGTAGCAGGAATTAGTTTGCTCCAATTGGTGCCGCTTCTGCAATTTTAGGCGTCAACAGCTTCTTCAGGGAATTTATTAACACTTTGCAAAAATAAATTACAACGAGATCAAGATTCCTCGAAGTAACACATTTTCAAGATACTCTTCATAATAATAATAAATAAAATACGGAAATCGCGAGGAAAATTGGTCGACTCACAGCTAGCGCAGGACGTTCTTCAGAAGGCGAAAATAAATCGCAAATAAATATTCTACTAAATGAGGGATGAAGTCTTAATAATATATAACAAAACAGTGCACGTCATAGTTTAAAGATTTTCTGATCCACTACTCTCCACAGCCAGAGAACTTCGTCTCAATTTTTTCTGAGACAGCTCGAGCAGGTTGGTCACCTCGAACGCTCGAAAATCGTTCGCCGTCCGATCGATGGGAGAAAATCGAGGGAGATTCTGGTGGTCGTATCGATTATTTCGCAGCGCAAGGGTGAACGTGTCGACGGAACGTTTCAGACCGACACGACGGAGCGTTTCAGACCGAACGTTTCCAAGTGTTTCTTTTTAGCGGGTCGAACGGTTGACTAACCCCGAACAAACCGAGACGGTTCCTTCCGACGGAAACGTGGACGCCAGATTTCTGTAAAATCGGCCCTATTTATTCTAGCATCCCGGCATTGTTGCCGGGAAGCGTGTCGGGACACGCTTTCCAAATGCTTTCGCCGACGATTGTCGGCTTTTGCCAACGGTTTCTTCTTTCAACCCCACCCACAACCCTTTCCGTCTTCCTCCACCCTGCCCCTTTCTTGAAAGCGTGATTCTTAGACGCGAGCTACGTCTCGAAGCGACTCTCATGCGAACCGCCTGAAATCTTCAGCTCACCCCACGCTGTTTCCACTTCCCGCGAATTGTTTTCAGACTTCACTGAATTTCTCCTGATTTTAGGGTTTATTTTATTCGATACTCCTTCAAGGCATTTTTATTTGAAACAATCTCACGATATCTGTGGAAAATTACATTTTAAATGCGCCTCGAATATTTCTAGTCTGCTGTTGTGGTTGAAGAAGAACGGTAATTATTATATACTAAAATTAATTATGAGTTTGGTGAAATTTAGCTATGATGTAGTACTTGAAAAAATATTCAACGTGTATATTCTGGCGGCAGAGGTTTTTAAATAGGAGGTAATAACAGCCCTTGGAATTATAGGTAAAAATCTGACTGTCCGACCAGTGACGGATCTTTCCACTGCGTCACGGAACGTGTTCGATTTATTTCGAATGAACTGTGTGGAATTTTCTGGAATTTTGCGGGGTTTATTTTGGGGTGAACAGCTTGCTGATCCTCCCAAATAGTTATCGTCGAGTAATCATCGCGTTCGTAGAATTTTTCGTTAAAATAATACCGAGCTGCGCGGCAACTTGAAATAATTAGTGAATAACGTACGAGGGGCAGGTGAAAATCGAATGAGCATCATCCTAATAATGCCGGCACTCGTTCAGTCGAATTATTTACTATTAATCGAATCGAACGTAATCGAATTCTCAGTTTCGCCGAAACAACCGAATTTCCCATCGACGTGATCATTCGATTCTTCCGGATCGGTTAAATGTTTCCCGGTTAATCAGAAAAATTATTCATATTCCGCCGCATCAGCGTGCACGTGATTTTGTCGGTCATCTTTCAGCGCCTCGAGCGCAACAACGAACAATTTTCCCGGCCCGATGGGAGGCGAAATAAAAAACAATGACCAGCCCGATGAAACAGAATTATTTTCCGTTCACGCTGTCGAATACCGGGACGCGGATCGATAGGATCGAATCCGTGCGAGTCGACTCTTTCCTATGAAACCCGCGTCGTGTTTGTCAATGAATTCAATGATCGTAAATAATTTAATATCCGGCCCGGTTTCACGGCTGACGAATTAAAATCCTGCCGTGCGTTCTCGCTCGAAGCCATCGAATCGATCCGCTCGGTTTTTAATAATATTCCTTCATTTCGAGAGCCCCCCTAATTAATATTCGCTCCGACCAAGCAGAAGATCGTAAGCTCGTTTAATTATTTTAAATCGTTCCCTTTTTTCGCTCCACGGTCGTTGAAATTGTGAGCGGATTAATTTATTGAACAATGACGAACGTTTAATGGAATTCATAAACGATCGAACGACTGGATAATCGATTGCATGGTACATAAATAGTTATTATTATTGTTTCGAGCCTTAACAAATTTTTAATTTTCGATTTATCTATGAAATGTATGTAACCGTAATAGTTATTAAGAATTATGCATGCTGGCTGTACAAATTCAGATTGTAAAATTTTCTTTTTTGAATCTTCGGAAGTTTCAGTCGAAAATAGTGACCAGCGAATTAACAATTCGCTGAAAGAACGATTTGATTGAGTTTCCCCGGAGAATTTATCGGGGATTGTTCACTTGTTCGCGGTGAGTCTTCGGGAGAAGAGGTTCGAGGATCGAAGTGGTCGGTAATTGATTTAGATTCGAGCGGTGGATCGTGCGCGGAATTTTTCCGCGCGAACTACGCTAATTGCGAGCGGAATAATTCATGCCCGGTGAAAATCGATGAGTCCCTCGGAACGTTCCGCACACGCGTGGATTTTTTGGCAATCTGTCGTAGATTCATTATGCACTGAACTAAAGGAATTTTGAAACTTTATTCGGGATGTCCGGTTCAAAAAAGTGCGTACAAATGATTCAAAACAGTTAGAAACAATTGATAGCGTTCTGAATAGCGTGCAAGCTTCCGAACTGATCTGTTCAAGGTCACTTCCCCACAACAAATTAAATTCTCGTCTTATTACAGTCTTTATTTTCTTTAGATCAAGTTGACAGGACCGTCAAGTGTCATTGAATTTTATCAATAATAATTGCTGACTATGATTATATATTATATTATTTAGAACAATTTATAATAATAACCCTCAATAAATTTTGACTAGCATCAGTGTTGGAAAGGTAGTAGAAACTGTACCATTAATTAGTAGAATACTCATTCATTTTTATTTTTACTTAATTAATATGTAATATTCACAAAAATATAATAATAAGATTTTCGACATTGGCAGACAAACATTAAAAAATATTGTACGAAAGGGGAAAACGACCTTAAACGTACTTCATAACACTACTTACACCCTCCAAGGGTTAAAAAGTATTGCAGTTATATTATTATAAATATATATTGTTGTTAAACTATATTGTATCATTTACAGCGAGTATCGTGCCCCGAGCGAACGTTTTAATAAAAGCAGAAACGCGATACGAGGGCAAATCGAGTTTCACCGGGTGTCAGAGGGTGGGAACGCGGGGGTTGGAGGGTGGTGGACACAGTTATTTTAAAGGAGCAAACAGGCCTCGCCCTTGTCGATGTTTCAGTGTAAATAATGCCGAACGAAACGATGTCCATTGCATTTCCGATGCGTTGTTCCGGTTAAGCGAATTACACTGATTGGCGTATGAATTGGCGACGCGAATCCACTCGAATCGAATAGAGTCGTTAAGTGAGGTACTTTTTATACTGATCTGGAATCATTGATGATCAGCAGTTTCATTGTTTTAAAACAGCATTAATACTGAAGTCCTCTATTGCACCTAATTCGTACAAAAATATTATTCATTTAAAAGTGCTGGAGTACAGAGCTGAAAGCTGTCGTCAAATTCTACCAGGAATTTCGAAATCATTTCTGTAAGGTCAATTTCGAGGTGAAGTCAAATTAATTACCAGTCAGAATCGAGAAAAATCGAGTCCAGGGGAAGATCGACCGAACTCTATTTCTGGTCGAAATTTACTTGTTTGTAAAGTATATTTTATCTGTTAAATTATTATTCTTCAAAATTTTTTCATGCGATTATTATCCCTTGTGGCATTTTCTGGTTTAAGTGTAAGTCTGAACTTTCAAATTGCTCTCCTTTATAATATATTTTTTTGAATGAGATCTTCTCCTGTATCCTTCAGTTGTATCATACTACTTTTTCTCTGTGCACTTCTTTACCGACTTGTGGAATAATAATTCAGAAGAAGCTCCTGAAAAAAATTCACGAGCCCTCGAAAGAGTGTCGCATGATCTTCGTACGTCGTCAGATGTCGAAATAAGCCGGCAATCCTCGGCGCTCGCCCCTGAATATCCTCTCGCGAATTCCCGCCGTTTCTCCCTTTTCGCGGATCCATCGAAAATCCACGGAACGGAGCCGCACACGCTCAGTCGACCGCGGAAATTCACAAATTTCCAGATATCCGCGAGTTTAAAAGGTTAGGGGAACCGTCGACAGCTTCCGTACACCTGTACGTTCAAATCGGGGGCAACTTCACCTCCGTCATCCGCTCTAGATCCTTTAAAAATCCCGCGACGCCATATAAAGGGGCTGAAAAATCTCATACTGCACTGAAAATTGTTATTGAAAATTTAATTCGACCGTAACAGCTTTTTAGAATGCACCAAAAAGTCGGATATAGTGTGAGCAAGCGTTTGGTAACATTTTATATCTGTGTTAATCGGATCGAAGTATTTAAAACGTGGGGATTATTTTTTGAGGGTGGTTATTTATCATAAATTATTTTAAATGTATTCGTCTAAGCAGGGGATAGTTTATAGCAGAATAAAAGTTCTCTACTGCTCCGTAGAAGAAATACCATACTTGTTATATTCTAATTAAATAATTTATCAAGTTTTCACCCACATTAAATTGTTTGGACTATAATAATTATTTTCTACAGACTGCTATGTGTATTAAACCATTCTGAAAGTATCTGTGCGAGGACTAAGTTGACTGCAGCGTAGATTTCAGCATGAACATTTTGATCATGCTATCAGTGAACTTCCACGCTGAAATAAATAGTTTGAGAGCAAAGAGTGGAAAAGTTTCGGTTCGCCGTCAGCTCGTGCTAAGTTTCTCGTTGTTTCTGCTTGCAGGAGTGGAACGATTACAAGTTGAAGTGGAACCCGGATGATTATGGCGGCGTCGACACCCTCCACGTGCCATCCGAGCATATATGGTTGCCGGACATTGTTCTTTACAACAAGTAAGTCGATAAAACTCTGCGAACCGCCGTGCACCTAAAGCGAACGATCTTTAAAATTCGCGAAGAATTCTCACGAGCGATTTTGGAACGTGAAATTTTTTACCATTGAATCCTGTGCGACGAAACGAGCGTATTGCCGGCACAAACGTCTCGTTCGCTTCGATAAAATACGGCGAAAAAACAGTATGGCGCGGTCCAGCGACGGAAAAGCAATTTTCTGCGCGACGCGTTGCACGGAGCAGCGTGTGAGGTCTGCTCCGGCAATTTGTTCGTTCGAGCGATTTTTACAAGCAAGAAAAGCCACGTTAAAACAGCTGTTCGATACTCGAGGATATTACGGAAAGCTCGCCGCTTCTCGTAACCTCGTTCTTCGTAATTTATATCGGCACGTCGCCGAGCAATAAACGCGACGATAAACGCGCGTCCCTTCGGCCTGGACCCATAAGGTCGCCCGTCGATTTTTCCCAATTTTTCAACTAATTTTACCAGGTCCACAACATCTGTCAACCGGCAATTCAGCGACTGCGCGGTAGAGTACGCTGACGGTGCCATAGTTTCCATTGGAGGTCGTGGAACATTGTAACAATTGATATGAGAGATAATTTATTTTTTATAATATTGTGAGAAGGTATCAGGTCCAGTGGTTAGGGCAGTGAAGTACGGAGTGACTATAATGATCTATAGAAAAATTTACACAGATAAAACAACTCGTGTCGGACCGCACGCTGTCCTATACTACTTAAAACAGCACAAGCGGTGATATTTGTCCTCTCACAGTCTTTTAATTTTTAGAAACAATTTATCGATTTCTATATGGTAATTTACATATTATACTTCTCCGCGTATACTTTAGAAATGACCTTGGCGAGTACAGTCACCCATAGAGCCAACAAACAAATTACAAAAAATTGACGAACATAAAAATTTCAACAATTAATTAAATTCACACTGCATTCCATTTTTATGCATGAAAGTACCCTAAAAATGGTATGGTGTCCAAGAGGAGAGGGATTGATAAAAATATCTTCTGCCACAATTAAAATTTGTATAAATTCAGTTGAAATTTAATCCGGGATGGCGGTGACCGCCTCAAAAGCTCGCGCAGGACGGAAACACCGAAGCGGTGTGTCGAAGAATTAATTAGAGGGGTGTTGGAATGGCTATGGGGTCCACACGAATCCGGTTTTACCGTGGCAATCGTGCGGGTCGTTGTTCAGCCACAAAAGGGGAATCCGTCGGGCGATAACCGGTGACGAAGTCAGCCGGACGACCATAAGGCATCGTTGTCGAAGAAACGAGGTTGTCGAGGTGCGCCTTCTCGTAAAAGTGTCGTCCATTGCGGCGAACTACATCCTATTTCTCACCGTTAACCCCATGGCTACGTGCAGGGCGGCGTCTGTGTGAGCCTGCAGGTGTTACCCGGACCGTGTGTGTGCGTGCACGGGAGAGAAGGCCGTGGATTTTCAAAATGGCCTTAGCTGAAAACGTCACGTACCACCGTCGGAATATTCCGCGAGAGTTTACGAGATACCGTGCTCTGCACTTTCTACTAAAATCCTGTGAACTATGGCCGGACCAAGGTGACGGACGACCCAGTCCCTCCGATACACCGCCGTCCAACGGGGAAAGAATGGGAAAAAGGGGATCAACCTGGAGAAGATTAAAGGGAAACCGTGCGACTGGAATTATTATGAACCCCTGGGATCATTCCAAAGCGCTTGCTCCTGCCTGTGCTGGGAGACTTGGACCTTTTTGGAAGCTGCGGCTCGGTTAGATCCGAGGATTTCTGGGTGAAACTGTTAGAGGGTGTCTTTGGTGAGCTTCGAATTATTTAGAACTAGAATTTCTGTTCCGCTTCATAACTGATTTGAAGACTCTGGATTTTTTTTATTTATTCCACCGCACTTGGCCCCAGCTTTACTGGGTGACTAGGAATTTCTTGGAGCTTGCAGTTTGGTCAGATCCAAGGATTTTCAGTCAACATTGTTGCTGGAGAAGTTCTAAGCAAGAATGCTTGAATTTAATAGACACTCTCGTTGTTGAATGTAGCCAATCGATTTTCGGAATTATTTAGAAGAACTCAGGCTTCAGAAGACGATGACCTAGTCTGTCAGGACCAGTGTTGCTGCGCCTAAGAATTCCTCAATCTCTATCATCACGCCTCAACAATCAGTTTTTAAAATGGAGTGTGTGGTCTCGAACAACCTACTTTCCTGTAGTGTTCCACGGTTGGCTGGAAGAGCATTCAGGGTCGAGAACGTCCAACCAGCCGTGGAACACTGTATATCTGTCTCCAGCGTCACCCAAACGTCAATTATCAGAGCATGTCCTCACCATTGCCCTGTTCTCAATTTTTCTAATATTCCAAATGAATCGAAATGCCGCCGTAGACACCTTGAAGACACATTCTTGCTTCCAGAGCAACGCGCGTTCAGTCGCACACGTCCGTTAATTACCCCGACGACGATTGACACTCGAATCGATTAATCGAGCGAGAAGATTGTCCTGTTTACAGCGACGATTGCTGCTTATTGTTTCCAGCGGCACGCGTCAGTAATCTCGATGAGTTTATTTCAATTACAATGGGAGGCTGAAGTGGCATCGACTCTGCATGGAAAATCACAAAAGAACGATCCCCTCGAAGTCGAAACACTCGACATACATTACGTCCTTTCAATTACACGAAGCGATAGAATCGATCGTCCTGGCGTCCGCGCGAACAGGCTCGAAGTATATCGGCGCTTTGTGCCGGCATGGAAATTTCCTCTCGATGGAAAAACAATTTCCATCGAACAGCCGATTATCTTATTAATACAGAGGGACAGCGTTTCAGAGGAAACACAGCGGAACGTTCGACGGGATTCTTTCTCGCGATTTCAGGACGTCGAGTGTGGAACGGAGGGTATCGTTACGATGAATTCTGATGGCGTCGATCGTTTGATATCCAACAGACCCGGTGACCGTGTTCCTTTGACCGTCTGATCGAATTTCGAGCCCCTGTTCAAGGCAATTCGATGTTTAATAACTTGCTCACGGGCTTGTCTCCGTGCAGCTGAAAGTTTCGCCGTTCACGTCCACAAAGAACCTCGATATTCGTATGAATAATTACTGGGACCTGAGAAACTCGTTTGTCGCTCGCTGTGGAGGATGTTGAACGAAAGATGGCTCTAAAATGTTTAGAAAATTCACAGCGAACTTTTAGAGCAAGGTAAGACCTCGGTTATCCGATGAAAGGGCATCCAAAAATTAGTGCACGTGAGGTAGAAGCTGAAATTGACATTGGTGGTACAGTCTACCTAATTTCGTACCACTGTGTATTTCATATTCTACAATAAAATTTTAATTTTTATGCAAAACAGGCTAGGTATCCGCCAGCTCTATTATCACGCAGTTAAGAAATTACCAGAGCTCTAACGAAAAGAAATATAAAATTCAAGTGTGCATAGCTTGAATAAAAAATTAGTCCAAGAATTTTAATAATATTTTGTTTTCATAGAAAAAGCTTCGAAGGTGGCGAATTTAGTTGCTAACCGAATAGTTACAGCGTTGGTCATCCTTTTATCAATCATAATTCGGATAATCGAGGTTCTATTGTATTCTAATGTCAAGCAAAGTGTTCATAGAGTGACACCTAGTAACTCTAATAAAACTTGACTACAAGTTTGCAGCTTTTAATAATTAAAAATTTAAAAAGTAGTAGTGTGTGAGTGAACAGGAAATTTTCAACGATACATTGAAAAATCGTTTTACCATGCAATACAATAAACAGATAAAAAAGAATGTAGAAAACGAAGGAATCGAGAGTTGACGGTCCTCCAGAGGGTGAAAGAGGGCGGTTTCCCGAAACTTCAGCCTGATTAACTCTTGCCACGTAGAAGTTGGAGGTGAACGACCAGTCTCGGTCAGTTCTATCGACTCTTCTTCGTGGATGGTCCAGGAGGTGGTTCCCTTAGGTGTATCAATTAAATCGAAGTCGAGCAGCTCCTGTAAACTTCACTCTTGTCGCCATTCGATCCTCGATGTCTGAGCTTTTTCACACGTGCAATTTCACGGTCTACAGCGACGCCCTGTGCTTCCTGCCATACTTTTTTAATTCGACTGACAGTTCCAAGAAACGTTTTGTTACTTTCTGGAAAATTTCACATTCGTCTTTTGCAGTTGAGAAATTTTTTAACAGGATGAGCCAGCGACAGGAATTCAGTTTTACAGAATGTTTTTTAGAAAACAGATTGCAAGTGAGTGGATTTTTTTCTTGAATTCCTTCGTGTATGTAGAAGGTACGGTACTGGTAATTTGACAATCAGGGTTAATTGTATAAATTTAAAAATCATAGGGACTCTATTTATTTTTCTTCTAAGAAGACAGTAGAGTTCAAAGGGTTAGAAAATAATTCAAACAGTTGGTTTAATTGTTTATAAATTGGTGGAGATTTTAGGGAAATAGAGGGACCATTAAATGACGCTTATGTCTAAAATACATTGTTTTTAATATAAATCATTATCCTAAAAAATATTGCATTACTCCATCAGGTTCTTGTCTTTCTATATTACCTTTCCAATATTTGTAATCCTTAGAATTTTATCAAAATTTCTTCCAGCGTGATTCAATTAAACTTAAGGCACCGGCAAGATTGTATTAATCACCACGAGGGTAATTGTACATTATTTAACCATCCCAATGCTTCCATAAATATAGATCCTACATCAAAACGTAGAATTTGAAAGCCAAAGAAGCTTCTCTTAGCTTAACTTTCATAAATTACTCCTGACACACGGAAGAGAGTCTTCGTCACGAGTATAGCTCGTTGTTATAAGACTGGGGGTTGATAATGAACAATAGTTTTGTTTCTCGCGGTGAAATAGGATCGAGCGAGTGTTTCGGTCCAGAGAAAGGATTTTCCGTAGCCGTTCCATGGGTTGGTATCGCGATACATAATGCAAAAGTCGCCGCCTCGTGGCAAGACGTTCGTCGACGAGCGTCCTCTCGTTCTCCATTCCTCTTTATTCTCTTTCGAGTGCTCCGAGTGCACTCCGTCGCACGGATACGATCGAGAGACCGAAGTGAGACTCAACAAATTCGATCTGGATGCATAGAAATGGAACAGTCCCACCCCTCCGCTCTCCGCACCGCCGAAAAAACAGAAAAATCCCCTTCGTCTCGAGTTCCCCCGAAGAATTTATTATTCTGCTTAATGCAGCCTCTTCAAGGTCGCTCTTTCTCCGTTTAGAAGGCGGCGAGACCGAGCCCTTCGTGGTTACTGCCACTCCACTCCGTTGGGGGTGAAATTTGGAACCCTTGCAGGATGACGAAAAGCAAATCTTATTAGAATAAATTAAAATTTTTAGATTTATTTTAAAGAGTTTCGAAAGCTTTAAATGCACTCATAAAATATTTGTAAATTCCTGACGCGAACAAAAATTGATTGGGTTGAGTTATAAATAACTTCTGACACATGACAGATTTTGTTTATTCTTCACCCTGGGCTACTGATGTTTGTTTCATATTTTAAGGTAAGAATCTCTAAAACGTGGAAACGCTGGAGAAGCAGCAATAATCATTCAGCAATAAATCATAAATAAATGTAAGAAGATAACTCGGAAGTCACTTATGACTCAACCCAATAGATAAATTTGTGGTTCTATTTCAAATCGTGAATTTCTGTCCATTCATGAAGACAATTGATTCCCTAGTAACAGGCCAGGTGTTAGAACGAAATAATAAATGGCTCTTGTTCAGATTCGTGAGCGATACCTCAACATCCCTATCTTGATCACTACCATCACCACTCGCACACATTGCTTGTACTCCTGCGTTTATCGTTCTGTCTACTTACACTTGATCTTTCCACACACTGTTCTACACATCACTGGCTCCCTAGCTTCCAAAATAGATGGACGTCATTGTTTCTCGACGATCAAAATTCCATCCTGAGTTTTGCAGCTACGCGTCTCACAGATTACAAAGAATCCTTTCTCTATGTACTCATGCACCAGGATCTAAAGAGATACGAGCTTTATGAAAGTGATTTGTATGTATGCATGCAAATCAACCGACGCTCGAGCACAGTGTGTTCCGGGGAGAGGGTTCTTCTGTAACCGAAACTTCGACGGAAGTTTTTCCTTGAGAAAACGGCTTTTTCGGCGAACGAGAAGTTTCCTGAGGGGCGAAGTTTTCACGAGAAATCGATGAACGCCGGCCAAGGGCGAGGGTGCCGTGGGACAGACACGAAATTTAATTAAGAAACGAAGGGCTCGAGGGATGAAAAACGATCAGTAACGCGTTTCCTGGCGACTGTCGTAAATAAGGGCGCGTAATAAGACGTCAGGCCCTTATCAATACACTGACAAATACGATTCTTATATATTATCGCCTGATGCTGCGTGAAACCTGATATTGAAGTAGTAACAGTCGACCGTATGGCGGACGGCGTTAAGTAGTACCAGTCAGTCACACGTCAGACCTTTCTTAAATTACGACTTTAGAATTTTTTAATTCAGTTTCTACATAAATCCTGCAGCTTTTACAGTCTTCTTTTTAATTTTGAGTGGTTCTGCGACCGCCTGAAATTTTATATTGCGGCTGAATTAATGTTTAATATAATATACAATTTTTCTCCATTCAAAAAAATGTTGTTCAAACTTCCACCGCAGCACTATCGATTACTTTTCGTACACACGTAAAAAATACATCGACTTCTCTCGAATATGGCTTGCAAACAGTTTACAGAAATATTTATAGCAAACGTACATATTTATTTTCCAATATTTTTACATTTTAATATAGGTAAAGGTAGAGAGGCTCAATTTTCGTTATCCACAGGATAGTTGTTGAAATTTAAAGGCGTCAGACTGCATAAATATTCAGAGTTTGTTGGTAAATAAACGAGGACGCGTTCTGATTCGCAGGATTTCGTAGACGGGAGTACAGATTCCAGAGTGAAAGCAATATTCGCGACAATTGAAATCACGATGGCCCGCTACCAGGAATCCGGTTTCATTTATCAAATTTCATTTCTCCTACGGTTAAATGCAATTCTGTTCCGCGCGCGCACGGAAACAGAATACCACGCGGAAAGATAAAGACAATCGAGGCGAACGAGCGAGATACGGCGAAACAAGACGATAACGATAACGATATTCGCGGTTAATCGAGAATCAGCGGATTCAATCGAACTCGCCGCAAATACTCTCCCGCGTTAACCGTCCGCCGTGGAAAACCCGGGAAACAGATATTTTCTTCGCTCTCGCGCGACGTTCGTTTCAATTTTCTCCAGAAATTCGCTCCTCGTTGAAATTAAAATCGAAAGGCAATTTTCGTGGCGTTTTATATAAATGCAGAGGTTGAACTTTTAAATAATTATAAAGCTCAACATACAAAATAATCAAGGAAATAATAATACTGTATACTTTCTATACAACAAATATTTTCTTGCACACACACGTTCACGGGGATAACGAGATCTCTGCCTAGATGGAATTACATTTGAGAACCTTCAAAAATCTGATGCAGCTTCGACAAATGATCCTAAGTGTCCTGGATCGTAAAGAAAGATTATAAATTCATTTTATAAGCAGGCTACAGAAGATATGAGCCAATGGACACATTATCTACTAGTTACGAACTATTGTTCTTCTATGTTATAACATTTGCTTGTTGTTATTTATAACACTTTGAAAATAAACGAGAAAATTAAAAAAAAATTCATTCTACGTGAACAGTTCGAATCGGACGAAATTCGTCACGTCTCCAACTACTTCGATGAATTCTATTAATCATGAAATGAAGACCGTAGGCCAATAAGAGGCTCCCAAAAATAAATCTGCCGTGTCCGTCGATGGCGGTAAACGCAGCAGAATATAAACGAAAGATTATTCCTCGGCTATCGGCTAATTATACAACACAGAGCACCGAGAGCGAATGACGCGCGGATGGTGGAGGGTGAAAAAAAATCGTTTTCGCGTTTGGGGGTTGGAAAAGTTGAAATTACATGGAAACTATTTCCCCGGGGTTGCGGGTTGCAGCGGAGGAAAACGATTTTCGTTGAAAACTGATCCAATAGCGTGCCTGTAAAAAAAAGCTCGGCTATTGCCTTGAAACAGATAGTCCGGGATCCAATAAACTGCATCGGGGTGCAATCAACGATGCAAATGCATCGTGGCCCGCCAGAAAGAAAGTGCAAAGTGTGTTCCTTTTTTTTTCCCTCCCGTTTTGTTTATTCATCGCGACCCCCTTTTTGTTTTTCGAGTCGCGAAAGTTCGATCGAAACTCGACGCGAATCGCGAACGTATGGAAATGAAACGGGCGTGGGTGTAATCAGCGGTGCCGACCGGACAACTTCCGGGGAAAATGCAGCGACAGTTTTGCATACGGGAATGCCTTCGTGTCGCATAATTAATTGTCTCGGATTTGCTTGTTACCTGCGCGATGGGGACGGATGGGAATGGAAATCGAGTTTCCAAAGTGTTTTCCGCGTTCTTTGGGAATCACCTATTCGACCGTACGCTGTTTTATTATTGTGACACGTTGTCTGCTTTATTCGATGGTGCGAGAAGAGGGGAAATTATTTATTTCTGTCTTGCATTAAATTAGGGAGCGATACTCGAAGCAATTATTGTGAATGTGGGTTATAACGAGTAAAAATATCTGCTGTAATTTATAAAATAATTGGACGAAAGTACTGATGACATGAAAATCGAGCAACTAAAAACTTTATTTATAACATCGTATACTGCACTGGAAATGTTGAAATGCCTAGAATTTTCAATATCGAAATAAAAGTCGACCCCTTTTCCCATGACAGCATATCCGCACTCGGTTCAAAATGTAAAAATGATAAATAATTGATTACCATTAATGGGGAAATTACAGTTGGGCCATTGTACGAATGTCCATGCAGCGTAAAACGAGAATGGATTAGTATTTTTCCCGGTGGAGTGAATATTAAGCCCGACCATAATCAGACCACGTAAACGAGATAACGCGAACATCATCCGATTTTCCTCTGTTCGGGAGTATAAATAGGGGATGATTCGAAGTCGCGATTAATCCATCTAACAATGGAAAACTGCCAACCTCTGACTTTTTCCCACCCTATGGATAATTACA
This sequence comes from Macropis europaea, assembly GCA_916610135.2. Lineage (NCBI taxonomy): Eukaryota > Metazoa > Arthropoda > Insecta > Hymenoptera > Melittidae > Macropis > Macropis europaea. The sequence continues at coordinate 2,645,572 of OU744352.1, read as the reverse complement.
TCGATTCCTTTTGTTTCCTAGATTGCTCTAACGTAGCAGTTTCCTCTCTCGTCAAGGCAGAAGCTATCTTATGAAATTGATTCTCATTGAGAGATTAAATGGAAGGATTATACTTTGGTATAACAGAGTTAACCGCGTGTTCGAAGGGCAGTGTATCATCAAACATTTCTATCTCGGTATCCAGAGACTCGAAATCGATGTCAGTAACCAGTCTTAAGCGGATTTTCATCCCCTACACGCTGGTTTGTGTTAGAATGGCGTATCTCTGCTCGTTTTGCCAAAAACTCAAAATGTACGGGGGGTATGCGTAAGGCCTCCCAGCCAGCTCCGTCGAATCCCTACAATTTTTAATTTCTTGCTCGACTCCCATCGATTAGAAATCAATACGAGTGATCTATCATACGCAGAGTACCATCCCCTATACGCTGATTGGTGTTAGACTGCTGTATCTCTATTTGCTTTCCCAAAAACTCAAGAATTGGGGGGGTATGCGTAAGGCCTCCCAGTCAGGCCCGACGAATCGCTTTCGTTTTCAATTTCTAACTCGACGCCTATCGATTCTAAATCGATGCTAGTAACGTACCATACGCAGAGTTCCATCCCCTACGTGTTCATTGGTGTTAGAATACCGTATCTCTATTGGCTTTGCCGAAAACTCAAGAATTGTGGGGGTATGCGTAAAGTCTTCCAACCAGGCCTATCGAATCCCTTCCGGTTTTAATGTCTAGCTCGACTCCCATTGATTAGGGATCGATGCCATTAACCTATCATACGTAGAATTTCGTCCCCTACACGCTGGTTGTGATTAGAATGCCGTATCTCTATTTGATTTCCCAAAAAGTCAATAATTGTGGGGGTATGTGTAAAGTCTTCCAACCAGGCCCGACGAATCCCTTCCGGTTTCAATGTCTAGCTCGACTCCCATTGCTTCGAAATCAATGCCAATAACCTATCATACGTAGAATTTCATCCCCTAAACGCTGATTGGTGTTAGAATGCCGTTTCTCTATTGGCTTTGCCAAAAACTCAAGAATTGTGGGGGTATGCGTGAGGCCTCCCAGCCAGGCCCGGCGAATTCCTTCCCTTTTCCATTTCTAGCTCGACTGCTATCGATTCGAAATCGATGCCAGTAGCCTATCTTAAGCAGAATTTCATGTGCTACGCGCTCATTTCTGTTAGAACGGAACAGACATGAGATAGTACCTCCAATGGTCCACAAGTTACGAAATTCCAGCAGCATCCAGGGTTCGAAACCCCCAGAATTCTGTTCTCCAGTCGAGACCTCAAAACCACCACTTGAAACTCAACAACACAGGGTGTTCTCCGGGCGAAAGCGGCAGCGCAGCCGCAAAGTAATCTCGAAACGGAAAGTTTCATGTAAAAACGCTGGCAGGGAGAGGGAGCGGAGTCGTCAGGGTGGATGCGTCCGATAGGAAGTCTCAGTGCAATCAACGGGGGTAAATAGGGTGGTCGGTTGTAGGGGCTACGAAAAGGGCTCGCTCGCGGTACAATGACCCGCGTACGTGCGGGCGAAATGCAAAGTTAAAATATGCAGGGAACGTACGTGAGCGGGAATCTCGTTACTCCATTATCGCCGGATTACTGCGGCTGCAGCTCGTCCCAGACGCGGTAATCCGGTCGTGCCGGAAGCGTACGCGTTAACGAAGTAACACGGCCTCAAAGTAACCGCGTTTCTGGACCTTGCTCGCGAGATAACCACCCACTGCATATACACGGACACAGGGACACGCCGCCCCCTTCAAAATTGCCTCCTAACCCCCCTCTCGTTTAACGTTTAAAACCTCGTTTCTACGTGCAACCCCTTCATCACGCTCGAATATCCTCGTCCGGCTTCAATTAACCGGACACGGGATTTTTTACGACCCACCGACACGGTTCTCCGCTGGAATCCTTCAGGGATGAGATTTGAGGATTTTGTTGGTAGGTCAGCAAGAAAAGTATAATCATAACAAATTATGTTTTCTTTAAACACCAAGCGTGGTACCAGTGACCCAATTAATCGAATATTAAAATCAGCCAATACAGTTACGAACAAGGTTGATTTTTTCAGTGGCTGTATTCAAAGCTTTAAAAAATCTTTACGCAGGGCACTGTGCGCTGTTTAAATAATGTTTAATTATAAATTCATTATAGTCGCGACGCGTCGATTCTGTTTTGACAGCTCGACGTCGCATATGTACAACAGAGATAATTGATAAAAATAATGCGTGGTCTATAATGGACGTTTTTCTTGAATCGACAATGGTAGCGGACGTGTTAATAAGAGTATTGACATTTTATAGCGTGTCTGACCAGGCATGGGAGTTTCCACTGTGGTAGTCAACGTGTTAATATTATGTTGTTGCGACTGTTTTTATTTTTCCTAGTGTGTTTTAATTTCTTACTTACGTGTGCACATTGGGTTTACACCCGTACAATTTGCAAATAAATTAAAATTGAATCTACAATATTTTCCATTATTGACTTTTGTTTTATGCACAAAGCTGTACTAAACTCGTGCCATCTTCTCGACGACGCCGCTTATCAGCAAAAGACAATCTCTCTCTCTCTCACACACACACACACACTGTGCATGTCCGTGATCCCTGCATTCGTAATAATCGATTAAGCGTTGCTCGTAAATTCCCCAGCGCGGGAGCGTAGCATTAAATCGCTCGCGTTGAATGAAACGGAGAGGGGTGTTTAATTCCCGCGACACGGGCGGAACACGTAACGACCATACACATGACTTACGAGCATTAAGTCAGAAACTTGATATCTCCGCGAACAGTTCAATTTCCTTTTAATTCAACGTCTGTTTCAGACGGTCGAATGTATTACCGTGGCTGATAAGCCGGAGCACTTCTGTACCGTTCCGGAGGAACGTCGCGTGCCGTCTCTCGCGCTCATCCTCGCCGTGAGTTTCATGAATCATCGACTTACACGTCGCTCGACCGGCGAACACCTTCCACCGATACGCTCCAAGAGACTCAACGGGAACGGCCGTGTAGTTTCGCGAAAATACGGCTGCGAAACGATTTTTTAACGGGCCCGAGGTTTCGCCGTTCATCGACACCGAGTTATCGGGCTACGTGCTGATTCGATAATGCACCGATGCAACGCCGCGAATGCACTCTCTTCCTGCTACCAATAAAACGACAGGGTTGCTTTATTGCTTTGTAATGGCGGCCGTAACGACCTGCTGAATTTTTCCACGCTGACGCGCCTCTCACGAGTTTTCCGCTCCTTCCCATCGATCTTTCTCCTTTATCTTGCGCGAAATTGTATAACCCCGGCGATCTTTCCTGGTTTATGGAGAAATAGCGTGAAGTACAAACTATTCTTGTAATTTATCTGGGTACTGTAGCTGGTCGACCTGTAGTTCGACGTATAAAAATTAATCAGGACCACAAATTTCCTTCCTTATAATATTTTCAATCTCTAAAGGAATTGCCTGAACAAGCACTGTATTAAAATTCCCAACGTTTCGTCAGCGCTGCAGCTAGCCCCATCAGAGGTCTGAGGGTGCACAGGGATAGCTAGTTAATTAAAAAAAATTTATAGTCTGCCCGATGACCCTGGGGTACCTTGAAAAGAGTCCTCACATCATTATCAGTCATTTGAGTCCGAGTAATTAATTATAAGACAGTGCAGCGTAGTCTTTATACCTGATTGTACTACCAATCGTGTCTTCGGAGCTGAACACTAGGTCTGACCCGATACGTGCCAAGCCCACGGCCCTGTCGGTTCACCCAGACAGCCCCTGGAGCTTCCTCGACTCCTACCGGTCCATGGAAACGCAGCCTGATTTCGAGCGGACGCGTTTTCACCGCATAAACGCGCGCGTCTGGTAAATTCGTCGACAGCTGATACACGTTGATTGCTAATTGCTGTGTCTCGGTTTCTGAGCACGGAATCGCGTTATCGACGGGGACGGGGGCGGCTGAAGTTTTCGGGGGTGGAAGAGCTGTTCCAGGTGGCGTGGCAGGGAAACGCGTGTTAAGGATGCTTCGCAGCAACTGCTGCGCTAATTCCTTTGAGTAATATCGGCGCGGGTTCACTGTTGTTTGAGCGCTGCTCCCAGTTCGCGAATTTTCGCGACACCGCGCGAACTGTCTCCCCGAAATGGAAATGAGGTATAACGGTTTCCAGCACGATCTTCGTGCCTTGTTCTCGGCGAAGTGTACTTCGAGGTTTGGGAAATTTGTTGTTCGTAATTTTTCGAGCATCCGCACTTAAGAACCTCCGAAATTCATGCTCTCGGAAACGATGTCTCCGAGAAAGAAAACATTACAGCGGAACCTCGACTATCCGGACGCGGCTCATCCGTAAATTCTACTTCTGTGTTAATTATAAGGTGGAATTATCTTTAGTGACATTGAGTACTTTATTTTGTACCATCCTGTAGTTTTATATTCGAAACCAGAAGTATCATTTTTGTGAGAAACATAGGTACAATGTGAGGCAGCTCGTTGCTGATCACAGTTCAGATAATCGAGGTTCTACTGTACTTTGTAATTTGTCTACTTCTGAATGGGTGGAATTGCTCACAACAGAACACCCGGTATGCATAATCTATTTCTTTGAGCATTAACCTCTTCAGGGTCGAATTGTTTACAATATTTTCAAATCAGTCATTGTCAAGCAGAATAAAATATTATCAGGGCTGCCATACGACAGGTTTTTTATTTTTATTGTTCAGAGATTCTGCAGTGAATAGTTCTCCACCAGTTTTTAATTTTTGTTTCACTGAGAATAAGTTTAATTAAAAAACAAATAAACGTACACGTTGGTGTCAATGTCCCTGAAGAGGTTAAACAATGAGTAACACGTTCCTCTGCTAAGTAGAGTAATCCGCCATTGGTCAGACATGCAGGACTATCAATCGGTTTATCTATTTAACACATTGAACTCCACAGTGAAAATGGCTATACCTAATCGGGCACGAAAAAATTTACTACTTTTTATATCAGTCGCAAAAAAACAAAAGATTTGAGGACTCAGCCATGTTATTCTGTTCCTGCATTTTTTTTTCAGTATGAAGTTTGCTCAGGATTTCACGACAAACAGTAATTATTTACCTAAATTAAATTTGAGGTATTGGTCACGGTGTTCAACGTGTTAATAAGAATTTTTTGAAAGTACTCTGGAAGCTGATCTCTACTAAATATAAAAACTAAAACCTTCCCCTAAAAAAAAGCAGGAATTCTATTTTCACCGCCTGTGATTCATCTACCCGTCGAGCTTAACGGAATTTGTTCGAAATTAAAAATACCCAGCAGCCAGTGTCGTGAGTAATATTTTTCCGGTCGGTGGATGATTCGTGGATGTTATGGGGATGAAAGGGGGTGGCTACACGCGGAACCGAGGCAGTGAAAATGGCGGAGGAGAGAAACGAGCGGCTCGTCGAAACAAGACAAACGAGAGACGAGGCTCGTTCGACGTTGGAAAAAGATTATCGTGGATTTCGCGAGAATGGTCAGCGATCTGTGACAATGGCGGTTTGTTTCCTCGCGGCTGCCAGTCTATTTCGTTTCAGGGGAAATATCCGCGGTGAAAATTGCACGGTTACAAAACGTCCCTTTCTCTCTCTCTCTCTCTTTCTCTTTCTCCCTGCCTCCACCCCTCAGCTGGATTTACGTTCTTCTGGGAGGTTCTTTTGTGGAGAGAATTCTATTTGTCGCGAAGCTTCTTCCATGATTGATTTAGAAGCTGATGGGACATTTTCCACTGGCCTTTCTTTTCCTGGAAATACGCTAATCGCTGTATCATCGAGGCTCTTTTCATTGTACTTCGATTTTTTTTTATTGTAATCCACTGGATTCTGTGGGGGGAGAATTTTTTTCTTGTGTACTGATTTATATAAAAGCTGATGTTGAGATTTTATTCTTGAAATTTTGTCAGGATTTATTTCGTGAGTGATTGATTTTCATATTTACCTCGTCGAATTTTATGGAGTATATATGAAAACGTTGTGCTTGACCATTTTTGTTTTTTATTATTATTGTGGCTGTGGAATGATTACGCGAACGTGACATCGTTTCAAAATTTTTACTTGTCGTCCAAAGGTCGTGAGTAATGGCTCTCCGGGACCGGTACAAAAATTCAGGATGGTTCCGCGTTTTTCAATTCCGAATTCCACATGATCGAGGGACGAAATTATGCGAAATGGCTGCATTACCATAAAGGGGACCGCCGATCCACGGAATAGAAATTTCCCGGATCCCTGTTGAATATTTAAAAATTGCAAATGACACCCTCTTTCCCGTGGTTTTCGAAATATTGCGCAGGAGGACCCGTGGAATATCAGAATTTCCCTTTTTCGTCTTTGTTCACGGAAATACTTCGTCGCATAAGCATTCGACGAATATTGGGACTTCACTAAAATACTTCTACTACTTTTAAAAGAATTACAATAAAAATATCACCGTAGACTATTCTGAACAAATTAAAATTACACTCTTCTCTTGTTCCAGAGCTCACGTTTACCTCGTAGCTATCACTACTTATCTTTTTCTCATCGACACACTTTCTTTATCAATTTATTTGTATCTCCGCGTCATCCAGGAAGGTCTGGACCATTTTTTAAACATTGTTTGCGATAATTTATGGTGACGGTGGATATACCCTCGGAAACTCTGAAATAATTCACAATTACCCTTCGAACCACCCTCGTAAGCGTTAAAAGGGCTTCCCTTTCTCTCGGATCGGCCGCTAATGTTTATGGTGATTTATGGTCGCCGGGAAAAGTATAATTTACAGCGTTCGTGGACTTTCCATTACGGTTCCATCGAGTGGAAGGATTCGCGACTCACTGTTACCCGCTTTTCGAGCCGGGATATCGGTTTATCTGCGAACATCTGCCCGAAACTGGCGATGGTACCCCGTGAGAATCGAGAAATACGACTTTTGGCAAGCCTTCGGAACCACTTTTTGACAGTTTAATGGAAAATCGCCGATGAAGCCGCGCTGGAACGTTTGAGCGTGCTGGACCGTAGAGAATTATTTCGTGAAGAAATCTTCTCCGCCTGTATTTCATTTAAAAATACTTTGTCCTGATCAGACTGCGCATGTCTATGCGAATATACATTTTCAGACTCCCATATTTTCCGTATTAATGCGGTAAAATAAATAAAACTTCGACGAGACTGCATTTGCTCCTTTAAATGTTTAAAATGTGCCATTTTTATTCTATACACAACATATATATTTGATATATTTAATTGCGTGAACATCCGCAGTCTAGTCATGGTTATACAAAACTAGCAATACTTCAAAAAATAATCAACACTACCAACTGACCGTATTTGCAGCTAAGAATTTTGAAATAATAATGGACGATAAATAATCAGGTATTCGGTAATATGAATACCTTTGTTTTTTGTAACAAGTTCAATCGCATTAAAAAATCATTTTGTTGCATTAACCAAAATTTTATTTCTGCTAAAAGAAATTGCAGAATATTTTTCACAGACTGTAATTACAATTTAAGTTACAAAGTAAACGAGAATCACGAGCGACAGACGACAATTAATTAGGTATACGGTTCATATAAAGACCTCAGCTTCTCGTAACCAATTCATTCACATTAAAAAATACTTTTGCTGCATTAACCAACATTTTATTTCTGCTAAAAGGAATTGCAGAATATTTTTCACAGACTGTAATTACAATTTAATTTACAAAGTAGACGAGAATCACGAGTGACAGACGACAATTAAGTAGGTATACGGTTCATATAAATACCTCAGCTTTTTGTGACAAATTCAATCGCTATAAAAAATACTACTGTTGCATTAACCAAAATTTTATTTCTGCTAAAAAAAATTGCAGAATATTTTTCACAGACTGTAATTACAATTTAAGTTACAAAGTAGACGAGAATCACGAGTGACAGACGACAATTAAGTAGGTATACGGTTCATATAAATACCTGTGCATCTCATAACCAATTCATTCACATTAAAAGATAATTCTCCTGCATTGACGAAAATTTTGTTTCTTCTAAAAGAAATTGCAGAATATTTTTCACAGACTATAAATGCAACCTAATTTCCAAAGTTGACACGGATCACGAGTGTCCTAATTTCATGATAGTTCGCTAGAATATCGCGAGTTCATCGACGTTTCGATTCGAATCGGGCGGAACAGGTCCGTTGTTATGATCGCTGGCGGAGAAAGGACAAAAACGAGCTGCAGAATTTGCCCGTTGTGCCTCGAAACTTATATCGATCCGTCGACCGTGCCCATCTCTCGCTGCACGTTCAGTAGCGTACCAACAGAGAGTCCCTCGGCTCTTGGAAAACGCCTGAGAATCGTCTCCACGCGAAACTACCCTCCATCATCGACGAAAGATTTATTTTCAATGGGCCGCGCTCCCTTCGGCCGGCGGCGGCTTTTCAATTGTTTCATCGCGTAGGAACGGGCTTTTAATTGGCCTCGTTACCCGTTAATGAGCTTACATAACCGGGCTGCAAACAGCGAATGTAAAATGCAGAAACGTAATCCTCTCGCGAGGGAAACGTTTTTACGAAGCATCGGGGCCAGAGGCGCGCGAGAATTGTTGCAGATTCGAGGGAAAATCTTCTCCGCCGTGGAAATCGCGGAGAATGTGGTCTCGTGAATATTTCTCTCGAATTATAGGAACACGGACCGCGGAATGACAAACTCTCGAAGCCATAATGTACCTCGGTTTATTCAAATTACATGAAGGGAGGGCTGAAAATGAACAGTCTGCTGTATTCTATAATTTAATCATTTTCTTTTTATTCTTCCGAATGAAATTATGGACTTTGTGTGGGTTGGAAAGCTTCATTTATATTACGATGAATGTTCAGCAAATTGTTGTAATATTTCTTTCAGAGCAAGTAGCGTGTCGCCGTGTTGAGTCAGGCGGACGAACCGTCATATAACTACAATTTTTTACGTAATTATTATATATACGCCATTTTAATTTTATTTCGGGTAAAAAGCATGTAAAAATACGTGTGATACGTGTCTTAAAAAAATTTGAACGATATTTGTTTGGATTCTAAAATAAAAGATTATTTTTGTCGCGATTTGTTAAAGGTACCTTCACGAAAGTTCAATTTTTGGCTCTCCTAGTGGAGCTACGCCATTGGAACTTGTTTTATCTTAAAGAGGACGAAAAAATACATAAGAAACGTGGCTTCAACAATTTTTAGCTATATTTGTTTCGATTGTACAGAAAATTATTTTCAACCTTTACTTCAGCCTGTCAGAGGGTGCCTGCTTTATCTTCACTAAAATTCAATTCTTGGCTTTTCCACAAATGCTGCGCCATTGGAACATTTCTCAGCTTAAAAAGCATGAGCAGATACATAAGATACGCCTCTGAAAATATCCATAGCACTGCCTGTATGGAAATTGGAAAAGGATTACACTGAAACATTCGTTCACTGCCCAAGCACAATTGTCAGCCTTATTAATTATACCATATCTTATTCTGTATCTCTGAGCACACAATAGCGGTTCGATATTTATATAAAACAATACAGTTCGAATCTCGATTGTCTCTCCGATGCAAACTGGATTACCAGGGATACATTTTCGATCACGTTTCCACGGAAATTTCGCGGAATCTCGCCACGATTCGAGATACAGCGAGATGGGTGGTTGTGTAAAGAACAGTTTCCACGCCACCGGGAGTATCCACCCTCCAGCTCCACCCGAAGGGTCACGCTCAATGGCAAACTAAATCTCAAGGTTTAAGGAGAGATACACGCCACTGAATTTCCCTGACTTCGATGTATACGCGTTTTTCCTTTATTCCCCGGCGAGCGGATGCATCGACCCTCCTCACGGGGGTGGAACGCGGGGGCGGCTGCTCTATTTTTAATCCTGAGCATGGAATAATTCGCGAAATTGCTTTCCGGACGCCGCGAAGAATTCCAAGAACGTGTTTCGCATGTTTTCCTGCCGTTTCCTTTTATGCCAGCCCTGTTAGATGATTCGCGGGATTTTCCGGCGCGATGCAGACGGAATTCGTCGGGAAAGTTGAACGAAAGACACGCCGCACCCCGGAAAACGCATGACCGCCGGAAATTCCGCGTTACAGTGCTGACTAAATTTATTCTGGTAGGGTAAACTGAATTATCTCGAGTGTGCGCACCGTGCTGCACTTTGTTGCACCGTGCATACATTTGTATGTGCATTGTGTGCACGCTACGTTATGGTCTGCTTAATTTTGGCTGATTTCGTTTCCACCGTCGCGGACATTATAGTTTGTGTATGGTTTCTTCTGTAAAGTGGAGAGACTTAATGTAAACCACGGTCATCAGGATTAATTTAATGTTTCTCATAGAAATGATAATTTCATTTCAGAATATAAAATATATAACGACATAAAATTATACGTATAGAGTCACTAACGATAATTTTTAGCCTGTGAGTGACACAAGGTTTGAAATCAAACTTCGAGAAGACTATACTTCTGTGAATATTTAAAAGATATTAATCGTTTCTTCGTTTCTCACAATTTTAAATTTCCTTTTACCACATACTTGTGGATGTTTGCACAAATATCCTCAGTCTAGACCAGTGTTTCCCAACCTTTTTCGGATCATGCCCCACCTCAACGTCTCAAAGATTTTGATACCCCTCTAGCATAATCGTCAACCAAGTTCTGAAGAAGTGTAATATAAATATGTGAATCAAATAAAAAGAACGCCTGCCAGCATAAAAAGATAATGGTGAGTTTTGACTATATCGGTGATGAAGGTGACGAATGTAAAATAATTTTCTAATTGCCCCCAAAATATTCAAAATTGCCCCCCTGTGCGTTGAGAAACACTGGTCTAGACATTGCTTATGGTGTGGCCTGATATCCGCACAGACGTGCTCGGTCTAATTAATAGATGATCGACGTGGACGTCGCTGGATCGACGTCTCGTTCAAGCTGGGTAATAAATGGAAAATCTAGGAGCCGGAGAGGAGGGTTGAGGGCGGGAAAAATTGAATCTCCCGGTGGAGAGAGGACAATGCGGTTTTTTGGTGAGGGGCCGAGGTATTCGATGTAGACAACCGCGCTTAAAAGGGACGTCGAGTTTGAAGATTTACGCGGCGTCTGGATGGCAAGAACTGTCAGCCTGGAGAACGCGGCCAGAAGAACATGATTAATCGCGAGACCTCGAACTTCTTTGCCCGCGACTTCCGCCCGGAAACGCCCGCGCCGCTTTTCTTCCACCCGCGGCGCTGCTCTCGCATTTGTTTGACGGTTATGAGGTTTGTCGCGAAATTCTTCCCTGCCGCCACTTGAATTCGACTTTACACCCCCCTCGCGTCGAGTTCGAGGGTGCATGGTTAATTATTTCGCGAGGCAACGCTGTCGCGACGGAAGTTCGTCGACGAAAGTCGCTTTGTCTGCAAGACTGACGCGAAATAACCGAAGTTTTCTGCTTTAACTTCGCCGAGATTTCGAGCTTTTTCTCGACAGGCTGGATGTTCCTGTCACTCAAACTTCCGTGGATGCTGAGGATTTTTCGGGGTTGTTTTGTCACTCGGAGATTGGGGTTATTGCACTTTGTTTTACGGCGGTGTACAGACAGGATGTATTGGCAGTTCAAGGTCACTTGCACGATGTAATTCGTAAAATAAATAAAAACACAGTTGATAAATATAAAATATATTTATTAGTCAAATAACTAGTACAATATTATAATGAAATTGTAGACAATTTTGTAGTTTAATAATCGCATAAGTTTCTGCATGTGCAAATACGAATTCACTCGTTGTCAATGTGTTGCTTAACACCTACCCCCTCATTTGCATTTCATCAGCCACCACTAGTTCATCATACATTATCTCCGTCCTCCTGCTTCTCACAAAATATTCAAAGAGATACAAAAATGTCCCGCTGAACAATTCCTTGGTCTTCGAATAAATTCTCTTCCTCGAAGAACCACCCTTGTCGTACCCGAAAGAACCATCGAAAGCTTGCAGAATTAGTTCTACAATATCCTGAGGGTGCGACCAGAATTTCCTGAAAGACGTTTCTCCTCGACGGCGAGCAGGACGGGGAAATAGCTGAGTACAGTGAAAGAAGGGGCGAGGGGTTGCAGGGTAGTAGGTGGCATAAAATTAACTGGTTGGCCCCGAAAGCTACCACTGAAAGTTCCTCGAACATAAAGATCGCAGTTTAGGGGGTTGCGGAACGTCTGGAGCAGCCGCGCGTCACGGTTCACGCGTTCGAGTAGTCGTTGCTTTCGAAATTTCCAGGCTGGTAATTATGCAACGTCCACTTAAAAGCGGCGGGGACAAAGGCGCCGGAGACACGGTGCGTTTGAAACGTCTCGTGGAAACGCGACGAAATTATTGCGTCACGCGTTCCGCTCCGCGCCCCTTCGAGGAGCGGCGGGGTCGGGGAATATTATCGACTTCCGGCCAATTTTGCACGGTTAAAGGCGAGTTGCGCACGCCTGCCGCTAATTTTCCGTGTATCGAGCCGTGCTTATGCGAATTAGGACGCTTCTATTCACCACCGTAATCACACGATATGCTGTCCCACCGATACCGCCTCGCCCAGAATCGACGGGGATTATGAACTGTCCGGCTACTATTTGCTGCCGCCGTTATCGCACCCCCAAAGATCCACTGTGATAGGGTTAGTTACTGCAGGACGTTTCCGGGCGCGGGATTCTGAGAAGTCTAACCTGTGTCGGTGCATTGGGGTGACAGTCTGGTGTAATAGGAGACTAAGAGTAGTTCTGGAGGTTTATGGTGAGTTAATAAGAAGGTTTTTGATATTTAGGTTGGGTTATTGAGTCGATTATCAAAGGTTCAGTTGATAAGGTGGGTTTTAGGGTTCAGATTGAGCTACATTTGAACAATAAGATGGTTCTTAAGATCTAAAGTGGGTTGAGTTACATAAAGTTGGCATATTCTGCATTAGTCTGGGTTACTTACATGGTCTTCAAATGTTGAGTTAGATTGGACTGATAAGGTGGGTTCCAGGGTTCAGATTGAGTCACGTTTGGATAATGAGATAGTTTTTAAGATTCATATTGGGTTTAGGAAGTACTTTGAATTCAAATGGATGAACTATTGCCTGATTAGTCTGAGTTATTTAAATGGTTTCAAAGATCGAGTTAAGTTGAGTTAATAAGATAGCTTTCAGGGTTCAGATTGTGTTAAATTGGATTATTAAGATACTTTTTAAGATACAGATTATGTTACATTACATTGGATAAAGTTAAGCTGTCTTCTAATGCATGAGCTTGGCTCATTTGAAAAGTTCCAGTGGGCGAGTTAAATTAATAATATGAATTTCAAAATTCACATTCTGCTGGGTTAAATTAATGAAACAGTTTTCAAGATTCAATGAAATCAGGCTGAGCCATTAAAATACTATCGCATCCAAAACTGTACTCTTCAAGGTCGCTCACCCTCCCCAACTGTACCAAAGAATCTCTATGTTTCAAAGAAAAAAGTAAAACCTTCTTAGATAGAAATTATTTGGAACTCACAGGCCCACAGCTTGCAACTTTCGACGAACTTACAAGGTTGCTGAATCGTTTCAGAGTTTCCCCGAACAAGCGTGAAAACGCTAACTAGCGTCGCGCATGAAATCGCAAACGCAAGCCGAAAATAGTTTTCGCGCGGCCCACGCGATTCCGTTGTAATCCTCTTTGAAGACACATGCAAGCGGATTTGCAGCGTTTAACATGATCCGGGGACTCTTGATCGTCGTGTAGGTGGCACACGGAGAGAGAGGGAGAGAGAGAGTGAGAAAGGGTGAGACAGAGTGAAAGAGAAAGAGAGAGGGGTGGTTTGTTTGCAACAAAACTGCTGTATCGGATAAAGTTTTGACCGTCGACCAGGTCAGGTAATCAGGTTACGCGAACCTGGCCGAGTTAATGTAGGTCCGATGCACTTTGCGGCCGGCCGATAATTATATTTCTGTTATCGGACCTCGCTTAGCGAGAGATCACCCTTCTCCTCGATTTTCTACCATTTTCTCCACGCAACATTCAAAACTACCACGAGACACCAGCAAATTGACTGTGAGATACCAGATAACACCGCAAGATTGATTTAAAATTTCCTGTCCTCACCTGAGAGGAGATTAAAAATTCTGCACCGTGTGCTGCGGGCCATCGTACTGGAATCTGTGAATTTTCCTGAACTATTTCATCCGAATATTTGATTAAAATACATATCTCTCGTTACATAGTTTACAGTTATGCATCACTGAAATAACTTAACGATTAACCTCAAACGGATACGCTCGTTTTACCTCTGAAAATTCCAGCAGACCGTGCACTGATATTTGCAAACTTTTTCGAAACGTTTCAAAGCTCAAAGGGTTGAGTAAATTATTAAATTATTTCGTCCGAAAGTTCGCGGCGAATTAATCGGAGAATCGAGGATGTTGTGGAAGCTGACGCGGTATTACTTCTAGCAAGGGGTCATAAGTAACATGTGAAAAAGAACATGGAGGATGAAGCATAAATCAGTGGGGACATTAATTTTGTTTTCAGCGCCGATGGCAACTACGAGGTGACCATTATGACCAAGGCGATTTTGCACCATACGGGGAAGGTCGTGTGGAAACCGCCGGCGATCTATAAATCATTTTGCGAGATCAACGTGGAGTACTTTCCCTTTGACGAGCAGACTTGCGTCATGAAGTTTGGTTCGTGGACTTACGACGGGTACACGGTGAGTAATAAGATTCGACCGACCATCTACGAACGTTTACGCGGTGATTAATCATCCACCGGGGAATTCACCCCCTGCGACGTGTTTAGAGAAACGGCGCCTCTCGTTTCGCCGTAAGAAATTCTACTGGTCCATAATGAAAACGACCATCAGAATTATTTATACTTTAATTTTTAATTTAATATTCTTCGAACGAGTTACCAAATTCAATTCACAAATTGTCCTGGGATAAATAGATGAATAATTCATTGATTTATTTAAAGAATCCATGAAGATTACAGATCAGATTTGTGCTGTCAAAATTGCATGAGGGGTGAAATAGAATATTTAGTGAGTAGAACAATAAGAATGTATGTAGCTTGTTTCTAAATACGTCAGAAAGTCAGTGTTAACATTTAAAAAAACAATTTCAAATTTGCACATGTTAGAAGTATCATAAATAAATATTTGAAGCAAGCCACTGAAATAAATAACATAAAATTCGAAATTTGTTCGAAAATTCGTTCGATTGAATGAAAATTCAGCTGTGAAGAATGAGGAAGGAAATTAGATGATAAGAAAATTCTTCAGGGATGGCGTGGAAAATTATACTGACGAGGATCGATCATTTTCTCGATCCTGGGTCATCCATCTTCAACGTTCGTGTTTCCTTTTTCACGGTCGCGATAAGGCAACCCTTTTAACACGCGGACTTATCATCGGGCGCATAAGTCACGCGGCAAAAATTCGCGCGGCGTCCAGATAAACGAAAAATCGCCGAAAAATCGACGCGCCATTTATATTCCCTGTGAACAATTTTTTTTATCGACCCTCCCCCGAACCTCCGGCGGAGAAATTTTTTTTTATCCCACTCCCACCCCATTTTTACAAGGTTTTTATTGTCGCCGCCGGTTACGGGACGGCGCGTCTCGTAAAATCGAACGACCCGTCGAAATTCTTGTTCATGGAGAGGCCACTTTTGCATTAAACATTTCTCTCCGGCAAATTTTTACGGTTGACATAAAATTTTACGCTGAATAAAAACGTTGTTCATTCAGTGAGTGGTCTTTTTGCAATATCCAGAGCTAGGAAGCGGAATAATTTACAGAATGTTCAGTGGCTTTCAAAAATTGATGTTTATTGTTATTAATTATTAGAGAGTGGTTTAAAGAGAAATTTTGGAGTATTTTTTTTAGTTTTCTTTATAGTTTCAAATGTATTAGTAGACGCATGGTATTTTTGTGGTGGGTTCGATAAATGTCTCAGAAAATTTCCAATTTCTCCAGCGACCAATTACATCACGAGCCGCATTTCGATATGAAGCTTTTTTTAGAGATTCCACGGGGAATCGATTGCATTAGTTTTTGGTCGTATTTCGATCCAGATCCGGTCACGGTCTAATAAAGTATTCCTTAAAAGACTGAACGAGCTATAAATCTGGTCACGTCCGACTCGATACAGTCTTGTTCTACTGAAACTTTTCTTCGAGCATCCAGTATACACACAAACAACTTTCTCGATTCACTGAATACTGATGTACATATATTTATAACACTTATATTTTAGACATGTTTAAAAACAACTTGTTAATTCATTAAATACAACTAATTATATTTATTGTCGTAACATTCTGAAAACAGTAGTATCGCACTAGTAACAGTAGAGTAGCTAATTTTCTCAATTCATACTTTATATTAAAAATCGAATTACCCATGTCTGAATAAGTATGGCTGGTTTCACTTATGAAGCTTAATGAGTTAACCTCTTCAGAAGATGTTCAATTATTTTATTTTAAACTTTTGTACGTATCTCCAAAATTACTAACTTTTAAAATGTTGTCTAGTCAACTAGTCAGACGCGTGCAAATTGCTATTTAATAACAAATATTTACCCACATACTGGTTTATCTATTTATCTATTTACTAATCAAACTTTCGCAGGGGTAGTCAGTTAATAAATAAAATTGAAGATGAACGATGCACACAGTACACAACGTGTTAATTGATTTTTATTCTCCAAAAACTTTTCCAGCCTCCTGTACCTTCTCCATTCATTTTCCCTTGGAAATGGAGTTTTCTGACCGGCCTTCCGCCACCGTCTTGCCATTTTCGAGCGTGGTGCAGAGAATCGGTGGAAAATAGGCTTGATAGAATTCCCGGTGAAGTATGCTCCCGGCCGCGGAAAATGTTGCCGGAACTTTTCACGGCGCGTCTAAACTATTTATTACGTTAGAAGTTACGTTGACAGTTCTATTCCCTGGATGTTTTTCTTTCTCGTTCCATTCCGGCCAGGAAAATCCCCGGAGCTCATGGATTCCGGGGCATTCGAACGCCGCCGTATGCTTCCAGCAGCGTTGCGGAATAATTCATGCGGCTCTCGCGGAGCCACCGCAAATCTTCGATGAATTACTTAACCGGTCGCCATTCTTCGCTAAATTGCACGTGACGGGAATACCGTCTCGATTGTGTTGCCTTGTTTTCCGAACCTCGGCCGCTTTGTACGGTTTTCTGTTGTCCGACCGGGATATTTTCGCAGCTGTCCGCGACATTAATTCTTGAAACGGCGCTCATACGCCGCGATGGACATCGACTTTCGATTAGACCGATGACGCGCCTCGATCGTCCGCTTCTACAGCTGGGAATTTTTAGAAATTTCATTGCTTTTTCATTGGCTGTCGAGTCGATTCGAACGGACTGGGATCGTTTCGAAACATTGTCGCGTGACGTTGCTGTCTGAAAAAAACTGAAGGTGTTAAGAGGGTCGTAAAAGCTCATGACTTCTCGCTACAGAAAATTTGAGAATTTTATTAATTTCCTGTCTGCTTGGAATTTTGAAAAAATATAGATTTTCCAGCAAATAATTCTGTCGAAATTTCGAATATTCCCTGTCAGACTGAATAGGGGTTGAAAATCTGGTGAAATTCTTTAGAATTTATTTTTTGACCCCATTCGAACTATTGGCCCGCGTCTTGGACGATTTCGAAGGGAAAAGGCTGAGCTTCTCCCACGAGAAATATTTCACGCGCTTGCAAGCTCGTGCAGACGTATAATCTCTCAATACTGTTCAAACGTGCAGACAGACATCGGCAAAATGTCATGATTCATCGGCCGCGCTTTTGAACGGTCTTCTCGCTTCGCCAGCGTTTCTGATCGAACTTTTTTTTTCCCTCGTACGTGTTGACGGATATCCCCGTGTTTCGCAGCTTCCTTGTTCTCGCTTTGACTGCCCTCGTCCCTAACATTCTCCATTCTGCAAATCCCCATACCGATCGCGGAGAAATTATTTAACAGAAGCATCCTGCGAAAGGGGCGCTCGAAAATAAATTGTGTCGAAGACACTGGTGAATTTAATTTCATTAATTTTTCAGACAAGTTGTGTGCAGTGTTCATTGGAGCCACTATTTAACACGTTAACTTCCATCAGGTTAATTAGCGCTACACTCTTTATTTAATCAAACAACTGTAGATTTTTATAACATTCTGAACATCTGTAAGATTGTAAAAATAATTTAGGGACACATACGTATGATCGAATACTTAAATGTAGCAATTTATGATTTGTCTGGCTATGAATGACTGATTTCACTGTATCAGTCAACGTGCCAATAAATGATGTGCGGTTAATTTATTTTTGTCCAATATCCTGTGGTTTTCCAATGGTATAAATGTCTTCTAACATGTGCCTTCTGAGAATTGGATAGAGAAAAATAATTACGGAGATTTGATCAATTTTATGAGACACCATAGGTACGGTGAACCTTGTGTATGGTCGTGCGGTTCTGTTATCGAATAACGTTTGGTAGCAAGGCTAATTGAAGCAGATAATCTGGCAAACGGTATTTGGTTCGTTCGAAGATTATCAGGCAGCATGGCGTACCGCCTAATTGAGCTTTCCAGATAAGGATTATTACTGGAAAGGAGCCGTTTGACACAGGCTCCTATGTATATATCTTTGCGCGTGTACGTGCCTGAGAGTGGAACGGAGACAGAACGAGAGGGGGTGATGAATAATAAGGGTGTTTCATAAGATGTCGCGTAACTGGGAAATGAGGGATTCTTCAGCCAAAAATAAAATGTCTTTGAAGGACGACTTCCGTCAGGAATAATCTCTGCTTCTCTAAGGGCGTATGCGAACCTCATCTGACTCAGAGCTGCCTCAACCTTAACTCAATTTCAGTCGAGGATAACTCATACCTGACACTTTAATAGTACGCAATCAATGAAAATTTCAAGCTATGAATTTTGAAAGCTCTGAGCTTCAAATGGTAAATTTCGAAGCCTCAAATTTTAATAGAACTCTCACAGTCTTCTGCACTTAAAACGCATAACCCAGAACATTGCTGAATGAATTCACGAAATTGATCAGAATTTTCAGCCATCCATACGAATTAGCAAATTCGAAATATAAATATTACGGCGTCCTTAAGACCCCGATTCACTGCCGAGGGTTAAAAGTGTAAACGCTCCAGCTGCTGCCCTATAATCATTTCTATCGAACCTCGGGATCACGAAAAAAGATCCCTGAGACTTCGGCGGAGATAGCTGCAGCAATCCACTGTTCGCCGTACCGCAGTCGATCCAATTGTTTAAGGGAAAAAAAAGGGGGGCGGAGGCGAAAGAAACAAAGGACAGGCGAAGAAAAGTCAGATGAAACAGAGGAGGGAACGAACGGAAGAAATTGGATGCCTCTAATGGCTAGCTGGTTCTCTCTGGAAGCCGTCGAATCTGAGAACGGGAATAAACTCCGGAGAGTGGAGCCAAATCTCTCTCCCATCGAACTCCCGCCACTCGCAGGATGCTCCTTGATCCTCTCTGGACCACTTCGAAGATCTTTCGATAGCTTCGCGAAAAGATCGGACCCCTTTTTCCTCGTTCCTTCATTTTCTTTTCTGACCGTGTCCTCGCCTTCCCCTTTTCACGATCCTGCCGGCCATATTGGACACTGCAACCTGGCAGAGACGACAGTCGACTTTCTCGAACGTCTCAGCTGCATAGCTTTCGCAAAACTTCAACTACAGAGTGCCTCGAAGTATTTAGACACAGCACAGAAGTGTTTAGATTGAGATTAGCGCGGCCGTATTAGACACTGCAACCTGGCAGAGACGACAGTCGACGCTCTCAAATGTCTCAGCTGCATAGCTTTTGGAAAACTGCAACTACAGAGTGTCTCGAGGTCTTCAGACAGAGCACAATAGTCCCTACACTGAGAATTAATCACTGGATTTATATCACAACACTCAGTTTGATCTGCTTTGGCAACAGAGGATCTTTAAAGCTTCTGAGTAATCAGACCATCAGGGGAACAGATAAACGTCATTTATGATGTCTGATGCGAACGAGCAAACGAGGAGTCTCGACGATCATCCCTCGTCTTCTGGAGGACTTGTTGAACCAAGATTGACCGTCTTGAGGGAAATAGAGGAAACGACGCCGTCGATATGTCCAAGTAGGTCGAGCTCTTCTACTCGATGTCCTGTGCACTTCCTTTGTCGAGGAAATCACTGGGGAAAGTAACGAGGCATCGTTGCGACGAAGACAATATAAACAACTTTCCAGGAAGCTTTCACCATTCCACTTCAGCTTGTTACAACGATCAAGATACATCGATCGAGTCGGGCCCTTGAAGATTCAGACTGGTTGGCTGAAGATGAAACACAAAATTTTCGATCTGAAGGGTCAGCATGCACGAAATCCTTGCCTCTTGCTTTCTACGGTGTCTCGATGACCATGGAACCTACCCCATAGGCAGACAGATTTATCCCCCTCCGACAAATCCACTTGTCCGTGCATCTCACCACCGAACAACCGTTGCGGAAATAAATCCCCTGTCCGGAACGATAAACCTTTCCGTCTGCGGTGAACGTTCGTTCCAGGACTCTCGATCCTTTCGTTGCTTTCGTATTTCCTGGTGTATGGCTTCCTTCGCATAATTTTCCTGCTTGGAGGGAGATATAGCCTCAGCCATGCGGGTAGCAGAGAGTTGGACATTTTAATAGTTAGGGAGGGGTCTAACACTCTACGAACCGAGCTGTTTGAGCTGAAAGATGTCGAATGGAATTGCAACCTTTGCAATTGAACAACATTGAAATAAAATGATAAAACACTTGAGCTAACATATGCTCTGGCGTAACAATAATCAGCTTCTGCTATTGGGAGCTTGTCTATACTCTATTAGTCTATAGATTCTAGGCTATTTAGTCTGATGACTACTCAGTCTAACAGTCTACAGATTATTTAGCCTGTCTGCAAACTATTTGGGAGTATTGGGCTGTTGAAAGCGCGAGAGGCGGAAGATATGCAAGGAGTATCAGGACTGACCGGTAATCTATTTTTCCAGGTGGATCTACGTCACCTGGCCCAGACGGAGGACTCGAACAAAATCGACGTCGGTATTGACCTGACTGACTACTACATTTCCGTCGAGTGGGACATCATAAAAGTGCCTGCCGTGAGGAACGAGGCGTTCTACATATGCTGCGAGGAGCCCTACCCAGATATCGTGTTCAATATCACTCTGCGCCGCAAGACCCTCTTCTACACGGTGAACCTGATAATACCGTGCGTGGGCATATCTTTCCTGTCGGTGCTGGTGTTCTACCTGCCCAGCGACAGCGGTGAAAAGGTCTCCCTGTCGATCTCTATACTGCTGTCGTTGACGGTGTTCTTCTTGCTGTTGGCCGAGATCATACCGCCCACGTCGTTGACGGTGCCGTTGCTCGGCAAATACCTGTTGTTCACGATGGTGCTGGTCACCCTGTCCGTGGTGGTGACGATAGCCGTGTTGAACGTGAACTTTCGCTCTCCCGTCACCCACCGTATGGCCAAGTGGGTGCGGGTGGTGTTCATACAAGTGTTGCCGCGGTTTCTGTTGATCGAGAGGCCGAAGAAGGACGACGACGACGACGAGGAGGAGGACGCGAGGAACGGCGTCGGTGTCGGTGGCGTGACGGTCGACGGTGACACCGTGGACGACGACGACGACGACGACGACGACGACGACGACGTCGAGGCGTCCAACGGGAAGCCAGCCGAGGGCATGCTCACCGATGTGTTCCATGTACAAGAGACTGACAAGTACGACACGTACTACGGCAAGAGGTTCAGCGAGGAATACGAGATACCTCCCCATGGCCTGCCACCGTCAGCGACCAGGTATGACCTTGGAACGGTGGCCACCGTGGGATCCGTTGGCCCTTGTTTCGATGAGCCATTACCCTCGCTCCCACTGCCGGGGGCTGACGACGACCTCTTCGGCCCGGCCAGCCCTGGTTTCGTTCACGAGGACGTCAGCCCCACTTTCGAGAAACCGTTGGTTCGAGAGATCGAGAAGACCATCGAGGACGCCAGGTTCATCGTCCAGCACGCGAAGAACAAGGACAAGTTCGAGAGCGTGAGTACCATATCTCTTTCCCTTTTTCTCTTGGTGCTTTCTTGATTCTTTAGTCAGGATTTCTCGCTCATCCGGTGGGTTGATGCGACTGGACGAACCCAGACCTACTCCAGGACTGTACCAACGACAGCTGATAATCTTATCAGTCTTTGGTTCATCAGCCTGTTTTATAGCTTCTTTTATAGCTTGCCTGTACCTCTACCTTCACTGTACTTACCTCAGAAGCATCAGGTCCAATAGAAGCACCGAATCATCAGTGTGCAGAAGTGCAATTAGTCAGAAGTCAAAGTGCTAACTCGAGGGCAGTCACATCGAATACCCCGACCGATAATTGCGAGCATCCAATCGATTTCTGTTCGAACTCCGGTGAACCCTCTTTAATTCGGTTCCTGCATCAGGCTCTCTAATTAAAATCATGATTCTGTGAATGGGGGAGGAGGAAGTCGCGCGTGTCGCGTGCTGAAGACAAAAGAGTTCTTTGAAGGTAGCTGCACCGGTAGGTTAGCGTATTATTAGTTGAGCAAACCCCTTTACCGTCGCCGCCACACTCATGTCCTGTCCTGTCGTGAATGACCGAGTTAACCAGCTCTCACTCTCTTTTTCCTCGCTTTGACCACCGAGCAGAGACCTCTGGCCATCAGGGGAAGAGAGGAAGCCTCGATAAGCTGGTCGAAAGTCGAACGCGATCGTTTCTCATCAATCTTCCAGACGTCGACGCCTCGTCGAGGCTGCAAAGGGGTTGAAACTTGCTAAACTGGACAACGTGCACTGACTGCGCCACGGAATGATACGATGGAGTATTGTTAGGGTTGTCTGACCATGATTGGAATTTTCTACCGATGACTCGGAATTTTGGAAATCATTCTTGGATGTTGAAATGTCGTTTTTACGCGATTTGGTGATTATTATTTTAGAATTTATTAATTTCAGTTGTGGAAATCGTTATATGATGGAGGGTGAGATTTTTTGGTGGTTCATTCGGGGTTGCGAGGGCTAGCATTTCTGCTGGAGAAGCTTCAGAATGTTAATAGTAATCTCCAGCTTGTTCTTCGTCTTTCATCATTACCAATTTTTAATTATTTTTAGATTTGTTTCAATAGAATGGGTTGTATGACCAATGACGGGTTTTTCTACTGAATTCTGGACAAGAGTGATCCGAAAAGTTCAATACACATTTTTATCCATTAAAGTTGTAAAGAAATGATCAACTGACTCGTGATAAAAATCTTGAACAAGTTAGTGAAATTGAATCCACTCGTTCGGAAGAAATTCCCATGGCGTCTGACTTATGGCTGACTATTTTACTGGAGAAACGGAGCGGAACGTTCAAGCCGATTATAAACCGTGAAATCTTCCGTGAAAATTTTTCATTGCTTCTTTTCTCGTGATCGTCTCTCACGTATCGATGACTGTGCTTCGTCCAAAGCCTTTCGCATGATCCTCAAACATTTAAATTACCTTCGATCAATTAAAAACATTTAAACATCTCCACCCTCAAACTTCAAAATATTCGACCCGTGTATATCAAATCTGAACGTCTTCTTCGCATTTGAAAAATTTCCGAACGGCATCAAATTGCCCCAAAAATTCCTCTCCGGCTGAAATTTCCGATAAGCTTCGAGTTTGATTAAAGCTCGAGGACATAAACCAGTCGAAATTGGTTCGGACGTTTTCGAAGTCGGCGGAGGGTGCCATAAATTCGCTGGAAATTTATGCTCGCCGTTTCATATTTGCTGGGGGACGTGGCACACTTTCCTGCCTCCCCCCGCGCGCCGGGTTTTCCCGCTGGAAAATCTCTGGGAGAATTCCGCGGAGGCCGAAAGTCGGAACATTTTCCCGAAAGCGTTAAGACGCCGACGACGATGAGGCTCGAACCGAGAAACTCGATGTACCCGTTACTCTGACGAACTTGTTCGTCAGAGAACGACCGGAAGTTCCGCGTCGCTGTTTCGACAGTGCGACAGGGGAGCCCTGTGTAGTTTCTCGAACTTCCGGTTACTTTTTAGCACCGGCTCCGGAAGTTTCCTTTCGAAACTTCGACGGCCGAAAATATGATAATTCGACGTGGAAGTGTACTCTAAGTGTCTCCGTGGGGCTTAGGGGTTGCGGGGGTGAGATATCGTTTTTGTTTTAACGAGACCCTTAGAGTAACGGCGCTATTATTACACTCTACGTTCCACTTTTCCGATATTACGGACGTGTTTTATGAAACTCGAGCGTAAAAAGGGTGCTATCAATGCTGGGGCGGTGAAAACGCGACCATCCCTCTCTCTCTTGCTCTCCCTCTCTCTCTCCTGCTCTCTTTCGGTGCTCTACCGGCGGCTAAAATTTAATCGATCGTTCCTTTACAGACAGCAATTTTTATGGACTGACCAGGGCGGATAGATTGAGTCGCTAAATCCTTCGTATCTCTCGCAGTAACTGAAATTATTGCACCCTGACATTCCAGGACGTTGTCAGGATTTATCCAAGAGCTGTTGACCTTTGAGGTTACTCAGAGTCACAGGAGAAAATTCCTCCAGACAATAAAATTTTTCTACAGAAGTCAGAAATCCATCATGAATGCTCTGAATGCTCCACCTAATTATTATTTACTGTCATGTGTGAATATTGATAGGGGTAGTTATTCAAATTTTATTATATTTCGACTTCAAAGCAAGCTGACAAATTTTCTAGTGCACGCAATCTGCTATAGCAATAAAAAATCCACCATAAATTCTCTGAACGCTGCAGATAATTATTATTTATTGTCATACGTGAGTATTCTACTCCCCCTTGCTCATGGCTATTCAAATTCTATTATATTTCGATTTTATTGCATGCTGTGGGTTTTTCGCGTCGGTAGAAGATTCTGGTGGAACCGGAAGTCCGCCGCAGTGCACTGAACACTGCCGGTGCAGATACTTCGCGTGGATAATTTATGGGCGACGCCAGTACTTTCCGCATCCCCGATCAGCCGACGACTCTATATCGAGTTTTGGCTCCTCCAGGCGAACCGGAAGTCCCCGGTTGATGCGGCCAGCACGGAAATCAAGGCATCTCCGGCTGGTTCGTGACTCGAGATTTCGATGCCGGTGGGATAGATTGAATTCGCCTACCGACGATATGCAGATAGCGAACGGAGATACGTCTACGCGACAAATCGGTCGCAACGCGACACGCTGCTTGCAAATCGACTCTCGCGGCCTTTATGTCGAGCAAATTCTGCTCGAGTTACAGATCAAAACGTTCAGATAACGTTCTGCCGCGTTGATGTCGAGAACTCCTCTGACAACGATCTGCTAGTTTCTTTCTAACTCTGGTTATGAGGAGAGAGGTGTCTGACTAATGGCGGATGTTTCTACTGCGAGAATCAGAGTCCAAGAATAGGCGGATTATGAAACGGTTCTTTCATACGAAACTGTATACTCGTGAAGAATTTGTTTCGATTTTCTTAACGTTGATGTCGATAAATACCTGTCTGACCAATGGCGGATTTATCTACTGCGAGTATTAGAGACCAAGAATAGGTGGATTATAAAAAGGTTCTTTCATATGAAATTGTATACTCATTAAGGTTCTTTTTCGGTTCCCTTCGCATTGATCTCGATAAATACTTGTCTGACCAGTGACGGATCTTTCTACTACCGGAATTAGTACCCAACGCTTCAGAAACGATCTTTAAATATCCAGTACGTATTCCCAACAAGAAACAGCTGTCATTTTATGGCGCCATTTTCAACTCTTCTAAATCAGAAAAGCGATAACAGCACGTATGACTTATGCTGTTTGCTTCTACCGAAGAATTCAAGATATCAATACGAGCGCCTTTCGTACCAAACATCGTTCGCACTTCTGAATATTTTCTTCCGCTTTTCATCGCTTTCAGCGCTATCAGGAGCTTAAATTCCGTAAATCCTTTAATCTTTCAACATTTTCTAAGTAGCAACGGAGGTCTTCGACATCAAGTTCCATCACCGGCTCCGCGGGCTCCGATATTTTCCAGAATTCCAAAAATTCTCGCTCGAGGTAACTCTCGGCGGTTCGAAAGCGCGCGTGTCAGCTTTGGAAACGGGCAAACCGTCCGGCGGAACGAAGAAGCAGAAGCTTAACGAATTTGTCGACGCAGCGGGTGGTGCACCTGCTTCCCGGAAGTTGGCGTGTCGCTTCGCGAGTTCCTCCGCTGACCGACGATCCGTGAAATCCACTGAAACACTCGTTTCAATGGATCCCGGGCCGGTTCGTTCACCGACAGAATGCGCTGCGGTTTCCGCATGCGGACGAAACTGCGGAACCTCTTTCGACATATCCCGAACAAACTTCAACAATAATACTGCGATATCAATTTTGAAAAATTTCACCATCCATCGCTGCGTCCATCGAGCGATTTCGAATTTATCAATATCGTTTCCAGTTCAGTAATAATTTCTGCAGCCAGATAAATTACCGTTTAGCAATAACATTTCGCAGAATCTTTTTCCCCAAGGGTTGCCTCGCATTCGGAGCTGATGTCCCTCGGAGACGCTGCTCCCGTGCGTCATAAACTGTCCGTTTGATGGGCCAAAAAAGCAGTCGACTCGATCAAACGGTATCTCGCAACGGCGCAGCGTTTTTGCATGCAAATGTCCTCGAGAGCGTAGGGCGTGAATAGGAGCAGATAACGACGAGATAGGGACCTCGAAAGGGTTCTGCTCGCTGACGAAATGGACTCTTGGCAGCGTGCTGCTCGCGCGACACAGCGAAATAGTCCTCGAACCGGAAGTTCCTTCAGGGAAATCTGAATCGTGGCTGCCTGCTGCGCGCTCCACCGCTCTGGCAAACTCTCGAAATCAGAATTATTCTGTTCCGAATTCCCCTCGTTGCCATTCATAGTTATTGCAGTAATTTTCTTCGCTCGATCGTCATTTTATTCATTCTAATTGTTTTTAGATCAATTGTCTATTCGAGCAAGAACTGGCAGCGTTAAAAGAGGATCGAAAATCTGTAAAAAGCTCGGGCTTCAGGGTTTTCATGAAGACGCAGGGCTGGGGGATATTCAAAAGAATATAATCAGAATTCGAGAGTGTTTTATGAGGGAACTATAGTCGTTGGCCATTATGGCGGAACCGCAACGAGCTTTCTTCACTGTCACCGGATTGGCTCCTCGCCAGGGATGGATGTCACGAAGGTGCCGGCTAGAAGGACCTCGCCTGTCGCGATCCTGGATTAAACAAACTTTTTACATCACCGTAATTTCTTCCCTCTGTTCGACCATCTTTTGTTCCGCTTCGCTAAATGAGCCGCGCCGCTTCGAAAGCGGAATTTTCAGGCCCGCGATGAACTCTCGAAAAGTATAATTATTTCAGCAAATTCATTCATCCGTTCTCATTTTCGACCGTGCAAGCACACGCGCGGTTCTGATCGAAAAATCTCTCAATGCATGGTCTAATTTTATTAATGACGAACAGACTCAGGGAGTCCATTTTGAGAGATCAGTGGCTGTGTAAAGTTCGTAGAGGTTAGCATGGTTGGTTGCTGCGATGGAGGAGGCACGTTTATCGAGATGAAAGCATGAACGAAAGGACGTGAGGCGGATCGACGCGCGAAGATGTATACGGAATTGAAAGGGAACGATATTCGGAACGACGACCTCGTGAAAGTATCATAAAAGTATCGGGTGTCTGTTTTATCGTCCACTTCCCCTCTTGTCGCAGAGGGAATCGAAAAGTAGTCGATACACCCTCGAGATGAAGGATCAGCCGTCTCTGTTTCCAGGAAGAAGTAGGGTGACGTATACGTCGTAAGGGTGCTCGATTGAAACTTCCAAGACAGGACTCGTCTCTCACAGGGCGTCCCGACGAAACAACCCTATTCGTTTCGGGTCGGTAGGAAATGCAATTCTTGGTACATGGACCGAGTAGACGATTTTTTAAAAGCACACTGCTCGTACAATTTTTTAAAAACACACTGCTCGTACAATTTTATCGAACGCGATGCAACGCTGTTCAACGTGACCCAAACTTATCTAATTTCTAGTTTAGAATTGTTTAAAAAAATTCAATGCAACGCAGTTCAGCGTGACCGAAAATTATCTAATTTCTACTTTGGAATTGTTTACAAAATTTGATGCTACTTTTTCTACGTTACTGACACAACCTAACTCGATTTAAGAAATCAATATAATCCAACGTAACTGAAGCTAATGCTATATAACTACCTTCAACCCAATCGTACTAATGAATCCTAACTGCACACGTAATCCGACTCTACAGCTTGCAGTTCGATTTACAATACAGTTCTGAATAAGTATAACGCTTCCACTAAGCATACATTTGTAAATTTTTTCCTAAAAAATCATGAGTGTCTCAAAGTTTCATCTAACAGCGTACATGTAACTTTGTACAAGTTTACCTTGACTGTATTGATACAACTAAGCGTATGCCGCAGGGACCCCAAGGTTAGGCCCGTTAAAACAATTAGAAATGAGAAGTCTTTGCACAGGGGTAGGGGTGTGACCTCGAACAGCCCAGTGCGAACATTTCTGCCCAAACCATAATCGTACAGAATCCCCTAGAACCTTGCGATGATTCGACCGATCTGACGGTGGCCTGTCTCCTCTGTTCCAGGTGGAGGAGGACTGGAAGTACGTCGCGATGGTCCTCGACCGTATCTTCCTCTGGATCTTCACCCTGGCTTGCGTGTTGGGCACGGTGTTGATAATCATGCAGGCGCCGAGCCTGTACGACACCACGAAGCCGATCGACATCAAGTACAGCAAGATCGCGAAGAAGAAGATGATGCTGATGAACATGGGCCCGGAGGAGGACTAGTGGACGATCCCGCGCGGCCGACAGCCGCGTACCCAGCGCCGTCGTCGACGGCGGTGGCGACGTTTCCGTCGTCGTCGTCGCCGTCGCACGCGTCCACGCAACAATCGTCCTCGACGTCGTCGTCGTTGGCGTCGTTCATCATCGAAACTGCCGATTTTCGCGTCGACGTTGGAAGAGGGACCCTCTCTCGATCGCCGTTTTCGATTGCAAAGCACTATTTCCGTGTGGATATCGTTGAGGAACCTGCAAGAAGCGTATCGCAAGGACTCGACTGCCGACACTCTGGTCGATCTCTGTCAGAGGACCTGGTGTGGATCTTGGACCCTCCGCGGACGAATCCTGAAGAGGAGGGAGAGAGTGAGAGCGAGATAGAGAGAACGAGAGATAGAGAGAGAGTGTGTGAGCGCAGCGTGAATGGGGTGCAAGTGAGATTTGAGAAGAAGTGAAGACACACATACACACACCGTGAGAGAGAGAGAGAGAGAGAGAGAAAGAGAGCAAGAGAAGTCGAATGAGAAAATAGTGAATGCGCGAGAACGTACGAATGAATGAGAGAGAGAGAGAAAAGATACAGTGGTGGGATGGCAAGAGAGGGGAGAAAAAGTGCCAAATACGCGAAAAACACACGCGCAACGTATTTTTGTAAATCTGGTTTCATACGTAAGGCTAGAGTCGTGCGGCGAGACGTCGAACTGCCCGAACTGCCGATTTTATATAAAAGATTAAAAAAAAACACGTTTACACGCAGCCAAGAAGAAAAAGAAAAACCACAAAAAAAGGAGGAGGTGACAACGGATGGCACACGGACATCTTCTACACACACGCACGCACACTTACATACACACATGCACGCACACGGAACACACACACACTCGCGCCAGACGAACACGTTCAACATTTATATACGTAAAACGAAATACGAAAGCGAGAGAGAATGAGAGAAAGGGAGGAATAAAAAAATACGAGAGACATACACACGCGTGTACACCCGTTCGTTGTGCACGCGTGCGCGCATATAGTTATTACGTCTATACACGCGTAGATATACTCGACGATCTCAACGTATGCGAACGCGATATTCATCGTGTGATCACGCGGTGTGTGCACGCGCGCGCGCGCGCGCATTTTCTAATACACGACGAAGGAGAATCGCTTCCGGTGATGAGAGGCTGGATAAAGATGCCAGGAATAGTCCAACTTGAAAGAACAAAACAACCCGGTACTTTTCTAATATTTATTTTAATTTCTGTTCTCAATTTTAACTCGAGGAGACTCCGAAATTTGTTTAAATTTTGAAATTGGGACAACTCAGATTGGACGGTGGTCACGGCGGCTCCTTCGTCGTCGAACACA
Source organism: Macropis europaea (assembly GCA_916610135.2). NCBI lineage: Eukaryota > Metazoa > Arthropoda > Insecta > Hymenoptera > Melittidae > Macropis > Macropis europaea. Next base: position 2,615,384 of record OU744352.1, on the reverse strand, counting down.
GTGAAGTTCGCCGGTAACAACTGCCAACTCGAGGAACAACGGCCTCCACCCTCTGAAACGGGGTTCTCGAAGGGGATGGAGCGTTATCCGGAGAGGAGAATGGGGTGAAAAGAGTCGTAGGGAGATTTTGGTGTGCCAGAAAGTCATTTGGGCAGGGGATTGTTTCTGCCAATCGAGATTCCAGATTTTTCTTTTACACGAATCTTGGCTGGAGTTCCTTTCGGGATGCTCGAAGATCCTCCGCCGATAGCCGGAACGTTCGTCGGAATGGGACCTCGGGAATATTCTGTGTCTCTTCAGGAAACTTTTCTTCTATCTTAACGTCGATCGGCGGAATCGGTGCGGCTGATTCGAGTCCTGCAATTTCGAGGGCCCGCTGAAAATATCAATTTTTCCGCCCGGAGCTCGAGAAGACGGCCGAGGGGATTTTCTTCGCGGGATCGTGCGATTCGCCGAGGCGGCTGGATCTCCGGCGTTATCCCGGCGAAGAAAATCGACTGAGGAAAGCTGCGACACCGAGGGTTCGAGAAAAGCTCGCCAGAGTTCCCTGGAGAAACGCAGAAGCAGCGCTGGAAAATGGAAAGCTCCGCGATGAGGCCTGACGACGTCCGTGATCGTTCTGCAGCGAGTGAGAAACGAGAAATCATCCGTCGCGCGTAGCGATGGGTTCGAGTCACGCGCGACTTGTCGAGCGACTTCTTGGAACTTGGGCAATTTTTTTTTAGAGAAACAGACGACTTCACCCGTTTCTCGATACTTCTGAGACATCCAACCCTTTTCTTTTGTAAAAAAATCGACGTTTTGACAGTGGCTGGAAAGCATCGACGCTGCGCGCGCGCGCGCGCACGCACACAGGTGATCGCACACACAGAAACACACACACAGAGACATTGTTTGTACACCGACGATGTGGTGAGAGGGGGGTTGGGGAAACACGTGCACGACCCCGCGAAGCGGTATAATAATCAATTTATTTGCTCACGTAAAGGTAACGGTATATTATATTTAATATGTGCGTATAGGTATAAAACGGAGGTTAATTACACACGATGAACTAATCGATCGTTAAGCATAAACGAGGACGATTCACTCGCCGTGAATACGTGGCGATGGTGGTGGTTTCGTGACGACGCTGCTGTGCCGTTTGTCGGACGTAATATTACGCGCGCGTGACAGTGGGGCGCACACCGTCGTGCGACGGAGGGGTGGGGAAGAAGACTGCGAGAATTTTCCGAAGAAATCACCGGAGGAGACACGTTGGATACTTTCTTTTCCACGACGCTGAGAAGATTAACTTTTCTACGTGGGACTTCGAAAAGCTGTCAGTTTGTGTTTTCTGGTTTCGAGGACACGGTGGGGGTTGCCGGGTATTTTTCTGGAGGTTTCAACGTATGGGGTGGTTCGAAGATTTTTAGATTACTTTAGAAATGATCTTTTAATTTAATATATTTTGAGATCTTCGGTGAAGGCAATTTTTTTATATGAGCTTTCGTTTTCGATTTTAATTACTTCGCTCCTTTCAACTATTAATCGTCAACCCCACCTAATTGCGATAATTCAGATTACTTTTGTCCGTGGATGAACTCAAGTATACGATTTGTTGAAAACGAAGGCTCATGCCTAAATTCATTTCTAATAAATGATATAACCAAAATAAAGTTCCAGCTTGCAACTCGAACGAAGTACCGTTTAAACTAGAAATTATATTTTTAATGAAGCGTTCAATCAGTCAGAAGCAGGAGCGGCGTCACCAGTTGCTGATAAATCGGTCAATCGAGTTCGTGTCGCGGCTCGATACGACGTACTTCGATATTAACCCCTTGCAATTTGTTCAGTAGTTATCTGAAGTTTATTATTCGAGCGCTCGAAGGGCGAGATACGTGAAGAATGTTAAACGTGTAGAATTTATCGAAATCGCTGTAATACAAAATTGATAAGAATTGATATTTGAGTGAAACTCATATTTACAACGCGTAGACCATAATCTGCCTCGCGAGTGTGACTCGTTGTTATAAGTCAAGGGGTTAAGGAGGCTGTTTCCGGTCGCAGTGGCTCGTTGCAACGCGTCACGGTGTTCGCTGACCGAGTCCCTGACTTCCTGTTCCTGCTTATTAATTTACGAGCCGGTTTAAATCAGACTTCAAACGCGGACGGGCGTTGTAACGTTGCCATAAGGGGAGAACGTAATGCACAGCGTTGGAGAAACTGGGTCACGGGATCGTGTTCGAAACAAAATTCCCTAGTATCTGTTCTATTAATTTCCTTTCAGCATTTCAGTATTGACGTTTACATCGGTATTGAGAATTCTCTCAAATTCTCATAGATCCCTGGAATTCATGTTTAATTAATTAATACCACCTTCGGTATTTTACCTCAAAGGGAATATGTCACGCGAGAGGTGACACAACGGTGAAAGAGTTGAATCGACGTTGAAATGAAAATTACATTCAGGCCCAAGTATGAAATTCATTTTAATTAATTGAATATTTTACAACGTCAAGGGGGAAGAGGAACGAACCAACTCGAACCATAACTGCAGCGACACATTGAATTCGAGTGAATCGAAATTTCACGTGCATCGATTTTCAGCTAACATCCCCGTGACCCGTGCGACCAATCAAATTCCATTAATTGCCATGAGAATCGTGTTTTCACGCCGTATCGTATCTCGTCGCGACGCGAGAAAATCGAATTTTCTGTCGATATTCACGCGACTCGAATTATTTTGTAATTGTTCCAAATAATAAAGCCGGGCCGAAATATTTCGAACGGTTCCATTAAATAGGAAACGAAAGGAATGAAGCCGCACGGGTGGCCGAGTTGATCGACGATCGATGATCGGAACCACCCTTCGCCACCCCATCGCTTCGTCAGAGCAATCGCAACAACAATAAATCGATACGATTAACGTTAAGGGGCACTGTGAAGCGCATAAACGACTCGAGGGGTTTTAAAAAAAAGGGTTAACGCTAGTGATAAATCGATAGCTGTTGTCGTAACTCGTTAAGTCGGTACTTCGTTGATAATAAACGTTTGATAATCGATGATGACAATGAAAACGTGGCGAGACGGCTAAAACGTGAAGACACGAGAGCGAAAGAGAGAGAGAGAGAAAGAGAGTGCAACTAGACGAGTGGAGAGGAGAATTTTTCTGTTCAGAGTACGGATCGATAAGAGTGTCGGTCGACCGGTTCATGGATTACAGTGACGGACTTTAGGGTAATCGTACATTGTAATACGTTTACGATAGGTGTTGTGTTTAGTTAAGTAATCGCGCGAGATCGTTGCGAAACGATACGGGAATGATCGAAAATGGCCGGTGTGTGCCAACACGTTGGAGCTTCGTACACTCTCGTGCCTGTTCGTCCCTCGCGATCGGGGAACTTTTCACCCTGAAAATCGTCGAAACGATTCCGATCACGCGCCTGCCTCCTCTCGAACACTTTTCCCCTGTTTGCCACCGCCCGAAGCCGCAGGAAAATCGAACCAGGTTCATTTGATTTCGATGGAGTTCGAAAGTTAGGATAGGCTGTCGAAGAAATTGAAATTCAGGACAGCGGTGAAGCTTCAGAATTTTGGTACATGGGTTGTAAGGGTTGTTGGTGATTTTAGAATTGTTGGAGTGGACCTGGTCAAGTTTTTAAGCTACTCGGGGGAGGTTTAACCACGATTTTAACAAGTCAAATCGTTTGTGCTGATTCCTGATCTAATCTGGACTCGATACGGGTTTAAAGAAGTCGTAACCAAGATTTGGGGCTGTTTAGAATGATTAGAAGTCATGTAGACTTTAATTTCAGATCTAATCGAGATGTTGAAGTACTTAGGGTTGTTGGACCCAGCCTAAACCAATGTCTAATTTATTCCAGACTCAATCTAAATTTAAATTTGAAGTTCTAAAGTTAAAGAGACCTGACGTGGACCCAACCAAAATTTAATCGAACCTAATTGAGTTTAGAAATTCCTTAGGTGCTTGTAAACCTAACTGCGGTTTAAATTTTCTCAGAACCTCTTATTATAATTCTTTAAGTAATTTCAGATTTTATAATATCACCATCCTCGATTCCACAGAATTTTATTCAGATTATGCCCAAGGATATCTTCTCATAAAGATTTCCTCGGTTATGTCAAACCTCATTTTCCAGTCTCTTAACTGATTGGCCGCTGTATCCGCCTAATCCGCATAAAACCTGGGTCATTTTTCTGCACTACCCTATTTAAAAATCTCATCTCAAGCCAAAACTCAGTTTCTGTACGATCTCTGATTTTCTTCAATAGCAGTATCTTCATTCAGCCAACATAATCTCCTTGGAAAAGTAGATACTATTCATTTCCAAATAGATTTAGCTTATCGAACGCTCGAATCTTCAACTATTCACTGAGTCAGAGCCTACGATCTATCTTATCAAATCATTTCAGTCTCACCAATTCTACTGCCTCGTTCAGAGTACACTGCTCAGAATAATTAGGGATATCATCAGATAAACAGTGTTTCTTTCAGTGCAGATATCTGATGGATCGTTCAGAACGATTAAAAAGTCCCACGCAAATTGTAAAGATCTCTCGGTGCATTTTGCGTTATGATTACAGATCTTCCTCCCTCTGAATCGTTCTAGAATCCCTCTGAAACGGATCCAACCGAAAAAGAGAAGAGAAAGGCACAAAGGCAAAAAGAACATGGAGATCCAGGCCGCGAAATAATTTCGTTTCTCAGGTATCTCGCGCTGAAAGGATAGTCGTAATTGAATTTTTGCCTCCGTAGACGATTCATTAGCAGGGTAAACCGTGCAGCTGGAAATTAGGCCGAGCATGTAAGGTAAACGAACGAGCCAACGAACGAACCAACCCGGAGCAAGTGGATTAGGCGAGTTCTCTGATTTCACGCGAGTTCTCCTCCGCCCTTCACCAAACACGCCAGAGAGATATATATCGATTTACAGAGGCTGTCCACCAACAATGGAACGGCTAATTAAAATTCGAAGTGGTCCACGGCTGGTCCAATTGCCTCCGGCTCGGTGTTTAATTAAATTTTCGGGATCGTCGCGGCGCATAGTGTTCAGAGATGAGGGCGCGTGATCGAAAATCCTCGAGAAATCCGTCTTCCTGTCTCTTCGTGTTTCCAGTTTCTCGCTGTTCTCCGAAACGCTGACACGCGCTCGAAGATCGATACGATTAGTCGAAACGTACCGTCGCGGGTAGATTCGTAATAAGCGGTAGCCTGATAAGGGAACTCAATCGACAATTTCGTAGCCGATTATTACTCGTAAGCGTTGTACATTACTCGTAGGTAGACCCTTCTGATTGTGACCCTCGTGCCAGCACTCCACCTGTCGATTCTTTCGATCGCTCCGATTACTTTCTTTCCTGCGTCGCGTTGATTCTTTCCGTAGCACATTTTTTCTCAACCCACTCGATGAGGCTGCTTCAATTTTTCAACCTCTGCAATTGGACGTTTGAACGTGGAAATTCGATGCTTGGTCCGATGGTAGAATCGTTGCCAGACTGCAGATGCTTATGCAAATGTGACTGCAGTTAAATAAATGAAACTGCATGTGCTCTTTGAAATTTTTAGAGCGCGTAATTTTTATTTTGATCAGTTGTTGAACGTCCATCGTTCACCAATTTGAATATATTCAATTGCATAAACATCCGCAGTTTAATTATTATGTTTCTCTTGCTTGAAGATCTGCAACTGTAACAGATATTTGTTGTAGAAATATTTAGAGGAGACCCAGTCCGCGGAGACACTGTCTTTTTACTCTTCAAATACTTTATTGAAGACACTGAAATATTATGAAACTGTACAATAAATTCTTCATAAATTAGTTGATGCTTGAGAAATTAATCTGAAAGGGTTGATGGTAAGTTAATTTTACAGGACGTCTTGAATTTATTTCTCACAGCCAGACTGCGGATTTAACATAACCGCGTTCATGAAAAATGCTCATTTTATATTGCGAACGGAATAAAAAATGTACGTTTAAAATTTCAACCCCAAAATGCAGTGCTGCCATAGTCGAGTTTCATCAGCTGCATGGAAATCAAGAAGATCGAAGTCAATCGTGTATATTCGCATAAAAATCCGCAGTCTGCTCACACCAGAGTCATTATTACTATTCTTTGGTACAAAATTAATTATTGGGAACTCGTCTATCCGTGATTTCTTCAGTGTAAAATCGAAATGGCGCGTCTTCTCTAAATATCTCGCACCGTATCGAGGAGTTACGGAGCAGCCGCGTAACCAATCGTTGAAATCACCGAAATCTCTCGATAGATCGGCGAAGCTTCTTCGTTTTTGCGCACAAGCCACGGTCTGGGTCACAGTCGTGAAAACGCTCAAATAAACACAAGTACTGTATCGTCGAAACGAAGCTAAAAAGTCTTCCGTGGGGCATTCCTGACAATGACGATCCTTTTTTTTTGCGGGCGAGAAGAGGAGCGGAGGAAACAACAAGAAACGAAGTGAACGACACGTACACACACAAAACACACACGCGTACACTAAGAGGAACACAAAGGTATTATATGGTGGCAAGGAACTGGCTATCCTGGCGTTAATCAATGTCCTGTGAGCGGGAACGTGAAACGGAGGAAATTGTTCAAACCGTCCATACAGAGAATTTACGTAAACAAAAAAAAAACAAACAAACAAACAAGTACGACGAACGACAGGGATTTCGGTTCCATTTATTGCGTACCGGGAATATTTCGTAATTTTACCGAGTATCCAAGCGTCATCCGAGCGAGCAACCCCCGTTGTCTCTGAATTTTCGGGATCGTTATAGTATAATCTCACTATATCCTGCGAACCATCTTAATTTACCATTTTTTTTCTAATATCTGTACCACGATTTTAATTTCATTTTATTTCTCATATTTCTTTCGTATTTTACTCTTCTGTTTGAAGGAATGTTTTTTCATTTGGTTTCTGTGACGCGTGTTGTGGTGAAATTCTATCTGTTTCACATTTGAAATGGTTGAGGGACTTGATTTTTTGTTAAAGTGGTTCGTTTGTTCCGTTCTCTTTTTACATCGCATTTTATCGTCGTTCATTCGACCATCGTGCACACAACGTTTCCATAGTCGTACGAATCTCACCATTGAATATCAGCTGGAGGAGGGTTCATCTCTTTGCCACGGGACAATTTTTCACGTTTTCATTGAGAGACTCGAACGCGTCGCGGACGTTCGTGTCATTAAAAACTGGAACGACCCTAAAGAATATCGAGCGCGAAAAATCTGAAGCAAAATTGATCTCCACGCACTTGGGAATTTTGTACGATTTCTGACTCCATCTACAGTGCAGAATTGTTTAATTCGAAGTAAGAAGCACTTTAAATTCTATATGAAGGAGGGAGTAAAAAATATGCAACAAACTTTTTCGATACGAGGTTTTATTTTCGAGCAGATTGATTTTGAATATTCCCTGTACACTGCTCTTCGGTTCGTGTTGATTGTATTCCACTCTCGGGGATTCAAGATCGATTTTCTCAAAAACGAACTTTCGCATGGAAAAACTTTATTCTACGTTTTCTGCTCCCTCAATCCCGCAGAATCACCCGCCCTTTGTATATTGCACCATCCATCGCGAAACAGCTACAAAATTCTGTTCTCCATAATTGGACTCGCACGGACTCCCTGTGGTCTCGATCTAAATTTTTTTAGACGACTAGGGTCCAAACTATGGGGCTTCGAGAGCAATAGAAAAATTCTCACCCATCAGAAATTAATCTTTCGACCCTCTGATCATCCCAGAAGTTTCATTGCGCCGAGGAACGTCGCGATTAGGGTCGTTCGAGCGACTCGTCGGTCCGCGAACCGCGCCAAAAATTCACAAGTCATCGAGACATCGCGACTTGGCCCCGCGAACATGAACGAAAGCCTGCGAAAACGATCGGACACGCTCGTTCCTTTTCGAACGGGCGACAGGTGAAACCGGAACGGACGTCGTTCCGCCGGCGGAATTAGGGAATTTTTGAAACTCAACCAGAAAACTGCAGGGGCTGGGTGTCTCTTCGTGTGTTCGAACGGATTAAAAAAAAAAAAAAATCGAAATCTTTGCTCAACGTTGCATACGTGTTATAACATAAAGATAAGGTGACGTTAACGTCTAGTGTTGCAGAAATAAAGAAACAAAAAAAATAGTGTTAAAAGAGGTACGGCCGAAGGGGGGACCGGAGAACGTTTCCGGTCACGTCGTCGCCGTCTTGGTGATCTCCGGGATATCGCAGACGGTTCGACAGAGAGCGAGAGCACGCACGGGACGAATTTATGGTGCATTTGAAAGGAACAAGGGAGGAAAGAGAAAGAGCCGGGACAAAGGAGAAAACGAGTGACATCATCGAGAGGCACGACGTAGCAGAAACATGGCCGCGAACGAGGTCGCGACGAAGGAGTGCGAGAGAGGGAGAGAGTGTAGATTCTTAAAGGAAAAAAAAACAATAGTAATAAATGAAATACTTAATAACGATTTAAACTAAATAAACGACGCTAACGCTGTAAGGATAATGATTGCATAGAAATAATAAACGAGTAACGATAGCACGTAAATGAAAGCAGTATTAAAAAAAAACTACCACTTAACAATAAACGAGTAACATTAACCCTAAGGTAAAGATAAACGAGAATAAAAAATAAACGCTAAATAAACAAGTATCGAGTATTCATTAAAGGACTAAAGAAAAAATAACAAAAAAAGTACCCTTTACAAGTATATCGAGCGCTAAACTCTACTATCGACGATTCTACGAAAAAAAAAAAATAAGAAATAAATAAAACGTTATACGGTGTATTTGTTATCCGTGAAGAATGAGGACGATGACGATGGACGAACAATTGTTGACTAGAAGGAGGAGGGAGAACCCGATACGATATGAAACCCGTGTAAAACTGATAGTATTGATAAGACAATCAGACACTTTTTTGCTCCGGCCACCTCGAGGGCCATCCGTGAATTATAAATAGTTTGTCGGGTGTTTGTCCCTCGAACGAACGGAACGCGAACGAAATCATGCGAACGACTCTTCCGAATTTTATCCCCCCCGCGAACAGACGAATTCGGAAGACGAAGATGAAGAGAGACGGCGTTGGAGAAGAATTTGAGATGGAAAAAAAGAAAGAAAACAAGGACCTTCGATTTTACCCCTGTACACACCCCCGTTTCACCCTAACCTCGTCCACGAGATTTTCGAGGGTGGTTCGATAGAAAAGGGGTGACAGAGGGACAGAAGAGAGAAATGAGAGAGAAAGAGAGAGAGAGAGAGAGAGAGAGAGAGAAGACGGCACGTGTTCGTCGAGTGTGCCGCGGGACGCTTTTTTGTATGCCTCACACACATATTTTCTACGGTTTCGAAATAGCAACAAAACGAACAATGAAACAATCGGTGTGACTGCATCGAGTTATCGATGTGCACGCGTGTTCATGGTCGGACGGCGTCGCGATGCGCCCTTGTTTTTCGGGTGAAAATGCGACGAGCTGGCAAGAATTCATTTTTCGGGTTCAAGTGATCGTTCACAGGGTGTCTGATATTAATCGTCTCAAATTCAATTTAATTTAATGATTTTTAATTCTTTCCAACATTTTTAACACTGTCAACATTGCAAGAATAATGTAAAATAATTCTTCGAACAGTTGTACATTTTTTCTCTGTCCAATTCACATTAAGAATAGCAAATTCTGATTTCCTCTGTGTTCATTTTGAAGAACAATTTTCAGAGGGGTGTTAAACAAATTTGAGTCAGTGTTCATGTTTCCGGAGCACTTCAGGTTCATTTCCAATGTCTCTACAAATATTAATTATATATTTTAAAAAATTAGATCGACCCCTGTGTCAAGATAAAAGCAAATAATACAGAGTGAATCGCGAAAGAGTCATGAAAAATTCACAAAAAATATTTGTTTGAACTTCAGAACATTTTAAGAGTACCTTGCAAATAAAACAGGATCCCTTCGCGTTTCAAAAAACTCAGACGCCGATTTACATGGAGAAAGCGAAGGCTTTGAGGCTGCGAACTCCGCGCATACGTGGAGCCGCGCGCAGCGGAGTCTCCGTAAAAAAAAGAGGGAAAAAAGCGATACAGAACGCGTTTCGCCTAAAAAACAAGGGTGAAAAGCGGAGAAGGGGATGGGAAACGAGTTCCATCGGATCTCGATCGAGATATTCGATCCGCGAGAGCGGGCTCGCTGGAATTTCACCCTCTGTAGAGGGTTGGAAGAGCTCTCTTCCTTTCGGTTTCGTTCATCCCTTTTTCCCGTTTCCCGTATCGCGACCGTAGCTTCGCGAGGAGACGAAGAGAGGAGAGAGAGAGGGAGAGAGAGAGAGAAACGAGAGAAACTAGAACACGCTATAATACGTAAAACGCACGCATGCGCGAGCACGATCGAGGGGAAGGATAGTTTTTGCACACGGGAGGAGGATAGAAGAATCTGACGACGACGATGACGAGGAGGGTGGAAAATGATGACGATGATTAGAAAACGCAGAATAAAAAGGAAGGGAGGAAGGAGATAAACATACGAACATTTTGTTATATCCGTACGGTATAGACGAGGACACGTGTGTGTTGTAAGGAAGTAAACGTATCGAATCTAACAGTTAAATGTTTACGATAAAATTACGGGTAATTAAGAAGATTCTAGATTTTTTCTAACTAATCGATTCGTACGGCGGACTCGTGCCAATCCTCTAGATTTACGACCTAAAACGAGATATACAAATGAGATGAAGCTGTTATCCTATATTAAGTCGGCTTGGAATAAAAAAAAAAAAATATTTGATTACACGTATTTATTGTCTGAATCGGGTGTCTGAACGAGCGAGCGGATGAACGCGGACGAGCGAATGGGGGATGCGCGTCAGACGATACGATGAGTGTTCAACCCTGTGTATGTGAAATCGCATAGCGGAGAGATTACGCAGATAATGAAATTTGTTAAACGTAATTCGCGAACCTTGTATATGCGAGCGGATGGGAGAGTCGCGTAGGAGCGTAAGGCGGGAAGATAAGGGCGGAGATAAGAAGATATTTGAGTGACAGTGGCAAGAGCAACGAGTTTAAAACGGATCGGAACTTTCCGTTACACGATCGGTTCGTTCGAGCCTCTCGACGCGACGTCTCCGGAATTTTTCGAGAGTCTCGAGCCGCTTGCGATTCTATGTGTAAATGTATGTATATGTATATGTACGTATCGATCGTGGCATCGATCGGAGGAAAGGTGGAACGAAACCGAGCGTCCGCAGCGCGATATTTCCCGTCGACGAATTTTCTGCGACTTTTACTTCCCTTCTCCTCTGTCCGTTTATTAATTAATCGGCGGACCCATGTAATAATTTACAATTCATGACAGACCGATTTTTAGAAGGTTTCGAGAGATCGAAACACTCGAGGTCCACGGTGAAATCGGGTCGACGCGATCCCTGGACCCGTCTCGCTAGTAAATTATCGATTGAATGTTAATTCTGTAATTAAGGAGTGAATTCTGTCTTGAGGGGTGCAAATGAATTTCACTTGAGCGTCGCCTCGTCTCAATAAAATTCGTCGACGCGAGAAGATGGCGCGAACCTACCCTTATCGTCGGAACGCGCGCCGATTGCTACTGTCATCGTTGTATTGTACCAAAGGAGCGAGATGATTATCGATATACATATGTACATACGAGAAAAAAAGAAGAAAACGAAACGGAAGGAGATGAAGAACGTTAGAACGGGAATGGAGCACGTTTCATCGCGATTACGGTAATCGTCGCGATTAATATTATCATTACCACTGTACTTGCCATTTATTGTTATCGCGACTGTTACGATTATTTACTACTTAACCACACTTACCTATCGCTATATTCTTATGATTACGATTATATCGTCAACGATGCACGAGCGAAATGAAGGAAGAGAGAGAGAGAGAGAAAGAGAGAGAGAAGTGAGACAGCTCACAGTGCGAAAGAGAAATTTGTTTTAAATAAATAACAACGAATCACCGAGAAACTCTACGTTGTTAACATATGCCGATCTCTCTGTCTATCTGTTTGTCTATCTGTCTGTCCGTCTGTCTGTCTGTCTGTCTGTCTGTTGTCTGTTTCTCGTGCGTCTGTGTCTGCTGTGTCTCAAGAGAACCGAGTGCCACCTGCCCAAATTTCAATCTTTGTTTTTTTCCTAAAAACTTCCGCGACAACCCCTGCTGGCTCGTTTCCAGCGATCTCAGCATGATCGGGATCGATGATCGTTCGAAGAAGAAACGGACCAGCCGGGACGATCGAGCAACATCCAAAGGGCAATCATTTACCACCCCCAAATTTGCGGCGACCTTCGCGAGCCTCCAGAGCCACCGAAGCATACGATAGACTGTACAGTAACTTTTACGAATCCCTTTGTACATCATACTCAGCGACAGTAGTGCCTAGTGGACGAACCGGATGCGGAGGAACGATTTTGTCACTAGACGATCGCCCGATGAGACCTCGATCCTTTTTCCTGCCTTTCAATTAGATTCGTCGCTCGAACGTGCTGTTTCGGTCTGTTCTTTCGAGGAGGGTGGAATCTAGGGATTTTTTGGGTTATGTAGAAGCAGGATTTTTTAAATTTGAAGCATGAAACGTATTATTTTATTCAAGTATGATTTACACGGTTATTCGGCGGATTCGTCTAGGGATTTTTCTTGTCCTTAACCCTCTGGCTTCGAATATGCCCTGAGTAACTGGTAGAGAAAGACGTATATACACGCCCAACAAATTTGGATCGGTGTATCCCATTTTCCACAGTCCTGACATAATTTTGGACACGGTACAAGTTGTATAAAAACAGTTGAAGTAACTGAGGATCATAAGATCAATTTCGATGTCTTTTTCTGTTCGACGCGGCAATATTCGGGCTCAGTGTTTCTCAAAGCAAAAGGGTTAATATGGACAGTCCCTTGCTACCCTCCCTATCATTCCAAACACCCTGACCATTTCTTGACTCCTTTCGTTTATTTCTACTATTATTCTTCGCCCTGGTGACCACCGCACGCGTACCTAGGGATTTTCTCCCTGTTCTCCTTCACAAATATTCTCCAAACATCCCCCCGCGAACAATTCTCCGTTCCCTCGGGGTCTAAGCAGGTTCACCCTCATCGTCGCTTCGACTTCGTCTAGTAACATCTTCGGTTCCAGCCTGTTCACCCGGCGACGGATCAGAGGCTCGCGACGGCGCCGTTCTCCAGGTGTCTGTGTACATAAAAAGAAACGAGCGCGGCTCTCTCGAAGCTTCGTTCGATCTGCGTGGCGGGCACGCTCGATCTCGTTCCAGTCGTTTCTCGACAGCAAGAAAACGGGCAAATGGCACTTAAATCCGTCTAACAATTCCTCAAGCGATTCCGCTAACTCGCGCGACAGCGTTGCAACTCCGGTCGGGTTCGGTCGGTGGATGGTCGAGGGGTTGGGTCGGATCGGGTTGATCCGTGGGGGTTGGAGGATCGTCGAACCGGGTGAGGTCTACGGGGGTGAACGGAGAGGCTTTCGAAGAGAAGAGAAACGGAAGCAGAGACGCTATTGTGTAATATAATTAATTACCTAATTAAACAAACAGAAGAAATTAATGAAGGAGCCGTTACACTCCGGATCGAGAGAACACAAGATACGACGCATACGTACATACGCACGTACATACGTACATACATACATACGTGCATACATCACACACGCACGTACACGGTGACATTGACACGCACACGGACACGAGCGCGCGCACACACACGCATACACGTACACACGTGAACACACGTTATGTATGGATAAAACTAAACTAACCTATTTGTAAGCTAACGTCTACACTCTACACAACTATCCACGTATGTAAAACGATTGAAATAAACGAGCGGTTAAAATTATTGTTTAAAAAATAATAAACGTATTGAAAAAAAAAAACAACAGAACTGCTGTCACGTGGATGGACTTCGTTTCGTGGCCCGAGAAGCTTCGGATGTAAAATTTCAGTTTCATGATGGGCGGAACGTTCTTTTTCTGTTTTGCTTAATTATGAAGGATCGATCGGAGACTCCTGCAACCCCGTCGAACGTCCATTGTCCAGAGTCACCCGAAAAACCAACCCCCGCGACGACAACATTAAGTGACACGTCGCTTTTTTTTGTTCAGTTTCGTACGGATCCATTATCGACGGCTTTTAGTACTAATATTCGGGACAAAATGGATGCAACAGGAGCGACGGAAACACTCGACGACATCCCTTTTTCATCCCTTTCTCTTCTCGCGCTCAACCACTCCCAGCTCCTCGAAAGTCTCCCCACCTTTTTTCTCTCTCGTTGGATCGTGTTGTTTCCACAGCAAACAACGTGGCATCCGCACCGGGGAGAGAGGACAAATTTCGTGAACGGCGAGGGCGAGGGAGGAATTAGGCGAGGGTAAGTATCGAGAAGTTCGATGGGTCAGCGATGCGGAGGAAACTTTTATCGTCTTTGTATGTCCTGCTTCCGCAAATTTGTCGCTGCGCGGAGGGTGAGAGGATCGATAGACGGTGGAATTCGTTTGGAAATGTTTCTCGAGGGTTGAAGGTTCACTGGATTCAACGGACGAATCTACGAAAAATTAACAGAAGGGTCATTCTTCTTTTTTATGTCTGTAGAAATTATGTTCGATGCTGTAGATCATGGGAAGATTTTACAACTGGAAGTTTAGTAAGTAGAAATTAAATTTGATTGGATTGTCTGGTAAAATATTGTCATAAAAGCATTTACGAATTTTCTACCCCGTACTTCGGAATGAAATTTTAATCGAATAGATTTTAGGGGTTGAACTGTGCAGAGTTAAATAGTTGGAATGCTAGAAAATGAATTTGGAGCTGATAAATATTTACATAAAATTTGTGAGGGTGTATAGTATATATAATTCGCACACTATAACACGTTTTCCAACCGGAAGTTGGCGTAATAGTGTTTCAAACTTACCATCTAGTTAGAATTCAAGTAGTATTTCACGAATATGGCTCTCGGGCGAAGTGGAATATCCCTCTTTAGTATTCTATTGCTAGGATTACATTAAGTGTCTTTAAATTGTAATATTCGAAAAGTTCCGTTATGGAAACTCCGCACGAAATTTCTGAAACTTCGAATTCTATAATCCTCGTAAGATCCAATTTTCTCAATATTTCACGGGAACTGAAAATAACGAGTTTGCTCATTGGCGTAAGAGGAGAATCTACGGCGCGGACGTTCTTCCAGCAGCGGCGCGGTCTATCGAAATTTATTTTCGTCCGGAGGTGAAGGGTGAACCGGAAATTGCGAGAGACTCGGAAGAATACGTCCCGACGGAAGAATTAGGATGAAGTTTCCAGGCCATCCCGGCCAGAAATCCACGGCAACGCGAGTATATAAAGAACAATTAAGGCGGTTTTTTTCAAAGTGAAACACAAGTCGCATTCTCTGCCGCTTCTTCCCTCCCTGTCTCGCCTGGATAATAAATTTAAGTTAATTAAAGCCGATTCCTCGGTGGAAGTTGCCTCATTACGTAGGCGGAAAGGTCTATGCGCCGGATGAAATCGCAACACAAAAACAATTTCATTTTAATTAAACGCTCCTGGATGAAAGAATATATAGGACAAAGAGCGGCTCTCTTTGAATAACGGCGTCGAGTGCGTTCGGCTTCCACCGAAAAAAAAGAATTCTTTTGTTTCCGCAAGCTATAATTTCCCTTCGATCATCCTAAAGGAACGTCTACCGTGGAAGCGATGCTCCATGGAGCTTC
Source organism: Macropis europaea (assembly GCA_916610135.2). Classification (NCBI taxonomy): domain Eukaryota; kingdom Metazoa; phylum Arthropoda; class Insecta; order Hymenoptera; family Melittidae; genus Macropis; species Macropis europaea. Next base: position 2,599,654 of record OU744352.1, on the reverse strand, counting down.
AAATTCTCCAAATTTCTCTAATCTGGAAGCAGCTTTTTATAGTCTGTCACGTGCGTGAATTTTCAGGTCGCCCAGGAATTCATAAAATCATAATTTGAGGTAACATCCACCTTTCATCGGCAATTAAATGTTATTTTCGTATGTCTGAGCAGACACGAATTTTTCTACTGCGACGCACAAACGTTCAATTTATAATTATTCCTGTCCACGGAAGATTCATTCTACAAACCAGTGAATTAAAAACATTGAATAACGTCCAAGACTATTTAATAAAATAATTTGTTCTTGTCTAAAGTTGTGCACCTTTGCTCAACAAAATATCTTCTGACTGGCGCATTTCGTACGAAAGTAATTTCAGTGGCTAATAAAATTCTAGAAATTATGAAGTTTGCGTGTCTATGTGGGAGCTGGAGGGACGGACGTACCGGGAATTCGTTTCCGGTTGTTTAAATTGTTCGAAGGCATTCCGTGTGGCGGTTCTTACGAGCAAAGGGGAAAAGGTCTTGGCAAGTTCCGCCGGTCGAACGCAAATTGTTCGCAAACGGTCTGGCCGCAGGAAGTTGCGAGCAACTGCGCGCCAAATGAATATCATCATAAACTGTTTCCGCAAACTTTCGTTTCCCGTTGCTTCTTTTACCGATTCCGTTGCTTGCCAACGACAGCCAGCTCCTTCGCGAATTTATTTACCCGAGAAATTACCGGGAATATTCGCTTCATAAATTATTAATTAGTCCACCCCGATTTACGGCTCCGCATCGCCGCCAAATTTTTGTCTCGCGAAATATAAAATTCATTTCATGTGTACTTTACACCAGCAGATACTACAAAACAATTTGTGATTCTCGAAATTGATTAGAGTCACCTATATTATGCAGAATTTCATGCCGAACACGCTGGTTCTTGTTATAATGACGTATTTCTTTTCGTTTCGCCAAAAACTGAAGAATTGTGAAGGGCTGCGTCAGGCCCGTCTGGCCGTCAGACCGATATCTATCGCTTAAGAATTTCTAGCTCGGAGTCCAGTGATTCGACATTAATCAGAGTCGCCTATCTTACGTAAAATTTCATGCCGAACACGCTGATTTTTGTTCGAATCGCGTATCTCTTTTCGTTTCGCCAAAAACTGAAGAATTGTGGAGGGCTGCGTCAGGCCCGTCTGGCCGTCAGACCGAGATCTATCGCTTAAGAATTTCTAGCTCGGAGTCCAGTGATTCGAAATTAATGAGAGTCACCTATCTTACGTAAAATTTCATGCCGAACACGCTGATTTTTATTAGAATAGCGTATCTCTTTTCGTTTTGCCAAAATCTCAAGAATTGCGAAGGGCTGCGTAACTCCCCGCCAATCCTATCGAATACCTTCCATTTTCTATTGCCTATTGCACGTTCACAACAAATGTTCCTTCAGAAAATTCGCTACCAAGAATCTACTGACACTTAAATAAAAATATACCACCGTTGTGTAATTGTTTCTATATTTCAAACAGACTCTGAAGAATACTTCCGACATTCCCACACTGGCTGAAGGCGATTGCACGAACGGATTCTGAAGTTCCGTTCCCAAAACTGCTTTGATATTCGAGAATGTGAGATGGTGCAGGGCGTGGTCCTTCGTTTAATTGTCCTCGAGGAGGTAACGGGATTCCCAGGGACGCTAATGTCGAGCGTAATCATCTCTCGATGATGCGGCGTGACTCGCTGCACTCGGCTGCGTCTGGACGGCGAGTTTCAAAGGCAACCGTGGATCGAACAACTAGTTGCTCGTTCTCTGCTGAACTTCGGCACAAAAGGAAATCACTTAATGACACCGAGCGTCTTAACTGTCGATGCACATGCACTCGCGTCGACGTGCAATAATCTCGGTCGTTGAAGCACTCGCGAGTAAATCGATCCCTCGACGGATGCTGCGGATTGGACGTTTCATACAGAAACTCTGTATATTATCTTAAACCTGACTGAGATCCACAGCAATTTATTTATTTCCTCGATAGAATTGAACAAATAGAATTACCCGGCGGATAGTCAGACAGGCAGAGCCCGCAGGCATCGGATATTAATCCCTCATCGTTGCCACGATACTCGGTGTAATAAAATGGGGTCAGTGCATGATCAGATATCTTCTAAGGTGTCCCTAAGTGGATCTGCAAGTAGAATGAGACCAGTGTGTTATCAGACACGCTGAAACAAGCGACGAATCCGCTTCATTACGGTTTTTCGAAGCCTACGCGTCAACCGTAGATGTTTTATGGTAGCATAATAAGATTATAGCAACTGATCCAGTAGACAAAGACCGCTACGGCATAGGCACCTGCAACCGGGCACAGATCGATACAACGGGCTTACCTGCTCCACAACATTTCTATGAATGTCTGTCCATCCAACTCGCCCTGTTCGTTCACTCTGAAACACCGCGGCAATTTTGAGCAAACATTTACGAGGCAACGACACACAAATCGTCCCTCTGCAGGATTTTACAGCCTCCTATCAAACGATACGCCGTTCGCGGAGCTGGTACACCCTCGTGCGTGCAGTAATCGCGCACTGGCTGCTTCATAAACTCGTTGGCAAGCCATAAAAAAAAGTCCTCGTAAAAACTGAACACCGTCGAAATATAAATCTCGAACTGACCGGCGACTATCCCGCTCGATGAAAGCGAGTTCTCGACGGAATTCTTCGTTTCGCCAGCTTACAAGAAGGGGACAGTCAGCAGCGGCGAAAGAAGAAGAAGAAAAAAAACAGAGGGGTTGCTCGTAAGAGATATCCAGATCCGCCCGGGGGGAAATTCAAATTCGCGGCGGAATCCAATATTTCTGGGGCTTGCAAGAAAGTCCGGAGGAATGCCACGTGGAACGATATTACGGCGCATTGCTGTTAGCCGGGGGATGGAAAAAGAGGGTGGCTCGGCGCAGCGGTGGTAGCACTGATCCTCTACGAACGATGCGGTACAAGCCGTGTGCAACGGCTGAAAATCCAGCTAGCCACGGTCCTTCAAGGGGGTGTTCTTCCACGGCCCGTTCTCAAGGTATACTTTGGAATTTTTATTTGAAAAAAATAGACAACGTATTTTCATGAAACATTGCAGTTTTATTTACAGACAGTCCCATAAGTATCCGTACCCTGGCTGTCTATAAATGAAATTTGTTCAAACTGACTGATACGTCTGAGGTTTTCCAATAAATCTTTGACTATAATTTTACACAGGCATAAAGTTTATTCCACCTGAATTTTTGCAAAATATAGCAATTAATAACGAAAATATTTCGTTTATAGAATTATAAATTTCTTTTATACGCAGTAAGGGTGCGATCAATTGTTGTACAGCAATATCATTCGAAATATAGTGATTATTCACCGAGGAAGTTAGACAGGCTGTCACTGAAATTGTCTGATGTTAAAAGTTCTAAAAAAACTGTTGAATTGGAGCTTGATTGTGAGCACTCGATTTGAGAAAAAACGGCACGCGATCGCTCGCTAGAAACGTTGACTAAGAGCCTGGAGTAACATGTTTATCGCGAAACTTTTAATTACGTTCGCGCATTCACAGGACCATGTCCTTTTTCAACTTGTGTATCTCTGCGATTTTCGATGAAACTTTACAAACTCCGCGATCCCGTCCGAACCTAACTGCTCACAGGCGACTTCGCGAAGATAAAACTTACAGAGAGCTAAGCGAGCGGTAACTTCGTGAGATAACGTTGTCCCGGCATGGCTCAGACAATTTTTCTTCTTCAGACGAGACTTCGTCGCTTCGTTTTCCTATCCGACGGTCGAAGTTTATCAACTGGAATCGCTGGAAGTGCAGCTAGAAATTAAATACGAAAGGGTTCCATAGGACATGGTTGGACGATCTTACACATGGCTCCACAATTCTTGAGTTTTTGACGAAACCAATAGAGATATGGCATTCTAACAAAAAGCAGCGTGTAGGAGATGAAATTCTACGTTAGACAGTTGAGTGGCATGGATTTCGAATCGATGGGAGTCGAGCTAGAAATTAAAAATGACGAAGTCGACCATCAAGCCGAGCCTGCCTGACGCATGCCGTCACAATTCTTCAGTTTTTGACGGAACCAACAGAGATACAGCATTCTAACCAAAACCAGCGTGTCGGGGATGAAATTCTGCATAAGATAGGTGATTGGTACCGATTTGGAATCGGTGGGAGTGGAGCTAGGAATTAAATAGGAAAGGGATTCGACAGGCCTGGCTGGCTGGCCTTACGCGTGCCCCCAAAACTTTCCAGTTTTTGTCCAAACCAATAGAGATACGGCATTCTAACCACAACCAGCGTGTCGGGGATGAAATTCTGCATAAGATAGGCGATTGGTACCGATTTGGAATCGGTGGGAGTGGAGCTAGGAATTAAATAGGAAAGGGATTCGACAGGCCTGGCTGGCTGGCCTTACGCGTGCCCCCAAAACTTTCCAGTTTTTGTCCAAACCAATAGAGATACGGCATTCTAACCGCAACCAGCGTGTCGGGGACGAAATTCTGCATAAGATAGGTGATTGGTACCGATTTGGAATCGGTGGGAGTGGAGCTAGGAATTAAATAGGAAAGGGATTCGACAGGCCTGGCTGGCTGGCCTTACGCGTGCCCCCAAAACTTTCCAGTTTTTGTCCAAACCAATAGAGATACGGCATTCTAACCACAACCAGCGTGTCGGGGATGAAATTCTGCATAAGATAGGCGATTGGTACCGATTTGGAATCGGTGGGAGTGGAGCTAGGAATTAAATAGGAAAGGGATTCGACAGGCCTGGCTGGCTGGCCTTACGCGTGCCCCCAAAACTTTCCAGTTTTTGTCCAAACCAATAGAGATACGGCATTCTAACCGCAACCAGCGTGTCGGGGACGAAATTCTGCATAAGATAGGTGATTGGTACCGATTTGGAATCGGTGGGAGTGGAGCTAGGAATTAAATAGGAAAGGGATTCGACAGGCCTGGCTGGCTGGCCTTACGCGTGCCCCCAAAACTTTCCAGTTTTTGTCCAAACCAATAGAGATACGGCATTCTAACCACAACCAGCGTGTCGGGGATGAAATTCTGCATAAGATAGGCGATTGGTACCGATTTGGAATCGGTGGGAGTGGAGCTAGGAATTAAATAGGAAAGGGATTCGACAGGCCTGGCTGGCTGGCCTTACGCGTGCCCCCAAAACTTTCCAGTTTTTGTCCAAACCAATAGAGATACGGCATTCTAACCGCAACCAGCGTGTCGGGGACGAAATTCTGCATAAGATAGGTGATTGGTACCGATTTGGAATCGGTGGGAGTGGAGCTAGGAATTAAATAGGAAAGGGATTCGACAGGCCTGGCTGGCTGGCCTTACGCGTGCCCCCAAAACTTTCCAGTTTTTGTCCAAACCAATAGAGATACGGCATTCTAACCACAACCAGCGTGTCGGGGATGAAATTCTGCATAAGATAGGCGATTGGTACCGATTTGGAATCGGTGGGAGTGGAGCTAGGAATTAAATAGGAAAGGGATTCGACAGGCCTGGCTGGCTGGCCTTACGCGTGCCCCCAAAACTTTCCAGTTTTTGTCCAAACCAATAGAGATACGGCATTCTAACCGCAACCAGCGTGTCGGGGACGAAATTCTGCATAAGATAGGTGATTGGTACCGATTTGGAATCGGTGGGAGTGGAGCTAGGAATTAAATAGGAAAGGGATTCGACAGGCCTGGCTGGCTGGCCTTACGCGTGCCCCCAAAACTTTCCAGTTTTTGTCCAAACCAATAGAGATACGGCATTCTAACCACAACCAGCGTGTCGGGGATGAAATTCTGCATAAGATAGGTGATTGGTACCGATTTGGAATCGGTGGGAGTGGAGCTAGGAATTAAATAAGACGAAGTCGACCATCAAGCCAAGCCTGCCTCACACATGCCGTCACAATTCTTGAGTTTTTGACGAAACCAATAAAGATACGCCATTCTAACAAAAAGCAGCGTGTAGGGGATGAAATTCTGCGTAAGGTAGGTGAGTGCCATGGATTTCGAGTCAATGGAAGTCGAATCAGAAATTAATAACGAATGGGTTCCGTAGGGCCTGGGTGAACGGCCTTACGCATGCCTCCACAATTCTTGAGTTCTTGATGAAGAATTATGTAGGAGTAGCGTGCTCTTCAGAAAATGTGCTGATCTTGAACTCCGGTCGATTCATGGATCTTGACTCAGGCATTACGCTGATTGGACGAAGCATTTTTCATCCGACTTTTGGTCAGTCCTGAAATATTAAAAGGGCGAATGAATTAGGTATTCCTCCTTCTTCTTCCTCCTTCCGGAACGAGCTGAAGGAACTTTTGGTTTCAGCATTAGGTTGATTGGGTCAGGACATGTATCATCTGACCACGTACAGCCTCGATGGAACAGCTTCAGTCTCCAATTCTTTTATTCGATGTCGAGATCGAGGTGATAAAAGAATACTTCACCGATTTGGAAACTCGAGGAAGGTGCCGCAGTTTTTCCCAGGAACTTTGATTGTTAACGAACTCTGGAAGCTTCGATTTAATCTTGCGGCTCTTCAGAATGTCACGCAATCGTTTAACGTTTCCAACGCCCGCCAGAAGGTACTACAGAAAATCTTAGTAAAAAATTAATTTTCTAAAAAGTGTCTACTCCTTTACAATACATTATGTAAACCTAGGTGTTTAGACTCTAAAGAAATCGACATAAAAACAATTCATGCGCCCAAAAATTAAAATTTGCTCAGGAATTAATGATCGACAACACTATAGACACGCGATGAGCTTAAGAAAGCTCAGCGGCTCTGGAAACTCGAAGAAGATCGGCCAGAATATCTCTCAAAGCAACGAAGCAAAATAAACTGTTTTCATCCGTGGAGCTCGAATTTAGGCTCGTCGTGTGTAAAGCAGAGCTTGCAAGTTGGCCTGGATTTCGCGTGTACCGCAAGGACCTCGAACGCAAACGTAGAAACAGGTCTGCCACGACACCAGACACGGAAGAAGGAACTTGTATCGGTCGCGTTACATCCTTGACTAGAACCGCAAGCTGCTGGAAGTGTTGCTGAAGAGATTCCAACGAAACGACACGCTCTCTCTCTCTTCCTCTCTTCCTCTCTTTCTCCTTCTCTCTGCGTCAGGAATATTTGTTGGCGTTTTCCTGACGATTACACAGTCGCCCGGCTTATCGCTTATTGTTACCACTGTGGAACAAAGAGCGTGGTTCGTTACAGTCGAAAGTTTGCCTTGTTCGCCAAGCAGCTTGCAATTATACATACTGACTGAAATCGGCAGCAATTTTACTACTAATTCGTGAATACTGGTACAAGTACATTGGAGTCAGAGAAAGGTCTGAGCGAAGTGAAAGAAGTTTGTTGAAATTACTATTTAGTGTTTGGTTGCACAGGAATAGTGTTTGGGAAGTTATTATTAAAATTATTCTTTTTATTCTGAAGTCAGGTTAGACGCAATAGTAAATTTCGTAGGAAAATAAAAACAGGAAGTGAAATTCGACTATCCTGCTCAAACCGAGTACACACTCATGATTTTTAATTAGATTACAAACACTCTACGTCTAAGATAATAATTATAACTCCCCTATATTTAACTCTGCCTACCCCATATCTGTCAGAACAGAGAACCAACATTCAACTATAGAAAGAAAGCTACAGATACGATTAACAATCGAAGAAATTGATCCTACAGAAGCCCTAAAGGGTGGACCACGGTTTACCAACAAATAGACGACGGGATGAAGTCGGTTTCTATAAACAATTAGGCCGGTTCCTCGAGCGTTTCCTGCAAACGCAATCTCTGGGTGCGGGCCAAACACGGTCGGCCGATACATCGCAGCCGCTTAAGGGTTTAATAATCTGTCTAGGTGAGGACAAAAGGGCTTGCACGTTATCATCCGAGGCCCGTTTGATTATTCATTCACGCTTCGAGCCACGGCAAAGCTCGAATCCGCTTTTACGAAACGCTCATTGCTTGCAGTTGCTATTGATTCTGCAGACACACAGTTGCCGCAGTACTTCCACCCCCCGGCTCCTCCTTCGCCCTCCGCCACCCCCGTCGCCGTCGAACCGCCCAACAAATTGCTTCTTTTCGATTAACTTAATTTCCTCGGACGCGTATTGCCTTCACGAGCAGCTCAACCGATTGCCTTCCACGATTTCCTCGACGACCCAGGTGATATCTTCCGGCTACCTTAAAACTACACCTTCGATTTCCGGCCGCTCGACCTCCCGATACAACCCTTTGATCCTCGCTGGATCTCGTTTGCACGTTTCCAATGTGTCTTCCACGGCCTCTGTCTAATTCCGGCTTTGTTTTGCCTTTCTATTAGCGTCGAGTTTCATTTTGGTTACATTTGAGACGCTGAAGAGCGGGAGATTTGGTCAGTGTATCCTCTGTCTAATTTTCGCCTTGTCTTTCCTTTGAACTAGTGTCTCGTTTGATTTTGGTTGAATTTGAGATGCTGAAGAGTTTGTGAATTGGCTGGTGTATCCTCTGCCTAATTTTCGTCTTGCTTTTCCTTTGAACTAGTGTCTCGTTTGATTTTGGTTGAATTTGAGATGCTGAAGAGTTGGAGACTTGGTCAGTGCATCCCTTGCCTAATTTTCGTTTTGTGTTTTTCTCGTGTTAGTGTCGAATTTGATTTTGGTTAGATTTGAGACGCTGAAGAATCAGAGAATTGAACTCTCTTTTATTTTAGGTGTCCTTAGCACCTTGGCTATTTTCTGGATGCTGAATCTTTGCTCCTTAGACATCTGAAATTTTATGGTTGATAGACTCATGTCTCCTGGTTCTTCGAAATTTTGTTTATTTTGTACACAGCTCCATAGATGCATTTTAATATGGAATTTTTCGATTACACGTTCCTGGAACACACTGCGTGCAGCAGAGTGGTTGTACAGTTATTTTCACCGGCATGTTTCTGCTCTACTTAGCGAAATTGAGTTTCCACGTCTGCGTGAACATGCACAGTGTTTTTCGGTAGTTACTTTTATTTGATGCTTCTCGTTTTTTTATCCTTTGCAAGCTAATTTTCTTGAATTTTTTAGAACGATATGAACTGCTAATTCCTTGCGTGAGTCAGTTGTTTAAATCGTTCTTTCTTAGAGCTGGATGCTTCTGGACAGTTTATTATTCATCGGCCGCGTTCTATGGAATTACCTTCAATTAAGCACACGTTTCATGGGGCGAAATTTAATTTAATCGTGCGTATATGGAGGGAAATGTATATTCTTTGCCGACAGGTCGCATGCTTCTCAATTATCATTTTTAATACGTGTAACGCTATTTGCCGGCGCTCTTAATTCTCGTCACGTCGTCTCGCTACAATTTCTTTCCTTTTAATTTCGACTCTAAGCGGCAGAAAATAGTCAAGTATGGACGTAGCAGTTTAATCCTTTATGAAGCAGGAAGTGGCGGGAGATGGGGAAACGTGTTTCGTGTTTTAAATAACACTTAGAATAAGAGAAACAGCGGGAGCGAGAAGTGTACCGGTCTGTATTTGTTATTCGCCCGTGGAGAAACGCAACAGTGTTAAAAAAAGATTAAATTTCCCTTTCTTCAGCCAGGAGACTCTTCTCCACAGACGGAATTAATCCGAAAATTGTATCATTCCGTTATTTCTAATTTTTCAACAAAATATGAACTCCGTCGAGCGACAGATGGGACTTTTTCAGTTTCAAAAATAGAAATTTTGTAGATTTTAATTGAAAGAAAATTTAATTATTTTTTAGAATGATCAGCGATGTTGATGCTGCAATTTTTAATTTACAAACTCTCAATACTGCTAGAAATTGATGTTTTCTGCACATATTTGTCGGAATCGAAAGTCTGAGCCGTTTAAAATCATGTGAAAGGTATCGATTATCGTACCGTCACTTCGTAGACCGGTCAGGATCGATTTAACATCTCATCTCATCGGCCATTGTTCACATCGCGAACGGATAATCAAACAGACCGTCATTCCACTAACGTTAGCTGTGACTTTGATTCCACCGTCGGCCATTTGCTGGTTCCGGTTAAATTACTCGAAATTTACTTACCGAGCTGTCTCTCTGCCTGCTTCGAAATCCACGTAGATAATGGAAAGGAAAGGAATAGCAGTTCTTTAATCAATATGCACAAGAGAGACAGCTGTTCTGTACATTTTGAAATTTCAATTCACGTCGAATTTTCTAATCGACTACAAAATGCTCGAACATCTTCAATTTGCTTGAAACGCTCTAATTTATGTTATGTGACATTGTTATAAGAATAGAGCAGCCTTCCCTTTTTAGAAATTTTGCAAATTGCAAACAGTTTTGAATGTGTATTTTCTTATGATTTCCTTACCTCACTCAGTCTTATTGTGCCTTTAGAGTGAGGCCTACCCTGAACAAACCTTAACTTAACTTGACTCAAGCTGACTCACAATCAGTCTCATTGCGATCTCTCAACTTGACTTGACTTAATCTGTCGCGTCTGGATTGCAACCTCACAACTTGACTTGGGTCGACCTGACTCGGTCTCCTTGTGATCTTACAACTGAACTTGACTCAACTTAACCCGAATCGACCTTATCAAGAATTTAAAGTATATTTCATAAAGAACAGACCGCCGTATGAGTAACGCAAGCATATTTCTTGCAACAATATTTCTTAACCATTTTGCGGTCGATTGGCATGGTCGCAAAAGACGAAGTACGGTAGCACGAATTCGATTTGAGAATCTCGAGGAGTTAGACGGTCAAGGGAGATCGTTAAAGAAGAAAATTGTCCCCCTCGAAACAACGAAACTCGGTTAGCCGTTTTTAATATAAGAAGAACCAGTTTCCGTCTCATTTTTCTTGCCGCTGATGGGCAAACTTTTCCAGCGAATTTTCATCGAATACCGGTGTTCGAACGAGCCCTGTGAAAAAAGTTACGGGGACGTAACCGGTTCCTTTGAAACTTTCCGATGAAAAGTTCCACCGTATGAATGGGACCGGTGTATCCACGCGATGGTCTTATTTCTGTGCAGACACTTTGTCATGACACATGTGTACAGGATGATTCACCTGATTCGATCACCTCAAATTACTTTTACAGTACCTGCTCTAATTATTGGACCTGATGCCTAAAATTAATGCAACAGAAATATTCCATGTTCCTGATGGAACAGATCTTCAGCACGTAGAGCCTACTGCAAGTAGCAGTAGACACAGTTGTCCTAATTCTTCAAATCCTCAGCAGTCACAGCACCAAACATCCGATGCAGTGGTCCCAATGCCTCAAATCTTCGATTTGAGTAGAATAATCTCCATGGAAACATTACATCTTTATGATGGTTCAAATATCCAGTAGACAGAGGTTAGAATGAGCAGTACTTGAGAGAATCGTCCTAGTCCTTTAAATCCTCATTAGACACAGCCTATAACATCAACTGTTACAAACTTCCTCCCTCTAAATCTTCAATAGATACATTTCAGATTAGCACCTGCCACAGCTGTCCAAATGCTTCCAATCTTCAAAAACACGAATCGTAGGCTATAGTAGCAGGTACAGACAGCCTATTATACCTAGACTACACTTCAGTACAGTCGAGGACAACCCTACAGCATCGGGTCATGCAGCGATCGCATGCAGCAGACGAAGATGCTCGAACGACAGGTACATGGAAAAGGCAGGGTGAGGTTTTGCGGTGTTAAAGCGGCGAATAAAATTCAGTAAGAGTGAACAGATATCGATTCCTCGACGGTGACACCGCCCCAGTTCGCGGGCCAAGCCGGGCGTGGTGTAGGCCGCTTATAACAACCCTCTTTTCCACGACACTACCGATTCCGTACGGTTAACCACAATTCCCCGGGTGAAAGAAGAAAGCTACTCTCCTTTCACCGTCGCCGATATCGGCAGACGTCGGTTTTTAAGCATCCAGACCACCTCCCCAGCATATTTCCCGAATTACCGGGTCCCCCGATCAGCACAACAGGTCCACCAGCTCGACAGATAGAGCCCTGATGTATCAGATGTTTCAGCAAGGCAGATTTCCTTTGGATCAGGTCCCTAGGATCATTCAAGTATATTTTTGTAAGCTTATATTAAACTGGGAGCGTGTCTGGCCATACAGGGTCCTTGTACTACTTGATTACTTTGTCTGTAGTTTTCAGACTGGGGGCTAACTTGACTGTAGGCAGATTTGCTAAGTTGTATAGTATTGATAAAAGTTGTAGGGTTGTTTAATTATTGAAATTTCGACGAATTATAAAGAATAAATATTTAGTGCAATATAATATAATTGTGTTGACGTTTGAAGCTCTAGTAAATTGCTCGGTATCTGCTAACACACGGTACGCATTCTAATTAATTTATTTCCCAATGCTACGATCGATTTTCTATTAGAGAAAATTTCCCATGTTCAGTGGATCCCATTTTGACTAATTCGAAACTCGCGGACCGCGGTTTCACCCTACGGGAGGGTGATTCACCCTGTGGGAACGCCGGTGGCCCTTATTCTCTTTGCTGGCCCACTTACGGTCATGGCATGACACGTCTGACCAAACACCGACCTCATTCTACTCCATTGGTCATTCGTGCCAACGGTGTTATGTCAAATACCTAATGCTCGAACACCATTCTACCTGTTTTAGTATACGTACCAGGTTATTCCACCCTACCTACCCACCTAGGGATCCCTTGTACAACTTGCGCCAGACTATGCACGGGTCTCATTCCACTTCGTTTGTCAGCTATACGTGTCTCACGCTTGCTTTACGTTCGGCTACAATATGTCTGACCACGCGCCGACCTATTCTACTCGCCCAACTGTTCTCCCACCGTATTCTACCTCGTTGAACGTCCATAGACCTTCCCATAACTCTTCAACTATCACGGTATGTACATCAGGGACTGTGTCCGTGCGTCTGAAATGTATGGATTAAAATACTTTATTAATTTCACAGTTTCCCTTTGAATAATCAAATATTCTGCAGGGTTTTCAGGTTTTATTCTGCAAATTGTAAATTAACCTCGTAGATTACTTTTCTGTAGAATATAACATGAGAAGGTTTATCCAGAAGTTATATATTATTATTTCCTTGAGAGCTTTCTTGCTTTTCTTTGATTGCGCCGATACTTCAGGGTCTCAGCTTTCCAAGTCGCGAGGGTGTCGTTCATATCATAAAAACGGTGGCGCGAAGGTCACTTAGGGGTAACCCTAGACGGCGTAATATCGGCTCAGATCAGATTCCCGGCTCTCAGACAGTGTATCCACCGTATCAGCATCATCCGTCACATGCTGGCGGTATCATTCGCAACGCGGAGGGTCCCTCGGGGCACGGTGGCGTCATCGGATAAATCCAGAATCAATTTCTCCGGCAACGAGCCCGTTGTTCCGTCGCCGCAGAAGAGTTTCGTCGCGTGGTCACATGATACAGGACGATTTGTCATCCGCCGTCGTCCACCCCGGCGACGTCCCTCGACGACGTAAAAACGGAAACGCCGACGGCTGACGGGGGAGAGGGTCGAATCGTCGGGTCGTCAGGTAGTCAGGAAAAGTTTTCCAACCCCCTCGATCCACAGAAATTTAATATGCCCAGGGTCAGTCGGAAATTTCTTAACCTCTTCGAGTTATACAACATTTTCATGCTGCCTACGTTCTTAGAAAAATGAAGGTCGATATTTATTTTGTTCATTCATGAACATTAAGAAAACATGTGAATTCTTTAGAGGATACTTTATTAACACGTTCCATGCCACAGTGAGAAATTCCATAACTAGTCAGACGCATGAGAATAAGTTTCTATAAATACATAACGTTAATAACACAAACATTGAATTGTCTTATAATACACCATTCATTTGGTACTATTATCGTGGCGTTCGTTTTAATTGGAATATAAAGAACATTGCCATTTATTTAGAATGATCGAATTTGGTGCGTGGGGCGCGTACGACCCACGCGGCACGGAACGTGTTAATAATCTTCAATGTATTTTCTGGTATCAGTTGCCCCTGTTCTCCATTTGTCTGGAAATTTATTTAACCGTAAAGTTTCTGATATTTTTCAACTTGCAACGATGATATTTTTTTTCTTAAATCGTCGACGATTTGCAGTTAGATTTTACTATGTAACGCGTGACGCTGGAAGCTTGTCGGCGGCCATGCAAATCAGCAGACCGCGCCGCCGGAAGTAAAGCAGACTTATTCGCAGGCCGCCGCGAGAAAACAGTTTTCCCGATTTCGGATAATGTTCGCCCCGACGCGCAACCTAATCCTATTACAGCGAATCTACAGCCACTTGCCGCAACGGTATTACAAAGAATTGTTATTATCACGGTGAAGTCGGTGGAACGTGAAGCACCGCCACGTGCACCCCCGTATCTTCGTGAACCCGTTTATTCGGTCCCCTGAACCCGGTTATTTCACCTTCCGCCCTATCCGATAGGTGAGCTCATCCAATTACCGAAAATGCGAGCCTGTATCTTGCTCGTTGCTTTCGCGAACGAGAACCTCCGGTTGCGACAAATATTCCGCGTTCCCGGAACGCGACGCCCTTTCCACCCTTCTGCGACAGGGAGGTTTTGAGATCGATGGCGATCTGGACAGGACTTTTAAATAGGGATGATCGAGGAAGAGTCGCAGCTGCTGAATCCTGTAGACCTGTGATGGCCATCCGGAGCGCGGTCCTGCTCCGGCCTACCTCCACTCTGGGTCCATTTCTCCTGACGAAGTCGATAACTGTCGGTAAGTGCGATTTCTGAAGAAACAGTCACGTAATAACAATAATTATGTTCTATATATAACTTCAATTTTGTCCAAAGATTGCATCTCCACTTTGATATACATCATTTGTCATATAGAAACTCAGTGAACACCATATACACTCACTTATTCGAGTCTGTTTGATAATTAAAAGATTAATTACAATATTATTTATTTTTAAGGAGATCCAGAATGTCTAGCGGACGATCGTAGGCGTTCGCGTGGTGGTCGCCTCGTTTTCAAGGCCATACAGCGCCGTCGAAGTGTTAATAATAAATGAAATATAATTTTAAGACATTCTTCAAATAACATATGTTACGTATTGTAATTTATTAATAAGTTTTATATACTCTTAAGTTCCTGCAGTATTGTTTAAGTAATAATTGATACATGTTTTATATTTATATTGCGATAGTTTAAGAATATCTAGATTGTTAAGTGAACATTAGTATTGAGCCAACTGTTCTATGATAAATTGTAAAAACTTGCTGAAATCGACTGTAACTTCCAATGATTATTTAAATAAACAAAAGTTAATCGAACAAATTGTATTATCATTTATTAGTTTATAAGTTCCAATTTTCCTGTTCCCTTAATTTTCCCTTTAAACGCAGTTAAATTGCAGAAAGAACCGAAAAATTCTAAGTTTCGAAGTCAACATTGCGTACAGAAAACTGCGAAATTAATTCGCGGCAATTCCTGGAATCGTGACGTCATTTCCAAGAATCCGAGAAACTTTGTGCCACCTCTTCTGGTATCATGTTCTCCTGTTACTAATTCTAAATTTGCCTAAATTCATTTAGAAACTCCGAAAAATTCTAATTCGCGGAATTTCCTGGAATCGTGACGTCATTTCTCAGAATTCGCGAAACTTTGTGCCACCTCTTCTGGTATCATGTTCTCCTGTTACGAATTCTAAATTTGCCTAAATTCATTTAGAAACTCCGAAAAATTCTAATTCGCGGAATTTCCTGGAATCGTGACGTCATTTCTCAGAATTCCCGAAACTTTGTGCCACCTCTTCTGGTATCATGTTCTCCTGTTACGAATTCTAAATTTGCCTAAATTCATTTAGAAACTCCGAAAAATTCTAATTCGCGGAATTTCCTGGAATCGTGACGTCATTTCTCAGAATTCCCGAAACTTTGTGCCACCTCTTCTGGTATCCTGTTCTCCTGTTACAAATTCTAAATTTGCCTAAATTCATTTAGAAACTCCGAAAAATTCTAATTCGCGGAATTTCCTGGAATCGTGACGTCATTTCTCAGAATTCCCGAAACTTTGTGCCACCTCTTCTGGTATCCTGTTCTCCTGTTACAAATTCTAAATTTGCCTAAATTCATTTAGAAACTCCGAAAAATTCTAATTCGCGGAATTTCCTGGAATCGTGACGTCATTTCTCAGAATTCCCGAAACTTTGTGCCACCTCTTCTGGTATCCTGTTCTCCTGTTACGAATTCTAAATTTGCCTAAATTCATTTAGAAACTCCGAAAAATTCTAATTCGCGGAATTTCCTGGAATCGTGACGTCATTTCTCAGAATTCCCGAAACTTTGTGCCACCTCTTCTGGTATCCTGTTCTCCTGTTACAAATTCTAAATTTGCCTAAATTCATTTAGAAACTCCGAAAAATTCTAATTCGCGAAATTTCCTGGAATCGTGACGTCATTTCTCAGAATTCGCGAAACTTTGTGCCACCTCTTCTGGTATGCTGTTCCCCTGATACCGATGCGAAATTTTAGGAAACATTCGAACTCAAACCTTTTCGCGATTTCTGTGGTTTGTTTCACTCCAGTCTTTTCGTGGAAGGATTTTTAATGGAAAATGGAGGGGTTTTAAAATTAGCAACTAATAAATAAAAAGACAGTGAATTCGTTTAATTCGCATTTATTTAAAGAGTTCCTTGTAAAGTACAATATATACAATGCGCTTATTACAGATCGTACAATTTTGTATTGTATTTTAAATAAAAGCACAATTTCAACTGCGTTGTCCTACATTTTACAAAACGCAACAACTATAAACACAATTCTGTATAAATAAAACTAGAATACTTGTGAATAGAGGGGTGTCGACTTCAAGGGGAGGGAGAAACGATCTTAAACTACTTCACACACTCCCACAATATCTTCCACTCTTTCTCAAACTGTGAAGTTCCATCCTGCAGCACACAGTGCTACAATTCGTCATGTGTGCCACATTTTTTAAAATCTCCGGAGGACGGTGCCATTGTCTAAAGCTTCTGTCCCTCGACTCAATAGGCCGCAGTACATTAAGGGCTTTTTACGTTATAAGCGCGTGTCATCCAGGCTGGATAGGTCTTATTTCATGCTGTATCTGGTCCAGTCACCGGAAGAGCGAACCATATCGGCGTATCGTGGCGGAAGTTGAGGGCGAGGGGTCGGTGGCGCGTCGTATTTCCCGAGGGCCATGTCGATGAGGGAGAAACTGCATCCGGAGAACATGCTGGCGCAGTCTTCGCCTTCGTGGCCCGCTTTATGAGCCTTGCTGTACGTATGATGCTCCTCCGGCTCGAACGAGAACAGCCTCTTCAGAGGGAACCTGCAACAAAACCAGTCTGGATCATTCCCTTTCTCCCACCTCACCTAATCTACACACTCCGCGACTGGCGAATTAAGGAAGTACACAATTCTCGAAAAAGAGTCGAGCTATGGTGCTTCCAGGTTGCAGAGAAAAATTTGATAAATTTTGACAGTTTTTATTATTGCTATTCTGTTATTTAGGCAACTCTGAGAATTTTAGAGTTCTTGATCCTTTGATTTTGCAATTGTTTGTTGCCAATTCAGATTTTGAAAAGAACTGGCGCTTAGCACAGAATATATGGCGAATTTAAGGCAATACAGTGTTTCTGGCCCATATATCGTACTGATTAAATACTGAAACGATTGATTTCAATTAATTTCAAAGACAAATTTGCATTAAAATTGAGGAAGAATGAGCTCAGACGTACTGCGGCTGGGTCTCATACCTCCCTCAGCAAGCGTTCGAAGGGGTTGGATTATTCGGCGCTCGTTAATTTGATTTTCAGCCCGGAAACGGCCGCACGCAAAAAGAATATTGATTGCGTCGCTCGTCTCCGAGAATAGATCGCACGAAACGAATCTTAACTTAGGGTAATTAAAAGTTGCGTGGCTCGTTTCCAAGCGATTCCCCTGACCATCCTACCGGCGATTGAAATTAACGAGCTGCACTCGAAGTTGGGAAACCGTGACGCGATGCAAAGATGTATCTTCCTGAACCTGAAGCCGTGGCCAGTGGTTCTCAATCGCTGCACGCTCTGTAGCAAGTTCAGAAAGCTCCTAAAGGTGTCTGTTAAAAATTCAGGGGTCTCCTGGTCCATTGAACATTTAGTGGACAATTTCAGTAGCCAGAAAGCTCAGATTAGACGAATTGTAATACTGAAAAACGATAGTTTTGGGGTCTCCAACAGTTGTCAGATTGTCGGAGACTTCAGAATATGAGATTTCAGAATCCAAACGGGTGCCTGTGAACATTCGAGCTTTCAATTCAGCTTTGCTCGCTCAATAACATCCGCCTCCATTCTTCCTCAAGCTGTATTCTTCTTCAGGAATCGAATTATCTCGAAATCCCATTGATTCTAAATCTCTAGAACCGTTCGAAACACCATAGCAGGAACTCTTTCCCTTCCGGAAGCTTACGCGAACGATATCCTCATCATCTCCTCGACCAAAGTGTTCCCTTTCGGCATCAGCCTCTGCGAAGCTTCGCAGAGGGCTCGAAGCACGCATGTTCTCCCGTCGAAGTTCATCCTGAAAGAACGAAGAGATTAGGAGGAGGAAAGAAATTCGAGAAACGGGCGGGAAGAACGATTATGGTTTCAGCCAGTCAGATATTACGGCGAGCGTAGAGCTTTTCTTAAGTAAACGATAGCTTGACGCGAAAGACGTTGAGAAGTCTGTTTTAAGGGGTAGTTCTGGTAATCTGGCTTTCAAAAAATCGATTGACTTTCATTTCTTTAAAGCACGAACCTTTGAGAACGCACTGTTAAATTTTGAAAGCAGAATTCGAAGTACTTTGGCTTCTACAGCCAATACTTTGAATTCTGTGCTCTAGAACAATTGCTTAAAGACTCCATTAATTCTTGTCCAATAATTAACAAAGCATTTGAAATTAACCTGCAAATTTTTGGACAATAACTCGGTACTGCTTCTTATAAACAAAAAAAAATGGTTGGTCCTCCGTTAATCTTTCTGATAAAAAAAAAACGAACACTGAGTCGTCTGATGTGATCTCCACAATCCGGACCTGTTTCTGTGGAACAGAAGAATTATTGTTGGTCCTCTGGTATTCCTTCCGACCAAGAAGATGAAGAGAGGATGAGCGTGGACGAAAGTTCGACAAGTTGTAATCAATAGAAGCACGGCCAGTACCCGGAGGAACCCGTAACGCGAGAGTTGTAGGGATGAAACATTGTCAGAGGATTAATTCCATCGAATTTCTTCGGATCTGCTCCAGCCTGAATTCCTATTCTCCCTTTCGAACGGGATCTCCCCGAATTAATGGCGGCCATTCGGCCGGATTGGTGGATCGCGAGACGTGACCTTATTTCACGGGGTCGTGCGTCTCTCTCCGTGTTTCCCTTGTCCGCGGCGAATAACATGTATTTCAATAAAGGACCGCACGCTAATACGGAATAATATTTCACCGGCTGTATCCAGTTTCTTCGCTGGTATTTCAATACTCCGTTCGCCGGGCTCGTATTACACCGTCAGACCCACGAAACTACGCTGGATGAAGATAAACGACGCGAATATTCACGCGGATGATCTCCGACTCCGAAATCTGTTCGAACGGGCTTTCGCGGGAGGCAGAAGTTATGGCGGATTTTTATTCTACGCGATAACACGGTGGAAATCGATCAAAGGCGGTTTGAAAAGCGCCACCCGGCGGAGGGGCGGAATTATTGGGGTGCAGAACGAATTTTTGAAACGCTCCGTCAAAGGAGACTTTAATCTTCGTCGGAGGAGGGTCGAGGAGATAAGAAAAAGATAAGAAAACACCGTGCAGACCCTTTCAAGAGCCTCTGTGCGGGACGAGATGCCTGCTCAACGGCGAAAGGATACGTTAATGCGCCTTCTTGGATTATTTCGCGAGCATCTTCTTTGTTTTCTACTTTTTGGAGCGCTCTCACAATTTCATTAACCTCTCCGCGACCTCTCAACAATGAATATTATAACAGTGAAAATTGTGTACAATGCTTGAACTACCGGGAGTTGTCAAGAAATATTTTTTAGGGGTTGCGAACACTTCTAGAGTTACGTACAAACTTTGCGAAGAAGAGATTCATATCAAAATCGGTTCGTGACGATCCATTGTTTTCAGTAATCAATTACTGTGGCTACAAACGTCTGATGTACTGTGCAGTAGAAATGTAGGTTAAAATAACTCTAGAATAGGATTCATATTATCAGGGAAGCGGCTTGAAACCGACACTGTCGGTAGAACAGGACCTTACACGACCAGACAAGTAGAATGCGACTACGAGTGGCTACACGAGTAGAACAGAATCCTATGGTGCCAGACAAGCAAAACAGGGTTACATGTATTCTGGCAAGTAGATCAACATCTATTTGGTTGTACAACTAGATTAAGATCGCATGCTACTGTGTAAGTAGAATAGGATGGCAAGTAACCGGACACTTATAATGAGTCTGGCGTTAACCAGAAAAATATAGTAAGTCTGTCATTAAAAATACGTAGAGTAGATCTATCATTTGTCACATCAGTAGAGCAGATCTGACATCTGTCACATCAGTAGAGTAAATCTATCATTTGTCACATCAGTAGAGCAGATCTGTGAATCATCAGATCAGTAGAGAAGATCTATCATTTGTCACCTCAGTAGAGCAGATCTTACATCTGTCACATCAGTAGAGTAAATCTATCATTTGTCACAACAGTAGAGTAGGTCTGTCATTTGTCATAACAGTACAATAGATCTGTGATTCATCAGATCGGTGGAGTAGATCTGTCATTTGTCACATCAGTAGAGTAGACCTGTCATTTGTCACAACAGTAGAGTAGACCTGTCATTTATCACAAAAGTAGAGTAGACCTATCATTTGTCACATCGGTAGACTAGATCTGTCATTTGCCATACCCAGTAGAGTAGATCTCTACACAAAACCCCCGACAAAATTGTATTCAACCACATTTTGAACTTTCAAACGCGAGACTGTTCAATAGCTGCGTGCACAGTACACGAAGAATGAATTGGCCTCGTCCAGTAAATTGCGGGACTAACCCCGACGAGCGGTCACTTTTAAAAATACTTTCAACAGAGTGGTGTCCATTAATCGCCATTCGGAAATCGTAGCGCGGAATAAATTGCCGCGGAGTGGCGGAGGCAGGGCCGATAATAAAATGTAACGGCGGTTTTAGTGGTCCCGACGTGATCGAACGATCGTCGTCCGCCATTATGGAGAGCCGTCGAACCGTCTCAGTTTCTTCAACGTCATCCACGCTGATGCATTTCGATCGCGTTACTATAAAACGTCACCGGTGCATGTCGCCGGAGAGCCTCGACGTCGTGTTGCAAGAAAAATGTCAATTTTATGGCGAAACGTGTCCCATCCTTAAAAAACGAATACACTTGAACAACTCACGCGTTCATGATGACCTCCAGTTTGTTGTACAGGTCCCTTCTGTGTCTCCTTTGCAGATAATAGTAATTCGGTTTGTAATATTTTCTTTTGCCGGGTTTCACGTAATATCTCTGGTAGTCCGCGGTCCATTCCGGATGCAGCGGGACGTTTTTGTTGATAACAGGGCCGGTGTACTTGTTCCCCGGTTTAATTCGATCCTGTCTGAGCTGCAGAAAGGGTTCGAGGGCTGGCTTACTCTCATTGGGCAGATCGTACGAGATGCCCCAATTCACGCCCTCCGTGAAAATATCGTCCGGCGTTAAAGTGTGCACCGTGGCGCAAAGTGCTACCTACAACCCCAAGAAAGTCTCTCAAGTACCCTCTATATACCATACCGGCACCACGAACACTATATTTCATCAATTAGTGTGCTGTCAAAGTTTCAATGATTCTCGAATATCCAGCGAATTGTATCAAATTAAATTGGCGATGTTTCAAATTTATCAGGCAGTCGAAAAATTACCAGATCTATGACGAAGGAGCGTTCAAAATCACAATGACAATAATGTGAACAAAAAATTATTCCATGAATTGTAATAAACGTTTTCAGACGATCTTTCGAGGATCGCGAATTTAGTTGCCAACCCTTCAGAGGCCGAGTGAATTGTTTAATTCCTGGATAATTTATATGATTATTTTTGGTATGTAGTTTTCGGACAGATGGAGACAGAGACGCGGATGCGGAGAATTAAATTTTCTTTGACAGCGCGCTTTATTTAAACATCGGATCGAGCGAAATGCTGGAGCATCAGTAAATCACGTACTATTAACCGGGTCATTCGTAATTTACTATTTGTGGACCTCGCGAGAGGTATCGCATAGGAATTCATGAATGCGAAACGATTCCCGTTTGATTCAATATTTCATATTAAACCGCCCATGAAACGTTCAACACGCCATACGTTGATTACACGGCTGCGCTGATTCAGCTGTACCGAACTCGCCATCCATGTAAAATTCAACTTACAGAA
This sequence comes from Macropis europaea, assembly GCA_916610135.2. Taxonomy (NCBI): domain Eukaryota; kingdom Metazoa; phylum Arthropoda; class Insecta; order Hymenoptera; family Melittidae; genus Macropis; species Macropis europaea. The sequence continues at coordinate 2,577,304 of OU744352.1, read as the reverse complement.
AATGTGGAGCCTTCGGGAAAAACAACGTAACGCTTCCTCCTGGACAAAGACGTCTGCCCGGCGGAGTCGACGCCCACCAGGACGCAGAATATTAAGACCAGACACCACCTTGAGCCTCGAATCATGGTTGCTCTGAAAAGGAAAGGTGAAAAGTCGCGTGAAAGGAAATTTATAATACCTCTCGATGGGGCTGACCCACATTGCAAAGTTCACGATTCTTCGGAAGCTTTATTAGCATGCAAAAGCTGAGAACGAAGCTTGACGCTGCAGTCAAACGGTCCGGATGTCCTTTTTGTACCCCTGATGTCGGGTAATAATTTAGAGCCTGCCATTTGCAATTTTTAGGACTTCTGACCGTAGCCATCATCTTTAGACACTCTAATTAAATGCCAACGAGTTAACACAACAACCTAAAACCAGTGAAATAGGGCAGCGCATGGTCGGACACGCATAGTACGTAACTTTAATTATTAATTATCTTTTGCCTCGGTTAATTCAGTCTTCTGTACTTCTGTTCTTCATTTCTGCGTCCCTTTTCCGCTTCTACTTCGAAAACCTATAATTCTTCGAAGCTCGATAGCAACGTCCCAGAAGCACTCTCGTTAATATTCCAAAGAGCACTAAATGTCGAAACACCCTAACCAGGCCTGACGATAATCTCGAAATCCCTTCAAAGGGACAAAATAGAATCACAGGATCCTCCCACTTCCCGTACCTAATTCATCCACGTATCATGCTCTCCGCATTTCTGAAGGCAAGTTCAACGATCGACATCAGTTTCCACAGTCGTTCGATCGCGGAAATTGCGCAATTCCGTTTGATCGTACGTCGATCCATCGTCTTCAGGTTGCCGAGCTTCGACAAAAGCTCCGAACATGCTTTCCAGCGCTCCTTCCGCCTCTTCGTGTTTTACTGTTCTTTCGCCTCGGCTGCCGCCTTTTTAATCCCTTAAGCGTTCGCCCCTTCTCGCTCTCTCGGATGTTCGAAACCCAAATTTCGAAGATCCCTCGTTGAAGGACGCCTCGAGGATGTTCCTCGGGCGAAGCTGTGCTTCGGTTAAGTCCGCATTATGAAGCAGTACAATTTAGTTTATCCAGAGGGATCTGGACCCGACCCGTAAGCCGCTGACCCAATAAAGAAGATCCGAAATGAAGGATAGCCTGCTGGGCGGTTGTCTGATCGAGTTTCAAGCACCGTGCGCCGGTCGGTGCTCTTCGGCTAAGTCTCGTCGAGAATTGAAAATTGTTTCGAGGAGCTGGTCGAACGGATCCGACGCTTGCGGTGAGTTCGAACCGCCCGCGCCCGCGCCGCGACTCCGCACGAGTGATAACGCTTTTATTTCGAGTCGTCGAGCAATTTCTCCACGGATTACACGGACTCCCACCGGAAGTTGGATAATTCCTTTGCTTAACTCGACGGCGAACTTCCCACCGCGGCCCGGGGCAGAAATAAAATAATGGCGGTGCGCTTTGGAAAATCGCCGAGCGGATTGCTTGTTCGCGGCGTCCCCCGGATTAATGAGACGTCGCCGGACGAACGGGACGCCGGCTTCTTCCGCTCGTTTCGCGTTCTGAGTGGCCCCGGCTCATTTCGTTCGTCTCGTTTCTCGTTAAACGACCACCGTTCTCAGGTAAACAGCTTTGTCACCGGATCCCCCGGTTCGTTTGATCGATCATTCCGCGGCGTGTAATGAGAATCCGCCGGATACCGTTGCCGTTTCACCCTGCAGTTGACAGAGATGTTTCGGAACGAGGGGGAAAGGCTGTCGGCTGGACTGACGGTGGAACGGTCGGGATAAATTAATTTACAATTGCAAACTTGGTGCACGAGTGGTAGTGCACTGTGAAGAGTTGCTTGACCTGCTCCTGGACGGAATACGAATCAGATTGACCGCAACAGATCAATGTTTGTCTGATCAGTAGGCTCAAATAGAATTTTATTGTAATACCAGAAGAATGTCCTAATTTATTATTTAATTATCTTGTCTAGTGGACAGTAAAAAGTATCATTCAACTGATCTGTGTAACTCGAATTGCTTAATTCACTGTTGAAACATTCTGTGCAGATAAGAATATTGCATGTATGCCTGACTATTAATCGTCCTAATCTACTTGCACGTACACGCAGTTTGTTTGCCTGACTATGCACTGACTTATATTACTCGCCTCTTCACCTGTCTACTGTATTATCACTATCATGATCTACCATTTACTCTGCTCGTCTGGCCACATACAGCCCTACACTACTTGCCTGGCCATGTACCATGTGCCCTGTTCGGTCCCAAAGACCGAATTTCTTTAAACTTATATTAGGCGCCATATACCTACCGGCGCTGCCGGACAAATTATTCTATGACCGCCCTGGTCTCAAGACCTGGTCATCAGGACACGGAAAATTAGATTTTCAACCAAGCCGCGACATATGAAAAGAATCTCACATTCTACGCGCGACCATACACATTATAACATTGCATCATCGAGCACTTCTTGTTAAGTTTGAATATACAGTTCAAGTTTACATCGAGTGTTCACCTATCTATTTTATCCTGATCTAGGCTGATTGTAATTAATTTTATATCAGCCAACGTCCCAACAACATCGCCGCGATCGAGCGTAAGCGGAAATTACGACCCCGCGAAATTCTACATTGAATTGCGGTGTGCGGGACGTAACATACCCCATTGTGCTTGAGCATAAACCATGATGACGTAGAATATGTTGTTCTCTGGTCGTACACCATAATATTCTTCTTGGTTGGCCATATAACTGTTATACTTGTCTGGTCACATACACATTCTATTTTCCTGATCTTGTAGCACCCTACTTTACGTGCTGACTCATGTATACCCTATTTTATTTGTCTGGCCACATATCACCACATTGTGCTTGCCTGACTATATTGCATGATATTCCGCTCGAATGGTCAGATACAATCCTACTCTACTTGTCTAGCCACATAACGTCACATTGTACTGGTCTGAAAATGTATAGCAATGTGATGCTTGTCTGTCTACATATCGACCTGTACTACTTGCGGCGGAAACGATTGATTTCACTACTGTACCTGATATTAATTACACAACCACTTGCTATTTTAACATTTCATAGATCTAACAGAATGTAACATAATTATTATACGCGACACTACTCTGTTTGGTTAACAATATATGCTAAAATAATTCGTGGATTAAACCATCCACCCAAATCCAAACGCACTCCACCATTTTTCGCTGTCCTTCTTATAGCAAGAAGATATCGTTATCCGTTTCAACATACTTTGCAGCAGAGCATCACCGACTCTTCTCAAACAGAATTTGTTTGTGGCCACTCGTCCTCTTTGTCAACCTACAGCCGTCAATTCTAAACGTATTTCCAAGTCTTTTATCCTCTGTTTCTCTTCGCTGCTTTCATCTTTGATGATCCTGGCCTCGCGTGCTCGGTCCCGAAGTCGTTCATGCTCCCGTCGATTCTCGAACAAGAATTTCACCTTTGTCGTCGCAGAAAGGATATTGTCGAATTCCACGGTGGCGTTCGCACCTCCGCCTTTCGCCCCCACGCGGAAACGTCAATTTTCCGCCGTTCGAGCCGCGATTATTTCGCCTGGAAAAATCGTTTGCATGCGTGGAAGCTCGCGGAAGCGCTTTCGACGGAAGTGCATGATACCGCACGCTAAAAAGAATGATCTCCCTTATTCTTCAAGGTACTTTCGAAGGGACGTTCGAAGTCTCCTTCGGCCAGAATTTTTAAGAAAATTTCATAGTTTTTCGGGTCTCCTGAGAGTTTCAAAAACAGTGTTTATGAAACTGTCAAACTGCATTAATTTAGCGTTCCACTATTACTCTGGTATGTTTAAAATGAGTTGTTAGTCTTTTTTATATATTATGTCAGTCACTACAATTTTCAATCATTGCACAAAAAAGGGATTTTCCCGTATACTATAATAAATTAAATTAAAATAAATTGAAGATTTTTCTCATCACTTAAGACGTGAAAATTTTGCATTTCTTCTTTTTCCTCCTCTGTCTGTGCAATTAATTAATTTTCCATATTATCGATTTCAGAGGAGCGTAGAAAATATCGGGCATCCGTGATCACTTTTGCAGACGACCCAGCGAATATACAAGCGTGTGATTTACACGGCACGGCAATGGCGGATGACGCACTGTCCCGCGTTTATTTATATTTTTGTTCCGCATTTTTATAGCGCGTCTGGCACATAGAATCGTTCCGCGACAGCGACGGAAATGTTTTTAGGAAATTGCAACTGGAGAATGTTGTATTTTGTCGTTCGGCCCTGTTATTCCAATGGAAATCGGTGAAGTGAAAATTGCGATCGACTGGATCCGCGGTAAAATATAGAAAAGAACAAAACTATTCCGTCCTTGTCGCGCAGGCAGATCTCCATTTATTTACCGTAAAAGCTATTGGAACGCAGATAACGCGGTCGAATCACGAAATTGAACGTAATTGACGCTGAGGGGATGATATTTCTTTCGACGACGTGGCTGGCTACTGTAAACTCACATAATTGCCCAACGTTTACTATTAACGAGTCAACAAATGTTCATTATTATTCGATCGATCTTATTACGCTACGTTTCGTATTAACACGATCTGAAACTCAATCACAATTTTATTTCCTGTTCGAGTCATGTAACCATTATTATGATTATTTCATCGATTTCACTGCACCGCGTCTCACAAAAGTCGACCACTCTTTTATTTCTTGTCGGGGCAAAATTTGCGAAAGTGTGTTTGCAATACTTCAAGCAGGACAAGTGCACTATTCTTCCAGATAATTATATTTAGGTAACAATGTTTCCCTTTCGCGAAGCTGAAAAGCAAAGTTTTCCACCTTGCAGACCCCGGGAATCCGACCATTTACATTACCAACCCCCCGAAAGGGAGGAGGAAGGGCGGAGGGCGGTGGACGGACGTTAAAACAGTAATATAGCGAAAGTTCGATAACTTAAACAACGGAATCCAATCGCATGTGCTGTGATTTAAATTTTTACCGGCAGACATGGAATCGAATGAAATTCCCGGCTGATCGAATCAGACCGGTGCTCCCGTTTGCCGGGCTCCTCGGAATCTATTAGACGAGTCAACACAAACGATTGAAATTTCTCAACTACTTTCCACCCCTTCGCCCCCGGTTCCCTTCTCGACTTCCCTCGTATCGGAATACTGCAAACGAGATTTTCGTCGCCTCAAAAAATTCACCTGGAACCGAAGGAACACAGCACAGAAAAGGTGCTTGGAATCATTCGAGCCTTTCAGACTGTCAGAAATATTTTTAATCTTATTTTTAAGGGGGTGCAACTCTAATATCGCCTTAAAAATATATTATCAAACCAGCAGACCCTGTGTTATCACTGAACATGAACGAGAACACAAATAATTGAGAATATTTTAAATAGTTGAGGTTTTCAGACTGCCCGAAATATTTTTAATTTTATTTTTATGGGGATGCAACTTTGTTAATATATTTTTAGGAAGATATGAAAGTAATAGACCCTGTGATATCACAGAAAATTAACAAGAATACAAATAGTTGTAAATATTTAATGCGATCGAAGCTTTCAGACAGTTCGAAAGATTTGGAAATTTATTTGGACGATCCTACAAATTTCTAAATTTATTTTTAGAGCAAAAATGAAGTAACAGACACAGGAATATAATATATATAATACTCCAAACAGAAATAGTTAAAAATATTTGAAATAATCGAAGCATTCAGACTACTGGAATTACTTGGTCGTCCGTCTAATGATTCCAATTAATTTAAATCATTAGAATGTGTACAATTAATAACAAGGAATCGAGCTTGCTAGCGTAAAATGAAGTGAACATTAGATAAATTGTGTCTGATAAAAAGAATAAATTTCTGCAACGTGGCCAGTCGTCTATGGATTTTCGAAAATCAGAGCGCGATCGAAAGGTACGCGACAGTGACCGTTCATACAAGATTTATCATAATCGAGGTGAGTCCTCGAAGGATAGAAATTCCCAGCGTCTCGTCTCTCGGAACGTCATCTTCCGGTTTGACGGCGGGCTTATTGGAGACGTGGCTCTCGTGCCCGGTCGTGTTATATCGATCGCCGAGCATTTTCACACCGAAACCATAATTCAACGGGCGAAACAATTTCGTGAATCGTCGCGGCGATCCGTCAGAAAAAAAGAGAGAAGCAAAAAGGTGCGGGAGAAAGAAAAACGACGATAAGCGACGCAATAAACGCGGCTACGCCTCGCCGGCCGTTTTGTCCGCTCGAAAGCGAGATAATTTCATCGTTCAGCATTTTCGTTTAGGAACAAGTTTAATATTCCTTATTTTCCATCCCGGAGTAATTTATTACAGTTGTCCAGGATTTTTTCGACGACATAACTTCTGCGCGAGCTATTCGATGCATGGCAACTCTTTGCCGTCCTGCTCGAAATACGATGATTTATAGTTCACGTAATTGAAAGTTATTCATTCAGAATAATTATTCGGAATTTTCTAAATTAAATACCTTTCTCCAAAGTGTCGGATCTGCTGTTCATGTGGTTGAAGGTTTTTTTATAGAACTGAAGCAGAAAATTGAGATTGCTTATGTGCAGCTGAATTCTATACGTAATTAATTGCTTTCCATTCGGGCGAAGTCGTTCTCGTTAACGCTGAGGAACAAACGAGCGTAACTTTCCTTCTAACTTCATACCAGGTCCGCGCTTAAGTAACGAGGAACTAACACGTAAACTTCTAAGTGGAATTCGTGGCAGGAAAGAGTGTTCCTTTTAAGTTAATCGATGATGTAGCAACAAATATGAAAGTACACGATATTATTATATTAATAACATTGCGTACAGGACTAATTGCATGATCAGTCTCTTTTGTAATTTTGTCTGAAGCTACGTGTCGCGTACGTCTGCCTATACATCGCCCTGTACTACTTGTATGATCTCTCAGCTTATTGTATTTGTCTGACTCACTATTCTACTTGCCTGATCATGCAGAAATATGTATAGTAGCTTTTTGACAACGCACAGACTCATACTAATCCTCTTGCATGGCCATGTAATATTTTCCTGGCCATACACGGATCTATACTACTTGCCTGACCGTACCCTAGCAGACGTCATATGTCTAGCGACATACTACATTGTAGTGACACACTAATTATCCAATCATACACTGACATATACTATTTCTTTAAATATACACTACCATATCACCTTGCCTGACCATATACTCTGATATACTACTTATTTAATCATAAACTGTCTTACACTACTTGCCTAACCACATATCTGACTACACTGCCATATGCTACTCGTCTGAACTATACTTGTTCATACTGCTTGTCTGTCTACGTGCCTTTGATACCAAGTCCTCGTTTAAGGAACGCGTAATTGGCAACTAAACATCTAAATGGAATCACTAGTAGAATGGTATTTCCCTTCTAAATCAATCACCGATATACTCCACTATATTCGGTACATTCGTACAAATATTAATTAATGCCACATCCATAATCTACTATGTATAGAGAACACTTCTTACACTTCAATATAAAAACACACACGACTCTACATTGCCCCGGTTCTAACTCTATGACATCAGAAAGCGTAACGCTCCGAAGAAGTAGTTTCCTGCGTGCTAACGTCCAGCACAGTGACTCAAAAACCCAAAACGTTTCGTCTATTACACTCTCCTTTCTCAGACTCGTCTCTGAATAAAATATGCTGCGTCCAATAACAGATTTTTGTTCCATCTCCATGGATAGAATAATATAAAGGTATAGTCTAGAGGCATAGCCGGTGGGACGGGGTATCCCGTGGCGAACAGAAGATCGATTCTCCCGGTGGAAGTATCTTGTAACTCAGTTCGGTAAACTCTTTAGGAAACAGGAAATTGTTAGTCGACCGACGCCGGGAAGGGCTGGAGGGAGACAGAGAGAGGAAATGATCGATAGGTGACGGCGATACTGCAAAACACGGCGGACTTTCACGGATCCGTGGCTGCCGCCTTTCGGCATGAACGATGGCAACGACGTGATCTTACTTATCGGTCGAACAGCATTACCAAGGGCTTTGCCGCCCCTTCGGCCCCCTCCGCCGCCTCCGCGGGACCGCCGATCGTTAAGGGACGCCGGAGAAATATGATATTGCGATCGTTCCGGCGACTCATTCGTCGAATTCAATTTACGAGTCGACCGGGAAACCACGAAATTGATAACGACCGTCTGCTGATTGCGTCTTCGATGCAAATTTTTCCCGTTCCGCCCCTATTCCACCCTCTGCCGCTTTATTTTCCATCAGGAGCTTCTCCTGGACTCGTGAAGCTGTATTTTTGGGATTCTTTAGGCCAATTGATTACGTTCCAACATTATCATTGCGAAAGAGTGGTTAGGGACACTGTGGATAGGTGATACGGAGGATTTTTGTAGATTTTGCACAGAAAGTTTGAAAGGACGATTCAGAGAGAATTTTAAATAAGTTTTTCAGTTTTAAAAAATAGGACAATATCTGGGGAAGAGCATATCTCAATCTTCTTGACCTCGAGTTCATTTTGAAATGTTTCAGTGATGAGTTCAACGATCTACAAGGTCGAATCTCGAACTCGAATAGTCAGACAGAAGCTACCTAATTTCCACATGCTCATTAGAACAATTTTGACAAGCCTCACGTCTCAAACGCTTCAACAAATTTCGTAGACTCGCTGAACATTTTGCAAAACGTCTAAACACACTTTGAACATCCCCTGACAAGTACAAGCTAATTTGCAGCGTCTCAGTTAGCTCGTTTAGCTAAGAAAACGGCGCGCAAGTAGAAAAATTGTCAGAGTCTAAACGAAATGAGTTAACTCACCGTCGTTGCTCTTCTCTGGGCTCTTCCGGACGAATGACAGGCAGGTCTGCTGGAAACGGCAGTTATCATTGCATTTCGAGCAACGACCCGGTATTGTCAAGTTCATTAACGTCTGCTGCGTTCCTTCGCTTTATTTGACGAACTGTTAGCAGGATCGCGGTCGAACCAGGCGCGCGATCATGCTAATTACTGCCACCGCTATGCCGCCATGCTTCATGGCTCGGTTTCGCCGTGCACGTGCTCGATGATTGCCGGCTGATTAGTGGAAGCGTGAAAAAAATTGAGCAGTTTCAGTGTGCTAAAAAATATCAATTTTTAAAATATTGCTTGGGTCCACAGCTGAAAGCTAAAATATTCTACGATTAAAAAATTGATAAAAATTAATTGAAATTGGAACACACTTTCCCAACAAAATTTAGATGCACAAAAATTTAAATAATGGTGTCCATATTTTTAATCATTATGTATTACACTGCATTCCAAATGTTTTATTGCCTGCCAATGAACAGCAATAATACTAAAGTATTCTGTCCAGGTAAAAAGCTGTAAAAAAATTCGAAAACGTTTTGAATGGACAGGGGATGATTCATAGGCGCGATAATTCGATCGAGACGCGTTAATTTCGTTCGCTGGGACCTACACAGTTGTCCTAATGACGAGCAGGCTGGTTTAATTACCGTAGCATGCCGTAATACGACAATATTGGCCCATCTGATTGAACCGATCGATTTTCGGTGTCGAATCGAAATCTGCCAGCCTCGTTTGCCTGTGCTCTTTAATTTATACGGACGCCGGTGGAAAAAGCCTGTTTTCGAGCTGTCGATAGGAAAATCGACGCTGAACGTGCAGGGGACGGAAAATTGGGTCGTGTCACCCGGGGAACTTCCCGAACGGTCTTGAGACTTTCCTTTGGGAAACAATGAAAGAGCTTGCAGAAGTCGAGAGAAATTAGCCGGCGAAAAATTAACCGTATGAATTTTCCAGCGGAGGATCGATCAGCTTCCCGCCCATTGAGCTTTCCGGAAGTTCGGGTAATTGTGTTTTCATGGCGTCAGCGATTATCGACGTGGAACCGCGAGTCGATGTTGGAACACCGAAAGGGAGCAATTGGGTTGACAAGTTAATATTTTGAAAGCTTCGATGGATGGGGTGCTCCCTGAAGGCGTCTGAAGCTTCCATTGCTAAAATTGTTGAAGTTGCAAGAACAATTGATATTGATTTTTTAATAGAGTGGTTTGGGCTGCTATTCAATACTACATCTGAATTTTAAATAACAGCCCATTAGGTAGAATACACTTCGTTTGAATATTTACTTTCGGAAAACAATCGTTTGTTACCGCCGGTATTTCCGCCTGTTAAGAAAGCCTGAAACTATCTCAATTTATTTCTCAAACAGAGTTAGGTTTCACTCGTTCCTCGGTACACTCGTTTGCATTTCAATTTTATGCATAAGAGGAGACGAGGTTATTTACAGACTGCAATAAACTGGCGATTATAATTTCAGAGATTATAAGTTAGAAACAACAGTGGAATATTCTTGAAGGATTTCTAACAATCCTGAATTTAATCAACAATTTACAAGGAATCACATCTAAACTATACTGCAATATATTTTTTCTCAGTAGATTTGTTAAGCTTGACGTAAAACTGAGCAATGGAAGATACATTATATTTTCATCTTATCGATTGCAACCTCTAGTTAACTATATCAGACTACTTCACACAGAATTATTGAGTCCAACTATATGCGTCACAAAGTCACTACCTTCTCTGAGTTTTCACAAGACGTGTACTTGATCTATCAGATCTTCTTATTAATTGCAATCTCTACTTAACTATACCAAATTCCTTCGCACAGAATTATCGAAGCCAACTATATACATCACAAAGTCACTCCCTCCCTGAAATTTCACAAGCAGTTTCTATTCTTCTCACTCCACTGCACAACAACCGCTGCTATTAAATGCAATGAAACTGGCTACAGAAAATCAACGAAAAAATTCTACAAAATAATCAAAAAGCACCCCAGAGAATTGGAGCATGATTTCCCTTGGATCATGGTCTTATTAAGCCGAAATTTCATCGGCGTTCACGAGTCGACTGCAGGGAACGTTTTCATGTGGGCAAAGCGGCCGCAGTAATCAGAGTCACGTGTGTCGATTGCGTCGTCACGCAGAACGTGACGACGTCACGAGCAGCTGGAGCATAACACGTGCGTCGCGACGTCGCTTTAAGCCGGTTCATGTTCCCCGGATAAGCTGTATATTCCGAATGTATATTAACCGCTTATCCATTTCACCCGCCGCGCGTTCCTGCCGCCGACATTTTCGCCTTAAGGGTTCCCTGGGTTTTCCCTCCAGCCACACTGAACTTCGCTTCGTCGATGACAAGACGAGGATTTATGAGAAACGAGATAACATAGTCGTCTACCGCGTATGTGCATCGCTGTCTGGATAACCCTACACGACGCCGTTTTTGTAACCAACACGTGTCGCATAGGTTGGGTCTGTCTGCGATCAGTCAAAGCTAATGTGTTTGATCTGGACGTGGTCTAAAGAGAAATTAGCTCTATATTTTAACTTATGATCGAGTGGTTGAGCATATTCTTGAGATACTGAAGAACTGGAGGAATTCTGAAAGCATATCATAGTATCTTTCGGTCAGTGTCAGATAGGTTGGGTGTCCTTGCAATTAGTCAAGGCTAAGGTACTTTGACTCTGGATACAGTCTGAGTAGAAATTACATCTGTGAGTTAACTTGTGATAAAGTAATTGAGGATATTTTTGTGATTCTAAAGAATTTGGAAAGCTCTGACAGCATACTAGAGTATCTTCATAGTGAAAGTTAGCGTCAGGTTAGCCGAAGTAGTGTATTTGGGGTATAGACCCAGCCTAAACAGGAATTAGATCTATATTTTAACTTCAGCAAGGTCACTTAACCAAGATTTTTGAGGCTGTAAAGCATTTGAGAAATTTTTTAAACCATGCCATCGTCAGACAGGCTAGTTCTGACTGCAATTAGGAAGACAGGGAACGTTTCAGCCGCAGTTTCACACTTTATTTCAATCGCATTCTCTAGACCATATCTTTCTGAAGATCCATGGAATTATTGTTGCTCTGAAATCGCATAACACACACGCGGATTTAACATATTCCGACGTTCGAATCCTCACGTACATTCTTCGACTTGAATCACACGCATCGCTTCGTTTCAAACGGAATCTCATTTTCAAACAGTCGTTCGAGCTCTCCGGTGAACATTCATCATTCTCGTTCTCATATCCTGCACTATTTTTCACGCCACCAATTTTCCTCTCCATCAGAAACCCTTAAAAATATCCCGTGTTGATTCTCTGGTGCTCTAATTGAAATTCTTCCCAGGGTAGAATAAATTAGTCCGTGTAAAAAAAGTTTATTGTCAGCTCAAAGTGTCCGAGTTCGTGCTAAATAATAATAATTGTAAAAACGAGATGGGACAAGGATAAATGACGTCGCACGGTTCGTTCGTCCTGTAAGCGACGTCGTAAGAATCGATTTCATCCACCTCCTCGACATTGCTGAAACAAAAGATAATAAGCGCACGTGTTATTAAATTATTTAAATAATCATCAGACATAGTCATGACGAGAAACCTCTGGTACCTTAGGATCAGTCTGACGGCGTCTTCGACAAACGAGACGCCCGGGGGATTCAGGAAAATTTTCGCCTCGCAAATTGTCCTCAGCACGCACTCTCGTCCCGGCAAATTTCGACTGAAAGTAATTTTCCACGTCACAAACGAACCCGGAACAATCGCGTAATTAACGCGAGCATAAACGCGAGACTGAGGATACATTTCACTCAAGCTACGATAAAGCATGTACGTTTGAATAACTTTGTAATGAGCCGGCGAACCTGTTTAACGCCGTCTCGAAATTAGCGTACAGCTCTCGACGATGACGTCGTTTCACCGTCCAAGGCCTTTTCTTGTAGACGTACTTTTTCCTCAGATTTTCTGGCCCAGGAATGGGCCAGACCACGTCGAACTCGAAGTCCAGGTACCAATTGTTGGGCAAGGGCAGCTGTATCGAGTCCAGGCTGGACACTGTCATCTGAATCAGAGAATTGAATCCACTTCAGAATCAAAATCATCGGTGCCACTATTCTTACTATATTTCTATGCTCCAAGGATCTCTTAGGATCCGTCAGGACCGGAACACTCATCAAGAGGACAGTGAAACATCCTCTGACATTTTTAACACTTGTCTGTTACTATTTCTCAACTGCAAAGCTATCGAGACACTATAGCAGGATTCACTGATATCTGAAAACTTCAAGCCTACAATTCAGGAGCACCAACAATACACAGAAGATCACTGTACCTTCAAAAATTCAAGAATCACCTACTCTAGACATCTCTAGACTGATTTCTAACCAGTATGATTCACCCTGTGATAGTTTTAACACTTTACTGCTACCGTTTCTAAACTTTAAAGCTATTGACACACTGTGACAGGATTTATTGACATCTAAAGACACTTCGCTTCAACCCTTCGCTATCCAGCAGCACCATCAGCCCACAGAAAATCACTGTAGGTCCAAGAACCAGCTACTCTAGACCTCTCTGGACTGAATTTAAACCGGTATCTTCAACGATAAAGGTTCTTCACTCACCACGAAAGTGCTGCCCTTAGGAAAGATCAGAGCTCTCCTCTGTCTGGACAGGACGACGGATGACCTTCGAGCAGGAGCAGCTAAGTCCGTGTCATTATGGTGGCACACGTGGTCCCCGTGGACCAGGATCACGGGTATAATCAGAACGAGCCACGGGACTCTCATTCCTTGGTATCAGCAGCTGGAATCAGCCCTTTCGCGGAACGTCGCAACTCTCCTGGGAGGTAAAAGGCGTAAAAGTTTTTCCGGAAAGCCGTGGCACATGTTTCGCCTTACATTTCGCCGGCGAACTGGACACCATGAGGACGCGATCATGCGAGGCTGCGTCGCGGGGTCACGTGTGTTTGACCTGCCTGTTATCGAAACTCCCTGTCACGTGAAACTGGACACCTCGTTGACCGTTCCAATCAGTGGCTAAGGCCATTCGACAAGTTTGTTCGATAGTTATATGAGATGGTTAGAAGAAGATTGTTAGATGTCTTATTTTTGCTCTGGCTAGAGGTATTTTTAAATGAATTTCAAAGGCACGTAGATTAGATGTTAGACCCGTTCTGGATTATGAGATGCTGTAAATTACTTTATTTGGCGATTTGAGTTAATTAGAGTCTCTGTGTTGGGTACTGTTTCAGGATTTTGAATAGTTTTTATACTGTGACTTTTGGAAAGAACGTGCAGTTTGTGATAGAATTCTCTAAACTGAACATTTTAGGTTGTTTCAACATTTTAAAACTGCAAAGTATGAGCTCTGAGCTAACGATTTGTTCGATAATAATGTGATGAACGGTATGGTGGCCCGTAGCACACGGTGAAAGATTTTTCAGAATGCGTATGTCAGATTTGTTTCATATTTATGTCATATCAAAAAGTCCTGCAGTCTTCTCAAAGCTAAAGAATACCTCTTTCCATCCGCATGGAATACTTTGTGACATTTAAATAATTTAAGCAATGGTACTTGTCAGATGATGATAATGAGATTTATCAGATGTCTGCGTTAGGACATTCCCTTTATCCTCTCTTCAGCGTACGAACTGTGCCATCCTTTCAAAAGTATCCTGCACATTATAAACGACTCAGCGTAACCGGCTCTCATTCTTCAGGTACGAACGTCAAGTCCACATCCCAGAGAGCTCGTGCAGGGATTAGGGGCGTCCCTAAATTTCACAAATCTCTCGAAATATATCCGCAAGACGTTATCCAATCTCGAGGAATCCTGACCATTACCCGTGGTTTCGCGGTGCAATTTCACTTTCGACCCCTCTGGTCTCTGGTCCTCTCTTTTCTATTTCTTCTCAGGCCTTTTAAGGTCACAGACATCGGTCCAGGACCCTGGAGAAGCTGAGTGATTTATCCAGGATGTCATGGACGAACCGATCCGGCCGGAACACAGCCGACGACCCTTAATTAAACGGGTAGCTGCATTTTAAACGGGCACCTGGAACTCCCGAAATTACCGCAAACTGCAATACTCCTCTTTCAGAATTAACAACGAGCGAATGAACGTGAAACTTGAGCTCTGTGGCACTCTTGACTTGAAATTTGAGTTATGTGACCCTTTTGACTTGGAGTTTGAGCTCTATAGCTCTCTGAAGTTGAAATTTAGAGCTCTGTGGCACTCTTCGCTTGGAATTTGAGTTCTGTGGCACTCTTGATTTGAAATTTGAGTTCTGCGGCACTTTTGGGTGACTTTAGTCCTTCGAAGGGATTCTTTAAACATCGAAGAACCATCACTATCCAAAGCAAAGGACACAGACACGCTCCTTTATAGTTTATAGCGAAATTCAGCCAATTCCAGTAGTACAACTCAACCATTAATCAGACAGAAGGGTTTAAACAGCCCTACATCGTAGCAGACGGCTGAAAATGTTTCATACTTCTCCCAAAGCTAGTGTTCTGTCATTTGTAGACAGAGTACACAGCGTTTCACGGTCTCGAGGCTGAATGAGACGATAGTACAAGACGTGAATCGATTTCAATTCACGAAAGGCCGTCGACTGGAGAATTCGGCGATTTGGGAATCGACGGGCCACGTTAATGATGCGTGATGCAAACGTGGGTCCCAGCTGACATTCTCAAAGGGAGAATTATGTGACACAGACCTCTGTGCACGTGTCTGTACGTGTGTGTGCACGTCCAAACACCAGACGTTCGCGGTCGAAGGTGAGACACGAGTACGTGTGCAACCGAAACACATGCATCGCACCGCAATCCCCGGAAGGATGTGCTTTCGAGGAGCTTGCGAGTATTATTCCAAGCCGAGCACGTGATATTATTGTAGGACTAATGAATCCACCGATAACCGGCACTCGATGGTTACTAATGACGAGAGGATTTAGGAGAATCGATCGGCACGCGCTCACTGCGCCACGAATTACCGATCTTCTCATCCAATTCACCCGATCACCATTGGAAAATGTTTTTCTTACGCCTGATTCACGGCGCTGTGGATACTTCAAACATTTCCTGACGCGTTTTCTAAACATTCGATCAGATCAAGTGCCTGCTGCTTTGCTCTAAGCTTTAACAGATTCACAGAATGACAAACTTTCTGAATTGCAATGCTGAATTACACTATCTTTTATCAGTAATATTAACCACTCTCAAACCTGTTTTGTTGGTTCCGTTGGACTTTACTGGACGTGTTTATTAATACTATATATAATCAAATAATAGACAGAGAACATCATATTATTAATATTTATCACATCTACCTAAAGACATTAAATACTTATTACACTCTCTAATATACAAGCCACATATATTTGTTTACGTATTTATAAAAACCTACGCGTCTGGCCAGACACGGACTTTTCCACTGTTAAACGAAACATCAACGCTTTCCTAAAACAAATTTAATACCTGATTCATCGTGCAATAAATTGTGCAGTGCCCTTACATTGTATACTCCACTTTACATCTACGAAATATCGCTCCCTTTCCCGCAACAATATAATTCCAACAAAATGATTTTTAAACAAATGTGTGCTGTGGAGTTCCCCATAATAGAAGAAATTGTTTATTGGGCGAATCAGAGAAGTCTCCAGAGAATATTAAGCCACAGTCGGGAGACAAATAGCCGTTTTTATTCGAAGTCTCTGCACAAACAGGTTTGGCGTTAATAAAGCCGCGAGTAGATTGAGTACGCCCACTAGTCAGACGCGACGCGATTTCCTTCAGCCGGCATAGAGAAGCTCGAGTGCTTTCAAAGGATATTCCTGCGAGTCTGGCCTCTCTATGGTGGTTCAGCGAATTAAGAAGAAGAATTCTGTCCACTCAGAACACGTCCGGACATCTGTCCTCCATTTCGCCGCAGTTTTCCCTGCGAAAAAACGTGTTCTCGTACACGCTCGTCGAATCGGTCTCTGCAAATCCTTCTGGCAGTCTGAAACGTTAAAAAGAATTATTAAATTACCTGCTCTGAAAGAGAATGAGCGAGCAATGAATGGCCAGTGACCCATGCATCAATTTTAGTTTCATCAAAAGATTAACAGCCCCTATGTCATTTTTAGCGTGTCCGACTGGTTATGCAATTTTCTACTGCGCCACGACGCTTCTTAATTAAGGAATAATCTGTTTGATAAACGTTCAGTAAATAATTTAATCCGAGAGCTGCAGAACTTCCAAGAATAATTTACATTAAAATTGATGAGAGTTGAAGCATCGATATAACTGAATTAGAAATGTGTTTTACCTTCCTGAATTTTTTAAGCTACTGTCGCCGAAAGTTTTCGCGTTCGTCCGTCCGATCGGCCATGAATATTGTTACGAATAGCGAGAATAGCGGGAATTTCGATGCCGCGGCATGAATTTCAACGTGTTATTAATTATTGAAAGGGCGTGTGCGTGGAGCGTTGAAACTTCTTCAACGTTGGGGAAGAATCTGCTTTTCGGAATAGCTGGCGCTCCCGGGGAGCTCGCGGAGCGATTATTAAAACCGTGGGCCCTGGAAAAGTTGTCGAAGGAAAATTCCCCCGCGAACTTCCCGCGGAACCGATCACGCCGGATGCCATGAATAAATTCAACGTGTTATCTAACGCGATATCGAAGGCTGCCAGCGTGGAAACGACTTCGAGATACGTACGTGGACAGCTGCGCATCGATCTTCCTTTTCATTTCCTTCACGATACATATTTCTCAATAAATTAAATAATAAACAGCATTTGTGCCAGTAATTACGAAAGTGGCCTAAGTCATAAATCTGTAGAAAATTACATTTTTCCCTTACATTCCTCAGATGACAGAATAATGACTTAGGCCACTTCTATAATCACCGATACATTCAAATATACCCTGATTCGTCTTAGGGCAATTTGTGAAGGTAAAAATATTTTTCTGACCCGTCCATCTGGTTAGAAAATATTTCAGTAATTTCTGAACTTTTCATCTGGCAGCTTCATGCTAATTTTTCATAGTCCAATGAACGTGAGAGTAATTAAAGTTACGTGACAATGAGCCCCGTCGTAATTCCCTTGGCGCTGGAATTGTCCTTCGATCAATCTCCCCGATAATCATTGTTTGAACTAATCAAAGATTATTTCTTCGGCATTCGCTCGTCGACGGGTTGATCGACGTTTGATTAATCGATGTTTCATCAATCTCCCTGGCAATCGTTCGCCGATTAGTCGATTCTGCGACAGTCGTTCGATTGGAAAGCGTTTCTCGTTCTATTCTGATCGTTCGAACGGATTGCTCGCGAACGAGTTCAATTAAGTATTATTTGCAACACGAGTAATAGTTCAAACCCCGCCTCGTCTATTCGAACGATATTTAACTCTTCAACGCTTCGCTCCATCAGACAAAAAAACGGCGCAAGAACAATAATAACAACATAAGACGATGAAGCTTTGAACACTGACCTGAAAACAGCGTGTAGAAGCTCTTCGAGGAAGGAACCCTCGCCAACATCCTTCGAATTCCTCCCGGAAGCCTTGCAGATCGCCTTAAGGACGCAGGCTCTCCCGTCCTTCCCCCGACTTAAAGAAGACACCACGGTTAGAGTAGCTCGTAACTGAGATCGTTTATCATTATCATCTTCGTTATCGTCGTCAGCCTGCGTCTCAGTCTATTCATTAAGTTCAAGATAACACGGTGATAGCAACGAGCACCCAGCGGTTCGACGTAGACCGACGAACGTTTACCAGGACCTTCTCCGCCCTCTCCAACCAAACCCTACCTAACCCGGAGCAAATAGCGCTAATTATAGAGCACGGTGCTCTGGTATTCGCTTTGGAATAACAAGGCCTCAAAGAGTTGCCTGGAAATCTGCCATGAATTTTGAAGCTGCGTTAAAACCTCTAACTAATGGGGATGCTTTAGGGATTTCTTGTTAGAGCACGATCATTCAGAAATTCAGACGATCGATTCAGAGTCAGTTTCGTGAGGAAGATGAGACAGGGTACGAACAATGTCTGAGAATGATAATAATTCAGAAAGGTGTCTTCAACGAATGTCACAATTTCTTCTTCTTCTTCTTCTCCTTGTTCTACTTAAGGCGCCTTTGACATACTATGGTCATTTAATCGAGAGGCCGACAGATTTAGGTTGATTCTGAAATACTAATGTGTCAACAGCATCACAGAAGCACTGAAGACGTTCACCAATCCTAATACTGATCACTAGCCACCGTAGCTTGGCTTCAGTGATCAAACGAGAACCAGTGGCTCCTACATGGCAACTGCTATCGACCGTGTATCGATTTCTGATGATGATTGTGATGAGAATAATGATGCTGGTGATGATGTGAATAATGATGAGATTGACGATTAGAATAATCGTGATGCTGATGGTGTGAATAATGATGATGCTGCTAGTGAGAATGATTACGATGTTGATGCTTGGAATACAGATGATGATGAGAGCGACAGAGTGAGAACTGAGACTTGCAAGCACACCAATTTTTTAAGAGTCCTTCAGAGGATTCCCAATGTCCACCGCAATCTGCTAAAATTTCAAGTCTGAGCGCCGGAGAAATTTCTGAGAAGGATCCAAAAAAGCAAAAGAACCTAAAAATCAAAGAATGGGTCAAGAACAGAAAGTGGAAGCAGTCTTGAGCTTCCAGGAAGATCTCCAGGAGCAAAACAACCTAATCCGCGGAAGCAAAGAAAATTAGGTACGGCGGAATCGTTGAACAAGAAGGAAATTCCGTAATACTGGGTTTGCTCTCCGTCAGCATTGTTTCGTCGGCGGAGAAAAGGTCCCTGAAGAGAGCACTTCGAACGGTGGCCATTGTTTCCTTCCGAGGGGCCACTCTTCGTTTTCGACCGGTTCAAGTGGACCGCCGTATGCAAAACACTGCCACGAATTTTTCTGGTCGATGTAGAGTGAGCCACGGCCACTTGGCCGATTCTCGTTTGGATAATCGTCGAAAAAACGACGAGAGGAGAGGTTAAGTGGCCCTCGGCCCGCGGGCTGAAACGTTCGAAAATGGCGGAAGGCGATCGCGAGACCTCCGCCGATACCGCCGTTTCATGCCGAAACGAGCCACAAAGCTTTCTGCAGCCTCGTTTTGCGCGAACCCGAAGAAACAATGGCGTCGAACGGCCGGCCAGTTTTCTCCGCGCCTTATCGAGCGTCGAAAACGCCGGCTTTTCGCGGACTCCTCGCGATTGTGCGGTTCAATCATGCCACCGCGATAAAGCGGCTACTTTCGAACCTCTCGAGCACCTTTTCGAGGATTTTCGAGAGAACGATTCAGAGAGACCTTCCACGATATCCGAAGAAGGGTTTCTTAGGGGTCTGAATTTATTCCATTCAGGGGATTTTAACCCCTTATGATAACAAGTCAAAATATGATTGATACCTTACAATATGAACTCTGCAAAACTTTATAGCACATCTGACTCTCAGGAGATTATTAACCCTTTGCATTTCAAGCATCTTTAGATACGGCAGACCAGCAACTCCAACATAACTAATGCGATGATGCAACGTCAATGTGGTGGCATTCTACTGCAAGCAAATGTTAATTTTCAATGACTCATATTCAAAGAAAAGTTCATCGAGATAAGATATTTACGCTTTACTTAATTTGACGTATTAAGAAATATTTCATTTTTGACACGGTGTACAATAATTAGTAGATAAAATTGACAAACCAACGGAGTGCCTGACAAGCATACTTGAAGTGCAATGGGATAACATCGAATTGTACATATTGATAGACACTGTTTATCCCTCAGAGCACTCTAGAACTTCAACAGTAAAGTTCATCGCACGAAATGATCGAAGAAAACCTTAGTCAAAGGGTTAGTCGAATAATTTCAAAATTTCTAGTTCACCCACTGTTGTTCCAAGAATTTCTTCATATAAGAAACAGTTTACGGGTAACTTGAGGTGGTCTAGTTAGGTGAATTACCCTGTATGTTCTACTCCGTACAAAGAACGTTACTTTCAACCCTCCACGAAGAAGACTGCGAGCGTTCAGAGTATCGAAAGGGTTTTATCGTCGACCAGACGGAGATCCTTCGATCCCTTTAACCCACGATTGGAACCTCTACGAGAAGAGCTCCATGAAGCTGCTGCTAGGGTCTCGAAAACACTCTCGTCGATCTTACAAAAGAATTTGGAAAAAAACTATTTTTACTGACTACTCACGTTTCTAGAAGAAGCTCCAGTTTACGATAGAGGTCCCTTCTGCTTCGACGGTGATAAGATTCTGCCAAATTTTTGCGTGACACCATGCTCTCGTAGGGTAACTCCCATGCTTGACCAGCTGTGACCCCCAAGGTGAAGAATCCTGCAGGCTTCGCGTAGGTGCTGACGGTCAAGCAATAGACGAGCTGCGATCCGACGTTCGAAAACACGAAGAAATCATTTTGATGGGTTTTAGAGACTCTGTTGAGGGTAATACCGTGAGAGGTTTGATTTTATGGCTTCTTTACGGGACAGGATAAAGCGCGAGGACTCGACGGATGAAGAATGGTGAGATTCTGTGACCTTGAAACGTTTCGAGCTTCGGAGGCTTGGAGGAGTGTCCTTCCAGCTACGAACCCGAGGATTTAAGAGTGCCCTTAAGATTTTAGAGCTCGAAGGCTCGGAGAAACGAAAGAGGAGCTTAAGAGAGTAATCTGTTGAAGTTTTAGTGTTTGAGTGTCGTAAAAATTAGTATCCCTCGAATTTCGGAAATTGGAAGCTTCAGAGGATGAATATTCGTAAAACTGTAGACCTCGAGATTTGGAGGAATTTATAGCCTTCGAGTTTCGCAGCCGGTAGGATAAAATGACATTTCTGGGAGACTCGGGAAACGAGAATTCGCAGGATTCTAATTGTCAGAAGCTGGAAAATATTTTTTCAGCTTGAGAAAATGAGTTTTCCTGGAACTTTTGAAAGCGTGTAACATATTAAGGAGATTCTTCTGCTCTGGAAAATTTTCTCTTTTGAAAACGTTTTACAGAACCATGACTGCGTAATCTTCAGTGTTAAACATATTTCGACGAGACGTGAAACATGGCCGCACATTCACAGAACTCAATTTAAGTTTCTTTGTCGCAGCAGCTGCGCTAAAAAGTAAGTAGACCCGAGGAACTCGTTTTCTGACGTTCCTTTATTTCTCGTGAAACTACTTATCAAGATAAAGCTCTCTTAATGAACGTCAAACTTCAAATGGGACCGCACGGACTTCGTCGATATTCTCTGATAAATAGGCCGACAACAATGCAGCGTCGTGGCAATTTGTTAAAAACTTCACTCTGTGCAAACTTCTACTCTTCATCGTCGAAGTTGTTCCAAATGAACTGCGACGACTAATTACAAGGTGTTACGGGACCAGACTTAAATAATAAATCATCCACGGGTCGAAGATGACAGAAGTTCACCCAACAATTAAATTTCACAGTCAAGAATTTTTAACAAATTATTAATCAAATATTCA
The DNA here is from genome assembly GCA_916610135.2 of Macropis europaea. Taxonomy (NCBI): domain Eukaryota; kingdom Metazoa; phylum Arthropoda; class Insecta; order Hymenoptera; family Melittidae; genus Macropis; species Macropis europaea. Next base: position 2,554,940 of record OU744352.1, on the reverse strand, counting down.
CAGTAAATTTTGAATAAATTTCCTTACTGAAACGTGACAGGGTCCATCCATTAATTATAGAGCAAAGAAGTTGAAACATTTGTTGAAAATAAGTAGACTCACTTGAACGTTGCTCCCCTGGGGAAACACCAAGTATTTCGCCACAAATTCTCTCTTCGATCTCTCGATGGTCTTGTTGGTCGATGCGGTGGCCCCTAATCGATAGAAGAATTCGACGGACAAGAAAAGAAACAAGAGACAACCGGTTGACATCCCGTTAAACTTCCGTGAATTAGTTTGGTCAACGAAGAATCGAGTTTGCTCTGCGGTGGAGACGTTAAGTGACTCGAACCAACGAACGATATATCGACAGATAACGGCAGTTCGAACGTTTAGCGAACAGTTTAATGCCGGATCGTTAAGTCGCCTTAAATTAGTCGTTAAACCTGCGAACAAACGCGAATCACGCTTCATTCTCGCTGTTCTAAGACAGATAGTACCGTTTTGCATCGAAGAGCGCTCAACAAGTTTCGTTTTGTGGTTCTGTGCATTTACTATACTCTCACCATAGCAGACAGCATTGTACCACTCTATACCGTACACTATAATACTATAAATACATTGTCACACAATATAGGCTGTATTGTACACTGTGCAATGCACATTACTCTAAGCACTGCATACTATAGTATATAGCAGTTAGTATATCACAAACTAGTAGACACTATACAGAACACTACTCTAAATACTGTATCCTGCAGACTACACTGCTCTACAATTTGCACATTACAGACTACGTTATACTACACAACATATAGTGTATTATGCCCTGTTCTACACACTACCTACTACACGTTACAATGATCTACGTAATATGTACTATAGACTACACTTCATCATACACACGTTTCTAAACTGAATAAATAAGTGCGTTTCATTAACTGAACTGCCTCGCACAGTGTACTGGCATTTATCAATACATTAACAAGAGAAGGTAACATCCTAGTAATCATTAGAAAATACCACTCAAATTCACATATCCTAGGGTACAGTAGCGAGCGTCGAAAAGCTACGCTCGGCACTTTGAAAAGCTCGATGCGAACAGGAAACGACAGAATATTAAAGTAACAAAAAATCAACGTTGAAAAGGAGTACCATTTTCACAAGATAGAATTATGGAGCATTCGCGAACGATACTAAATTTTCGGCCGAGAGAGGGATAGAGGGAGAAAGGGATAGAGGAAGAATTTATCGTCTCCGCTAAAAATTTGCAATTCCGCTTTTACAACGGCGATCCAGCCAATTATATTTCCGTCGGCGACCGCACGTGGTCCAGCGTAAAATTTCACGACCCCATCATTCTAATTACTGGACCGTCGGAAAATGATGACCTGCGACGCGACACTTCTCTCTTTCGATTAATCTGCCGCGCGATTCATTCGCCGCTCGGCCGTCTCGCCATTTCCATGGACCCCGCCGAAATCCATTTACATTATTTATTCAACCCTTTCCATATCCCGTCGATTAATATTTAAACCCGTTAATTTCCTAATCTTTCGCTTTCCGCCCGCCGATCCGCGAACGGGGAACGTGCGAACGAGAGATCGATCGACCGCCATCAATAATTACATCGCACGAGCGCCGTGAATATGATTGAAACAGACTCGTCGTACGTGGAATTTCATGGCCTACCCGCGGAAAGAAATTGCAACGGCGCATAGTTGTTTCAGCCACGTCAGAAATTGCAGTTTTATGAAAGCCCGTACGAGGTTGACCCGGCAGGTGTGTTCGAAGCCAGGTTAAATTGCGATCCGATGCTCGATAAAATTAATGGCCCATCAAAGCGTATTGTTTTATTAAGTCCTCGAGAGCGAGCCTGTAAGTGGAGTTCCTGGTTCTAGGATTTTATGAAAGTTCCAACGAGCCGCTGGTTTTTGCAACGTTATATCTTTGCGCGATAAGCTCGATGAAGATTAATCGTTCGTTAAGGGGATCCTCCTTTTATTCGCCACACTACAATCACAAAGGGCTCGAGAGAAGTCTTCAGAATTTTCTCCGCTCTAGAATCGCTCTAGATTCTATATAGGAGAGCATATAGTGCAGTGTAGAGTGAAAAATATTTCAGGGTCGGCTATATACCTTCTAGAGCAGCTTGGTATATAGCAGCGCACGCTATAGAGTGTGTAGAGCACTATATTGTACAAAATAATAATAGTACGTCTCTATTGCATGAACCTTGTGCATATCTACCAAATCAAAAGGGAAGGGAGGAACAGAAAACAACAAACAACAACTATTAGATACAGTTAGTACAATATTCGAGGTACAGCCGCGAGCTATCAGAAACCCAACCTTATCTTACACTATTTAATATATAATCTATACAACGACGAAGTCATATCTACATTCATGCCGAATATACCTAAACAATGAACACACTCCCAACACAATTTTATTGAAACACACCCTGTTACATGAATCTCTCCATTCCAACCATAAAAATTCTCCAACACTAATATTACAACATAAAGCTCATTCTGTCCTTCAAAGCCAAAGAAATCATGTTGAAGCTCAACTGGACAGGCTCGTGTCAACGGCACCCTGACACGTTGCTTCAGAAGAATCGTCAATGCAGAATCGACGTCGCGGCATTCAGAGGTCTGAATAGATCCGCGCGCTGGCAAGCTGGCAACAATCGGCCAGCCGTTTCGTCGGGGCAGAAAATTATACAGGGGGCGCAGGCTGAAAAATCGGCGAAGAACGGCGTGGCTGGCGGCCAGGAAAACTTCAGAAGCATATCCCCGGCGATGTGGCACGTCCGACGTGGGAACGGTGAAACGCGGTCAACCCTTGCACACGCATACGAATGCGTCCAATTCCGGGCTCCTGCTTTAGCCGCCCTCAGAATTCTGCCTCGTAAATGGAGTGCTGGCAGCTCGGATAGAGCTGCGAGCAGTTTTCGTTGCTGCGGTATGCGAGATCGTACGCTCGGTCCTCGGATCGCTCGAATCTTCCACCGTCCCTCGGCAATCTGCGGGAAAGAATGGGATTATAGCGCTGTTAGCCCGGTCCAACGATTCTTCTTTAATGCGTCGACTGGCATAATACGTAGGCTGAACGCGACAGGAGTTACTAGGCTGAGGATACAGCATGAAAGTAGTCTGAAATTTCACTGTTTTTGGTGAACAGTGTTAGGAATTATTTATAGTTCTTGCTGCTTCTGTTAGATCTTCTTAAATACTTTGCTAATAATATTCGCGTTTAGGGGCTCTTGCCTTAGGAAAATTGTGAATTAGGCTATGTTTCCTTTTTTAAGATTTTTGGGACCTTGAATCCTTGAGAATATATCTCTGAAATGAGAGGAGCCCCGTTTTCGTGTAAGGATTACTTGCGGCACACTTGACACAAAAAGTGTACTGTATTTTGCTACAAGAAAAATTGTACAGATAGATCAAAGTATGAAGAATAAATGTACCACGGCTCGTTTCAATCGCTCTGATAGTTTTCTTGAAAAAAATTCCCAAAGAACAGCTACTTTTCGCTCCACTAAAAGTGAAAGGCCTCTTAACCAATTGCCTCACAATTTAATTTGTGAATAGACAATTATTTGACCATAATATCTCAATTTTAGCTCGTTATATGTACCACGAGTCCGACTCGTGGTCGTCAACTTTGTCCTGCGATGCGTATCACGAGCATGACTCACACAATATCAAAAGGCAAGTAGTTAATGAAACGAAGACTCTGCGTTCGGACATGCACTCCCCATGAAATTCGACGATCGCGCGATTTTAAATGCGTACTAATTAATTATGGTAGCGATAGATTTCCAGACATGGCAGCGACTCGAATGATTTATTCGGAGCAACTGAATCGGTTAACCGAATGGTGGTTAACTGGTTACAGGGGTCTACCACTCGTAATTTAATCGTTTCGGCTGATTAGCTCCTTTAATTGATTACTTGTTGGCCAGCCAGTCGTTTCAGTTTGATAGTTGCTCCAACCGACTGAACATTCGAATTCTAGCTTTGCGATCCTCGATTCCGCTGAAACGTTCGATGGTTTAACAGACCTCCATGGAGCAACCATAGAAATTTACATTAAAACGCATTAGACGAGAGTCTAGACGACTGTTTAAGCAGTCAATTAAATATAAAAAATCCTGAATATAGAGTGTCATTAAATTCTGTGACGTCCACAGGGTCCACGAGAGGTGATAAATAAGGATTTACGAGCTTCAGCCCTTAGGAATATTCCGTAAGAGGGTAAAAGTGAATCACTCACGTGAAGATAGCGTGCAAAAGTTCCTGAATGAGTGTCCCTTTGCCAATGTCCGATGGATCCCTTTGGGAGGCCTCGCACAGCGCCCTCATCACGCAAGCTCTGCCATCCAAGCCCGTGCTGTCGATAAAGTTTAATTTAAAATACTTCCTTCCCGTAAAGTTTGATGATGGCGCGGCTCAAGCGAAACAATTACCGCCGACTACCAGCATTCTCGCCGGAATCGGGTTTAACTTTAACTACGCCGTCGAGATGATGCGTGTAATACGTTGCTTCCGCCGGAAACTTTCGCCACGGACCTCCACTACACCCCCATGAGCGATTACGTGTCCGATGAAGTCGGTACTTCCGGCCCACGAGCTGAATTTAGCGCGAATAACACGCTAGATTGGGTGTGGATTATCTGATAGCACTTCTATCGCACTGAGAGTAGAGTTTTTTTAATTGAATTTTTGTTAATGGTGTGGAAACGAATTTTAAACAAGTTTCTAGGTGTAGTTGCAGACTTGGTTAATAAGAAATTAGAGGATTTATATATGGGTTAGGATTGACAAGAACAAACCATTCAGCACTGTCTTAATTTTGTGAGTTAAACCAATATTTCGTCTAGATTTGATAGGGGTTTGATCAAAGGCAGTTCTCTATTTATTTTGGATTAGTATGCATTTAGTTTCGTCTGGGTTGGGTTTAGAAGGGGTTGAGTTTATTCAGAATTAAGTCTACGAGAGTATGTTTAAATTTACTGAAGATTGAGTCTGAACTTAATTTATTGCTGAGCTAGATTACACCAGGTCTAGATTTAGTTTCGAGACTGAGTTACCTGAGTCAGATATTGTCTTTAACTTAAGATTAAGTTGGGTGTGGTTAAGTCTAGAGTACAATTTGAGTTTCAGTTAAGTTAGACGTCGTCTAAGTAGACTAAAATTTAAATTAGATCCGAATTAACACTGCCCGCAGTCTCTGTTAAGTTAAATTGAGTTAACCCTGATTACAGACAGAGCTCCATCAGAGTCAGACCTGTCCCTGCTTTCAGCACAGCCTGCGCTAGATGCGTTAAAATTAAATTAAACGTGAGTGCACTTTGACTTGATCTAACATAAACCTAACTTCGATTCACCTGTACTCCAAGTTAGGTGTACACTTTCATGTTAGATCAAAATTCAAACAACACTCGAAACAGGTCACCTCTGATTCCGATGTCCCACAATCTTTCTCTCCAGTGAATTCATCTAATTCAGAAGAACCCATGGACTGACCAGGGCAGAGGTTGGGTCTGACTGTGATGGACACCAGTTTCAGTAGACGGGCCTGTCCGCGAAGCGGGCAGAAAGGGACTATTAATGACAGAGACAGTGGCGCAAAGAATTTCAATATTTCTCGTCTCTCTGTTCCGCGTCTTTCGCGTTTTTGTTTTCGTCCCGCGGAAAAAGCTCGACGTCCGTTCCGCGCTGTAACATGCAAATGGAGGTCTTTTTTTTCCCCGCCGCCGGCCCCAGCCCCTCCCCACACCTCCCAGGCCCGGCACATGCAAATGCGCCGGAATTTTCGTGCGAACCGTGTGAGAATAACGAAACAGGAAGACGCCCGGTTTGATTCCCCGCCGCGTTACGTAACGCGCCCTACCTTTCTTCCGATCACTATTTACATCACGAACGGACGCGCGTATCGGGACGCGTTATATTTAATAAAAAAAACGCCGCGGGTAATAGGTTGAATTATTCAAGGAAATGCAAAAACGTTGCTCAGAGGCTTCAACGGGTCCGTTGACATCGGAATGATACGGGGAGAAGCGAATGAAAAATGCTTCGCGTCCGCGAGATGCTATTTGAATTTTAAACCGGCTGTTTCGGACGAATTTGCTGCCGCAAGTAGTACGAGTCAACGGTGTGACGCTTCTTCTTGGACGCGTGTGGGTTTCCGGTAAAAACGTATCATACGATTAAGAATGTATCGAGCGGAGCGACCGGGATTGAGAAGAGTATTGTGAGGTTGGTAGATGTCTCTGGAAAATAAAAATTCGGGGACATAAGTAGTGCAAGTCAATGATAAAACAGTACACCGCGTTTCGTGGACATATTTTTCTTTCTGATGGTCATTGTATAATTGAGAATACGCTGCAGAAGGAGTCTGCCATGCAACAGCTGTTGAGAATGACAATACTGTGATTCAAGTAGTATGAGTCAACCGTATGACAATATTTTGCATTCCTGAAATTTATTTTCTTACTAAACACTTGTCAGTAAATAAGAGTAAGTTGCAGAGGATTACTATCACGAGAAATTATTGCGCGACTGTCAAATAAATTTAGAAAATAAGAATACTATGACCCAAGTAGTACAAGTCAACCATATGCCAATATTCTGCATTTCTTAGATTAATTTCTTTACCCACCACCTATCAGACAATTCACGGTGTACTGCAGAAGAGTATCACGGCGAAAGATGGCAACACAACCAACAGATAAATTCAGCAAACGAGAATACATGAAAGCGAGTAGTACAAGTCAACGACGCATCGAACCCGGCGCGGTCTTCCGCGCATATCTCGCTGCAAACGAGAAGATTCGTCGCAAAGCGTTTAGGAGAATCCTGTTTACGAATTGTACAGTATACCGCGGTGTTTATCGGTCGAGTGTTTCCCGGCGAAATTTGCAGAAACACAGCGGGTGAATTGGATTTCCGGACGCGGATCGGCGAGATCGACTGGGATCGCTTTTTGATATCGAACGAACGGGAGAGCCGGCGGAGAGAGAGAGAGAGAGGGAGAGAGAGGGAGAGAACTCGTTGGATTTCGATTCACTTACGATTGCAGAAGAGCCTCTATCTTCGGGTAGACGACGCTCCGGCTCCGACGATGAAGAAGCTCCGATATTTTGCTGTCGACTTTGCTCGGCAGCTCCCACGCCAGAGCGGCCGTCATGCCCATCACCACGTCGTTCTCCGCCGCGTACGTTCCGATCGTCAGACAAAATACCAGCTGGCACAGACAAGAAAAATCACCTTTTCACCAGACACTGACGCTCCAACAGATTTCCAACTGGAATCTGATGAATCTACGGGAATTACGAGTCCCCTAACGCCGCCCCTAATGGCGAAACTCTGCTCCAAGATTTTTCAGAAAAATTGCAAAACTCTCGCGCCAGAGAAACGTCAGCTTCGAAGTGGAGCGATTTAGTAACGTCGACCCGATGTAATTAACGTTAAGCTCGCATGCTTCAAAATTAACAAACATCAAATGGAATCCGTATAATGTGCACGAGTAGCATTTACAGAAACCTTCATTAACACGTTCCCCGCCAAGCTGCTTTCGAGTGACTGTCGTTTGCAGGCCACGCGTACCGTTATTGGTACACGTTACACAGTTGGATAAATTGGAAAAGTTATTTTTCTTCGTGGTATTTCATGAGGTGGAAACATATTTATCAGCAGAGAAAATATTCTGGCGTAAATAAGCTTATTTCACACAGTACTGAGAGGAAGAATTGCTTTACTGTACTCTATCTGTTAATGACAAGAGTATCACGCAGGGAACGTGTTAAAAAGACCATCATTCAATGACACGATCCTAATATACATATCTAACACGAAGATGCAAATTCTCAAAACGTTTCAAAATTGAGGGGGTCATATCCAAAACAATCCTTGTCAAAATGTACGATGATTTTCACGACTTTAATTGGATACAATTTTTCTACGATATAATAACAGATAGCCCCCACAAAGATCGTGTAATATGATGAACACTTTACTAAAAAAACATGAAGAAATGTCTACAGAAAAAACCTTACGTTATGAACCCTCCAATTCAGTCAGACGAGAAGAATTCCTGAAAAAGTCCAGGTTCTTTTACCTGCAAATTGCTGCCTTCGGGGAAGATGAGGTACCTCTTCTGCCTGGACAGCGTCTTCGGGGCGTTATCGGTGTCGTTCCCGACGATTTGCGAGGAGTTCACGCAGATCATCAGGAAATCGAAGCAGACGATCACGAAGGACAGACGTCGCACGGCTCGCATCCCTTCGACGCGGACGCGAGACGACATTCCGCTTTCTCGCGTGCGGATATTCCGCTTAAACGCTCGGCGAGCACGTCGAAAGCGAAAGTGTCGAGCGATGGCGAACGGGGCCGTGCACGGAGTGCACGATTTCGACGCGAGCAGGTGTGCGTTTTGCACTAAAGTTCAGTAAAGCGAAGCGGCCTGCCATAGTTTCGAGCGTAGGCTAACGGGACGCCGGCTGACCGGCTGTTTTTTTCCATGCTCCTCTAAAGAACGGCCAGACGATTCGAAAATTTGTTCAGCAAACAGAACGGATCTTCCTGGCGGACCGGAGAATTTATTTTGTTCGCTAGGAACGCCTAATCGGTTACGAACAGCGTTGAGTAATCGTGATATGTTTGGAGATGCTTGAGAAATTTGGAGGAGGACTGTGCGTTGTTCCGGAGGTGTTAATTGGGGACATTTTTTAAATGTGTGGTCGGTTCATTAGCTCGAACGTTGCGTTGAAGAGTTATGATCATTCATTCACTGGAATGATCGTGTGTTTTGGAAAGATACAGAAATTGGTGAGGAAACAGTTAAAAACGCAAACATTGGAGCTACGTTGTTTAACTGACAATCAAAAATGATTTAGAAATTAATATTAAAATATTGGAATATATTGCAGAAGGCTAGAGTAAATTAGGATTTAGTTAGATGATCTTCTAGAAAATTGAATATAAAGAGAGCAATGTAAAATGCTCGATTGTTGAAGAATTTTTGCAATAATAGCCGAAGATAATTAGCCTTTACAAAATTATTTGCGGTTGTCAAAGAGTTAAGGAATGTTGAACAACGTCCAATGAATTACCATAAATTTTCTACGATCTAGAATATTAATAATTAATTTTATTTGTGAGGGAAAGGATGACAAATTCGTCACCCCACAGTGCTCCTGATGATTTGAGAATTGATACATCGAACTGTACGTACTAACTTATATAAAATCAACTTAACCTAACCCAATTTACTGACTCAATCTAGACCAGGAGTGTTCAAAACCTATGAGTGTCGAATAAATCATATTGACTACATCTGAAGAACCACCAAGGAAGGGGTGAACCTAATCTACAATACAGAAACTGTGATACCAAAAAATGATTAAAAACCTGATGATATTCTTCTAACGCTCTGCTGCAAAGCATACTCGATCGCGAAACAGCAAAAGGACGAACGTGATCGTCGTTGACGTTGAAAAGAAAACCACCCCCGCTCATTGTACTTTTAAATGCATGCTTATATTAATTCATACTGTCTTCTGCTGTTGGATGTCGGGCTTCTGGTTGAAAAAAAAGAGCAAAGAAACGGAGTGAGAGGAAGAGAGAGAGAGAGAGCTCTTTTTCACCGAGGCGACACTTATTTCCTCATTTCGCAGCCCATAGCGGTGGAACGAGCGTCTGTTAATTGCATATGGGAGTTGCACGCGCGAACGCAAACGTCCACCATCGCTGTTCCGCGTGTACGTCTGGCAAGAAAACCGCAGAGCATTCTAAATTAATGCTTTTCGTTAACGCGTGGCTGCTGGGATGCAATTATAACCGTTCTGTCGTGGAATGTGTCGTCGCCGCCGCCGGAAAATCCGCTGGGATAACTTCCGGTCTCAACGCGCCTTCCCGGGGATATCGAACTGAATCGAAATCGCTGAACGATTGCACTCCGAGAACAAATTTCACGGCTGTAGTAATACATCATGACTTTCAAAACGCTCTAAATTCCATGAAATTTGTGACTACATGTTTATAGTACTTCTATGTGTGCAGAATATTTGCAAATTTTTTAGTTGGACTGAAGGTATGGTCTTTGGGAAACATTAAGGGGAAATTGTATTTGTGATGTTAATTTGTTGGCTCAATAAATCGTTTTGTGATGAATCTTGGTGGGTTGATTAGTTGTTTTAATTCTACACTTGAGAAGATATGGTAAGAGGAACAGTACTTTCAAACGGAACACTATACTTTAGTGTTAGACTTGTGAGACACCCTATATATTCCTATATCCATGTCTTCTGGTAAAATAAATTATTCATTGGGGCGATGCACCTAAAATCGTAACATTTATTAAATATAACATCGTACCCAAAATTACAATCATGCTGTTATTATTATTATTACAATAGTAGACCCTCCTCTGTCCTTTTCCAGCCCTATCACTCATTTTAGTAATGATTAAAGTATCCATACTTCTTCAATTCTCTCCTGTTATCAAATGTTTCTAATAATATTTCTGTAAATCAAAATGTTCTATTTTGGAGAAATCCTGTCGAGAATCATAGTAAGTAAGGCAATAATAAATTCAACAATTTATAAATATAGGTTGGCTTCCGATTAGCCCTAAGTTTGGTCTTAGATAACTCTAAGTTAGGTGCGAATTGGACCAGGATTTCGTCTAAATTTGACTTAAGTTTGATCAAAGGTTGCTCTCGATTTATTCTAAATTTAGTATGCATTTACTTTCATCTAGATAGAGTCTACAACAGGTTGAGTTTATCCGAAGCTCTGTCCTATTATTATTATTATTATTATAGCAGGCCCTCCACTGTCCTTCTATCTTCTCTAATTCTCCCGCCATCGAGCGTTTCTAGTAATATTTCTGTAAATCAGAATATTCTCCAATTTCCGAAAAATCCCGCTGAGCATCACGGTGCGGAATCTCCTAAAACGAACGTTCAAAACAGAGAATCGCATTAGAGAGTCGCCATAAAAATGCGCTGATCGTTTATCGTCGCTCTCTGGATATTCACCGCCGTTCCCGTTATTAATCGTAAGGAGGTTTATTGGTCCGTAAAGCTATCAATTCCGATTAACTGAAGAGGACAATTCTTAACGTGCACGTCGCAGTAAAGTGAGTCCTCGGACGAGCTGCCATTATTCACGTACGATCTGAAATTAGCGGTGATTAATGCGTCGCACGTGTAATTGATATTAATACGCTGGCGTGCTTACCCGGCAAGTAATTTTAATATCTTCGCTATGACACCCTCTCGACTACTCACGTAGTCCAGCGCCTCGCAGATGTTCTTCAAGAGACACGATCTTCCATCGAAACCGTGACTGAAATAGCGTGTTCATAGTAATCAATACAATCCTCGACGACTGCAAACTCTTTGTAAAAATTTCATTTAGCACGTCGACCACCTCGGAGCACGAAATTTTGTTTAATTAAATAATTACTAATTTTATCAAAATTCTGAACAGAATTAATACTGCAATGAGAGTAGAAGATGAGGACTGTGCAATTGAATCGTTAGATATTTTTTTTCTACGTGATTTGTGCTTGAAATGGAATATTGTGGTATGTCTGACCAGGCATGGGAGTTTTCACTTGGCAGTCAACGTGTTAATGATGGGGGAAACTGATACAGGACTATAAAACTGCAGGTGACACCTTTTATATTATACTGCCACTCTGCTTTAATTTCCTTGCTTCAATAACTAATCACAAGTGCTAGAGATATTACCCTGAAGATTGGAACCAGAATCTAATGTGGATGCAAAAGAAAAATACACCCCCAATGATAACTACAAATTTCAGAAATTTTAGATTTTAAACAAATTGTAAACAAAGTTCTATCGTCATCAAAAATCCCTAAAAAGCTTCCTATACAGTCTGCACATCGACAGGATGAAGGATCCTATCTGTAGACCGAACAGTTCAGTCTGAAGAACCAAGGAAGCCCATCGGAAGCTTGTCTAACAGGGCGAAGAGAAGATCTTAGTGCCTTAGAAGATAAAAAAAGAGGGAGAAACCGTCTGAGTCTGACTGGGGAAGTCGACTGCACCCTTGGTCGATCCTCGGTACCGGAAATCGTCTGGCAGACGGCGAGAATCCTTCAGACCGGAGCTTCAGCGTTGGCCACGGATCGCTGGCTAGCCCCCTGCATTATTCACGCGCTATTAAACTATTTATTACCTTTCGTAGACGAGCTCCGCGGCTTCGTGAACATCGTTGATAGACCTTTTGCTTCGACCTGGCCCGCTAGGAAGCTGCCACACCACCTTGAAGCCGGCAGCCTGCGCGAAAACCGGCGTTGTCGGAAACAGGCTGATCTTGAAGTTCAACCTGTACTGAATCGCGAGTTTGTTGTTAATTATTGGAACCGATGGATGCTGGAGAGACGTTAAAAAAGTTTTAGAGATGATTCTGAAGGAAAAACGCGATGTCCTGACGTTAAACTGTAGACGTTTGCGAATTTTAATGTATGTAAAATAGTCTAATTTGGAGAAATGATAAATATAAAAATTGATGATGTTGAAATCTGTTGGAGTCAAAACTAAATTGTCCTTATAGTCAATATAGTAACCCTTATAGTCCATATAGTAGCCCTTATAGTCCTTATAGCAGCTCTTACCGTCTGTATGCTCCTTATAGCAGCTCTTACCGTCCCTATACTCCCTATAGTAGCACCTGCAGTCTCTATACTCCTTATAGTAGCATCTAGAGTCTCTATACTCCTTATAGTAATCCTTAGAGTCCATATACTCCTTGAAGTAGCTCTTAATAGTCCCTATACTCCTTACAGTACCTATACTCCTTATAGTCGTCCTTATAGCCATTATAGACTTTGCAGTAGTTTTCACAAAAATTTTGAGAATTCTGCTAAGTTTCTGTGTTACACTACGTACAAAATCGGCGAATAAATTGTAAAATATTAAGTCTATCATCGATTCTCATTGATCAGAATGTCTGAAGAAATATAGTGTCGTGAGAAATACAGAAGCATAAGTTCTACGTTCCAGAAAATATGAGGATTTTATCGTGTTCCTTGCAGATTATTTGAGAGTTGTTTCACGTCGCTGGTATAACGGTGAAAAAATCGTTCGCTCGCCTTTAAAGATGGCTTCGAAAATTGAAGCGAAGTATATATCGGCGAGAAGCGTCTTCGCAATTTATCATAGTTCCCTTTCGACGATCCTGAACGCATTCGTGCGTCCGCCATAGGATTATGCAGCACGGAAGGGCGTAATATTTTTTTTTATTATTTTTCAGCGAGCAGCTTACGAATTGTAAATCCGTCGACGATATTTCATTGCGAGGCAACCGTGCCGGACGGAAAAAATTTTGAACAAGATTTTAATATACGTCCGGTGCAACCACTGGAGCAAGAAGTCAAGAAGTAACGTTCAAAAACATCTGTACTAAAAAGTAGAATGAACAAATGTACTTGAGTGAAACTTTGAAAACGAAAAGAGATTCTAGAGGAGCCCGCGTTCTCCAAAATGGCCACCGTTTCCAATATCGAGGTTCAAAGCGTGGAAGGAGAATACAGAGACCACCGATACGATACACATCGAGGTTGCCCTAAAACTTCAATTTCGAATCGACGACAACCCGCACAGAAGCCGACCGACAACGGTTTCTCGATTTCCATCGCCCTCTTCGCAGGTGGAACAAAGTAACGCGAGAACGACAGGTGCTGCAGGCTTTAAGACACCCGTTAAACGGCTCAGGTATCGTTGCAAACGTGCAGGGTCGACTGTATCTGGCAAGTCGTTTGCCAGACGAACTTTCTCCTTCTTATACACAAGGAAATAAGGGGCTTTGAACTACTTTTTCTTCAGGAATACACTCCACAATAAAAGAACATATTAAACGTATATTCTTATTGAAACACAATGATTTCTGAAATTCCCTGAAAGAATTCCCTGGGTGAAAAATTCGGGTCCGACTGTGTAGTGACCGCTGCTACAATATATAGCAATATAGGTGTACTCTATCATGACAACGCCTGACTCTATCGTTAAGGACTCAACAGAATCTGAGTCAACTATGATGAGATTTAACACCTTGACTGTCATATTGTCTAGTCTGAAAGCGACACGACTTCCTACATTTCAATACAACATGAAAATAATCTGAAATTATGCTCTCTTTCATTAATAATGTCATAGTAATTATTGATAGCTGGTACTGTTAAATCTACTTAAATATCTTGCTAATTTTATGCGCTTTCAGATAAGTGACAACTGAATTTACATTACAGTCAGAAAGTTAATAAGTCATCCCTTATATAGCAACGACTATACGCCTGCTTAGATTATTAAACAATTCTTTGTCCGGACGAAAATTCAACTGGAAGTTGAGGCGCGGACTTTAAAGCTAACCACTTTCTCAGAATTACTATAACTTCATTGTTGAGTGCCTTAATGCACGGTGGAAAGAGACAAAGAGAGAAAGGGAGAGAGATTGAATCCTGCAGGGCACGAAGTGTCTCTGTAATTGAATAAAATGCAAGGTTGGCGAACGCGGACGCCCTGTCCGCTGCTTTATTATTGCGCAGTGCATATTGCGCTACGGCTATCGATTTATCGGGACGGTGATCTGAAATTCACCGGCTGTCTCGTACATTAGGGCCGGTTGCATAGTGCACGTGCAACGGCCGTTTCGTCGATACTACTTGCTGCACTTGCCCGGTAAGTGCACTGGATCATCCGCGGCTTGCATAATTCTTCCGACTGCTGCCTATGCAGCTGCTGCGCCCCGAAAATCGTAAACAATTATGGTATACAGGCTTCCGATACATTGCAGACTCTGTACTCTTTACTTTCATTAGAAATTTCAACATGAATATGCAGGAAATATTCAGAAGTACATAGGAATTTTTATAGAGGCGACGCAGGAGAAGCAGACATACCTGACCAGACACGTTGCAGTATGCTGTGTCGAATACGTTCCTTGACCTGTTTGCGTTAGAAGAATCTTTATGTGATTTAACATGTTTAAATGAGTGAAAGATACACATTCAACAGTAAGTAACATGAGGAATATATTTGATAACATTTAAAGCGAAAAATATAGTTTTATCATCGTTTCATTTCGGTAGCTACATTAAAATAAATAATATTTGAGTCTTGAACTATATATTTGCGTAAACAGCTGCAGTCTAATAATGAAGAGTCATCAGATATGAATTCTTAAAAATGTTGTATTACAACATTCTTGTCTTTCAGAGTATCCAAGGCAAATTGCTTATAATTATCAAATAGTTAGTTAAAGGATACAATAATTTCTAACCTCCACTATATTTTTAATAAAACGAATGTCACCATGATCGCATCTCATAAGAATTGCCTCACTAAATGATTACATATTTACATACCATTTTATAAACATCCATTTTAACGTCATTTGCCAGACAGAATTTTTCACTGTGGCACTCGTTAATTATTCTGCACAATTTGTTATTCCGAAAGCGATTAGAATATTCGTGGACGTGCATAGGATCGAAAAGAAAATTTAAATGAATAAATAGTGCCTCGTTTGGAGTTCGTAGGGAAGTCACCGGAATTTTGGAAATTTTTTAAGGGGCTGTTCGAGGCCGATGGAGGAAAATTACGACGGGGTGAGTTGATCGTGCATTAACGCGGCTGCATTACGGAGCGCATCTTGCTTTTAAGGCGAAAATACGACGGAACGATCGGTTTACATTAGTCGTCGTCCCGGTGTTGTTACGTATGGCGCATAAATTTCCTGTGCACGCTGCCGCCATGTACGTGACGTGGCCCGTAAACAGAACCGATACCATAAAGGATACCATACGACGAAAGCTAGCCTAATTTCAACCGTGGATCGAAACTGAATTTTCTTTTCCTGACGTTCTACATTTCAGAAAGAATTTTCATAAGATGCAGAAGAAAACGAAATCTACCTACATAGTTGCTTGCTACCTTTTAAGGGTGAGTCTGAGGGGTGGCTGAAGAAAAAATTGATTTAGGTTGAGGTAGGGTTATCCGACTATATTAACACGTTGAGTGTCGCAGTGGAAACTTCCACACCTGGTCAGACGTTAATTTCAAACACAAAGCACGAAAAAAGAAAATATGTACATACACAATTGCACAGTGACCTTCTATTCTTACTAAACTATTCATTCTATTCAGAATTTTAATAAAATCCGTAGTTATTTAATTAAATAAAATTCTATGTGACCACCTCGGTAGTGAACGTGTTAATTGCTCGACACATGGTTATTAGACCTCTTCAAGTCCAGAACCCTTTTTTTCTTCAGCTCTACGTAGCGAAAAGAATTTTCATAGGATGCAGAAGAAGCCGAATTCTATCTTTATAGTTGCTTGCTACAGTTTGAAGGTGAGTCTGACTATATTAATCGTTCTAAACAGGGTTACTGGTACTCTTCAGGTCCTGAACCCTTGTTTTAACACCCTGCATACGCATTGACGACGCAGCGTCAATTGATAGAACGAAATGAAAATAATTGCGGAAGAGGCGTCTAAAGAGCACCTAGACGGCCGGTCGTCGCAAGCTCAATTGAGTTTCGTACCCCCGGGAGCAAACGTGAAGAAGTTAACGAAGCTAACCGGACGTAATTCGATTAAGGTGAAGCTGTTGGCAGACTTCGATACTCACGAAAAAGGAGCTGCCCTTCTGGAACGCCAGGGATCTGCCGGGTCTGCCCGCGGCCACGAATTTACCAGCGGTAATGAGGGCGAAACAGAGGATGCAGCGGAACAGCAGTCGCATAATCAGCGGTTGTCGGGCCTTGGGCCAAGATCTCGCAAAGTTACCCGGTTGCTCTCCTCTGGAATCCTCCGTACGACGAGATTGAATCGGTTGGAACGACGACCGCTCTCCCAGGCATTGATAACGGTACCCTTCGTCCCACCAGGCCGACCTTTTTTAACTCTCTTCAGAATGGCCCTGGCTGTTTGGTCTGTCAATTAGCAGAGCAGTTAGCAAATTCAGTGTGTATTTTAGGCCACTGACGCGCGACGATTTTATTGAAATATGTTTTAGGATGGTTACCAGTGAACGAGTCTAAATTGTGGAGCTAAAAAGGTCTACCAGGTCAGAAATTATTATAAATTAATAACTGCAAATATTTTTCATTGTCAAGGTACTGCATGTTAATTTTGGAGTCCTTATTCAAGTGTTTCGACAGTTCTTTCATTCCCTCTGTAATACATTTTTACTGGAATAAATGAAATAAAGAAGATCGAAGGCTTCTTCGTTTTAGAAATATTAAAGAATGAAAGATAATGGTGTTTCCTGTTACTGAAGCGAGCGACCCGGAAATTTTCCACGGCTGGACTATCAGAAGTGTCGGTACAGCTTGTCTGAAATATGGAACACGCTCGTGAAGCTCCTCTGAAGGCTGAGTCCCTTCCAATCTAAACTACTAAACTGTCTGGAACACTGAACGATCTTGTACAACGTTTTACGACCCAGAATCCCCCGTACGAGGCGCCGAATGAATCACTATACCGTTCATCGAGAGACTGATTTGTCTATTCGCTCTATAACAAATACGGTAGCACCTCGATTATCACGATAGGTGACACTGTGTACACGTAATTTTGTGCCACCGTGTATCTTACATTCTAAAATAAAATTATAATTTTTTGTTAGAAAAATCAAGGGCCTACTGTACTTCTTTTTTCATCCACAAATGATTAATTACTTATAGAAAATTCCACAGTAGAAAATTCTGCCATTGGTCAGACGCAGCTAATACACTCCTTGCTTTATAAAATCCTTGTGGAATAAATATTACTACAGATTTAATTTCAGTACTAATTTAATAAAACCCGCGTTTGAATAATAACAAAAATTATAACTCGCTTGTCATTTTATAATGTGAGTTCTAGTGTTACTAATTACGGTACAGTTAATCGAGGTCCCACTGTAAAATTGATCCCACTATATTATCGATTTTATCAAATATAATTTCTTAAATATCGATTGCTATTAATTCTTCGTTCATTTTAGTGTATACACAAGGAAATTTACGCTTGGAAAACGTGTGAAAGAGAAGTTTCGCAGTAGGTTGAACCTCGTCGACGATTGAACGGTCGATTGTCTTCCACGGAGCCGAAAATTCATCCAGCCGGCCGTTTCTCAAGATGTCCGCCAGCCGTGAAGGCATTTCTTAAACTCCGCGAGCTTTCTCAGCTCACGGTTTCATTTTCCTGAGAGTACTCGCGGCGATCGTCGAGCATCTCCCGCTGGAACCCGAAATTAAAGAATCTTCGTGATTCCAAACGAACCGAGTTCACCGTAGTGGCTTGATTACACCGGAAGTTCCATCGATATCTCTCAGAAGAACGATCTAACGTGATAGCTAATGAAGAGAAACCGTACGAGCGCAGTGCAAATTATAAACTATTAATACTTTATTGTAATTACTTGTGCTGAATAAAATTACTACAAAATACACGAGCTTTCAAGTACACTTTTTTTCGTGTGAGCTGGCACAGGGTTTACTCTAATTTCCTCTCCTTTTTTCAATCGATTGTTATCGATCGGAAAGGCACGTTTCAGGAAGTTGCACGTTGCTGAACCGGTCGTGGAACGATAATAGCCGGTGTTATAGCACTTTAAAAAGCATAGTCCATTATCGTTGCAGGGTGAGCCAAGTACGCGTAACGCTTAAAAGCTCGAAGGAAAGTGTGTCAGAGGGAACGAGAGAAAGAGCGGGAGAGAGAGAGAGAAGGTAGAGGGACTAGCGCACACACACCTATATACTATATAGAATATAAAAGAAAATAAAAACAGGAAAAAGATTATATCCTCGACGGAGCAGACGTTTGCCTCCGGATATGAGAATTTACTGCTGATAATTTTCTCACTAAATTATTTACCACGTTTCACCTCGATGCTTTATCGATTAATTAATAATCGCACCTAATGATACAATCGGAAGCTTGAAAAAAAAACTATTTATCAACTGAAAGCTTCTGCAACACATCCAGTTGATTAAAAAATTTATTTGTCGGTCGGTTTCAACCCCCTGCTCTCCCACTCGTGACACTAACTATACAAAAACTGTCAAAGAGTCTCAAAGAAATTTAAATATTTAAAAAATCCTGCATCGTAGTTTTGTTCGCTTTCAAAAGATTTTCAAAAGCACGCCGTACCGGGGCACACGCTATTCACGGGTTAACTTCCGGTTAGACGCAATTCCGTGTCGCGGAAAAGTTTTCCAGGATACTCGTGAAAGGTGAAATCGATGGAAAATTCATTTAATCCCAATGGATGCGGAGCTAAGGTTCTCGTTCGCATTATTATTCCACGACGGCGTGGCGAGCGAATCAAAACCCCTGTTCGTTAATAAATAAATCCAATTACGGTAGGCCGACGTGCACGTCGAAAGGAGTATCGCGGATCACCATATGCACATCGTCCGCGGGAGCAAAGAAAAAATATTCCATGGTTCCTTCGCGAAACTCTGTATTGTCTTTTGCATTTTTTATTCCCACCTTTCTGCACTTTTTTTGTTTCTTCCGCTCCTTGATGTGTACTGCCATTCAGTAGCCAGCCTTTTGCTACTTTTTAGGTAGACGTAGGCAGATATTGGTGCTGATGTAGCAGCGCCGAAATTATGCACTTCAAGCTCACTAACCGCCTCTTAAGTTTTTTTTAAAAAATAAGAAAAATATTTGATAGCTTCTTCGCAAAACTGTGTTGTACTTTACAGTGTTTATTTCTGAAGATGTACAACTTAACACAAATTAGGCGACTGTTTTGTGTACACTGTCTAATAGTCGCAGTGGGTGAAGACTCTCGATTGTCCAAATGACTGGAACAGAAAGCTCTTTATAACTTGAAATCAAGGTCGAATCAGCCAAACGTTTATATAACCTTAGTTTCCAATTTTTATTGCTGAACCCACCCTTAAGTGGTCCCCACACATCGATGTTCACCCTGTATAATAACTTACAGACCGTGAATTAAAAACAAAAGAAAAGATCACGTTTAGTCAGTGTCAAACTATTAACACGTTGACAGCCACAGTGAAATCAGTCACCAGTAGTCAGACACGCCATAAATCTCTCATTTCGACATAAACCCTAAAGGAAAAAATGTTTAAGTATTCAATACTCTACATGCTCGCCTACAATAGTATTGCGATGATCAGCCTGCTAAAAATATAGTAAAAATCAATAGATATTTAATTAAATAAAATTTGAGACTGCCAGCGTGTCAACGTCCGACGAAAGCATAATTCACACTCCAGTCGATCGATCGATGTCTGTTTGTTCGATGGCATCGAGGATGGACGAATCGATAAACGCGCGGAACGAGTGAAAATCAGTTTACACCCCCACGAACTGTAGTTTCTTCATTATTATTCCGTTGTGCTGCAAAGCCACAATAGTGCGAACGATTCCGCGAGGCGTGCTCTGCTCGCGTATTTTCATTCGAGCTCTCTTCAGAGCAACGGCGGAAAGTAACGACGGAAGAATGAAGACGAGGGGGGCGAGAGAGGGTGGTTTGAAAGAATAGCCAACCCTTCGCGTAGGGCGCTTTGGATTCACCGGCAGACTGCGAGATATCTCCACTAGAGATACGCTTCTCTCTTCCTCTCATTCTTCCCCGTCTCTCCCTCCTTCTCTTCCCTTACTTTTTTATTCCAGTCAAATCTAGTTCGTGGATCACGCGGAATGAGAATGAACGAATTCCTCGAGAAGCGTACCATTGGCCACGTTTGCCGCGCCATTTTCCGTCAAACCTTCATAAATTTTCGTTTCCTTCGAACATCGTGTCGCTCCGTCGACCTCTCCTTTTTTGTTTCTCGCCCGTGTCGCGACGTCGGAACTTACGTGACGGCAATCTTTTTTGGAAGCTTCCGAAGAATCGAGATATTTTTCCCAACGATCCGTCGATAGTTTCAACAACATCTTCATGGAGAGTATTTTGTACAACGTTTGGACTTCGTGAAGCTCGCAAGGAGGGTTGAAGGAGATGTGTACGTTGCTTTGGAAATTTTTTGAAGCTTCTCATTGTAAGCTTCTGTGTACTTTGGAGTACTTTTCAGAAATTACAATTCTGTCTGCACTTAGAAATTATTTTGCTTGAGTCACAGTGAAAAATTCCGCACATAGTCGGACACACCGAAATGAGACTAAACATTTAACTATAATTTCGGTTAGGTAGTATCGCTGTAATGTGAATTTAAGTATTAGCAATAATTCTATGGAATCGAGACGCTATCGTTAATTTTAGCAACAATTTTGTAGCCACTATTTTTTTAACAGGACACCTGCACGTCGCTGTGCACTTGGGAACAATATTTTTGAGAAAAATTACGATTCTGCATCCACTCAGAATTTTATTCTAATTAAACTACCCCTTGCGTCACAGTGAAAACGCCATGCCTGATCAGACACGCTGAAGTGTCTCTATAATTGCCTACATTATTCAGAACAGGAACAAGCAATTACAATTTCTCTTTGATACTGTCGTTGTAACGTGGATTTAAACGTTAGCGATAATTCTACTGTTTCGAGGCTCACAGAGCACAAGAATCGAAGGTAATGTCGATTTTCCAGCTAAACAATTCAGCGAATGCAGCGAATTTTCTCTGGAACAACGGGATATCGAGTCGACGGCGGGTCTCGATCGAACAACGGTCCGGTGGAACGATCCTACGGCCACAGTAATTTACGAGGAGACCCTGAAGGAACATCTTCCGCCGGGTGCAGTGTAATCGGATCACGTCGTGGCTAGCTTCTAAAATTCAGGACCTTCGAAACGTCTCCTTCTTCCATCCTTCCAATTACAGTCCTGGGAGATTTTCAGTTTTTACAGGGACCCTCTTTGCATACACTTGGATGAACCAAGTGTCCTTTCAGCTCGGTGTGTCTACCGTGAAGATCCTAGGGCTGTAGGTGAAACGAAAGTTGAAAGAAATAATGACAACCATGTCTGTAACCTAGGCATCTGGAGATCTTCATCAACTGTCCCTTTAATAGGATAAGTAGGCTTCTGGTTCGAACTACAGACGACTTGGATTATTAGAAGGGATGAAGGTTCAGCAGCAATGTAACAAGGACAGGTTAGAAGCAATTCTGAGGGATTTTTCAAACGTATTGTTAGATTACGTAACCAGCAAGTGATCTGTATAAATTTGAGGATGTCTGCTGTAGATCTGTCAGGATTCTGTTTCTGTAATACTTTAGGTTAGAAGCAACCCTCAGTGATTTCCCAAATTTAGATTACCAAATGAACAAATGTACCCTTAAAAAATTAGGACATCTGAACTAGACCTCCCAAGATTTCTACTTTAATCCTACTGTACACTTTCAATCAAGCTTGACATTGTGGTGTGTCTGACTGACCAAGAAGTGGCCTTGAAGAGCCTAGTATCTATCTCCCTTCTCTATCAAGCTCAATAATGTAGCAACCATAGAAAATAGAGCAACCATACCCAAAATTTTGATCTTCCGTTTTGTCTACACCCAACAATGTTCCTCCCCGGCTGAAAAGAGAGCAGAGGATCCCTCTGGATCGATTTCGATCAGCGGTTGATCCGCGTCCGGAATTAAATCCGCCAGCGGGTCGCGAAATTCCAATTTACCCCGGGAAATCCGCGAATCTCGAGCGTGTGTCGTTTTTCCGCGACGCGTGCCTGAAAAAAAAGTGAAGAAGAGCAGAATAAACAGCGGCGGAGTGAAAATTCGAAAGTCGACGGATATTTTCGTGGAAGTCCATCCAGCGATGGATCGATAGGCCCCGCGGTCGACGCGTTTCATGGAAACGCGCGTTCTCCGGCGTTTTCTTCATCGCGAGCCTCGCCTCGTCGCCTTATTTTACGTTCAGCTGCCCTCGTAAAGGGCCGTAATGACGGCGCAATAAAGGCGATGCCCCATGCCGGAAGTAATAGGTCGATGTCGCAGGAAAATAGTAAAAACGAGCCCATTTATCTTTATCCACCGACGACGTGTTTCTTTTCTTCTCCCGCCGCCCCTGCTCCTCCGCCGCTCCCCGAGAAACCGGGAAACTGTTGCTTCCACGGGTGCAAGAGCTTTTTGCTTCCGCGGGTACAAGCGGTTTTTTTCTTCGCAGAAATGATACGGTTGCTGTTTGGACCGATGCAATTTCTTCTCAAGTCCAATGGAGTTGGATGCCGCCTTTTTGTTTACGGAGAAACGGTACGCTTGCTGCTCTGACCGATGCAGTTTCTTCTGACGTTCAATGGGGTTGGACGGCGACTTTTTATTTTCAGAGAAATTATACGGTTGCTGCGTCGACTGATGTAACTTCTTTTGAAGTACAACGGGGTTGGATATTTTAAAATGTCACTGTACAGAACTGAATGAGCTGATAGCTCTCACCCCAACAACTGAATCTCAAAAATTGGACTGGAATTCGTCGGTGCAATCAGTGCTAGCCCGATTAACACTTTGACTGCCATGTCAACATTACACTTAGATTCAATCATTATTTATTTGATCATTGCTGGTATTCATAAATTTATTAACTAAAGTTTAATGGTACCAATTAAAAAATTATGTGTATTCTCAACATTCTTAACTAAAAAAATGTTAACTTGCGAATATATTTCCTTTCTATAGAAATTTAGAAAGTTGGCCATTTTCAACCAATAGAGTGTGGCAGTCAAAGTGTTAAACGAACTGCGAATTTTATGATTATTATTACAAACGTACCGAAGCGATAAGGCCGGTGTCTGCGATCGCACAACAATTCCTCGCAGCTTTAATTAATTTCTAAATGAATCGTCGATGCTTCCCGGCGCATCCTCGATGGTAATTGCTCTTTTACGAGGCCGACACTCGACGGTATCGAGATTCTCGCGGCGCAAGCACACAACAAGGCGGAAAAAGCTGGGAAACAGGGGGCGCGGACGGGGGCGTGCGCGCCGTCTGAAAGGGAGAGACGACTCGATGAGATTTTAATTCAACTTCGGCCGTTAATCGCGCCACGCTGGGAAACGGAATTAATTAAAGCTGCTTAACGGCCTGACCCGGCCAATTATTGGATTTACACCGCTATCGTTCGCAACGAGGGGGAGGTTTAAGCTGATATGCCGATGAATCGTGCGCTGGTTTCCCAAGCAGCCACCCCTTTCAATGCACCGATAAAACGAGCTTGTATTTGGTCGACCTTCACCGATACCAGCGGAACGGAGAAATTTCTCTGGGTTTCGCGATCCGCTCGATTTGTCGCTCGAAACGACGCGTTTCAACCAATGAAATATTTGCCAGATTCATTTTTATTGGTTACTGAACACTGAGAGTTATCATTGAAAGTTGTTTGTCCGTGTGACTGGTAAGATCTTGAAATGATCTGACGTGAAAACTCCCTGAGGTGAGAATTTTCCTTGAGCTAACTCTGTCGTGAAAAACGATAGATTAATTCCTACTGAATCAGTGCAGCTGAATTTTCACATTTGTTTATCTCAAAAATAGCAAATTAAATCGTTTCAAATGTTGTTTTTAGATTATTAAGCTGTGACACGATGTCACCCGCGTGGCGTGACGTCGAATTGATCTCGATAACGCTTGCTAATGTTCTTCGAAAGCTTCATACGGGATAATTGTTCCTCAATGTTATCAGAATGATCGTGGAACGATGTGATAATTAATGCCAGGCTGCGACGAGTCGATGCGTTGAATTCCAGTGCCGCTGGGAAAATTGGTACAAAAATAATTTGGGAATTTTAAATACGTTAGGGAATCTTTTAGGGCTTCCAACGAGCTGTAGGATACCTTTTTACATCGTTTCAGGATTTTGCAGCGAACTGTGAAGAAATAACTGCGGATTACGAAAGCCGTGGGCAAACATCTCCCGCCAGAAATTCCGGAGCTCGTTAACACGTGGTCGCGTTGACAGATGCGAGAGGAACGAGGAACCACTCGCTCGCAGTTCGTTCATCAGTGATCCAACGCGACTGCTCACATTTTTCAGAAAATATCGTGTTACTGAGTTGGGTCATAAATAACTTCTGACACGTAATAGATTTGTTATTTTTGAAAAATTGAAATAGTTTTTTGCTGCGTCATATTAGAAGGTGAGCGTCTCTGTTATCACCGACAATCATAGGGAGACAAATCGGAAGTTATTTATGACTCAATTTAATAAACTCAACGTTTGAATATTTTCTGAAACGCAGTGACATGCTTCAATTACTTCCGGTGAAGATCGTGGGTCTCTGTTTGCTCTTCTGGGAATGTCAGAGCGTTCTTCTGTACCCAAAGACGACGTTACTTCAGGTATTTTAAATAAATATTAATTAATTAAATTACTTCAGAGATTTCGTATGGTCCAGAATTTTCATCCACCTGTTCTGTTCAGCAGTCATAATTTTCTAAATCTTATTCACAGATTAGAGAATAGTTAAGCGATCATTCATCGACACAGCAGAATCTCGATTATCTAAACATTGGTCGTCCTATGTCAGTTGCAAGCTCGAATTATCACTGATCAACAAAATTGAAATAATAATTGTTAAACGCAGCATAGAATGCCAGTCATCCTAAATGAACGAACCTCGTGAACATTATTTCGAACTTTAAAGGACGTTACATCTGCAACCCAGTAATTAATAAAGGCTGTAATAATTCCAGCTACCCGGTTTGATTCGCCGTTGAAAGGCGGGCAAAGCCACTATTTTTCAAACAACCGGCTCGAATTAAACCTTATCTCCGCGGACAGGCCGCGAAACTTATTAAGCCGGTTTCCAAGGATAACGACAGCTCGTTCGCGAGTTCTCCTCTAATTAGATCGCGCCTCTGTTTGCGCGATTGAATTCTTAATGTTTCCAGGCCTGGCAGGATCTGCTGGGGAGTGAAGGAGCATCCGAGATGCTTCGTCGATCCTTCCATCTTAATAAGGGGCCGGTGGGTGGGTTCATGAAAACGTTTGAATAAGCAATCTCGAGAAAGAAGCTTAAGCCCGTACTCGCAGCTCGCGAAACTCGGCTTTTAAATAAAGCAAGTTGGAAAGTCAACCGGCTGCTTTCGATGAAAGATCGCCACTTTTAAGCTGCTCCCACGAAAACGGTTGCCTTCTTCTTATTTAATACAGAACACTCTGTTTTTTATTGGTCACCACTTTTTCTCATTCTTTCTCAAATGAATTTGGTGTGGCGAGTACGCTCGTTGAACCTCAATTCACCGTTTGTTCAAGTTTTATAGCAATCACGAGATTCAGTGAATGGGTGCGGTAATTAATATTGTGGGAGTACGCAGAGTAGACCTTTCAGGGTCACACCCCCACCAGAGGACTCCCCTTCTTTAATGCGTTGACTGCTATAATGTGTGGACTGAAAACGACAGGACTTTCTAGACTTTGATACAGTATGAAAGTAATCTGAAATTGAGTCAGATAACAATAAACAAAACACGAGATATCCATAGGCAACACACACGACACATCTAACCAGTCAACAAGCATCAAATAAAATCGTACAGACACACACTGGGTCAGCATATATCTTGCACTATTGCAGCAATTGCTCTAGCAACCTAACTTGTAATCTAGATGTCTCTACAGCAGCCACAGGACCATTTTGCTATCTTCTTCGTCTAATGATCATCAGGCGTCCATGTGATTTGCGTTCACTCGAACTTGGACACAGTTAAATGATCTTGAACAGCTCTATCTGACTGTTCACGGTATAGTCAAAGTACACCGGCGATTCGACCGGTTTTTAGAGGAGTATCATCTTCGATTTCGATTTTAATCGATCGTTCGAATTTCCAGTTCACGATAGGCGTCTCGGTGCCGATCACCATGAACAAAAGAGGCAGCGTGGTGTTCAACTCCGCGTTCCAAATGAATTATAAACTTCCGTCGAACTTGTCGGAGCTCGAGCCTACGATAATACCGGCCAGGCAGATCAGGGATCTCAGTCTCCAGGACACTTACGAGGCCATCGAGAACTCATTGAACCGGTGAGTAGTCGATTCAGATTCCCGAAAACTTCCTACGGAGCCGAATTTCCTAACCACCGTCGTTCTCAGTAGGCTGTTAGGCAGATTGGAATATACTGACGGGTTCTCCTAATCAAAATTATCAATTACTCTTCATTATTTTTGAGGGACGCACAGATCAGCTCACAGATGAAAGAGATTCATAGAGAAGCATAGATTATGTAGAAGAGATTGACAGATAAATTGGTATTAATAATTATAAACTGACTGTGTATTGAAATCCGACAGAATCTTCCAACCAGCCTAATATACAGGATGTTCACAGTGCTTTTTTAAGGCTGCAAGCTCAAAGATGATGTTCACTGTTTCAAGAGTGTATTCGAAATGAGCAAATGGGGCTTAAAAAATGTGTATGCTTTCAACGTTGTATTATTTTCTCAGATTAAGTGGCACAGTGAAAACAGACGTACTTGGTCAGACACGTACACATCATAATTCCACTGTATTTTAATACAAATCCTAAAACGAAATTATTTTTAACGATTCGCTCGTACAATTCCTATTTTATATTTTTTGTGTGATATGTTCTAAAACTTTGGGATCCAGAATATTACTATTGCAGCAATCTGAAGTATACAACAAAACTTAGAGAGGCAAAGTCAGTGAAAGAGGCGAAATACACAAATCTGATCTAATAATTTCCTGGCACAGTGTATCCCAGCCACCCTAATCTGTCAAAAACTTGAATGTAGTATAAAGAATTACACGTCAACAGATCGACACAGATGAATACGGAAGAGCGTCTCGTTTTACTCGATTGTTGTACGGTTTCGAATGAAATTTACGTCCGGCATATCTTAATTGGCAATTGTCCGTCCGTCCTCCACGGCCTGGCAATTCCCGGTGTCGTGGAATTGCGAACGAATTCGGTAAACAGGCCGACTGGCGAACGAATAAATTCGTAATTAAGTGGACACCGGAATTGGCCGTGATCGTTCCCGGCGACGCTTAATGAAATTCCATTTTCCAGCTGAGGATCATCCGGCGTGGCTCGCCACATTCGTGTTTATCGTCGATAGCTCGCACAATGGGCCGCTGATTACGCTGGACAAACGAGAAACATGCCTCTATCGAGAGCTCGGCTTTATGAGCCCATGACGACGAGCTTTTTCTTCTCAAAATGCTCTATATAGCAACAATGCAAGAGCAGAGTCGACCTATCATTATGAGCTAATCGTCAGAGCATGTAACACGACTTCGAACTATAAACGCTTTTTATGATCCCTGACGACGAGCTTTTTCTTGTCGAAATACTCTATCTGGTAAAAGCACACCACCAGGCTCGAATTATCGTTATCAGTTTGTGATTGGAACACGTGATACGATATCGAACTCGGAGCGCTTTTTATGAGCGCTGGCTACGAGCTTCTTCTGCTCAAAATGCTATATCGAGCAAAAGCACTCCACCAGGCTCGATTTATGATTATAAGCTTATCCTTGGATCGTGTGATACAGTCTCAAACTCGAAATGTATTTTATGAACCCCTACAACGAGCTTTTTCTTCTCAAAATAACCTATCACAGAGTTTACTTTTCTATTTAGTTTGTCAACTGATGTGTATGCTGCAATTCATAGTTATTATTATTTTGTGTCTGACTGTATACGGCTGTTTCCACTATGGCTGACTCAAAACATAAGCTTCCACCCCTGAGTATACTTAAGTTTCGCTATTGGGACCTCTGAAACAATTTTTCCAAGAAAATACGAATTCTGTGAAACTGACCTGACATTCCATTCTGAACAAACGACCGAAATCTTCGAGACGTCTCCATGGAAATCTCCTTAACGGTGCCAGCTAACGATGCATTTCACGATACATCACGTCCTCCTATTTCCCCGTCGAATCAGCCCCGACACTTTCCTAACTTTCAAAGCACCTTTCCAAAGCTGACTTATCTGCTTGTTACGCCCGCTTTGCAACGTAATTGCCTTATGTCCCAATTAATTTATGTTCCAGTTCTCGTCTTTACCTTATCCCCACACCACCGGAACCCTTTGATCTTAATACTCGCTCGAACCCGTGGCGGTGCCCTTCGTCGCCTTCGAGAAACGCCGTCTCAGACCCTTCGTTTGTCGACGAAAACTTCCAAAATGGCTGTCGATTAACATCGATCTGAGACGATGAAGTAAACCACGGTGTTAATTGAAAAAAGACGGGAGAAATGTTGAAGAGTACTCTAAAAATCGAGTTCCAAGTAACAAGTAATTTGATCGAGGATATAACTGGCGAGCAGCCATTGAGATGCAGTTGAACGAATTTCTCTGGTCCAAAGAAACTGGGTACAGCTTTAAGAATTCCTTTTGATCGTTTCGTAGAAGTAATATCATCTCGCGGCGACAAGACTCGCCGCCATGCAGCTTCCTAATAGAATTAGCTTGAAACCTGTCGCGGAGTCGCCGAAAAAAGGAAACGGACGTGACGAAGCGAGAATTCGAGGATGAAATTAAAATCGAGAGTTCGTTTTCGCAGGCACGGTTGGCGGGACGGGCGGAAGTGCCTTTTAAGGACCATTTGCGAGCTCGCGGAGACGCCATTCACTAGGACAAGACAGGACATCCTCGAAGAAGTGATCCACTTAATTTTAACGTAAGTTCCTCGCGACGAATCGCTTTGCTT
Organism: Macropis europaea; assembly: GCA_916610135.2. NCBI lineage: Eukaryota > Metazoa > Arthropoda > Insecta > Hymenoptera > Melittidae > Macropis > Macropis europaea. The sequence goes on along the minus strand of OU744352.1, from coordinate 2,525,338 downwards.
TGTACCTCCGCCCCCCGTCTTCCCTCAGCAGTAAACTAAATTCGTTTCTTCGTCCTGGGCTCTCGGTTAATGAATTCCGTTTGGTAGTCCCTAATGGCTGTCCTGCTGGCTTCACGATAAAGTGGGACACCCTCGGCGGAGAAATTTAGTAAATCGACGCTGTACGAGACACGCCGCTCCGCCGGAATGCTGGAGAACGTCATTAGAAACACCTGCGACCGGCTTCGACAAAAATAACGACGTTATTTTGAAACAGTTAATATGGTTTCGTTAACCAGGTGCTTCACGGGGCAGTACGTTTCGAAAAATGGAGATTCGAGCTTAGTTTCTGTCATTTTTAATCGATTCTTGTTGTTCTTCTTCCTTGTACGTAACAAAGGATCGAGATCTGAGGTCATTCTAGCCGGAGGAGGGTTTTAAGCGGGTTCTGAATCATAATGGTGTCTATAGCAACTAGGAAACACTGAAAAAAGGATGGTCACCCTTCCTAGAGTTGACTGTGAGCCAGAAGACCTTCATTTTATTGTATCAGGTTTAAGTGTCTGCTTTTAATCCCATCCACCAACTCGTAAGCTCTCTTGACTCAACTTCGACTAATAAGTTCCACTTGTAACCCACTCTATGCGACCTAATGTCACATCACAAGTCTCCAGGCAGTCTTCAACTTCCAGATCCTAACTTAACTTGAACTCAGAAGTTCTCCCTACCTAACTTTAACTCGTAAGTCGTGATCGAAACCCACTCAACTCAACTTAATCTCAAATCATTCGTCTCCAGGGATTTCTCTCGCTCGGCAGACCTCAAGTTACAAGTCCTAATTTAACTTGAACTCAAAAGTTCTCCCTACTCAACTATCACTCATAAATCCCACTCAAAACCCACTCCACGAGACCTAACCTCGAATCGCAAGGCCCCAGCGAATCTCCTCGGTCTAATAACCTCATTGACACAGAAAATCTGTTCGAGCAAAACACAGACAAACAAGTGAGGGGTGAAACGACTTCGACTGTCGGTGGGGAGATCGCATGTCGAATCCAGCGAGCGTTCGCCGGCGATACTTGCAACGAAATCGAGTAACGAACAGCGGTGGATCGAGGGAGGAATAACGAAGAAAGATCTAATTAGCGGGCGATCGGTAGGCAGGCTGAAGTATCGGTCGTACGATACGGTTGCTTTCGCAAGCCACGAATTTGCTATTCCAAACGCGGCCTCCGGATGGTACTCGAAGGAAATTGCAACCGAGCGCCGTTCTAATTGCGACGAAGTTAGGCGCGTGCATTAAGCTTCTAATGGAAGGTGTTTCGCGTAGGTTTTCGCTTTGTACCGCTCCGCTCTCTGTGTACACACACGCCACCCTGGAATTTCTAGCCCGACGTAATCCCGACGGAACATCCACCAGCCAAACAATCGCCACGTCGAATCTCAATAATACCGTGTTTACTGTTTACCCCGCTCCCTCCCTATCTCTCACGCGCCCCCGGACCTTCCACTTTAATCGCTTCCCCAGACTTTTCCGACTATCCTGAATGTTTTAGAATTTTCTCCCAGCTTCCGCATTCCGTGATCGAACGTTGAGCCAGGGTGGAGTCTTTTGTGAAGCAATGAGTCTGACTTTGATGCATTGGATTCTGATGTTCCAGTTCGTCAGCTACTATATTTATATAAACGCAGTCTATTGATGAGCCACGACCACCTGGTTCGGTTGTTTAAACCAATGAATAATAATCTTCAATTTATGATAATCATGTACTTAACACAGGCTGAAATAATTTAATTTTCCCTAACCTGTACTATAAGAATGAATAACCTCGGTGGACAGTTTGCTTGCTGATAAAATCGTCGAGTCTCTTAGAAGAAAATAAAATACCAGAATTCGTATTAAAATTGTTATTCTTTGTAGATATTATTAAATATAATTTCTGCGAGCTGTAGAAAGCTCGAAGGAGCATTACTGCCGCTTAACGGTCGATTATCTTCGATTTGCCGTGGCGTCGAGTGAAATCGAGCTAAAAGGAGATTCGTATTTCTCCATCAGGCCAACGGAGGACTTGCCGGGCACGGCTAATTCCACTCACCAGAGCGTCGATGAATTGTATCAGGAAGCCGAACGATTGGGACGATCTGGCGGTGACTGCATCCTGGCTTACCCTGATTGCATCCAGTCACCCTTGGAATCATTCACGGAGATCGTGTTCCCCTAGGGGATGCGCCGGATTTAAACGTTCTCCCGTGCCACCTTCGACATCGCCCCGATACCGAAAGAATACTCGCGCCGTTCAACCGTGACGCTATTCGACACTCTCCAAATCGAATAAATTTTTCACTCGAACGATAACAGCGCCCCTGTCTGCCCGAGATACGCTGGAATGTACATTGACTCGCATATATGCCCCGAAGAATGGATCGCAGGGTGCTAAGTGCCACTACCTTGATCTGAGCGCAATTATCGAAAGATTTCAAATTGATTGAATTAAAAATTTGATGTATTAACTTTTAAGTTTTGAAATGTATGTAAAATATATTCTATGGTATCCTATTTAACTGATTTTATTTTATTTTGTAATTCCTTCTATTATGGTTGGGGTGCCATTACTTGTGCACACAAAGAAGTTTCACACAGCAAAAATAGACGATTTGGTGTCCCATCGTGAACCATAAGTCGTTTAACACGTTGATTGGTACAGTGAAAATGGACATTCCTAGCTAGACATGACATAAATTGTCGTTTTTAATTTATATCATAGGTATAGATCAGTTTCTCCATCAGTGTTGCAGTGTTAAAGTTGCTGAAATCGGTACTCATTTAATTAAATAAAGCTGGAGGTGCGTTTCCCCGTCTGGTCCCTCTGGATGCCACAAGAGTGGCTCATAGAACCGCTGAGTGAACTTTGAAGGCCCCAAAATAGCCTGGGGACAATTGAAAAACGTCCACGACCATGTTCATTCCCGTGTTTCAGTTCTGTACGAGTTTGAAAAGGAGTGAAACGAGTTGTTCGGTTCTCCAGGACAGGGATTAACGCGTCAACGTTTCCACGCTGAAGCCGTTGGAGAAGCAGGCGCACTTCGTCACTGGAAAATACTCTGTTCCCTGCGAACCGTTTGTTTAGACAATTCAGTCCCTTTGTCACGGAGGAAACGGCAAGTTCCAGCGACGATCTTCGCGAAACTTGTCCCGTGCACCGTGCTACTTATTTAGAAGTTGTCGCATGACGAAGTTACGCGCTCCTGTAGAACTTCCGCAGAACCCGTGATTATGAGCGGCCGCCTAACGAACTCTCGAGAACTCGAACGAAAAATATCTGTCGGTGTTTCCTTTCCTCGTTATCGACCTATTCTCGAAAGAAACGAGACTTCTCGAGTCTGTCCTTCGGTGAATTAGTTCGTTCGAGAGCAAAGAGAGGGAGAGAGAGAGAGAGAGAGCAGAGTAAACCGCAGAGACTCCGAGCAACAACTATGCTACCAAGCTGACGGATGACGCGTTCATTCTCGACAACTTCATCCTCGGACCACACGGACTCGGAGTTCGGAGTTTGCTGGTGGCTGCGTGCCTTTGTGGCCCGGAGAAGGAGACCTAATTGGCTTCGAAATTTCGGAAAGATCTTTCTTCTCGCTGACTCCCAACGCCTGCTTTGGAGTTTCGTTCTCTGTCGAAGCTCTTGGTAATTTTATTAATTATTTATAATAGATTTTACGTATGTGTAAGACGGATTCAAGCTAGACCTAACCTGGACCAGAGACAGATTCAATGAACACGTGACTCTGAGTTAAGTTGTATCAGAACCTGTTAGACCTGTCAGACTGATCATGGTGATGGAGATCTCTGGTAAACTTAATTTTAACACAACAATCTGAGTTCACTTTTATCTAAGCTAATGCAGATTAGACTAAGGTTTACACATACACGTAGCTAAAATGTAACTCAAACTTAACCTGTAGCTAATCCAGGCTTGATCTAGACCTAGTCTAAAATTAACCTAGGCCTAATCTAAACTTAAACCAGATCTAACACTCATAAAATTTCCACTACAATACAGAATACACGGGTGTGCTTTGAAAAAGTGCGCTTCACTTTTCTTATCTCCAAAAAGGGTGTTAAACAATATGGTTGCCATTAAAGTAAACCTGAACAAATTTTGCAGAAACCTAAGAACACTATCTGTCGACACTATGAAGAATGTCAACTCTTGAAACGAAATTTGAATGTAATTGAAATACAACTTTCTCAAGGTGTGTCTTCCTGAAGAAACAATTTCTTCTAAACATGATCATCTTTTAACTACACCGCAGTAATTAGCCAAAACGTAGAAGCAACTTAGTAGAAATGAAATTCTATATTTTTCAGATGAAGATGCAATACAGTCTACTGTTTTTCATCCTCTTCGCGAGCAATTGTGTCCAAGGGACGGAAGAGGAAGGACACCGAGACAAAAGGCAGATGCTGTATCCTCCTCCTCTAGTTTATCCCTTTGGCGGCAATTTCAAGGTATTTATGCATACGCCAACTAAATCAATTTCCACAGGCCCGTTCGCGGGCGTTTTTAATAGAATCTCGCGGTCGGATTCCATTAAAATTTTGCGTCACGCCGGGAAATCGGGAGGATTAATAATTCGATCTCGATGACAGTAGCACGTCGCGCAATTTTCCGCGCGAGGACAACGCACCCGGCGATAATTCCCAGTTTTCGGCGATTTGAAAGATAAACAGGACCATTTAGCATGGCGTGCGTGAGTGAAAAATACTCTCGACAGCGTTGCCGCTTTCTGCTTCCCTTTTATTCCGCCTCCTTCTTGCCGCATAAATATGCCAGCACGGATCGCGTTTATTCGAATCGCCGTTATTCCCCGCGAACTGTCGCCCCGTTTTATCGCCAGACGCGGTTTTAATTAATTCCAAGACGCGCGATCGCTGATAACGAACTGCTGCGCCGCAACAACGCGAAATTGCTATTATTTCTTGCAATTTCTTGCGTCTCAAAGATTTAACACTGTCTGAATCCTAAATCTTTCATACCTCGGTGACAAAACTGTTAATTTACATCGTCACGTTAATCGATAATTGACCGAGTGAACATTTACGCGGAGTTATAGAATTCTGTAAAATATATTAGTAATTTAACACCGTCGTGTCACGTACACGTGACGAAAGAATTGTCAGTAGAAACTGACACCATAGTAAACTGGTATGCTTACAGAAATTCGAGCTGACTCTCATATGTGTGTTAACCCTTAAAAGCTACCATAAAAGAATCACGTTAACCTTAAAGGGGTGAAATTTCACCCATGGTAGCCTTTAAGGGTTAAATGTTGTTTGGAACACTCGATTCCAGATTTAAAAAAATATATGTGATATAACGTGGTGTGTGACAGACAATTTTTCACCTGGACAGTGCTAACGAAGTGTTAATTAAATTCATGTCGAAGCTGCTATCGTCAGCCTGACGACCTTCATTGACAGTCAACCTGTGGAACAATGAAATTCGACAGCACCTTACGAAACTCGACAGTTAGATAAAAGTTACGAGGAAATAGGAAAAGAATGAACCATTTCTAGTCCGTACAAGTTGAAGTCCGTTGTTTTCCTCTCCGCAATTAACATCTGGGACGTCAGCTCATCAGCCACGAATTACTTAGTCGGCCATTAAGGTTTGCTGAAGGGTTGGTCGGGGTAGGGTGAGCATGATCTCGCGGAGAGCGTTCCCTGGCGGACAGGCGGAAATCAACGCCGGAAACTGAATACAAACTAAAGTGAATCCTCGAGACGACGGCGTGTATAGAGCGGACAGGACTTAGGCAGGAAGTTGAAGCCGAGGAGGAACGTCTCCGTGTCCCTCCTCCCATCCTCCCAGCTGATAATTAACTCCGGTCTTATCTGCCGCCGACTCCTTTCAAATTTTCTAATTAAATCGGAAAACTCTTTCTGTAGTTTTCACTCTTTCCTCTGCCTCTCGACCGACGAACGTCCTGATGGACTGTTTGCCTTGGCTTTCGTCGTTCCACCGATTACTGCAGCTCGCCGAAGAAAGAGGGACACCGCGAACTTTCCGGAAAATCTCTGGGGAATATCGATTGAGGTACGAATCGAGTAGTGTTGGTGCACTGAGCGACGTGTGAGCCCGTGTAATTGTAGTTCTTTAAGGTGTTTGCAAGTAGTATGAGTCTGTGATCGGCCAGACACGTGGCGACCACTGTTAAGTTAGAAATAAAATAGTCTAGGAATGAGACAGGCGGTTGTTAAGGTTTGGTAGCTAGATGCATGGCAGATATTACTGCAGGGTTGGCAAGTAGTACAAGTCAGTCATTTATCAAACAATAGCTGAACACTTAAATCACAAATTAAATAGATCTCACTTACCAAGCTGTTTTAAACGTTAAGTGATCAGTCAAAAGGCAGATAGCAAGTAGAACAGGTCTGTCAGTTATTAACCTACACTATTATCCGTAGAATACCTTTGTGCATGAACAGGCGCGATTATACCATACTCCACCAACTACAGTATCTCAGTTCGTAAACAGACTTAATTATTGGAGGGCAAATAGAATCCATGCGTCGATGATCAGACCCAACTGTAACTGATCAAGTAGGGTCTCCGTAACCACGGTCAGACTCTGTTGTGGGTAACCAAGTAGAACATCAATTTCCATGATCAGACACGATTATGCCCGGTCAAGTAGAATGTCCTGGTTCGTAGACAGATTCGACTGCACGGATCAAGTAGAATATATACACCCCTGGGGGAATGCGATTGGTAGCTGATCGAGTAGAATACGCTGGTGTATGGTCAGCCATGAGATGTAGCTGATCTAATAAGCAATGCTTGTTCATCAAGAGAAACAGTTGTAGGTGACTAATTGTAATTAGAATACACGTATCAAGGATCAAGTGGTTTTTAAAGAACCCTCTGGGCAGATACAACGAATTGTCTCTCAGTCCAACTGAAGACAACTAAATTACAAAATGGTGTCTACCAATGAACCTACAAAACGCGCTATACTATGAAGATGACAGTTCTCGAGAGCGCAGTATAAAGTTCGCAGTGTCCAAACTTTTTCGATCCCTCGACAGCGGATGAAATATCGTCGAAACGGCAGCCGAAACGAAAATCAAGCGTCAAGGAAGGAGAACGTTGAGAAACATGGCTGGAGGACCGAGAATCCGACGCGATGAGGCGTATGCACAGACGAATCATCGTTACAGTTTGTCAAAAGCCCATCGCTCGACGCGAGGGTGTAGAATTGCGAAACTCCGTCAGATCCTGGCGAACGAACTGCTGTTTGATCGCCCGATTTTCCCTGCGAAACATTCGCGCCGACTGTGCGCAAATATTTGGCCGTCCCCGCCGCCTTCAGGGCCCCGGCGAAATAAAATTCGCCGTTTCTGGGTCAGTGTGTATCTAAACACGCGACGACGCTGCACTGCGTCTCGAAAGGCGGCCTTCAAAGCGGCGAGAAGAAAAGGAAAACAGTGTGTCGAGTGCAGGCAAAGAAGACCGTCGACTCTGAATTGCTCCAGCGTCCTCGACTCGCCCCGTGAAAGCTCTCCGGATCGCAGCTTTCGATGCATCGAAAGATTAGGGACCGCCGCCGAGACACCCTGCACGATGAAACGAAAGACAAGAAAATTATTTTTCGACGAACCGGCTGAAGAAAGATACGAACACCTGGATGAGTCTGTACACGTGGCATTACGTCGGCTAAAGAATGGAAGAGATTAGGGTAATGTGACGGTGGTGATGGAGATGAAAAAGCAACTTTTAGGGTGCATAGTCCAATAGGCAGATCTGGGAGAGCAAAACTTGAGCTGCCATATTTTTGTCATATGTGATCCTTTTGCAGATGCATTATGGTTGTCTTGCGTAGGATTCTGTGCTGTAAATGATGGAAGAGGTTAGAATTGCCAAGCTATTAGAATGGCGTTAGAAATTCACTTGTAACATGGATGTCGTGCCGGAGTAGCCAATGTCTGCCAACAATCAGACTATTCCACTTGTAATTCAACAGAGGTTAATAGTAGGCGATTTAATAGTGATTTATACTCGCCTGATCGCATAGAAATTTATTATCTGATCGATAAAATAGTTCCTCGTAGATGCCTGACCATACACACGGCTGCACTACTGTCGATCGGTTTAACGCTTCGAGTCCAACCATAGTAGCAATACCACAACATTTAAATCTAAACCAAACACAAAATAAGCACATATCTTTTTTGTTGCGTAAACAATAATCCTTTCCCTCGATATTCTGAAAATTTGAACACTTTATCTAAAAAATTGACAGAGATACAAATTTTTTTCTTGACCCTTAAAAATACTGGCAATGAGAAAGCGAAACGGCCTCAAAGTGTTAATGTAGTTTCCTAAGGACTTTCTGCGATCTTTGTTGCAGTTTTCGAGCCGAAAGCACGATGATCGTGTAATACAATGCAGATTCTTCGGCTAAGTAGCTTTCTCTCGCGATTCTCGGCCGGTTTCTTTCGTTTGATTCCGCTTCCCTCAGACTTTTCATTTCATTACATCCGGCACATTTATCCGGGCCGAATGGCGACGGTTCAAAGGAAACGCGAAAAAGGGAAAAACTCCGTTTCCAATGCTACCTTTCGACTTTTTCCTTCCTGCCTATCCCCACCTCTCACTCTGTCTCTCTCTCTCGGCCCGTTTAAATTCTTTACACTTGCAAAAGTTCTCCGCCGACGATTCCGCGAACTTCGTGCCGCGAAACTTCCTTTTTCGTCGGCCCTCTTTCCGCCAATTACTTTTGCCGCGAATAAAAAGCGGCGACGACGTCGGGTTATCTTTGGCAGTCCACTTTCCTTTCAGGAACATCACATTGTCGTGGATAATATCATTGTACGCTGAAATAAGCCCCAATAGACAGGAGGCAGAAATACCTCAACACAATTAAAGATTCAGGAGTTCGAATACGGACGACCTATTGACGTTTTAGTTTACAGTAAATCATTAAGGTGTCTGATTTCCTAATTATCCTAAGAAATAATGTACAAGGGATCCAGAAGTCTGTCTAATGTTCTCTGTTCGTTTTTGGTGTGCAATTGTGATTTTTATAGTCTAAAATTAAAACACAAAGAGTATGTATTTTCAGACATACAGAAAACTATTGATGATGAAAGAAAAATTGCTTTTAAAGATTCTATATGCTTCCACAATATTGACATTATTATAAAATAATACACAGTTCAAAAAACCTTCTACAGTCTTAGATTTCTATAGTTCAAGTCGACTTACTGTTTCCTTTGAGAACATACACGTGGCTCTATCTAGCGACGTGATTTTCGGTCTCAAGTTCATTAGCATAGACACTTAAATAAATAGAATAGTAATGACAAATTTTCTGAATCATGCCCAAGGTACAAACTTCAGCCAAATATTAAATTAATATCGATGGAATCGACAGACGATTCTATGTTCGTCTTTTTTGGAGAAGTTTCTATCGGGAGGATACATCGAAATAATAATTATCGGAGAGAGTTTAGCTGTAGCATAAGCCGGTGGATCGTTCCCCTGGCTTTGTTTCTCGTTCCGAACGTGACATGGCCGACGAAACGAGCAAACCGGAAGCACGGAATTCCCGTTCGTTAAACTTCTCGCCGCAATCTTCTCTCTGGCGGCGGGAAACTTTAATGGAATCTTTCCACCGGCTTTTTCTGCCCTGCCTACTCCTTTGCACACGATTTTTCCGTCTCCACCCCCTAATTGCTCGCACATTGTTTTTGCGACAATTCTACGAACTGAAGAAACGCGAAATCGGCTGGAACTTGCCGGTCTGAAACGATGAAATCAGTTTTCTCAGTCGATGGAAATTATTACTTCTTTACAGTCTAAAGATATGGGTCACTGGTGGCCCACGCAGTAATTTCAATTTCTATAATTGACCCTCTGAAAATGTTGGTGAACGAACCGATGAGTTAATAAATTTTAATTCAGTATATATTCATAAGAAATGCTTTGTTTGGGCGTCTGACCAGTGACGGAGTTTTCCACTGTGACGCACCGGTCAGCAGTCGAACGGTCACAGAAAATTATTGCTAAAAAATATTTAATAGCATGAAATGAAATATGTTAGTCAGCTATTCGAACCGTGTGTGTTCAGTAGTCAATTTCCATCTTAGATTTAATTTCTTCGGTTCTGCTAGAGCGATAAGACAGTAAAGGTAATGCAAGTAAGTGTCTTCATCGTTTCAACCACTTTCATCACGTTCATTTTCCCACACAACAGAATCGTTCATCCTGGAAGTAACTTATTTACCAAAAAAAAAGAGAAAAACAGCAGGAGCAGTAGGTCGAAAAAGATTCATCAGCGAAAGTACGTAAGCGTGTAAAGCAGCTCGAGTATAAAATCCGGCGTGATCCGCCATTTTAGAAGAAAAAGCGGCTCGTCGAGGAGTTTGACGAGGACGTTTCAATTTTATCCACCCTCTTAGCTGCGACAAATAAAAAAAATGACCTCAGAAAAAGCTTCTGCGAAGCAAACGATAAACAACGCCACCAAAACACTGGAAGTTTCCAGAAATTGGCCAAAAGTGGTAAAATGAATGAAAATAATGTTTGGAATGAATTGTTGGGATGGTGAATCGATTTATAACAATCGAGGGCCTGTTTCGAATGATTTCGAGGCACCGGAGGGTCGAAAATCCGAAGAAATCGAGTTCGACGTGCATCGAACGTGCTCGCCTGCATACTTATTGCATTTCTGTCAAGCTGCTCGTGGGCCTAGCGGTTCCGGTGCATCTCCCGGGCAGAATTTTGGTTTACGGCCAAAATATTCAGTTCCAATACGCGTTGCCGCCGAACGCGACCCTCTTCACCAACTTCTTCGAGGATTCCTCGCGAAGATATCGAAGAAACGCCAGCCCGAACGAGAGAACTCCCATCTACCAGATTTTTCAACAAGAACTCGACAGGTAGGGGTTCTTCATCCACCTACAATCTATACTTTGCAATCTCCGCAACGCCACGAATTTTAAACGAACAATTTAAAATTTAAAGTTAATAATTTGGTAGAAATAAGGAATTCTATTCATCTGGAATCTATTTTTAATCATTTTTTAAGTGACGTAGAATTTGTAAAAGCCCAAACAATTGAACTAAAATTTAATATTTAGGCACTCAATAATATTTTGAAATAAATAAGGAGTTCTATTCATCTGGAATCCATTTTTAATAATTTTTTAAGCGATTCAAAGTTTGTAAAGGCCCCAACGCTTGACAGATACTAACTACTGCGGCGTTTGTAATTTTTTAAATATTTTTTAATTGCGGAATTTAGTATAAGAGAAGTAATTTTATTTATCAAGAATCTAGGATTCTTTAATGTTTTCTAATGCTTTAAATTAGCAAAAAGAATCAATAAATTGACAACTTGTAATCGATTTGGAATTTGTAATCCCTTCCGATGACCAGTCTGAGCCTCTCGAAATTTGCAGTCGCGGACGATCAATAATTTACAACGCTCGGTGAACAATTAATAATTTACGTCGGTCGGAATTTATAGTTGTGAATAATCAACAAGTTGTTATAGCCAATTCGTTTGTAACAATGAGCACTCGGTAATTAATAATTTGTCGTTCGTCTAAACGCTCGGTGCTCGACGATTGTTCGATTCTGGGCTCTTCAATTTTACAAAACGATCTACTTTGAAATGCATTGCAAAAATATCAGTGAAATCGTGTGCTGTTCGCTCGCGGAGTAATTCATCAGAAACGGCGGAATGGAAATCAAAGCGAAGGGCGTGCACGACGAGTGGCGTGTTATTGCATAAAAGTTTAATTGACATTCCGTGTAATTTTCCAGCGATTTACAGAATGTATATTTCATTAATGAGCAACAACAATATCATGTTAACTCGCGGTGGAATTAAATATTTCCATAGGAAACGCGTGAGAACGAAACTCAGCGCCATGCTTTTCATATTGGACTGTTAACAAATTTCCAGGAGGAACATCGATGGGAGGGGATGTTTGCTGAAGAACATCTGCGAGGCTGCTGCGGTTCCAGTGAAGGACGAAGGGCTGGTCGGCGAATTGCTGCATTTGTTATTCACGTAAGAGTATTTAAATAAATAAAAGAATATTTACATCGTCCGCGTATATACAAATTTTAAAATTACAAGAGACGTCCTCTCAAAATATACTACTGAGACTACTTAACTTGTTAAGTGCCTGTGAAGAAATTTTGTAATGCTGAAAATTGCAAACAATTGATTTTCTGGTTGAACAGTCCACAGAATAATTCTCAAAATCTTCTTTTAACAGAATAATTTGTTTAACTGGCACGTTTGTTTATTCATTTCAGTCCTGACTATGGAGGCTCAACGATGGATCGAGAGTACCTGGAAGCTGCTGCAGCAGGCAGAAGACACGAAGATTGTTCAATGATGTACTCAACATGTCCTGCTGGCCTAGGAATCTTGGATCGAATTTCTAGAATTGTTTAATCTACAGTACATCTCACAATAAAGAATATTCCCACATATTCAATCCTCTAATTTGACCCAAAAACCTTAAAAGGCACAAAACAGCGTGAGGATGAAAATGTAATCGATTCTAAATAATTGGAATCAGTTCCATTCGATTGAACCTCAAAGAAAAATGTATCTAAACCACTGCAATTGTCCTGGAAGAAAATAAACATACTTTTTATGACATGTAGCCCGCTTCATGATTCCATTTGGCGATATACAAGTCTCGAAACGATTGTTCTCCACTTTTCCAGTGAAAACTCTTCTCCAGAAGGAAGAGAAAAGAAAAACGACGGGAAGCTGGAAGAAACACGCGAGAAGGATGGCAGTATTTTACGCGTGGCCGAGATTAGCTTCATAAATACGTTCGTGAGGAAAAGGGGGCGCGATATAATTTATTATTAAGGCATAGTTTTACGGTCGCTGGGGGTTGGTTTAAACGGCGCAACGAAATCGGTTTAATCGAACGGCATTTTCAAGGGGAAGTCGAGTCTGCTCGTGAAATTATTTCGTCGATTTTCTCCTCGTCGTTTCCGCGACGCAAAGTGCGTTCGCCAAGTTTAATGAACTGCCTTGTTTGTCGAGCACGCTTCTCTCTGAACACACGCATACACACAGAGCCCTTTCAGATCGAACACTTTGCATTCTGACCAAACCAGTGTAGCTACGTTGTCGAGCACAAACATTTTCAGAGTCGAAGATTTTTTATAATTTACTTGCAGGATAGGGTTATTCGTGAGTCCGCATCGACACGACTGCAGAAACTGGAGATTCAGAGGGAGATACTGATCGTTAACTATATTATAGTAACACGTTGGCGCCACAGTAGAAAATCCTGTAACTAGTCAGACATGTGAAAATGGCTTTTCATTAACATACATCGTTGGATATATAAATATTTATCTGTTTGATAACATATTTCGTATTTTGTACTATTATGTAACATAAATGTTACTCAAAATTTCATAGGAGTAATTAATTATTTGATGAAATTAAAATTGATATGTGGGCCACCGGTGGGCACGTGACACTCAACGTGTTAAAGGTTTATGCTGGACATAGTAACTGATTCGTGACATAACTTACGTCGATGAGTGATTAATTTATATTTTCAAGCACAAACATTTGCAATGATTTGGATCAAAGATTTTTAATATTTTAGTTGCACTATAGAGATACTCATGTGTTTATACTTTTGGATGAGGGAAACTCTAAATTGAAAATTTATGGTACTGCAGATTTAGAGGGTGTTAGTGATCGTTAACTATATTATAGTAAAGGTTTATCACAGGAAGAGTAGCAGTTTTGTGACTTAACTCGCTTCGACAGGTGATTGACGGAGGATTTATAGTTTTGGGTGGGAACAGAGGTACTAAACAATCGCCAACAGCACACGAAAGCTCTAAAAATGGCGGACCATTTGAGAGCTGTACGTGCCCAACGCAGTTTAACTTCGGTGATCTGACGGGAACCGGTGTTTTATGCGTGGTAACGCCGTTGGCATGTATAGTAGTGCTGGTTGCACAATGGATTATTATAATGATGCGGTACTTGTTGGATTTTTTTCAAATATTAATCTACGGACTGATCTGTTACATATTGACTGCCATGGTGATCCCGAGTAACCGTCTCAAATTTTACTTAATTAAATAACTATTAATTTTTACTATATTTTGAGCAAATTTAACACTGCAACACTAAGACAGGTATAATATGGAATACTTAAACATTTTTTTCCTGTATGATTTATATAGAAAAGAGAAATGTATGTTATGCCTGACCAGTGGTGGATGTTTTCACTGTGGCAGTCAATAGAATTCTAAGTGAGGTAGTTATATTAATATATTTCTCCATTTTTTACTGTATAGTATATTATTATTTTTTATTCACGTTATTACACAGTAGCCATTCAGAAGTTTTGAGTTTTACAGAATCGTTAAGGTCATGCTAATCCTTTCCAGTGGAAGCTCGAATATCCCAACTATAATTGCTAACAGGACGACTCTCATTATAACTATGTTTTCCATTTATTTTAGAATACGAGCTTCTAACTCACACAATATGGCGTAGGAATTTTTGGATGACTGCTATATATTTTCGATCATCCTCAACGTTACACTGTTTATCGAGCGTGGGTGTCACAATTTCCACCGTCCTTGAAAATCCAGTAAATTCGTTCGAACGATGATTCACCCGTTCGCTCTAACGAGCATGGTTTCACTGGTTCCTGGATATCCGCACGTCGCTGGAGGAGTCCGGATTTCCGTCGACGTTCACGTGATCACCGTGGAAAACACGTCCAGCACAGTTCTGCGGCATTCTGGATATAGGGCGTGGCAGTTTTCCGACGACACCTGCTCGCCTAAACTCTCCGCCGCCCTGTACTCGCGGTCCCCGTACTCGTCGTACCGCTCCACGGTGCTCGAAGGCCTGGAATTCCACGGAATTCACGTTCGAGTTCCCCGTGAAAAATTACAGCCGTGTCCCCGTCGCCGGGAGAAACGGAGCGGAAAAGAATTTCGGGGGCCGGGGTGCTGCGACGGGGATCGATAATGCGAACGAATACGCGCGAGAATCTGTGAAATTTTTTAAATTTTCTAGCCGCCGATCCTTGCACTTGTTAATGGTCTTTCTTCCTTGAAAATGGATCGATAATTGCTATCGATTCTTTTAATAATACCGAGGAAACGTCCTGTTATACAGGGTGCTACATAACTGATGAACAACCAAGAATTAGGTGGTTCCGGATGAAAGAATACATCGAATATATAGAATAAATTTTGTCGTGCAATGGTTCGTTTTCCAGGCTTAACATTTCTCACTGTAAACTACCTGGACGTTCTAAATGTCGGAATAAATCCATTGGATATCCTGACAATGTTACCAATACAAAGGAATTGTAAAAAACAATTAGTTTAGCGTTTGGAAAATTTGAAACACACGACCAGTTTAGAAAGCGTTCGTAGATACTTGGTACAGAAAGTAAAGCTACGTATAAAATAAAATGATGAACATTTCCAGCAATCTTTTGAGATAAAAGATACAGTACATGAAAAGTAGACACCTTGTCTTGCTCTCTAAAATGTATTGTTACTTAAAGATTCTTGCAAAACTCGTCAAAGGTAATTTAGACAGTAGTTGCAAAGTTTCTCCAGTCGCCGAAGTGCTAATTGTATATTTGACAGCAAAAATTAATAAGAACAGACATCCTATAGCCTGGACCGCGTCATCGACCACTAGCACTTATGAAGAGACGTAAGACCACGTCGACAGAAACCAGCTATGCTCTCAGAGAACCGTACTGTTAGGTCAGCGGCTGCGAAAGGGTAAGTACAGAAAAATCCGGGAAAAACCTGCAATTTTCCATGTTGAATTCGCGGCTTACCGGAAGAAAACCTGTAACAGTTGTCCCAGCAAGCCGTGTCTGCCGTCAAAGGGAGCTGAAGCAGCCTCGCAGATGGCCTTCAGCAAACACGCCTTCCCGCCAAATCCGTACAAGCCCGCCACTTTTTCCAGCGTCTTGTAGATGCTCCACCTGCTCTTCTGCATTCGAGAATAGTACACTCCCGGTACAGTGAAATCCGTGGCATTCGATGGCAAACTGTAGACGATCTTCGCGAACAGACCGACGATCACGCTCTCTCGATCCAACTGCAGCGGTGTACCCAGGCCAAAGATCAACTGTTCGTACCGGAAACACCGTACATTCAATTTTGATGAATTTTAGACAGGTGACAGGGAGCAGCTTTAACTGAGAAGAGGAATTAAGGGAGTCATGGACAGACTGCGGAATTTTCTGCAATTTAATGCAGTCGGATACGTGGCAGGTGCACATTTTGGAATGTATGTGAAATAAGTAACCACATTTTCTAATATTTAGAGGATGGACTGCAGTTTTGTCGAAGTTGCTCTTCTTCAGCTACGTCAAAGCAGAGAATACTGAAGTCTAAACATAGTGGATCTCTCAAGAAAGTTAACCCTTCGACTTATGATTTTCTTAAAGGCTATCTGCGCTAGAGATTATGATTAAACTGATCTAAGAGCTAGACACAGGAAGAACATTTGCAATTTCCTTTGGATAATTCTTTGAAAATCAAAGAAACTGTAATAGAAAGTTATTAAGAATCTATATTGGAGTGAAACGCAGAACTAAAACGTATAGACCATGATCACGAGGGTGACTTGTTGCTATAAGCCAAGGGGTTAACACGCGGTCCACCTACCAATTTTAATTTGTGCAAACAACTGACCACCCCTACGAAAGTTTGAGCAACATTTATGTCACAATGATAGTGTGAATTAACTTTTGGCCGGCACTGTACGGTAATGAAAAGCTATATTCTCGTGTACGTCTGACTAGTTACGGGCTTTTCCACTGCGGCACTGAGCGCGTTAAAATAAAGTTGAAATTTTGGAGCAGGAAAAAGTTTGGTTGCGGAACGTTCGCCGGGGTGAGCAAACGAGGGCAGCGAATCGAATAATAAGAAGCTTTCGGAGCACTTATTCGCTTTCGTATCTCCGTTTCGCCAGGTGTTCGTTTCCCTTAAACCCCATCCCCTCCCGGAAATCCGTCTGAACGAGGTGACCGTGTCTGATAGAGCGATTCGATCAGAAGAGTCGCGGTTATGACGGTTATTCATAGGAAACCGACGGGTCCGAGAAGGAAATTGGAAGAACTCTGATGAGATCGGGTTATTTAAAAGGCTGACCTTCCTTCCGGAGCTGGAAACGATTCTGCAAACTACTTGTTCGTTCTACTGTAGAATAAAAAGAATTTCGAAAGTGTTGGAAATGTACTCAAAACTTAAATAACTTTGGTTTGATTTAAAGATGAATTTTTGGATGTAACCCTTTGGCTGCGAAAGATGGCTACATATGGCCTAGAAAGGTAGCTTTTTGTCCATCCCGCATAATATAGGAAAATTCAAAGATGAATTGGAACATGAAAATTAATAATAAATGAAACGTGTAGGAAAGTTTGAGAACAAAGATATGTTGCGAAGGGTTACTGCATCCCAACCTGACTCAATCTTGAGTGCACATTGAACCTGATTAAATCTAACCCAATTTTTAAATCAAGATGAATTTTAAAATACAACACACCATGAAGGAGGTAAACCCTCCAGAGTTTAAGGATATCAAGCACGTTATAGTCTGACTCACAAAAGAACTGAAACACCTCCCACTAAGAATCCTAAACCATACTGTACAGTAACCAAAAACCTCAAGCTAGCCTCAACCCTCTACTCTCTAACTGCGTAACCAATAATCATCTGCAATAAGCTTGGTACAACAATTTTCCAAAATTCTCAAAAATTCCTTTACCCTCTCGGATCTCAACAGAAGCGAATCACCCTTTATCCCTTCACGAGATCTTGAAGGATCTAATTCCGGTGGCCGTACCGGCGATGGAAGCTCCAGAGAAAAATCGCTCGGCAAGGATTACAATTACCGGCAGCGGAAGGCCGCAAGTAATAACCGGTTTCCGGAGGCCCGCAGCAAACTGTATAACGTATTTCGATTCCCATCTTCCCGTCCGATATCGCGGTACACATTCCACCTGACCTTTCAGGGCTCATCCAATTTCTACGCCAGGTGGATACCGATCCGGTACGTGCACACGTGTGTACGCGCCGCAAGCTGCGTGCACCCGCGCCCTATACATATTCATGCACACGTACACACACGTGCACGTGCGCGGGTGCTCGCGCGTGCAACAGCATCGTGGTCCCGGTATGAATTTTCGATAAAACCGCGAATTTCCACGGAGAATCGTTTTCGGGCCGCGCGTCTGGGGAGGACAGTTTAACGAGATTCGCGGAGGGTTATGTACAGAGGAAGGGCGTAAAGCGGTTTTTTTTTCTCTGTGCATCGACCCCAGGCTCGATGCCAATCGAGATCGATACACCCGGAGAACGATGCCACGATCCTGCATGCTGCACCCTGAGCTTCGTGTGCTACCAGAGAAATGTCACTCGGTTGGAATTGTTTTATGGCGACATCTTAGGAGAGAGTGATCGGTGAGACTGTTGCTGACACGTTGACAGCTGTGGGGGTCGCCTCAAATTTTATTTAATTAACTATTGATTGTTATTATATTTTGAACAAAGACGTTGCTACACTGATGCAGGAATGCATGTATAATACTGAATATTAATGTATTGTTTTCCTCTATGGTGTAGGATATTGAAAAGAAAATTGTTTGCTATGTTTGACTAGCAATGGATGATTCCACTGCGGCAGTCAACGTGTTAAGACTATAAGGGGTGCTGTAGGAATTTTATATGTGAATAGAAGGGTTGCAACAATCTCTATACACTATACACTTTCCTTGTCTCATAGCGTCTCACGAAAAATTGTAGCTCTGCCAATATCATGTGGTCTAATTTCACATTCTTTTTAGAGACACAGAAATCTTATTAGGTCTTTTCTTGGTAGGATAATCTCGTACCTGAAGAGATTGAAATACCATTGCAAGACACATGAATTCGGTTCAGCAACGCCTAACGAGAAGCCACTAAAATGGAACCTAGCAGTCAATGGGTAAATTGAAACGTTGCCTACCACAGTGAAAATTGTCGTACCTGGTCAGACACATTATAAAGATGTACAAGAATAAAAAGATGAAACTATACGATCATATACTTCTCATTTTCTATTATTATTTTAACGCCGACTTCAGCTGGAATCATATAAGAATTAATAATAATTGAATCTGACAATCAGCGTGCCCATACCGCAGAGCCTGGCTGAACCTAACGTGGACTCACTAGGCGATTTTTAGAAGCGCTTCTCGTCAGCCAAAAAAATTCCTCTAGTTACGACGAGCTGTAAGAGCGAGTCAATGGGGAAAAAATGGAGGTACGAGGAGGATAAGATCGGGTTTTTATAGGATACCCGGGAGCAAACGATAACGAGCGTCTTTCCAGGCGTCGACCGGTTCGTTCGATCCCAGGAACGAGTAGCCATTAACAGGGAGTGACGAGAAAAGCACGAACGCTTCGAGAATGTCGCCCGGAGGAGCTTTGTCGGCACCCGCGGCGGATCCACGCCGATTATCATCCTCCATTCTCTCAATTATTCCAAAAGAGAAACGTAGAACGTGTGCAGACAGACGGAGTGAGAGTGAGAGACAGCGAAAGAGGGTGCAGCGTGCCGTGAAAACGTCTTCTTGAATAATTCCCAGCCACATGTCCGAAGCTCATCCAATTTTCCGTCCACTGTGTTTGGAAATGGTGGTCATTCGGATTACAACCACCGTGGCTTGGTACCGTCAACCAGATCGTGAGAATCGCAAATCTGATATCACTTGAATTTTCGCTACCCTACCGCTCACTATACATACACACAATTGTAATACATTGAACAGCTAATAAAGAATATTAAACACGTATGTTGTGTTGATTCTGAACCAACCTAGCCTAAGTCCAGGGTTGTCCCAATTCCCTCAAACCAAAAAAGGAACCACCCGAAACTGTATACGTACCAGTAATTCCGAGTCTTTTGGAAAAACGAGAGCCCTGGGTCTTCTGGAAGAACGTTCCATCGTCCTGGTCCCATTGGTCATCCCAAAGTCATGTTCACAGTCCTTCTTCAGGGTCTGAGCGACCGTCAGCGACGAGCCAAGCAGCAAGATCCAGAGGACGAGATCTCGTGTCATTTGAACCTCTTTCCTAGGTGCCTGAAGATCTTTTCGACGACTGACGGACCAGGTGAGGTCTGGAAGAACCACTGGAAGAGACTGAAGCGAGTGTTTACCTTGCAGCAAGTTCGATGAAGCGAACGGCTTGCGTAATAATGGTTGTTGACTGAACGAGGACTCGTTACGTGTCCCGCTGCCATATTTATTCGCGAAATAATCGGTGTAAATATTTAGGCGGCCGATACGACTCGAAGAGGAGGAGGTTTGTTCAAGCAATTGGCTGATTCGCACCGATGAAACTGCTAACTCGAGAAGACTTTGGTAACGGGACGCCTCGTTAACGTGCTCCCTGTTTGACCTTTTCACTCGTCTCTGTGTCTGTGACTGGTGCCTTTTTCATCTGGTGATGCGAATTTACGTCACTCCTGAAGAGTCGCTGGTTTATGTGTGACAAATCTTAGGGGATACAATTCTACAGACAGTATGGTCTAAGTTCAGTAAATTGGTAATAGGAGACATGTTCCTAAGTCTGACCTTAAATCAGGACCTTGTCTCATGATCTTTCGAACGATTTTGTGTGATCAAGTTTGCGATTCAACCCTTCGAGACCCAACATATACTCTGAACCCCTGTTACATGGCAACTTGCCAAGAAATCTTGCTCTTCTGTCACTGAAATTGGGGTACCATAGAAAAGACTGTCCTTGCACACCGTCTTCTACCTTCCAGACCCAATCTACAGTGAGTTACAGTACAACTTATAATGAAATCTTGCTTGTCTGTCAATGTAAGCAGGGTACCGTAGAAAAGGCAGTCCTTGGACACCATCATCTGTCTTTTAGACCCTACCTAAACTCAGTATTCCCTGTCACCCTACAACTTACAGAGAAATCTTGCTGCCCCCGCAAGAAAATTAGAATATCATAGAAAAGGTAGCCTGTGAAGGTCGTTTACAGAGTTTCGACATGGACCAGCTTCTCACACGGTGATCCTGAAGAATATTTCACAGAAGGGAGTCTGAACGAGTCTGAAGCAGTCCCTTCCATCGACGGTTAAATCAGCGGACGACGTAACCGGGCAATAAAATCCACGCGAAAGTTCCGAACGGAACTCGACGGGGGTGGTTTTCTTCGAGAACGATAGAAGGGATGGAAGAGGTTGGAAATCCTCCTTTCAGAAAAGGGTCATGCGATATCTGGCTCGTGACCCGTAATTTGGAAACATCGTGGAATCTTCGTGAACCACCGCAAGTCTGCGATCCTGGCATTAAATTGAATTACAACCCCCGAACGGCCTCGTAAAACTCACCCCTCGTTATGTACACGAATCTCACCCTCCGCTGTTCCCTGGGAACCGGCAACTTGGACACGTAAGAAGATACTCACTGTCTGCGGAGTGTGAGAAACATACACTTCCAAAAAACCATTAAAACAAGTCCATGGGAACGTGTGCCGTGCAGCTGTAAAATATAGTGTTGCTGGACATTGTAAAGTATAATAGACAACCATATAAAATAAATGAACAGATACACGCAGATTGTAATGCAATTTTGATGTGACGTAGAACTCGAAAGAATATTCCATACGTGCTTTTCTTATAGGGAAACATTTACATAGAAGGGATTAAAACAGCCCTCAAAATTGGGGTGTCACAATGTGCCGAGGAGTTGACACGTTGACTGCTGCAGTGGAAACAGTCGTTCAGAATCAGACACGATCATATAAATCATACAGAAAAATAATACATAAGCCCCCGCATCATCGTTGCAATGTTTCAGCTGCTCATAATGAACAACTATTTAATTAAATAAATAAAGTGTTATTAACTGTTAATACCATTTTCCACTGTACATCGTTATCGAAAAATCATTCTCCGTTCCATTATAAAAATACGTGGTCCTCGACAAAGAACCGGATACAAGCGGCCGAAGTATTTATCATTCGAACGCTTTTTAAAATACATTGTGCTCATACCCGCAAGTTGTAACGAGGCGGAAGTAAAATCGTATATTGCCGGCCGGTGTTAATTACCAGGAATGGCTTCGCCCTGGAAAGCCATTCTCTCTTTCTCTCCCTTCGGTCGTGGACCATTTTTTTTTTTCAGGTCGCTCTACACCCTCTATAAATTTCCAGCGGAGTATTTTCTCTTTACGTGTACCTGTTATTGAACGAGAGAACTGCCAATAACGCCGGATAACCGCGTCACGTTTCCAACTCGACCGCCCCTCCGCGCCCTTCTTCAACCCCTCCGCTCGTTTCCATCCCTTATTTCGATCCGCCCTTCGCAGAGGACCCCGCCGTTTCCCCTTGATGTTTCTAATATCGCGCGACATCGGGCCACATAAATTATCGAGCCATTCGATACGGTGTTTCGTTTCAGCCGCAGCCGCTTTTCGCGGAGTTTCCTCGATTTTTTAAACCCCGCCAACCCCTCGACGTTTTTCTTCGAGGCGGGGTGACGGATGGGACGTTGTCGAGGGTTTAGGGCTCCTTCTGACGCGCCGAAGTTATGGCTCTGGGTGTTTGTCAAATTTGTTTGTGTTTTGATAAGTCGACGCCAGGCTGGCGCCATGTTTGACTGTAGTGTTTCATCTGACTGCACGACAAATAAACATGAGGAATCACCTTTGTACAGGGTTGCAAAGGAGAATTTATTTTGTGATGCCTTACTGATGGGACTACTGTGGAGAGACGGAGTCTAGTTTTTCGGGGTCATTAGACTACCCACCGCAGATATCTGTACAACACTAAATTTCACAGTGCATTGGATCGAAGCATTTTAAATAAATTAATATTAAACAGACAGTATAATTCAAGCAGAGTAATTATCCCTCACCTATCGTGTTCTACCGTGCAAACAGAGTCGCAATATATTTATTTCGAATGAAAATGTCGCGGAACATCGTCGTTCATTTATCACGTCCAGACCCCAACTCCGTCTTGCAGTTTCCATTACACGAACTCCCGCGATTTATCTAATTCAAACGTCCGGGGTGAGCTCCAGTCATTCTACGATACTTCCCCATTTTCGATCGCATTACAGTTGTCCTTAAAAATAAATCGAGACATTAAGTTGATGAAGAAGAAAAGAGTTGCGTGGGAAGTTCGAGGACCGATGACGAGTGCTTTAGAACGTTGAGCAAATGATCATTCACGGAGTTCGGTGAAGTATTCCAAGAGGCTTTCCAGGCATTCCGGAAATAAACTGTCGCAACCAGCGGCTGACTGTCGGCCCATAATTTCAGCGGCACGATATACTCGATCAAAGTCGGTCCTGAAAGGCTCAGAGCTGCTCGACGGCCTGAAACGCGAAGAAAATTAGCCCTGGCACCGTGTGGCATTTAAATTCGCGTTAATAATGTGACAGGAAGTTAGCGAGACCTCCCCTCGCCCCGCGCGCGCGCCCCGCCAACGACCCTGCTTTCAGACGGAATAATTTGGAAACCCGAATTCCTTTCAAAATCCAGTCCGTTCTCACCCCTTTGAATCTCGACTTGATTTCGTGCGTTTCGAAACTGCGAGGGCGGTTGTTGCGCAAAAATTTATCACGATGTTTTAGAACTGTGATTAACAGTTAGTAACTTCTTCCACGGGTAATTTACTCCTTATAAAAAATGTACGTAGTGGAAAATTTCACATTGGGAAAACTCCACAGCGGAAAACTTCACAGTGGGGAAACTCTACAGTGGAAAACCCCACAGTGCGAAAACGTCACAGTGGTAAACTTCACAGTGGGGAAACTCTACAGTGGAAAATTTCACAGTGGGAAAACTCCACAGTGGAAACCTCCGCACTGGAAAATTCCACAGTAGAAAATTCCACGTGACAAAAGCTCGTTCAAATTAAATCCTCTGATTCTCCAGCAGAATTTCGAACAACTACCCTCGATTTCAAAGAATCGCCTAAAAAAAATTAAACATCCGATCACACTGACCGATGGCAGGAAGCAAGAAGGCTACAAATCAGGCCGGAATCGAACAAGAACCCTCTCGATTCCACGAGTAATCGATACTCACGTGAGGAGAAGATGAATGAGCTGAGAGCTGAGACCATGGACGCGGCTGAAAGGCACGGCGGAAGCCTCGCAGATCGCTCTCAAAAGGCAGGCCTTACCGGATCGCGAATTCTCGAAGAACGATTCGAGGATTTCGTAAATTTCCCACCTGGATATCGTCCGTCCGCCTCCTGTCGATGGAACGTGAAAGAGGAGACGATTAACACGTCGTCTGGCACAGTGAAAACTCCCATACTTGGTCAGACATGCTACAATGCGAAGTTCAAGAGGAGAAAACGGGATATGTCCATTTCTAGTGATTCAAACACAAATCAACAAGGGAAAAAATATGTAACTATTCAATTGCACAGTGTGCATCTTCTATTCTTATTACAATATTAATTCTATTGAAAATTTTAATAAAGATTCCAATTATTTAATTAAATAAAATTCGATGTCCCCACAGCAGTCTACGTGGTGAACGCGGTCCAGAAGGGAAGAATTTACACGCGGGGTGGCATTGTGAGGGCCGCAACAAAAGTATCCTCGTTAATATGTAAAGGAGGAGGATCTCCTTCTTATCCCGGCATTAAGCTTCAATCCTTTGGTCCTCGAAGCCCGAGGATACTCGTCCGGATTTCGAGCAATCGGACTTTTACGACGGAATCCTTCCACCGAGCCGCCTTTCACTTCGAGACCGAGAAAAGTCACGAGAAGCTGCTGAAAAAAAGCTGCTCTCGCCATGCATCTATTACGAGGGCTGTTACGAAATTTATGGCACTGTTTTGCATGTCGAGGACACGGAAGTGCAGCTGATGCACGAGATTTGGTCATTGCTGGATTTTAGTGTATTTCGTTGTTGTTGAATGTGGTTGAGTGATGAGAAATAAATGGTCAATAGAAAGCATTATTTTATTTATTTCATATCTAACCTAGTCCTGGCATAAACTAGGTCTTCTGTAGTTTTTTAAATAGAGGATAACGAGTAGAGAGGGTAAAATAAATTTTTTGAAACTTCAGTGTGGCTACTAGCAGTTTCAGACAGACACAATAGTAATAATTAAATTTTGACTAAATAGAGACATGCTATGTACCCACAAAAATATTTATAAATTACAAAACTCACCCCCAAAAAAATATCTGCCTTACTATCTTCGGTTTCTTTGATTCTGAACGAAAGACTGAATACAGGGATGCTGTGTTAACACGTTTAAACCCAAAACAGTATTT